>JAESUZ010003687.1:1458049-2916098 GCA_017311185.1 Proteles cristata cristata | reverse complement strand
ATTCCTTATTATAACTGAAAAATATTCTATATACCACAATTTATTCATCCTTTTCAACTCTTGATGAACATCTGAGTTGTGTCTATGTTTTGGCTATTGTGAATAGTATCGCTATGACCATGTATAAGTGTTTGAGTAACTGTTTTCAATTCTCCTAAGCTACATCTTTTGAATCATTTAATTTGTGCTAGTCACTGAACTGAGTGCTTTACATATAGGAACTCTGAATTCACACAACCCTGTGAGATGGATACTGTTACTGTTCCTGTTTTACAAATGAGGAAACTTAAGTCATAGAGAGGTTGGCATACCTTGTATTTGATCACACACTGGGACTCAAAGACAAGCAAACACATTCCAGAGACCATACACTATATTCTTTCTGTTTTGTGCTTTAACAATTTTAGACTTAATACCCACAATTGCTTTAGATGAACTGTTTCTGATGCCATCCTTGGCTATATCCTCAATTTCCACTCTGATTTGTCATTTCCTTTTAAAATGCAGAATCCAATATTAGATATAATATTTCAGGACTAGTTGTTTCTATTATAATCATTACCATTATTGATATTTTAGTTATGTTTGAAAGGTACTTAAGTGTTAGTTTTTGTAAAATACAACTTATAACCACTCCCATTAAATAACAAAAATTGCATAATAAAAAAGCAAGCCCCAAATTTCACAGTGTAGAGTATTTCATTTAAAGTAATAGAAAATCAGGACTCCTGGGTGGTTTATTTGGTTAAGCATCTGACTCTTGGTTTTGGCTCAGGTCATGATCTTACAGTTTGTAGGATCAAGCCCTGCATCAGGCTCTCTGCTTCCAGTGCAGAGCCTGCTTGGGATTCTCTCTGTGTCACTCCCTAGCTCACATGCTTGCTCCCTTGCTCACTTTCTCTCTCAAAATAAATAAATAAATCTTAAAAAAAGTAAAAGAAAAACACAGAACATATGCAAAGTTAGACATCCAAACAGTAAAATATAAAATTGTTATTATTTCCTTTGTCTGGAAGAAGACCTTATGTATGTTTCCAACTGCATTTCCAGTTGTGTTCTGACACTAGTAGTATTCAAAGTCTTATTACTTTCCTCAAGGTTTTGTTGTAGCTTATTTTTGTGTGTATACCAAATTAGAAGCTACTTGTGAGCTTGTTGTGGATTAAAACTCCCAGGTACTGTCCTTATGATCTACTGCCATGCCATGAGCACAATTCTGCCACACTGACTTATGCAGTTGATTTTCTTAATGCAAATGCAAAACTTTCCCTATATCTGTATAATTCACCAGGCATGTTTTGCCCTGGTGCCATTTTCTCAAGGTAAGTTTGCATGCCAAGTCTGATACCATTTTGTTAATGACCACTCTCAGTTGGAAGAGTTCAGAGTACAATGACCACTCTTGACCATCCTGGGGATTTTTTCATTTATTTTAGTGAGTATATTTAGCACTATTAGCTGGGAGAAGATTTTGATCACTTTAGAAACATGTCTACATTGCACTTCCTCCTAAAAGATTTCTACTCAGACCTAACATCTCCAGCAACCATGGAGTTATGCAAAGTAACAAGATTGCAGGTGTAGAATGAGAACGTCATTTGCAAGGATTTGGCGTGGAGGAATGAGGAGATACTCATCAAGTTTAACTATAGCATTCGAAACCAGAGGTTCTATGCATTTCTCAGTTTGAGTGTTGAATTGCATAGTCTCTTGCTCAGTATAATTTATTATCTGAGAGAGGCGTCTGCATTAGTAGCATTTTACCACATTTTAATCTCACTAAACTGCTATGAATTAAACCAAATGGATAAAGTTATAATGTATGACTCCATTTCATACCAATATAAGTTAATGTTAACTGATAAAATGAAATGTGTTTCTAAAAAGTGAAATATGTTTTACCTGACCCTGAGATACATATCTTCCTTGCATATAATAATCCTATAATGTAAGTCAAGGTAAGCTTTGTCATTAAACTATTTATATTAGAATAGAAATCCTTAATTATCAGGTATATATACTTGTTGATGTCTTCATTAAGTCTGAAAATACTAATTAGGCATTATTTATGTTTCTCTTTTGTAAAATGTTGATAGTGATCATTTAGGGGTGGACATGCATGTTAAAATTATGCAGTTTACTAATGAGCTTTTCAAGAATGATTTTTTTCCCCACCAGGTCAGTGCCCATAAATGTCTGTGGTTTCTTTACATAGGGATAAAGGCAAGACAAATTTTGGTCTTGTTTTTATTAAGATTATTTTATATAGGCAGAGATTCTTCTTGGCTTCCTTTTTAAATGGATTTTGTGATAAGAAGAAAATGCAAATGAAGTAATAGCAGTGCTCATAAATTTCTGGCCTGGTGACTATAATGCAGGGTTATTGGCTTTGCTATCAAACCTACCCAAGCACACTTTCTCTGTGTTAGTGACTTATGTAATATTGGATTTTTCATCTGTACATTAGACTGTATAATTCTTATTCTCCACCTTGTGTGCCTTGTATGCCTGCCCCTCCCCCCTCTCTCTCTCCCTCACAAATACACACACCCACCCACACACACACACACATACACCATTCTATCGTAGCTGAAGCTGGGAAGCGTCAGCATCAGATTTCCCTTATGCATTTCAAATATAGTTAATGGATACCCTGTGGTTATGAAAATTACATACACTTAATACCTAAGGCAAGTGGCTTGTGGTCTCAGCAAATGCCTAAATGATGATATGCTTCCTTGGTTCTACAAAAGTGGTGTTAACACTTTCCTAGGAGCAATCATAAATGAGGATTGATCCTTTGTAGATTTGAATGCACTACTATACTTTTTACATTAATCTACCCCGTATTTTATGAGTCATATCCATCTTTAAAAGGAAGCATTCCTTTGGGATTATCCAGATATAGACACATTCCATAAAGCTTCTGAAAATATTGAAAAGAACTTGAAAACTAGATAATGCATGGCACTATGGGAATCACTCAAAGATGCCCCTACCTATCCCATTGCAATTACGGTCATATCATTATTCTATCTGCAGTGTATCTCCAATGCTAAGTATAGTTATCTATGGCATTTGAAATGAAACAATAAAATTTGCTAGATGCAGAGTTACTTTCATGGTATGGCAGATCAAGCTTTCATCTTGATGTTACCCTTTAGGATTACTTTGTAATAGTTATGGCAAAGTGGCAAGCAGAGAGAAAAGGAAACACCTTCAGAAGATGGTATTAAAAACATCCCAAAGCTTGAAAAGTATGTCTTTTACTAGAAATGTTTGGCTGCTACAAAAGACTGGTTGGCTCCTGTCTGGCTGAGTAATCTAGTTCTTGGCTCCACAGGTCAAAAAGTAACTTTCAGGTGATGATTTGAGTTAACTTGAGTTTCTGAATCAAATATAACAAATATATAGTTTGTTATCACTCCCTTGTATTTATGGCAGTCATCACTAATTTATTTGCTGCTACTAATTTGTTGCTAATTTTTCCTGCTAAACACAGATGTAACTTCATAATATTTCTCAATATAACCCTCAGGAAAGCCACTGTTGCTGGATCAGAGCAACATGAGATGCAGCTGCTCTGGGCATCCTGCTCTGCCTTAAGTTAGAGCCAGCCGAATTTCTCTCCAACAATCTCTAATACATCAGTTGTAGAGTTACAGGTCTCTTGGTTTTCCTAGTAGGGTATGCTGGCAATAGCAGTTCCTTGGATGTCTTATCCTACATGTAGTTTATCACCACGGTCATTCTATACAATCTTTTCTGATTTTCCCAGGTCAACACTAACTCTGACTGCGGTTTTTTCTCAAGTTTACAGACATCTTCTAAAAATTACTCCCTGAGATATGCTGACAGTTTCAACTTTGAACATGTCCTACTAGAGATCAGGAGAGTCAGGAGAGGTGCATAATCTGTCCATGCATAAACCTGGACATTTATGTCATGGTTCCAACACATGCTTGGTGCCATCTTCAGTAGAGTGGAATCTGAAACTTTGCTATGAATGTGACCCTTCTCTGTCTCAAATAGTAAGGAGGAGAGAACAGATCCCTGCAGTCTGTAACCACTGAATCATCTCTATTTTCTTGATGTTCCTTGGAGTTGTCAAGATGAAGATGATGACTTTGTCTATTATAAGTGAAATAAGGTCCTTGATTAGTTCTGTCCTCTAATGAGTGTACTTAATTGACCTCTACAGATTACGGTTATGGATGGTCCCCCAAAAGAGGATTTAAGGTATTTGTTTTTCCTATAGATTAGACTACTACATATACCTCACAATAGATAAGAGAGAGAGAGCACTTCATGCAGCTTCTACTTGTAGAGAAAGATAGGCATATATTTGTCTTTCCAGTGTCTCTGAACATGGAAGATCCTTGTCATACCTAGTGAGCTCATTCCTTTCTGAGTGATTAGTGAAGTCCATCTACACGGTCTTGTGATTATTTATCTGAAAAGGATATTAGCTTGTTTTAGTCATATTCTGAGGAGTCTCAAAGCCCTATTCAGATGGTCTGTATCATTTGCCTTTTGAGGTATCCAGCTAAATAGGCCACTGTATTTACCCAAGGGCAATCTAGATCTAATAGGGATGAAAGCTATGTAAATACAAATGAATTGGCCTTATTTCTTCCTTTCTACACATTCCACTGAGGCTACTCTTAAATGACTTATTTCTTCTCACTTTTTTTTTTTTACAAATAGTTTATTGTCAAATTAGTTTCCACATAACACTCAGTGCTCATCCCCACAAGTGTCCTCCTCCATGCCCATCCCCCTCCCCCCCACATCCATCAGTCCTCAGTTTTTGTCAGCATTCAAGAGTCTCTCATGGTTTGCCTCTCTCCCTTTCCCCCACCATTTCCCCCTTCTTCTCCCCCTTGTTCCTCTGTCAAGTTCCTCCTAATCCTCCTATACGTGCAAACATATGATATTTGTCCTTCTCTGCCTGACTTATTTCGCTCAGCATAACACCCTCAAGGTCCATCCATGTTGCTACACATGGCCAGATTTCATTGTTTCTCATTGCCATGTAGTATTCCATGGTATAGATAAGCCACATCTTCTTGATCCATTCATCTTTTGATGGACACTTAGGCTCTTTCCATGTTTTAGCTATTGTGGAGAGTGCTGCTATGAACATGGGGGTACATGTGCTCCTAAGCCTCAGCATTTCTGTATCCCTTGGGTAAATTCCTAGCAGTGCTATTGCTGGGTCATAGGGGAGTTCTATTGTTAGTTTCCTTAGGAACCTCCACACTGTTTTCCATAGGGGCTGTACCAGTTTACATGCCCACCAACAGTATAGGAGGGTGCCCGTTTCTCTACATCCTCGCCAGCATCTAGAGTTCTCTGATTTGCAGAAGATATGAACAGACACTTCTTCCCACTTTTTAAAGTTAGTATGTACTTTAAAAGCTAGAAAGACTAATGGTAATAATAATAGCTGACATATGTTGAGGATTTACAGTGTTACTGAATATTCTAAGAGTTTTAGCTATATCATCTGAGTTAATTCTCACAATAACCTCCCTGTGGTTAGTGTTTTATGGAATCAGAACACGAAGTTTCTGGCAAATTCAGTGATATGTCCAAGGCTAAACAGCTAGTGAGTTATGGGTCCAAGACTCCCACACTAGTAGTCAGATTCTATAACCTGAATTCACAGCCACAGTACTGCACTGCATCACTAGTCTAACTCCTATTTTATTAATGAGAAAACTGGGAACAAGTCAAGGCTATTAAGTGACTTTCCAAGTAGACACACTATTTAGCTAAAGACTAAAGACTAAACCATATGTCTTCATTTAAAAAAAATAATAACAATAACAACTGCTAAATCTTTTATAGTGCTTACTATCTACTGGGCACCCCTAATGCTTTATACAGGTTCATTTACTCAATCACCTCAACTACCTGAAGGAAGTACTATTATTATTCCCAGTTACCTATCAAGAAACTTCTGCATTCTGAGACCAACTCAATCGCTTAAGATCACACAGCCGCCAAGTTTAGAAGTTAGATTCTAGCCTAGCCAGTCTGGTGCTAGAGTTTGTGTTCTAAGCCAGTGGTTTGGAATGAGGAGAGGGCTTCACTTCCTTCTCCTGAGATGTTTGCAATGCCTGGACACCACTTTGATTGTCATAACTTGGAGAGGATATTGCTCAAATCCAATGCGTAGAAGCCAGAGATGCCACTAAACATCCTATAATGCACAAGACAACCCCCTCACAACAAAGAATCACTTGCCCTAAAATGTCAGTGATGTTATGACTACTATTGTAGCCACTGTGCTGTGTAGTCTTGCCACCTCTATGATCTGGGATACAGTAGATACACTCTTCCAAATCCGGAAAAAGGAGAGTAGCCTCCACTGTTCGTGCTCAGTTTAGTGTGTCTTTTATAATGACTACAATTCTGGGCTGGTATATTACATGTTTTCAAGTACTTCATAAGGGTCAAAACTAGCATTATGCCCAGCAAGAACCTACAGGGGCTCATCAATTATTATAATCAAAGCACAAATTAGCATGTTAAGATTTTGGATGAGAGAATGGAAACCCAGTTGGAACAGATGATGACTAGTGGTGGTTTTGGCTTTAGTAAAGCAAAGTAGCCACATTGTTACTTAAAAAAAACAAAAACAAAAACAAAACACGTTATTTTGGAAAGTAAGAAAGCTAATGTTTGGAGTATTTTCTTTTCTCTAAAACCTATTTTGCAGATTTAATATGCCTTTTCTCAGTAGTACAGCTCGGTTATAGCAGAGGCAGCTAGTTTGAACAAAATTAAAAAGAGGAATAAAAATATTTTTATACCTACATTACATATTTGTCACAAGAGTTTCCAAGTGTAATTATCTATGAATTTCACCGAGAATTCTTGAGCTGTGGGAATCTAATGTTTGATTACTGGCTAATCAGGATTGGGTACAAGTCCAGTGTATGCGTTACATAGAGAGGCAGAGTCGTAAATTACAAGCAAGAGGAAGTGTCCTTATTACTATCACCAAGGATTTATGTTGTTCATTATCATCCAGGTAACCAAACCTAGGACTACCTGCCTACCTAGCCGCCCTCCTTAACTGTGTTTTCATTTAATAGCTATTTTGGTCTCTTTGCTATGTGCTAGCTTTTGTGGGGACCACAAAAGAAATTAGATACAGCCTCTCCTTTCATGAAATTGATAAGTCAGATAGAATTAACACACCTGACACGTAATAATCTGTGAACCCTTAGGCTGATGGTACTGATTGTAGGAATATCAGAGAATGGAATAGTTAAGAACTCTAGCTACATCTTGAAAGATAAAGTGGATATGTGCAATCACATGGGTGTAAGGGACTGGATGGTAGGGGGATAGTGTGATAGAACACGGGGGCATTATATGGCATTCCATCAGAAATAGTTTCCTTTCTTTTTTCTATTCTTGTCTTTTCTTCTCTTGTCTTTCTTCTTATTTATTTTAGGAATAGGCCTTATTGAGTAACATTTTCCGTTGTGGGTAAAAGCCCAAAGTCTACATGCAGTCAGACAGAACTACATTCAAATCCTGGTTCTACCACTTAAGCGCTGTTACTTTAGGAATATTATTTCAATTCTCAGCTTTCTCCTTTGTGAAACATATGTAATAGAATTGGTCTGATTATGAAATAGTCACATTCAGGCACATGAGGCATATTTGCATATTAGCTATAATTACTGCTTTGACTCCTCATACTTTAGGGCTGATGGGATATAGCTATACATTTACTCACATGACTGGCACCTGGGTGGTGCACTTTGTTAACTTCCTGACTCTTGGTCTTGGCTCAGGTCATGATCTCATGGTTTATGACTTTGGGCCCCATGTTGGGCTCCATGATGAAGGTACAGAGCCTGCTTTGCATTCTGTCTCTCTCCTTCTCTCTCTGCCCCTTTCTTGCTCATTCACTCTCAAAATACATATATAAACAAAAAAAATTAAAAAAATTTTCTCACATGAATTTGCATACTTATCTACACAAAACCACACCCTGTTTTCTCTCACATGTTTTCCAGACTATTTATAGCAATATCTTTAGCAGTGCTGTTCCACAGAAATATAATGCCAGGAATATCCAATTTTAAATGTCTTCGTAACCACATTAGAAAAAAGAAAACTAAGCATTTGAAGTTAATTTTAATAATCTACTTTATTTAACCCATGTAGCCAAAATAGTATCATTTTAACATGGAATCAATGTAAAAATTATTGAGATATCTCATATATTTTTCCTATACTATATCTTTGAAATTTAGTATGCATTAATGCAGCCCATCTCAGTTTATATTAGTCACATCACTGCTTCTGGGATTCAACTATATTTGGGAACCATTCTTTTGCCCTTTGTTCTTAAGAAATGAAATTGCTAGCCTCACATATCTTTGTAACTTTATTGGTACTCAGGGATGATGACAAATAAAGTGTCTTGTCTGAATTATAGACATCAAAGGCAAATGACAAATATATAACTGGAGAAATAGAAGACAGTATCTTTTAAATGGCCTGACAATTTTTTAAATGCTTGACTTTAAGGGTACTGATAAATCCTTAAAGTGAGAGTATTCTTGTGAAGTAAAAAACACATCATACAAAATAAACCCAATTTTCAGCTTCTGTGTGCCTCAGCTGAAATAAAAGCTTGTATGAGGACCTACCAATTTATTCTACAAAAGTTAAGTGAATACAAGCCATCCTTAGGGTACAGGATAAACTTTTAGCACATGAACAGTTTTTCTTCATATAAAAATAGTGTTTGGTTTTTGTGAAAAGTATTTTTAAAAGAGTAATGGATTGCTTTTTGTTTAATTCTGCTTCTGGGTGTTCAGTACAATAGCATGACAGTCATGCACTGAGGAAGAAGAGCATACTGTGTTTATGTGTGAAGCTGATTTTTATGACCTAGAACCAGGAGAACTCATGAGTTAGGCTTCATTTTCCAAGCTTCATAATGTGATGCCTTGAACTGTTCCTGTCCAATCTTCTTTGAAACTATGTTTGCAACCCTAAGTGTAGTTAGCATTTTTTTTTTCCTTCTTCTTCTCAGACCATTGTGTTTAATTGGGACATGAAGTTAACTGTCTCTAACTTACCTGAACCACTTAGGACAACTTCATTACTGTTCTGCCTTAACCATTCTAGGTAGTTGACTAACACTCTGGGTATGTCTATTTAATTGTGTCTTTTAGATTTTAATTTCAGCATTATAATTAACTGTCCCACTATATAACTGTTTTAAAAGAAATGCCCTATAGTACTATTAGAACTCAAAATTCAATCCAGAAACCAAGTTTCAGTATGTATACTGAATGTAAAGTTCTTTAAAAAAAATTTTTTTAAATGTTTTATTTATTTCTAGGAGAGAGAGAGAGAGAAACAGCATGAGCAGGGGGAGGGTCAGAGAAAGAGGGAGTCACAGACTCTGAAACAGGCTCCAGGCTCTGAGCTGGCAGTCAGCACAGAGCCCGACGCGGGGCTTGAACCCACGAACCGCGAGATCATGACCCAAGCGAAAGTCGGATGCTTAACCGACTAAGCCACCCAGGCGCCCCTCTTTAAATTTTTTTAATGTTTGTTTTTGAGAGAGAGAGAGAGAGAGAGAGAGAGAGCACAAGCAGGGAAGGGGCAGAGAGAGGAGACACAGAATCTGAAGCAGGTGCCAGACTCTGAGATGTCAGTACAGTGCTTGATGAAGGGCTTGAATTCAGGAACTACGAGATCATGACATAAGCTGAAGTTGGATGCCTAACTGACTGAGCCACCCAAACACCCCTGAATATAAATTTCTAAATAGTAAACTGCATTCAGGACTTGGGTAACCTATGTTCCTTAACTGGACAAGACACACATATTATTGGATTTAATAAATACTAGGCACAATTGAATAGTCATAAAAGGGATGGATGCTGTCATTTTTTTTTTTTTTTTGGCTACCCAAAAGGTTAACCATCCAAGAAATAATACATTCAAGTTTTAACCTTCTACAGATGACCACATAAACTACTTGGCTGCTTCTGAAAGGGGAGTTTTTAATTATTCCTGAAATAGCTTCTATAATTAAGAAACTTGTTTAATGTGAAAAAGAAAATGAAAGATCTACAGTGAAGGTCAAAACTACAGAGATTCATTGTGCTATACATTTTGTTTAGTTTTATCCATTTCAAGCCTTTTTTAGTACATGAAGTTGTTTTGTAATTGAAGCTTTTATCTGATATATATGTATAATTTGAAATATGTGTATGTGTATATATATATGTAAAAGAATTTATACGCACACTATCTTTATTCATTATTCTTCTTCCTCTAAAAGGCAATATATTTTTTTGAGGGAGAGAGGGATGGAGACTATGAGTTGGGAGGGGCAGAGGCAATCTTAAGCAGCCTCCAGGACCACTGTGGAGACTTACACAGGGCTACATCTCACGACCTAGTGAGATCATGGCCTCAGCTGAAATTAAAAGTTGGACACTTAACTGACTGAGCTACCCAGGCATCCTGAGAAATCCTTCAACTTTAAATGAAGTCACCTTAGAAATAAAGCTATCAAAAAAAAAGTACAGTATAAATCTGCTTCTAATAAAAACAAAAAACAATTGAATAAGCATGTTCTCTTACACATTGGGAGAAATAACCAGATTTAGAATCAAGCATGGCTACTAGCATTTGGTACCAGAGTTTCTATTATAATTTCTGTCTGATTTTGTTTTGTGTCTGGGTTGATGATGTTCAAGATATGGGCTCTAGTATCACTTGAGACAAGAAGTCTTCTTCTCCCAGATCTTAGTGTTTCTCTTCTTCCATTAAGTATGTTTTGACCAAGGTTTATGAAAGGTACATAACACATGGTCTTCTAATAGCTCATAGTCTAATAAGGGAAATGCAACATAAATGTTGGTGAGGTCTTACGAACTAGTCTATCACTCACAGATGATTATGCATACAAATCATCTATGGGATGTTCTAATATTCTGTACATACATTTTCAACCAAATACCCTACAGTTTTTAACCCACAGGTCGTTGGGAAAATATACTCATGAAATTCTATACTTGGGTAATTTCAGAATTTACTTTGTGAGATATTCAGGAAGTCAAAAATTTTACTTCTTTGTGTACCTCAAGCAGTTCATTTTGTTTTAATTCTGCCAAACATAACTTCTCACTGAAGAAAACTATTTAATACACATTCCCTCTTCTATTTTGGTCAGGTTTGTCAACATGGCAACCAAGAGAATTCATAGTTACTTCTTCTTTTAAGCAGTTACTTCTAAATGTTATTGTGGGAAATGTGGCATTAGGAAGTAGTCTATTGGGTTTGTATTGAGACAAAAACTTTCATAATTCCCTTTAGTGGAACCACTGCCTGTCCTCAGATAAAGCATGATGTCTTCAAGGAATGTTTAGGAATACAAGGAAGGCATAAAGAGGTAATGTACATGGTTGAAAGGGTGAGGGATGTGTAGGGGGGTCAGGGAAAGGGGTGAAGAGAGAGTATCAAGAGGTAGACTGGGGTGGGGAGGGAAGGGCTGGGGAGAGGGAGAGAGGGACAGGGAGAGAGAGGAGGAGGGAAGGAGAGAAAGAGAGAAAGGAAAAGGAAGAGAGACGGGGAGGGGAGGAAAGGGGAGTAGGGAGCAATGGCCGAGTGAGGGCCAGCAAGCATAACACCACTATAGTCAGTCAAGCAGTGCTTTCCAAATTTTGATATGGATTGCAATCACCTGGGGACCAAGTACAATGGTACTCTCTAGGGATTCTACACAAGTCCCAAAGAGGCTTGAATTTACTAGGTCTCAGGTTGGAATTGGGAAATTACATTTTTATCAAGAATCCCAGGACTGTGCACCAAACTAGAAAAACTCTGCCCTAGAAAAAAAGGAAGTATCCTATATTCTGTTTCCTTGTGAAGACAGCAGAGAGTCCCAGGACTAATGGCTATTTTGTGGCAATTGTATTTATTGAACCTCCTTCCCTGATGTATAAACCACCTAGAAATGACATCACAATTAAGGCTTTAATAACTTTATTTTAGGAGTGTCTGGGTGGCTCAGTCGGTTAAGTGTCTGACTTCAGATCAGGTCATGATCTCACAGTATGTGGGTTCAAGCCCTACATTGGGCTTTGTGCTGACTGCTCAGAGCCTGGAGCCTGCTTTGGATTCTGTGCCTCCCTCTCTGTCTGCCTCTCTCCTGCTAATTCTGAGTCTCTCAAAAGTAAATAAACGTTAAAAAATAATTCTATATTTTAGTAATTAAAAATTATTGTTTATTTATTTTTTGAGTGAAAGAGAGAACATGAATGAGATAGTGACAGAGAGACAAGGAGACATAGAATCTGAAGCAGGTTCCAGACTCTGCTGTCAAAACAGAGGCCCATGTAGGGCTCGAACTCATGATCTGTGAGATCATGACCGGAGTTGAAGTCAACCTCTTAGACAGCTGAGCCACCCAGACGCCCCAGGCTTTAGTTACTTTATAAATCTCACAAGTTGGATTCTGGAGCAGAAAAGAGAAAGAAAAATTCTTACTTGTGTTTCTTTAAAAAATTAAAATTATATAGTGGATACAGAGTTTCTGTTTGGGATGATGAAAAAGTGCCAGAAATACATAGAGGAGATATTTGGACTACAATGTGACTTAATGCCACTGAGTTTTATACTTAAAAATTTATTAAAAGGTAAATCTCATGTATACTTTACTACTCTATCTATTACAACAACAACATTTTTGTTTACTCATTAAGTGCTACAAAAGTCCTATTTACTCACTAACCACTACTATTGAAAATTTTTTTAGTCATTTGTGGGCATGTTTCTTGATTTGGACTCCAAGAACCAAACATCCAAAAAGATTAATGGTTCATTAATTAAAACAAAATTCTTTTCGAGTTTATTGGTTTTTTTTGTTTGTTTTAGTTTCAACAAAGATCTGAAACGTGAATGATGTTCAATTTGGAGTCTTTGTAAACTTTATTTTATTTTTTGAGAGAACGAGAGACCACATGTGCACACAAGTGTGGGTGGGGAAAGGGGAGGGGCAGTAGAGAGAGGAAGAGAAAGGGAGAGAGGGAGAGAGGGGGAGAGAATCTTAAGCAGGTACCATTCCCATCTCGGAGCCTTGAGGCTGGATCTGAGGACCATGAGATCATGACCTGAGCAGAAATTAAAAGTTGGACACTTAACTAAATGAGCAACCTAGCCACCTCCAATTTGGTTTCTTAAAAAAAAAAAATAATAAAAGGAGACACCTGAGTAGCTCAGTCTGTTGAGCACCCTGACTCTTGGTTTTGGCTCAAGTCATGATCTCAAGGTTTCTGTGTTTGAGCTCCACATTGGGCTCAATGCTGAGAGTGTGGAACCTGCTTAGGATTCTCTCTCTCTCACCCTTTGCCCTTGTCCCACTCTGTCTCTCTCTTTCTATTTCTTTCTCTTTCAAAAATAAATAAATATTTAAAAAATTAATAGGATAGAGGGGCAAGATGGCAGAGAAGTAGGGAGCTCCGTATCTGCACTCGTGCTCAGGCATCACACGGAAAAGATCTGAAGCCATCAGAAACCGTACCACACCCAAGAGATTGGGAGAGAAAGGACACAGACTCCACTGAGAAAGTCTTCTAGTGGCTACCTCAAGAAACAAGCCAGAGTACACAGGGTGGAGAGTCCCAAATATCACTACAAATAGGAAAATAAAATAACCAAGGTCCCAAAAAGAGAGGCCAAGAGATACCATTCAAAAAACACTCTCTGAAAGGATAGGCTCTGGACAGTCAGAGTCTTCTTGGATATAGCAGCGCTCATAGATACAGAGAGATAACAGGTCTTTAAAACCAACAAGAACCGGAAAGATAACTAAAATGATGAAACGAAAGAGCTCTCCTCCAAAGAAATTCCAAGAAGAAATGACAGCTAATGAAGTGCTCAAAACAGATATCAGCAGCATAACTGAACAAGATTTTAGAATAATAATGGTAAAATTAATAGCTGGGCTTGAAAAAATCATAGGGGACATCAAATAAACTATGGCTACAGACAGAATGGAAAATAAAAATAGGCATGAAGAATTTAAAAAAGTAATAAATGAGATACATAATAAATTAGAGGCCTCCAATGCACGGCTTGAAGAGGCAGAAAGGAGAATAAGTGATTTAGAAGACACCATTATAGAAAAACAAGAAGCTGACAAAAAAAGAGACAAACTGATCCAGGAACAGGAAAGAAGAATTTGAGAGCGCAGTGACACAGTCAAACACAACAATATCCGTATCATAGGAATCCCAGAAGAGGAAGAAGGGGGGAAGGTGCTGAAGGAGTCCTGGAACAAATTATAGCAGAGAACTTCCCTGACCAGGGAAAAGAAGTAAACGTTGAAATACAAGAGGCTCAGAGGACCCCCCCTCAGTCGTAATCTGAATTGATCTTCTGCAAGGCATATCATAGTAAAAATGGCAAAATATAAGGACAAAGAGAAACTTTTGAAAGCAGCTAGGGAGAAAAGGGCCCTAAAATACAAAGGCAAACCTATCAGAGTGGTGACGGACCTACCACTGAAACGTGGCAGGCCAGAAAGGAATGGCAGGAAATCTTCAATGTGATGAACAGGAAAAATATGCAACCAAGAATCCTCTACCCAGCAAGCCTGTCATTCAAAATGGAAGGAGAGATAAAAACCTTTCCAAATAAACAGAAATTGAAAGAATTTGTCACCACTATGCCAGCACTACAAGAAATCCTGAGGGGGACGCAGTGAAGGAAACGTTGCAAGAAACAAAGATACCAGAGACACCACCACAAGCATGAACTCCACAAAGGACACAAAGACTAAACCCACATATGTCAATAATAACATTGAATGTAAATGGGCTGAATGCTCCAATCAAAAGACATGGGGTGGTAGAATAGATAAAAAAACAAAATCCATCTATATGCTGTCTACAAGAAACTCATTTTAGACCTGAAGATACCCTCAGATTGAAAGTAAGGGGATGGATGGGGCGCCTGGGTGGCTTAGTCAGTTAAGCATCCGACTTTCGCTTAGGTCATGATCTCGCAGTTCCTGGGTTTGAGCCCCGCGTCGGGCTCTGTGGTGACTGCCAGCTCAGAGCCTAAAGCCTGCTTCTGTCTGTGACTCCCTCTTTCTCTGTCCCTCCCCTGCTTGTGCTCTCTCTCTCTCTCTCTCTGTCTCTTAGAAATAAATAAAACATTTAAAAAATAAATAAAAGTAAGGGGATGGAGAAATATATATCATGCTACTGGAAATCAAAAGAAGGCCGGAGTAGCTATACTTATATCAGACAAACTGGACTTTAAATTAAAGACACTAACAAGAGATGAAGAAGGGCATTACATAATAGTTACAGGGTCTATCCATCAGGAAGAACTAACAATCATGAATGTCTATGCACCGAATATGGGAACTCCTAAATATATAAAACAGTTAATCACAAAGAGAAACAAGCTCATAGATAAGAATGTGCTAATAGCAGGGGACTTCAATACTCCACTTACAGCAATGGATAGGTCAACCAGACGGAAAATC
This sequence comes from Proteles cristata cristata, assembly GCA_017311185.1. Classification (NCBI taxonomy): domain Eukaryota; kingdom Metazoa; phylum Chordata; class Mammalia; order Carnivora; family Hyaenidae; genus Proteles; species Proteles cristata. Next base: position 2,900,545 of record JAESUZ010003687.1, on the reverse strand, counting down.
ACTAAAGAAATAATGGACTTGAAAGACACTTTGGACCAGATGGATCTGACAGATATATTTAGAACTCTACATCCTGCGGCCAAGGAATTCACTTTCTTCTCAAGTGCGCATGGCACATTCTCCAAGATAGATCACATACTGGGACATAAAGCAGCCCTCAATAAATATAAAAGAATTGAGATCATATCATGCACACTCTCAGATCATAATGCTTTGAAACTTGAAATCAATCACAGGAAGAAGCCTGGAAAACCCCCAAAAACATGGAGGTTAAAGACCACCCTACTAAAGAATGAATGGGCCAATCAGACAATTAGGGATGAAATTTAAAAATATATGGAAACAAACAAAAATGAAAACACAACAATCCAAAATCTATGGGATGCGGCAAAGGCAGTCTTAAAAGGAAAGTACATTGCACTCCAGGCCTATTTCAAGAAACTAGAAAAAGTGCAAGTCCAAAATCTAGCAGCTCACCTAAAAGAACTAGAGGCAGAGCAACAAGAACGCCCTAAACCCAGTAGAAGAAGAGAAATTGTAAAAATCAGAGCAGAAATAAACAACATAGAGACCAAAGAAACAATTGAACAGATCAATGAAACCAAGAGTTGTTTTTTTTGAAAAAATAAACAAAATTGACAAACCTCTAGCCAGGTTCTCCAAAAGAAAAGAGAGAGCACCCAAATAGACAAAATCATGAATGAAAATGGACTTATTACAACCAACCCCTCAGAAATACAAGCAATTATCAGGGAATACTATGAAAAACTATATGCCAACAAATTGGACAACTTAGAAGAAATGGACAAATTCCTAAACGCACACACACTACCAAAATTCACACAGGAAGAGGTAGGAATCTGAACAGACCCATAGCTAGTGACGAAATCAAATCAGTGATCAAAAATCTCCCAACAAATAAGAGCCCAGGACCAGATGGCTTCCCCGGGGAATTCTACCAAACGTTTAAAACAGAATTAACACCCATTCTTCTCAAGCTATTCCAAAAAATAGAAAGTGAAGGAAAACTCCCAGATTCATTTTATGAAGCCAGCATCACTCTGATTCCCAAGCAAGACAGAGACCCAGCAAAAAAAGAGAACTACAGGCCAATATCCTTGATGAATACGGATGCAAAAATTCTCAACAAGATACTTGCAAATCAAATTCAACAGCACATAAAAAGGATTATCCACCAAGATCAAGTGGGATTCATTCCTGGGTTATGGGGCTGGCTCAACATTCACAAATCAATCAATGTGATACATCACATCAACAAAAGAAAAGATAAAAACCATATGATCCTGTCGATAGATGCAGAAAAAGCATTTGACAAAATACAGCATCCCTTCTTAATAAAGACTCTCGAGAAAGTTGGGATAGAAGGAAACATGATAAAAGCCATCTATGAGAAGCCTTCAGCTAACATCATCCTCAACGGGGAAAAAGTCAGAGCTTTCCCCCTGAGATCAGGAACATGACAGGGATGTCCACTCTCATCCCTGCTGTTTAACATAGTGCTGGAAGTCCTAGCATCAGCCATCAGACAACAAAAGGAAATAAAGGGCATCAGAATTGGCAAAGAGGAAGTCAAACTATCACTTTTTGCAGACGACATGATACTCTACATAAAAAACCCTACAGACTCCACCAGAAGCCTACTAGAACTGATCCAAGAATTTAGCCAAGTTGCAGGGTACAAAATCAATGTACAGAAATTGGTTGCATTTCTATACACCAAAAATGAAGCAACAGAAAGAGAAATCAAGAAGCTGATCCCATTCCCAATTGCACAAAAAACCGTAAAATACCTTGGAATAAACCTAACCAAAGATATAAAAGATCTGTATGATGAAAACTACAGAAAACTTATGAAGGAAATTGAAGAAGACACAAAGAAATGGAAAAACATCCCATGCTCATGGATAGGAAGAATAAATATAGTTAAGATGTCATTACTACCCAAAGCTATCTACACATTCAACGCAATTCCAATCAAAATTGCAGCAGCATACTTCTCAAAGTTAGAGCAAACTATCCTAAAATTTGTATGGAACCACAAAAGACCCCGAATACCCAAAGTAATACTGAAAAATAAAACCAAAACGGGAGGTATCACCATCCCAAACTTTATCCTCTACTACAAAGCTGTCATCATCAAGACAGTATGGTATTGGCACAAAAACAGACATATAGACCAATGGAACAGAATTGAGAACTCAGAAGTGGACCCAAAAGTATACAGCCAGCTGATATTTGACAAAGCAGGAAAGAATATCCAATAGAAAAAAGACAGCCTCTTTAACAGATGGTGTTGGGAGAACTGGACAGCAACATGCAGAAGAATGAAACTAGATCAATTTCTCACAGCATACACAAAAATAAACTCAAAATGGATAAAGGACCTGAACGTGAGACAGGAAACCATCAAAACCCTAGAGGAGAAAGCAGGAGACAACCTCTTTGACCTCCACTGCAGAAATCTCTTACTTGACACATCCCCCAAATCAAAAGAATCAAGAGCAAAAATAAACGATTGGGACCTCATCAAGATTAAAAGCTTCTGCACGGCAAAGGAAACAACCCACAAAACTAATGGGCAACCAATGGAATGGGAAAAGATAGTTGCAAATGACATATCAGATAAAGGGTTAATATACAGAATCTATAAGGAACTCACCAAACTCCACATCTAAAAAACAAACAACCCAGTAAAGAAATGGGCAGAAGATATGAACAGACACTTCTCCAAAGAGGACATCCAGATGGCCAACAAACATATGAAACGATGCTCAGCATCCCTACTCATCAGGGAAATACAAATCAAAATGACACTGAGATACCACCTCATGCCAGTCAGAGTGGCTAAAATGAGCAAATCAGAGAACTCTAGATGCTGGCGAGGATGTGGAGAAACGGGCACCCTCTTACATTGTTGGTAGGAATGTAAACTGGTGCAGGCCCTCTGGAAAACAATGTGGAGGTACCTCAAAAAATTAACAATAGAACTTCCCTAGGACCCAGCAATAGCACTGCTAGGAATTTACCCAAGGGATATAGAAATGCTGAGGCATAGGAGCACATGTACCCCTATGTGTGGAGAGTTCATAGAAGCACTCTCCACAATAGCTAAAACATGGAAAGAGCCTAAGTGTCCGTCAAGCGGACAAATGGATCAAGAAGATGTGGTTTGTCTATAGCATGGAATACTACATGGCAATGAGAAACAATGAAATCTGGCCATGTGTAGCAACATGGATGGACCTTGAGGGTGTTATGCTGAGCGAAATAAGTCAGGCAGAGAAGGACAAATATCATATGTGTGCACGTATAGGAGGATTAGGAGGAACTTAACAGAGGACCAAGGGGGAGAAGAAGGGGGAAATGGTGGGGGAAAGAGAGAGGCAAACCATGAGAGACTCTTGAATGCTGACAAAAACTGAGGACTGATGGATGTGGGGGGGAGGAGGGATGGGCATGGAGGAGGCACTTGTGGGGATGAGCACTGGGTATTATGTGGAAACTAATTTGACAATAAACTATTTGTAAAAAAAAATAAAAAATAAAATAAAATATAGATAAAAAATTACTAGGATAGCAGTGATAGTGTTTCACTTGAAACGTCTTCATTATTACTGAAAATTTGGAAGCTCTCTTTCTGGAATTGATTAGATAGTGTCTTGATTCTTTTCTGATGTGAAGTTCTATAGGACTTCAGTTTACTGATGTATTTTAACATTTTGATAAGGAATATTTCACCTAGAATGAAGTATGCAATTCATATTTGGTAAGTTTTGGGTGGAAGATTGCATTGTTATTTGAAAGTGACTTGGTACATGCATTCACATTGTTATGAGCAAGGTCAGAAGCATCAAGCGTGCAAGTACTTTGTAATTGGGTAGCTGTCGGATATATCAGGGAATTCAATCTATTACATGCACTTCATTGCACTAAACCAACACTACATGAAGCCATCAAAGCATGAGATGGCCTCACTAATCTCACTGTGGTAATTACTGCAGGTGTATCCTGATCATTTTAAATGGGCATTCATATTGAGATTCATCATTCTGTTCAAATATTGAAGCCATTAGAGAGAATTTTAAGAGAATTTCACTTTAAGCATTTAATGCAAAAGACAGAATGATTGCCAAACATATATATCCTAAAAGTCCTGAACATCTAAGACTATTTTCTTGGAACAAAAGTTTGCAAATGTGAAGTAAAGCCTAAGTACTCAGTGCTGCTCTCACCTTTATTTTTATTTTTTACTAACATCTACAGGGAATTATGGAAAGGATGCTTTAAAGCATTAAATAAAATTGGCAATTCAAAAATATTAAGACTTTCATTGGAGGAGAGGGGATTGCATTAATTTTTTCAGTAATTTTTAAAGCTCTAAAATGATTCCTTTCTTCAACTTCTCATTTAGAGTTTGTTGCTGTAGCAGAAAGTCTCTTGTTGCTATGGTATCTCTGAACATTGCATTTGGCATTGCCTTTCACAGCTGTAGCTGGTCATTTTAGAAGGGCATTATACATGCATTTTGACTATTGTTTCCATGTGAAGGCTGGGTTGTTTTGACATGTGTTATGTTTCAAAATTAAATTATTTACTTAATGCAAGACTCTACCAAAAATGAACATATTAAGTGAACTAAATAGCATTTATATGTTAATTGTTTTAATAACAGGAAAGGTTAACTATTTTCATTGCAGCTGTTAGGTTTATTATGGGAGGAAGTAGAGATCTCTTTGTTCTTTCAACAAAGCCCTAAATCTTCATTTCTTGCTTAATTTTTTTTTCATTTCCAGCTGCCAAGGCTCTGATCTAATTTTACTATTCACATATGGAGTAGATGCCAGTCTTGCCTTATTTAAAAATTCTTACAGTATCACTGATAAGTATTTTTTCCCATTAGCTGAAACACTAAAGTTATACTAATTTTTGAGAAAAAAAAAATACTGGTCAGGCCCTGGCTACCAAAAATACCAAGTGTATGAATATTGATAGGATTTCCTAAATTGGCTTAGTTTTACTAATACAGTTACTTACTGAATCCTAAATTTAGTTTCCAGCTAGCGTATCTGTTGGCCCTTTCTGTAGTTTGACCTCTAGGTTCGAGACCTGGGAAACTGAATGCTAATTATATTTGCCTTTGGACAGTTACTTCTCCACTTCCCCACCATCTCCAACATATTTTTTTCAGCTAGGTCATAGTGAAATTGAATTCTGTGTGTGAAATGTATATTAACATAAAATCGAGAGAAAGATTCCATTGTAGAATAGACTTGTAACAATATTTCAGCCTCTCTATTTAGGTTTGTGTTACTATAAGTTAATGTCTCTGAGCTACTGTCACCTCAAATATAAATAATTGGCTCTGGCTGGTGATGATAATATAAAATAATATAGGTAAAGATGGAATGCCTGGTAATTGGTAGTACTGTAGTAAGTAATAACTACTCTTATTGTTATTATAATTATCATCATTTGTAATTACTTAATAATATAAATCTTTTGGAACAGAACTGTCTTTTTAAAAGGAGAACAGCATCATCTCTTTTGATCAAAACCAGAAAGATATGACAGAGACAGACCTGAACTTGGTCTTACAGAGTCCTGGTCCCTCCTGCATGTAGAGACTATGCCCACTAATGAAACTACCTTTAATTTGCTGTTCCCACAGCTCCTACATGACAACTCATTATAGTTTCAAAAAGATTTAATGAAATTAGTATCATTTTCCCTATTTTACAGATGAGGGACTAGAAGCCCAAAATAACCTTGGTTCACTCTGCGAATGAGGACAGAACGATGTCCAGACACAATCTCTCCTGAATTCTAGTCCAGAGATATTTCCCTCACTTTGCTGCTTCCTATCAACTGAGCCCCTTCCTTTTTAAGAAACTGTATCACAAATAATTCTGTAAATAAGGTTGAAGTTAATATTTAATTTTTCTTATATAGTGAAATAAAAAATAGTAAAGAAATACCAAATCATTTGAATCTAGGATTCTTATATTTGAACCTCTCTGAAGACCACACCAAGAATCTATGGGATGGTTTTCAAGAAGCTCCCCCAAACTTCCACGAAATTATGTGTTTTATATATTGCGTGTTACCAATATATTTCCATGACAGAGGGCATATCATATTTGAAGTCTGTGACTACTTTTCTATGCATAGAAAAGGAAAAGTATATCACACACCTGTGAGATAAGCAGATTGTTAGAGCAGGCCACCAGGGTATCACCTTAGGAATGGGATATATTACATTAAGAAATGCAGATTTTCGTGGTGTGCTCTTGTGAATGGATACTGCAGGAAGGACTACATCATTTAGAAATGTGTTAGGCTGCAGAATATTTTGCCTTAAACAGTACTTTATTCTCACTTGTTTGGGAGACAGTAGGTTAGGTGGATCTAATTTTAGTTCAGAGGCTCATTACTGTCAGCAGTGACCTAAGTTGGTTCTTTTTATCCTCTCTGCTCTCTTGTTTCTTGGCCATTAGCTGTCTTGCATCTCAATGGCTGATCTTAAAACGTCTGTCATTACTCTAGGAATCATATCAGTGTTAAACGTAGGGCAAAATGGAGAAGGGGATACATCCTTAGGCTTTCTCACTGTCTTGTAATTTTTATAAAAAAGGGGAATGTTTTCCCAAAACACTCCTTTCATATAAGAACTTTCTTGTATTTCTTTGGTTAAACTAGTTCATGTGGCTGTTTAATATCTGGCAAAGAGAACTAAGATTGCTGTAATTGGGCAAGCCTAAACATAACCCAGTACTTTGGCTGCATTCATTACTACTCTGAAAAGAAACAGTTCTTTTGTCACAGAAAAGGGTAGACTGACAGTTAGCTAAGCATCCACCCATGTCTCACTTTACTGTGATAATTTTCCACAAATCCTGATAAGTTAACCACATTTTACTTTTTTTATTAAATTGAGAAATACCTTGTCATTCCTAAAATATTCCAATGTGTTAAGTAATAACCACTTACTTAGTTCTTTGCCTCTTAAATATGGCAATTTTCAATATTCTACTTTTAAAATTGGAACTATTCAGACCAAGTAAACAGTGAGTGATTTTTCTAAATAAGTGACAAAGTTAGGGAAAGCCTTTGAGTGATCTTTTTGATTTTTCAACAAGTGCTCATTCTAGCCATGCTAATTCAAACATTGGTATAGCTGAACATGATGCTTTATTACTTAATCTGCTCCCAGTTTTGTAGACTTTATGTCCTTTATGAAACTTTTAGGTAAACTTTTAAAAGGAAAAATGCATTAGATAATCTCAATAGTCATTTCTTATCTGTCATACAGTTAGAGAAATATTCTAACACTAGGTCAGGTTTGAGCTTCATTTTAAGATTTATCAGAATATAAAATCTTCTGTTTGGAGGTAATGCCCATTTTTAATCAGTGTTTCAGTTTATAAAAGCTGTGTATACCTTTGAGTGAATAGAAAAATAGACCTCCATTCTCTTGATCCATCATTTCCTATCTGTTGGTTGATGGCCTTAGTAGAAAAATCAATGTTTGAATTCCTGACTCTTATGAGAATCTACTTCCTAATGTCTTAGTGAAAAACGTAAGTGTTCACTGTCTGAATTTACTCATCTAAAGTTTGCTTATTCAGGGCATGTAGGTGGCTTCATTGGTTAAGAGTCAAACTTGATTTCTGCTCAGGTCATGATCCTACAGTTTGTGAGATCTAGCCCTATGTTGGGCTCTGCTTTGACTGGCAAAGCCGGCTTCGGATTCTCTATCCCTTCCTCTGTTCCTCCTTACTAGTTCTCCCTCCCTCCTTCCCTCTCTTCCCTACCTCCACCCCCTCAAAATACATTAACTGTGCTTATTCACCTAGTAGAAGGAAGTACAAAGATGTATTGGTGTTTATATTTGGGATGACATTTTTGACTGCAAATTTTTGAAAGAAATGTTTTTATACAGTTATTCACTGGTATAAATGTATGGCAAGGGAATGATATTGCTTTTCAAAGGAGTATAAAATGTTTTTTTATGATTAGCTGTATGTTGCTTATTTTTAGAAAACACGATTATTGGGTAGTTATCTTTACACCCCTGTCTTTTCTTTATTGATAAAATTATACTGCTTGTTCCTTTTTTGATTCCGTATTTCATTTCCAAACTCCTGCTGATTCTGGACTGGGTTGTAAATGCTCCTCTTAGCTTCACATCTACTTTCATTTCTGATCCTGTCTTAATATTGTGACTTTTGTTTTTTAACACTCTTGTTCTGTTACCATGAGAGGCCAGCAGACACTATAGCTCAATCTCTATTTCTCCCTGTTATGTTCTTCTGAAAGGCTCTGTTGTAACAGGTTTGCCCATAAGAAAAAAGTGTTCTTGTCCACTTGAACTTGTGATAAAAACAGACTTGATCTGGCTAACTTTTTAGGAATACACAACATTCAGGCCATTCCTATTTGCAGAGCCTCTCAAGTAGAACTGAGGAAAATTTACAAAGTTTATCAGCAAATTAATCGAGAAGTATTTAGGAAGCCCCTGAAAAGTGTAGGCTTCTGGGTTGGATGTTTTGAGAAATACAAAGAAAGTACAGTGGCCGCTAGATGCAGGGGAAAAGATGGCATGTGGATATGAAAGTTAACCTGCATATAAGACTCATTACAAATTATTGGTGGAAATCACTTTTCTTAAATGAATATGGCACCAGTAAGAAGAGTTCTAGGAATTCATAAGAAGTTCAGACCATTATGAGCTAAAGACTTAAAAGTTATAGAATGTTTGGGGCGCCTGGGTGGCTTAGTCGGTTAAGCGTCCGACTTTCCGACTTTCGCTTAGGTCATGATCTCGCGGTTCGTGGGTTCGAGCCCCGCGTCGGGCTCTGTGCTGACTGCCAGCTCAGAGCCTGGAGCCTGTTTCAGTCTGTGACTTCCTCTCTCTCTGACCCTCCCCTGCTCACGCTGTCTCTCTCTCCTAGAAATAAATAAAAAACATTAAAAAAAAAAAGTTATAGAATGTTTGACCTTGAGGCAGTGACCTCGTTCGCTCATCTTACAAATAAAGATAAGTCTCAAAGTAAGTGTCAGAGAGTAACTGTGATTTTCAGAGGTCTATACATTTGTTATTGGCAGAAGGACGATTTGTTTTTAGAGACCAACAGACTAGGCTTATTCAGGAAGTCATGGAAAAAAAGCAGAGGGGGAAAATAAGAGAAGTGAGATAGGGTGCATGAGTATGTTAATTTGCTAGCTATATTTGAAGAAAAGTAAACATAAATCCCTCCATTATGAGGGAAGAAGGAAGATGGTAGGGAGCTAGCTTTCTGTTTCCCATGTTTTATGTTCCCTGTAATGATACGTGCTCTAAGGCTAGAGGAGTTATTTTTTTTTTCCTTAGAAGGGAGTGGCATCTGTGTTTTCTCCTTTTAATCAGCAAAAATTAGCATTTCCCTTATGAAATAGTTAATCTAGGAATAATGCTTGTATAATCTTGTGATTGTCTTTCATAAATGTTAAAGTTGTAAATCATCAGGCTTTGCTGAATTGGAGGCCATCTTTCTCTCCAGAGATGTAATGGTTCACAGCATTCCACAATGAGATGATAGTGGCCTGTCCCAACATGGCAAATTAAGAAATCTCTAATCTAAGTTCTAAGCATTAGTAGGTCATGGCATCAAAATCATCTGCCAATGTACTTTTCATTAATATTAGCTGCATTTTGGAGGTGCCTGGGTGGCCCATTCAGTTAAGTGACTGACTTCAGTTCAGATCATGATCTCATGGTTTGTGAGTTTTTGTTTTGTTTTGTTTTGTTTTTGTTTTTGTTTTTAAATTTTTTAAAATTTATTTCTAGGAGAGAGAGAGAGACAGCGTGAGCAAGGGAGGGTCAGAGAGAGAGGGAGTCACAGAATGAAACAGGCTCCAGGCTCTGAGCTGGCAGTCAGCACAGAGCCCGACGCGGGGCTCGAACCCACGAACCGCGAGATCGTGGCCTAAGCGAAAGTCGTATGCTTAACCAACTAAGCCACCCAGGCGCCCCAATCATGGTTTGTGAATTTAAGCCCCGTGTTGGCCTCCGTACTGACAGCTCAGAACCTGGAGCCTGCTTTGGATTCTGTGTCTCCCTGTCTCTCTGCACCTTCCCTCCTCATGGTCTGTCTCTCTCTCTCAAAAATGAACATTAAAAAATTAAACAAACAAACAAACATTACCTGCATCTTGTATTCAAGTCTTGGATTTTATCTTCTGAGAACATTTATATAATGCCTCATTCTAGGCAAAGCTGGATGTAATGCACTTTTGAAAATCTAGTTATAAAAACTCAGATGTGGCACAGAATGTTTTGAGTAATTTTGATACCAAGAATATTAGAGATGTGAAGTATTTCTTTAGCTACTTAAAATTTAAATAAAAGAAAGAATCTTAAGTTTAAAGGTTTCTCCTCAGTCTTTCAACAGATAAATTAAGAGTAAGTTTTACTTAAATGGTAAAGGAAATTATTTTGGAAATGGTAGAGTTCAATAAAGGTGGTTATGTTATTAAAGCTAAATTACCATTTGAGATAAAGTTGAAAACAAAGTTAGAGACACATAGAGCTTTACAATGAAAGCAATTTAAAAAATGGAAATGAAGATTTAAACAGGCTCCATTGCAGAAGAAATGCAAGATTTCTTCCAGAAACATGTTTGACATTAGAATACTCTAATTCTAATATAAAAAAGATGATACAGAAAGAGCAATAAAATATTTTCAGTGAAATAAAAGCATAAGATTGCCTATTTTAAGTCCTTTCACATCCTTCCACATTCCTTATAATATAGTGTACTTTGTCCTAGTTAATAGTACTTATATACATGCAAATAAAATATTTGTGAATTGTCAGGGGTTGGGGTACACACTATGGGTCCTCAGAAAGTGATTGGACTAATTGTAGTGAAAGAATTGCCTATTGGGTTCTTGAATGAGAAATTCTTATACAATCAGAAATAATAGATAACTTTTATTGAATATTTGTTAGGTGCTATTTAATTGATTCCTTTAAGGACTGTGTACTGATATATTTTAGGCAATTAGGATATATCAGTGAACAAGGCCAATGAATTATCCCTTACTTCTAGGAAATGTACAAAATAAGCCATGTTTCTTGCCATACCAGAACACAAGGAAGCTGCTCTCAAAGACAAATGGGATAAGGACAAGGACCAGACACAGAGTCAACTTGCTGGGCTCCCCTTTGACCTCAAATGGAACAATACGACCGTTAATAAGAATAAGGGCTACAATTGGTTGATGTAACAAAAATACGTAACAAAATATGTTAGTTCATAAATAATATGATAGCAAGGTAGAATGAGAGGTGATATTCCCAACAATGTAAGAAGATGGATTCTGCTTACTGTAAACTTGATTATAGATGTGGTGGATGAATTCTTAAAAGGGCAGTCAGTTGACCCCAAACTGGCTATTAATACTTGGTATAGTTGGAATTCCAAGCCCAGTGAACTTGCTTTGACAGTCAGTCAGGGCTATTGATAGCTGTATTCTATATCCTTATGTTCAGTTAGTTATCAGACTTGTTCTTCTTGTGACAGGAAACAAATTACAGATTCTTCATTATTCTGTTTTCTGTTTCTGGAAGTCTTATTCTGAGCATCTTCAATCAAGAATTTCTGGTCAAGTTTGAAAGTTTCCAAATTAAAGAATAGATAGCAGACACTCAGTAGTCATTTTTTTTTAAATCTCTCCAGCTTTAAGAGCAGTATGTACATGTGTATGTTTCCTCCTTCTACAATGTCATTCCTAAACCTAATTTTCTCAAGGTAAGTGATAAAGGCTGTGATTCAGGTTGGATCTAAAACTTTGGACTAACAAGTATCTGTGTGAAAATTGATTTTAGGCAGTTCTATTTGATTTGAAATATGTTTTCATTAAAATAGGTACTATTATCCCTACTTATGGAAAAACAAAGAACAATCAAAGCAGTATTTGAACAAAAAATACTACTCCAAGGGTAAATGTTGGCAATAAATGTCCTTTGTAATTTCTTGTTTCTGACATGTTTATGATTTCTTATAGAGTATAATGTTATGTATTGTCACACATAAGAATGTATCCTACAACTTGTATATTTGTGTACAGCTTAGCAGTATAATTCAGCATGTCAAATTACCAGAAAATAGAATCCTAGAGCCCCACCCACACTCAAAATTGAGGTCGAGTGAAGAGATATGACACATAATATTATTTTTCAATGATAAATAGTTTTGAAAAACAAGTTTCCTTTGATGCAAATGTTTGATAAGTATGTTTGGAAATGTCCTCCTAAGATCAGGTATACAAATCTCAGCAGTGATCTCCTCCATCCTTCTTGTCTGACAAAGGAGAGATGTGACATTAAAAAGTTAAGCTGACTAGAGTCAGTCACCTAATAAGTAGCAAAGTCAGGATCCATTTATGGTACAATTATCTTTTCTCTTAATATACTATGTTTTCTCATTTCTCCATCTCTACCAGTGGTACCACTGACCACTCTAGCCAAGTTGGAACAAGTGTATCACTTTTGAGCACTCCACTACTTCTCTGTACACGTTCAGTTTATTCCCCAGTCCTGTCTATTACATCTAGAAGATATTTGACTGTAAATGTTTGATTTATCCCTAATACATCACTATTACTATGATAGAATTCTAACTAGTTTTCTTGCCTCTAGCCTGGCTACCTCAATTCCATTCAGCATATATTTTTCTGCAATACAGACTTGATCAAGAAATCACTGCATTATTCTTGATTATATGTTGCTCTTACACAACAGGAATGAAGCTGGAGACCAGAAACTCAAAAGCACTGTATTCTTTTTTGTTTAGGACATCATTTCAAGAGAAATGAAAATTTCCAACTGCATGAAAATCTCAGAAATGTATAGACAAAGAAACATAAACAAAATGCCTTCCCTTTCCTTTCCTTCCCTGCCCACCCCACATGATTCCCTCAGTGTGTATTATGTAGGCAAGCTTTACTAGTTTCAGGCTGCAATAATCGAACATATCATTTGAAGGGGGACAAAAACAGGTATCTTTGTTTTTAAGTGTTTTGTTGACTGGCTTCTGTGGATGACTGCTCATACTCCTGTGTGCATTGCCTTTGGTTTTGGTGGCATATGACACATTACATGGTGATCTCCGCATCACCTGGAATCCAGCTGCCTTGCTCTGGCCACCTTGCTCCCTCTCTGCTAACACACACCTTGTGACCTTGCCATAGTGAGTTTATTTTAGTTATCCCAAAGCTGTGTTCTCCAGTAATGTAGTCACTAGCCACTGTGACTATTTTTTTAAAAATATTTTTATTTATTTCTAGGAGAGAGAGAGCGCGTGAGCAGGGGAAGGTCAGAGAGAGAGGGAGATACAGACTCTGAAACAGGCTCCAGGCTCTGAGCTGGCAGTCAGCACAGAGCCCGACGCGGGTCTCGAACCCACGAACCGCGAAATCATGACCTGAGCCAAAGTCGGGCGCTTAACCGACTAAGCCACCCAGGCGCCCCTCCACTGTGACTTTTTAAATGGAGTGGAATCAAATGAAATTAAAATTTCAGTTCCTAAATCACACTGGTCTTGTGTCAGATACTTAATGGTCACTAGTGACTGGTGGTTACCCTATTAGATGGCACAGATTTTAGAACACTTCCATCATCTCTGAAAGTTAAGTTGGCCAGCAATGCTATGAAGATTAGTGCCCGTCCTTATCTTTGCTCCTTCTCACAAGTCAATAAGTTATTAGGCAAATGACTACTCTAATTTTACTAATCCCCACTTACTTACCTAACTCTTCCTTAGTTTCATATGCTGGAATTCCTTCCTCTAGGGCTATATGCCAGCTTATTTTCTCCTCTCCCTTCCCAATTCACCAGCCTTGGTTATGTTCCCTTATGCCCATTTCATCACATATGTTCTCATATGTATATTTATTTGTCTCTGTCCTCTTGCAGACTCTCAACCTGTGTTTGACACTTTGCAAACATTCTATACATTTTGGATTAATTAATGGACTCATGTAAATATTTCTTTTATTTAATATAATAAATAATAAAATATTTATTTTATTTAAATAGACATATACTCCTAAGAGAATAAATGTATTCATAATTTTCTATGGATTTAAGCTTTTTTGTTTGACTTACATTATAAAATTAGAAATTAATCTTAGAAATTGGCCTTCAGAAAATTACTTTTAAAGATTTGTTATATTAAACACACTTAACCCTACATCATACAGTGATGATTATGATGATGGGGATGGCGATGATGATGATGATGTTGACAGTGGTGGTAATCATCATCATTATCATCATAACAGGAAATTTACAGAAACATAGCCATCAGCCTCACACCCAATTAAGGTAACAGAAACTGCATTTAACACAGTCTGCTTTAGGACAAGGCACATGAGAAGCCCATTATTTAATATAATTATAAAAAATTAACTGTTCTCATTTTTCACTGTTGCCTTCTAACCCTTGACCACATGAATACATAATATTACAGTTGCCTCCATAGCTGGGATAGTTTCTATATTTAGTTTTCACATTAATATGTCATCATAGGTTTACAACATGGACAGTATAATTACTTTTAATGGTTGCACAATATTCTACCCAGTAATGACAATGTAATTTACTTCAAAACTCCCTTATTACTTTTTGGACAGTTAGACTATTTTTAGTTTTTCTATTTTAAATAGTAGTACATTGGGGCACCTGGGTGGCTCAGTCGGTTAAGTGTCCAGCTTCAGCTTAGGTCATGATCTCACAGTTCCTGTGTTCGAGCCCGGCGTTGGGCTCTGTGCTGACAGGTAGCTCAGAGCCTGGAGCCTGTTTCAGATTCTGTATCTCCCTCTTTCTCTCTGAACCTTCCCTGCTCACACTGTCTCTCCCTCTCTCTCTCAGAAATAAAACATTATTTTTTTAAAAAAAAAAATAGCAATACATTTAATATTTTCACCTAAGTAGCTTTTCTTATTGAGAGAGAAATAATTTATTTTAGGTGAAGTTGCTTTAGTTTAGAAACCTGTGATGTTTATGGTATTTGAAACAGTTTACCAAATATTTCCCCATTAGGTTGGGATATGGTGGTAATTTTAAGTTATTTTGTTAATTTGACAGATAAAAATGGAAGATTTTAAAGATTTTAAAAGATTTTAAAGTTGAGTATTAGAAGGAAAATACAATTTTTTATTGGAACACTGTTGTGTTCTTTTCGATAACTACTATCATTTTGAGAAGGAAACGAGTTCAAAGAAGAAAAAGATGCCATTTATTTTATTCAGTTCTTCAAACAAAATTACAAACCTCTCGTGCACCAAAGTTAATATCCCTTTTGTAAACTCAAGTTCTTAGGTGTTCCTAATCAAGAGGGTAAAGGTATGACTTTGGTGTCACATCACTATACGGGAGAAGATCTGGTGAGCTCAAGAACATAAATGAAGCAAGTATTCATAGTTTAGCTTTGAAGGAAACAGTATACTTATTTTTTTTTCTCTAGGGACATTTTATATTATGTGTTAGTTTAAAATATGACAAATGATGATGCATAGACGTTGAAATTCTCACATGGACATTCCCTTCCACCTTTCCCCCATATCAATGCTTTTTTATTATTACCTATTTTTCTTTGCTTGTTTAATTACCATGATTAACACATTTGTGGTTCCAGATTTTACTTCTCTGGCTATTGTAACAATGATAATGTAAAAATAGCTATAATAATAATGTATAATTTTAAGTGCTTTGCTGGTATTAACTCATATACTCCTCCAAACAACACTATTCGGTAGGTTGTATTTCTATCTCCGTTTCAAAGAATGGAAAACTGAGTCACAGGGTAGTTAAGTAACTTATCCAAAACTGTACTCCTATTTAAGTCTGGATAACCTGGTTATCTGACTTTCCTGCCCTTAACTTGTATGCGATGCAAAATGAATCAAGTACTGTTTTTAGTATTTCAAGTAGTTTCAGGTGAAATTCTGAAGTATTGGCTACAAAATATATTAAAGGTGTTCTTGAAGACTAATTTGTAATGGTACTTTTAGAATCTTTTCCAAATCCCCACAAAAAGTAAGTTTGGAAGGCACAGATATTAAATGGCCTGAAAATCAGTCTGGATTTACTCCAAATAAATCACACACACACAAACAAAAATCTCCTTTTATGTTTGTTGCTGGTACCCTAGGGGATCGCTTTAGAACAGGACAGCTGTCATTCAGCAAGATGCAGGGTAGAAATTTTAATGATATCCTTATGGAAAATAGGGATAATTGTGAATGGTTTAGATGATATGGTAGGCATGTACTCTCTCAAATGCTTGATCATTCTCCTGAAACTGGAGGCAGGGTAAGTTAACTATATTGGAATGGTGTTAGTCCATCTGGCTTCAGATTTTGGCTTTCCCACAGTCAACTTAGTCTTTAAGTAAATTTCTTAGTTTCTCCAAGCCTCATCTTCTTATTTCTGCTCTAAAGATGCTGATGTATGACATCTACCTCCTACAGTGGCTGTTAAGTGTTAAAATGGGATAATGTTTGTATACTGTACACATAGTGTATCCAAACAATGGTATACTATTCAGCAATTAAAACTAAGAAACTGTTAATACATCTTACAATATAGATGCACTTCAAAACATGATGATAAATGAAAGGACTCAAATGTATTGTATGCTTCCATTTATATGATATGGGAAGACAAGGCCAAAAGAGAGAACAGAAAGTAGATTAGTGGCTGCCTAGCACTGGAGAAGGGCCTGAGGAATGATTAAGAATACACACAAAGGACCTGTTTGGGGTAATGGAAACAGTCTAAAGTTAGATTGTTGGATAGAAAATCTGAACAGACCCATAACTAGTGAAGAAATGGAATCCGTTATCAAATATCTCCCAGCAAATAAGAATCCTGAGCCAGATGGCTTCCCTGGGGAATTCTACCAGACATTTAAAACAGAATTAATACCCATTCTTCTCAAGCTATTCCAAAAAATAGAAATTGAAGGAAAACTTCTGGACTCATTTTATGAAGCCAACATCACTTTGATTCCCAAGCCAGACAGAGACCCAGCAAAAGAAAGAGAACTACAGGCCAATATCCTTGATAAATACAGATGTAAAAATCCTCAACAAGATTCTTGAAAATCAAATCCAACAGCACATAAAAAGAATTACCCACCATGATCAAGTGGGATTCACTCCTGGGTTACAGGGCTGGTTCAATATTTCCAAATCAGTCAATGTGATACATCACATCAACAAAAGAAAAGATAAAAAACCTATGATCCTGTTGATAGATGCAGAAAAAGCATTTGACAAGATACAGCAGCCTTCTTAATAAAGACCCTCAAGAAAGTCGAGATAGAAGGAACTTACTTAAACATCATAAAAGCCATCTATGAGAAGCCCTCAGCTAACATCATCCTCAACGGGGAAACACTGAGTGCTTTCCCCCTGAAATCATGACCACCACAGGGATGTCCACTCTCACCACTGTTGTTTAACATAGTGCTGGAAGTCCTAACATCACCCATCAGACAACAAAAGGAAATCAAAGGCATCAGAATTGGCAAAGAAGTCAAACTTTCACTTTTCGCAGATGACATAATACTCTACATAGAAAACCCGACAGACTCCACCAGAAGCCTTCTAGAACTGATCCATGAATTCAGCGAAATTGCAGGGTACAAAATCAACGTACAGAAATCGGTTGCATTTTTATACACCAACAATGAAGCAACAGAAAGAGAAATCAAGAAACCGAACCCATTCACAATTGCACAAAACCCATAAAATATCTAGGAATAAACCTAACCAAAGATATAAGAGATCTGTATGATGAAAACTATAGAAAACTTATGAAGGAAATTGAAGAAGACACAAAGAAATGGAAAAACATTCCGTGCTCATGAGAAAAATAAATATTGTTAAAATGTCATTAGTACCCAAAGCAATCTACATATTCAATGCAATCCCAATCAAAATCGTTCAGAATTCTTCTCAAAAGTAGAACAAACTATCCTAAAATTTGTATGGAACCACAAAAGACCCCGAATAGCCAAAGTAATATTGAAGAAAAAAAGCAAAACGGGATGTATCACCATCCCAGAATTTAGCATCTACTACAAAGCTGTAATCATCAAGACAGTGTGGTATTGGCACAAAAACAGACACACAGACCAGTGGAATAGAGTAGAAAACTCAGAATTGGACCCAAAAGTGTACAGCCAACTAATCTTTGACAAAGCAGGAAAGAGTATCCCATGGAAAAAAGAAAGCCTCTTTACCAAGGAGAACTGGACAGCAATATGCAGAAGAATAAAACGAGATCATTTTCTCACACCATACACAAAAATAAACTCAAAACGGATAAAGGACCTGAATGTGAGACAGGAAACTATCAAAACCCCAGAGGAGAAGGCAGGAAACAACCTCCTTGACCTCAACCTCAATAATTTCTTACTTGACACATCCCCAAAGGCAAGGGAATCAGGAGCAAAAATGAACTATTGGGACCTCATCAAGATAAAAAGCTTCTGCTCAGCAAGGAAAACAATCCATAAAACTAATAGGCAACTGACAGAATGGGAAAAGATAGTTGCAAGTGACATATCAGATAAAGGGCTAGTATACAAAATCTATATGGAACTCACCAAACTCCACACCCATAAAACAAAGAATCCAGTGAAAAAATGGGCAGAAGCTATGAACAGACACTTCTCCAAAGAGGACATCCAGATGGCCAACAGACACATGAAACGATGCTCAGCATCTCTCCTCATCAGGGAAATACAAATCAAAACCACACTGAGATACCACCTCACGGCAGTCAGAGTAGCTAAAATGAGCAAGTCAGGAGACTCTAGATGCTGGTGAAGATGTGGAGAAAATGGCACCCTCCTACACTGTTGGTGGGAATGTAAACTGGTGCAGCCCCTCTGGAAAACAGTGTGGAGGTTCCTCAAAAAATTAACAGTAGAACTCCCCTAGGACCCAGTAATAGCACTGATAGGAATTTACCCAAGGGATACAGGAGTGCTGTTGCATAGGGGCACATGGACCCCAATGTTCATAGCAGCACTCTCAACAATAGCCAAAACATGGCAAGAGCCTAAGTGTCCATCGACGGATGAATGGATCCAGAAGATGTGGTTCATTTATACAATGGAATATTACATGGCAATGAGAAAGAATAAAATCTGGCCATGTGTAGCAACATGGATGGAACTTGAGGGTGTTATGCTGAGCGAAGTAAGTCAGGCAGAGAAGGACAGATACCATATGTTTGCACAGATAGGTGGATTAGGAGGAACTTAACGGAGGACCATGGGGGAGAAGAAGGAGAAAAATAGTTGGGGAGAGGGAGAGAGGCAAACCATTAGACATTCTTGAATGCTGAGAAGAAACTGAGCGTTGATGGGGAGGGGGGAGAGAGGTAGGGCGGTAATGGGCATGGAGGGGGCACTTGTTGGGATGAGCACTGGGTGTTATATGGAAACCAACTTGACAATAAACTATTAAAAAAAAGTTAGATTGTGGCGATAATTGTGCAATTCTTTAAATATATTAAAATTGTTGAATTGTACTTTTATAAAACAGGTAAATTTTATGGTATGTAAATTGTACCTCAATAAACTGTTTAAAAAAAACTAAAAATAATATTTAGTATAGTCAATCATTATTAACGTCTTTTCATTATTTTTATTAGTGTTTCGTATCCATCACTGAGTGTTTATTATCCACATCACTTAAAGTGAGAGATTCTGGGGATATATCATAGGATGCTGTATTTGGCTGGACTTCAACATTCTGTTAACTTTTTGGATGAAGACACACTTTCAAATTTGTGAATGACACAGCCACGAGAGATAACTAATAGAATAGAACCCAGAACCAAGATTTGGTATCATTTAGACAGCCTGAAAGTCTGAGCTGGTACTAATAAGATGAAATTTAACAAAACAAAAAACAAAAATACCAAACAAAAATTGTGAAGTCTGACACAAGCTGGATTTCTTAAGCAGCAAAAGATGTATTAGCAGCTGGTTTCTAAAGTAGTTATTATAGTTATTACCCTTATAAAAATGTGTTTGCCTATAAGAAGGAAATTCCCAGAAAATCTCAGAGGGGATTCAGGTCAAAATGTAGATTTCACCTGTAAATAATACATTATGTTTTGGGTGGATGGTGGGAAAGTACTGATCTGGATATTCCATGCTTTATGGTCACATAATGATGGTAATAATATTTATCATTTATAATGGTATTATGTATATATATAAAATGTATCTCTCTAAAATGTAGCTCTTACAGTGTTGTGACAAATGCCTTATATACATTATCCCATTTAATACTTACAACATACTTAAAAACAAAATAATATTTTTAACCCATTTTGTACATGTAGACCTGAGTCTTAGTGAGCCTTAGTTAAATAGCTTAGTGGCAGATCCCGTTAGGAAGCAGTCAGAATCAGGGCCCATATTTTCAACACTTAAGTTCTATGATCTACCTTTAGAATCCCTTATAAATAAAATATAGTTCTTGAACTTCTAGTAAAGTAAAAATACAAAACTAAAGAGATACACAGCACATGCCCTTTGGGGGAGGAAACATTGATGGTTTGACCATACTGGGATTGGTTTATTTTAGCTCTGATCCTTTGGGAGGTACTAATTTTCATCACTGTGCTCTAAACTGTGCTATATCTAATGAGCTGTGTGAAAATGCTGAGGTATCAGGGGCTATGGCCATTTGAACAAGAAGGCAGTAAACTCAGTAGGAACAGCTGCTTAATAAAAGGCTATTAGTAGGCCAGAAAACAAACAGGAGATTTTGCTGAAACATATAATCTGTTTTTAAATTACTTTGAAATAATCGCTTGGGCATTGATATGAAAGAGAATTATCAACAGTTGATGTTTTATAGAAAAATACTCTACCTTGAAGTTTACTTTTGGATATTGTGTCCTATCTTATGTTCAGTAATCTGAAGAGGGAGAAAAGGAAGTCACCATGTGTTTATGAAAAGTACATTAGGTAATGCATTGACTTGAAACCCTTTCATTTACAAGAAGAAGGAAAATGCAGCC
This sequence comes from Proteles cristata cristata, assembly GCA_017311185.1. Classification (NCBI taxonomy): domain Eukaryota; kingdom Metazoa; phylum Chordata; class Mammalia; order Carnivora; family Hyaenidae; genus Proteles; species Proteles cristata. The sequence continues at coordinate 2,879,427 of JAESUZ010003687.1, read as the reverse complement.
ACACAAAGTCAGAAAAGTACATAATTGATGTTTTCTTATTTTAGAGGGTCGTACACACAGAAGATCTAAGATCTAAGTTAGTCTGAGGTACAATGTAAATCTGAAGATTGGGGTTAGACCTGCTAGCTCTTTTATAGTGTATGCATGGCATAAAAGTAGCTCTCAAATTAATTTTTAAAATAGTGAATGAAAAATGTAAGTTCCCTGATAGGTATTTTTTCTTGTTTAGCTCTTATTTCTTTTTTCTTTTTTTTTTTTTTTAATTTATTCTAGGAGAGACAGAGACAGTGCGAGCAGGGGAGGGTCAGAGAGAGAGGGAGTCACAGACTGAAACAGGCTCCAGGCTCCGAGCTGGCAGTCAGCACAGAGCCCGATGCGGGGCTCGAACCCACGAACCGCGAGATCATGACCTAAGCGAAAGTCGGACGCTTAACCGACTAAGCCACCCAGGCGCCCCTGTTTAGCTCTTATTTCTATTTAAACATTAATTGTTACTAAATAAAATCCTTGTTACAGCTTTATCAAGAGGCTTTATTTTTTTCCCCTCATACCAATAAGGGAAACTTATGTTCACTGTTTATTCTCTCCTACAGGATTTACCCCCTTTCCCAACAGGACGTGAGTCTTTGTTCATCCCTTCTATCCTCCTGTTAGTCTGACGTCAATCTATGACGAGAAAGCCCCAATTGTTTTAGAAGCTGTTCCTCTGGAATTATTTTATCTCTTCTTTTAAATATCTAAAAAGAACAAAGATTTCCTTTTCCCTCTGGAAAAAATTAAAACTAATACAGTAGTCCCCCCTCCTCCATGGTTTCACTCTCCTCGGTTTTGGTTACCCACTGTCAGTCGAAGTCACTGAGCAGATGATCCGTGTCTGACTATCATAAGAGGGTCAAGAGTGGCCTTGCACTACATCACGATGTCTCTGCTGTTCACCTCACTTCATCTTATCATGTAGGCATGTTATCTTCTCACATCATCACAGAAAGAAGGGTGAGTACAGTACAATAACATACTTTGAGAGAGAGAGAGATGACATTCATATAACTTTTATTACGGTATATTGTTATAATCTTGTTGCTTTATTATTAGTTGTTAATCTCTTTTTGTATCTAATTTATAAATCAAACTTTATCATAGGTCTATTTGTATAGGGAGTTTCATGGTATACATAGGGTTCAGTATATGCATGGTTTCCATTTGGGGTCTTGGAACCTATCCCCTGTAGATAACAGGAGGGCTACTATCCAGATAATTTTACCTATGGTAGTAATTTCCTTTACCTTTTTATCTTTCTGATCCAGAAAACAAGTTACTTTTAAACCTTCCCCATTAAATTCTGCAAGTAGACATTTAAAAAAATCAGTTTGGCTAGTGTCTATAAACAGCTGCTAATTCTAGGTAAAACCCAGTGGGTGCAGCTTGCATACAGGATTTTAACTTGCATCATGTGTTTGCTGAAATCCTTTAGCGCAGGAACAGTGTTTTTAGTTCTTACTGAATAACAAGCAACTAGTAGCTTATCCTGAACAATCTGTCACATAATAGTTTTGGATAATTTGTGTTTGGACCAAAGTCTTCTTGATGTCTAATGTATGTTAATGGAATGGAGAAATGGAATTTTTAAAAGTCTGACATCAGTTGCATGACAATTGATGATGGTAGATATCAGTGCTCAGATTAATGCCTCTAAATTCTTAACCTATAGAAGAATAACATATTTGAAGTGACTACTATCAAGAAAGGTGTCTGAGGGTAAAAAATTAACAAAATCCTTTTTCCTTTGACCTCCAAATTCTACCTTTAATATTACCCTAGTTCTGTTAACCTGCTATAGTGGTAAGACAGTAGGTAAAATTCTATTGCCAGACACCATTGCTTTTGGCAAAAATAACATGTGGTTTGTAAATTGTATCTGCATTAAGAGGAAGTATAAATGGCTATGAGTACTAGATGCAGATGTGTTGCTTTGGGATTCTGTGGAATGCAGTGACTCTTGTAACTGTGTATCCCTTGGAAGTGATTACTATGGAGATATTGGCTCCTTTGGGATGTGAAACTTTTAGACCAGGATGATCCCAGCACTTGCCCATCTGACTCTTGCCTTCTTACACCTGACCTGTCCTCCACATACCTTCTTATATATCCTGGTTAGGAGATAGGTCCTAGAAGGCACTTGGTGAACTATTGCAAGGATGTTCACAAAAAGGTAGTGCTACTGCCCTGCTGGCTAGCTGTATTTGAACTGTATTCTTCTATGTAGCCTGATGTCTTGTGTGACCTATAATAGTCTTATGAGTCTAATGTCCAGTGGAATCTAAGAGGAACCTCTGGTAGATAGTAAACATCTGAATAGAACATGATGATCAAATGAGGAAAAAGTTCGGAGTTTTGGATGACTTAATATCATGGTAAAAAGCCATTGTGCACTTCACTAATTGGAATCACTAGGACATTGAGCACAGAATCTACCTTAGCTCTTGTGGCTTTACCCCATATCGGTGTTGGATACGTTAAGTGATAAAGCATCAAAAGCCCAATTTAAGGGCTGCCTGGGTGGCTTAGTCGGTTAGGCGTCCGACTTTTGCTTAGGTCATGATCTCGCAGTTCGTGGGTTCGAGCCCCGCATCGGGCTCTGTGCTGACTGCCAGCTCAGAGCCTGAAGCCAGTTTCAGAGTCTGTATCTCCCTCTCTCTCTGACCCTCCCCTGCTCACGCTGTCTGTCTCTCCCTCTCTCTCCTAGAAATAAATAAAAAATATTTTTTAAAAAAATTTAAAAACTGAAAATTTATATCTGATAATCATGTGCTTTCTCTGAATACCAGTCTGGTTTACTGTTTTGTCATTTTTTTCCAAAAATAACATTTTCATTTGGGTGCAGCTATAAAGGAGTGAATTAGCTTTGATTTTTGATCACTGGAATACCTTTGGCAGATTAACTGTCTTGCTATATTGGGTCAAAATTAACCATTTGGAGGGTTTTGCTGAACTTAAAGTTTGGGTTTTCTCCAAGCTGTTTCTCATGAAACCCCAAGAGTATATAAAATGACATTTTAAGTTGTTTGTTTTTATTTAAAACAATAAAGGTATGAGATCCTTTCTTCATATAGATCAGATACAAATGTGTAGCCTATTTGAAATCAGATACAAATGAGTAGCACCAAATTCCTGTTATCTTCTTCCCATATTCTTTTCCTCTGATAGCTTTAGAGCACTAGGGATCCATGGAACGTGGTTTGTAAAAACACTGCTTTATGCAATTATGCAATTATTGGGGTTCCACTCGGTGTGTTGGTGAAATTTCTAACCTAAAAATAGTTTTAGTTTATATAAGCATATCATTTCTGAACCTAATACCTTTCTCTGCTTATTTGTGAGTCACTGTACTCACTTTTATGGGCATTTCCACTTCTTTGTGGGGGTGGAGGTTACTGTTTAAACTTAACCTAAAAATTAAACAAGAAAGAATGTTACATATATGCACATCAGTTTACCTTCTTCTTCTCTCCCTTTCTACCATCCATCTATCCATCAACCCATCCATCCATTTATCCATCTACCTTGCAACAATTATTTATGCCAGAGTAGATATGAAAATGCATAATCCTTATGTTTTAGGAGCTTCATGGTCAACATTATTGTCCTAGGATAAATACCAGCATTTTTGGTTACTCTTTACCATAGTTGATTTCCTTTAAAGTAAAATAAAATGTGTGTGTCTGTGTATATTCATAATCTAAATACATATAAACATAAAAAAACTCTGTTAGCCTTTAATGACAATTTTTCTTTTTTATCCCCCTCATACAGTAGATTGTGTGACTTCAAGAAAGTTTAAAAGCTTTTGCCTGGATGTTACTTTGATAGTAGTCTCTTCTATATCTTTGTAATTTTTGGAAATATATGAGAAACTCTTTTTTTTTTTTTAACTCTCCTTTCAGTTTCCAAATCTACTATGAGATTTTCCACATACAGAGAGTTGTAAAGAAACGGTATCAGCATTTGGCAGTGAATTAAGTTTTGCAAAAACAGTGACATTTACCAAGTGATTTTATTTGTTCATGAAAATAAATTTTATAGATTTTATAGATTATTAATAAATTTATAGATGTATATATTATTGAATTGTGACTCAGTGAATTTTAAGACAGCACATACATAGAAGGTAGGTTTAAAAAACCCATGGGTTAACCACATGTGAAAAACATTTCTGTTTTCTCCTTTATATGTACCTTTCCAATTAACATCCTCATAGCAATTAAACTATCTGTAGTTATCCTTTATACAGATTTATTTCCTTGGGCATTAGCCACACTGCACATTTTACAGTTACTTACCCTTCGAGCACAACAGTTGATAATTATCTAAGATGTTTAGATGCAGAGTCTTAACAGTTAACAATCAAAGTTCACGCTTGCTAAGAAAATGTATAAAACAAGTCTGAACTTTCAGTGCTTGTGTAGTAGCATTTAATGGCAATGCATCGTTTTCTCTTTGTATTAGTGCATTATCATTCCCTTCAATTGAAATGAATGCTTACAAGTGAGAAGAGCAACTAGCATAATGTTATTTAAATTGAATGTAGGCTCCATTTTTAATAATAGATAGTCTGGAATCATAGATAAAAAGGAATGATAAATAATACAATAGAACCCAAATCATTCATCTTTGCATCATTCTACAGAGACATGTTGATTTCCATCAGATATTTTCCTGGCATCAAGCCTTGCTTTGTTTTTGCAATTTTTTTTTTCCTGTAAGTTTTTATGTTGAAATATTTTCCACATTAGCATGTATTGACTCATTTTATTTCTGGCGAAATATTGAAATAGCTCAGTTTAACGGATCATTTGGGAGCTTTTGCCAATCTTGAGAGGATAAGAAACTTGTTGAAAATTATTTTTGCCCTCTCAACAAAAGACATTAGATGTTTAAGCATTCTAGAATTATCATATTGAATCTAATAAAAGTCACCATAGTGATTAAGGCTGTTCCTGGATCCCACCATGATTTTGGTACCAATGAAACAGAATTTGCATCATTTGCCTAATTTTCCTTACTTGAATGAAATTGAGAGGGTGATGCTAACGATTGGAAGCCCGCACTCTTACAGCAACTGTTTATTTTCCCATACCCTTATGCTAGACCTTGGGTTTCCTGCTGGTTGAAATTTCATTTCCTATAGCTAAAATGAAGAGAAACACAGAAGTTATTTCTTAACTTCCAGGGTGCCATGCTCTGAGGAATTTAGCAAGTTTAAGGAATAACTTCATGTCTCCAGTATAGGAAGCATGATGTACTAATTTTATAACCCCCACACTCCAAAACAATGCCAGTTATATCAGTCACTCTTAAGAGTCCCTTTTCTATGTGTTGCTAAGTTTTAAAGATATTGATAGAGGACATAATGTTTGTGCCTAGAATAACCACATACTCAGCTGTTGAGGAAACTTAAGGGACTTAATTTTCTTTCCCCTCCCTCTCTGTTCTTCCCTCCCTTCTAGCTTTCCACTTTTGTTTTCATCATTTTCTCTAAGGAAAACTGGAAAAGTTTCTTCAAGGAACAAGGAATATTTTGAGGAATATTATTTCCATCCATCTTGCCTATTTGACCTTTATTATAAAAAGAATATGCATGTATGTGTATAAACTATACAGTTTGTTCTGCCATTATAGGTGTCCGTGAACACCAATAACCACATAGGCAAATGGTAAATAGGGGAATGTGGAAGTCTTAATTGATCATATGCTATCTTCCCAAGCAAAGGTTGCTAAAATTGTAGGATTAAATTATCTTCACCAGGAAAGGAAAAGCTCTCAGCCAATAGCTGCATAGACAAGAGCATTCTCAACTCTGTTTACAGGAAAGACAAGAAAGAAAAAAAGCCTAGGCATCTGCATACAGGGACTTTTTCCCTAGAAAGACAAACTCCTGTCTGAGGGGAACTTTCTGCCCCTGGCAGGCAGTGGGTCCTCCGGGGCACACCTGAGCAGCCACCCTACATACCCAAGGCCTGCTGCCTTCTGCATGCTCCTTGTCATGTTTTTGTGTATTCTTAATCACCACCTAGGCAGTCTTCAGCCATGCTCAGCTGCCTGCCTAGGTTATCCAATATCATTTCTGAGGGAGACACCAATAATTGTTTTTGTTAATGTGCTAGTTATCAAGTTCCATGGGTTTTGGTGGCGATCTATTTCAAATTGTTTTCCCTAAAGCTGTATCTTTAGTGCCTAATTTTACAAAGTGTGAGGCTCTTGCATGAACACATATATCTTGGTATGGCAGAAATGCCTGCTTTATCATTTTTATTCTAATAAACAACCTTTTTACAGTTTCATATTTGTGTACTAAGTACCATTATCTATGAAAACATGCAGAAAATGTCTTGAACCCTGTTGCAGTTATGAATCATTTTATCTACACTGTATGTATTAGTAAGTGAAAATGGTGTTCAGTAGGAAAATACCACACTAAAACATGAACATGAAGAACAAAATCAGCTTTCCCACAACTGATCTAGACAGCAAGATGTTATTTTCTTAGTATGTACAAAATTATTTTTAAAGAACAAATGGCAGGAAAAATTCAAGGCTTCCAAAAGGGTAGGATCTTCTACATGAAAGCAAGAAATATGCTTCTTCAGAGCCTAAGTCAATCTGGGGAATCTATATAAAAAGGTCTTTAAGGGTAAATATTGTGTCTAATATGAACTGTTTTACCCTCTACACCACCTACTACATGGTAAGTACTCAGAAAAGTGTACAGAAAACAGCTTACTGTGGTATAAACAAATCCACCCCACATACATCCATTCACTTATCATTATAAATAAAGTTAGCTTAAAATTTAACCAATTTAGAAAAGTATAGTAGATTTAAAAATCTCTTTACTAGCATGTTCTCCTTACCAGACTCCTTACTCACCAGTGGGTCAAAAATGAAATACGTACACATATGGTAAAATGTCAACCATTGTTGAGTGTAGATGGTAACTGTATTGGTAATTATAGTCCCTTTCCTGAAATTAAAATTGTGTATGTGGAAGTACTTTTATGTTAAAATACTAGTATGGGTGTTATATGGAAACTAATTTGACAATACACTATCTGTAAAAAAAAAAAATACTAGTACGAAATAGATAATGTTGCCTATGTCTAATAAAAGATATTATCTAATATTTTATAGACCTCTCATAGGCTTTAAAAACATTTTTAAGGTTTTTTAAATATTTATTTATTTTTGAGAGTGAGCGAGAGAGAGAGAGAGGGCGGCAGAGGCAAGCAGGGGAGAAACACAGAGAGTGGGAGACACAGAATCCAAAGCAGGTTCCAGACTCTGAGCTGTTAGCACAGAGCCCGATGTAGGACTCGAACCCGCACAAACCATGAGTTCATGACCTGAGGCAAAGTGACATTTAACTGACCAAGCCACTCAGAGGCCCCTAGAAATCATGTTTAAACTTTGTATTATTTAGTTTGAACTATGTTATCTAATGGATGCATCTTTTTATGTGTGTTTAAAATTTCTCTAGCTGTAGTTTTAGTATTTATGCTTTCTGATGTTCAGTATGATTGGGATGCCTCAAAGGTATCTGCATTCCCATAATCCAAATCTTTTTACTGGGAATGGACCTTCACTTTGTTTTAAAGAATAAGGAGGTGAATCTTCCCTCATGGAGCAGACTGCCTAGCATGGTGCTTTATCCTGGTATTCTCTCTGTGATTATTTTTGAACCATTTCACAAGTTTATGGTTTGTCTCACAAATTTATACTGTAGCTTCTCAGACAAGGATTATTTTTAAGTCTTTCATACTTTATTTCCTACATGTAAATTAGAAAACGTGGCAATTTAGGCTGTATCATGGTTTGGTTTTCATTGTTTTTCAGAAATCTCTAGGCGCCCTTCTAAATTTATTCAGCAGTCACTGGAGTGAAAGTTCCCTGAGGGAAGGAAATACTGCCTTCTGGGTTAGTGGACAGTGCCTTGCCTACAGTAGGTGCTTAACAAGTAGTGTTGGAATTTAATGCAAGAGGTGGCTCATATGATTTGCAGGTGTTTTACATGCTCTTTTTACCGTAGCATCTTCTGTATATAGCATTTGTGAGTCCTACCTTCTAAACATGTCCCAAATTTCAGAAAGATTGTATGTTAGGATAATGAGTCAAGTGGCTGGACTTTGTCCTGGAAGCTGATCTCAAATCTGCAGAGGCATTCTGAAGACACTGGAACAGAGATGTCATGACCAGTTGGGAGGAGTGTGGGGGAGATCTTGTTTAGTGCTCCAAGTTGGGGGAGCAGAATGAGAGCAGATTCTGTTCCCAGGTATGTTGTTTAGAGGTCCCCGACCTGGGATCAGCCTTTCCGTTCCCTTCTGTTTCCTGTATTTCACAGATACATAGATGACCATACTGTTGTTAATGGATATTTTTTTTCTTCTTTGGTGAGATAATTAAAAAGAAAAGTCTTAGTCATTTGGCTCATTATTAAATTTTCGACTTAGTTTTCTATTTAATTCTTTTTTATGACACTCTGGGTCCTTCCATTTAAGCAACTGCAATAAATAAAGGAGAAGAACAATGAAGCAGATAAACTTGGATTAGCTGTCTTCTTTGGTATTGCTCAGAAAGAACCACATGCCGGTACCCTAATTAACAAATCTGAAGAGTGCTGGCAGTTTATAGTTCAAACAATATTGTCTATAGTCTTTCTTTCTGTCAGGTTTTATAGGAAGATGGCACAAAGACTGGTGGTTGTATTATTACACAGATTAAATTCTATAAACATAAAAAACTTGATTACCCTGGGGGCATTAAGAACTGTTTTTACTGATTGAATATTTTACTTGCATAAATGATAGTTCTTATAAACAGCTGCACATTTTAATGTTAGAATCTTAAAGTTCTTACATTATAAGCATAAATGTTTCATTTTGATTGTGAACTTCCATTCCCTACCCCAAACACCGTAGTACCAAGTACCAAGGTGATAAATTTGCCATACATACTCAATTTCCAAGAAAAATTCTCTTTATTTTTCTTTATTCCGTATTTTTCTCTCTGTAATTTTCTTATTTTTCCCTATGAATATTTGTCCTAAAATTTTTGAATCAGTGAGGCTAGTCTCTTGGGACCCTTTCAGAGTCCAAGCTACACTATTCTCACATGTACGGATAGTCAACATAGCAGAAAATGACATTGCTCAGGACATAAAGTGATGAGGTAACATTTTAGCTCTCCTGAAACTGTAGTGGCTGGAGGATACCTGAGGGGTACTCTAATCTCCAGATTCTCTTATTTTACAAATCAGGACACCCAAATCACACATAGATCTAGTTGATGTTTTCTCATCAACTAGAAATCCCATCTTCAGAATTCTCATTCAGTGATTTCTACCACTACAGTTTAATTGTTGCCTTGAGTATTTAGAGTTGGATAGTTATTAGGGTGAGACTGCTAGCTGTCAACCATATGCATTCTACCTTTATTCTTTAATAATAGAACACTAGTATCATTTAGGGCATGAATACTGTAATTGCTAGTGTGTTTACAACTAATATGACCATATAACTGTGTTGTATGCAGTGTAATATAAGCAGAGGTATTTGGAGGGACTTCTGAAAAGTCTCTTCAGGGAGAGTTGATTTAGTTAGAAATTGTGTTTTCTTGTTCTCCTATGTACTTCCTTCTTTCCACTGCTGGGAATGAAGAAGTTGACTGCTGGAGCTCTAGGAAGCTATCATGGACCAAGTAGTGATCTTGATTAATGTAATGCTAGAATAGTGGGGGGAAATGAAAGAAGAAACCTTGACTCTTAATTGGTGACTATGAAACCAACCTGACATTGCTTGTTAGGATTTTTTTTTTTTCTTTGTAAGTGAGATATGAACTTATCTTTCATTTAAGGTGTTATCGTTTCGATTTTTCTCTCACATGTAGTTGAACCAATTTGGATAGAGGGAAGTTTCAGATGAATGATGGTATTAAAAATGTAGAATTTCAGATTAAGGAGGCATTATAAGAAGCACTGGCCTAATCTCAGGAAAGTCCAAAGAAATTCATAATATTGGAAGATTTACTTGATTTCTCTATATCTCATCTTTTATATTTGAAAAATGGGGGCAATGATAATAACCCTTACTACTGCTTCATAATGTAAATGTCTTGAAAAAAATGTAAAATACTTTTTATGAGCAATATATTGTTTATTAAAAATATTCTCTTTAGCTAAAGCAGAATTTCTTTTTTTTTTTAATTTTTTTTAATGTTTTATTTATTTCTAGAGAGAGAGAGAGACAGCATGAGCAGGGTGGGTCAGAGAGAGAGAGGGTCACAGACTGAAACAGGCTCCAGGCTCTGAGCTGGCAGTCAGCACAGAGCCCGATGCGGGGCTCGAACCCACGAACCCACGAACCGCGAGATCATGACCTAAGCGAAAGTCGGACGCTCAACCGACTAAGCCACCCAGGCGCCCCTAAAGAAGAATTTCTTAACTGGAAATCTGAGAATTCCTTGATACTTTATGAAAAATTAGAATGTGGATATACTTTTTTCCTACAGAAATGGGTCCTTTAAATCCTCAACAAAATCTAGACATTAGAGAATGTGTCCAGAATGGGAAGGTGATATTTATTTAGAGGGGGACTTGTTCTATTGTGGAGCAGCTAAAATAGATTATTTTAAATCCTCTCTTCACCATCATAATCAACACTTAATAACCATCTCTGAATGTCTAAAATTGACAGATATTTCAGGTTCTCATTTCAAATACCACTTCTTCCCCCAAAGCATTTTTTAAAGTGCCAAGTAGGAAATAATCTTTTCCAAATTCCCCAAACAACTTAAATAAATACTCACTTAAAATACTTATCTATATGATTATACTTCTTGACTGGACTTCAAATTCCCAGAAAGCAAGTATCAAGTCTAGACCTGCTTTAAATCCCCAGCTACTTATACATATTGACTTATTCAGTAAATACTTGATAGATGAATTAATTCCTGAAAACATTTGCTTATTTTAGTGGTATACACAGTACATTTTTTTTTTACATAGTCATAGTCTAAAACGTCGCACACTTTAGCCTCTGAAAGTAATTTGACAGGAAAGGCTTCAGACTGGACCAGAGTTCAGCCACTGGAACATGGCACAAAGAGGAAGCAGATGGCAGTCCATAGTACATGGCTGAAATGCCCATCTTGTCACTTCTCTTCTGTCCCTAACCATACAGATGACATTGTGGGTTAGATTTGTGCATGAGCTTGCTCAGAAAAGTTAGATTTTGAAAGATATAAGCTATTTTCTATATAGGAGATATCTTTTGTTACCATACCATAATTTCTGTATAGTACTTTCATGTCATTCAAAAATATATTGACACTGAAAAATTAAAAAAGAAAGCCATTTGTTCTTGGTTACATCGTACATGCTTAAAGAAAATTTTGGTTTAATTAAACTTGCTTTTAATCAGCTCATTTCATTTTTACTGGGATACTGTACATTCTTAGACATTCCAGGGAAAACCTATCTGGGGATTTAAGAGCAATGCCTTATTTCCCTACAAAGTTTAGAATCCATTAGAAGGCACATTTAGCAATCACACTGATACAGATAAAAATACAACACTTACTACTGGTAAGAGGAAAATATAGCATAGATTTGTTGAAAGAATGCCAATAATTTGCCCCCGAATTAAACAGATTTATCCACCCAGTTACTTGTACTTCTGGACAACTATAGTTATTTCCAAAGTACAGGCACTCTGCTGCATGTTCAGAAAACAAAACAAAAGTAATCCTTTTGGAAGGCATAGATTTCTATAGAAAGAATAGGAGAAGGAGATGAGATGCTTGCATCCTATTTCTTCTTCCAAACTCACAGGGGAAGGTCCAGGAGTATTATTCTACCATTGTCCCTCTAACCAGGAATATGTGGCATGGATAATAAATGCTTCCTTCTCTTACATATGTGTGTGATTGTATTTCTTTACAATTGTTTGTTGTCATCATTTTTTTCCTCACCAATAATCCAAAAACTTTAATGGACAGGTGTCTTCTCTTAATGAATCACATATAACATCCTTAACTTGACATTCAAAATCCCTCTGAACTGGCCCCATTGTACCTAAAATCTACACTCCATTGATTGCATTCCCATAGCATTTGCACCTTCAAATGACTTAGCTCATCAGTATGTCTTCGGAAAATCCAGAGTTTGGTACATTTGCAGATATATCGTTAGTGGTTCTCACATTGACAACATATAGTGAATGGCATAGTGACCTTTGTTCATGAGGTTACACATATAAAAACCTAAGCCATTTTAGTAAGAAGGGAATTGGGAATTGAACTGGGTTTATTCTAACAAGACCTCGGTGAATGTTATATCCCAGCATGATGGCATATAAAACTTTCACATTTCCTATTTATGTTGCTTTCAGTGATAACTTCTTTAATACCATTTTTCTCATCTCACCAAGGCTACTGAATATTAAAGAGCCCAAATCTGTTATTCTCTGTCTTATGACTCTCTTATTTTTTATAGAACACTTACAGAATCTATAATTATTGAGTTGACTTCTTGATTACCTCTCTGTTGTCTTTCTCCCTCCCCATGGTATAAACTCTATAATTGTTGTCATCTGTTTGTCTGGCTCACCAGCACATAACACAGTGATTAGCACCTAATAAATAATAAATATTGGTTGAATGAATGAATCTTCTCATATACTCACTTTCCCACTTGTTTTCTCTCCTTCTCTATACCTTTCCATGCTATCAATTATCAGTTGTTCTTTGAATTAGAAACAGATGAAATAATTTCAGATAATCCATTGGAATATATTAAGTCAATATTGATAAAAATCTTGTTTATAAAATGAAATTTGAATATAAGCCAATTCATTAAATATTCCTTTTTTATTTTTTTATTTTATTTTTTACTTATTGAAAATACATATGAATGTTTATTACATGAAATTTGATAGATGCTTAGCAAACATTGTTTGCCACAAAAGAGAGAGAGAGAGAGAATATTGATTGCATTTGTGGCAACATATTTGTTGATAACAGTGCAACAGGAGAGCAAAATTTGAGTTATATGGTAATTATAGTTTTGTTGTTTTAGAAATTAACAAAATGTCTTTGAGAGTGGCTGTATCATTTTATATACTAGCCAGCAATACATGAGTCATTTAGTTTCTCTACATTCTCCCCAGCATGAATATTTTCTTTTTTCTAACTTTATCCATTCTGATAGGTATATATTATATCTCATTATGATTTTAGGGTGCATTTTCCTAATAGCTAATGAACATCCGTTCATATTGTTATCTGTTTATCCTCCTCATTAAAATGTCTGTTTATGGGGTGTCCCCCCATTTTTTGACTGTATGCCATAATTGTTTAGTTGAGTCCTTCATATATTATAGATACTAATTCTTAAATGAATATGTGTTTTTCAAATATTTTATCTCAGAATATTGTCTATGTTTTCATTTTATTAACACAGTATTTTTCTGAGCAAATTTTATTTATCTGATAAGGTCTAATTTATCAATTTTTCATTTTATTTACCATGCTTTTGGTATCAAATCTGAGAACTCTTTGCCCAGCTGTACATCCTGAAGATTTTTCTCATATGCTTTCTAAAAGATTTATTGTTTTATATTTTGTATTCACGTCCTCTAAAACATTGAAATGATTTCCTGATGAAGCTTGTGGTGGTAGGGAAGCATTATAGGAAAGAATATATTTGCACAAATAGAAAAATAGCATGGGGCTTTGAAGGAAGAGAGAAACATCCTGATTGATGAATGTAATATAAAACACAGATCATGAGGCAAGGAATGGTATTAGAGAAGGAACTTTATATGAATTGGTACTGCTTGGGTTTTACCAGGTAATTGACAGGGATCTATTGAAAGATTTTAAACAGGGAGTAATGTGTTTAGATTTCTATTTTGGAAAGATCACTCTGACATCAGTGTGGAGAATGGATTTCAACTAGGGCTTTTCATTTTTTACTCATTTCCAGGTGAAAAATGCTACAACAAAATATAATAGTTTAGAGATCAATAAATGGTACAATTTAAAATGTCTGAAAGGAATTCTTTGCTCCTTAATGTAGAGTGCATTCTGCAGAAGTTGAAAGTGATTTACTCTGATAAGTGTAGTATTTTTAGCATTAGTATATATGAAGAAGGGTGTCTCATTGTTTAACTTAAGACATTACTATCAAGACTGATATCCAGGTTTACCCTACAGTTTCTCTTTTCCTAAAAAAGAAGTGGTTAATTTCATATTTTTATGCCTATCTTGATGTTTTCTGGAAATAGTAAGAAATTTTCATGAATACCTTGAGTTGTCATTGGCCTCAGTTTCTGAGAAAACTACAGAAACTTAGTATTTTCTGAATGGCATCCATTACTACACTCTGATATTATGTGAGAAGATTGAGTGAATGGATTGGGATCCTTTAAAAAATAAATTGGTGATTACTGAGGTTTACTAATCCACGTATTTTATAACCATCATTACAATAATTGACTGTTCAGGGTTCATCACTGTGAGCTAAAATGACCAGGTGGAAGGCTACTGAAGAAAATGATACACATTCTCAAAGTATGCTCCAAATGTAACTACTTACTAGTTACAAAAGTAAAATGATACCTTTATATTTATTAGAGAAGAGTCTGGCGAGTAAATTCAATATCAACAGTATCAGGGCAAACTGGCAATACCTACTCCTCATGCAGTACACTGAGAACATGGTGTCACCTATACACAGAGAATATAGTAAATGATAATTTTCTATCACAGTTAGATTTCTTGGATTGGTTCGTTGAATTGTGGTTATGGAGGTGAAAATCCTTATTCTTTGGAAAAAAACATTATTTGGTGAATCATCATGTTGTACACTTCGAATAGCTTACAATCTTGGTGGGCCTAGGTGGTGCATTCAGTTAAGCGTCTGACTCTCGATTTCTGCTCAGGTCATGATCTCACAATTTGTGAGTTTCGACCGTGCACTGGGCTCTGTGCTAATGGCACAGAACCTGTTTGGGATCCTGTCTCTCCTGTTCTCTGCTCCGCCCCAACTTGTGTCTCTCTCTCTCTCTCTCTCTCTCTCTCTCTCTCCCCCCCTCAAAGTAAATAAACTTAAAAACATAGCTTACAATCTTATTTGTCCATTATATATCAGTAAAGTTGTAAAAACATTATTTGTTGAATTCTTTAAGGATAAAATGCCAAAATGTCTGCTACTTTCTTAAATGATTCAGGAAAAGAAATAAGTATAACAGAATGAGAAGGAAAGAGGGAAAAGATGAGAGGGAATAAAAGGAGAAAGCAGAGTTACTTGGGTAGTTCAGTTGAGCATCCTACTCTTGATTTTGGCTTAGGTCATTATATTATGGTAGTGACCTCCAGCCTTGCATTGGGCCCACTGTGGAGCATGGAACCTGCTTGGGATTCACTCTTGTTCCACACATTCTCATTCTCTTGCTCTCAAAAATAAGTAAGCTTCAAAAAAAGACAGAAAGCAAATATCAAAATGTTTACATTAGTTCTGAGTCATAGTCATATGGGTTTTCATATACCAGTGTTTCAACTTTTCTCTAAGTTTGAAATTTTTCCAAAAAAGTGAAGGAAGATAAAGAAAAAGAATACTGGCCAAAGAGGAATCGAGATAATCAAGTTTAAACTGAGTATTCTATAGTCTTATCCAAAGTTATTATATTTTGTATGTTACTTTAGGTCAATCCTGCCCAACAATTTCAAAGTTTAATACATTTACTTTACACCAACTTGTTTTATTTTTTTTACTGTTTTTAAAGTTTATTTATTTATTTTGAGAGAGACAGAGACAGCATGAGTGGGGGGAAGAACAGACAGAGAGGAGCCTGATGTGGAACTTAAACTCATAAACCTGTGAGACCATGACCTGAGCCAAAACTAAGAGTAGAACGGTTAACAGACTAAGCCACCCAGGTGCTCCTATACCAGCTTGTTTTAAAGTTACAAAGTTAGAACCACTGGTTTACTCGAAGCAAACACACTGAGGACCACTTTTGGTTGTGGATGTGATTTGAAAGGAAAATATCATCACCATAGAAAAATAAATGTTCCCCATGATAAAGTTTTAGAAAACTCAAATCTGCCTTATATTAGCTACGAGGCCTTGGACATCGTATTCAACATCTTTGGGTCTCAGTGTCCATATCTATGAAACGAGAATAGTAAAGATACCTACCTCATGGGGTTGTGGTGAATATTAAAGTACATAATCACTGTAAAATGCGTAACTGTTTCTGACACATAGGCATCCAAAATAATGATAGCCTGTGACAGAAAAATACTGTGTGTGTGTGTGTATGTGTGTACACACACTTATATCTGTACAGAATTCCTACCTCTGCATTCTCCACTGCACAGAATTAAATCTGTGATATTATTTCCCCAAAACAGTAATGTTACAAACTTAATTTAAAATTGCAAAGATCCAAATAAACATATCACTTAGCATGAGTGTGGATTTATACTGTAACATTACATATGATTATGTGGCTATATCATATAGATTACCTAGATTTTAGATTCTTTGAATTAAATGTTGCTTTTGCTATATTTATGATTTGTTTGCAATATTTCTACATGGTATTGGCATTGAGGATAGAAGGATATGAATTTAGACAGTGGTTTCCCTGAAAAGAACTTTTAACATTTCTACTTAAAGAGAAACTTGAATTCTGCCTTAATCTCTGATTCATGTTGTTCTAAAATTAAGCTGTTTCTCTGTATCTGGAAGTGCATTTGGGGGGGAAAAAAAGAAAAGAAAGAGAAAACATTAACCCATTTTTCTCAAAGCATGTAGGAAGGAAAGCAGGCATCTTACTCCTCTTTCTCCATGCATCTTACTCCTCTTTCTCCATGAAATGTTAAGAACAGATTTTGCTTAGTGTAATCAATTATTCACTTTTCTTCTAATGTAATATTGTGGTAATCTTAAGAAATAAAGCGCTTTTTGAATTTGGTTCTCTTCTTGAGCACGTTCTTCCTTATTTTGTTCCATCTGCACAGATCTAAGGGGAGATAGTTTCTCTTTAAGAAACAAAGATGAACTGAGTTCCCTCATGTAAAAACCTGCACAAGGCTTTTTGCACTTGGTGGAAGGTATGCCAAAGAATAAAATGAAAAGCCTCTGCCATCTACCTAGCGCCTGTACTCCCTGGAGCCAGCAAAAGAGCTCAGCACCAGAGCTGAAGAGTCTACAGGGCACTACATTAGTGATAAAGCTGATTATAAATAATAATGACCTTAGTGGATGATGAGAAATGTGGTAAACTTTTTCTCTGCCAGACAAGATGATGTAGGGGATACAATATAAATGCATAAAGTTTGTGAGGAAAGCAGATATTGTAAGATTTTATTTCTCTCCCCGGTAATTTCAATGGGCGATAAATTTAGTAGGTGCTCAATAAATGTTTGCTCTGTCAGTAAACAAAAGAGTTTTAAAAATTGAGTTCCTAATGAAAGTCCATAAACTGAAGCATGTTTGCATTTAATCCCAACTGTCTCTTAAAACTGCATCTATTTTCAAGAATAAGTTCAGGTTCCTGACATGGGAACATAGGAAAGGATGTCCATCTGTTTAGAGAAAGAGAGAGAGAAAGAAAACATGTATATGGAGTTATATGGAACTCAACTTGTGAAAGAGCTGTCCCCTTTGCTTTCTGTGGCAGAGTCTGATGGGAGAGGGTAACAGATAATGAATTGAGATTCATTTTTATATGTTTTGTTCAGTTTTGTGAAAAGCAAGACAGGGAGGAGAGGGCCATAATGGGTATTTGCTAGGATTTGAGTTTTTTACTTAGTAATCATGCCACTAGCTGTTTGTTCTAAGGCTCTGCTTGTTCGCACTGATAGACTTAAAACTACAGAACTATCTCAGTTTTTGAACTAGCTTATTGTACTGAATGTGGTAACTTTTGTGAAAGCATATTGAAAAGTCTAGTGACTTCCCAGGCAAAATAGTGCTTCGTATTGCTACTACTGCTATATTTAGACAACACCATTTAAACTTGGCTGGTTTTTAATCTCAGCAACGAATTCCTAGCAGTTCTAACTTTGAGGATCCCATATGCTTCCCTAAGGTCAGGGTTTCTCAAATGTGGCATTATTGACATATTGGGTCATATCTTTTTTTTTTTTTTTTTTTGCAGGGTTGGTGTGCTGTCCTGTGCATTATAGGCTCAATGATAGCATCCCTGACCTCTACCCACTAGATGCCAGTAGCACCCACAGACCCCCTCAGTTGTGACAGTTAAAAACCAGCTTGGAAAGCCTTCTGTCTTTTTTAGAAGGAAAAGCAGGATCTTCTGAGTAAAACAATTTTTTTCTCTTTAGATGATAAGAAAATGTGTATGTGATCTTTAGCCAGTCGAATAAGGATAAGTCTGTTCTACCCCAGAAAGTAAATGAGAAGTGCTACTTACAAAACCTTTTCTCTACAGTTTGTCCCTCTCTCTCTCTCTTGCTCTCTCCATCTCTCTTCACGTATATAGACATGGACATGCACACTTTAAATGAATGCACATCTTAAATAAGTGCATGCACATGCACTTATTTGCTAATGGTCACTCCAAATATCTGGGCAGTTGGCAATAGATGAATATTGAGTCATAGTACATTTTTAATTTAGTTTGTAGGTCAATTTGATGTCATTGTGACATAATATTCAAAATGAGCAGTTTTTCTTCCATAGACTATTTTAATTTTGTGACTCTGGTCTCTTTGGGTCATTATTACATGAATCTGATTACTTCTTGGAAAACAAATAAGTTCACAGACTTTCTTGTGTGAATCCATACTTTTTCTTGCTTCTCAATTATTTTATTATTGGCTCCTTTGCTTTTGATTGGAAAAGAAAGTCCAGTCAAGCTGCTTAGATTGTCATTCCAGTGGATGCCCTGGGCAGTGATTTCTGAACCATTCATTGCTTTGAAATTTGGTTCTCAGCTGGAGAAATGTCACAGTTGTCTTAGCTTTTGACTCTGACTTTTAGTAAGAGAGGCAAGGAATAGGAAATAGGAACACTTTCTAGAAGAAACAATGAGCAGTTGTATGCACATCAGGTGACTTACTGCTCTAGATTTCAAAACATTAAAAAATATTGATTAAGTTTCAACCTGTTGGGAAATTATTGCCATAACTTTCATTTTGCCCCTAGATTTGCTGAGGCTCAGAGCTGTATTTAAGTTGCTGAATCTTGTATTTATGGCCAGAAAGAGACCTCAGGAGCCCCATTCCCCAGGTTCTTATTAGCCTTGACAAGAGTGTGTTAAAATTGCAGACTCCTCAGAGTCCCAAAGAGATGCATTTTCTTGCAATTTCTATGCAAAGTCTAAAACAATCTCTGTATATATTTTGGCTTCTGAAATAGATTCTGAGGTAATATATCAGGTTATACTGTCTTTGTGAAGACAATTTCTTTTGTTTGTAGGTGCTAATAATTTTTCTTTTTCTCTTCCTCTTTGCTATATTTATTTTGACATTAATGTTGGCTTTGACCTTAAAGAAAAAAAAATCAGACATTTCCCAGATTTAGGCATTTATTATAAACCACTTCATATTTTATATGGTATGTCTCAGGGGAGAAATGTATGAAGAATTGATGGAAGTTAGAAATCTTTAGTTAATAATTATCAGCTACCATTAGAAACAAGTGCAAATCACATGATGTCAAAGTGAATCTATCACATATCATAATCAAAGATGAATCAAAAGTAATTACCAGCTAAACACGGACTGAATAGAACTTAAAACCAATTATACTATTTATTTTGACTCTAACACTGAATAAACACTTTAGTATTTTAATTTGCTCCTTTTTTCATTTACTTCAGCGATATGTTTGCTAATATGACTGAGATGCACAATTGCTATTTAATTAACCTATTTTTGTCAGCACCTCAAATGATCTACATGAAGTGTATGCATTAAAGTCTCAGTAATAACTAGCCAGATAAAAATAACAGACATGAAATATATGCCAGTCATTTTACATCTTGTGCCAAATTGCAGCAAAACCCAAAGAAGGTTATCTTAGAAAAATTGGATTGAAAATACTAACAAAACATTTTTAACCAACACAAAATTACTCAAAAGTTAACTGAAATTTTTGAAAAGTTTAATTACACTGATTCATCATCTTCCACTTTGTTTTATTGCTAATAACTATTGATAAGAAATCATTTGAGGGCTTGTATCTGGTTTGGAATAACTGAGTTGGAAACGGATATGGAAAGGTCTGGCAGGACGATTTTATATGAGATCTTGTGTCCTTTGACTGAGCTACTTTTCTGATTATTGAGTGAAGGATTATTAAAGTGTCAATTTTTCCTTTATTCCCCAAGGCCAGTACCAAAACCCTAAGATAATTTGAGGTTTTTTTTGACTTTGTTGATTACCCATTTTCCCACAAAACATAAGGTAACTGATGATGTGAGAAGCCCTACCTTTCTTCACCTTTGAATAGTAGAAGCATAAGAAAGATGGAATTATCCAGTTAAATATACAAAGATTGTTTCCCTGTGAACTGTGGTACTCTGGCAATTGGCTCATGAACGCAAACATTTGCCTGAACTTTTGGCTCTTCATTCAGTTTTATTGTCAGGTAGACATCATTAATGTAGGATTAGATAAAATTATTTTCTGCCTCATCAGTCTTTTTTTTATTCCACACATTTATAATTTACCCACACCACATGATCACGATGCCTCCAGTTCTCTAAAATAGCTGCTTATTAGCCAGTCGATCACAAGACCCTCAAAGTAACAGGGTTCCCTGCATTTGGAGTAGTTTTTTTTTTAAGTGTACTTTTATTCCTATTACTCTGGTTGCTGTTAGAAGTATAAACTAACAGAGGTCTGCTTTCTAGCTCTTAGAACAAATAGAAAGTCATACCTGTGAGAGCCCTCAGAAGTCTGGACCAAGGCCGTATTTTACAGATAAGAAAACTAAGGCTCAGAAAGGCACAGTGTCTTACTGTAGAACACCTGATTTTTATAGCAAGGTCAGAATTAGAACTTGAATTTTCTGGTTCCCTAAATTCCCCTTGCCTCCTTATCACAAGGACTTACTAGCTACTAGCTGCTTTGTGGTGTAGAACTTTAAATCACCACATGGGTGCCTTGATCACTGCCTTTCAATGAGTAACACAAGAGATGAGTTTCCTTTTTCTCACTTGGAGTATTTTACATCCCTGACTCAGATTTGCTTAACTAAAGTCAAACTTACATAAACAAATATTTTCAGGGGGCTATCAGGTAGCCTATATGGGCAAAATTGGAGGGGCACCATTTGGTAAAATGGTCTGTTTAAAAATATTCACATTCAAATACTAAAATTTCTGTTTTGCCAAACCAAGACTGTCCACACAGGCTACGATTCTGCAACTCTTGACTGCATCACCATGTGGATGGGTAGTGAAGAGCATTTTTTCAGTTATGTAAGCACAGTCAACATCACAGTTAGTTTTAGGATACTTGGTGTCCCAAATATCATGCCATACTCTCTGCTTTGAACACTCTGAACTTCCAGTCCTCAAGAAGAAGCATATCTTTGGGGACATAAAATACTCCCACAGAGACCAGTTTTCGTTCAGCTAGTCTCCCCAAAGTCTAAACCTGCAAAGGATATACAAATGCATGTCTCATAAAATCCATAGGGGAAATGAGGCTGCAGCCTGTACCCTTCCTGAGAACAGCAAAAAAACCCTAACAGACAAACCAAATCACAGGGCAAATCCACCATATGTACCAAACAACCAGTGTAATTATGTTCTATAGTTGAGGAATTACATAAATTGCCCATTGGGAAGGAAACCTTAATCTCTACCCCTCCCTTGAAATCTATAAACAGCTGTGTGAGTCTCTCTGTTTTTGAAAGGTTGAACACATTTGATTGGGGAACCAACTTGATTTCCTAATCAGGTTCAATGTGAGCAGAGCCAGTTAGAGATGTGTGTGATTCTCCCAGTGTGCTTCTTTGATTCATGCGCTAATTATGTCGATCCTTTGGGGAACACAGCCACGAAGCTGGGTCCTCCTTGATTAATGCTGGCTGAGAGCCATGCAGCACGCAGCGGAGAGCAGTTCAACATCTCTAGTCCCAGCTGAGAATATGGTCCCATTATCTCCCAGCTGCCTAAGCAATCCATAAGGGCCTGTTCTGCGTGGATGATCAGTGTAGTGGAAGCAGGGACTTGCTGAGAGCTGAAATCTCTGTTTGATTTGCTGTAACATGTAAAGCGAAACTGGGACATTTTACTTTACAGTCTGTAAGTATCAGGTTTTTTCCCCCCTCTTTCTCCCTACAGCTCCATGTGAATGTGACTTTGCAAGCTGCATTTGATTTGCTGTTGCTCTGCTCTTTGTTGAATCAAGCTGGTGAGACAGTGTAATCTGTTTAGAGCTTGCTGTTTCTGTCAGATCTCTTTTATAATTGATTCATACAGGAAAATAAGAGACCTTTCAGAATGCTTTTATAGAAGTTAAAAATTATTGGTTTCAACTGGTTTTGATTCAGAAGCATGGGCATGTTGTCTGTTGTGCTCAGGATGGTTAGACCGTATGTTTATCTGCTTCTGTATCTCTGGCCATTGCAAGAAAAATGTAAGTAAAAGTAATGGGTATGTAAAGAGGTCATCTTACATGCACTTCTGTATAAAAGAAGCTTGTGTCAGTATTTGCAGAATTTGTTTAAGATAGTTTATTTTGTGGCTGTCTGCCGCCACTAAAAAAGGTAGAAACTGGAAAGTTTCTCTTGTTTTTCAGTTGCATGCTGTTTAGAAACTTTGCCAAGGGTGGGGGTGGGAGTATTAGGAATATTTGCAAATATAAACTGTGTATCTCCTTTTTCATGCTTAAAGTCCATGTTTCTATATAAGAGTCTATTTTTTTAGCTCTGTTTTGTGTTTGAATGTGCCACGTTTTATGAAGTAATATTAATTTTAAAAAGCCAAAAAAAAAATCATTTTAAATCTTAGTTCATTTATCTTTTATGTGTCTCCAAATGCAGTCTATCAAGTTAATATTTGTTATCCATGCAAAATGAATTGATCATAAAAATGATATTAGAAATTAATATTGGTGATAATGTTTGCATAGTATCTCTCCAATGATCAATGGCTTAGTGAAATTAAAGATTGTTATCACTATGGAAAGGGATATGTGGATATTTTTTTGTCTGGGTTTCCCTAATCTAAGTATAAATCACACTTTTCTTCCTGGATTGAACATAGAACCATTGAGCTGTTGCAAGAATAGAATTTAAATATAAGAGGCTTGAATTGTTTGAACCAATGGCCAGAGCTGATGTTGGACCAAAATGAACTTGAAATCATTCATACCTGAAAAGGGGAATCAATGTGCCCTCAATGAGCTTGAGACCATGGAGCTAGAGGATCCCATAATATCCAGAGTGAAAATACGATTTTGTGAATAGGCAGTAAGTCCCAAAGCAGAGAAAAACCACAGGCTGTGAAGTATGAAAGTGTCTCACTGGTGGGGACAGAGGATGTTCTCATTAGATTTGGTTGGTAGGAACGATGCAAGAGAGATAAGGCTCAAAATAGATGGTTGTCTACGTGAGCACAGACATTTTCAGGGCTTGAGGTTTGGAGGGAAAAGGTAACAGGCTAATAAAGAATGCTTAACCTCTGGCAGGATCGAGCAAAAGGCGAATGGTTCTGTTTCCTCTGGGTAGCGAACAGTCCCAGGGCTGTCCTTGCAGAGAAGTCTGTTTTCTGGAAAAAAGCAAGTGTGTTTAAGGATGTCAAACATTGAAATAGGAAATGCAGTCAAGTGGTTTTTGATGGTCACATTTCCCCTAAACAAAAGAATGGCCTCAAGCCTTCTCCCAAAACCAAGCTGACTTTTAAGTATGGTTACTGAGGAAGCCTCAGCCAGATTTGGAGGGAAGTTAGTTTTTCTAACTAGTGCAAGTATATGATCTTGCAGAGATATTACCTTGTTTAAAATGATGAGAAAAGGTAGTCCTGAATTCTTTTTTTTTTTTTTTTTTGTATAGTAGGAATTTTTCCCATTTTTAGGGGAAGTATTTTACTGAAGTAGTTAAGTTTGATTTTAAATTGCCGTTCAAGCATTTAGAAATTTCATGTCCTATGATGTTAAACATACCTCTCTTGCAAGAGGTATTTGCAAGATTTATAGTGTGATTACTTTATAAATGTCTTGATTATTTACTAAAAATTAGGACACTCTTTCCCCAGTTGTGCTTAAGGAATTGGATGCTCTAGGGGTTAGTTTAGGGTCTGGTCACTTGACAGATGGGGAAGCCTGATGGAGGTCACATGTACCTTCTAAGAAGTGCTTTTAAAGCCATGGTGATTCGCTTGGTCTTCAAAATAAATGTAGGGGCACCCGGGTGGCTTAGTCGGTTAAGCGTCCGACTTTCGCTCAGATCATGATCTCGCGGTTTGTGGGTTCAAGCCCCGTGTCGGGCTCTGTGCTGACTGCCAGCTCAAAGCCTGGAGACTGTTTCAGAGTCTGTCACTCCCTCTCTCTCTGACCCTCCCCTGCTCATGCTCTCTCTCTCTCTCCTAGAAATAAATAAAACTTTAAAACAAAACAAAACAAAATAAAGTGTTATGAAAGATAATAAAGGGGAAAAAATCTTGCATTTTATATGTAAAGATAATCTATCTCTATATGTGTTTGCATGCATGCAAATCTACCCAACACCCTGGTAGATGGTTTCTGTGCTGCTCTGACTACAATAACCCCTCAGTATCGAGAGGGTGCTGATGTTGAACAAAATGGAAGGAATCCTGACAAGGGATACATCAGTAGGGAGTAAAGCCCCTGGCAGTGTGTGCTTTGGGCCCTTGGCAAATGTTTTGTCTGTCCCCAGAGAGGCAGGGCTAAACACAAAGACAACTTCATAACATCTTCAGCTCCCTTGTAAGCAGATCCTGCTTGCACACAAACTGCCCTCCAGCCCTCCTTGACTGGGTGGGTCAGCAAATGTGAGGTGTGGAAGGGGCCTCTGTAAACTCCCTCTACAGCAACTTCAAAGCAAGTATGATGGAACAGAAGCTGAATTTAATCACCCTGAAAATTTTGGCTGATTTTAAATGTTAAGCCTTGCCCACTCTGCATTGTCAAAGTATACACTCAATGGATTATCAATAATAATAACAGTTGAAGCTTCAGTTAAGTTTTTTCAAATTGCTGTGCCAGCTCTAATAAGCCACTTTACCTCTCTGTGCCTCAGTATTCCCCTGTAAAATGAGGTCTGATGTTTAGGATGACTTTCTAGGTTAGGTAAGTCTATGATCTCATGGCACTTCATGCTAATCTCTCACTCACTCCTGGAAGACCCTTCAAGTTGCCCAGGGACTGAGTGAAATGTGATATCATGGTCATCAGAAGGAAAATGTTACTGGGATTCTTTCTTTTCTTCCTTTCTCTTCGCTCTTCTCTCTTTTCCTTATTCCTTTTCTTCCTTTCTCCCTTCTTCTTTCACTCTAGCCCTACTCCCTGCCTTTCCACTCTGTTCCAGTTCCCCTCTCCCCATTTTTTAGTAGTGAGTTGTCCTAAAATCAAACAGAAACAAAACTGAGAATATCTGTTCTTGTGACTGACCTGTTCATTTGCCATCTACTCTTATGAGATCATCAAGGTATACGGTGTAAGATAATGTCCTGCTCTGCTGTGTATTAACAGTTACTTACTCCTAGGCATGTGTGTGCAGAAGGGACCTGAAGGTTACAGATGTGTATCTATGTATGTATAGATTGCCCATATTAGTTTCTAAAGTAAGAGAATAATTTATCTTATATTCTAAATTGAAGGTGATTAAACAGGATTTATCCAAATGTATTAAGCTAACACCATTTAATTTAAAAATAAAACAATTTTTTTTACAATTAAGGTACAGTTTGATGTAGCAGGATACTAAAGAGCTTGATTTAAGAAACAAAAGAAATAAAAGAGATATACTGAAGGATTTCATTTTTCCCCGAAGAAATGACAGTCTTGTTTAACATCATGGAAAAGAAAAGCCATAAATGATTTCATTAAGAAATAGAGTTGACCCTTTAACAACCCAGGTATTAGAGGTTCTGATCTTCTGCAAAGTCAAAAATCTACATATAACTTTTGACACCCCAAAAACTTAACTACTAAAAGCTTGCTGTTGACCAGAAGCCTTATACTTTAAAGTATATATTATACTTTATTGTATTTATTGTATTATACTTTAGAATAAATAAGCTAGAGAAAATAATATGTTTTTAAGAAAATCATAAGGAAGAGAAAATACATTCACAGCACTATATGCTATTTGTAAAAGAAAATAAAAACACATATCAAGGTATCCATGCATTTCAAAACATGCAGTTGTTTAAAGAACAGCTGCATATGAATAACAACATAATCAAGTGAGCAACTTTGTAGAATTTAACTCATAAAAAAAATCATGCAAAATTTTCTTGATGATGCTTTTTTCTGTAAACTCAGACTGTTTATTGCTAGTAAGACTCTCAGTTAAAAACAACAATCTGTGTAGTTACTAAACTCGCCACTAATGATTGAAGGGCTTCTTGGTGTGGTCAAACCAAATTGTGAGTAAATTTCCTTTGTGTATCGTTACTACAAATATGAGAAGTACTACAAGTATCAATTCTAAAATTCAGCTTCAAGGATGGCAGTATTTTTTTCTTTCATTATTTCACTGTGAAATGAACTTAAAATACACATTAGATGGATAGCTGAAATGGAACAAAATAATTACAGACTAATATTCCTCTTAACAGTGGACAATATTTATATGTATTTTTAACAACTAGTGTACTTGACGTTGGATGGTTAAGTGCCCATTTGATGACAGTAATAGGTTGGATTGGCTCCACTTCTTATTCCAGAGCAGAGTAGTGTTATGACAGCTTTTAAATGTAAGTTGGAATATTAATTTTTCTCTCAAATTTAGCATTAGGAAATCCCAGTATATGTGGCTTACTATTCTCGAGTTTGAATATTAATGTTGCTCCTTATTGAACCTGTAGACTGTATTTGATGTGATCCATGCAGAGTATAAAATTAATTTTCCAAATCTCATAATATTGGGTAGATATCCTGGCTTTTGAGGCAGCAGGCCTTGTGGTAAGTAGAATCAGTAATGTGAAACAATTCCTCTGTTTTATAGTTGTGCATCCTTCCATGACCAAAATGATTTATACTTATGGACTATTTCTATGCAAAAAATATAAGGGTGACTGATACGTTTGAAAATTTGTGACTTTCAAACCCTTGATTATAAAGTTACCAGGCCGATCCAAGGGTACTGCTTTTGGTTTTTAAATCTGAGCTTCTGATGACTTGAGATGTTCAATTCAATATCACTTAGTTAATAGCTCCAGTGGTTTATCAGACTGTTTTATTGTGTAGTTTAAAAGGTAGAGTTGTAAATCGGATTTAGACATGGCTCTGGGTTTTGTACATGGTTTCACATGTCTTTACCTATCTTCCAGAGTAGGAGTAAGAGTGCTTCTGCATATTAGCATGAAATTTCTCTGTTGTTTCAAGGAAGGAACAGGATGATTTAATATGGAGAGGGGCTATTCAGAAAGAACTACAAATGAATAAAGTATTTCTATGGTTAGAGATAAAATGCAGAGCTACAGATTCTGAGGATATGACAGAATTTAGAGAAGCTGCCTGTGCCAGGCGGTTGGCAAAGGGGACTAAAGGAGACAGATTTAAGTCTTGCCAGAAGGAAACCCTATATCAAGGGATAGAAATTTGAGTGCTCTGGAAAAAAAAATGTAAATAGGAAAGTAGAGGAATGAGTGTATTTAGTTGAAAGAGACATGGCTTTCCTCTAAAGGAAAATCCTATGAGTGAGTGAAACCTACTGAGTTTGAGGACACTGAGACTAATTCCAAAATTGTCCGCATAAGTATTGTTAAGTTACTGTGCAGATGCTTAAGAAATTTAAATCAATGAAGAGATAGGAGGGGAAAAAGCAATGCTT
This sequence comes from Proteles cristata cristata, assembly GCA_017311185.1. Lineage (NCBI taxonomy): Eukaryota > Metazoa > Chordata > Mammalia > Carnivora > Hyaenidae > Proteles > Proteles cristata. The sequence continues at coordinate 2,851,373 of JAESUZ010003687.1, read as the reverse complement.
TTAGCTTTTTAATGTACTGGCCCAGCAAGCTTTAAAAATATAACGATCTTAAATGAAGTAGGTATTATGCTACCAGAGGACTGTCTTATTTTAATGAAGATTTTTGGAGAACTATATGTGGATATTCTGTTTAGTATGGCAGATGTTGGCACATAAGTGTATATATGCAAATTGTGTAGCTATTTGTATAGTTGCTAGTGAATTTCCTTCATCTTTCTCCCAATGTCCGTGTTTATGATCTCCCCATCCCAAAACACACCTCCAATACCATTGATCTGTGTTACACAAAATCATCTCAGGACGTGTGGTAGATGCCTGAATCCCAGAAGGTCGGTTTCATTAAATCCCTTTGGTGGCTCAGCACATAAATGTAAAGTTTTTACTGTAGGGTGTGCTACTTCACAGTAATGAATGACTTGCTGAAATCATTTGACTTTACTTTTCTTCTACTGAGCATCATACTGAAAGTAAAATGTTTAGGTTTTCCCAACATTCAGATAAATACCCTTATCTTCTGGACATGACCCTTTAAATGAGTCACGTCACTCATTTCACATGGTCATTTGCAAGAACTTCACTTCCAAGCTGCTTAGAATTAAATGCATTTGTGCATCTTTCAGACTGGGAGAGTTGCTCACACATAGGCATCACATTTGATGCTAGAGAGGGAAACAACCACTGTCTCCCAGAAAAGAACAAATCACGTGTTCAAGCGTGGTCTCTCGCATCTTTATGATGTGTGTGTTAAGTGTGAATCTGGTAATTTAAGGTGTATGCCTCTAACTCCCATCCAGCTGTCTGGCTATGTTCTCAAAGAGAAGACGAGTAGTAAATTTAGACTGACACTTTTCTTCCCTTGAGTCCACCCTCTACCTCTCTCTGCAGGAATCCACAAGGGTATTCAGTTGATTGCTGTTGTTAATCTCTCTTGTAGTATTATATTTCTTGTTGAAAGTACCTTTTGCAGCATGTGAGTACATATAAGACATATGAAACTTTAAAAATAACTTTACTTTTAAACCATCTTACTGAAATTACTGGAGAAAAACAGTTTCTCAGGCTAACTGGTGTGTGTGTGTGTGTGCGTGTGTGTGTGTGTGTGTCTGTGTGTGTGTGTGTGTGTGTGTGTGTGTGTGTGTGTGTGTGTCTAAGCTAAAATCTTTGTGAATCTCTGCATTCATCAAGATCCATGGTTGAATGATAACATTGGTTATAGTGATGATTTTTTCCAAATCATTTTTATACTATGTGAATGATACTCAGGACGTTTATGTAAAGTGATAGAGTGAAATATTTCACTTGAGAAACATTTTTGAGTTTGTATATAGCAGTTTTCAATTTCAAAGTAATCTGGAAGGTAGAGACTCGAACATGTTTAAGAGTATGGCTAAGGCTCTGACAAGTACTCTAAAATAACTCTTTTAATAAACTTTACGCTTCACATGGGAGTTTTTCCCAAAGTGTGCAACAATACTTCTGGTGGAATATGTGATTACTTTAGGTAAATGCTATGTAACTAGTAAATAAAATAAATTATTTTACAAATACAATTGCTTAGGACAAGGCTAAGGTATTAACTTTGTTTTTGATAAGCAGTTTTAGAACTCATTCTTGAATGTAACAGGACTTATCTTATGCAAGTGACACTATTGTAGGTTTTTTTTATGTGCATTCAAGAATGGTCAGCCTAGCAAACCAAGGAGACAGGGGCATGAAATCATGGAATTTCTGGTCTGGAAGTTATCTATGGATTGTCTCAACTGACTCTATTCTACTGGTCTTGGAGGCTTACCCAAGATAGAATGGCTGTCTAGTAGTATGACTAGGAATGGAGCCTGGTGTTTCCAGAGCCCCATATGGTGCTCTTTCCCTGACAAGAGACTCACTGTTGAGTTTTTCTCAAGATTTTATGCACATTTAATGATGTTAGAACTCTGAGAGCCAGAGAATTCAAAAGTAAAGGTCTGGAGAAACCAGATTGAAAACATGAATGAGTAAAGGAGACCAGGTATCAGAAAACAGGGACTCTACCAGGTCATTTCAGACTGGCACCTAAATGTCTGTCCTAAATGCCATTGTTATTTATAATTATGGGCCCAGTGTTGCTGTATGTCACAAATTTTAAATATCACTATCTTTTTAAATGTTTGAAGCTGAAATGCATATGCTATCGTTATATAGGACGGGCCCAGTGTTATCACGTGTCACAAATTTTAAATATTACTATTTATTTTTGAAATATTTGAAGCCAAAACACATATATCAAATCCATACCCATCCTGTTTACATCATTTATTATAAGCTATTTGAAAGACTACTCACTGATGGGGAAGAAAACGAGCTTTTACAACATGAGGTGGCATGTAATCTCCCTAAAAGGTGAAAAGTGCATTTAGCAATATATGCTGTGTACTTTTAGGGAAAAACTTAAGGAGAGAGTGGAGCAAAGTACATTCTCATTTATATAAAGCTTGTTTTAATCTCTATGAAGCCTCATGAATTGTCAATCTGTAGGGGGTGGATTTAAGAACTTCCATTTGGGGAGCCTGGGTTAAGTGTCTGACTTTGGCTCAGGTCATGTTCTCATGGTTCGTGGATTCAGGCCCTGCATCCGTCTCTGTGCTGACAGCTCAGAGCTTTGAGCCTATTTCAGATTCTGTGTCTCCCTCTCTGTGCCCCTCCCCTGCTTGTGCTCTGTCTCTGTCTCTCTCTTTCTCTCTGTCAAAAATAAATAAACATTGAAAAAATATATTTAAAAAAGAACTCCTGTTTTTACAGGTAAAAGGATGAGTGAATCACTCAGAATTCAATATATAAATATGTTTTACTATACCTGAGTAATTTGGTTTATTATACTACAATTAGATTTATTGGTTTTACTAACTTGTATTTTTATTTGAATTGGGCCCTAATGTTGCCAAACATAACTTACACTAATTTAAAAGGAATAAATTGATTATTTTTTTTTTCATTTCTTAAGGTTATTTATTTATTTTGAGAGAGAGAGCACAAGTGAGCAGGGGAGAGGCAGAGAGAGTGGGAGAAAGAGAATCACAAGCATGCTTCACACTTTCAGAGCAGAGCCCGATCAGGGCTCGAACCCATGAACTGCGAGATCATAACCTGAGCCAAAACCAAGAGTCAGATGGTTAACTAACTGAGCCACCCAGGCGCCCTTTCCTTTCCTTTCTTTCTTTTTTGATTTTTTTCAAATTTAATTTTCTATAGAGTCTCACTAAGCATGTATCTAATCAAGCAAGAACAGGAATTCTGCTGGTGTTTTCATCATATTTGAAGGGAGAAAAGAAGGTCTCATTTTTTATTGTTTTGACTCCAAGACACAGCCTATATGCTGTTTAGTTTTACACAAAGTACTTTAGAAGTTGTATCAGTAAAGGAGCAAGTAGCATGTGCTATGATGTGTAGGCTTAGTTTTCTTCCTTGTAGACCTGTGCAGCAAACAGTAGTAGCAGGTTGGACCCACCTTCACTACTGCTGGCCTATATCCATTCATTCAGTTAAAAATTATTTATTAAATGTCAACCATTTATCTAACCCTCTTCTAGGATGTAGGGATATAGCGGTAAACAAAACAACCAAAAAATTTTGCCCTTATCAAACTAAATGCATTTTAATTGGGCATCTATCTGTGAAGAAGAGAGGGCACGTTCTGTAGGCCGCTCTGAGGTCTAGAGCAGCTTTGCTGTCTTTCCATCTCCCCTGCTTCCTTTAGCTCCATTGGTTCTTTTCTCCAGCTAAAAGTCCTGTGGTCTTTAAGTTGATGCTTTGTAGACCAAATAAAGGAGATAAAAACAAAACAATTTTCCAGATACTTTTGTGGACCCAGAATTATGTTGGCCTAAAATAACTGATTTTGTTTGCTAGTTTGCTTATTTGTTTGTTTGTTTATGACTAGGTTTTTGTGATTAAACCACCAGTTTTCCAAGGCAGCCCTCCCCTTCTTTTTCTTCTATGAAAAAACCTGGACCTCTACCTACCCAACAGGTCACTCAGAGGTGTTTTCCTTTCCATTTTGAAACCTATTTATAACCTTGCTTATACCCTAGATATGGGTATAACCATCCCTTCCTAGGTTGTGTTCTTAACTAGAGTTGAATTCATATGTGAGGAAACATTTTGAACTTTTTGAAACAAGGTGTTTTATAACTGCCAAGTGCTGTTAGTATTAAAGATAATAATTTGGAAGTAAATATTATAGGAACTAAGTGCAAAGGGGCTCTTAGTACACTCTTTCATTTCAATGTGTAAAAAGAAAATTGGTACTAAAATTATAGTGTCTGTCTGCCTTGTAATTTTCCCCCCAAAAGCTATTGACTTTTCTCTCCCTTCTGAGTTCCCTTTGGGTAACACAGGAGCTTACCTATGTTTCGAAGTAGCCGATTAGAGGTGTTTACTGAGTGGATGACAGTTTTGCCATTTTTTCCCTTAATTTCTGAGGTGTGAGAACTCTGAGGTGATTGTGTGGGTGTCTGATGTCATGTTTTTAGAGGCATAAAAGTGGTAATGCTTCTTACTGCAGAGAGTTTGGTTGTGAGCTTTGGTAAAGTGGTCCTGACCCCCTCCCAGGAAACATCGAGAGGGATGATTGTTAATGTTCAGAGCCTTCAGTCTCTCTTGCTTTCCAAACTCATTCCCTCAGTTAAACACAGAGCACTCAAAGGTTTACTTCACTGTTAATGGGCAAGCAAATCATCTATTAACATAACTGGATTTGGTAAGCATGTGGTTTGCCAAAGCAGCTATTATATATACTCGCTAGTTCAAAGTGCATCACCTTAACTATCATCACAAGAGAAGCTCTTTGCCTTTCATAGTCTAGAAATATCACTTGTTTTTGGGGCGCCTGGGTGGCTTAGTCGGTTAAGCGTCCGACTTTCGCTTAGGTCATGATCTCGCGGTTCGTGGGTTCGAGCCCCGCGTCGGGCTCTGTGCTGACTGCCAGCTCGGAGCCTGGAGCCTGTTTCAGTCTGTGACTCCCTCTCTCTCTGACCCTCCCCTGCTCACGCTGTCTCTCTCTCTCTCTCCTAGAAATAAATAAAACATTAAAAAAAAAAAGAAATATCACTTGTTTTTTTTTAATGATTACCTAATTTTGCCTTGTATTTAAAGGAATTCCAATATAGTTAACATACAGTGTTAGAAATTAGTTTCAGCTCTGCAATATAGTGATACAGTCATTCTGTACATTACTTAGTGATCATCATGATAAGTGTAATCTTGAGCCCCTTCACCTACTTCACCCATCCTCCTACTCAAGACTCCGCTGGTAACCATCAGTTTGTAGCAACATCACCTTCATATGCAGAGTTACAACATCCCTCAGCATTAAATTGATACACTATTTTAATGTTAAAGATCTATACTCAGTATTAACAGGGTTGTTGCATTTCCCACAGAGATGCTAACAAATGATGCAGTCTTAAATATCAATTGATTTAGAATATCTTAACCTGACATCAATATGAAGGCTTTAGCAAAGCTCTCACATGAGAAATCTGATATGTTGAAATTTTAATTAATTTACCAATACAGTTTATATTTTGTTGTATTACATTTCTTTTCTTGTGTTAATGTTACTTAATAGCTATTAGTAATAAATACATTATTTCAGTGGTCCACCAGTTCAAATAGTAGATAATGTCACTGGTGGGAGTATGGTCAACAGTGCTTCTCAAACATTAACAGATTCTGATTCAGTAGGACAGCAATGAGGCTTGTGATTCTGTATTTATAATTAGTTCTGAGATGATGTTCATGTTGGGGATCTGAATTACATTGGAGAAATAAAAAGCAAAGACCAGTTTGAATTCCTTGTTCACACATTGAATTTTATAAGGAACTCTTTCTTGGGCATCTTTTTAAAAAACCTCTTTCTGACTGTATTGTTATTTGAAATCTGAAAAGGGAATACAGTAGATCAACAATTCTATCAGGCTGTCAAGTTAAAAGTTGGTGTATCATTTTAAATTTCACTGCTTTATCCCCTCAATCTTTTGCCTTCTGTCCTAAACTGATCTGGCCGATCTTCCCCTGACACCCAAGTCTTGTGGTTAGTTATTTAAAGACATGTGAAGTAAAAAAAATTTTAATTTGTAACTAGGAGAAGTGCTCTCTCCAGAATTAGAGGAATTGAGATTTATACTAGAGATAGGACAGATAAGCTCCATATGGAATATTCTGATGTATTATGAACAATGCTCTTGTTTGTTTGTTTCTCTTTTATCTTGTAGTTTATGAAAGTGAAATGTGGCTTTTCTAATATATGCATGCTCTAGTTTCCTATACAGTGTTTATTTCCCCTTGGTAACATTGCATATTATGTTGCTGCTAGTCATGACAACTGTTGGGGACGTGAGAGTCCTTTCTTTTTTAAACTTTTCTCCATTTTGTGACATGATGACAGCTGTCATGGGAATGGGGAAAGATAGAGCAATTTTTCAGAGTCCGTCAAATGAAAGTACATTTATTGCTGTAACTTAATGAAAGTTGCTTCATTGTGACATGTGTCAGAGTCTTTGTGATGTAAGTGTGGAAGGATCTTTTCTGAAAGATTTATGCCCCCAGTCTGGATTTGAGCTGAAAGGACACGACCTTAGCTTTGAACTTACAAAAGGCTACCCCCTGTAATAAAATCCAGAGTCAGGATGAAGAGTCAGGAAGGGAACAGAGAATAAACAACAGGACAGAGATTCTTTCTAAGAAGTGCATTTATCATGAACGGTTTATATCTCTTTAGCTTTATTTTACCCAGAATCCTCAGAAAATAGGTGGATATTTAGATTGTCATCTGGGTACTTAGAAATCAAGGTGAATGCTGGCCTTCTTTAATTTTCATCAAAACAATCCTTTTTATAAATAAATACATACATACACACACACACACACACACACACACACACACACATTTCCTCTTTTTAAAGATTTTCATAACAATATTGCAATACCCACTGTGAATTTGTGGCATTGTTGAAAAGATGATGAAAATTAAAAAGAATTCTCAAGCAAATATTTATTAAAGAGCTTTATTGAGTTATTCATTCTTAATATAATTAACACATTTAAAAAGTCCTTCAGTGTTTTCAGTATATTCAGAATTGTGTATCCATTACCACAAACAATTTTAGATTATATACATCATTTCCAAAAGATACCAGGCACCTGTTAGCAGCCCCTTTTATTTTCTCCTAAACCATCCCCCAACCCTAGAGAAGCACATATCTACCTCTTATCTCTGAAGACTTACTTCATCTGGATATTTCATATAGATTGAATTATTTTATATATGATCTCATATGTGAACTGCCTTCTTTCTCTTAGCATCAGGTTTTCAGAGTTTATCCATATTTATCGATATTCCAAGAATGTATCAGTACTTCATTATTTTTATTGCCAAACAATTTTCCATTATAATAATATGCCACACGTATTTATTCATTCCTCAGATAATGGACATTTAAGTTGTTAACCTTTTGTTTTTTGGCTGTTATAATTAATACCCATATAAGCTTTCATGTACAGTGTTTATGTGGACATATACTTAGGAGTGACATTAATGGGTCTGATGATTTTTAACCAATATATGTTTAAACGTCACCAATCCTGAAAAATAGTGCATTTTTTAAAAAAAGAATCTGTATAAAGCTATAAAAAATGCTTCTCAGTGAATATTTTACTTATCTAAATAATCCATCCTTCTAATATTTTAGTCTCCAGAAAATATTTCCAAAATGTTTCGTCCCTCTTTTCCAAATTCTAGTGACACACCATATAAGGAATAAAGATTTGAATACAGAACAGTAAGTTATATTGTCTTTAAAAATAAAAACAAAGAATGCATCCCTTCAACCTATTAGGAGAAGGACACATGAAAATTGAATATTTAGGAGGAGATTCCTGGCTGGCTTAGTTGGTAGAGCATGCTACTCTTGATCTCGGGGTTGTGAAGTTGAACCCCACATTGGGTGTAGAGATTACTAAGAAAAATAATTTAAAAAATAATATATATGGGTGCCTGGGTGGCTCAGTTGGTTAATCATCCAACTTTAGCTCAGGTCATGATCTCAAGGTTCCTGAGTCTAAATCCTATATCAGGTTCTTGGCTATCAGCCCAGAGCCCACTTCAGCTCGTCTGTCACCCTCTCTCTCTGCCCCTCCCTGGTTCTCACTCTCTCTGTGTCTCAAAAATAAACACTTAAAAATATATATGTACAAAATAGTTTAGTATGCCCTTAGGAAAAAAAATCCAGTTGAATCTCAGATCAGCCTTTGGAGGCTCAAGATACTTGCATTGTAGGATAGGCAACTGTGAGTGAGCTTTGTCAACCGTACTGTAAAATCCAAAGGTTGCAGATGCAAAAATGACTCAAGTTTGTATTTTTTCATCCGTGACCTGAAAGGGCCAATTGAAGTCAGAAGACATAGGACATGCCCATATTGGAATTAAATCTTGACTGATTAAATCACTGAATATGATAGACTAGATCAGAACACCTATTAGAGAGGAGGCTGAATCAATGCACTGGGGATAGTGATGTTATTCATGCAGTGTGCACCTTGGAAAGCTGTTTGGATTGCATTTCATTACCACTCCTGTGTATTTGCTGTTTTGCAAGTATTCTATGGGGACTGCTTTTCTTTTTCCAATTGAAAATAGGTTAGCGGAAAGACATAAACATGTTAGTGCTTCAAACGTAAAATATAAAGATAATTCCACAAAAATTATCTTCCTTGACCTGAATGTTGAAAGATAATGTGAAAAAAGCAGCTGACTGAATATGAACATTTTAAAATTTGTATATGTGTGTAAAATATATGGATGTAAGCTTTAATTAATATGCTTCAAAGTCAAATAACGAATTATTTTACTTAAAATACAAATTAATTGCCATGTCTTTGTTATTTTTATTGTTTTTATTTTCTTGTAATCTCTACACCCAATGTGGGACTTGAACTCGTGACCCTGAGATCAAGAATTTCATGCTCTTTCAACTGAGCCAGCCAGGTGTCCTCTTTATGTCTTTATTATATACTGTATGTTGTTATAAAGTTACTGAACACAAGGGAGAAAGATGCTTTAGATTACAGTTTCCAGAATCTTGTCACTAATGTTTTGTTTGCTTTTCATTTTGGAGAGGCCAAGTTCTTCCATTTAATAAATACTATTACTAATTAATGTATGGTCTGTAATACAATTGATATTGACCTCCAGCTTTTGAAAAGGATTATAAATGTGGGGCACCTGGGTAGCTCAGTTGGTTAAGTGTCTGACTGGCTCAGGTCATGATCTTGCTGTTCCTGAGATCAAGTCCCACATCAAGTTCTGCTGTTGGCAAAGAGCCCACTTCATGTTCTCTGTCCTCCTTTCTCTGTCTCTACCCCTCCTTCCCTCATTCTCTCTCTGTCTCAAAATAAATAAATGAACTTAAAAAAAAAGTTTGAAATGTCTATTCAGAGCTAAATAAGACAGGTAAACTAAGTAATGAAGAAAATGGTTGAGCAGTATCATTTAGTTGTATTTTTAGTAGTGATGGACTATATATACAGAATGCCACGTAGAATTAGAAATTAAAAATATTATTTTTGTGAGCTTTTCATTTATACTCTTCACCCACACCTTTGGCAAATTTTACCCATGTCTGGAACTATGGAATATTTTTCTCCAATTACCCACCTCCATCCTATCTCCCTCTCCCCACACTCCTTTCTGTCCATCTTCTCAGTTCTATCTCAAAATTTATTCTTAGAGACACTGAGAATACACTGTGCCAGTAGTTCTTACAGTTTCTAGTGTTAGGAGAATTAAAAGAAGCTGGTATTTCTGAAGAATGTAGGATAGTTTCTCCTAAGTCTTATGGCAAGTAGAAAGGACAAATCCTTTATATGGGTAAAATTTTCATACTTGGAAGAGTATATCAAAGTAGGAGTCATTCCTAGCAACTGTATTTTTAAATCACGTTACTCAAAGTAGAAATTGGCTAATAAAAGACATAGAGTTTTATAAAGTCAACTAAAACTCACGTTGTACATAGGTAACTAGAAGAGGTATCTAAGCATAAATGTGTATCATTCTCTAATAAACTTAATTTACAAAAACTTTAGTGGAAATCAGAGTAATTATTCATCACAACACAAAATTTGTTCGCCTTTTTAAAAGAATAACTATAACAGTCTGCATATTATTATATTATATTATTATATTCATCAGCTGTTTATCTTTTGATAGAAAAAATATACATATCCTCCTGAAGTTTGTTTCTTAATAACTCCACAAATATGCAAATATGCACAATGTGTGGGAGAGAACTATGGGAACGAAGGTTATATATTCTGAAAAAAAAAAAAGTCACCACTCATAGCCTTGCAAGTGTTCTGAAGAAACTAACAAGGCCGGATAGCAGAAATCAGAGCAGCCCTTGATAATCGGTTTATATCATCATTGTATAAAATTCCAGGTTTTAAGACCTCTTTCTCTTGTTGACTTTCTTTGTTGACCTTGGCCACGTGACATTAACTGTTCTGGATTTTGGTTTCTTTCTCAGAAAATGGAGACATTTGGATTGCTTTAAGATTTGTTCCAGTTTTGGTATTCTTTTAGAATGAATCTGTTTCTAGCTCCAGTGTGGGTGTGTTAGGGATTGGTGCTTTCTCTAAGAAACTGTTGGACAGAGATCTTAGCCATGCTCTGTTGATGTGAACTCTGGTTTCCTATCTGGTCATTACAAGTCCCTTGGCACTGTTGTGCAGCTGAGGGCTGTGACCTGAGAGCCTTGGCTTTATTTCAACTTTTTTCTGAATGTCCTTTAAAGTTTTAATTGATTACACTGTCCTCCTTTTTGTTTCCTCTCCTTTCACCTTAGAAATGCCTTTTAAAAGCTGCCATTTTACTCTTTAGGACTGATACTAAATGAGGGAAAAAAAAACTTTGTCTTTTCTTTTGTTGTCATCTCCTTGTAGAAACTTACTTGGATTTTGATGGGGTAGGACTAGGTCATTGTGTGGACATATGTTTACAGATTTCGATACCTTAAATGAAAAATAGTGTTGGGAAGATAGAGATCTTCATATCTCAGCTTATTCTGTCTTGGCAAGCAATGTAAACTCTCTAAGCCTTGCCTCATTTGTTAAATATCTAAATGATAACAAGTGTTGGATCTTTCTTATGTCCTGTATGGCTCTCTTCCATTGAATAATTTGGAATCAGAGTAGCTGTCAAATTTATAGATAATTTTTTAGTGTTATTTCCTAAGAACTAGTTGCCCAAAGATACCTTTCAATCTTGAACTTCAAAAATGAGAGCAACTTTGTTAATATTGCTGATAGCATATCTTCTCTCACAGTTGGATATGTATTCCACCACTTTTAATTCTAAGGTAAGTTCTTTCTCGAAGCTACTGCTTTCTCATTCAATAATTTCTGCCTTTCCCATTTCCTGTTATATGTCTTTTCCTGGTAGTTCCCCTCACTTCTAAATTCCAGTATTGGATTACCCCCCCCCCCACCCTTTTTTGGATAATAGGCTTTTTCTTTTCCCTTACTGAATTAATTAGTAGATTTTCATGTTTTCATTCTTTTTTCTCATTCACTGCTAGGAGGTATTCAGACATTTCTTGGGGAGGAAAATTTTCCTCTACCCTTCAAGGTCCTTATATCTGGACTAAGAATCAAAGTGACATTAGACAGATTAACAAGAGAATATCAGATTTGATAGGGTACCTATGGATAATCTACACTGATATGGAAATTGCGAGAGCCACTTAGACAACAGAAGCTTATAAGAGCTAAGGAGAGGAGTAGTGGTCTGAAATACAAAGGGGAGAAAGACCATTAGCAGAAGGTGAGAGGAAATATTTGGAAAACAAAAGATTTGTCGTATTATGTAGATATATTTTTTCAGTTTCTTTTTTAAAATAGTTTATTGTCAACTTGGTTTCCATACAACACCCAGTGCTCATCCCCACAAGTACCCTCCTCCATGCCCATCACCTCCCTTCCCCTCTCCCCCACCCCCATTAGCCCTCAGTTTGTTCTCAGCATTCACGAGACTCTCATGGTTTGCCTCCCTCCCACTCCCCAACTATATTTCCCCTTTCCCCCATGGTCCTCAGTTAAGTTCTTCCTAATCCACCTATACGTGCAAACATATGGTATCTGTCCTTCTCTGCCAGACTTATTTTGCTCAGCATAACATCCACAAGGTCCATCCATGTCGCTACACATGGCCAGATTTCATTCTTTCTCACTGCCATGTAGTATTCCATCGTATATAAACCACATCTTCTTGATCTATTCATCCGTCGATGGACATTTAGGCTCTTTCCATGATTTGGCTTTTGTTGAAAGTGCTTCTATGAACATTGGGGTCCATGTGCCCCTTTGCATCAGCACTCCTGTATCCCTTGGGTAAATTCCTAGCAGTGCTATTGCTGGGTCCTAGGGGAGTTCTGTTGTTAATTTTTTGAGGAACCTCCACACTGTTTTCCAGAGGGGCTGTACCAGTTTACATTCCCACCAACAGTGTAGGGGGGTGCCCGTTTTTCCACATCCTTGCCAGCATCTAGAGTCTCCTGACTTGTTCATTTTAGCCAGTCTGACCAGCGTGAGGTGGTATATGTAGATATATTTTTAGGTAAGAAGGAATCTCTCTTAATAGCTCTCTTCCTGATACATGAAGGCAGTTGAGGGTGAGTTAAAGAGCTTTTCCTATACCTACTGAGTTTTTATTGCTTTTAACTGGAAATGATGTTCATTCCAACATGGCCCATCCTGGGGACCCTACTTCAGAAAGGGCTTATCTAGGATATTTGACAGCCTGGTAGCATGAAGAAGTCTTGCACTTTACTGAGACTGTGTCATAGAATACTTCTTCACTGTATATGCAAGTCCACTCTATGTGCTGTCAGTGACAAAGAAGAACAAGGAGTGGATTTTCTGTGTTGCAAGGATAAGCACTAGACAAAAGAGCTGAGTGCCAGCAGCTTGTACTTGAAACTTTATAGTCTATAGCAAACTATCTAGAAGATTCTCAGATAGATAGATAAATAGATATGGTGAAGTAGTTCAGATCTACCTCTACTGCCTTATAAGTCAAAGGTGACATTTATGTATCAGGAAACCTTTTAAAATCTATATAGATATATGGGTAAATTTCAAATCTACAAAGTTCAACTGGGTAGAAAGTTAACTTAAATATGTTTCTTCATCCCTGTTTTTAAGCCTAATCCTATTGCTTTTAGACTGACTCAGATTCACAAGCTAAAATCATTATCGTACTTCCCCAATGACTGTTAGTAATATTTGATTTCATAAGCTGAGACCAATTTTTATTTAATTCACTGTTTTTAAAGAGCTTGGCTTGAAAAACAATGTCATATGCTGAAAGTATTAAATTAGCTTTCTCAAATACATATCATAAAAATGGTTGACCCCATTGGGGTGAGGTCATATCAAAGTAGTACACTGAGTTTGAGCCCAGAAAATTTTTAAATGAATGTATTTTTAAGATATCAAAGCCTAGCATTTTTTCTAGGTCGGTGAAAATAGCTCTCTTCCTTCTCTGTCTCAGAAGTGCCATATTTGATATCATACAAGTAGGTGCTATAGAACATGATGTTGAAGAGTTTGGCTCTAGAATCCTACTACATACTTTGGATCTATGTTCTGGTGTTTGGACATGATCTAGAGAAAGTTACTTAACTTCTCTGCTCCTCAGTTTTCTAATGTGTAAAAAGAAGTTAAAAACTGTATATACCATGCGGAGTTATTATGCATATTAAGTGAACACAACAGAATTATATCCCATCCACCACCTGTTAGGTCAGTTTGTAGTACTTTTTTAAGGCATCTGTTGTAAACTAATAGAGTAAACCATGAAATTGATCTCTTTCCCCAAACTTGTATAAACTGTTTTTGATCGGCTTAGCTACACCTTTTGGATATTTCTCTATATCAATAAATATGTTTCTATGTTGTTTCCATTAGTTTTGCAATGTAGTTCTCCCCATCCCCCCAAGAAATCCCCACAATTATTAATATGTTCTCAAAAAAATAGATTAGTGCTTTAACTTCTCTGTAACTTAAAGTTTAAAATTATGCCTCCTGGTTTTAAAATCTGTTTTAGATTCAAAACTAACTGTCACTCTTAATTTTCTCAAGTGCTGTTTTATGGTTTATATACTTGATGTAGAGTTATTAAATTGACTAATTTTTAAAAAGAGGACTGAAGTATTTAACAAATTGAATGTAATCCTTAATGGCAGTTATTTTTCTTTTGTTGTACTTATCTAGTTTTTGCCCATGTACATATGTATTTTTCATACTTTGAATCCTAGAATATTGCAGATATACATGTATGGATTTTTTCTTTATTAAAACATTCTGTTTTCATATTACCTTTATGAAATATTTTGAATTACCATACAATTTCTTATAAAATTTATGTACTTTAAATATTACTGACATAGGTATTCTCCATTATTAAACATTTAGTTTCCTTGTAGCTTTATTAAGCTCTTGGAGTTTATGCTCTTGTACCTCTGACTACTCTAAATAAAGAAGAATACTTATCTATTTGAAGAGTAGGTAAAAGATTATGACATCTTGTTGATTTCCAGTAATTATTCCTATAAGTATTATTCATAAGGAAAATGATATTGAAACTGATTATTTTAGGATGGCAGTTTATTTTTCCCTTAATATTAGCACAAACCAGTAAGATAGAAAACAGTAACAAAGAGCTAAGATTCAATTTCAATGCTAAATTTTCATCATCAGAATTTTAATGTTCGTTAGAAATTTAATTTTCTAATTTCAGAATTTTTAATTTTAATTTTGAATATATTATATCCCTTATTAGGAGAATTAGGAGAATGCTTTAGCTGTTTAATATGAACCACAGCTTGTCCCATATCTGCAACATAAAACTTTGTCTTTAGAATCCTTGTCAGTTGGCACTAACTTCTTTTCACATTTATGTCTTGAGGACAAAAAGTAAATTTTACTTAGTTCACCAACTTTATTGTTTTCCCTTTAATCTCCAGCTAAGATAATAATGTTGAGGAAAAAGTATTTGGAAATACTCTAGGTATAAGTCCCCTAAGAGATTCAATATAAGAAGTGTATGTTATTTACACTTAGAAAATAAACTTTGACTTTTTGTCCTTTACCACATAGTCCTGATCCAAAAATCAATGAGGTGTTCTAGTTTCACAAACGTGTTTTCTTTTTATCTTCTTCACTATAAAAAGGAAACATGAAATTAATGTTATAAGTAAAGATTTCCAGGCTTTGTTCCTGGATGCTGAATATCTGCATACTCCAAAGACTAGGTAGAATCTTGGAGATAAAATAGTGGCTTTTTTCTTCTGATAGCTGGTGTGAATGAATGGGAAAAATTTGCATCAAGAAATACAATTTTCACACTATAAATTGCCACTGCTCTCCCAGCTCTTGCAGTTTAAAGCTAGGAGGGAATTTGGAGTTATCCTATTTTTTTTTCTTGTAGATTCAATAACTATATTGAGAGAATGTCTTTAAACAAATACAGATCTTCTATCAAAGCTAAAAGTGGCAGAGGAAGAGATAATATGTCATAATCTGCATCATCAGTGTGGGTATCTGTGAATATGCTTTGAGCTAACTAAGAGATGATTTAAAAAAAATTGAGAGCTGCAACAGCAATCACTAGAACCAACATAAATTACTTGCCGTGCAATTTCTTGGCCTCTCGTTATGAAGTTTATTTTCTTTTATGTTTCATAATCATCTAGTTGGTAGATGTGGTTGCATTTTAAGATGTACCAAATCATTGTTTGGTTACATGGAGTTGCATCATATTGCTTGGCACCACTCATTTGAGTTAACAGTTAGTTTGGAAATACGTGTCTCCTAGCAGTGAATTTTAATTTCTGTTGTAACAATAAAAAGTAGTCAATTGAAAGAGTTAGAGGTGTGTAGTTGTAGAGGAGAGAGGAGAAAAGGGGCTGAGGATACAATTGTATTTGTTCTGCTTCCACTCCAGGTGCTGAATGTCATACATAAGTTGATGCTTACTGCTGTAGGTGGTTTCAGTGGTCTGATAAAAATAGTGATGTTTCAATATGAAGTGTTCATTGTCTATAGCAATTCTAAATATAATTCTCTTTTCATTTTATTTTATTATATTTTATTTTAATTCCAGTATAGTTAACATACAGTATTATATTAGTTTCAGATGTATAGTTTAGTGATTCAACAATTCCATATATTACCAGTGCTGAAAATGAAATTTTCAAATTTAATGTAGTTAATAAAGTAGCCAACCCCATAAACATATAATTTGATAACAAATAACAGCTCAAAAATATTCAGGGCCAACTACAAGGATAAGTAAATTTTTTTGTAACAGTGTTTTCTGTATTTTATTTTTCTTGATTCAAGCCTTGTTAAGCTTGTGCTTACGTAGCTTTCCATTTATTTGCCCATTAACAAAGTAGAGATAGATAAAAAGATAAAAGAGTAAAGTTGGAAGAAGGGAAATAGTTAATATTGTAAATTAATGATTGTGCACTTGATTTATTTGAGAGTACAGAAATGGTGAAACAATGATTTAAGATTACAGAGATTCTAGGGATGCCTGGCTGGATCAGTCAGTGTAGCATGTGAGTCTCAATTTCGAGGTTATAGGCTCAAGTCTCATGTTAGGTATAGAGGTTACTTAGGAGAATATAATCCCTAAAAATATTTCCAAGCTTCTGTTTTGCTGAGGAGGAAGCTGGACTTTTGAGATTTCTTAAGTTATTACATAACCAGAATTTGAACCTATGTCTTTGTTTTGTAATCTTACCTTCTCTAACTACAGAGGTAGTCCAGCTACCTCTGGAACTCTAGATCCTATTTAGGGTGTTTGGGGAATCGTTCTTATGTGTAAACTCATTTGAATTATGAAAGATCTCAAATAGACTGTCTTTAATGAGCTATTATACTTGGCAATATTGGCAAATGGCAGTTTGCAAATATGGAGTTTGGGGAGTTCTGGGGCACTTTCCTTTTTTTGTTTTTCTGGAGTGAAGTGAGGGTATATAGTAAGTAATATTAGTATATAATATTAGTATGCACTAAGCCATATGGTCATTTGTGTGTTGATCATTTCTTGTGCCAACAAAACTTCTCATTGAACTTTTATTAACCTTATTTTGCAAATATATCAAGAAAAAAAATACTTTTTTCCAAATGAAGGAATTGGGCAGGATAAGCAGGGTTGACATAGCATTCCCGAAAGCATTTAGTATCACTTCCTTCTTCCTGAGGAAAGTATAATAGAAGGTAAACTTTGAAATTTTAAGACTGTTCACTGTGCAGGATGCTATTTACCCTACATTTGTCACATATAGTTTTCTCAGAATACTTGATACAAACTCTCCCAGACATTAAGTTTAAAATTAATTGGCAGCCAATGGCAGAGGGTAGAATCACTTAAATTTGCTAAAGCAAGCACAGTGGCATCTACGAGAATACATGTCACATTGTTCTCAGAATGCCAACGGCAAAAATGTGTGCTGTGGAAAGTTGTGTGGGTGCCACTATATTGGAGACCTCCTTCAACTCTTAATTAGCTTGCAGTGAGTGGAGACACCATCTTGACTGGCTGTGAGGGATAGCATTAGGCCAAGCAGTGACCTTGGCAATTCTAATATTTATCTCTGTAGAGTTGAGTTGTAAAACTAAAGGACATTGCACAGGTGTTCCCAAGTATTTTGAAACAGGAATGTGAAGACTGTAGATCATTAAAACTGACTATCAGTGTATACAGTGACCAGTGCAGGACATACTTCCTACAGGTATCAGCCTACCTTTGGGTCTGTAGCACCGTACTACTTGCCACCTAATACCATTTTAGCAACATTATTTTTTTTTTTATTTTTAGCCTGAACATCCTGGCAGGTTAAATTATGGGGAAAATTGTGCTTTCTGATAAGTCAGCAAGGAGGCTAGACAATAGGCTGGGTGGGAAATAGCTGGCCTCTCAGCCACCAGCCTTATCTCCTGGATAAGTATGAAGCCTGCAGTTACATTTGAGAATCTCTAATAGATAAGCAAAAAAGGCTTTCTGCAGACCCAGGTTAAAAGGTTTGATTATGAGATACGATTTAAGGCCAACGGAAGAGGTATAGGAAAGAGAGGATAGTAGAGGAAGGGAAACAGAATAGTTGTAATGAACTAGCATCAGGAAATCTTCTGCAGAGGAAAAATATAAACAAGAAATAATCTTCCAAACACAGGACTTAAGCCTCTACATTTTCTTTTTATTCTTAACGGCCTGCCTAGCAACAGCTGATATAGTACAGTTTTTGCTGAATGTCAGATTGAGAGCTCCAGAAGGTTTATTTCTGCAGGAGATTAAGGTACAAATATTTCCAGATTAGTTTCAGGGTGGCAAGATCAACTCCCAGCATGAGGTCTGTGCCATCACGGAGATGCTTTGTGGCACTTTTTCTTCTCTCATAAATGAAGTGGCAAAATTGCCTCTTGAGTCAAAAGGAAGAAGTCAAAATGCTGTCTTGTTAGGTATCCTGGGGAGTGAGTGGCATGTTTCCTGTGCTGGATAGTGGGTCAGGATTCAGGAAGGGGACTCCATGTTCTCTGTGGAAATGGAAGGTCAAAAAACCAGTGTTTCCCTGTGACCAAGAATGGCCATGGGGGAAAAAATTATGTCCACCCATTCTGTTACCACTGCAGTGAATGTGCATTGGAAGAACTAGGATAAAAATAATTGGCATTAACATTGGTTTATTTTACAGAGGGTGACAGCCACGTTGTGTACATGGACATGCCATAGGATGTGCCAGAATAAATCTTTATCATTTATTTTTAGCCCTATTTGCTCTAAGAAATGTATTTTTTGTCAGTTACAGAAAATATATGGTTCAACGGCTATCATTAATTTGAAAAACAAGGGCAGGTAATTTCTGACCTGAAAGTAGAACTCCAATCCTACTGCATCTTTAATAAAGAGTGAAGCATCTAAACTGCTGTTTGAAATAGTCCTCGAGTGAAGACAGAGCTGCTCACTTGAAGCTTCTCAGATTCAAAAGGAACCTTTTAAAATAAAACCCAGTGGAAACCCAGTTAGTAAATGAATGATAAAGCATGCTAGAGAAGCAGTCCAAATATAATCAAGCGATTCCATGTTAGTGTGGGTTCCATTCAGTGGGAATCTTGCGATTTGGGCCCTGAGAGGGGATAACAGTGATTAAGAGCTTAGTTCTGGATATTATTATGCGGTGATACCACAGGCAAACTGGAGTTCACTAACTTCACAGATTAAGCCATTTGGCTATAGAAGGAATCATTGGGACCCCAAACAAGACAATTCCATTGCTTCAGTTACACGAACATCCATATAAATTTAGGTAGGCAGAGAATTCATGGGGCATATAGTAGGAAATACCTTACTGTGTTCACAAGTAGTTCAGGTCTGCTTTAAGAATCAGAATGATGCTTTCTGCATTAGTTAACACATCCTTTTCCTGCGTGTGTTGAGTATTTAGTGAGTGGCTTTGCCTTAAGTCTTTTTCTACATGCATTAGGAAGAAATACCTTTTTGGTTCCTGCACATTGGACTTCTGTGTTCCTGTTTCATTCAAGAGCTAGCTTGATAGAAAAGTGAGGAAAGGAAAAGCATGTCTCTGCTAAGCGTTCAGCATTGCATATTTTGAATTTATCTGCCCTGTTTTTTCCTTTGAGGACACAAAGAGAATCCTTATAGTTACTTTATGAAATTTTAAATGCAGAAGCTTTTCTTGATATGTTACACTTTTTTGTTTACAAACTCAGTTTCATGAATCCTGAACCTGACATTATCGTCCAAATAAACCAGATCAAATCTTACTTTTAGACTTCACTTGCCAATATTGCTGATTGTCCTATGGAAATGATTAGCAGTCCTTTGTTTAGAATTATTCATGGATTGGGCTTAAGTATTTTAGTAAGTGATGGGAACACACTTTTCAATGCTTTGGTTCTCCTTGGAGAAGATGAGAAGTAAGATTATCCTTGGGTAATTGTAACTAGACTATGGCCATCCAAGCGTGTGTTTTGTACAGGACTGATCCCACCAAAAACAGTTGAATAGAATATTATCAGTGATCAAGAATTCAGCAATAGATTTTAAGGATCTTTATATAACACATTACTAGGCATTATGGTAGGATACACAAATATGAGAATACAGACTATTTCCTATCCTCACAAAATTCACCATATCATTAGGAAAAGACAATAAATACAGGATGAACAGAGTGCCAGTGTAAGAGACAAATAGCTATTCAATTAAACACAGATGATATCATAAAGCAACACTTATGTGAATGAATAGTAGAAATAATAAATGCTCTAGGAGCGTAGAAAAGGAAACGGTCATGGATTATCCTCACCTTTAAGGTAAATGGAAGAAAATTAATTTGAGCAGGATTATAAAGGATTTTTAGAATTTATGCAGTTAGCTCAGAGTGGAGAAGAGAGTCCTAACAGGAACAAATATGAAAGCAAGGAAATTTAAAAGTTTAGGTTTGATGATGATAGTAGAAGTTAATTTTTTTGTTAATACTTAATAGATTTCATGTAATATTCATTAACTTTTACCACAGCATAGAAAATAAATTAAGACATCCCAATAAAAGGACATACTCCCTGACTGGTTGTAGGTAATAGAGGTATACAGGGAATGAGGAAGATATGCGTGGGGAGAAATCACCGATAAACCCCAGGCCTTTAAACCTGGGTGACTGGAACAACGAAGTATAGATTTTCCTGAAATATGGACTTTATTTAAAGGGCTGTTTTTGGGGGCGCCTGGGTGGCTTAGTCGGTTAAGCGTCCGACTTTCACTTAGGTCATGATCTCACGGTTCGTGGGTTCGAGCCCCGCGTCGGGCTCTGTGCTGACTGCCAGCTCAGAGCCTGGAGCCTGTTTCAGTCTGTGACTCCTCTCTCTCTGACCCTCCTGCTCACGTCTCTCTCTCTCTCTCTCTCCTAGAAATAAATAAAAATATTAAAAAAATAAAAATAAAAAAGGGCTGTTTTGGGGAGATGAAAGCACAAGTGAGATGATATTTAATGAATTACATAAGGTGATTCAAGGGGAAATATTCAGTAAACAGTTAGACATATGGAACCTGGAACTGTAGGAGACGCACAATTAGAAAAAGTTAAAAGTTATATTTAGAGGAGGTAGCCAAGTCACTAGAGTGTACGTGAGAGCAAAGATGGTGGACTATGCTTGGAGACATTTTAGTTTTATTTATTTTTTAAAAATTTTAATGTTTTTTATTTATTTCTGAGAGAGAGAGAGAGAGAGAGAGAGAGCAGCGAGCAGGGGAGGGAGAGTCAGAGAGAAAGGGAGATACAGAATCTGAAGCAGCTCCAGTCTCTGAGATAGCCATCAGCACAGAACCCAATGAGGGGCTTGAATTCATGAACCGTGAGATCATGACCTGAGCCGAAGTTGGATGCTTAACCAACTGAGCCACCCAGGAGCCCCTTAAGGACATTTTACATCCAAAGCATTAGTGAAAGAAAGTGAGTGTTCGCTTTTCTTATGTGGAAAGGTTATTTATTAACAACCAGATTTCTCAAGATCCTAACCAAAGGACCACAAATCCACAAAAAACAATTCCTTCTTTTCATAGGGACATACAGATTAAGTCAATTTAGAGCAAGGAAAAATAAAGTGCCTGTGAATCTATGAGTTCCCTTTTTACCCAGAGATCATTGGCACATGTTATAAAGTTTTGTGTTGATTCCTTAAGAAGCTGGAAAAGGTATCACTTACTGGAGATCCATATCAATCAAGAAATTGTGTGTGGTTTTTTATTTCTGATATGTGATGGAATATTTTCAGGTAAGTAGAACTTCAGCTGGAAAATCCAAGTGTGTATGGATGGTAGGAGACATAAAATGTTTGACTCTGTGTGTGTGTGTGTGTGTGTGTGTGTGTGTGTGTACATATGTGTATGTATAAGAATTTATATGCTTGAGGGGCGCCTGGGTGGCTTAGTTGGTTAAGTGTCCGACTTTCGCTTAGGTCATGATCTCACGGTTCGTGGGTTTGAGCCCCGAGTCAGGCTCTGTGCTGACTGCCAGCTCAGAGCCTGGAGCCTGTTTCAGTCTGTGACTCCTCTCTCTGACCCTCCCCTGCTCACGCTGTCTCTCTCTCTCTCTCTCCTAGAAATAAATAAAAATATTAAAAAAAAAAAGAATTTATATGCTTGAATCTATGTAGGCCTGCATGTGCACACACACACAATCATACACACACACACACACACACACACACACACCATCTTTATTACTACTCCAGAATGATAATGGACAGGATGATTTGAGTGGTCAAAAGTATACAGACTTAAATCAGTTCTTAAACTTATGTTAGGACAAAGTGCAAGGTGGAAGAAATTACTTACATCACCAGTATTATTTTGAAATAATTACAGAAACATTTTTGAAAAATAAAAGGCACTAACCACTTTCTTTAATAGTAATAGAAAGAGGCGTACTGTGGAGCATCAGTTTGTCAGGCATGCAAGGGTTTTGAATTATGCAGGAAAGAAAATAAATATCTTTCCTAATGGAGATGTACAGATACATGTTGATCGTCAACTCTTTTATAAATATTTATTCCCATGCCAATTTCTATTAGAGGATTATTCACAAGCATTGTGGATAACCAACTTAAGCTGGATTTACTAGCTTACAACTGCTGTTTTTAGGTTTATTTTTTCTATAGTTATTAATAGAACCCCTCATTTATAATCCACTTGTTGTTTCATTTTATTTAGGGAAACGGTAAAGCATTAGAAAGGAGATAAAAATGGGCTAAAGTAGATACTCAGAATTTCTTGCAACCTGATTCAGTACTGAAAACAAGATAGCCTTTCCTTCTGAACAAGAAAACAAAATTAATCTGTCTTCTCTTCCTGTTCATCCAAACACAATGATTTTCTCAATATATAAAGTGAAGGGAAAATACACTTGAATTGTATCCTAATAATAAGGTGAATTGTATCCTAAAAAATGAGACCAGAGTAAAGAGCACCAAGTCCCACTTAAATAGATTCATATATCTAGATTTCAGTGGATTAAAACACATGGTACTTTTACAAACATAACAAAATAAAAAGCAAGAACATTCACGTGTTTTGGTAGAAACCACTTAGAATAGTGTTTTAGTAATGCTGGAGATCAGAGAGAATTTCAGAGGGCTGAGAGAACAATAATTATCTTCTGACTTTTAAAGATAGGTTAAAAAATAAATTCTGGAAAATACAGATGTTCATTTATTGCTAGTGATGAAACATATCTGTCTGCCCTGTGACTTACTAAACTTAGGTTTGGAACAAGATACAGTTCTGAGCATGTTATAAGGCATGCAGATTGTTAAATTATAGATTCTACCTAACCTCAGTAGCCTTGCATCTTAATCAAGGAGTTAACATGGAATTATAATACAGTTGGGCTTTAAGAAGTGACAGTGATAAGATGTAGAAAAGATTCTTTCTTATTCATTGCACAAGGGGTAGCTTTGATGTGTGGACATCTTGAAAAAATACCTGTTTGGAAGGTGATAGTTGAGAGAATTTTTGTTTTAAACAGTAGAGAAATGAAGGAAATAGTCAAAGCAAAGCTACGTAGCCAGTGTAACATGCAGTAGGCTCATACATGGAAAACCCAATTTGACTGAAGCACGGTTGAATGACAACAAGATTGGGGTATGTGGCTGGAAAAGTCCATTGGAATTTGACAATAGAAGTCTTGTGGAATTCCTGCAGTGCTGTGGAGGAGCAAGGCATAAGAGTCTGGGAACTGAAGTTCCAGTCTCGTCTCTGCCACTCACTCACCATATTTTCCTGAGAATCATTTAATTTCCTGGAGATGTATTCTTGAGCCTGTAAATGATGGTGTCTATTTGTAAACCAATGCGTCCTGTCACAGTGATTCTAGACATAATACTTTTATTCTAGGTTTGGGCTGGTGGTCAAGTTACTGGTTGGACACCAGATGAAGTAGTTGACTTCTATTTAGGAGCCATGTTTTATAAAGCTTTTGTATCGTTAAGTAGAAGAATCATACTCATCCTGGGGGAGCGCTGACACTATGAGAGATAATCAAGAACTGAAGTCTCCAATAGGAATGGTGCATTGGATTTGTATATCCCAACTGACACACATTCTGAGGCATATTCTGTTTACAGTATGATATCTCTGGACGTATAATTTATTAGTTTATTTTTCTTCTTTTTCACAGCCCATTTAGTTGAATTCATTTATGTCTGATCATTTTGGTCATTCACCCCAAAAAGAAAAAGAACATAGGAAGCAGAGTTCTTTATTTCTAGTCAAAGGGCTGCTTTGAAACAAGTATCAAAAGCCCTATATGTTAAGTGTTCTTACTATATGGAAAAAAAAAGAAAAAAAAAAAAAGCTGTCAACTTTTGCTTTCAAAATGAACCTAAAAGCACTTAATAGTTTCTCCAGGGCATCACATGTCAATGGGATGGGTTTTAGCTCCCAAGGAGAAAGAGACCAGAGCCAAAAATTAGTAGCAGTATCTGTCCAATATTTTTTGGATGTAGAAACTGGAAAGGATGAGGAGGGAAAAAAAGTATGTAAAACAGGATTTCAAACTAATTCTGCTGAATTAGAGAAATAAAGAAAGCTTAATTTCTGCAAATAAATATCACCAGGAGCTACTGCTAACTGAATTGTTTCTTTTCATTTCACTGTAGTTTAGTAAACCAACAATGAAACAGGCTGATTCTAGCAATTTACAAAATAATGTTGAATATGCCCTGAACCAAACCAGTATTTGAATTAGTTTAATTGTATGGGTTAACAATTGAGGCAACAAAAAAGATTGTTTATACTAGGAATTAAAGCTATGTATTTTATTTAACCACTAAACCAGAAATAAAAAGAAATCATGTCATTTGACTATTCTAAGTACTATACATGAATTGATGTTTCATTTAGATCAAATGTAGATCACAAACCTTGTTCTCCTATGGCCTGAGTGATCAAAATTAATCTTTGTAAAAAAATTAATCCTTGAATTAAGTACTTTAGGTACTTTAAGGTATCAGTATGATGCCTTTAAATTATCAAATAAAGTTTCAGTTGTCTTTAGTAAGATTTTCAGTATGTTTTAAAATAAATTATCTATAAACTACTTTAAGTTATTAGTTTCAGACTTCTTTGTGGTAAATGTGCCTGTATTTGTAAGTTTTAATTTGCTTGTTTAAAAATATGTTAGCTTCTAATTAGGATTTAAGGCAGACAGTACAAACCTATTTGCTCAGTTCATGCTTCAAAATAGAAAATGCTGCTCATCAGCCCAGTGTATAGGGAAAATGTGATGCTCTCCAGTTTTGTGAGTCCTTTCCTATTGCATTTGTAGAGCAACTTTGCAGAATACATCGGCAATGGGTCTAGCTGATAATTACATTGATACTTAGGAACAAAATATTACTATACATTGGGGATGGGCAAATGTTTGCTATAAGAAGGTAGTGAGTATTTTTACTTTCCTGGCCAAATGACCTTTGTCACAAACTACTCAACTCTGCCATTGTATTACAGTAGCAGTCACAGCAGTAGCAGTCACTACTTTAATGAGTAGACGTGGTGGTGTTCCACCAAAATTTACTTGCAAAAACAAGTGTTGCACTGGATGTGGTGCTTAAATGGCCAGTCACTTCTATAGATAGCGGACATGTCCCAAAATGAGTTCTAAGGATGAGGCGTCAAGCAGTTCTGGGAAGCTCCACCCAGAATGCTTTTCCTCTTAGATAATTTTCAGGTATTTTATTGAAGGCCATGAAAAGTCATGCATTAAGTGGTCTGTGTGGTTTGGTTAATCCAATTTCCTCAAACAGTTGTGACCTTGGAAATTTTTTTATCATATTACCTCTTAAACATATTGGAGAATCTATGATTTAGAAGCAAGTTTATCAAACTGATAATTTGATTGCCATATAGGTCATCATGTGCAAATCTTTATTGAAACCTTTTTTTAAGTTTATTTATTTATTTTGAGAGAGACACAAAGTGTACAAGTGGGGAGAGGCAAGGTGGGGTAGAGGATCCCAAGGAGGCTCCTCACTGTCAATGTGAAACCTGGTGTGGGACTCTGCATGGGGCTCATAACCACAAACCATGAGATCGTGAACTGAGGTGAAATCAAGAGTCAGATGCTTAAACAACTGAGCCACACCCACGCACCTCTATTGAAATCTTTTTAAATCCCAAGGCAACTCACAATTTTGCATCCACAAAGCTAGCCAGGGTTAAGTCCTAATCTTAACTAGTTCTGAGTAATTTTCTGATTATTCTTCTCTTAGGTTCTAATCATATTACTTTCTCTTGGCAATCTGAGCTCTTAGACATATTCTACTTTTTCTTCTGTAGTTAAATGCATCGTACTTTAAATTAATTGAACATATATTTACATATGTGTATAGTTTTCAGACACACTGGTGGATGAGATCAGACTCTTCTGGGAATTTATAATGGCAAAGGGGGATAAAGACAAACTTTATACAGTAAAACCTTGATTTGTGAGGATAATTCATCTGGAAACATGCTTGTAATCAAAAGCACTTGTGTATCAAAGTGAATTTCCCCATAAGAAATAATGGAAATTCAGGTGGTTCGTTCCACAACCCAAAAATATTCATATAAAAATGATTACAATACTGTAATATAATACAAAAGAATAAAGAAAATAAACAAATATAAAGAAACAAATTAACCTGTACTTGCCTTTGAAAACCTTCCTGGCTGGTGTGAGGGAGATGTGGGATGACTTTCACTATCACTAATGGAATCACTACCATCTCTTGGCTCTGGAATCTTTTTCTGGTTGGAGGCCATTGTGTACACTTGCACAGATGTTGACTACAGTACAGTATTAATAAACTCTTGTCATATGCAGTACTTAATGTAATGGGCAATAAGGCAGCAGAGGAAAGGGTCTATATCTGCAGGAAGCCCAGCCTAGAATGAAGAAAAGCCTTCCTCAGCTTACTCTTATGTGGAAAAGCAAGGAACCCACAGGTGCTTTGAAGTGACACAAAATACACTAGTGCCAGTTGTGGGCACCTTCCATCATTCTGAAAATCACTGATTTCTGCCAGACACCGTGGCCTGGACCAAGCTCCCTAGCATGGGAGACAATCACCCACAATCCTGTAGTAAGAGAGAGAAAGAAAAACCATTGGCTCATTTGTGATCATGTGACATTCAGTGTCATGTCTTACTCAGCTTGCAAGACATGGCTCATTTATCAAGTTAAAAATTATTAGAAATGTTTGCTTGTCTTGCCGAACACTCAGAACAAGTTACTTGCAATCTAAGGTTTTACTGTATACATATGAAATACTATATATGATAACTTCCCTAATAAGAGAAATTTTTAATTTTGTCAAAGTACATAAGAGAAATACTCAACTATAATTACAAAGCTGCAGAAAGCTTTCAGAGGATGTTTGTCTAAACACAAATCTCAATCTGGCTACAGAGAAAGGGAGAAGAAACAGATACAAAGATAAGAAGACAAGATTGCCAGGCTTGTCCAGCTAACCCACAGTATGGCTGGAATGCAGAGAATGAACTAGAAGTAGTTGGGCTGCTCAGATATGGGACTTGACTTAAGCTGCTACATAGCTTTCCCATGGAATCTCATTGGTGACCTATTGTTCTAGATTCTTCCTTCAAGCAGGTATCATGCTGGCAAGCCTCCTGTGTTATGTTAAGAAACCAAGATCCAGGTGATATTTTCCCCTGAAACCATCTGCTTGCTTTTGAAAACTTTAAGCTGTCTTTTCATTTGGGCATATTAGAAAAATTGTGAAGAGTGAATAATAAAAAGATTTTTAGAAAATTCAAAGAATGCTTTATTACATATTTGTAGGTAGACAAAAATTGGCACCCAGAGGCCAACCTGATTGTTACACCTGAAGGAAATGATTGACTGTAAAGGCAAACCTGGGCCTTTTCCTTAGCAACAGCAATTAACCTAGAAGAGCCTTGCCTTAGATCTGTTTTAAGACAACAGAACTGGTGGGCATATAAATATACACACATATAATTACACTCGCTGCCTGTCCTTCTGCACCTGCACTGCTTACTTGCAAATGCATGACGTATTTCTGGAGGTTATTTTCAATTTGAATGCAGCTTAATATTGTGTACACTAAATAAAAGTATATGAAATATGTCCACTTTATCCAGTCTGGCACAGTGAAGCACTGAAAAAGAGGTGAAGCTTTATTTTAACCTTTTTTTTCTTTTATAGAACAAACTATTTTGTTTTGACAGCTGGGCCTGGGCCCTGGGGTATTATATCTATATGTATGTGTATATAATATATATGAATTATATAGTACTTACAAATTTTGTCCTGGCTATTTAACATTGCTTGGAAAGGCAACTTCTAACGACTAAACTGAAGGCTGTGGAATTTTTAATTAGGGGCTACTGCAGTTGTGATGGACGATCAGGTGTTTAAATCAATGGGACAAAGCCTTCTTTTTAAGGTTTAAGGATTTGAACCGAAGAATGGCTTCCATAGAGGCCATGTTAATATCATAAACGCAGAAACAAGATATTTATTGTCCATTTTTCCCCCTAGCTTCTATTAACATGCTCATCATGGCTGTCAGACTCATTCTTCAATTGTGTAAGTTTAAGAGAAAGCAGGACCTGTGAGGAGGAATGGATGCCAGAAGTTAGAAGTGATACAAGTCTACATTACAGTCTGGTACATGTCCATTGACATCGTCCCCAGCCCTACTTAAGGTCTTACACTGTAGAGCTCAGAACACTGTTAAAGGATATACAGATGTTTATTTCTGGCTGGTAAAATTTTGTCTTCGTTGCACTCAGCTAGATACCTGGATGATAATTTCACTGTATTTATGAATGTTATTCTTTTCCATTCATCAAGGTTGCTGTTTCCCAAGTTTTTGTTTCCTCTAGTGGAGTTTCCATAAGGCAACCTGAGATACAATCTGAATCTGAAATGTGATGCTAGGAAAAGTCAGATAAAATCTTATGCATATTTACAGTTACATAAACATGAGCACTGGGAGGACATATTTCATCAAGTTTTTTTTTGTTTGTTTGTTTGTTTTGCTACAGTTGAAAATACTGTCCTGAAACTTGCAGCTGAGATGTAGTTAGTGAGGAATTGAGAGGCAATAAAATAAAAACTTGAACTGTGTGGGCATGGACTTTAATAGAAACCATAGGATTGAGTTTTCTTAAGGTAACTTCAGCTATTTAGATCTTTCTTTCTTCCCTTGCCACATCTCTGAATCAGCCTCAGCCTCCGAATTTGTCACTAATTAGAATTCTTCTAAAAAATCCTTTTGTAGATAACAAAAGATACCTCTTCCTTTCCACAGGTAACTGGAATTACAGTTTCTTGTACCAACAGCATGCCCAGACTGCTAACTTAAGGAGAGAATTTGATATCATGAAAAAATGTATATAGCATTACAGCTATTCCCATTTTCATATTTTTCTCCTGTCTTTACATAGATCTTAGATTTTACTGCAAAGAGCTCACAGTGATAGTCAATGAGAAATATAGAGAAAACCCACATGCTGTATATAAGAAGTACAGATTTATGGCATTTTTTTTTATCATTAAGAAACACAAGGTAAGCCTTGTTCTTTTCCTATGTTAATTTGACTGTTTAGCAGTCTAATATTAATTAAATTGCCACTAAATAGAAACATTGACTATATAAATTGCAGCTTGGACATACAGATATAGTCTTTTTCACATAGATTTTCCTCCGACCATTGTGTCTTCTGTGAGCAAACTTTCATGACCTTCAAACTTCTTTCAGAGATAATGCAGCAAATCATAAATATAACATCTACACGGGCATGATATATGCACACTTTTTTCTTGGAGGATAGCTCTAATGTTGTAAAAACAAAAAAAAAATCTTTTTTTTTCTAAAATCTGATTCTCAGGCCAAGACATGATTGATACAGTGAAGACTTTATTTTGAAATAATTATAAACTTAGGGAAAAGTTACAAAAAGTGGTACAGAGTTCCTGTATGACCTTCACTCTGGTTCTCTTAATGTGACCGTCTTATATACCATCATATAGTGACTGAAACCAGAAAACTGACAATGGTACAGTACAGTTAATTAAACAACAGACCTTATCTGATGTTCACCAGTTTTTCTAGAATGTCCTGTTTCTATTCTATGATCTAACCCAGAATCCCACATGGTTTATAGTATTTGCTTCTTCTCAACGTCCTTCAGCATCTTAGTCTTATGTGATTTTGACTCTTTTGAAGACTTCAAAATCTTACTAAGTTGTCTGATGTTTTTTCACAATTATTGTGAGGTTAGGCATTGTTGGCAAAGAAACTGCAGAATACTGTGGCCCTCTCAGCCACTTGCAAAGGGTGCATTGGGCCATTATGACTTATCAGTGGTGATATTAACGTTGACCACTTGGTCAAGAGGGAGTCGGCTAGGTTTCTCCACTGTAAAATTATTCCCTTGCCGCCACCACCCCCCTGCCGCCCCAGCATTAGCTTCAGACAATGATATATGTAATTTACTCTTAATGTATTAAGTATTGTATAGTCACCATACTCTTTTATGGTCCAATTTCCCTTCCTAAAAACCATTATGTGGAAAACTAACTTTGATTACATCCAGTGTACTAAGAATTTATACACTGTCCTTTGGAGATTCTCAGATAAAAACCACTTTATAGTTGGAAATGATCACTCTATTGCATTTTAAATAAGAACATAAATAGAATGGCTAAAAGTAAATTGGCAGCATGTGCTCATTTCACACCCAGAACTACGGGACATCTGTTATATATGTGACAGGCCAGACCTGAAATGTGGTTTTCTCAGAACCCACTAGTGTTTGCCTAGTTTGACCTAAGTCAACCTAATTAAATAAAGAACACATTGATCACTTGCTACCTGTTTTGGTTAGGAAACTAACTGGATGGATAACCACCCTTTGATGAGGGTTATATAAAATTCTTTGAAAATGGTCACATTCACAATTTCCGTTGCTGATATAAGAGCTTAAAAAAAAAAATTCCCTGGCATGCTAATGGTTCTGGATCTGTATGCTATAATTCAGTCATTAGTTTGCATCTGATGATTAAGTAGTGCCACCAATGCAGAGAAAGACAACCGCTTTGCAAAGAGGTTTACCAACTTTAAACACTATTTTTTCCTTTTAATGTCAGCACAGCCTACATTGACATGATACACTGAGAGGAAATTGGCCACTTAGAGGTCTAGAAGAAAGCAGAAGAAGGAATAAGTCTCTCGCATTCCTCTCCAAGCTTCCATTTACTCTTTAACAAAAGGGAATTATTATATACCTACCTTCCTCAAGTTCTTGTGAGACTTTGATAGTCTATATAAAATCTTGGATAGTAACTGACATGTAGTAAGTACTCAAGGAAAAACAGCTTGTCATTTTATCACTCTAACATTTTCCTGCATGAGGTATAGATTCTGGTGCAAAAGACAAGAAAAATGCAGGTGATTGCTTGCTGAAATAGTTCTGTTTAATATGCAGAAACTTCTGATAAACTATTCTATGCCAAATAAAAATTCAAAAGAGTTTTTCAAATGATGTAGAAACATCCTATAATCTGCATGCTGTCCCAGAATAAAGGACAATGATACTGGGGTATACTTCACAGGAAACTAATCTTTTCTTCAAGAAAATGAACTCATGGGTAAATAAACAGGAAAATGCACTAGAATGCAAGATCTATGATGATGGGGCTTTGTCAACTATATTATGATATCCAATACCTAGCACTATGCCTGAAATACTGTAGGTGTTCAACAATTATTTTTTTAGATAAATGTTCTAATATAGTATTTATTTCTGTAAAGAATAGCATAGAATCTGGAATTAACAGTTTGCCATTGTATGAGATGGAAAAATATGAATATAGTTATAATATACTATCACAGCACTAAAAAGAAGGGTGGTATCATCTCCACAGACTCTACTTATTATGGAGAGACATCTAAGTTTCCCCTAGGTAAAACAAAGCCCATATTAAGATTGTTATTCTGATGTTAACAATTTTACATGCATTAGCTCATATACTTCCCTATAACTTTTACAAAACAATTCAGCTATTGGATATAAAAAACCTGAGATTTGAACTTCAGTCTGATTCCAGAGACCATATATACTCTTGACTTACACTGGTGCACTTTCCTGGTTGTCTCCTGTTTTAACACCCTTAGAGTAACGTGTTACTTACTCCCCTATAGAGTAAAGTAAACTTCATAAGGCAAATTGTGTCTGTCTTATTCATTGTTGTATCATAGAGTATGTCAGTTACTAGAAGTTTAATTAATAATGTGTGAATAAACGATACAGTATAAACGATTTTAGCCCCTTTATTTTTATAGCTTATCATAATTTGTACATTTATGTTTGCAGTCTTATTTCTGCTTCTGATTAAGTAGATACACACTCACTTGCAAGCTACCGAATATCTGATTTGGCTGTTCAAGCAATCGGCAAGCTGTGCATAATGATGAATATACTAGTAAGCTTTACTTACCCACTAAGTGCATCCGAGTAAAAGCTCTGAAAGTCATACGGTTCTTGCCACTTTAAATCTGACACCTAATATATTAGGTATTAGAGTGTTTTGTGCTTACCTTTAGCTCTTCTTTAGGTGATTAAAAAATGCCTGTTGCTGTCTGTATGTGCAGCATGCTTCATTAACAGTGATTTATTTCGGAATTTAGCAGAATTGGCACTCTGCAGCACACCAGTGGGCAGAAGGAAAACAAATGTGAGATGGTTGCTATAAAACCTATCCTGCTGTGATGGTAGGAGTCTTAAAAAAGTTTGCAAAGTTGACTTCCCAATACCCAGAAAGCAAGACTGAGACTGAGGTCTCTGGACAGTTTCATTTCCCCCAATCTTCCTCCAAACGCTCTCCTCTACTGCCTAGGAATGAATGGGGTGAAATCATGGGTTTTCCCCATTGGTACAATGTGCTTCCTTCATCCCTTACCTCCTAAAGCCAGAAGTTTCCACTGCTTGTTCATCTTTTCCCAACAAGTTTACCTACTCAAAACCCATGTTCAACTTTTTCTATGATATTCCAATTTAATGATTTTCTCTTATATTCCCTTCAACAACACTGTATCTTCCCCATCACTTTACCAAAGAGAAAAGTGAGACCAACAGAGGTTAAATGATATGCCCAAGGTCAGCAACTAAATATTAGAATTGGGATCTGAACCTGGCTTTTGTAATTCTGAAGCCAATGTTTTCAACCACCATAGGGAAGGCAAAGAAGTTTTTAATTTTACTTGCAAACCATATTAATTTTGTTGTGTCTACTTGAAATGTTATGTTGAAAAGATTCTGGGACTGCCCTTGGGCTAAGGAGGAAAGAGTCATACTCAATTAGTTTTGCTTTCTGTAGGAAGGGGAAGGAGGAGTAGAGCTGCCTTGTATTTCCCTGTCTTCAGCAGTGATCTACTTTTGTTCTTGTTTTTATTGTAATGAGAGTATACGAATGTGGGAATGACATTCTAAGGAAAGGATGAAGTATCTGAGAAGCAGTCTAAATAGGAGGAGAACACAGTGTATTTTTTGCATGCTATAATTGCTTGTTATTCTAATACACCTGCACTGTCTTTTGGGGAGAACTTCAACATAGTGCTTAAATATCTATACTCTGAACTTGAACTTTCAAGGTTCATTATAAGGGTAATGTAAATATTCTACATCTTGATGGTAGTGGTGTGTGTATAAATTTTTGAAATTTCATCAAACCTTACACTAAAAATAATGCACATCAGTGTATCCAAAAAACTTAGGCAGAACACTTACAGTTCACATCCAGTTCCTATTAACTTGTCAGCTCTAACAAAGGACAATTTATTTAATACTTAAAATGAAAATAACATTGTCTACCTTAAAGAGTTCTTTTATTTATTTGTTTTAATGTTTATTTATTTATTTTGAGAGAGAGCAAGCAGGGGAGGGATAGACAGAGAGGGAGAGAGAGAGAATCCCAAGCAGGCTCCACACTATTAGCATAGAGCCCAAAGGGAGGCTTGAACTCACAAATTGTGAGATCGTGACCTGAGCTGTCATCATGAGTCAGACACTTAAGCACTGAGCCACCCATGTACCCCTAAAGGGTTCTTTTAAAGATGATATCAGTTAATATTTATAAGAGGCTACTACATAGACACAGTGAGTACTCTGTAGATGACATATATTGTTTATTATTTCCTCAGGCTTTTTGTAGTATATCCTATTATTACATTGCCTCCAACATTGTTTAATAGTTTTATCACATATACTTTTATTTTGCTTATTAACTACACATATACTGGAAACTCACAAACCTATAAAGTACATATGTTTTATCTATATATATGTTGTGTATATCGTACAATATATACATATGTATATATAATTATAGTTTGAATACATGGCTGTCATGCCACAAGACAGACATTATTTCCATTTATTTTTCAACTGAATTATAAAAGTGTTCAGTATTTATATGTTGCAAATAGATATTTATTAAAATTGATGGACTATAAGATGTGTTTGAACATATTGAAAGTATTAGATATGGTAGAGTGTTTAGGATAAATTTGTGATAGATACTTGGAAACCTAAGCAAATAAAGAAGAAATTAACTCTAAAATCACAAGTAAACTAAAGAAAATAAAAGCACTATACTCTGGGGCTTAGTTGAAAAATTATTAACTAAATTAAGTGATATAACTAAATTCAGACAACATTGCAATCAGGTATGTATGCATCTTTTTATCCACATGTGTCTGTCACTGGCAGTGATTATATAAGAGAGCTGAATTACCATCATCCATCGAATAGTAATACGTTAAACCCCCAAATCAGGAAAGAGTAGCTTAAGCATTTGTGTTAAATCAATATTAAGATATATATACACCAGAAAAATAAACTTATTTTCCCTGGGAAGTAGTTTCCTCAGGGAGTAGAACTAAGTATTTAAGCTATGTTTATGTATTACTTTAATAAAAGTAAAGATTAAATAAAACTTGAACACTAGCACTATAAGTGATTATTTAGTGGAGGCTATGAACAGTGAATATGCATTTGTGGCTCAGGATTAAATTTCCAGTAATAGCACCATACATAGAATTTAATTTTGTATGTTTATTTTTGGTTTAAGTGTAACTCTATTTTTATTAGTGTTATATTAGTTTTAGGTGTACAATGTACTGATTCAAGACTTCTTCACATCACCTGGTGCTCATCACAACTGCACTCCTTAATCTCTAACACCTAATTTAATCCAAGTCCCCCACCCCCACCCCCTTCTGGTAACCATCAGTTTGTTCTCTATAATTAAGAGTCTGTT
The DNA here is from genome assembly GCA_017311185.1 of Proteles cristata cristata. NCBI lineage: Eukaryota > Metazoa > Chordata > Mammalia > Carnivora > Hyaenidae > Proteles > Proteles cristata. Next base: position 2,815,908 of record JAESUZ010003687.1, on the reverse strand, counting down.
TCTTGATATTTCTGTTTTTTTCTCTTTCTCTGTTTCTTTTTCCCCCTTTGTCCTTTTGTTTTGTTTTTTGAATTCCAAATATTGGTGAAATCATACAGTATTAGCCTTTCTGTGACTGACTTATTTTGTTTAACATTATACTCTCCTGCCCCATCCATGTTGTTGCAAATTGCAAAATTTCATTATTTTTATGGCAGGATAATACTCCATCATATATATCTGGTGTATCATGTTTACCCATTCACCATTTAGTAGACACTTGAGTTACTTCCATATCTTGGCTATTGTAAAAAATGCTGCTATAAAATAGGGGTGTGTTTATCTCTTTGAATTAGTATGTTTGTATTCTTTGGGAAAATACCCACGATTGCAATTGCTGGATTGTACAATAGTCCTATTTTTAACTTTTTGAGACCCCCCCCCCATACTGTTTTCTACAGTGGATTTACCAGTTTGCATTCCCATCAACAGTATGAGTATTCCTTTTTCTCCACATCTTCACCAACATCTGCTGTTTCGTGTGTTTTTGATTTTAGCCCTTTAGAGGTGAGATGATATCTCATTGTAGTTCTTATTTGTATTTCCCTGATGGTAAGTGATAATGAAAATCATCTGATGTGTCTTGGCCATCTGAATGTGTTCTTAGTCTGTTGAGGTCTTCTGCCCGTTTTTAATTGGATTCACTATTTTTTGCTGTTTACTTGTATATTTTTATATATATTGGATAATAACCCTTTATCGGGCATGTCATTTGGAAATATCTTCTCCCATTCTGTAGGTTGTCTTTTAGTTTTGTTGATTGTTTCCTACACTGTGCAGACACTTTTTATTTTGATGTAGTCCCAAGAGTTTATTTTTACTTTTGTTGCTCTGATCAGGAAACATATCTAGGAAATAAATTGCTATAGCTGATGTCAAAGAGGTGCCATTGTTTTCTTCTAAGATTTTTATGGTTTTGTGTCTCACATTTAGGTCTTTAATCTATTTTGAATTTTTTATATGTGTGTGTGGTATAAGAAAGTGGTGTAGTTTCGGGGCACCTGGATGGCTTGGTTGGTTAAGCGTCCAGCTCTCAATTTCAGCTCAGGTAATGATCTTAATGCTTGTGAGGTCAAGCCCCACATCAGGCTCTATGCTTATGGTGTGGAACGTACTTGGGATTCTCTTTCTCTTTCTCTCTCCCTAATCATGCTCCCTCTCTCAAAATTAATAACATAAACATTATAAAAAATGGTCTAGTTTGATTCTTTCGCATATCCAGTTTTCCCAGCATCATTTTTTGAAGAGACTTTCCTTATTCCATTGGATATTCTTTCCTGTTTGTTGAAATTTAATTGACCATATAGTTTTTTGTTTATTTCTGTGTTTTCTCTTCTGTTGATCTGTGTCTACTTTTATACCATACTTTTTTGATTACTACAGCTTTGCAAGATAACCTGACGTCCAGAATTGTGATGTATCTAGCTTTGCTTTCCTTTTTCAAAATCGCTTTGGTTATTTGGGGTCTTTGTGGTACCATAAATTTTAGAATTGCTTGTTCTTGTTCTGTAGAAAATGGTGTTGGTATTTTGATAGGGATTGTCTTAAATGTGTGTGTACATTGCTTTGGGTAGTGTAGACACTGTTAACAATAATTGTTCTTCCATTCCATGAGAATGGAGTATCTTTCCATTTCTTTGTGTTATCTTCAGTGTCTTTCATCAGTGTTTTATAGTTTTCAGAGTGCAGGTCTTTTACCTTTTTGGCTAGGTTTATTATTTAAGTGCTATTTTTTAGCACCACACATAGAATTTAAAAGCATATCTCATACAACTTTGCTGAAAGAGAACATGGTGTAATCTGAGAAATAGTGCAGTGCCTCATATAGATTTGATGATGACAAAGCCATGGTGAATACTATTCATTTCACTAATTATCTTTCAAACAGACACCTGTTCTAGGATATGATGGTACAATCCAGGCCTTCAAGGCTTCAAGATTCCTTAGAAGCAATATACTTCACCTTCCTCTTTTATTCATGGATAAACTTGCCAAGCAATTAAATACAGCACTGAGCCAGTAACCCAGTTATGCTGAATCTTAACCCAGGGATCTTTTAAAATACTGCACTGTAATTATTGAGACTACTTCTTTTTTTTTTTGAAAATTGTCTCTTAAGTAGCAAAGTGTAAAGGTCCAACATCAAAGTAGATTAAGGTTTTATAAGGAAAAAGTGATTGTGGGTATATATTTTAAGAAACTTTAATAAGAAAATTTTAAAATTGAGGACATCCAGATGGCCAACAGACACATGAAACAATGCTCAGCATCCCTCCTCATCAGGGAAATACAAATCAAAACCACACTGAGATACCACCTCACGCCAGTCAGAGTGGCTAAAATGAGTAAATCAGAGAACTCTAGATGCTGGCGAGGATGTGGAGAAACGGGCACCCTCCTACACTGTTGGTGGGAATGTAAACTGATACAACCCCTCTGGAAAACAGTGTGGAGGTTCCTCAGGAAACTAACACTAGAACTCCCCTATGACCCAGCAATAGCACTGCCAGGAATTTACCCAGGGGATACAGAAATGCTGATGCATAGGAGCACATGTACCCCAATGTTCATAGCAGCACTCTCCACAATAGCTAAACCATGGAAAGAGCCTAAGTGTCCATCAACAGATGAATGGATCAAGAAGATGTGGTTTATCTATACCATGGAATACTACATGGCAATGAGAAACAATGAAATCTGGCCATGTGTAGCAACATGGATGGACCTTGAGGTGTTATGCTGAGCGAAATAAGTCAGGCAGAGAAGGACAAATATCATATGTTTGCACGTATAGGAGGATTAGGAGGAACTTGACGGAGGAACAAGGGGGAGAAGAAGGGGGGAAATGGTGGGGGAAAGGGAGAGAGGCAAACCATGAGAGACTCTTGAATGCTGACAAAAACTGAGGACTGATGGATGTGGGGGGGAGGGGGGATGGGCATGGAGGAGGACACTTGTGGGGATGAGCACTGAGTGTTATGTGGAAACTAATTTGACAATAAACTATTTGTTAAAAAAATAAAATAAATAAATAAAGATTTTAAAAAAGAAAAAGAGAAAATTTTAAAATTTAGTGTATAGTACTCTCTTGTCTCTCAGGATGTATAAAAGATATCCTTCATTGACTGAAATGATGAGATATTGACTAGCTTGGTTCTATCTCCAAGTATATCTTCCTTATGTCATTATTGTACTTCTGGTTAGAATTTCCACAAGTGGTACACACTGTTTTGTCTCAAAACACCTTTTAAAGTGAAGCAGATTGTTCACTTTAAGTGACCCTCTGTAATTCCTCAAAGTCTTCTCTAATGAAGTCTTATGATGGAAATAGAGTCCAAATCAACCATTAGGTGGTGTACAGTCTAAATAAGGGATTCTATTTTATGCATGCCTACCTATTGGTAAATAGGTGAGTTTTCCAAATATATTATCCAGGCCCTTGATATTTTTTCTTTTTTAAAACATTTTTTTAATTCTTTTTTAATGTTTATTTATTTTTGAGACAGAGAGAGACAGAGCACGAGCTGGGATGGAGCAGAGAGAGAGGGAGACACAGAATCCGAAACAGGCTCCAGGCTCTGGGCTGTCAGCACAGAGCCCGATGCAGGGCTCGAACCCGTGGACCATGAGATCGTGACCTGAGCTGAAGTTGGACGCTTAACTGACTGAGCCACCCAGGCGCCCCAGATATTTTTTCTTCTTCACACTGTTCTCTCTATTCTTTGAGCTGCTTGGAATGAGCAATCCAATGAGAGAAATCAAGCAACACATGTTTTCTCACCATTCCTAAAGGAGACTTGTTGCAGGGTCCACGGAAGCAGGGAAGGCATCAGGGACATAGAAATGGAAATGTGTCTTTTCTAGTACATGGAGTACAAAGGTGATTCAGGGAGAAAAGATAGTAAGCTAATTTGATTGAATGATATGATAGGGATTTTCACTCTCCAAGAAGAACCTGTAGGCCAGATACCATAACCATAGGAATTATGCATTATATGTATTACTCATTTGACATACAAACTCACTTGTACAATCAGTAATCTTTTCTACCTGCTGAGTTGTTGTACTCTTGTGGGTAGAAATCTTGACCTTGACTCTTTTCATTCTACACATTACTATTTGAAATGAGCACTCTGTAAATATCTGTTGACTGATTGAACATTAAGATTTGACGGTATGCCATTTTCCCTTGAAATGACTGGCAGATTGGTTTCAAAGAAGCTATATTTCTCTCTTGCTTTCAGTTTTGTTCACTGCTTCCCTGCCATTGTGATTGACTGCACCCCTCATTAGCTAATTGTAGAATTAAAAAATGCTCAACTATACAACTGAGAAATGTGGATGATCCTTTTTAAAATCCCTGCCTTAAGAAAGGCGGCACTCTAAATAATAATTAGTAAGAAAACAAATGTTCATACTTCTCTTACACTTGGAAAGGAACTTATTCATATTTGTGTTGTTGCAAGAAGTTTGGAAATTAATACTAGTGGTAGATAGCCTCCTAACTAGATCTTAGCGCAGAAACTTTACATTATGAATGTTACACATATTCTACACTATTACTTACTGGCCTCTGGCTTCATTTCTTCAGGACAACATGAAAAGCAGAATTAGAAGAGAATCACTATCAGAGCTTTATGTCAAGTTTTATAAGAAACATAGCTTTATTTACATTTCTGTCACTGGTAGAAAAGAGCACAGTACTTAAAGTATGAAGGCACAGATTTGAGTACTGGCTCTATTGATTTCTAGACATTTGGCCTTGGTCAAGTTCCACAACCTCTCACAATCTAATTGCCAAGGCTATAATTTTATTGAAGATAGTGATGCTTGACCATCAGGGTCCTTATGAAGACTAAAATAAGAAGGGAGTGTAAAAGCCCATGTGATGTCCACAAAAGATATTCGTTACATTTGTTCCTTCATTTACATATCAAATATTGACTGCCTAGTCTATGCCATTCACTGTCCATGTGTCTTTATTTTTTTAATTTTTGTAATATTTATTTATTTTTTGAGAGAGAGAAAGAATTCAAATGGGGAAGGGGCAGATAGAGAAGAAGACACAAAATCCAAAGCAGGCTCCCAACTCTGAGTTGTCAGCACAGATCTGGATGTGGGGCCTGAACTCACAAACGGTGAGATCATGACCTGAGCCAAAGTCGGATGCCTAGCCTAATGAGCCAGGCAGGCACCCCTCCATTTGTCTCTTAAATATCAATGAATAAGCAACGATTCCCTGCCTTCATAAAGTTGAACTATCATTTGTGTGGAGGATTTTAATCTCCACCTAAATAATAATAATAATAATAATAATAATAATAATAATAATAGCTAATATTCACTTTCAAAGCATGTCATTTGACCTATACAGCATGCTTGTGAGAAAGATAGGATTCATGCCAGGATCACCAATCTATAGACAAATATATTTACCAAGATTAAATGCCTTCCCCCAAGTCTGATAACTGAGACAAACCAGAAAGAAAGAACTCCATGTGTTCAATTCCAAATCCAGTGTTTTTCTACTCTGTCTTGCTGCCATGAGGACTTGAATTTTTTATTATATATTGAAAGTATACTTAGTAATTAGAGATATAGTTCATTTGTTGACCAGAATAGAAAAGCAAATGGGGTAGAATAGATATTCTGTGCTTCTGGAGATTGCATTTACAGCAGATCACCATACTCCTAAATAAACCTTTTTTAGGTCTTTTCCCTGTTTAAAGTCATTCCCCTCATCCTCTTAGCTTTCAGATTCAAGTCCAAATTCTTTAGTATACATTCAAGGCAATTTGGATATCAGGCCTCTGACTTAGACTGGGATGGGCTATTTTTAACAAGGATGGCAGTTAAGTGTCAAGGACCTGTACTCCGTGCCTTGCATAAATTCTCACTAATTCTTCCAGTAAGACTGGAAAACAGGTATTATTGCCACTATTTTACAAATGAGCCACTTAGCTGGAGAATGGGAGATCCATGATTAGAGCACAGGACTGACTCTTCAGACTTTGCTGCTTTCATTATCTTGTGTTGTGGTAACTTGAACTCTAAATTCTCAGCTTCAGGCCTGTGTGTTTTCCATATCCCTTGGCTTAGAATTCCCTTCTTCACTCTTACTGATCCTTTCAACTTAGTTGAAAACCCTTAAACTTAGTTTTAAACCCTTTGGAGAGCTTTTTTTGAAGCCCCTGCCCCACTGCTCCACTCCCAATTCAATTAGATAATATTCTTTTGCATCCTTCACACCTTGTAGACTTAAAATGTGTATTGAACGCATAAATGCCTGGTTTAGTTCCCTCTCTTGTTAGGCCAACAGTGAGCTCCTTTAGGACAAGGACTTACCTCCATTACCTTTGCATACCTAACATCTCATACTGTTCCTTATTGCACAATAAGCACGTCTTTTGTTGAACTCAATTTGAGCTACTTGGATACCAGCAGAATTTTACTTTAGCAGAGCGCTAAATCACGTAATTGTATGATCAGACCTGTTAGGTTGTTGGAAGCCAGGACTCTTAAGGGAGAACTGAATCCTTTACCTTAAATACTTTACAGGGAGGTCTTTGGTATTACTGTTAGTATAACAGCATCAGAATTGTTTGAAGGGTTGGAGGCTAAAGGAGTTTGGCTCTGTTTAGCAGTGTGTGAAAATATCCTGAGAATTCTCAGTTAATCTCCTTCCGGCTCAGCCAGAGAAAGCAACTGAGTCCTCTTTCATTGTTAGGCTTCCTATGTAGAATTTACGAGTCTAATTCTTGGGCAAGGTCTCAAAGTTACTGCTGAATATACTACCTTTTACAATAGCCATGTTAGGAAAAACCAGGGAGAGCTCTGAGCTACAGGAGAGATCTATTACCATCATAACTCTTGGCTCATCCTGAAGCTTTCTTTCTGGCTTTAGCAGAAAAACGGAAATTATGAAACTTTGTATCCTGTACCACAGTTCCACATGAGATTCATGAATCTTCAGCTCCATACAGTAAACCTGGTACTGTGGCTAATACTAACCACTAGACAAATTACTGTCAATGAGCCCATTATTTCTGATTAGTAAAGGTGAACCTTACATTCTTCACTGTAAATAAATACCAATAGGGTTCTTGAATTCCTTCATCCTTAAAAATCTACAGCTCTTAACACATACTGTAAATAGCATCATATCATGAATTCAATCTTTATCATGAAATTGGATACATTTCCTAAGCTAATTTTAATTGCTTCAAGAAACTGCTTAACATTGTAAATCAATCCCCAGGTCTGAGATGACATTTCCCTCAAAAAATTAATTATTAATACCCTGATCATTTGCTTAAGACATTAATAGTTTTCATTGATCAGCACATCCTGTTTATCTAAAATGGCCTAATCACCATGCATATGTCAGAAGAGTATCTGAACATATCCAATTTGAGACTCTGCCTTCTTTCAGCCACATCAGCAGATCAGAAGTTAAGAGTCCCTTTTGTCTTCACAACATATTAAGTCTAGCTTTATCAGAAACTTAGCTATTTAAGGGCACAAAAGAAGGATGAGTTCTCTAATGATGGTTCTTCACTCTCTGTTAGCTTTCTGGTAAACATAAAGATTTCTCAGTGATCATGCAGTATAAATTAATGCTAAGAGTCCTTAATTCACAAGCTTGTGTTGGTCCATGTTTTCATGTGAGCCTGTGTTCACTCCTGGTGATTTCCTTATAAGTGAGAGTGAGATGAGAAATACCAGGTTATTATCAAATTAAAAATATTGGAGCTACAATAATAATATCAAGCATTTGTATGGTACTATATAGTTTTCACTTACTTTTTAAGAAGGTATCCCTTGAAACAATCTTGAGACGGAGGGAGGATGGGGTGCATATCCAGGACCATGCATCTAGTTGTAGCCAGACTTGCAAAGAGATTCTGAGACTCCCACTTTCCTAGCATTCTCCTTTATTTGACTCACTCTTAGGTAGAAAGCATCATGCTCGTCTTTGAAAACCTTGTGGTAACTCTTCTCCTTTTTAAGGTCTCACATTCCAGGAAGTTTCCTCCTTCCTTCCGAGTGACATTTTGTATTGCAGTTTTTTTGGAAGGTAGTAGGAGGAGATCTTTGAGGCTACAACTGTTATCTGCATTTTAGCAGGTCCAGTGCCTCACCTAGTGTTTTGCAAGCAGAAGGTGCCCCATATATGGAACTGCATGGCTGACTGGCAGTATGGAGGGAGAAGGGATGGGTAGATGAGAACAATGTAGTAGAGAGTTCTGTTTTCTAAGGTCATGTTGCAAACCTTTGGCACTCAAAAATGATTTGGCTTTGTTTGGTTCATACATTGTTCTTAAAAAAATATTTTGAACTAATTTCCAATATTTAACACTTGGGAGATTTTTTAAGTGCCTGGGTGCCTCAGTAGATTAAGCATACAACTTTGGCTCAGGTCATGACTTTGCGGTTCATGATTTTGAACCCCGCATTGGCCCCTGTGCTGACAGCTCTGAGCCTGAAGCCTGCTTCAAATTCTGTGTTTCCCTCTCTCTCTCTCTCAATCTGCTCCTCCCCTGCCTTTCAAAATATATAAACATTAAAACTTGGGAGATTTTTTTTAATGTCTTATTTTTGAGAGAGAGAGAGAGAGAGACAGTCAGCATGAGCAGGGGAGGGTCAGAGAGAGAGAGGGAGATACAGAATCCAAAGAGAGGCTGCAGGCTCTGAGCTAGCTGTCAGCACAGAGACTGACGTGGGGTTCAAACCCACAGACTGTGAGATTATGACCTGAGCTGAAGTCAGATGCTTGACTGACTGAGCCACCCAGCTGTCCCTGGAGATTTTTCAAAATACAATAATATTTGCACATTTTCTTTGAAAATTCATAGGTGGTCCTGCAACCCTGGGTCTGTGCCCCATATGTTAGCCATTAGCTTGAGCTAAGGAGCACCCTCCAGCTCTATGCAGGGCATGGCTGTGTTCTCCAGAGGGCCCATGTTTGCCAGCCTCCTTCACTCATACTTACTTGCTTTGTAGCCTTTGGAATAGAATGGAACCTTTCTCTACTACAGAGTTCTCCTGTTTTAAGATTCCTAGATAATGGAAGAATTACATGTTTGGGATTTGTCCAAAAGAACCTAGTTGCCACGTACTCATAGTTGGTAGGATTTTTTTTTTTTTTTTTGGTAAGCACTAAAGCTCTACTTTTTATTTAATGTTAGGGATGAAACATAGAACATAAGGAAAAAATGTTTAAATTGATAGAGTGGTTATAATTTTCCCACATATAACTGTATTCCAAAACTTGGGAATTTTTCCTCATGGTCCAGCAGTGTTAACCCTGTCTTGTTCAGAGGCAGCTCTTCATTCTGACTTTTTAGTGGATTATTAATTGGAAAATAAGAGAAGGGACTGGAAAATACAGGACTGGATAGGACCTCGTAAAGAAAAATAGTCCATTGCCCTGCCTTTGGATTGGTTCACATCTAATCAGAATTCTTCTTGTTTTCACTCAGTAGCCACAGGGACATGTCAGCTCATCCCTGTCCACGTATTATTTGGAAGAAGAGGAAAGGAAGCTTATTTGTTTCATACCCATAATTTAACATACTTTTCTTTAATAGTACTTTTCCACAAGTGAATTTTGTTTGTTTTCAGATAAAGACAAATTTGCAGAGAACACAAAGAGAAGTATCTGCAAATCTCATTGTAATGTTTCTTCTTTCCCACAGATTAAAGGTTGAACAGAACTTTAAGGAAGCAGTGATTCTATTCACTTGATATTGGACTTGAAACTCCTTTGACCTCAGAAACTGAAGATGAGGTTGCCATGGGAACTGCTGGTACTGCAATCATTCATGTTGTGCCTTGCAGGTAGAGTGTCATTTAAAAACTTTTTGATTTAAAAATGCCACTGTATTTCACACTAATTCAAAAGTGGGCCTTCGCCTTTAGTGGCAATGATAAAATCATAAGAGTGCACACTAATATGACTAGCATTTGCTGACACTGTTGAATCTACTTTCCTGATGGTCTTTTAGTGACTGTTTTCATGGTGTTGTGTCCAAAGTGAGACACTGATGTTTTGCCTGTCTATCTGGTCCTTTTAGAGTTCTTTGAGCCATTATTTAGTTTGAAAGTTGTTATTTTTGCTCATCCCACTGCTCAATTGCAGAGATACTGGGAAATAAAACTGATAATATAGTTTAGAGTATTACCTACTTAGATGTCAGTGGATGGAAGTTTATTTGGGTCGCTCTTTCAATGTCTTTGTTAATATTGCTGCATTTTTTATCCTGTCTTTTTCTTTTCAATACACCTATGGTTAGCAGGAGCTGGAAAGTAAAAAGAAAGGAGATTTTTTTTTTTACCATATACCTATGATCAACTAGTAGACAAGGGTTTTGAAAAGTTCAAACATATTGTTTATTGCTTTTTCCATTTCCTGGAAGGTATGAGCCTACCAGTTGACACACATAATTCAAACATTGAGGGAACCTAAGTCCAATATGTGCTGGGAGTTAGTTTTCAGGTTGGGATGGTGGGCATCTTTCCAGACCTTTTTGAAATGATTCTGGTTGACCTGCTTTGTCATTAAGAGTGTCAGGTCCAAAAGGGACACCTGGATATCTGCATTTAGGACTTTTGGTTTACCATTACTGCGATCCATGAATTCATTCAAAGAATATTACTGAGTATGTTGCAAAGTCAGCTTTGTTCTGGTGTCTGAGAATATAATCCTGAGCAAGTAAGACACAATTACTGCTCCCCTAAAGCTGTATTAGCTGAGTTCTATAGCTATTTAGACTGAAACCTTGATAGAACGGACTAATTGCAACTGTTAAATAATTAAAGGTAATAATGGTAATATAACATGTATAGGTCGCTTACTCCATGCCAGACACTATGCTAAGCTCTTGTACTTTACCTCATCTCATTCTGCCATGACCACTAAAGAAGTAAGTATTAACTGTTTGTTTGTACTCGCATCTCTCTTAGTATTATTACTAAAAGAGCAAGAAGTTAAGAAACTTCCCCAAGGTCACCAAGCCAGTAAGTGGTAGAACTGTTAAGTTTCGGACTCAAGCAGACTAATTCCAGAATCCATAGTTTTGATTGTTATAATATACAATATTTTAGCTCTATTGTTGATTTGTCCAGTTCTTGCTTGCAAATTTATTCTTGAAATTTGGGTTTGCATTCTTACTGTGCTGTTTATTTTTAAGTGCAAACACTCGTTCACTCATTAGTAATGCCTTGCCTTTTAATCCTCAACCTCTTGCCTTCACAAACATGCTCACATTTCCCTAATTTTGGACATTTTGGCATCTAGTCATCTGTTTTAGCTTTATCACTTCTCTTCCTCATTTGGTCAGAGTCTAAATCTTGTCATCCCAGCAAAGCACATCAGGCTCTTTGCCTCAGTTGCTTTTCTCCAGGCTTTTTATGTACTTTGACCCTCTTAAGAGGCCTCAACTGAGTCATTTTGGCTAATTTCTAATGACTTTGGGGTGAACATATTCTTTAAAGTTTAAAGCAGTGAACTGACTTCTCAGTATTTGACTATAGCAATGAGCTTATTTAACCCACTGCACTGTGTAGATGTCAAGAAATTAAAGAGTTGCAAATCAAGGAAGACATTAATCTCCTCAGTTGTGTTTTGAAAAACTTGGAATTTTCACTGAAAATGTATATGTATCTTTTTTTTCTCACTTACCTTTTCGTAGGAAATCAGTATGTTGAGTGTTTTTGTGAGGCTTTTTTTGTGAACTGTTTCACATGGCATTAATATTCTCTTTCCATATGCCTCCTTCAATGTAGGTAGTCAAGCTTTAATTAATGCTTTTGTTTTCTTGCTATTTGTCTTGATTTCATTAATTTATCTAGCACTCCACACTGAATTTTGAACAGATTTCTTTTACTGCTTTAGCTTCTCATTCTTTTCCTTTTCTATACATACTTAGTCATACCTTTCATGGTAAGTTTTGGCAAGGAAAATATTTATGCCTATTATATTTACCATAATCAGTGAATCTCAAATATTTCTTTTCCATAAGAAAGATCCAAATGAATAAGCAGACTTCTGCAAGAGATATACCTTGCTAATTACTTAATTAGCAATTAATAATTAGTAATTTATGGTACAGTGCAAATGTTCTCCTCTTTTGCTAATGCTAGTCATAGTCTCTGACTATTTTTTTTTTAAGAGGAGTGCTTGGCTGGCTCATTCAGTAGAGCATGCAACTCTTGATCTTGGGATTGTGAGTTAAAGATTCACGTTGGGTAAAGAGATTACTTAGGAAGAAAGGAAGGAAGGAAAGAATTAAGAAAGGAAGGCATTAAGGGAGGAAAGAAGGAAGGAATTAAGGAAGGAAGGAATTGAAGTAGAAAGGAAGAGAGAGGAAGGAAGGAAGGAATTAAGGTAGGAAGAAAGGACTATTGATGCCAGCAGTCTAAAAATCTAGTCCCTACAAAATTGATTTTATTATTCTGTCTCTTAATGATTTAAACTAGGGATCACAAAACTCTGCTACCTGAAAAAACAAGGAAGCTAACATGTGAGTGAAACATTCTTCAAGAAGTAGTGACTCTCACATATAAGATGCTGATAATTGTGGAAAACCAGAGAAAACATATCCCATTAAATTACAAAACAGTGTCTGGCTCTAGTCTTTCATGCCAGGTCTTCTAGTTCTTCAAAACTTTTATGCATAAATCTCCCAATTTTTTAATACTGCCAACGAATTCACATTAATTTTTAAAATAAAAGGCTGCATGAGGGACGCCTGGGTGGCTTAGTTGGTTAAGCGTCCGACTTTCGCTCAGGTCATGATCTCGCGGTTCGTGGGTTCGAGCCCTGCGTTGGGCTTTGTGCTGACTGCCAGCTCGGAGCCTGGAGCCTGTTTCAGTCTCTGACTCCCTCTCTCTCTGACCCTCCCCTGCTCACGCTCTCTCTCTCTCTCTCTCCTAGAAATAAATAAAAATATTAAAAAAAAAAAATAAAAGGCTGCATGAAACAGACCAAATGGTCTCCAGTTTGCAAAGTTTATTTCAAGCACTTGTTTTTTTCTTTGTTATCATATACTTTGCCAAGTACACTAGATGTTGGGGTCTCTGTACTAACTCTTCCTTTTGCCAAGGATGTTCTTGCTCTAAGTGTCCCTGTTGCTTTCTTTTTAACCTTATTAAATGCCACTTTATTGGTGAGGCCTTTCTTGATGACAATAAGCAAATTAATATAAAGGAAAATAACTATTTTCTTTCACCAATGCTTTGTACCCATATTACTATTTTATTTTTCTCTAGAATTCTTATAAGTATATGAATATCTGTATATTTTATTTGTCTTTATACTAAAATGCCTTTCCCCACTAGCTTGAAACCTTATTAAGGCAGATATTCGTTTCTTTTTAGATCACTGCCCTATCCCCAGCATCTTCAAAATGCCTAGTGAACAGTGCCATTCAATAAGTACATATATATATGTATACTTATATACATATATATACATATATATAATGAACAAATGTTGCATACTGGCCATTTATGAGAGAGAGAGAGAGAGAGAGAAAGAGAGAGAGGGCATCAAGACATGCAGGTCTCCAATTTTAAGATCTACTATGAACCCAAGGCAGGTTGTAGGCACCTTTTTATTAAGGGAGGGAACTAGCCACCTTTAAAGCTAATTGAGACAAACTTTTATTTTACATGTAAGTTTTTAACCTAATATAATATATAATATATATATTTAAATATGTATATTGTATTAAATATATTTATATGTATATAAATTGTACATATTTTATATGTATTTAAATATAACATATTAAATACATATTTAAATACATATAAATGTATAACCTAATATAATATATAATATACATATTTAAATATATGTGCATTTAAATATCTAATATGTATTTATTTTACATATATATGTATAACCTAATATAATCTATAATATGTATTTAAATATGTATGTGTGTGTATAAACCTAAAATATATATTAGGTTTATACATAATATATATATATGTATATATTAGGTTTAAATATATAAAGTATTAAAATTGGTTTATATACTTTAAACTCTATATCAGATGCTATTGATTAAACACCCATTTGCCCATTTCTTACTTCAGCTACAGTGGGTGACCTGTGCCCCTTGTGTATTTTTCTAACTCCAATCTTTGTCTATAGTCACAAGCAAGGAGAGGTATGAGAAGGTAACTCTCTCCTCTGGTACATTTCTTAACCAATGAAATATGAGGAACAGTACCAAATACCAAAGCTTCCTGCCATTTGGAAGGACAGTTATTAAGCACACTCTACACAGTTCCTTAGAGGTCCACAGAAAGACTGACTCACAGGTGCCCACAGTAGTTTCTTCTACTTTTCCTTGCTTCTCTCCTCCTCCCTGGGATCATCTGCCAAAAAAAGATAACAGTTTTTTTTTCTTTTTCCCCATATCCTTCCCTCAGACTCTGCTTTTGGGGGGAATCCAAACCAAAAGTATGTACACACCAATTAATAGCAGAACAATGGTGTAATATTGGTCATGTCAATAATTAGAAAGAAATCAGATAGGAAACATAGCTTTGACAGATTATTGAAGTGTTGACTATGATATATACACACACACACATATGTATATATGGATATAAGTACTAATATGAGTGAATATAATATGCCTATATATAGATACATCTTAAGTATTATCTAGGTTCTGGATCCAGATAATTTTACTGGATCTACTTCTTTTATTCTTTTTACTGTTTAATTAGTTGCATTATTAGCCAGGTGCTGGGGCAAGCCCCATTTGCCTCTCTGGGGTTCACTTTACACCTCTGTACAATGAGGCTATTAAACGAGTGGTTCCTAAAGTCCTTTTCAACTCAAACATTTTTTATTTTGGCTATGCACATGGTTTGAAAAGCATATAGATATATATTCTGAGAGCATTAGGGGTAAGCTTCAAATTTTATTCAACTAATATGAAATTTTACATAGGTCTTCTGCCTTACCATGTGTTACTGGTTCTGTTCACATTGGCAGACTTTGAAAGAAAGAGTAAAATGGCTGATCCATTTATTTGTTCATATGCAGCAAGAAGCATGAAGACATTTCAATACCCTCTGTGAATTAATGGGGAAAAATGTATTTTTTTTAATGTTTTATTTATTTTTAGGAGAGAGAGAGAGAGAGCGTGAGCAGGGGAGGGTCAGAGAGAGAGGGAGTCACAGACTGAAACAGGCTCCAGGCTCTGAGCTGGTAGTCAGCACAGAGCCCAACGCAGGGCTCGAACCCACGAACCGCGAGATCATGACCCAAGCGAAAGTCGGATGCTTAAGTGACTAAGCCACCCAGGCGCCCCGGAAAAAATGTATTTTTGATATATTCTCAGTTGATTTTGGTTCCAAGGAGGCTAAATTTGTTCCCATCTCTGTGGTGCAGTTTACCAGCTTAAGTAATTATCTCCTTCTGAGAAAGTGCATTCTTTCCAAATGTAACCCTTTTGTTGACTTGCTCACAAAATCCATGCTGTTATCACAGCTGCATCTGGGGGTAGGCATTGAAGTAAAGGTCCTATATAATTCAAGAGAGATCTATTCTAGAATTGGTGAGTGTTTGCAAAATGTGGAACAAGGAAGAGCTCTGGGCTGAATAGTTTAATCACATTCATGTACCTTGAATCTAAGACAGTGAAATTGCCAATATCTGTAATCAGAGTAATTGGAGAAGATGTTCAGTAGTCTTCAGAAGGGATTTTAGGCTCAGGAAATCTCTTATCACTGAGACAATAGTAGGTTGTCTAAGGTTTGAACTTATTCCAAGGTAGGAGAATACAAATACACTGTAGAAACTTCCAGTATTTGTTGATGTTGAACTCAATGAACATAATCTTTCCACATAATCAGAACATTCTGACAAAGTTATAGATCATCCCTAAAACATCTTCCTTCCCTTCTTCATTGTGCCCATCTAGCTCCACCAGGATGAAGAACACACTGATGTTAGTTTCAGAGCTTATGCTCACAGTGCAAGCCATGTACAATATTTTAGTTCTCCATATTCTCATATTTTTTTCCAGAAAAAAACAGAATAGGCAACATTCAAATGATTAACAGTTATAGATAGATATCAAACCTAGTATGCCTCTGCTTTTGCAAAAGCTGCAAGTATTCAAGATTAAAAAAAAAACAGTTGAGTAAATCTCAGTTTGCATATAGTTACTGCAAAGCATAGTCTTGTAGTGACCTCTTATTTTATTGTTTCTTTTCCTAAAAATCTGGCTTGTCAGTGCATTTATAGTCATGCTGACTGAAGCCAAAAAATGGATTTCCTGTTTCCCCTGTGCTGTCTTCTAACCATGACTATGAAATGTAGCCAAAGCAGTAGAAAGATTTTGCAAGAGAGCTAATAACTAGATTAAAAAGCAGGGACTCCAGTGATGAAAATTCAGGAAAAAGAATGTAAAGAATTATGCCCAGGAAAAAAAAACTCCTTTTGAATATCAATTTAAGTATTTAAGTACATTTCATGGTGGGAAAATAATAATAAGTAATGAAGATTTTGAGGTAAATAGAGAAACTGGCAGTAGCTTTCTATCCCCATAGGCATGGACATCGCAGTCATACAACCCAAGAGTTATTACAGATATTTAATTTAAGACCTCTCCTGAAGCAAATCATTAATGGCTTCATTAGATATGCTCAGCCAAGCTAGATGTCTTAACTATAAATAAAACTCTCTTACTGATAGAGTCTAGGACATGTATCTACAAAAAAAGAATTGAATTCTGTTGGATGAAACATATTAGGAAGAAGGGGAAAAACAGATGAAAGTCTAAACATAACTATGCATTTCATATCAGCTTGTGTAATAATTGTCTGTTGAGATGTGGGATGAAGCCCAGAGTTTGAGGATAGCAGGTGAAAGAATAGTCTCTGGCAACTCAGACATTATCAAAAATGTGACCTGGAGACCTATTAGTGCTAATAGTTAAGAGCATGAGGCTTTGAGATGAAATAGATAGGTTTATCATTTAAAAGCTGTATTATCTAGCTCTTCTGCCTTCCTAAGTCTTTGGTACTCCACCACCACCCCAGTCTATAAACTGGACAAAATAAGAATAGCCAGCACCATTTATTGTGAACTATTGTTTATTGAGATTGAACACACATTTGAGGGTCTGCCAGCACTAAGCATTGCACTGCTCTCTAAGAATGTAGTTCTAAGTAAAATGTAGTCCCTGTCCTCTTGGCACTGGTGGTGATAATGACGAGAAGGATGAAGATACCAGTATCAGCTTCTTAGCACAGTGGTGTCTGGCCTTCTTCAGTGGTCAAAGATCGCATAGCAGAGTGTATAGCTCATTTGTTGCCCTTCCTTTACCTTTTGTAACATGACCTCATCTTTAAAATGAGGTTATAATAATAATAATAATAATAATCATACCTACGAAAAATAAATACCTAAATTGATTAAACTTGTATGATAGAGCATTTAGGAAGGTATCTGGCTAAGTCACATAGACTAAGTGTTAGTTGCTGTTATGTCATTATTAACATCATCACCAGCAGCAGCAAACCAGTGGCATCCATCTACGTGTACGTTTAGAGTGTCCCTCCTAGAGGGAAGGCAGTTAGGACAATTGCCAGTGGGAGCCATCTGTATGGGAAACTAGCACTGGGAAAGTGCTAGGAAGGTTTCTCTGATGGGGCTCCCAGAAATTTATCAACTTGCAAAGAGATGCGGTATCTAAAGAGAGAAGGATCTTGTAGTTCAGAATGATGAAAGATTTCTAAAATATGTTTTACAAAGCAACAACAATAACAGCAATTGAGACAAAGAAAGGTACACATAAAAGCCCCTAATGAACTGTGATGGAATGTACTGGAGCAAAGACTCTGCAGTATGCCATATCCTTCCATTCTTCTCTCCTCTAAATTCTCGTTGTTGATGTCAACCAGATACTTCATCTATGTGATAAACAGAGTTTGATGAGGATGTTGCCCCACACTATTTTAATAACACCCTTAATGTGTTTAGCACTTGTTAACTATGAAATATTCGCTGAACAGTCGGTTTAGCAAGCCTGTTAGGGGCTAGAGGCAACTACAATAATAATGAGTAAAAATTTATTGAGCATATCTGTGCCAGATATAGTATCACATTCTTGAGTGCAGTATTCCATTTAACCCAACAATAACCCATTTCCTAGATGAGGGGTTACATATCCTGACTAAGGAATCAAAGCTGTCCAGCTCAAAGCCTGGGCTGTTAACTATGATGATATATGATATTTAATGACACCTAGTCCCTGTCCTGTGGAACTCACCATCTTGTGAAATACTATGAACCAGTAGTTCTCGAATGTAGTCCATGTACCAGCACCATCAGCATCACCTATAAATGTAGAAGAAATGCAGATTCCTGGACCCAAGCCCAGACCTACAGAATCAGAATTTGTGGAAATGAGTTTCTCAGTGTGTTTTAGCAAGCGATCTATAAGATTCTGATGCTTTTGAATGCTTCAGAACCACATTAAATGCTCTTGAGAGGAAGGTAAGGCAGGAATTGTCAGTATCCCAATTTCACATATGAGAATCTCAGTGGTAAGCGACCTGTTCAAGGTTATATGGCTGACATTGATGGCAAAGATGAAATCTAAGCCTTGTGATTCAGAATCTAGTGGCTTACTCTTCCCCCCCCCCCATATATGTGCTGTCTTTTTACTCAGTCTAGCTTTCAGAGCACCTTACCGAATACCTGCTAATATAAAGTAATGGCTTTTTATGTTGAAGAGGTGTCCAGAGTACTGAAATAATTAAAGTTTTCTGCTTAGCCTTGTTTCATTGCCTGTAAACCACTAACAGGTGTGATATTGGCCTGTGCTTTTTATCTGTTTTATGATGTAATGAATTCAGAAAAGATGTTATTCTTTCATTTTAAAAGGAAATAGCACTCTGTGGTCTGTGGTAGAATCTTGGGAAAGCAGAAAATAAAAGAAAAATGTCTCTTGAGGCTAGAAATACTGTATAATTACTCATCTTTTTGATAAACAATAGTGTACATATATTAGGTATGAGTTCTGTGCTTAGAGAGATAAAAGAAGATATTTTACAAAACCCCTAGTGGATTGTCAGGTTGTTTGGTCTTCTCAGAGTAATCTAGAATCCTTTCCCTGAAGGAAGGAAATATATCATTTTGTTTTGGAAAGAAATAATTCCAGGGGATATGGCTCACCCCTTCAGATCTGAATTGAGATGTGTGTCCAAGGTTCTCTATTATACAGCAGGATTTGGAAAAAGGCCACAGAAGACACCCTCTAAAGTTTTCAAATTTGTGCCAGCCACATTTAGCTATTGAGCACTTGACATGTGACTAGTCAAAACAGTTCCACAAATCTTAGTAGTTTCCTAGGGCAGCTGAAACAAATTACCACAAGCTAAGTGGCTTAAAACAACAGAAATTTACTCTCTCGTGGGTCTTGAGGCTGGAAGTCTGAAGTCAAGACGTTGGCAAAGCCACGCTCACCCTGCAGGTTCTGAGGAAGAATCCTTTCTTGACTCTTCTTGCCTTCTGCTTGTGGTGGCAGTCCTTGGCATTCCTTGCCTTGTAGATGCATCTCTTCAGTCTCTGCCTCCACCTTCACTTCACTGTCTTTCCGTGTTTGCCCTGGGATATTGGAAACCTAATACAAAGAAAACATATAAAATACCTCTAGTCATTCTTACACCAATTACATGTTGAAATGAATACATTAGGCCAAACAAAACCTTAATTTTACCAGTTTGTTTTTCTTTTAATGTAGGTGCTAGAAAAACATCAATAAAATAATATTTTATTGACTAGCAATGCCATAGATGGTACAGGACTAACATCTATTAATCCTTAGTTTAAAACTATAGCTGAGAAGAATTCCCTTCTCATTCTTGACTTTACAGAAATAGAAACCCCATGCTGGTAACCCTGAGCCTCAGGGGAAGTTCGCTGGGGACAGGTATAGAGGAAACAGGTACAAAATGTAAAGTTTCTAAACTTTGGACTGGACTCAAAGAATTGGGTAAATGTTTTGTTTATCACAGTGCCTCTCAGGTGCCTATATAGAAGAAAGAATGTCAAAGTCTTCTATCCAGTAAAAACAGTGAAGTATTGAAGACTAGAGGACTTTTTGTTTGTCTGTTTAATTTTTTTAATGTTTTCTTTATTTTTGAGAGGGAGAGAGAGAGCGAGCGAGAGAGAGCGAGCATGAGCAGGGGATGATCAGAGAGAAAGGGAGACACAGAATCTGAAACAAGATCCTGGCTCTGAGCTAGCTGTCAACACAGAGCCCGACGTGAGGCTCGAACCCACAAACTGAGATCATGACCTGAGCTGAAATCAGATGCCCAACCAATTGAGCCACCCAGTCACCCCTAGAGGACTTTTTGAAAAGCATAATTTCTAACAGAAAAACCTGCAAAACACATTAACTAGAATAGAAGTAATGTGTACAGAAATGTTCATAGCAGTATTATTTGTAATAGTCAAAAAGTGGAACAAGCCTTTAGTTGATGAATGGATGAACAAAATGTGGAGTTTTATTGTTGTAGTTATTATTCAGCCATACAAAGAAATGAAGTACTGATACTCCCAACATGGATAAACTTTTGAAATATTCCTTTTTTACATTTTTAAAAAGATTATTTATTTTGAGAGTGAGAGAGAGCATGCCCAACAAGGGAGGGCTAGGGAGAGAGGAAGAGAAAGAATCCCAAGCAGGCTCTGCATTGACAACAGCACAGAGCCCAACATGGGTTCAAACTTAGGAACCCTGAGATCATGACCTGAGCTTAAATCAAGAGTCAGATGCTTAACCCTAAGCCACCCAGGCACCCCAACTTTTGAAATATTCTAAGTGAAAGAAGCGAGACAGAAAAGGCCATGTATTTTATGAATTCATTTGTGTAAATTATATGAAACATGGAAATATGTAGAGACAGAAAATAGATTAGGATTTCCCAGAGGGGGACATAAGAGAGGACAGCAAGTGACTGCTGTTGGGTATATTGTTTCTTTTAGGATGATGAAGTTACTCTGGAATTATGTAGTGATGACTACACAACCTTATGAATATACTATAAACTACTTGTTTTAGTCTGTTAAGGCTGGAATAACCACAGATTTGGTGGCTTATAAACAACATAAATTTGTTGCTCACAGTTTCTGTGGGCAGGAAGTCCAAGATCAAGTTGCCAGCTTGCTTATGTTATGTTGAGAAAGACCTTCTTCCAAATGGCAGGTTGCAAGCTTCTCTCTGTGCCCCCATGATATGATGGAAGGGGCAAGGGATCTCTTTAGAATCCGTTTTGTCAAGGCATTCATCCCATTCATGAGGGTTCGGTTCTCATGACCTAATCACCCCTGAAAGCCCCTACCTCCTAGTATCATCACAGGGTTAGGATTTCAACATAGGAATTTGAGGGGAAAACAAATATTCAGATTGTAGTACCATTTAATTGTACATTATAACAGGGTATATTGTATTGCATGTGAATTATATTTTAATAAAATCTTTTGAGAAGAAAACTAAACATTTTAAAATCTTATGAAATATTTTATTTTATTTAGAGAGCCTATCTTATTGTCAGGAAGTCAACATTACTCAGTCCCAACTTCCATTATACATGATTAACAGGATTACAGGGTTGTAGGGTTGTAGACCTTTCCCAGCTTCCTTATTTTAGACAAGTTAACTGGTTTGCCCAAGGACACAGAGATAATTAGTGGCATAATCAGATCCACATTTCCGAACTTTCATTTCAGTCTTCTTCCACTGCTCTATTAAGATACCTCCTAGTGTGTTTTTATGGACATTGGCGGTTTCAGTTCTCTCTAGCCCACACCCAAAGTGCAGATTCTGTATTAAGAGGGGAAGAAAAAAAAAAGCCTACGCCTCTTTGTGAGAGTACTCTGACTTTAATTCACCTGAGGTGTGGTACTGGATTCCTGCCTGAACAAGACAGGGGCACTAATGTAGATGCAGAGACCAACTGTGTGTGAGTGATCTTGAGGAAGCAGGATGAGCATTGTCATCAATTTGGTCCCATGTTGGCATTTCTAGGAAGCAGAACATCTCTTGATTTCCTGCCTGTCTGCACCAAACCCCCAGGTGGACAAAATTAAAAACCTACATTGAGTTTGTGATTAAACTTCCTCCTAACTGAGGATTATGTCCCAAGTCAAATCTTTGTAAATAGTTTTGATACAAAAAGGGAAGGCAAAAAGAGGAGAAATGGGTCAACTATTTTTTTGGTTTCCTTTTTGATTTCAATAAGTTGAATTTTTTAAAATGTGGCTCCTAGAAAACTTAAAATTATCTGTATGATTTGCATTCTCTTTTTAATGGACTTACTACTCTAGAAGATGTCTGAGGTTTCTTTTAGGTCAGGTGTCATCAACCTTTTTCTTCAAAAGGCTATATAGTAAATATTTTAGGTTTGAGGGACAATACAGTTTCTATTATAACTACTCAAGTCTGCCCTTTCAGTACTAACGTAACCACACACAATACATGTAAATGTGTCTGTGTTTCAATAAAACTTTATACATACGTAAAAATGGGTGTGTTTATATAATCATACAAATGAGTATTCTTGTGTTAAAATAATATTTTATACATACGTCCAGGCAAGTAAGTGTATTTACACAATACATGCAAATGGATGTGGAAAAGGCGGGGGCCTTTTTTGTTGACAAAGTATCTGCAGAATGTTCTATGTTAAATAGGTTATTTGAAAAGTATGAACGCAACAATGTTATTTGAACTACTTAAGTTAAAAGAAATAAAAATCAATATAAACTCCCTGGTGTCAACTATATTGCTTCCACTTAAGTGACATCTATACCAGACAGGAATTAATACACCTAGAAATGCATTCCACGTGTTGATCTGGAAACAAGTGTCTGAATAAGTCAGGATAAATTTGAGATGCAGAAGAAAGCATTGCTTTTTTCTAATGAGCTTTGAAGATGAGTCTAGTAGTTAACCTAAGGATCCATTGTAGCAAATATGCTACTTCAACAGTCAGAGACTCCCCTACTGTCAAAGTTGTGCTATTTTCCAGTCTCTTTCTCTTTGGGCAGATGAGAAAGCCGAAGTGCAAAAAGATTAATTCATTTGCTCAAGTTCACATTCCCCACTGCTTTCAGAAAAAAGATCAAATATTGGGAATGTTTGATTGACTTTTAACAAGATAGTAGTAATTTTTCCCGATTGGACTTGGACTTGATAGCTTTGTTTTTGTCACATCAAAACATGTCTATACTTTCTATGTAAATGGGCATGCAGTTTTATTGTTAAGAGTGTTTTAGAAGTTTGTGATGGCCTTTGTCAGCTGTTTTACCACCTGTGATAGTGGTTTTAGGTAACTTGGCTAATAATACCCTGTAGTCTTTTGATACACTGGCAAATAAATTAGAAGAGATTAGATTGTTAATGTTAGATCTTTTGGTTCTTTTTAAAATATTTACCTACATTTTATTTATCAATTTATTAGCCTATGTAATAAATTACTAACCATGTACTATCTTCTGTGTACTGGTAGATGTTGAACATACCAAGATATTTGTGGTTTAGTCCATGGATTTAAGGAGTTTATAATCTTGTATGCTGAAACAATTTGTTTCAAACTAATGTGTCCTGACTGATTTAAGTGAGAACTCCAGGGAAAATACAGTGCTCTCAATGAACCGTATTGTTACTGTTTCTTAAGTCACTGCCTTGGTACAGCCTACAGTGGATAAGACCATGGTCTGGGGCTGAGATAAATCTGGGTTCAAAATCTTTCTACGTGTGGTTACTAAGTTACTTGAGGAAATTCCTTAATTCTCTAACAAATGAGGCTTAATATATTTAGCTCAGTGACTGGCCTATAATCAGGGTATGATGATAATGTCTGTTGACATCATTTATTAGTAACAAAGGAGCATGACCTCCTTCCTTTTTCCCACTGAACTCTACTGCATGCAAAACACTTGCATGTACTTTATCTTCAGTGGATTCTGAATTACATAGTATGAATAAAGAAAAAAGAATATAGTAGGAGTCTAAGGGGAAGAGAGAATGCCAAAGTCAGACATACCTTCTGGGCTATCATGGATAAAACTAAGTAGGGGAGGTCAAAAGTAATAGTGTTTAGTTTTGCTCTAAAGTTGACTAGAAATAGGGCAGGTCATGGCCTTATTTATAGGTAGGGAAGGAGGAAGAAAACAAGATTGATGACTCGTTCTCTTATGTGATTGTATCATTTTAAGGATATATCTATATCTTGTCTTTATGTAGCCATATAGACACAAATGTATATAAACATTTTTTTATTCTTTACCTGGTCTATTGGCCAATCTGCTAATATTTGATTTAGAGAATTTTAGAAATGAAAGAGAATACTGTACCATACATCTAATACATTGTTATTACTGTTAATCATTATTACTTTACCTGATTTTTCACATTTCTTATCATTGCAACATGAATTAGTCATACATTGCTTTATAATAGTAATAATAGCAACAATAATTACTATCCTCTTCCTTATCATCTAAATGCTTTGAATACATTATATAAATAATGTTAGCCTCAGAGCAGGCCTAATGTGACTAATATCATCACCTCTTCATGACTGAAGGGACAAATTGGAGTAACAAAGTGGCTGAAGCTCATGAGGTATGGCTTCACCAATACCAGATACTTTCTTCCCACTCTATCATGGTCAACATCATCCTCAGTCTTTACCAAGTTCCTTCTGAAGTAACAGTCTTGGTTTTATACTCTCCTATGCATAACCCCCTTCATTAGCTTCCTCTTCTGCTATTGAGAGGATACATTGTGATGGAGAAGACCAAACTAAACTGTGCAGATGTTACTTCCCAAAGTTGCTTTATTTCTGGATGTAGCCACAGTATAGTGATCTCTGCTTTCTTTCCAAGGAGGAATCTTTTCCTTGTTTTATTTTCTTTTGAGTTGCCACCTTGGTTTTTCCTCCCCTCCTTATGATAATATACATTATCTCTCCGTCTGACATACTCTGGGTATGTTCTTTCTTCCTCCTGTCTTCCTTTGCTTTCTCATTCTAATTATATCTTAGCTTAGAACACAAATGTAAAACAAATGAAATTGTCTTTAAGCACCCTTTCAAACTCCAAGGGTTCACCTACCTCTGATATGAAATGAGTAAAGTTCTCATTTATTTGTTTAAAACTAAGCTAATGCATTTGTATATTCAAATGTGGTATGACTTTGTATGTGCTCTCTTCTGTGCTTGTTTTAAAAGAGAGAGTGAAATTCACTCAAAATCTTGTCCATAGAATAAAATGCCACCTCCCTCCCCCAGGAATTATAACAATTCACAGAAAAAAACAAAACTAAAATAAATTCACTTCTCACACCAAAAGGGTAAATAACAAAAATGAAGTAGTATTTGTCTGGGTTAACAGTTTTTTCCAGAATGTGATGTAATAGCCTCTAAAGAATTTTACTGAGAAGTTATTAACTACTGATGAGACTGGCAAATATGAGCTGCACACAAATTGTCAAGTTAAAATGAATCCTCTCCTCTTTCTACTCTTCAGAAGAACTTTTGGACATCATATTTGGAATGCTTTTCTCCCCAGTGGTGTAATATTTGTACAAAAACTTGGTTTTAATATACTGTTTATCTAACTAGTAACATAGCCAAATTTGAAGAGGATGCTCTAGATTTCTTGCATTCTCTTTATCACTTTATCACCTCATTCCTTCTTATTCCATTAAAGATAAGGAAAGAGAAGAGGAAATTGTCAATCACACTTCATAATAGTTTATGTTTTCATATTATCTAAATTGATTACTAGTTCAATAAAATATTAAAAAAATACATGAAGATATGTTTTATTCAGTAATTTCAAATCACCTTTGAGCATCGCCTAGGTGTCTTAGTTGGTTAGGCATCCAACTTTGGCTCAGGTCATGAACTCAGGGCTCATGTTCACTGCTTGTGGGTTCAGGCCTCAATCTGGCTCTTTGCTGACAGCTCCAAGCCTGGAGCCTGCTTCAGATTCTGTGTCTCCCTCTCTTTCTGCCCCTCCCCAGCTCATGCTCTGTTTCTCTTTCTCTGTCTTTCTCTGTCTCTCTGTCTGTCTCTCAAAAATAAATAAAACATTAAAAGAAAAAAAAATTTAAATCACTCTTGAAAAAAAAATGTAACTTTGTAGGAATAAATGTTAAGTAATCACCACTTACTGTGGTAACCATTTTGTAATATATACATTTATCAACTCATGTTGGACACCTTAAATGCAATGTTATATGTCAATTATTTCTCAATTATACTTTTTTTTAAGTTTTTATTTATTTCTGAGAGAGAGAGAGACAGACAGCATGATCAGGGGAGGGTCAGAGAGAGAGGGAGACACAGAATCCAAAACAGGCTCCTAGCTAGCTGTCAGCACAGAGCCCAACTCAGGGCTTGAACCCACGAACCGTGAGATCATGACCTGAACCGAAGTTGGGCCCTTAACCGAGTGAGCCACCCAGGTGCCCCTCAATAATACTTTAAAAAAACACTCTTAAGACATAAAAAAAAAAAAACCCACACACAAAAAGAAATTGCTCTTGAATTTTGGTCTTTACATTTTTTATGTTAATGTAATAAAAACTCAAGGAATCTAGAACCATATTTGCCACTTTATGGTTTTACAACTTTAAGTAAGTCTGTCATTGAGGACCTGAGAATTTGCACAAATAAAATACAGAATGGAACACGAATGTACTTTCTAAGCCAGTGCTACCCAAAACTTGATCATCTATTTTTGTCCATTCTGTATACTTATTGTTATTATTTCCATTTTTATTGAGTCAATGTGTTAACTAAAATAACTTTATCACAGCAATTATCACTTGGTATAAATTAAAAAAAACATAGAAATAAATATTAGAGAAACAAATACATTAAAGCTTGAATTGTCCTCAGAATACTCTAATTCTGAGTCTTGATATTTTCCCACACAAATAAGGCTGTCAAATAGTAGACAGTTTTTTAAGATATGCTGGCATCAGCTGAGACTTTCTTCTTTAATCAGAAAAATTCAAAGAGAATTAATCAAGAGAGGAGTGAATTTATTCTTAAGTGAGTCAATGTTATTTAATGCCTTGTCTCTCTATGTTCTAAAAATTACCTCCCATATCAGTGTTATGTATCCCTCATTTTAAGAAATGTTAATGCAGAAGGATAACATTTTCCAGCTCCCCACAGTGAATGTTGTAATGCCCCAATATGATGTATCCAGTACATGCTGGCCATATTGATTTAGATAAATCATATTCATATGTGTGATCATTTTTCTTCATGCATTATTTTTCATATATGGAAATATCTGATTTTTTCTCCGTGTACTATTTCAAAGTTTGTATAAATCTTTGTGGGCTCAAACATGTAACAGTACCATTACCTTTATGATTCAATTTAATGAGATTCAAAGACTTTATAAGGTAGGCAGTCTTCTTACTTACCTGCCCCTGTGCAGAATATCACACAATGAGTGACATGAAAGAGGCAGACTACCCTGTGAATGGAGTTCTGAAACAGGGCACAGAATATTGGTAAGACTAGAAGTCCTTTAACCACATTGTATTTTGAGAGTGCTGAGTAGTTGTGGCATTAGTTGTATGACATTTAACATAGAAACCATTCTTAAAGTCTTAGGAAGCTCAGTAGGTTTTTGAAAACATTACTTGTGAGTCTCCTTGGTTTCCAGTGCCTCACCTTTAATATTCTTTGAAGGTCCTTTTTGCTCACTGATCTATTTAAAGTGCAGTCTTGTTTCTGTTTTTAGCCATCTACTGCTGTTATTATAATAAGCCCAGTGTTTTAACTGTTTGTGTCTTTGAGTATAGTTTCTCCTTACGCAGGACTATCTAAGCCATCTCTTCCCTCCACAAAGATAATATCTGGATTGTGGGTATATTAGAACAATACTAATATCATTGTTAACTTTTCCCCCCTCCATTTAGCAGTAGTGAAATCTATTGTCTCATACAAGTTATTGTGTTATGTTTTGATTGTCAGGAATTTAGGAACTGCTTAGCTGGGTGTTTCTGACTCAAGTTCCCTCAGCAAGTTGCGGTCAGATGTTACGTGGGGCTACAGTGTCTGGGGGCTTAACTGGGGCTGGAGAGTGTACTTTCAGGTTGGCACAATCACATATATGCCTGGTGACTTCATGCTGACAGATGGTGGGAGTGCTCCGTTCCTCGCTGCATGGAGTTCCCATAAGTCTGCTTATGTATCCTCTTGTCACGGGCCCTGGTTTCCTCCAAAAGCAGCTGATCAGAGAGAAACCAAAAGGAAGCCACAGTGCCTTGTTGCAGGCCATTTTGGTAGAATGTCATTTCTATCATACTCTGCTTATTAAAGCGAGTCACTACAACCTGGCCCCTCTTGAGAGAAGGGAATGAAGTTCCATATTTTGGAAGGAGAAGTGTCAAAGAATTTGACATAACTCAAAACCACCACAATCTGCTTTTCTTCATTGCCGATGCTTCCATTGTAGGCCAATCTATCATCATGTCTTACTGAGAGGACATGGAACACTTCTAACTGGCCTCTTCCATGTCTTTACTCTTTCACTCTTCTCCATTTCCATTCCATTCTTGATGCAACAGCCAAGGTAATCATTTAAAAACACAAACCTATCATATCATTTCATACTTCTTAACTTTGTGTGGCTTACTGTTGCACATAGAATAAAATTTAAAGGACTTTTCACAACCTATAATGTCCTACCTACACATGTCTCTGCCTTCTTCTCCAGCTCCATCTCCTGAAATTCTCTCATTCACTCATTAGAAATCTAATCCTCTTGGGGCACCTGGGTGGCTCAGTTGGTTAAGCAGCCAATTTTAGCTCAGGTCATGATCTCATGGTTTGTGGGTTCCAGCCCTGCGTCAGGCTCTGTGCTGACAACTCAGAGCCTGGAGCGTACTTCGGATCCTGTGTCTCCCTCTCCCTCTGTCCCTCCCACCCTCCTCAAAAAAATAAACATTAAAAAAAAAAAAAAGGAAAGAAATTCTAATATTCTTTCCGTTGCTAACACATGTCAATCTCTTCCTGTCTCAGGGCCTCACCACTGATAGTCACTCTGTCTTGAATAGTCTTTTCCCTTATTTTTCTATGATTGGCATGCCCTTTAGATTTCCACTTAAATATCTCTCCATCAGAGAAACTTTCCCTGATGAAACTAAAGTAGAAACTTTCTACCATGTTCTTTTTTTAATTTATCAAAGTATAATTGACATTTAACAAATTCCACACACTATTTTTTTTAATTCCACATTTTACAAATGTACAATACAGCACATTTGATATATGTATACAATTAGG
Source organism: Proteles cristata cristata (assembly GCA_017311185.1). NCBI lineage: Eukaryota > Metazoa > Chordata > Mammalia > Carnivora > Hyaenidae > Proteles > Proteles cristata. The sequence goes on along the minus strand of JAESUZ010003687.1, from coordinate 2,786,502 downwards.
AAGCCATCACCACAAGCAAAATAATGAATATATCACCTCAAAAGTTGCCTCATGGCTCTTTATGAAGAACATCCTCCATTGTTTTCTAACACTGTTTATTCACTACAGTGCTTAACACAATTGACAATTAACAGTTAAAATGCTTATTACAGTTTATAATTGTCAATTGCTCTTATTTCAGTTCATAATACTTTACTTATCTGTCTCCCAAGTAAACTAAGTGCCACATAAAGAGAAAATGCACCTGTAGAGTTCATTGGTATATTCTGTGGTCATGTTGCCTGGAACTTTATAGATGTTTGATTAATTTTTTTGAATAAATGAACAATTAAGTATATTATTAGCTGATGAGGGCCCTTAAAGAGATAGAGGTCAAGTGCTCTAGTGTAGAGAGGCCTTTAAAAGTATAAGGGAGATGAAGATTCCCTTAGGAGTGTGTGGGATTGATTGCATTGTAGCTGCCCTTTGAATATGAACAGGTTTGTGAAGTTTAACAAAACAAGTAAAAGCATTCTGAGGCTAAACAAAGAGAATGAGGTGCATATTTCTAAGAGGTAAGCAAAGAAAAACAAGATTCCGCTTGGACTGTCATGTAGGGTATGTGGAGAAAAGTTAAGCATTAAATGCCTACTGTAGTAGTCTGGTTATTTATTTCAGTTGGGGATGAGAGGCAAGGATTGAAGGTTCTTAGCTGGATCTTGACTTTTAGTCATCCTGACTTTACCCCAGAACAATTAATAAGCTACCAGCAGATCATAAAACATAAGTGATTATCTTCCAAAACTTTGTTTTACCTGTCTTTATAGTTTATATCATTCTTATTAAAAAAGAAGAATTATCAGTATACAAATGTCATTCTAAATATGTGTTTGAACTTCTCTAAAACTAAGGAGAAAATTGGTTTAGTCGTTCTCTGGAGTAGTCCATTCATAACTTGGTAGCAAATCAATGGTTTGTTTTTAAGATTTTCATAGCCTTAGAAATGTTCACATGGATATTAGGAAATGTATTTTGAACATACCAAAATAGATGCTTAGTCCACAGTTATTTTAGTATTGATTAAATTGTATATAATAGTTAAAATTGGAGAACTGTATTGAAGAATCAGTGTCAGAATGGGAAGTCTGAATCTGGATATCTTTAAGCAGATTTCTTTCCTTTGCAAGTCCTAATTTAAGCATATATGGTACCCATTCAATATTCTCTGAGGTCACATGTTGGACATACCTGCACAATTATACTATATACAATAAGAAGAATAACAGATGTTTGGTCTTTATACTTTATAAATGTATGCCAATATCCATTTGATGTACCAAGCACAGTAGAAATCACAACTTTGATTTAATTTTATGTTTTGGTGGTTATTGATTGAAAACTAATAACTAATAAGTAAGTGACATGCTAGTGGAATGCCATATACATTCAAATATTTCTTCATAGTGAAACTCTCAATAATCTTTACCACTTGTTCATTTAGTACCGAGTATAGGACACAACCTCAGCTTAATGAATCTGCCCTCATTAGTCTTCACAATTATCCTGATAGGTAGATATATTGACATCATCCCTGTTTAACAGATGAGAATAATGAGACTTAGGTGGAATTCATCCTTAGTTATAAGTAGCATAATTGCATTGAAATTTGAGTTTGTGGCTCATGAAATAATTGGGCAATGGTTATTGCCTGATTTAAGTTCATATGATGACAAATTTTTACTTAAGTTTAGTCTGGAGTAGGTATTTTTGATAGAAAGGAACATGTCATATTTTAGATGGGCAGGTGAAGATCCCATAAGAATGTTCTGCTTCTGTGCAGACCCAGATGTTCTGAAAATATTTTAAGGAGTAGATTATGTGGGCTTTTGTATTTTTTCATCTACTTCTGAATTAAATCTAGTTTCGCCATATAACTAAAAGTATTTGATAAAGCTTTCCCGTCTGGTATGAAGTAGAGAAATAGAAGTTTTGTCAATATTATCATCACTATCTGAAGTAGTTCCATATATTGATTTGCTGTCATGGCCTAGTCAGTTATACTTGTATTTAAATAAAGTCACATATTTCAATAAATATTGTAACCTGGCAAGAATTACATTATTTTTACATAAATAGATATTTTCAGGTAATCTTGTTATTTGTGTTTTTCAAGAATATAGTACCTGGAAGACCTTGACCTATTTTGGGAACAGCATGCAAATTGGGCTGCCTGACTATCCATTGGCACATAATCAAGATAAATATTTCTACATGGGAGATTATTTGAGGAGCATGATACATCACGTTACTCACATAGTTAATGATTCTTAATCTGGCATTTTATTGGAGAGATATATTTTATTGGAGTAAGGTTAAACAGAGTTCTTGAGAAACTGTTTTCTTTTGAAATTTGAAGCATTACTCATGAAGATCCTTTAGGCCAGTACTAGGCACAAGGTACATATATGCCCATTGATTCCAGAAAAACTTGCAAATTACTTGCTCCTCATAAATAGATAATTTGGTAGAGGATTATTTGCCTTGGAATATCTGCTGGATCAGTATATAATAGGATGGAGCTTTCATAATTCTTTATTATTAGATTGGATGAAGAATGGTATACGTATGTGTTTCTGTGTACTTGTGTAAGTATTTGTGTATTTAGAGTAGCTTTTCTTATCATTTTCAAAGATAAATGTGATAAATTTCATACCTCTTATCTCTGTTAGTAGTAACAATTGATATCTGATAGTAAATGGAAAAAATACAGGAATTTTTAAAAAATTTTTAATGTTTTTATTTGTTTTTGAGAGACAGAGAGAGACCACATGAGTGGGGGAAAGGCAGAGAGAGGAGACAGAATCTGAAGCAGGCTCCAGGCTTTGAGCTATCAGCACCAAGCTGGATGCAGGGCTCAAACCCATGAACTGTGAGATCATGACCTGAACAGAAGTGAGACGCTTAACCAGCTAAGCCACCCAGACACTTACAAAAAATTACAGGATTTTAAGGAAATAATATTTATCACATTAGTCACAGTTCCTTTTCACATGCAGCATGTGACCAGTCTTTAACCAGGTTACATATAGAACTTGAGACGTGATATAAGTTAGATTTTAGAAGAAATAGTACATCTCTTCATGGTGACACTTTTTTTTTTGCTTGTCTTATGATTTCACTGGCATATTTTTAATTAGCTCCTTCAAATCATCTGCCAGTATTATATAATTTACTAAGTATTTCTGATGCATTCCTTCTATTAATATCAGTAAATTTTGTAGTAAAATGATTTGGTTTTGGCATTTTAAAGATGTTATTGTTCATAGTTCCCGTGGCAGTTTCCATCTGAATCTACATCTCTCTGGTAAACACTAGGACAAATTTCACAGTGTCACATATCACAGACTGGAGAACAGGATTTATTGGAAAACTTACATTAGTCAAGAGCAACAAAGAAAAGAGAAGGCAGAGGTCCCTTAATCCTGTTCATCCCACCAAAAGATATGTCCTATCCTGACTGCATCATGCCTACAATGTGGTTCTGTGTTCCTGTCAAGGGCTCCTTCTCTCCAGTGGTCTACCTTGTCAGGAAAGGATTAGACTGATTGACCCTAGGCCTGCTATTTGTAGGAGGTCTAAATACTGCCCAGGTGCGTAGAGACCTTTCAGCCCTATGAGATGTGGCACTACTATCCTTTGCATGGAGTATAAAGCCCCTCATTGAATAGTAAGCTGATCTTGCATGCGGCTTCTCCTACTGGGAAAAAGTGCAGTAGCCCCCATCCTAGTGGGCATATGACCATGGACACAAAGTGAGCATCCATGGCTCTTTTTAGGCAATTCTGTTGTTTTAACTGTTTAAACTATAACGGTAGATTTACATTCCCTGCAAGCAAGCAGATACAACATTTACTCAAAGCTGGTCCCCTTTTACACAGTCTCATCATTTAGTGGAAGGCTGACTGTAAAAGCCATAAGGATTATTTATCATTATCTATTTTAGGTGGGTGGCCTTGCAGTAATACTGGATTAAAAAATGAAGCTGTTATGGTTTTCTCTTCTAAGAGTTTATAACATGACATCATTGTCAGAGCCTACATTTTTTGAATAAAAAATAGCACTATAGTGTTTACCTTCATGTGAAGGTATAATTAAAAGCAATAAATGAACTCATATACATGCATATTTTACTTAGTGATAATATTTTAAGGATCCTGCAGTTTGGTGGTAGATAGGATTAAATGTTTAAAATAGACCTTAGAACCATCCTGATTTACATATTTCCTTGGAGAGAAGCAGGTGAGAGAAGCATATTAAATTATATATAGTTCCTACATTGATTTACATACAAATTAATTTACTAAACAAATTACAGCTTACATATTGAGCTTATTTATTTAATTTAATAGACTCATAAAGTGGACGTTTGTTGTCCTCCAAATTCTTTCTATATTTTCATGAAGATAAAAATAATCTGTAATTATAATATAATTAATATAAAAACATTAGCAACACAATCATTTGTGGTGTGTTTTCCTTGGTGGTGATAAAGAAGCAAGCTATATATATGTGTATACTTATACACATACATATTTATTTAGTCTACACACCAACCCAGGAAGGTAGATGCTTTAATGATGTCTCTTCTAGTTAAGGAAACTTAGAGAAGTTCAACATTTTGCCCTACATCATGCTGCTAGTAGAAGCAGGATTTGAATTGAGGTATTTTGCTTTTTATCACTGTTCACTACTGCCTTATCCCCAAAAGCAGAAAGACCATTTTGAAGATGTAATTTTAATTCATAAATGTTATGTACTGAGTTTTTTTTTTTAAAAGATTGGATGATGAATCTACAGTGAATTGAGTATGTATCTGAATCCCAATCATACCTTTTTTTGGCTCTATGTACCAGACACAGTTAAATGTTAAGTGAAAACATTTCTGATAATATCTTCTTATTGAGGGTTATCTGACTTGCACACATAGCAAATATGAACTCAAAAATTGTTTATTTAGGGAACTCACAGAACAAAATATCTTGAACTTTGTAGTGTTAAAGGGATAAAAGACCAGGTCACCTCAAAGCTTAGTTTGCTAATGCTTTGCAGCTATTCTTGGCAGCTACTGTCATTTCTGAGGCATTTATACTGCAATTCTTTTGCTGCTAATGGTACTCCACTAATCATCTTTCTTATGAGTTCCATAGCTAACATTGCAGAGATTGTTGTAAAAATTACAGCAAAGTAGTGCTTTGTTATAAATTCAGTAAAGACCACAGTACTGTGTTGCAAAGGATGGGTTGGTGGCTCTTCTGAATCTGTGATGTACCTTCCAGGTTAAATATTAACACTTGGAATGAAACCTTAGGAGGTTTAAAGAGTCTTTGGCAGGGAGCTCCTCATGTTTGAGTGAGAGAGACATAGTAAAAAGTCATAAAAATATCAAGACATTTCTATCCTGACATAGGGCTCATGAGTCATAAATTGTATAACTTCAACAGAGGGCTCAAGCAACATGGTGCATCTGGTGACTGCATCCCAGCTGTTTCTCTGGAAAGGTGTAAAAGAAAAAATCAGCAGCCTGAAGACATGAAAGACAGCATCTGAGAAGTGGCGCTGAGTACCTAGAAAAGTGTTAACACAGAGTACAGACTTAATCTGAACCATTCTCCAGTGTATAGATGTGCATATATCAAAGGGCCACAAAAGATAAAATCGGATTTTATGAAGCTTGAAGTGTCAGAGAATGACTTGACAGTGTTCACCGGTCCCTTAAAACCACCAGTATTGGTCCCCATCTAATCCTATGACTTGAAAAGTACTATGGAAAGTGAACACACTTGAACAACCTACATGTAGGAGGAAAGCATTACAGTGTGTCACTTTTTTCTCCCCTTCCTCTACCTAATGAACTTTTTTTGCATCCATCAGTGCTAATCAGGCAGCTGCTGAAATTTTTATTCATGCTTTGGTTGCCTCAAGAATTGATTTTTGTAATTCTCTTTTACAGCCTTCCCTTACCAGGCTATTTTGAGGTTGCCACATACTCTGAATTCAGCGGGTGCTTCAAGCCTGGCAGCTTCTTATTGCTTCTCTTCCGGCTCCCTTTAGTGACTCCCAGTATCAAACATGATTGCTCCTCCGATTTTAATTTTTACTTGCTGTGTCACCGAACAACCTTTTTAGTCCTATCACTGAGCTCAGTTGGCAGTGTTAGGAGCTCTGAGTAGTTACACACTCTGTAAACTGCAGTGGTATTAGCAAGTACAATTGCACAGTCTGAATCATCTTACCCTTATTATACAGGGAGTCTTCTGGCTTATTTTAAAGGAGGAAATGCTTTAAAGAGGAAAGAGGAAAAAAAATCAAAGCAAACTCCATTTACCTCTCAACGTTCTAATCACTAAGGACTGGAATTTTTAGGAACTGACTCCAATTTAATGTTTCCACTTTAAATTGAATTTAGGGTATGTGTGTGTATGTACATATTCACATATATACTTTTTAAATATGGCATGTAAACTGCAATGAGAACACCACCACCCCTTCCTTGATTTTGTGTTTGTATCACTTTTACTCCACAATTCAAAAATATCAGGAAACCTATGTAGCTTTAATAGGAATTCAGTGAAATTAGATACTAAGGGCAAATAAATATAATAGCTCCCAACAGCTAAGGCTGCTTTCAATTAGTTGATGTATGTATTTGTTCATGTAGAGCCAGGACATATGTACAGGTGTTGTCTGAAAATATATACATGACTGGGGAGATAAAGGTCTACTTTCTTGGTTTTGTGGCTGAACAAATTTCCATAAGCTGTTATAAGTGGTAACAACTTTTCCCAGTTTTTTTTTTAAATGTTTTATTTATTTCTAGGAGAGAGAGAGAGAGAGAGACAGCGTGAGCAGGGGAGGGTCGGAGACAGAGGGAGTCACAGACTGAAACAGGCTTCAGGCTCTGAGCTGGCAGTCAGCACAGAGCCCGACACAGGGCTCGAACCCACGAACTGTGAGATCATGACCTAAGCGAAAGTCGGACGCTTAACCAACTAAGCCACCCAAGCACCCCATAACTTTTCCCAGTTAAAGAGCATTTTCAAATGGTTGGTGTTTTTCAAGGTTTTTTTTTTTTTCTTTCCTGGCTTTAAAAGTAATTTCTAGTCTAAGGAAAATACACTTACAGCTATAAAATAGTATCCATTATTAATAATAACAATTAATATTTACTGAGTATTTACTATGCACTAGCCAAGTGTTTTGTGCTAAGTGTTTTGCATGCAGTATCCTATTTTAGTTTTTAAACTGGGTTAGTCAGTGGAAGTTCCAGATACTCTACACACTCACAAATCTGGTTTTAAAGTAGACTAAGGACCTTGTTTTGAGGCTGAATATTAATTTTCAGCATATTATTGTTACTTGGTATATACGTTATAGATTGATATAAATAAAAACATTTCCTAAAAATACCTCAGTCACATGGTACATAAGACTTGGAACCTATGTATTTCCCATTTCAGAGATTAGGGCGGGTATCCACATGTGGGTGTCATGGAACACGTGTTAGGAGGCTTGGCTAGAGCCTTTCTACGCCATTGCCTTGGCATTGTCACTAATTGTAGGTTGCATTTTATCACATTTTTATTTATTTTTTTTAAAAAATTTTTACATTTATTTATTTTTAAGAGACAGAATGAGACAGAGTGTGAGGGGAGGAGGGGAAGAGAGAGAAGGAGATACAGAATCCGAAGCAGCCTCCAGGCTGTGAGCAAACGTTCAGCACAGAGCCTGATGCGGGGCTCGAACCCATGAACCTCAAGATCATGACCTGAGCCGAAGTCGGACACTTAACCGACTGAGCCACTCAGGCGCTCCATCCCATTTTTTTTTTACAAATGATGAAACTAAGTCCTTTTTAGAGTTTAAGTGATTTTTCAAGGTCATACAGCTGTTATATGGTGGAGTAAATATTCAAAGCTAGTCTGTCTGCAAAGACAGAATCTGTGAGCCATTGACTACCACATGGTACTGCCATCTCCAATCCTTTAGCAATCTATTTTTCATAGGGACCAAATATATCATGATGTCATTTTCTTCACCATTTTGGTTAGTTTAAACTAACCCCATTTTTGAACTTCAAAGATGATGGTGAGTAGTCCAATGTGTGGTGTTATTACACAGTCAGAAGATACCAGAAAGCCTGCTAACCACTCAAAGATTTGCTTACACCAGTTTCTGTGTCATGACCCTCTTTTATATAATGGTGTAGCATTTATCAAACTTCGCTTGGTTAAAAGTTTGTAATGCCAGAGAATCCTCAGCTGATAAGTCAAAGAAAATCATTCCTTAGAGGAAATTACATCAGCATCATTCATTATTGCATTAGAGAGTGTGTTTTTGTCAATTCTCTGGAAGAGATCAAATTCCTGAGGGAATTAAATGGAGAAAGAAGCATTTGGGCATGAATTGGACAAGATTTTGCATTGCCTGAGGCCTGGGTTAGTTATTAACAAGAATCTAACATATCTTCTTTATTGAGATTTGAAGCTGTCTGTTCCTCAAGTGATTAAAATTCAAAACCTTGATTTTGGAATTTTACCCCATCTCTATTTTACTTCTTGGGATTCTTATTAATAGATAACATAGATTGCCCACAGACTACAAGTATTATGGTAATATTGTAACAGAAGCAACAGAGAAGACTGACGTACCAGTTACATTCTTTATGAAGCACAGCATTCGTCCACTGAACATGCTAGTGTACATTTTAGGTGAGGGGAAAAGCAAGGCTTCAGTAAATGGAGTTTCACTGAGCACATAAAGGAAGACATCCTATAATATTAAGGCACCCTGGTGAACTGTTTGATAGTTTACATTTCAGGATGGTTTCAGCAACTTAGTGAATATGACTATGGGGGGTAGGGGTATTTTTTCTTGACTTAATTGATGATAATTTGTTAGTAGGATAATTTGTTGAATTCTTGAGTCCCTTCCCATTTTTCTGTGCATCTCAATTCTCTGCCAAATTATAATTGTCAGGTATTTTATTTTCATTTAGTATGGAATAAACTTATTGATATTCTATTTGGCCAGTAAGTGATATTTTAGATTAATATTAAATATAATAATTAAATAGTACCTGATTTTTCCCTCCATGCCAAACATAGAATAATAAAATTTGAAAAACAGTGTATTTTCTAATACTAAAACTATAAAACATGGAGTTCTTTTATTAAATTTTTTAATGTTTATTTGGTCTTGAGAGAGAGAAAGAGAGAGAGAGAGAGAAAGACAGAGTGTGAACAGGGAAGGGGCAGAAAGAGAGGGAGACACAGAATATGAAGCGGCTCCAGGCTCTGAGCTGTCAGCACAGAGCTTGAGATGGGGCTAAAACTAATGAACTGCAAGACCATGACCTGAGACGAAGTTAGACACTTAACTGACTGAGCCATCCAGGCACCCCTACAACATGAAATTCTGTGTTTGATTCAGAAGGTATCTGAAGATCTCCTAGTGTGGAAAACTCATTAGAAATTGTCAATCTGTTGTAACATTATGCAAGTGCTGATTTATAGAGAGATTTCTGTGGTAAGAAGAGAAGATAATCAGGTCTTTACAGAAACAAAATCCTACAGAAAATAATTCTAGTGCTCTGCTGATTTAAGTGTCTAAATAAAATGGATTCAGTACATAGAAAGAATGAACATGTAAGTAGTTGAGATACTGGTTTCTAAATATCGAATTGAGAAACTTTTGATTAATGACTTATATTTCATGTCATATTGCTTAAAGATTCCTTTCTTTATTTCCTAGCCTTGAAAATGAAATGAGGTGTATATGAGACTTCCAATTGAATAACAACAGCCCATTATGGGGTTGTATTTTCCTTCTGTAACAAAGGTCTGTCTCCTGTCGCAGAGCTGCTTAGAATGATAGAAAGGAGACTTAGTATTTGTGTCCCACATCTTCCATTCAATAGCTATCAGTAAATCAGTTGGGTGACACAGCATAGTCTAGCTGTGCTACAATTTAAAAAAAAAACACTTCAAGATTTCAATGTCATAACACAACAAAAGTGTACATCTCACATTACATCTTCCACAATGATTTGGCCAGGGGCCTCTGCTTGGTGGGTCATTTAGGGGCCATGGGCTTGTGAAGACTTTCTCTTCACACCTGCTTTAAACAGCATCAATAGTGGAAAGGAAATGTGGCAAATCCTAGAGGCTCTTTAAAGTTCTATCTGGAAGAGACATAATTTCTGTCACATTTCACCTGTGAGAGCAAATCATATGGTTAAAAGGAAAGAAAATAAGACCCTATCATGGGCCCAGCAAGACATTATTAATGACTCCCACACTGTGTGGTTTTCTGTAACTCTGTTAGTATATCTGAGCTTCAGTTTTTCTAATCTGATAAAGAAATTTAGAGGATTTCCCTGACTTGATCCCTTTTTTCCATGGCCCTTTTTTGACCTTATATATCCTGTATGCTAGAATAAAAGCGTTTTTCCCAATCATTCAACAAATTTGTTTTGAGTTTCTATGTGTCAGACACTGGCTGAGCTTTGGAAACACTGCAGAAAGCAAAAACAGGCAAAATCTCTGATATTTAGGGATATCATATTCTAATAGCATTGACAATAAATGAATAGTCAAATAACTATGTCATATTTGAGGTGGTAAAAAGTTCTAAGAAGAATAAAGCATGGTGGATTTTTCAAGGAAAACTTCTTTAATAAAAATAAATGTGTAGACACCAGAAAGAAAGGGGAGAACAAAACATGTGATTGCCAGGAGAAACAGCCTTCTGGAAAATGGAAGAGCAAAGTCAGAGCACTAAGGCACATTGCTTCTAGGCATATTTGAGGAACAGAGAGAACCCAGAGTATCTGGAATATAATAGTAAGAAGGACTGTAGGAAGACATTGAAGACATGATCAGAGACAGCAGGGTGTCTGATCATGAAGGGCCCTGTGGGTGCAGTAAGGAATCTGAGCTTGATTCTGAATGAAGTGGAAGGATTATAGGGCTTTTAGCAAAAAGGTGCCATGAGAAGATTTGAATTTTCCCTGGCTTCTCTGCCAGATAATAATCTGTAGTGCAGCAATAATGGAAGCTGGGAGCACAATTGGACAGATTCATGCATGTAAAATAATGTTGGGCTTGAACCAAAACAGTAGTGGCAAAGGTTGGGGAAGAGGTACATTTTAAACATGCAGCCATCATATTTACTTATGGATTGGATGGGAGATATGAGCTTACCTTGGTAATTATGACTGTATAGATGCCACTCATTTATGCCACAAAGCTAACCAATAATCTGTCAGGTGCTAGTGCTGTTCCAGAATTGGGGTTACAGCAGTTAAATTTTCTTGGGGTTTAATTCTAATCAAGGGAGGCAAACAATAAATTAATTTGAGAAAATCATTAGTCTGAAAATAGGCACTAACTAATGCTAGAAAGAAAATTTAAACATGAGTGTGTGAACTTAAGTGCAGGATTGGACAAAGTAATCAGTCAAGGTTGGGGAGCTGAGATGAAGCAAAGAGAAGTCAGACCTGAAGAGACTAGTGGGTCAGAAGGGTGAGTACTTGAGCACGCGTACCATAGTGCAAGGGTCTATAGGCTTACTCGATAGTGACCTTATGGTCACTGTAATTTAAGCATAACAGGAAGAGAGAAAGTGATTCAGCATTGGTAGAGAAGTGGGCATGGGCCAGATCGTACTGGGCTTTGTAGACCAGGGTATGAGTTTCAGGTGATCATGAGTCTGTAGCAATAAGAAGTCATTGTAAGGTTTCAAACTGAGAAGGAACATGAACTGATTTACCTTTTAAAGAAAAATTATCCTTTAAGCTGGAAAATGTACTTTAAAAGGACTTTGGCAATGAAACCATTTTGGATGCTACTGTTTACTGGCTAATTCCACATTCCTTTCTTATCTTTATGCAGCTGGTTGCTGTTAGCTTGGTTTTAAAAGTGAAATATATTTCCCTCTATGCCCCTGTCACTAACGTTCATAGTAAATGAAATGATCTACAGAAGAATTCTTATATAGCTGTGGGTTTGCCTTTTAAGCTCTGTATCTTAAAAAAAAAAAAAAAAGTGTTCCATGTAAATAAAAGTTTTTCTGAGCATTTAATACTCACATGCCATTTAAATAAAAGACAGTGAATATATCAGATCCTTTCCTCTGCCTCATTCCTGTTGCTGGTGTTAAAAGTGATGACCTCATTAAAGAACTTAACAAACTCAACACCTGAAAAACAAATAATCCAGGAAGAAATGGGCAGAGGACATGAATAGATACTTTTCCAAAGAAGACATCCAGATGGCCAACACAAATATGAAAAAATCCTCAACATCACTCATCTTCAGGGAAATACAAATCAAAACCACATTGAGATACTACCTCATACCAGTCAGAGTAGCTAAAATTAACAACTCAGGAAACAACAGATGCTGGCGAGGATGTAGAGAAATGGGAACCCTTTTACACTGTTGGTGGAAATGCAGACTGGTACAGCTGCTCTAGAAGTTCCTTAAAAATTAAAAATAGAAATGCCCGAAGACCCAGCAATAGCACTACTAGGAATTTATCCAAAGGATACAGGCGTACTTACTCATAGGGACACATGTACCCCAATGTTTGTAGCAGCATTTTTAACAGTAGCAAAATTATGGAAAGAACTCAAATGTCCATCAACTGATGAATGGATAAAGGAGATGTGGTTTATATATACAATGAATACTACTTGGCAATAAGAAAGAATGAAATCCTGCCATTTGCAACAATGTGTATTGAGCTGGAGATTATGCTAAGTGAAATATGCCAAACACAGATATCATATGTTTTCACTCTTACGGAAAACTTGAGAAACTTAGCAGAAGACCATGAGGGAAGGAAAGGGGGGAAATATAGTTATAAACAGAGAGGAAGGCAAACCATAAGAGACTCTTAAATACAGAGAAGAAACTGAGGGTTGATGGGTGGGAGGGCAGGAGAGAGGGGAAAATGGGTGATGGACATTGAGGAGGACTCTTGTTTGATGATCACTGAGTGTTGTCTGTAAGTGATGAATCACAAGAATCTACCCCCAAAACCAAGAGTACCCTGAATACACTTATGTTAGCCAACTTGACAATAAATTATATAATATATAATATGTATGTATAAATGATGACCTCAGAGACTCTTTACATCTCCAGACCTGTGAGTTTTACAGATGTTGACTTTATGCTTTTTCCTTTGGTTCCTGGCAGTGACATCTGTACCTGAGGTTTATCAGCCCTCTTACAAGCTCCCATCACAAGCTCTTCTGAATACAGTAAAACCTTGGATTGTGAATAACTTGTCTTATAAGTGTTCCACAAGAAGCTCAAACATTTCTGATAAATTTTAGCTTGATAAGGCAGAGAAGGACAAATATCATATGTGTGTATGTATAGGAGGATTAGGAGGAACTTAACAGAGGACCAAGGGGGAGAAGAAGGGCGGAAATGGTGGGGGAAAGGGAGAGAGGCAAACCATGAGAGACTCTTGAATGCTGACAAAAACTGAGGACTGATGGATGTGGGGGGAGGGGGATGGGCATAGAGGAGGACACTTATGGGGATGAGCACTGAGTGTTATGTGGAAACTAATTTGACAATAAACTATTTGTAAAAAAAAAAAAATTTAGCTTGATAAATCTGTGATGTCTTGCAATACGAATAGTATGTGATGCCAAACATCCCATGATCAAAACTAAGCCAATGGTTTTTGAATTACGCTTTGATATACAAGTGCTTTGGATTGCAAGCATATTTCCGGGATGACTTCTGCTTGCAACCCAAGGTAAGTTTAAAAGTTCCTCTCCTATTGCACTGCTACCTTACTTGTTGAGTAAATTATATGGGCTTTGTGACTGTCATATTCTCCAGACACCTGGTTCAAACTTCTCTCTTTTTGCCAATAACTATCATGTGAGTGGGGAATAGAGTACATATTGTTACAGTCATTTTGTAAAGCAATTTTAACATTCTGTGAAGTCGAACATGTGCATACATATAATCCAGCAATGATAATTCTAGATATGCCTTAGAGAAATATGTGCATATATGCAAGAACACATATGTGTAATTGTTCACCAAAACACTATTGGTAATAGCAAAGAGACAGAAGCATACTGTCTGTAAAAGAAGGGAAATGAATAGATATTCTGTTGTGAGTATCAACCCCATATCAGGCTCTGTGCTGACAGCTCAGAGCCTGGAGCCTGTCTCAGATTCTGTCTTGTATCTTCTCACTGCCCTCCCCTGTTTGCACTCTGTCTCTCTCTCTAAAATAAATAAACTTTTAAAAAAAGAAGTAAGCTGTTTCTTAAAAAATTAAGAAATGTAATGCTATATATATACATTTTAGAAATATAAAAACTATATAAGTACATAAGTACATGCAAAACTATGAAAAAATACAAAACTGTGTGCATGTTTACACACATATTAATACATGGTTAATAAAAGTATAAAGCACGCATGATAATGATACATACAAATTTGAGAAAATTTCTGGGAATAAAAGCACATAGGAGAGATAGAGAAGGCATTAGCTGAACCTGTCATTTTTAAATGCTATGTTAAAAAAGAGATATATCTTAAGCCAATCTGTAAAATATGATCATCTGTTAAATCTGGCTTTTGAGTACATGGTATCATAATAATTTATGAATGTTACTGTGATAGAAGTATTTAATAATTAAAGATACTATATAATAAAAATATTGTCTTTTTACAGTTATTTTTCCCACAAATCATATCTTGATCATTCCTGTGGGGTTTTTTTCCCCCTGTGCTTCATAGCATCTAGGCACATAACAGACTTTTTTTTTTTCCTATCAGGTGACAGAATCACTTTTAGACATGATGCTCCACTTTTAATATTTAAGTTTTGTCTTCAATAAAATCATAGTTTTATTGTATGATATAACCAAGGGATTAAAATAACTTGACTATAGTGAAATCTTAGGTCTTGTTTCAGGCACTTTAATGACTGCAGGAAATAATGATACAGTTTTGAAGTCAGCATCTGATGAACATTTGTGTTTTGGGTTAGCTGGAGGAATTCAAAGCAGAGAAATAATGTTAAACCAGTTGCCCTAGCCTACTCACGTAAACCATTTGATTTTAGTATGGTTAATACTAGACTTTTAAAAACACCAGTTAGAGTACAATGGATAGAAAACAAAGTTGCACCATGACCTGTCCAATATCCCTATTGTTCTGCCTTTGAGAGATTTCATGGGCAGATAATCTCTTTAGAGATGGGACTGCCTAGTGATGCTGACAGTCGATGTGCAGTCTGCCCTTGCTTGCCTTTGCACATCTCCTAGTAAAATTATCAGCAAGAGAAGTTTAAGAAATCTTCTAATGCTTCAGCCATGTCATTGAAGCCATTGTGTGAATACAATGATTTTTGTAGTAGACTTTCTTAGAAAATGAGTATGTATTCTTCATGTACTAACAGATGCAATGCAGAATTCCAGGTAGTAAAACAACTACATATATTTATAAAATATGGGTAGTTCTCAACAGTAGTATGTTCACTAGGATAGCTCTTCAACTTATCTCTAAATATGTTACATCCTTAAAAATTAAGGATTACAAATGAGTTTTAGTTTGTTTATACTCTTCAAAAGAACATATATGTTTAGGGCTTGAAAAACTATGTGTTAAATATATATTCAGGTATATGTATTTTTATATTATATACATATATAAATAATCATGTATTTTTCCCCTTTAAAAATCTTCTATTTTTCAATTTTCAAATATATTTTCTCCCTTGCTATCAATGAAATGGCATTTTTAGACTTGCATTGCCTTACATCTGGTATTATTCTATTTCATTCAACAAATATCATCACTGATTTTATACTCAAAGAACTTTATTCTTCACCTTAATTTTGAGTATGTTTACCTAAACAAAATAACAGTTTATCTTTCTGCTTTTGAGGTTAGAAACAATGTCTTCCTGATATCTCAGTCCTCAACATGGCTTCGTGCCTGGCACATGACAAGTACTTAAGTGTCTGTTGAGTGGTTAAAGAATCATCCGTATTACAAATAAATACTGAATATCACATTTTGCACAATATGCCCCCTTGCTTGCTGACACCCCCATCCTAATTTGTTTTTTTCCACTGGTACTAGTATGTTTATAGCCTACTTTTACCTGTTTGTCTTTTGTCTTTCTCCTTCGATAAAATGTACATTTCAGGAAGACAGGGATTTTATTGTTTCTACTGCTTTACCCACCTAGAAGATTGTTACACAAAATGCATATTATAGTTTTTGAGTCAATAAACAAATATAGGTTTTCAGTAAGTCCAAAGCAGATTGTCAAATGCAAGGAATAGAAATCTTTCTTTTAATTTTCTTCTCCCAAAATTTGTGAATGCAATTGAGTATTTCCTTTAGAGTTATTTTGTATTCACTGCCTCTCTTTCTATCATGGGTACTGTTTCCAAATGTAGAGGTGATCAGTTTGATTCCTTGGACTTGATGAAATTGACAACTTTTTGCATAGTGGCCTGTGGTCTAGGGAAGTTGTCTTACTTCCACTCTTGGGCTTATAATCTTTTTACTGAAAACCAGAAATATTAGAGAGCATCTCTGATAGGTTGGTTGTTAAGCAGAATGAGATAATTTCATTTCTTAGATTGCCATCCCGCAGGCACTTTTTCTAAGTCTTTAGAAACCTATGACTATTTTTAAATTGCTCTTGCTATACATGGTAAAGCCTAGGTCTCTGGCTTTTTGAGATGATACAGCTAATCAGTCCTAACATCTCTTTGTGGTGGCACTGCTTTTTATGTGTGGGTGTTCACTATCCTTACCTTCTTTGCAACTATTTTCACTGAGTCATGTTTCAGCACTTGTGGAAACTCATGACAACTTGTCATGTAGTAAAACCTTATGTTTTGTGCATTTTGCCATTGTGGGGGTGGACTAGTATGCTGTGCATGTACAAATCTGTGATGTAGCAGCAAATCGTAGTTTGAGAGTAAAACATGAAAATATTTAGTTGTGTTTTCTTTTGCTTTTTTATGAGTTTGCTTTTCTGAGAAGCTTAATGATATCTCGGAAGACTGATACCAGAATGTTTAAAAATTAGAAACATGCAGCCAAGTGGGAGAACAGCCATTATGAACGTTTTAGTGTGTTTCTTTGGAGAATATGACAGTATTTCCCCATTGCCAAAAAGAAATTGACATAGTACTCCATTAACTTGAAGAAAACACATTTTCTTTTTTTTAATTTTTTAATGTTTACTTACTCTTGAGAGAGAGAGAAACAAAACATGAGTGGGGGAGGGACAGAGAGAGAAGGAGATACAGAATCTGAAGCAGGCTCCAGGTTCTGAGCTGTCAGCACGGAACCTGACACAGGGCTCAAACTCACAGACCGTGAGATCATAGCCAGAGTCAACGTCGGATGCTTAACCAACTGAGCCACCCAGGTGCCCCGAAGAAAACACATTTTCAAGTACGTGATGCAATATGTTATTTGACCTGAAGTGAGTGCTTAAATTTGTGTTGATAGTATAAACATAACTAAATAGTAACTGTTTTGTTTTTACTCTAATAGTTGCTTTCATGTAAATCTTATAATAATTATAGCATGCTTTATATTTATTATGTCATTTACTCCATATTATAATCTTTTTTGATAGATCTTGTGATTATTCTATTTGACAGATACTACAAGCAAAGCTTAGCAAAGACAGGTATTAATGATGGATGGTGGCAGAGCTTACATGCTTAACATTGTTATGGTGCAACACTTATTAAGTAATCATATAGCACTTACTATGCCTGTAACCTTTGTTTGTTTGTTTGTCCTTTATTTGAGAGAGAATGTGTGTGTGAGCCAGGGAGGGGCAGAGAAAAAGAGAAAGAGAGAGAGAATCCCGAGTAGGCTCCCCACTGTCAGTGCTTAGCATGATGCAATGTTTGATCTCAGAAATGGTGAGATCATGACCTGAGCCAAACTCAACAGTCAAATGCTCAACCAACTGAGTCACCCAGGTTCCCCGGTTTGCAGCCTTTCAAATCATGCAGAATAAAAGATTTCAAAGCCAAGGTTATCACAGCACAGGGACAAAAGGTGGGACCTGTTAAAAATTCTTCTGTCATATATAAGAATCTCTTAAGAATGCTGATAGCCATGGGATATAGATAAAGACAGTTAAAGGAGATCAACCAGTGAGACTGACAGCACCTCTCTAGTTTGATTTTCATGGCTGTAGGGAAGAGCTAGGTGGCATCTGTCCCTTGGTTGTTGGCTTTGCAAGAAACTGTGTTGCTAACTCTGAGAGGCAAGAATGGACCTGGCTCTGTCCATCACCAGTAGTGAGAAGATCCCACAACCACAGCTGAGAGAAACAGGTTGAATTTTATTATTCTCTGTGTCCTTTACCTATTATTCTCTGTATCATATTCCTTGGTTCATAACAGATTTTCAATATTTATTGACTTAAGTGTAAACAAATGAATGCAAACCTAGCTATGAATGTCACTAGTGGTATGGCCTTGGGGTAGTCAGTGTATTTCTCTGAGTCTGGATTTCCTCATCTCCAGAAATGGGTGATAGTTCCTGCTTGGGACAACTATTATATGGATCTACTTTATGAACTCTAAAGAGAAATTTGACTTGGATACTTTCATACTCTTTCTGTTTCTTCTTTCTTGGGCTACCTAGTGCCCACCTGGCTCGGATTTTGTTGTTAACACCCAATTAATGGTCAGAATACAGAATGAGGATCCTGGAAAAGTTAAATTGATTTATATTTTTAAAAGGCAGGAAGGTACTCATGAAAGAAGCAATGCAGAGGCAGAAGGGAAGGGTGAGTGGGGGTGAAGGCTGATAACAGAACAGGAAAAGAACAACAAATTTTTGACAAGCTGTCTTGAACATTCAGGAAATACAAGTTGGTATGGAGAGTCACTAAGATGTTTTGGCTTGTTTTTGTTTAGTAGAGGGACCCTGTTGCATCTGTACAGATATTGTGAAACTTTTAATTAAAATTCTAATGTCAGAAGAGCTTTCCTTTTGAGTGCAACAAACCTATGGTATGATGAACTGTGAGGTTGTTTCGTCTAACTCAGGCTACATAACAGATGGAATACTATAAAGCTGCATTCACAAATATTCCTATTAAATATACCCAGGTGATAACATTGTAATAGCTAAAAATACTATCACATTTTTCATTGGAATCTATTGTTCAATGTAATGTAACCAAAAATATGTTATTACTTTTTTTAGAAATGGAACACAAATAGTTGCTTTTGCAACAGTTTTGAAGTAGAGATATGACATATATTAATATTAGTTTCACAAGGTAGGGAACATTATTATTGGTAAGGGAATTCAGTGAGGAAGATAGTGCTTTCAGGCAGTAGAGTGATATAAATAAAATATATTTTATAGATTATTTGAATTAGAGATTTCATGTGATAAGCTACATGTCTTCTTATTCTTTAAAGAAATAAACATGTACTTTATTATGTCTTTATTAAGAATGAGAATAGAATAGTATGCCAACATATAGGCATTTAATTTAGTCACATTCAATGTTGCAAACATAAAGTAAAAGGAAAAGATAGGAGAAATGTCAATTTAAATAGCACAAGCGATTTCTTACACTATTTCACCCAAAGAGTGCTAACCTGAGTGACCTTGAGATAGAAGTGAATCAGCGGGTCACTCAGCAAATCTCATTTCATTTCATGCCTGACTAGAGGAAGAATCTTAGGATGCTGTATATGAGCAATGTGTTTAAAGATAAATTATTGTAAAAGTATATTTTGCATATTATAACTGAAAGCTGTGCCTACAGATTTGTATGCAATGATATCATCCGTAACAAAAGTGTTTTCTTTTCCTCCATTAATTTACTCTGTCATTCTGAGAGTGTCAACTTAGTTTCCCTTAACCAAGCTTCATAGACTCAGTCTTGTAAATATAGGTAACAAACTGATGGTCACCAGAGGGGAGAGGAGAGAGGGAATGGGAAAAACAGGTCAAGGTGAATGGGAGGTACATATTGCCAATTAGTGAAAGTAGAAGTCATGAAAGGCATAGCATAGAGACTCTAACCAATGATATTGTAACAGTGTTGTATGGTGACAGATGGTAGCCACATTTGTGGTGAGCCTAGCATAACATGCAGAAATGTTGAATCACTCTGTTGTATACCTGCAATTAGTTTAGCATTGTGTCACCTATACCAAAAATTAAAAAAAAGAAAGATGGCTGCCATCTTTTTGCTGTCATGGAGAGTCCAGTTCCAGTGGAAAATCTTCTCTTTCTTATATATTTTATTAGTGATGATGTCTTTCCCCACAAGCCCTCCCAGCCTGTTGCTCCTCATTTATTATTGGCCATAATTGTATTACATAGTCAAACTAGTGCCTGGCAGGGACAATGATCTGGTCAAATCAGCCATAATCCAACCATTGGGAATGAGCCCATATTGTCTGATGTATAGGGCCAACCATAGGAAAATAATGGATTCTGTTAGGAAAGAGGAAACAGAGTGACTAATGGTCAAGTAAGCAAATAGGTTTTGTAGTACGTTCATTAGTATATTGGAAAGCACTATTTCTATTATACTTTTATACATTTATATTGCTTTTTATACAAAAGACCATGTGCATTATACTTAATGGGCAATAGGCTTTTTGTAAGAGTAATTTTAAACTCATACTTTTGATGTAGGATTAATGCCAGAATGTAATCTTATCATACAAGGTGAGACTCAACTGTAATACCATTTTCACTTTAGTTTACCATTTATCCTTATTCGGTGTATCATAAGCAGTCTTCTGAAAGGCAAATATAGAATCTAGTTTGCTGTTATAAAAGTTTGATCAACAGATTACATGCTTTGGGTTTGTTTGTTTGTTTGTTTTGAAAAGAAAATCAATGTAGAGTAACTCTGCATTGAAGAAACCTCTCCAGATCTATCCAGACCAAAAAATACTGAGTACCTCCTATGTGTTTGCCACTATTCTAACCATTTTGGATAGATCAAAGGATAAGATAGATAAGGTATCTGTTTTTAAACAGCTTACATTCTATTCTGGAAAGCAAAAATAACCAGATACGTTAACTAGTAAAAATCACAAAAAAATCAGATAGTGAAAAGGACTGTGATAGAAGGCAAGTGGGTGCCTATCTTAAGGGGTCAAGGAAGTTCTCTCTGAAAAAGAAGCATTTAAGCTGAAATCTAAATGATAAGAAAATGAAAACAAGGAGCCAGCCTGTGGAACCCCAGGAACAGGCTAAATATGGGTAATAGCAGGTACAAAGATCATCAGATGAGAATGCACAAATAACACAGTAAGCAAAGGGTAAAGAGGGGAATGTGGTCAGAGGTCTACCAGGGCCAGATCATGTACAATCGTGTAATCAATTATAGAAAGATAGGTATTTATTTTAAACATAGTCATAAGCCATTGGGAAACTCCATATGAAAGTGATAAAATAACATACTGGACTAGATGTGAGGACAGTATTATAGGGAAGCAGTCTTACAAATGGTGGTAAAACCAAGGTGTTAGGGTTGAAATGTACAAAACATGTACAGATTCAAGATGTTTTGAAGAGAAGATGTGGGAAGAAGTAGGGAAATGAGAGAAAAAGAATAACTTCTAGACATTTGGCTTAGGCTATAGAGCAGATAGCGGAATTGTTATCAGAGATGGGTACAAAGTAGAATTGTTGGAGAAAAGTGGCAGACAGAAGCCAGAGTTCTGTTTTGGTCCTCTTACATTAGATAGAGATGTGTGCTGGGCATCCTTGTAGAAATGTCTGGTAAGCAACTGGATACATTAGCCACAAGTTCCAGGAAGAGACTTGGTTTGAAGATAATAGATTTGGGAGTTATCCGCCTGTTAAAAAAAAAAAAAAAAAAAAAAACAGAGAAGTGCCCACACAATTATTTTAATTAATTCCACAGAACATTCTAAAGTATAATTTGGATAACTGAAAATTGATAGGTACTTATATATTGAAACATTTGTCTTGAAAAGTTGTTGACAATATGATTTCTGAGAAATTAATTGATTGC
Organism: Proteles cristata cristata; assembly: GCA_017311185.1. NCBI lineage: Eukaryota > Metazoa > Chordata > Mammalia > Carnivora > Hyaenidae > Proteles > Proteles cristata. The sequence continues at coordinate 2,764,407 of JAESUZ010003687.1, read as the reverse complement.
TCTTGACAAGCAGTGATGGCTCATTTCATAATTTTCTGTAAAAGACAACGTTTTATATCAGCTTTAATTTGCTTTGAAAATATATTTTTGTACATGACTTTTTTGGGTTAGCAATAAAATTATCTGCTTTTGCTTCATAAATCAAACAAGGACACAATTGTTAAATAGTCTATATCATATTAATTAAGCTCTGAAACAAGGCAGGCATTACAGCCATTTATAACAGAGTATTGTATATGTTACTAATCAATGAGAAAAGCAACTAATTAACAAGCCACTAGTCAGCATTTTGAGCAGAAGTTGGTGACTTTCAGCTTAATTAAACCTTGCAGGTGTCAGTGATTATATGAAAGAATCTTTAACCTGTTTGTGTCTAAATTCCCCCAGATCATTTTCATGTCTGCACATGTTTAAAGTCCTTATCTATATTAAGATAGGTAGAGGGATTTCAGTGTCTTAAAGCACTAGACATTTTTAAAAGCTCTTTTAACTAAATTGTTGAGATTTCTCTTGGATAAAGACAATCGAATGAAGTTCAAGGACTATTTTAACCCCAAAGTAATACCTGCTGAAAGAACAAGTGAATTTTTAAAGCACTTTTATTGAAGCATAATTTACATACCATTAAATACACTTAAGTTTAAAATTTAATGATTTTTAGTAAGTGTATAGAGTTGTACAGTCATCACAAAACTATAATTAGAATAAATGAAATTTTAAAGTTTGGGCACATTTATCTCCAATGGTGTCAAAGTTAGCTTCTGGGGAAGAATAGATGCATCTAGCTTTTAGGAATGACCTGTAAAAGAATCCGTATGCCTTTGCTTCTAGTTCTGAAATATTTCTGTGAGTCAGCTAAAGCCAACGTCCAAAACAGGAATCTAGGCAGGATGACTCAAACATTAAGATTAATTAATTATTTCTTGCATAATTTTTTTTTAACTTTTTAAAATTTACATCCAAGTTAGCATATAGTGCAACAATGATTTGAGTAGATTCCTTAATGCCCCTCACCCATTTAGGCCATCCCACCTCCCACAACCCCTCCAGTAACCCTCTGTTCTTTATATTTAAGAGTTGTTTATGTTTTGTCCTCGTCCCTGTTTTTAAATTATTTTTACTTCCCTTTCCTTACATTCATCTGTTTTGTATTTTAAAGTCCTCATATGAGTGAAGTCACATGATATTTGTCTTTCTCTGACTAACCACTTTTACTTGGCATAATACCCTCTAGTTCCATCAATGTAGTTGCAAATGGGAAGATTTCATTCTTTTTGATTGCTGAGTAATACTCTGTTGTACATATATGCCTCTTCTTTTTTATCCATTCATCCATTGATGGACATTTGGGCTCTCTCCATACTTTGGCTATTGTTGATAGTGCTGCTATAAACATCGGGGTGCATGTGCCCCTTCGAAACAGCATACCTGTATCCCTTGGATAAATACCTAGTAGTGCAATTGCTGGGTCATAAGGTAGTTCTATTTTTAATTTTTTGAAGAACCTCTATGCTGTTTTCCAGAGTGGCTGCACCAGTTTACATTATCACCAGCAGTGTAAAAGAGATCCTCTTCCTCCACATCCTCACCAACATCTGTTGTTGCCTGAGTTGTTAATGTTATTCATTCTGACAGGTGTGAGGTGGTATCTCATTGTGGTTTTGTTTTATATTTCTCTGACGATGAGAGATGTTGAGCATCTTTTAATGTGTCAGTTGGCCATCTGGATATCTTCCTTGGATAAGTGTCTATTCATGTGTTTTGCCCCTTTCTTCACTGGATTATTTGTTTTTTGGATGTTGAGTTGGTAAAGTCTTTATGGATTTTGGATACTACCCCTTTATCTGATATGTTGTTTGCAAATATCTTCTCCCATTCCATTGGTTGCTTTTTAGTTTTGCTGATTGTTTCCTTCTCTGTGCAGAAGCTTTTTATTTTGATGAGGTCACAAACATAATATTTAAATACTACATGTTTTTCTGTAATTATGTTATTTGTCAAAACTTAAGAATCCTACTTCTTCAGGGTGCCCTGAGTTCTTTCTATGGATCATTCTTTCATGGTTATTATAAGAAATACAAATATTTTTTCATAATGAAAATGTTCTCATTTCTTCTTAGTGTATGTACTCTTTTTGATGAGATAATATGCTTAGGAATTGTTTAAGCATTTATATTTGAAATTTAGATAAGTGTGCCTATCAAAAATATGTCATATTGAGCACAATACATTAAATTATGTTTGAGTTTCAAGAGATAGGTAATGGTTTCCTGAATAAAAGTGTCAAGTAATAATCATAATACCCTCATCACTTTATGTGTTCTGGGAACTTTTCATAGCTATATGTTTTTTTTTCTTTTTATTTTTTTGTTTATTTATTTGTTTTGAGAGAAAGAAAGAGGGAGAGAGAGAATCCCAAGCCAACTCCATGCTGTCAGTGCAGAGCCTGACACAGGGCTTGATCCCATGAATGGTGAGATCATGACCAGAGCTGAAATCAAGAGTCAGACCTTTAACTGACTGAGCCACCTAGGTGCCCCTATGTTTTTTTTTTTTCCCTTAAATTTTACAACAACCTATGGAATAACTTGGAAAACTCAAGCACAGAGAAATTAAATAGTTTTCTCAAGGTGCCCTGTATAGGTAGTGGCATAGCTGGGATGACAAATGTAGTAATGTGGGAAATGTAAGAATTGAAATTGGCATTGAAATTCTTGCTCTTATTTTAGTATATTTTACTGGAAGTTTTGATTATTCATATTGCTAATATCATATGGCTTCCATGGTTTAACCTATAATACCTAACAGTGTTTTATATGGTAGACGAAATCTTATATAAAACATCAGGATGTTCTGAAATACTTTTTTTAAAAGTAGGAGATATTTTCAGACACATTGACAATGTAGTGTTTATATATAAAGAATAATACGTTTGGAATCTGGAAACTTGGGTTAGAAATATTTGTAGTACCTTGTCAAATTATTTAGGCTCACTGAACCAATTACCTGTAAAACAGGGAAGGCCTTTCTTGGCTGACCCAGTGCCTTACTTTTATGTCTTCACAATAAGAAGATGATAGCCCTTATCACATTGCCTGGGGGTTGCCATCATTTGAATCTCTTTCCATAGACAGTAAGCTCCTTAAGGACAGAGACCCCATCTTTTGGTCTTTGTATCTTTATTATCTTTTAGGATAGTTTCTGTCAACTTAGAAGTACATATCAAATATGTACAGAAGTATAGTTTAAAGGAGAGATAATATGTATCTCCCAAAGAGTTGTCATCAAGATTAAAGATGATAAATAACATTCTGTTCTTTATCTCTTGCTATCAGCAATAGGTGATAAAAACACCAATGTGGGTCTCCCCTACTAGCAATATATTAATTTTATGCACAGGTACAACACAGAAATAACATCAGGAGAAGATATTTTCAAATAAATAGCTTGAGAGATTGATAGAGAATATTCCACCATTCACTTTTGGTCAAAACATTTGTGACATCCATGTATACCTTTATTCCTTTATTTTCTGTTTCTGTTATCTCTTAAAATCTTTCATAATTGTGTAGGAGAAATGAAGGATGGTCATTGGATCACAGTTACAAAATGATTTACATCGGTAGGACTTTGGTTAAGTAATGCAAAAAGGGTTAAGACCTGTTGAGTCTCTTTCTAGGGTATCACACAGCGTGTTGCAGTTATCTTTCCTTTTTTTTTTTTTTTTTGTACATCTTTACAGAGAAGTATTTTTATTTGCCTGCTGAAAAATGTGAGACACCACACAGTTTTTCTTTGAATTTTTTTTTTAATTGATCAGACATAGACAGTTTACCAGGGATGCACCTGCTTATATCTTCTCTGTTGACAGGACATTCATTTTTGCAGTGTTACTCAGAGCTTATGACTTTAACCTTTCAATTTTGGAATCTGTTTTTCCTGTAATTGAGACTCTGCTCCTGTTTCTAACCTGTTGCATTTTTTTTCTAGCATGAGTATCTTTCCACATGTGTACTCAAATAGTGATATGTTGTCTGTCCCAGTCCCTGGAGACAAGGAATATTGGACATAAGCCAATCACTCACTTCGTTGTACTAACATTAAATAATTGAAAGTCAATATTTCACTATATTATATGAAATCAAATTTTACTTTTCACTTAATATTACTTTGGCTGAGCTCTTCTGGTGATGCAGAAGGTATTTCTGAATTTGAGATAGGTATTCTTTTATGAAGGATCCCTGGAAATCTAAGCTATGGAACAGGCGGACTAAAATAATAACCCTATACTTTTATACCTATATAGGATTTACCTATATAAAATAAATATTGCTACAAGTTAAGTATAATCATTTATAATTGCTTGGATTTAAGTGAAAAATTTGTTTACACAAGAATGCCCTTGTGCATAGAATCAATAGGATGTAGGAAATCTGAAATCCTCACTGACAGACATACACACATCACTAGTCTCTGTAATATCTCCACATCATTATCCCTCCTTCTAAAGAAGGCATTTGAACTCCAAAACACCTCTCTTAAAAATTAAGTTTGGTTAGACATCATTTTATCTTTTTGGGCCAGTTTCCTGGATATTTAACAAAAGGAGACTATATGCTTTAAGAAAACAAATCTAAACATGAAGTAAGAATGACTTGAAATCTAGAAAGTAGATATTTGAACTTGGATTCATACTGGACCTTGCTGAATCATAATTTCATTATTTATAAAATGAAATAATAAAGGTGATATCACCCTTATGAGGTTGTTTAGAAGATAAAATGAGAAAACTGCAAAAATCTTGGCATGTTGCTGGATACCTCGAATGTTTGTAGTAAATGTCAATAATCCCCTGCCCTCCTTCTCCTTCTCTTTACCAATGTATGTAAAAGTATACAATGAGGAAAGGGAGTCTGCCTAAGAACACTCTGGAAGGGAACATCCTGTTCTGCCATTCTCCCTCACCAGAATTTTTACTGTAGTTCTGAGTTGTGTTTCACCCTGTTTCTGTAACTGTAAAAACACCTGAAGAGTACTTAACTTGTATTTTGTTAAAAACATAAAAATTGTAAGTGACGAGTGACTTAATGAACCTCACAGAGTGAGAACCAAATAGAATTTATAGTCACTTAACTTGCATTGTTTTAAGAAACATTTTTCACTAAGTTGTGACACACTGTCCTTCACAGAAGAATCTGTGAAAACCTGAAGCAGGGATGGCCAAGAGAATGCTAACTATTCAGATATAACTCAGACATGACTTCTCAGTGCCTTCTCCGGTACCCTTTATATGTCCTGCACGGGACTCTGTCCAGACCATCAGGTGCTGGCTTCTTGCCTCTGGATACATATACTCTCATTGTGCTCTTCAAATTCACAGCCTTATTGTGTGTTTAAACGCATGAGGAATCCCTTGTAAGAAAGAAGGGTGAGACACTTTGGGTTTCATCTGTGCCCTAACAGAAAATATCCCTCCCCTGGGCCACCTGGTTGGCTCAGTCGGTTAAGCGTCCAACTCTTGATTTTGGCTCAGGTCATGATTTCATGGTTCTTGAGTTCAGACCCCACATTGGGCTCTGTGCTGACAGTGCAGAGCCTGCTTGGGATTCTCTCTCTCCCTGTTTCTCTCTGCCCCTCCTCTGCTCATGTGCTCACTCTCTCTCTCAAAATAAATAAACTTAAAAAAAAGAAGAAGAAGAAGAAGGGGAACCTGGGTGATTCAGTTGGATGAGCGCCTGACTCTTGATTCAGCTCAGGTTGTGATCTCACAGTTTGTGGGATCAAGCCCCACATTGGCCTCTGCACTGACACCATGGAGTCTATCGTGGATCCTCCCTCTCTGCCCATCCCCAGCTCACATGCACTCTGTCTCTCTTTCAAAATAAATAAACTTGAAAATAAAAGAAATATATCCCTTCCCTAAGTCTACTCTTGCTCTGAATGTCTGCCTTTTGCTTTACTGTTTCAAGGTTCTGCCTTTTACTCTATGTTCTGTATTCACTATGGTTAGAGGAGGGGATTTTATACTTATTACCTTTTGGTAGAAAAAGTAACTTCTACATGGTAGTCTGGAAAAGGTAGACCTCATTGGACAGAAGATAAGGACTTCATTCAGCCACGGTAGTACTATGAGACACTTATATGCAGTAAACATGATGTTCCTCTTGTAACAATACCACAGCAGTTATAGTACTAACAGCGATTAAAGTAGCTGCTCAATGAAGATTTGTTGATAAGAGTTTCACATAACTAAGAGTCTTTGTGCAGATGTTAGATGACCTATCATGGGTATTACAGAGGGGTGATAGTCTCAAAAATGTATCTATCTTTTGAAGGACATCAAGTTAGTATAACTTACTATATTAGGAAAATCATTTATTAGTTCTAATTCAGATAGTATGTACGTAGTATAGATTTAGGAAAAGTCCATTTTGAAGGAAATGGCTGCAAAACCTGGAATATGTGAGCAGTATGGACAAATAATATAGTTATTACTGTTTATTGAATGTTTTCATGAATGCCAGACCCTATGCAAAATCCCTTTAATACATTATCTTAAGATAGCCCATTCCAAAGCAACTATAAAAGGAGAAATGTTAATAAATCCATCTCTAGGTAAACTAACAGAAGCTCAGAGATGTCAATATTTCACCCAAGATCCCATAGTTGCAATGGAAAAGCTAGAATTTTGAGCCCAGAGCACTCTGACTCTAAAACCAGGACTCTTAAGAATTGGATCTCCTAATGTGAAAAGTAGTTCAGCTGAGGATAACGGAGATGTGTATCTGTTATTTTATTTTATTTTTATTTTAGTATAGTTGACAAACATTGTTAAATTAATATCAGGTGTACAACATAGTGATTCAACTTCTCTATATGTTTTGCTATGCTTCCCACAAATGTAGCTACATTTGTCGCCATACAGTGTTATTATAGTATCATTGACTATATCCCATATACTGTACCTTTTATTCTCGGGACTTTCTTATTCCATAACTGGAAACCTGTACCTCCCGCTTCCCTTCACCTATTTTGCCCATCCTTCCGTAGCCCTTACCTGTGGCAAACATCAGTTTGTTCTCTATTCATAGGTCTGATTCTTCTAATTGATTTATTTTTTTAGATCTAATTGATTTGTTTTTCTTAGATTCCACATATGAGTGAAATCATTCGGTATTTGTCTTCCTCAATCTGACTTATTTCACTTAGCATCATACCCACTGATCCATCCATGTTGTTGTTATCTATTGGGTTTTTTTTAATTGCTCAGCATCATTTCTGCATTTATACGTAGTAATTTTTCTCTAGCCATCACAGAGTTACCTGCAAAGGAGTGAGATCCATGCTGTGTTATCCAGGGCATATTTTCTTCACCTTGAAAAATGGTGGAAAGCAGTGTAGAAAGCTACTTTGCTGCTTACCCAAATGACAGAAACACTTCACCTTCATTTTAGTCAAGGATATATTCTGGTGGGCCTGTAAATACTGATTAGTTTCATGAAGTATCATTTTTTGTGATTAATTCTCTTTTATTTCCATTTTTATTTTTGTGTTTTCTTTACTGATTTTCCACCCCCTTGTTTTGTCCATTCATGGTCCATATATTTTTGTCATTTTAACTCTTCGTCCTGAAGCTCTGCAATCATTTCTGAGTTTTATGGATCGCTGCACAGATATTCTTGTGGTGTGCTATTAATCCTTCTTGAAGCATACGGCCATTTTACCAAGGCTTTGAGATGATATTTAGCTGTTACTGTGGAGCTTCCTACTGGAATCTAGACAGAAGGGGGGCAGGAGAGGTCAGGGAATAGGTAAACATAAATCAGGTTTGTGCAAACAAGCATGATGAATGCTAGTTCCCAAAGTGCTCTGCCTTTTGTCAAACTTATATATTAGGAGAGAGGGCTTTGTGGCGTGAATGATGAATCATAAAACTGCTCCCTGGTGAAAGAGCAAGCATAGAAACTACTGCAGTAACAAGGTAGCTTGGATACATCATAGGGCTTGGGAATAAGAATGAAAAACAATGGTATCTGTATCAGCCTGACTGAAACGGCACAGAGAGCAGAGCAGTGTCCCTGACTGGGAAACCCAGATAAGTCAGATGGGGTGAGCACAGAGAAGCAAACTAATATATAGTATATCCCGATTACTTAACCAGGACTCACAAGTATAAAAAAATTTTTTTTACAAAAACACTCAATTCTATGTTCAGTAACCTTTAACTGAAATTTAGCAGTTCCTTCAGTTATGTATATAGATGATAATAACAGAATTATGACCTGTTACTGTGGTTTTACAACTGGTAGAAATCAGTGTTTTATTTATAAGGTACTGACAGTTACTACAAATACCTAAAAAGATTGTTTATGAATTTGCTACTTTGAAATTTCAATAGTTATTATACTCACTACCAGAAATACATATTTTATCACAAAAATTTAAAGTGTTTTGTAATCCTATTTCAGTTTGTAATGCTATGTATGCTATTTTATTCTAAAATATATTATCCTGAGAATATATTACCTTAGGTTTCACCAGAGTATCAAATGGGACCTTGACACAAAAAAAGCTATAAACTCTTAGAGTAGACATTGTTGTTAATGTTAGATAAGGTCTGGGTTCTTAAGGATTTAATTCCTTAAAAACTATATGAGGAAGGAAAAGTTGTACTTTGATATATTAGCTATATAGATGTTGCCACAAGTCAGCATCTACCATGAATAAAAATTAATTTGTGGAGTAATCCCTTACTTTTGACTTGTCAGACTTTGCAACCTCGATGCCAATCCAGGAGCATGTCATGATTTTCAGACTATCTGTGCTAATGCATCCCCCTACTAACCTTTATTTTATTGTATGGGTACAGTTTGCATTGGGATTAAGAGTCCTCACTCTAGAATTGGAATTCTTCAATTAATTTTAGCTACATGACTTCATTAGATGTGTGATGCCGAATATATCATTTTACCTTTCTAAGCTTCAGGATCCTCATCTATAACAAGGGGAATAACAATGCCTACCTTACAGAGTTCTGGAGAGGACTAAATGAAAGATTGCACTTAGAGGATTAAAACCTTTATAAATACAGTGCAAGTGCACAATCACCAGTATTACTTTCAGAACTGTAATTCTGTGTTTAACATGAATTGTAGGCCACCACAATCTTCAGCCTCCAAAGATATAAGCAGGACCTTAAAAACCCATGCACCTTAGCTGGTTGATAGATGTCATAAAAACTTCCAGGATTTGGAGGACCCTGGTACCTTTGTATGTGATGGCTTATCATATAATGAGCCTATATTCTGTTCTGAATATAGTTTCAGTAAATATTTGGTCAACATACAGGAATTCGTGTATGTGTAAGGTATAGAGTATAATAATATAATATATACTAATGACATTATATGATTAACTTTGAAATTCTCAGAATGTTCCATGATCCCAAGCTCTCCTCCCCTCAGATGTAACCACTAACCTGAATTTTGTTCATTATTCCATTGCTTTCTTTCATAGCTTTATCACATATATTTCTTAATAAATATAAATTTTATATGAATAAATCCTATTGAAACTTATGAATTGTTTTTTTACTCATTGTATGTTCACCAGATTCATCCATACCATTACAACTGGCTATAATTCACTTTATTTTTTTCCCTCATCTATCATTTTTCATTTAACAGATATGCCACAATTTATTATTCACTATTAATGGCTTTGCGTTTATCAGTAATACTGTTATGACTATTGTTATACATGTTCCCTGACTCTAAGAAAGAGTCATTGACTTATGAGTATCCTCAGCTTCACCAGATAATTCAAAATTGTTTTTCAAAGGTTCATTCTAATTTGTATTCCTACCAGCAGTGTCTAATTGTATTGGTTCCTTCACATTCATTCCAACACTTGATACTGTAAGACTTTTGCATATTGACAGTCGATTGAACTTAAAATGATATCTCAATGTGATTTTATTTTGAAATTTTTATTTTCAAGTCTTTACCTACCCTTCAGGTCTCTTCTTTGTGCATATCATTTGACAGTTTTCTAGGATTGTTTGCTCTCTTCTTAGTTTGAAGTTCAATATATTCTGGATACTATCCTTTGTATATATATATTATATATATAAAAATATATATATATCCTCCCCATAGGTTGCTTGCCTTTTTATTTATTTGGAATCTTTTGAGTAGCAAACATACTTAATTTTAATATATTAGAGCCTTTTAAGATTTTCCTTTATGATTGTGCTTTCTGTCTTATATTTAAAATGTCAGTCTGCTCTAAGAGTAAATTGGATAAAATAAAAACCAGTGCATCACTTCAGAGGCCAAATAATGACCCAGAATAAGAGCAGAGTTATCTTGGCTTGGAAATGGTTATTTTTACATTTTTGATATATGGTTACACTGGAAAATTGTGATTATTCAGATTATTTAGACAATATCTTTAGTAAACAAAATTTTAATGTTCCTGTGGTGTTCACCTCCAATTTAACTTTTTTATTCAAATGTCCTAGATGACAGAGATAGAAAAAAACTTAACAGAAGTAAGCAGTGTTTGGGATTCTACTTTTCACATTTACCATGTGCTTCTCACATTTACCTCATCACTGAGAAGTAATTCAAGGGTAACACCTAAAACTCTATCTTTGTTTCATTCTGTCATCTTAATATTTGATATGTTCCTAGTTAGTTACATATGGTCCCTAACCCCACTCCACTTATCTTATATAATTGGGCTGTGCCTCACCTTCCCACTGGTCTGAACATATTTCTGAGGTAGAATCCATCCATCTTGGCTAGGCTGATGGTTCCCGGAGCTGTAGGACATAACATACTTAACACAAGCCCCAGGCAGCTAGAACAAGTTGGTGAATCCGATGCGGGGCTCAAACCCACAAACCACGAGATCATGACCTGAGCCAAAGTCGGACACTTAACCGACTGAGTCACCCAGGCGCCTCTACACTCAGTAGTTTAAAAATATGCATTGCATGAAATTGGGAGGCACTCAATTCTGACTTGGATCTTACCAGGTATTACAGGTTATACTTCTTTCCTAGCATATGATTTTATTAAGCTGTCATGTTTCTCAATTATCTGTATTTTTTCCTTAATCTGCTAACATTGGGGTAGCAATAGGTTTTGTTTGCCAACAGATCTGTCATCCATATGAGTGATGTTTCCTGTAGCCAATGTGTATTATTTTTTTTCATTTTCAGAAATACATCACAGTTTACTAATTATAATGAATTTATTATGAATCATAAGATTAACAGCTTAATTAACATCTTGCAGACTTTAATTGAAGATACTTAGTTTTTATTATACCATCCAGTATCTCTCCTTAGAATCATAAAAGTTGTAGTTGTCAAGTTTTCCGTCATTGTTGAATTATCCTGCAGGTGACACTTTTGAGAATATATTTATTAGGTATTTGCTTCATAGTGTAATTTGAGAGGTGGCAGAAATGGCTTCTGTAGCTAGAAGTATCTTTTCCTTTAACCTAGTATATACCTTAAACTCCGTCAGTTTTCACCCATTCAATCTGTTAACCTTTCTACCCAGCACCCCTGCTAAAATGTGTGCATGTGTGTGTGTGTGTGTGTGTGTGTGTGTGTGTGTGTGTTTGCACCCTTGCACCCCTGGAGGAACCTTAGCATATTAACAAGGTTTGGATCAGTACTCCTTTTAGCAGAAAGAAACTCCTTATCAGCTGCTTTCTAAAGTAACAGCTTAGATGAAGGGGAATTTGAATAAGAAAAATGAAACAGTGAGATAGCAGGTAGGAAGCAGTCATCAACACGGAAGCAGAGAGGACAGGCTGCCACTGCACTTTTGGAAGTAGGAGTAGGGCACCTTAAGAAAAATGGCACCAGTGACTAACTTTGCTATTCCACAGTGTTCTGGTCTTGGACCAAAAAAGAAGAAAGTCTTTAAAAGGTTTGATTCATGAGGATATTTTCCATATTTTCCACTCTAGATAGAATGCAATGGATATCTGATATGGTTTTGTGCCAATCTAAGTGACTATTGAGAGTAGGTTTCCAAATTTCTCTGATTGCCATCAGTAGGCAAGGATCAAGTGGGATTTTTTTTTCCCCTGGTTGCCTTTATCAATGTCAGTGAAATGAGAGCAAGGCTCTCTATTCTTTCAAATTGGAAAGAAATCAGATCTGAATCCTGAAAAATCAGCTGAACGTCCTTCAACCTGCAGTCCTTCATCTGATTTGTTGAGCCTAACAACTGCCTTATTAAAGGGAACCTTATCCTGTGATAATTCAAAATTTGGCATACCAAAAGTTTTATTTTAAAAATCTTGAAATAATTCTTCTAAGTTGTGATAATTTGGAACAAGACAAAATTATAACAGTTTTTTTAAAATTCAAAATATAACTTTTCTGAGCTAATCTTCCCAAGTTGTGTGTCTGTTAGGGTAGGAATCCAACTACTGGTACTGTTAGACCCTCAGAATAATTTGATTTGATCACCTATCATTGTCTGTAGTGATACTGTATGTTAAAACGTAACAGAAAGAGGTGTCTATTATAGACTGAATTGTCCCCCCCACTTTCAAGTCCCAACACCTAATGTGACTGTATTTGGAGATAGAGTCTTTAGAAAGGTGACTAAGGTTCAATGAGGTCAATAGAAAGGTGACTAAGGTTCAATGAGGTCAATAGGGCGGAGCTCTACTCGAATAGGGCTGGCATCCTTATAAGAAGAGACATCAGGGTTAACAGAGAGAATGGCCATGTGAGGACACAGAGAGAAGATGGCTTTTGGCAAACCAGAGAGAAAGCTTTACTCAAAATCAAGCCTGTGCACACCTTTATCTTGAATTTCCAGCCTCCTGAACTATGAGAAAATAAATTTCTGTTGTTTAAGCCACACAGTCTGTGGCATTTTTGTTTGGGCAGCTCCAACAAACTAATATAATATCTAATTTGAAAATAGTTTTTAAATACCCTCATTTTCTTAGGATAGGGTATCATTTCTTAACTTCTGGGTTAGATTCTCTTTCTTTTAATAAAGACCTTTAGCCTTAGTTCTTCCCCTCCCAGGTTCACAGACTGTCTGGTCCTCACAGTAGGTACTCTAGCTTGGAAGGCTGGTCACAAGATTTTGCAAGTTTAATAAGAAAGCAGAAGGCCCAGATGATTACATCAGCCTCCTTGGTCTGATACACTTCATACCGCTTTTAGTCCTCTAAAGTTCCTGTAACATGCTTCTAGATTTTTGTCATTCTTTAAACCGATTAACTCTATAATATTTGATGCCTACTGGGGCGCCTGGGTGGCTTAGTCGGTTAAGCGTCCGGCTTTCGCTTAGGTCATGATCTCACGGTTTGTGGGTTCGAGCCCCGCGTCGGGCTCTGTCCTGACTGCCAGCTCAGAGCCTGGAGCCTGTTTCAGAGTCTGTGTCTCCCTCTCTCTCTGACCCTCCCCTGCTCACGCTGTCTCTCTCTCTCTCTCTAGAAATAAAAAAAAAAAAAAAAAGTTTAAAAAAAATTAAAAAATAAAAAAAATTAAAAAAAATATTTGATGCCTACTTCAGTCGATGCTATGGTTTTTTGTTTCTTTGTTTTATTTTGTTTTCCTAAAGGGTGAACTTGTGTATTGTTACACAGACCCATGATACTCTGGGATCACATTATGCTACAAACTCATATTTATTCATGGATAACCTCCACTCTCCTAAAATATTCACTATGAGATTTTCCCGTAAGATTCTCTTTAAGATAACTTATATCTTCTGCTAAGTTATCTCCTATGTTTACTTGGGATAGGCACCCTAGAGCCTTGGGCCAAATCTGGCCCACCACCGGATTTTATCAATAAAGTTTTACTGGAGCACAACTACACTCATTGGTTTATGTTTTCTTTGGCTGCTATTATGCTAAATAATGACAGAACTGAGATGTTACAAAAGAAGAAAAATGACCATATGAGTCTAAAATATTTATTCCCTATATAACTGTATGTTACTAAAATATGTATTATCTATAAAAATATTTACTTTAAGGAAAATGTTTGCTGACTCCTGCTGTGTACTGACCACTTTGCCTCATAGCCCCAACACATTCCTATACCTTATTGGTATATAAATCCGAAGTAACGTTGAGAAACTATACCTTACTACTGTTAAATCTTTTTGTTAAATTAATATGTCTGTATTTATCAAGGGGTGTTTTGTGTGTGTGTGTGTGTGTGTGTGTGTGTGTGTGTATTTATACGTTAACCAAGTTGCAAAAGGTTTTGTTTTTTTTTTTTTTATTTTGTTTTTTGTGTTGCACTCCCATCAGATCTCATTCATATTGGCTGATGTGAAAGTAGTAGTATTATCAGGTAAAGTTTTTAATTTCTTCTTCAGAAATTAAGTATTCACAATGTTTTCTAAGGCTAATGGCTCTCATGCAGTGCTTCATGCTTTATATCTAGATTTGTTATTACCGACTGTTAGGAAGCCAATGTTACAAGGTCAGGAGATTAGCTTAGGGGGAAGAAAAAAAGGCAAGCAGTTACTCTAAGTTTAAAATCCATGCAGTGTGATGGGTTATTGTGATGAACTTAGTTTTGAAAGACCTCGTTTATTATGTAATAGCAAAATGCAGTTAGCAGAATGCTTCTGTCAGTGAACCTTACAAATTTTGTGGTAACCACCAGAGATGTTCATATGCACTGTAAGAAGGGAGCAAATTTGACACCGAAAACAACATATAATCCAGTGAAAACAGAATATCCTGAGAGTTACCTTGTACTTTAGAAGACTCCTTGATCTTCCAGAGCCTGAGGTTGGTCACTCATCTTCACCATCTAGTTCTTACACTGCTTTTGATGACTCAGTTATAATTTTGATAATGAATCTCTATAGTAAGGTATTCATATATAAATAATAGTGATTCATGTATAAATAATTCAATTTATATATATTTTTTAATCTGAGGAAACTTAACTAAGATGCACTAGAGAAAATTCATGTCACATTAAATGTACAAGAATCTGAACTTTGTGCTATATTTAAAAATCATTTCATTCTTGGGATGCCTGGGTGGCTCAGTTTGTTAAGCTTCCAACTTTTGCTCAGGTCATGATCTCAACGTTTGTTCATTCGAGTCTGATTTCAGGCTCTGCGCTAACAGTTTAGACCCTGGAGCCTGCTCAGATTTTGTCTCCCTCTCTCTCCCCCTACCCCGCTTACACTCTGTCTCTCTCTCTGTCAAAAATGACAGACCAAAGTTAAAAATGTAACCTCGTAGAAGACAAAAACTGTTTTATTAACTGTTTAATTCCCCTACACAGCGCAGTTATGATCTCATCCAGTTTCATCTTTAAAAACAGTGAAGAGACAAAATTACTTTACAGAACCTTTAGGAAAGGGCCTTGATGGAGACAGATATATTATTACCTCTCACTAAATCCAGTGCATCTGAATTTCCCTATAACGCTGGGAAAACATGCTATTGAACATTAAATTATGTATTTTTCTTATCCTTATGGACCATGTTGTATGTAAAATATACCCCTTGAGGTGCCTGGGTGGCTTAGTTGGTTAATGTCCAATTTTGGCTCAGGTCCTAATCTTATGGTTCATGAGTTCAAGTCCTGTGTCAGGCTGTGTGCTGACAGCTCAGAGCCTAGAGCCTGTTTCTGATGCTGTGTCTCCCTCTCTGCCCCTCCCCTGCTCATGCACGCGCTTACTCGCTCTCTCTCTCTCTCTCAAAAATAAATAAGCATTTTAAAAACTTTAAAAAACATATGCCCCTTGACACACCAGAATCATGCTCAGCATGGCATTGAATGGCATGTAGAGCTCAAGGCTTACTCCAAGAACTTCAGGTTTATGCCACTCTTACACTCCCCATAGTGCACAAAGTCATTGAGGGCCTTCTGAGAAGGATCACCCTGTGAGCTGTTTGGGTGGGGTTTAATGTTTGTAAATTAAATCCACCTGTGAGAACAAATCATTCTAGCAGGTGGTGGTAATAGTAACTTCTCAAGGTTTATATTTAGCACTTACTCTGAACCCAGCTGGCTGCATGCACCTACAGAGCAATAATGCTCATGACATTGAGCAAGGTCTATCATCATCATCTTTATTTTAGGGGCGAGAAAGCTGAGGAGCACAACAGTTGAGCAAATCACCAGAGATCACTCTGCCAATGAGTGCCCCAAATCAGGATTTAAACACCAGAAATGCTCTCAACCACCAAGCTAGACTCCCTTAAGTATTCAATCAGTATGTGTTAATGACTGAAAAACTACAAGTAACAAGAAGTATATTTATTTAATTGAACACTGTACAACATCTGGCTTTTGTTTCACATTGCTTTTTTAAAAATTGTTAACCTCTACATTTATTGTTTCCATAGTCCAAAGAAAATTTTAAGATACTGAAATAATCAGCCATTGGTACATAGGAATCTGGGCATATAAACCTTAGCTGTAGCCACCTGCCATCATGCACAGATCCAGGAGCACTGTTCACATAGAAGACCATGTGAATGATGCCCCCATTCCAGAATCGTACAGAGCACTGGCCTGCTTGTTAGTCATTGGATTTGTCAAAAAACATTTGTCTTTATCAAACAAAAAATTTGTGTCTTTTTCACACTAGTTACATATAGTGCTCTGCCTCCAAATGCCACTCCTATACATATTTAACACAGAGAGATGTCAATAAATGTTTTGACACATTTGTTATGTCTGTCTTAAGCGTGAGGATTTCAGCTTGGTCAACTTTGTGCCCATAAATAATGTTTGTTTTTTGTGTTTATACAGAAATCCAAGGTTGATTTCAAGATCAAATCCATGGTGAAAATTCAGTGTATTATTTTTAATTAGGTGGGGATTTCTCCAAAGACTTCTTTGTGTCTATTATAGTAGTGTTAATAATGTAATTATTACTATGGCTAATTCCGAAATTTCGCCCAAGTAATCACCATAGTCTGCTGCCTTTGAAGTTTTTGGGAAAGCAGAAGCACTGTGTTTATAAACTTGCTGGTGTGAGGTTAATTCAGAAAGTTACTTGATCTTTGGCTCTTGATCTCAAAATCTATCTCGTAGTAAGGAAGGAGAAGAAAAGGAAAAAAGCATTTGCTCTGTCACTTGTCAGTAAATTAAAGGAAGAAATGAGATACACTCAAAATAAAGTAATAAAGCGGAAACATAAATTATCTACCTAAAGTGCCATTACCTTTAGACACTGTTCATATTGTAGATAAAGAAATGCTTACCTACTCTCTACAGATGATGTTCTATCCCTTAACATCATTACTCTTCATGAGGAAGTGGGCATACTTGTTGGAAAATGACTTAGATTGTTTCCAAGTTCTTTGGAGGATCTCATGTAAATTCATTAGTAACTCTGGAACTATCTACTATGCATTTAAGTAATGAAAAATGTATTAGTTTCAGTACACCAATGTATTAGCTTCCACTCTGTAGTTAAATGAAAAATGTATTAGCTCTACATATAAATATATTAACATTCACTCTGGCATTTTTCTCTTAGACATTACACCGATTGAACTAGTCTCTAATACAAACACTACTTAAAGTCTCAATGTTGGAGAATTACACTTAAAAAAAATCTCTTAAGTAGCAAAAGCTATTTGTATCTACAGTGGCATTTGTTTATTATGGGGGAAAAAATATTCCTTCATAAGACAGTGTGGTTTTAGTACATATTCACTAAATATGTTTTAGCTAGTTTTGTGTTAGATGCAAAAGAAGCATATTATTTTTAAAACTCTATAAATCATTACATACCTTAATCATTTGAAATTTTTAAATCTAGAATTGAGAGATAAAGATATTCTTTTGAGTGGGAAGACATAGCATGGGCTGCTCAGTTATTATTGAAAGATTACACTTTATGTAGCAACTAAATATATATATCTGTAAGATATATCACTCTGCACTATCCAAGAGAATTTTTTTAATTTTCATGAATTTCTTTTCTGTTAAACCATGTTTTCTACTAAGTTTAAACTGAACCATTTTCTAACTGTTCAGTGCCAACACTATTGATAACTTTTTAAAAAAATTTTTTAATGTTTTATTTCTGAGAGAGAGAGAGAGAGAAGCAGCGTGAGCAGGGGAGGGTCAGAAAGAGAGGGAGACACAGAATCCCAAGCAGGCTTCAGGCTCAGAGCTAGCTGTCAGCACAGAGCCCGACTCAGGGCTAGAACCCATGAACCTTGAGATCATGACCTGAGCTAAAGTCGGACGCTTAACCAACTGAGCCACTCAGGTGCCCCTATTGATAACTTTTAAAATGCCTTCCCCTCCACATCTCCTTGACAAATAGTGTGTTATGTTTGACGAGTTGATCTGGCAATCTCTATGAAACATAAAAGTAAAGTTACAGAAAAAGTGTGAGATATCAAAATATAATTTGAAATCAAAATACATTCTTGTAATTTTTTCTGATTCCCACCCTTTTTTTTTTCTCCATTAACACTTTAGTCATGACTTCCCACTGTGCTATAGTTTGGAAATGAGTACTCCAAGGGCAAAAAAGTTGTGCTGTGAATATTTACTTTTACATTTATGATGCCTATAGAACTTCCATCCCATGTGTCTACTTGCACCTTCATCGTGGAATAACTGGATCCCAATTCTCTATTCCTTTGTTCTCCATTTGTTTTTGGAAGCTCCCACAATGCATGGCTTAAAAGTTGCCACAAAGGACTTGCTTGCTATGGGGGGGGGGGGGTCACCCAGCATCTGCCCTGGTCTTCTCCTACTCTACTTTCTGGCCATGTTTTGAGCTTGCAAATTCTTTAATCTTGATGGGAATTGCCACCACCCCTCAGGAAAATGAGGACAAGAGAACTAATCCCAGATGTTCTCAGTACTTCGTACCATTAGGCATTAGGATGTATTTCATCCCCTGTCCTCTGTGTCCTCTGCTGAACAACACTGAATATGTATGTTTAAATTAGACATAAAAAGTAGGATATTGGTAATCCATTGGGGATTGCACAATGTTTTTCAGAAGTCTGAGACTTACACCTGATGGAGAGACCTGCTAGCCTCAAAAGAGAAGAAAAACCAGGAATTGCTGATCTCTATGCCTTAAATTATCTGAGCTAACTTGGAAATGAAATTGTTTACAAATTTAAGAAAAGTATTTTGTAAAGCATTTTGTTATTGGGCAAGTTCCAAACTTTCAAACTTAAACTCATACCGTTTTATTATTTTAAAACTGCCCCCAACTCCTCATATCAACAATGAAATCCAAACAAGCTTATAAAATCCTGACAGAATCACAAGCACAAGATTTTTAAAAAGCATCAAATTTTGTGTAGACTCTTTTCTGTTTCATTCAAATGCATTTGCTGCTTTCCCCTAGAACAAAACAAAATTAACTCTCTCAAGGGCATTTGGTTTAGAATTAACAGTACTTCCCCATACATTTCTCTATGTGGGTTTCTAAATTATTTTAATTATTTGAATGCAGGGCATAATTTCTATTTTCTTTACATACATAGGATTAAAAAAAAGTACATACACTATTGTCCTCCGCGTTATTTCTAAGACAAGCAGAGTACATACATTTTGGTTACTGTGGTTCTTCAGATTGTACAAAGAAAGGGCCCAAAGGCCCTGTCTTCCCAGGATTGGCCCCTACCTCAATGGGAGATATGACTAACTTTGAAACCAAGTCAGCTTGGGTCTCCTGGGATTTGTATTCATCTTCCTGCCAGTTGCCAAACTGCTCCTTTAACTCCTAAAAAGCTCTGGTTCTTGGCCATTCTCTTGGAATCAACTACAGTTGTCCTTAGGCACGTGATAAAGGGGCTCTCCGCCTGACCTCTGATGTCTGTTTAGACCTGTCATTTAATACCAAGCCTACTCTTGCCTAAATGCATTTCCTCAATTAGTCCCCAACTGCAGAAGTTGTCCTTACTCATTCTTTAACGCCTGATCTGAATTTGATCACTAACCTACATGTTGGAATAGAGTTTGGAAGTCATACTTGGAATCAAAACCCATTGCACTTTTCAACTGTATGACCTTGGACAAATTGCTAATCCCTTCACCTATAAATTCTAAGTCTACAACAGAAGTAGATAAATAATAGGTCTTTAATGACTTATATGTGTGAACTGTCAAGTTCAATGCAGCATGTATTGTAGGAATGTAACAAATGTTAACTATTATTTTCTTGTTTGACTTTAAATTCCAGTTCAATGGATAAATTTCTCCATTTGCTTCTACCTCAGTGTCCATCTCATTTGACTTCCAATAAATGACTCTTTGTAGATTCTTCAAATCTTTGAGCTTTTGTTAGGTCCCTTGATTAACATATGATACAATGATTTATAATAAGATATATAGATAGATCGTGGGGTGCCTGGGTGGCTCAGTCGGTTAAGCGCCCAACTTCTGCTCAGCTCATGATCTCATGGTTCATGAGTTCTAGCTCTGTGTCAGTCTCTGTGCTGACAGCTCTGAGCCTGGTGCCTGCTTCAGATGCTGTGTCTCCCTCTCTCTGCCCCGCCCCAACTCGTTCTTTCTCTCACTCACTCTCTTTCTCTCTCTCAAAAATAAATAAATATTTTTTAAAAAGAGATCTATAGATCTTACAGAGGGTCTTCATCTTTGTTTCTGATACAGAACTCCCAAAACCCTAGGAATTTCCTAAGGGATAAGAGTGATAATAGTGTTTTAATATACATAACAAACCCTTCTCAGGCACACCTGAGTTTATGCTAATGAGGTGACTTTTGAAAAGCACCAAAGAAGAGGCTGGTTGCCAGGGGAAAAATTCTTGTGATTGGATTACTGAAACTTTGAGTCCAGACCTCCAAGGAGCTGAGAGGGGTGGAGGTTGAATAGATTGCCTATGGATGATTGACAGGGCTACAGGAGAGAGCAGCCCTTTCCCCATATCTACCCTGTGCATCCATTTCATCTGGTTATTCTTCAATTATATCCTTTTATACTAAATGGAAATCTGGTAAGTAAGATGTTTTTCCAAGTTATGTGGGCTGCTGTAACAAATCAGTGAAACCTGAGGTAGAGGTCATTAGAACATATGATCTACAGCTGGTCAGTCAGAAACACAAGTGACAACCTGGTCTTGCTATTGACATCTGAAAGGGGATGCCCCTGTAGTAATGAGCACTTAATCTGTGGAATCCGAAACTGTCTCCAGATAATGTCAGAGTTGAGTTGAATTGTAGGATCCCTGGTCAGTGTCCATGGAGAATTGAGTTAACTGTAACCCCACACACATTGGAACTGGGTGCAGAATCAATAAAAGCCTTTCTCTCTGTTCCTGACCTCACTTTCATACTTTTGGTTTCATGTGATTCAGTGTTGTGACCTTGTCCCCCAACATAGTTTTAGCAATAAAAGGTTTTCATAACCATAAGATCTAAGTATACCTTAAAAAGTTTTTTAAGGAGAGAGACTATGAGCCGGTGGGAGGGTAGAGGAAAAAAGAGAGAGAGAAAATCTTAAGCAAGCTCCATGCCCAGCAGAGCCAGACTCAGGGCTTAATATCATGACTCTGAGATCATGACCTGAGCTGAAATCAAAAGTAGGACATTTAACCAACTGAGCCACCTAGGCACCCTGCCTCAAACATTTTTAAGCCCTTCAAATTTATAAGGGAATTTTATTTGTATAAGATAAGAAACAGCAAGGTGTACAAGTTGAAGATTTCTGGAGGAAATAAGTATGTTTCTCTTTTTTCACTTTCACATGTGCTTTCATACAGTCATTATATGAAAAAAAAGCCCTACAAAATCAATAACCTTTGATACTAATTCATTATTTTTAACTGTAAATACAACTCTAAAACCATAGCAGAGTGAATTTCTGTATATGAAGACAAATGTAATTGATGAACCCATTTAGCTAGACATTATGGAGTTTTATGTCTTAATAGGCATCTCACACTCAACATGTGGACCTCTTTGCCTCGTGTTCTCCCCTAAACCTGTTTTACCTATAGCCTTCTGCATCTCCAATGATGGTAGCTTTATCATTCCCATTGTGTGGACCAAAAACTCGAGATTCCTTTTGGTTTCCTTGCTTTCTGTCATATATTTTGGCCAATCTGTTCCTTTACCTTTAAAATATATTCAAAGGACAGCTGGGTGGCTCAGCTGGCTAAGCATCCAGCTCAGGTGAGATTGGCTCAGGTAATGATCTCAGATTTGTGGGATCGAGTCCCGTATCAGACTCCAAGCTAAATGTGGAGCCTGCTTAAGATTCTCTCTTTCTCTCCCTCTGCCCCTCCCCTGCTTCCACTCTGGCTCTCTCTCTCTCCGTTATATATATACACATATACACATATATATATTACATTATATATATATATATTACATTATATATATTACATTATATATATATTCGAATCCAGCTGCTTCTTCCCCCCTTCCATGCTGCCTTCCTGATCTGAGGCACTGGCAAGCATCTCTCTCCTCCAGTACTAAACTATCTTCCTAACTGGTCTCCCTTTTGCTTTCTAGATTCTCTTCTGCAATCTGGTTTTCCTGCTTCCACTGTCTTCTCTATACTTTTCATTCTCAACACAACTATCAGAGTAATTATTTTAAAAAGCAAACCAGAACATGCCATTCCTTTATTCGAAACTTGCATCGACTCCCTATTTTACTCTGAGCAAAGCTGTCCTCCTGACGGCCTGCACTGTGTCACCTGTAACTGCACCTGTACTTCCTCCCCTCCCATAACTAGCTTAACTCCTCTGCTCCTGATTCTAGTCTTTCCCACCTAGAAACATCCTAGACTTTACCCACACTTATGCCTTGGCTCTTACTATCATCTGCATAATCTGCTCTTTCCTTGTATAAATTATTGGCTAACTTCATCTCTTCTGCCAGCTTTTTTCACATCTCACCCTCTCTATGAGACCTGTCCTGAACACTACATATCGTACTGTTGCTACTGTGCTCATGAGTCCCTTTATCCTGGTCCACATTTTCTTTTTTCTATAACATTTATAAACCTCTCACATACTATTTACCTTACATATTATATTTGCTTATTGTATCTTTTTTCCTCCTAAAATAGAAGCTCTTTAAAGATAGTCATCTTTGTTTTATTCACTTATGTATCCCAAGCATCAAGAATAATGCCTAGCACAGAGCTAAATACTAATATCATTTAGAGCTAAATAATATTTAGCTAAATAAGCATTTATTCACTAAATACCTAGTGAATGAAAACGTGAATGAATAAATAAAATATTCTGTCGAATAAATTCATTTTCATACGTTTAATGCATTAGTGTTTTGTTGGGTGGGAGGTTTGTTACTACTGCTATTTCTATGTGAAGTTGAAATACAGAAGGGAAAATCAGATCTCACCAGTTATCTGCCTTTACACAGATAAAGGCAAATGATTGAATGCTTGACTGAGTTAAAGTGGTTGTTTAGACATTCTTTTAAGTAATAGCTTAAGGAAAAACTAAGCTATTTGACTTCCACCCCCTCTCTCCTTACTAGAGCTAGAATTGTCAAAATGGCACATAATACACACGTGGTTTTTAAAGAACTTAGTTAATTGAATTCATTGAACCAAAAATACTCACAGTGAAAATCATCAACATTTATATGTAAAACAAAATCTGTTTTTGTCTGACTTAAAGAGGATATAGCTGGGGGCTAATGGATTACAAACAAATAGGAAAATCATCTGACATACTTTTTTTTTAATTTTCATGCAAGCTTTCTAAACTTTGAAATGACAGTATTTGCAAATTCTTTACATGATTTTAAAGTATGTAGTAAGTTGAAGCATTTAAATTGAGTAACAGAAGCAAATACTTCTCATCATACATGAGAACTACCATAGAAACAATAGAGCAAATGCTGAATTCTGTAAAAATGCTATACTTTGTGTGAAACCACATGCTCTATTTTCAGAGATTTGGAAGGTCATTTATAGGTTAGCCTGGAAAGAATAAGATCTTCAGCCTAAAGGAGATAAGCAATTTTTGTACAGAAGTATGTCTATCATGGATTATATAATCAGGAAGTGGTGGGTTTGTGGAAAGAATAGGATACAAAAGAGAAAAACAATGTGAAGAATCACTGGTTCCCTTATGCAGGTCTTAGGGAAGGGAAAGTCAGGTGATGGCAAATATTACTTGGAAACACTTGGAAAGCTAAACAGGGACTGCAATATCAATAGCTACGTTCAAGAACAGCTCTTAAATGCCGAGGGCAGTTCATGTGTGAGTATATGTATATAAAACACATATGTACACATATGCTTATAACACACACACGGTGTATGTGTATATGAGAAACACTAGGAGAATCCTTGATCAAAAATATTAGCATCACTGTTCAACCCTTGATATCAAATTTTCCATTACTGATGGGTAATTCATTTATTGCTGAATTTTGGAAATAGAAAAGCCCTTGTAATGACAGAACTATTCCTAGGATTGTATGTCCCATCAAAACCTCTTTTTAAATGTGTCACTTTTGTTAGGTCTCTTTCCTACTGATTGCATGCAGTATTAGAGTGCTGGACAAGGGGGTAAGACAAGACAAAAATTAGAGGGTAGTCATAAAGATATTTTTTGATTTCTGTTTCAAGCACAAAGAGGAATTCAGGCAGATTGTTCATTACAAATTAGTGTATTCATTAATACCCCTAAATAAATGTGATACACTACATCAAAGTATGTATTTTTGAAAAAAAATGCTATAAATACAACCAATTTTAAATGCTTTAATGTGCTTGGTCACTGGCAAATCATTCCATTAATTATGATAGGTGGTTCCACTGTGGCAGGTGAGTATTAAAATCCCTTTGAATTTATCTATAAATAGATTGGAAATACTTAGTGTATATTCTGTTGGTATTTCCCAGGGAGTAGGTATTATTCACATATATCAAACAGAGATGAAAGGCAGAGACACTTAGATTGTCCGGAAATCAAGCTTTGCTTTAAAAAATCTAGGTTATTTTATTCATGACAGCAGGAGATACCTGATTAAAGTAATTTTGACATAGATCAAATAAATAAATTCTCCCATGGAAAATGTGAAATTCATCAACTTTGGTCCTACCCACCTCACCCACCCACCCACGTTTTCAGTCTTACTGTTAAAATTGGTCCACATTTTCTTTTCAGTTGATATTCTTACACTTCATCTTCAGGATGCACCTGGTTTGCATTCCTGGTTATATATTGTTACTCTAAATAGTCCCCCAGAATGTGGCAAAGTTTGTAGCACAATGAGTTACGATGCAATTTGGTACCCTGGAGGTGAATTTTAAAATATTCTTTGTTGGTTTGCCGGATTTTATTTGATGCCAGCAAGGAATATTGTTGAGAAGCTAGGATTATATCATAGCCTATATCAACAGATGGAACTTTAAAAGCCAGTCAGATTGCAAGCCATATTTGTATTATGTTAAATAATATATTTAATTACATCAGTACTTCCTTCACACCTTAACTTCAGTGGATCCCAAAATAATTTCATGAAAACTTGGGGAAGAAGACATTCTCATTCCTCAAATAAACTACATAAATTATACAAAGTATATTGTCCTTCTCTGGTGCTAATGGCTTCCATCCTGACCATATTTTATATAGACGTGTAAACTTAGAAACAGGTATGCATATGCGTTTTCTGTGTATATGTGACCAAATCTAAAACATTTAGCTTTCCCATCTCTCACTAACTTTCTCCCCAGCTTCTCGCCTCTTTCCCAGTGAACACACCTGTATTTATTTCTGCAATTAGAAAATAAAAACTTTGTGTTTTTCCATTCTTCTGTCTTTATTTCTACTATTTCTTCCTCACCTGTCTCCATTTGTTAAAGCTCTGCCTGTACTTGAGGACTCAAGAGGCACACTTTGTTATCATTGCTTGGGTCCCATTCAGAATCCACTAACAGAAAGCTCTATGATTTGGGGCAAGTGACCCAGCCACTCTAAACCTGTGTCCTCTTCTGGATGGACAGTGATGGTAATGGATGTACCTCCTAGGGCAGATGTGATTATATTGAAATAATCCCTTTAGAGCACTGCATACAATACCTGTCACACAGGAAGTGCTTAAACAATGGAAGCTGAGCTGTGTCATCTCCACAGAGCCCTTTTTATCCTCACATGTTAATCTCTTCCCCTCAAGTGACCTCATAGTGCTTTGCTGTTAGAAACCTCTTACTGAATTGTGTTCTCTAGTCTGGTGGTTTGTGCACATGACTGGCTTCTGTGTTACTGAGCATTTGCAGAGATCCTACAATGCAAACACTGTGTTTGATGCTCAGAATATGGTAGTGAAAACACAGGCACAATATCCTGGTTTACCTTTTATATGGAGAAGATGGACAACAAAAAAGTTAATAGATAAATTGCATAATTTGAGATCATGATAAGGGCTAGGAAGGAAATTAAAGAGCTGATATGATAGTTACTGTTTTTGTTTATATGTTTGGAGCTGCATTACGAAGAGTGGAGTGAGACTATACTATTACTTGAGTGCCTCTTGAGACTATTTGACTGCCCCTGTCTAAGATCATAGACATCCTATAAAAAGTTGCTGCAGCTACAGCAACTTTAGGGGACTTCTCTGGGAGCTGCATCCTCCCTCTCATTTAAATTCATTTACCCTAATCAGATTGAAACCTATTTTCTCCTTATTCTGATCACTCCATTGTCTCTTCCATTCTATTCAGATAGAGGCTACTGTCTGCCTGGCATTGATTTCAGGTTCCTCCCAAGACACTATCACTAGCTTAGATCCTCTTTATGTATCCATATACTGTAGCTGGACAGCAGGAGCCCAGAGCCAGGACAACTGTTTTGGGCCCTGCCTCCACACTTGGTGTTCCTTCTTGCCAGGAAGGGAAAAGTAGATAAGGAATCCCCTAAGGGTAAGTTCTAATTATCTCCCTGAAGAAAAGAACTTGGGCAGAGAAACTCAACAACAGTACCAGCTGTCATTGCTGATTTTTATTTTAGAGATTAAAAAGGGATTCACAAAACTTGTCTTCATAATAAAATAGAAGAAAAATTTCCTTTGGATAAATCATTCTACAGGCTTCTTTACCACAAGCTGCATAGATTTTGGTTTCTAATATGCTTATCATATTAACAGCTCTTTTCAGAACCTCTCCTGAGACTCAGAGCCAAGGATGAATGCTGATGACAAAGGGAGATTATACATGTCTCTTGACATGCTCATTCTGTCTGTCCACTGTCTTTTGTCAGTTCATCTGTCCATCTCTCTGTCTCTCACTTATTTTAGATATGTTCTTTATCCATCCACTTTTCTAGAAAATACCTGTATATAAACCTAACAAGACTAAGAAGAGTAAGGTGGAATTGGATTGTGGGGTTGAATCCATTGATTTGACTCACCCTTGCCTCTTTGGTCTGTCTGTAGGACCAGACGGTCCTGTTTGGGCTCTCTGAACTAGGGTCATTGAAAATGGACCCAGTCTTACTGTGGCTAACTCTGAGAATACTAGCTTGATATTTTTATTTGGATTATATGTCAGTGCTGCCTAAGGAGGAAAGGCAGTGACTCTTCCTGACATTGAGAAAAGCAACTAATCCTTCATCTTGTTTTTTGCAAATATCTAGTATTATTCTGCTTGTTCCCCAGGCACAAGCTTCATGAATTAATGCCTCCTTTCACAGTTAAATATTCAAAAGTCATTGAATATTTTAAAGATGGGTGGTAGAAGGAGTTGCAGTGTTATATTGAAAGCATTTGATTAAATAGATTTGAGAGCCACAGCTAAATTAATAAAAACTGGCACACTTTACCCACTTTTCTTTCTTATTTTTCAGATGTGAAAATTGCTCTGACTTCAAGTCTTGTCTGCGTGAAAGCATTAAGTGTTTCAGAAATCAACATTTTCTTATCCATCCTTTGTGTCCATTGGGGGAGGGAAGCCAACTTGTGACATTGTTTCCTTATGTTCTAGAAACCTGATAATACCTTATTGTACATCAGGTTTCATTGGAATGAGG
Organism: Proteles cristata cristata; assembly: GCA_017311185.1. Taxonomy (NCBI): domain Eukaryota; kingdom Metazoa; phylum Chordata; class Mammalia; order Carnivora; family Hyaenidae; genus Proteles; species Proteles cristata. Next base: position 2,736,412 of record JAESUZ010003687.1, on the reverse strand, counting down.
CTCTTGTGACAAGATCTGTGAAGAACGTTATGTTATTAATTTAGACGTCTGCACTTACCAATATAGCTTTTTCAAGACAATTTTTGTTGGGCTACAGGTGGTTATTTAAGACAATCAATTTACATAGAACAATTTATTCTTTTTTCATGCTGTTAAAGCAAATTGGTATGTAATTAGATTTATATACTGAATAATCTCATTTGCATATCCAATTAATTCTTCCTCTTTTAATTTGCTAGGGTTGAATTCACTTTAGTAGTAAAAATAACACTTAAATTATCAAGGACTCAAATTTTCCTTTGCTGTAATTTGTTCAAGATGTTCCATTTAAAAATTGGTCCCTAGCTTTCTTTTCAAAATCTTTTGGGAATATGTGAAAGACTTTACTTAAAAGTGCCCTTAGCCAAAAATCACAAACTTGTGGTTTGCCCTTTGTGATATATAGGGAAATGGATGGGATAAAGCCACATCCTGCCTCATTACACAATATTTTTCAAAACCAGAGGAAGTCAGGTTCCAGGTTTTTATCCTCTGACCTATTTTCACATTTCAGGATATGTTTAAACACAGAAACACATACAAAAATGATGTCTCTTCCTAAATGATTTGTACTTACTCTTCAGTTGTATCCCTTTAACTATTGTGACTTATCACTAAAATAGAAAACGTATAACACTAGAATTCAAACACATCAGGGTTTCATATTTGTTTTGAAGGCAAAAAGGCCTACTTTTGCTGGCTCTGATGTTGGGCAACTGACTTTATCTGAGAGTCAGTGTCCCTCCTGTGTAACAGAGAAAGTCCTGTGCAGCGTACCTTTTAGAATTACTGAGATTGCACAGTGTGTAACATGGGAAAGTACTGCCACTGAGCAACTGGCCATAGATCGCCAGTGAGCATCGTGTCTGGTCTGTAGTCAAGATACGTGAGCACTAGCAAATGTTCACTTCCTAAGACTTCATAATATTTTTATTAGGCTCAGTGAACAGGTATTAATGATCATTTCCATTGCCAGACACTTAAAGTCAGTGTTGACTGAGTATTTTGTGTGAGTTACTTCATCTCTCTATGCCTCAGTTTCTTCATTTGTAACTTAGGAATAATAAAGAGTTCGTTTGTCATTCAATGGTGATTGTAACTAAAAGAGTTAGAATGTGTTAAACTCTTAGAGTATTTCCTAGTCCATAGAAGGCAGTCAGTAAATGTTCACCATTGCTGTCATTGTTCTCATTTTGAAGAATATATATCCACACAAACCAGAGGATTATTTTTATCCTTGTCAATTATCTAGCGTAAGAGTTTACTAAGGCTGCCATATCAAAGTGCCTCTCGTTGGATAGCTTGAACAGAAGTTTCTTGCCTCAGTTATGGAAGCTAGCCATCCAGGATTGGGTTGTTTGCAGGTTTTGGTTTTTCTGGAGGCCTCTCCCCGTGTCTTGAAAAGAACTGCCTTCTTGCTTTGCCTACAGGCATTTCTTCTGTGTGTGGGTCCAAATTTCTTCCCCTTATAAAGAAATGAGTTATATTGGATCAGGACCTACATTTTAATTTAATCACCTCTTTGAAGGCCCTCTCTCCAAATCACTCACAGTTGGAGTTTATGGGGGAATAGCTCCAATCCTTTGAATTTGAGGGAACATAATTCAGTCCATAACACCAGCGCTTAACTTTATGTATGGGAGATGTCCTGAAGCTTTGCCCTCAAAGCATGTACCAGAATGTTAGCAAACCTATTTAATAAGGTATTTAAAAAGCATACATAAGCTATGCCTTCTCTCAAAAATCTCTGCCCTTTTTCTGTGGCTACAGTTATTCTTTCAAAGCCACATGTTTCTTTTGCCTCCTCTGATCCTTAGCCTGTGTGTCATACTCACGAAGTAGTAAGATCATAAGATTTATGGTAAAGAGACTTAGGTTTACATGCAGATTTGCTGTTTATTATACACATATACATACTATACAAATATACGTACATGGATTATGTATTATGTATAATTATGTAAGTAAGTCATTTCACCTCTGTGAGACTTTCTTTTACTTACCTGCAGAATGGCACACATAACGTCACAAAAAGTTATAAACCAATACAGGGTTGGGGAAAGAACTTTGCAACTTCAAAACTTCTGTACAGGTGTCTGCTTACTGGAAAAGCAATATTAGTTACATTGTCTCTTTTGTAGTAGTTGTTAGTTTAGAGTTAATATTACATGGATTTAATGGTCATTATAGGAAAGATATTTACTTCTTGCTAAAGCAGTAAGTCTATGATTAAATGCAGTTTCTTTATGTTTTTTTTTCTTAAAAAGCAGAAAACTGTAATTTGCAGTCAAAACTAAAGCAAATAGTTCTGCAGTATACCTATTTTAAAATACAAATCTTTCCCAGTCATCACTAAGTATATATAACAACTGCTTAGCAAATGCTCTAAAGATTTTTTTGTTTTAGTCAAAATTCCACTTTCCTTTTGGAACCACCATCTACATGTTATTTTAATGTCATCTACACTATTTCGAATGCGTATATCCAATGATCCTGTGTGTAACTTTCAAATAACCTACAAACATTTAAAAACTACACCAGTTTCTTCATTTCAGTTTAGAAGATGAGCAAATTTTTATACATAAGACTAGAAAGGCTTAGAATTTTATAATTTGGAACGATTTTAAACTATTCTAAATCATTTGTGATCCTGTTATAGATCCTTTACATTAGAACAGAAGAATACCAGAGTCTTTTATTACCAGAGATTGACCAGCCAAGTATACAAAATCAACAAGACCGGTCCAGTCTTTTCCTTTGTCATGGCTTCCCATCATCTTGAGAAAGGATGCACGAGTGGCTACTGTAGCCTCTATAACTGTTCCACACTACCACACCTCACAAGTCTTTCCTCCATCTCTGAGAGCCTCCTTTCTTGGACTGGGGGAATAGGCCTGGGACAAGGGGATCATTTCTTAGGATTCTATCTGACTCATTTCTTCTCCTTGTGATGCCTTTGTATCTTTAACCCATGGGTTTCTTTAATGCCTTTACTCCTCCCTTCTCCAAAATATTTCTTCTTCTCCTAGGCCATCTATGTAGATTGTCGGTCATCCCCTTCTATCACATGCATGTAGACCCACCCTTTTCACTTTTCTAAGAGAAGCCTCCCACTATCATATATCCTGGATGGTATGTTGAAAGAAAAACCCTCTTCCTCTGATAGAGTCATATTATCAAAGCCAGCAAGCAACTTCAGAGCAGAAGAGAAAAAACTTCTCCAATCATACATTTATTCACAGAACAAATATTTTATATGTTCCTGTACTTACTACCAAGAATTCTGTCTAAAAAGGCAGTTCTTTCCCTGTAGATCTGATAATCTAAACAGATGCTACCCACTTTGCCCCCCCGCCACACACACACCAAAATATGGTAAGTGCTGGACAGAAAATGAGCACTGGCTCCACTGCAGCTACAAGGCACAATATCCAACTCAAATCCAATCCCTACTGGTGCCATGGTAGGATGTGAGGTAGAGGGGAAAGAGAGACTTTCCAGAGGATGTGCTACCCTTTCTAGATACAGGGAACTTAACAGAGAAACCTGTGCAGGGGCCCAGAAGGTAGAGGGATGTGCCCAACAGTATAAAGCAAGGAAGGAGTAGTATGTGGTACCGGGGGAACCCACACCACATTGTGGTAGGAAGTTGTTTATAGTGCACACTGATGGCTCATGTGTGAATGTGTTCTCCATCAGAGTATGCTTCCCAGACTGCCCCTGGATTGTCACAGTCCAGCTGTTGTTAAAAAACATTTACTGTGAATCTTCTCTTTTAGAATTTTCTTTACGTTTTATTCCTCTGAATATTTAAACTTTTGGTAAATCCTTTTCTGTTGGAGTTGTATTTCATTTCTGGCAACAGCTAGCTTTCTATTTTTAGAAACTTACTCAGAGCCAAGTCGCAGGAAATGTCAGTGATCATGCTGGGTAACACTGTTTTTGGTCAGAAAATGAATTGTGACTGTGAATTAATAAAGCTAATTTTCTTACATGGTTTATAAATCAGTTCTCTGTACAGTTTAAAAGAGAAGTGTGAAAATTCATGTGAGATAATATATGTGAAAGCCTTTTTTTAAACTGTAAATCACTCTATAAAATAACTCCTTATTTTTTCTATTAATTATTAGATTATATTTAACCACACTACTTTAGAACTCAGTACATGTTTTAGATTAACTTTTTAACTACTAATATAGTTTCTTTAAAAACTGATCATTTGGCTGGGGGCACTTGGGTGGCTCAATTGTCCCAACTTCAGCTCAGGTCATGATCTCAAGGTTTGTGGGTTCTATGCCTGCAGCAGGATCTGTGCTGACAGCTTGGAACCTGCTTCTGATTCTGTGTCTCCCTCTCTCTTTCTCTCCCTCTCTCTGTCTCTCTCAAAAATAAGTAAACACTAAAAATTTTTTAATTTAAAAATTGGTCACTTGATTGTTTCTACCAGTCAGTCTGTGGATTGAGTTCATTTCAATTTCAAATCTTGAATATATAGGAAATATACCCTTAAGTATTGTCAAATGAAGAAACTAAGTCTTAGAAAGGAGAAATAAGTAACTTCTTTAAGTTCACAAGGGTAGTAACTGATGGACCAGAGAATATAATTCAAATTTCCCTACCCAAAGTCCACAATTTTTTGTTTCTTCCATTCATATAGGTCAAATTACTTAGCCTAAAATATTTTTCTTTTTCTCCTCTTCTCTCCAAAACCTCTGCTTTCAACCTCCATTAGCCTATACCAAACAGATGCCCCTTTTTCCTTGTATTCTTTCCATCTGTTTTACGATTTAAATAACAGGAAGACCTTCTTCTTGCTTGATTATTTCCTTTAGATTTCTTCAGTTACTAGTTAGAAATGATGCACATAATGGGCACTGGATAAATGGACTTCTAATTGTTAGCATCTTTCTCTTCTGTAGGAATCAACTGACCAGTTCTCTATGCCAAATCCAGGATGTGGTTTTGACTGTATTACCAGTGTCTATGTAGGACCAATGGCAGTTGCAAAACAAATTTGGCAATTGATACTATATACAAAAGTGGAGTTTGGTTGTTGTTGTTTCATTGTTGTTTATTTTGTTTTTGCTTTGTTTCCTTTTGTTTTGTTGTCCTTGATAGATAAAACTAACCTGATCATTGGCCTTATGTTTGCTAATTTCCCCAAGGTCTTCCTTTCCTTCCTGAAAGAAATTAATTGCTGAATTTCTACTCAGAGTTGAACTTTAGCTACTCCCTCTACCCCAAAGCTGAGCTACAGGAATTCAAGAGGGATCTGGAAAGGCCACTGACAAAGAGTTCTTCACTGCCTTGGCAACAGTCTGTTTGCCATTACCAACCTCTTTGTTATTTGTTGAGAATATTGTCTAAGAAAACCCTCTCAAAGTTGGACACCTCTTAAAAATATACAGATTGCAAGGTCCCGGAAGAAAATTTTAATTATTATACTATATTCAATATTATATTGTTTGCTATCATGATATTGAAAGAGCATAAGATTTTGGATTTAAGTATATGCTTTATACTTCATACACTACTTCTCCATTAAAAGTTCCAGAAACAGTTAACACTACTCACATTGCTTTTAGGGGACATATTTGCAGGAGGTGGCCACATTACCAATTATTTTCTTTTTGTCATGTCATGTACAGTTATCTTTATCCTTCATTTATTTTAAATCCCAAAGTTGAATTTGTTGATAGAAAACATGAAGCAAAAGATTCTGTTTGTGGAAACAGAAAGGAATGTACATGAGGGCCAAGGTGTTTTTGTTTGTTAATTCTGTTGCTACAATTTTGTTTTTGTTTTTAGTGCTGTAGGGCAGCAAATTGGCAAGTGTAAATAATGCTCTAGCTAGTGTCATATTGTATTTACAGTCAGTTATCATGGATTAAAACGTCTGTGGTGCATAAGGGGTTAGGCTCACAACTTCTGTTTAGAATAATGGAAGCTTAATGTCTAATTTCAAACATAGATTGAATATATTTCTTTAGCCTTATGTTGCAATAATTCACACCAACTTTTATAAAGTATATACAAATGGATTCTTAGGGATCTTTTTGTTTGTGTCTTACTTTGTACTTGCATGAAGTTTTAAATTTTAATATTAAAAAATTATATGGTTTGGAAGCATAAGGTATATTTCTTTTCCCCATGCTTTTTTCTACTTTGCATTTCCCTTTTTCAAAAGACTTACTGTGGCCAGCATAAGGCTATTAATTTTAAGAATGAGTAAAAATGGTGTTATTCTTTCTCAGAACTTAGTTACAGGCATTCAGCCCTTCCTTGTCATATGTATTTGATGGGTGTATTTTTGTTTAGGAAAGAAAAGAAATGTTTGGGAAGAGTGTGGGGGTTTGACTACATGTTGCTTTATTTGTCACCCTCCCCCCAAAATCCTTTCTAATCTCAGTAAATTTTGGTGAGAGACCTGGATTTAACTTTGTAAGAAATATTAAAATCTACAGTCCTTTCTGGGAGGTTTGGGTCATAACTCTGCTTCTCCTATTAGCTACTTCATGGAGCCAGATATTATGTCTTTCATATTAGAGTCTTTCATAACTCTTTGTTTCGCCTATTATCTACATCATGGAGCCAGACATTATGTCCCAGTTAACACTGGGGAAAAATTTGACCTATTCACATCTTACATGCAACCTACACTCTGGAATTTATAGAATTTTGTGAATCAAGCAAGGTAGCAGTTCATCCCAAATCTCAGATGGCTTTTTAAAAAGACTTTTCCCTAAATAATTACTTTAGATGAAATCTGTAGTGTACCCAAAGTTCAGAGTCACACATGGTCACTTTCCCTCTACTATGTCACAATCTCGAAATCCTGAAATTTCAAGGAATTTAGAATATTTTTGTTTTGTTCCTTCTCCCTCCACTGTGATACAGAATCTTAATGAGAAGCCTACCCTGCCTTTTGAATCATTAGCTCTGCAAAGAGTTCAGGGATGGAAGAGTTGGGAGATTCATAGCTGTGACTGCACAGAGAAATCTTGTCTGCTAAAGAATGTACATGTGCACTATGGCATCACCCAGTGTGTGTATGTGGCTGGCTTTCTATTTTTAACATTTTTAATGACAAGCTGTCTCTTTGGTTCTGTATGCCCTTCACCTTTCTCAGAATGAGATTGATAGTGAAAGTTTTTCTACTGTTCTCATAAAAGTTGAATTAAGGGTCTCAAATTCTGTTTAAAGCACTACAGCATTACCTCAAATTCATGTAGTGGTCTCGCCTCTGTTTCTGTTTCCTGCTTCCTCTGTATTCTGACATGCAGGGCAGTTCACATAGGATCTGCCAAAAGTACAACACCATATTGAGATGCCTGACTTCTCTATAATACAGACAGGAAAAAGAAGTCTGAAGAATTGAAACACAGGATTGCACACTGCCAAAGCAATTTGAAGTGATGGAACATGAATATTTTGACATGTAATAACCTAGTACCTCTTTGCCAGAGGATGCTAAAGAAATGAATATGCAAATCACCACAGTGTTACCAAGTTTCTTTTGACTCTTACTTTCAGGGCAATTCCATGTGGGTTGTTAACTTTAAAATATTTGAAGGACTGTCACATGGAGGAGGAAACTGACTTGTTTGCAGTAGCCTGAGACCTTGGACACATGGGAAAAACCAAAGGCACATTCTACCTCTACCTCAGATTTAGGATTTGCTTTCTCATATTTTTGAGATATCTAAAAAATAGAATGAACTTTTTGGATTGGAAAAAAAGAGAATGTTTTATTGTGATGAAGATATTAGGATTGTGGCAGGAATTACTAGAATTATCTGGTAAGAATGTTGAAGAGTGTGAGCAAGTATCCTGTCAAATATGGAAAGCACAATGATTTTTTTAAGTTTATTTATTTATTTATTTTGAGAGAGAGAGAGCGCACGTACACGCAAGTGGGACAGGTACAGAGAGAGGGAGAGAGAGAGAATCCAGCAGGCTCTGCACTGTCAGCATAGAGCCCGATGTGGGGCTTGAACTCATGCACTATCAGCCAAAAACAAGAGTCAGATGCTTAACTGACTAAGCCACCCAAGTGCCCTGAGCAGAATAATTATGATTTAGGTTCTAAGAAAGGGCAGATAGCCTTTCATTCTACTTGGTGATAATAGACAAGGATATACAAATATCTCAAGACAGAAGAAATGTATTCAAAGTCCAAGGAATTGATAATAATTACAAATGGATATGAAGGGTAACCTGAGGATGATACTATTTTCCCCTGAAAAGGGCAGTGTAACCTAACCTCACATTAAATTGTCCAGAAGTGTCATCAGATTCCCCATCTGCTCCTGTGTTCAGAGCATGTTTCACAAGTATTAATCAAGGGTTTGTTATTCCTACTGATTGAGGTTCAGTTTGTTCAGAGGCCCCTAATTCTAGGAAGAGAGTGTCTATTCCCCTTTTGAATTTCAAACTTTAGTACAAAGCCTGGAACATAATATGGACTAAGTAAATATATGTTAGATTAATAAATGGATAGATTTGGACATTTTTAATGTGGCAGTGATTTACTGGGAAACAATCTCAAAAGGGAAGTCTAACATATTAGTGTTTTGGATTTATATGGTTCCCAGTCATCACTGAATGTGTGTGTGTGTGTGTGTGTGTGTGTGTGTATATATATATATATACATGTATATATACACAACTATAGGTTGCAGATGCTCTATAGACTTTTTTTTTTCCTGCCAAAATACTACTTTGCCTTTGGAGCCATCATCTAAAAGTTATTTTAATATTATTTACACTATTTTGGAATGCCTTTATCCTGTGATCCTTTCAAAGAGCCTGTGAATATTTGAAAATTTCTACCAGTTTCTTCATTTCGATTTGGAAGATGTGGCTAGAGGAGCAGTGAGTGGAACTCAGTGGGGATATACAGACTCACGTGGAGATAGGAATTCACATTTCCTACTCAGCTACCTTCCTTTTTCTGGGGTAGAAGGACTGCCAGTTTTATGTAAGTGGTTTTCATCACAGTTCAGGAGAATGGCTCATTGTAAGTTCTGGTCAGTACTTTTAAATTCAAATGAGCGAGCTCTCTGAAAAATCTATACGTAATGCAAAATAATTTTAAATTACAGTGGTTGTCTGATATGATCTTAAACAGTTCACCTACTCTTACATGGCAATAAAAATAATTTATATAATGGGACAGCCAACTGTTATGGCTTGGAAAACTATTGAAGACTTAAAATAACTATATAGGTTAATGCCATGAAGTACTCTGCCAGCCAGGCATATTTTTCCAATTCTGGGGGCAGAAAGTATCTGCAAACATTCCTAGATGTCAAAAAAAAAAAAAAAAAAAAGTGAAAATGACCTCTAGCTTTGAGGCACTTATTGAAAACCAATTTTAAATTGAATACACAAGCCAAGATAATACAGGCTGTTTGATAAGAAACATTAGAGAAATCTATAACATGAGGCTTTTTATTATAGGTTTATTACATCAATCTCTCCAGTGGGTAATGGAACTTGTAAATATACTCTTATGTGGGAGTCTCCTTGCGGGCGTTTTATTCATGCTGAAGTAAGCACAGCAAACTTATTTGCTGTCAGGGTACATTGAATTTAAGATTAGTATTTATTTTGGTTCTAAGGAGGTTTTGCTTTTGTGAATTGAAAGTTGGATCAGCTGCATGGAAACAAGATGGGACTGCAGGGAGCAGGGGAAGTAAATTAGTTTTTTGTAAATATGCATTCTGTAAACTTAAGTATTTGGTTAGCATGGGATGCACATGTGTGGTTTCTTAGATGGGTAAGTCATGCATCGGATGTGTATGTTTATGGCTTTGCGGTTTGGATAGAAAGAAACCTTCAAAATAATATGTTGTAGCTGCTGTTTTCCAACACAGAGAGCTCTAGGGTGAAAAAAGATAATGAAATAATAATTAATAATGAAGTGTTTTTATAAGGGAAATTCCTAACCCCTTTTTGACCAGAGACTTTATTAATTTCATGGGAGCATGTGAATGAATAAAACACTCATAGGTATTCTGGCTATACTATATAGCTTCCATAAAATGGGCAAATAACATAAACAAATTATTCCAACTTGTCCTGACACTCATATTGAGTTTATCAAGTATAATAACTCAAGCCACGAGAATGACTTGCCATACTAATGTTCCTAGAAGTATGACTTGTTAACTCATATCCTAGGGGCCAGATTCAGTACTAAGTGACTTACATCGCCACATTTGATACTATTTAATGTCTAGATCAGTTGATTTAATATTTGTGTCAGGTGATTATGAAAATAAGTACTACTGATAACTCTCATTTTACAGAGGGAAAAAAGTAAAGCTCGGAAAAGTAAAGCAATTTACTGAAGTTCACACAAATAAATTGAGGTTGGTTCCACCTATCTGTACGGCAGTGTCATTTTGTTATTTTCGGATTTGTGTAGTAGCATCCTTCCATTTTCTTAAATCTCTAGAGCCATGAGCATTTGTACTATCCTTTATTTCTGTTAGACATTTCCATTAAAATATCTCTTCATTTCATCTTAACTCATAATCTACGAAGTGAGTGGTGTTATATTTATTTTATCTGAGGGATCTGAGATTAAGAAAGATGGAGCAAGTTGCCCAGAGTAGGTAACTTTTCTTTATTTCAAGCCCCCCCCCCTTTCTTTTTTAATAAAAAAGCCCCAGGAGCACCTGGGTGTTACAGTCAAGCAACTGACTTGATTGTGGCTCAGGTCCTAATCTCACAGGTTCATGAGATTGAGGCCTACATCAGGCTCTGCACTAACAAGGCTGAGCCTGCCTGGGATTCTCTCTCTCCCTCTCCCTCTGCCTGTCTCCTGCTCACTCATGTACTCTCGCTCTTAAAATAAATCAATAATTTAAAAAAATAAGTAAGCCAGAAAAGCCTATAATTTCTCTAAGAAACCATTTTAAAGTTTCTAAGATTTGAACCCAGGAGAGGATCAGCTGTAAGTCATGAGTCTGTGATTTAGAAAAAGGACTTGATAATTTTTTTAATGTATGTACATACATGCACACACAGGCAATATTTCAGTTTTCATGAATTCTGTTTGATTTTAAAATACAGTTGGCCCTTCAGCAACATAGGGATTAGGGGTACCAACCCTCCATGCAGTAGAAATTCCATGTGTAACTTTTGACTCCCTCCCAAAAGTTAACTACTTCTAGAGAGTTGTTGACTAAAGCCTTTACTGATAATGTAAACAGTCAGTTGATACATATGTTGTATGCAATATTGTATACTGTATTTTTTTTTTAATGTTTTATTTATTTCTAGGAGAGAGAGAAAGAGACAGCATGAGCAGGGGAGGGTCAGAGAGAGAGGGAGTCACAGACTGAAACAGGCTCCAGGCTCCGAGCTGGCAGTCAGCACAGAGCCCGACGCGGGGCTCGAACCCACGGAACCGCGAGATCATGACCTAAGCGAAAGTCGGACGCTTAACCGACTAAGCCACCCAGGCGCCCCTGTATACTGTATTTTTACAATAAAATAAGTTAGAGGAAAGAAAACATTAAAATCATAAGGAAGTGAAAATGCATTTACAGACCTGTACTGTGCTTGTCAAAGAAGATCTGTGTATAAGTGAACCCACACAGTTCAAACTCATGTTGTTGTTCAAGCCTGAACTGTGCAATAATAACAGAAAGAATGTTATTAGAAAATAATAATTTACTACAGAATAAAATATCATAAGGACTTTCTTAGAAATAGTAACAGAGCAGGGGGAGGGAAAAAACAAAATAGGAGCAATGAGTAAATCTGTAGTATCCTGCAGACAGAACCTTAGTTTGCCATGAGGTGTCTATCCTCTTATCTGCCATAATGATAGTGAATTCTAATACTGCTTATATTAATGTTCAAGCTATCCCTTAATTATCATTATTTACCTTTTAACTCATTTGGTTTGGCTTCCTAAATATGAGGTGGTCAGCCTGAGACTGAGGACTTATTCTTCATCTTTCAAGATTTTTCAAAATATCTGGTCTATATTTGACATGTACAAGTATTTATTTGATTGTTTTCCTTTGATATGTCAGTGGCTTGAAGCCATCCTCAATGTACACAATCTTTTTGAGAGATATTATATTAAACATGACAACTTGTGAATTTCTTAAAATGTAGTTTTTGTTCCAATGTGTAGAACTGGAAACTTCATCAAGAATTGTTTGAACAGCTTCATTTTCTCGGCTGTACCTTATATATGGATCCTATTTGCATTTGTATTTTATTGGCATATAAAATAGCATGACAGTTTGCTACAAAACCACTGGACTTTGGCAAATTTCTATTTCTTTGTAAACAGAGAAATTTACATTTCTTCTCAAGCTACTCTGTGAACAGTCTATCTAAGATGTGACCTCAGTTCAGTTGTAAGCATCCAACATCTTGAAAACTGTAAAACCGGGGCACCTGGGTGGCTTAGTCAATTAAGCGTCCAACTTTCGCTTACGTCATGATCTTGCAGTTCATGGGTTTGAGCCCCACGTTGGGCTCTGTGCTGACTGCCAGCTCAGAGCCTGGAGCCTGTTTCAGTCTGTGACTCCCTCTCTCTCTGACCCTCCCCTGCTCATGCTGTCTCTCTCTCTCCTAGAAATAAATAAAACACTAAAAAATAAAGAAAGAAAACTGTAAAACCATAGTACTTAATGAATTTTCCAAGGTCTAATAGATGCTTTATAAATGATGATAAAACTACAGTAGTATACTCAAACACTTTTAAAAAGAAATTAAGTTATAATTTTGCAAGGGCTTATTTAAGAAAGATGTAACTAATGTCGAGGGCATTGGATTCAGTCACACTGTTATATCAAACAGGTGTTTCATGTGTGAGGAGATAAAGCAGCAAACTTTATAAAATAAACAGCATGTGTTCACCTTAGATAGCCAGGACATTTTACTTTGAATATATTTGCTTCCTGCAACTACCACACTGCTTTTAAGAATCTATAGGCTGTATTGTCTGTTTGACAATTTCTGTATTTGGCCTGTGTCAGGCCTGTTTTAACCCTGTCAACAATCGGTGTATGCCCAGGCTAGTAAAGCTATAAAATCTAGCAAATTAGTAAGGTGAATTTCAAACCCCAAAGTCACTGGAAATTCTAAGGTCAAATTGGAATGACATTGAAATATCTTCTTTAGGGGATTATCCCTTCCTCTGTTTTGTCTTCACTAGTGATGATTATCTAGAGGTGATTGCCTCCTTTTAGCATCTTCACAAAGAGAAAACACAGGAGCGTGGCTTCTTCAAGGCCAGAATGACAGATGGAAGACTGAGGTTAAACAAGACCGAACCCCAGCGTGTCAGAGCAGTAGCAATCAGAGCCAATTGAATCCCACCCTTTGCTTTGGAAAGACAGGGAATGGAAGCTCAAGTGGTAAGGTGACTTGAGCAAGAGCAGCACAGGAAGTCTTGGTGCCAGTCCTCTTTCTGTGAAAAACGACAGCAAGGAACATTTATGGAACATTTACTTATGCTAGACACTCTACCAAGTTCTTTACATGTTTTGATTTTATAGTTGAGGGCACTGAGATGCAGGGCCAACTAAATAAGTTTCCTCACTGTATCATACTGACTGTAAAATGATTTCTCTTTAGTTGAGCCAATAGCTACATTCTTTTCAGCCCATTCTTAGCCAGACTGAGACAACAAAGGAAATGCACTAAGCATGATTTATTTTACCCTCATATCCCTAGTTCTTGTTCTGAGTGTGTACTCATGGCACAGAAATATCTCAGAGCTGGCCAACCCCAAATGAAGAGAGCCTTTGACATGAATATTCCAGAAACTCATCAGGTCCTGAATATTTAAGTCGACTGTGTGATTTATACATCTAGGACTGAAATGAACGTTTCAGAGTTTCTATGCAAAATTTTGCAATATTTATATTAGTCAAGATCAGTTCTTCCAAAATATGCTTTGTGGATTACTTGCCTCTCAAGATGTTCTGTAAGAAAAAAAAAATAAACCTATGGTCAAATAATTTTGGGAGAAAAAAACTACCATCTTGATGAGGTTTATTAATGTACAGAAGTTTAAGAATTCCTGCAATAAAGAAACATTTTTTTGTTTAATCTAGCATTTCCCAGATTTAGATAAACACAGAAATACACCCCCCAACACACACACATGCACACACACACACTTTTTGTTATAAAATTCCTAGCATTCCTACAAATGGGGAAAGATATGTGAAGGGAACTTTAAATTATTCAACAAATACTTATCAAGTACATATGTAGTGGATATTATGGTTGATGCTGGGTTATAAAGATCAAAGACCCAGTCCATGGGGTGCCTGAGTGGCTTAATCCATTAAACATCTGACTCTTGATTTCTGCCCAGATCATGATTTCATGGTTCCCTTGCGAGTTCAAGCCCCATGTTGGGCTCTACACTGATATTGCCAAATGTGCTTGGGATTCTCTCTCTCTCTCTCTCTCTCTCTGTCCCTTCCCTGCTGACACACATGTGTGCACTCTCTCAACATAAATACAGAAACATTGGGGGGGGGGGAAGGGGCCAGTCCATGACTTCATGGAGTGTGCAATGTCTTGAAGGTGATAGACTGCCCAAGTGCTATTCCTGTCCTGTACTATTTAGCAAGTAGTATGATGCACAGAAATACAGATGTGGAAGTAGAAATTAAGACCTTTCCAATCACTTGGTTGTTGAAGAGTAGTGCTGATTGCTGTATTGGGTTATCCCTAAAACCTGAGGCTTAATACCTAGAAATGTAGTTCTCACTCATGAAAGATTCAGTGGAGGAGAGTGGCAGGAACAGCTGTGGCCCTGTGTAGTCACTTAGGGACCCAGGCCAATCTTCCACATGTGACATTTCAAGATGTCTTTGGACACCAACATTCAGCCACTTGATAGGAAAAGAGAAAGGGACATTGTCTAGAGACTTTTATAGTCTGACTCTGAAAGGATACTTCCACCCATGGGCCAAGGGCTGGAATTCATTCACAGGTTACACTTAATTGCAGAGGGGTGTGGTCTAGTTCTGGTCCAGGAAAAAGAAAGAAGTGTTTAGTAAGTAGCTAACTAGTCTCTACCTCAATGGACATATGAAATTAAGCAATAGATAAAGAAGAATTTAATTCTAGGCAGGGAAAATAAACTATCCAGTGACATAAAGGGAGGACAATCCTGACACTGTTCATAAACATATGTCTGAAATGACTGGAGCTGAGGTCATCTGTGGAAAATCAGAGCAAGATCAATTAGATAAACAGAGGCAAGACCATACAGGCTTCTTATTCTGTGCTAAGCAACTTGAATTTTATTTCTTCAATGATGTTGACTTATTAAAGAATCCAGTAAGTGTTACACTAGAATCCAAAAAATGGGTCTGTAGAATCGGGATAAATAGTGAGCAAACAAGTAATTAATGGCATGGAATAAGGATGGATTCAAGAAATACCTGTAGGTAACATATATGCCATGGGGATCCACTTAATGTGAAAAATGAGGAAGAAAAAGCAAGAGTCAGCATCTTTATGGATGTCTGCTGATATACTTTAGATATTTGGGAAGATAGTAAGTAGCTTGGAAAGGTAATAGGGAGGGAGGAAACTGTATGGGTCCAACCCATAGCAAGAAGGTCTCTAGACACTGAGATTCGAGGCTTTTCAGCATGTAGGACTCCTTGAGCTGAATGTAATCACAAAAAGAGTATAAAGGCACGCAAAGGGCATTCAATAGACACTCAAGCTAGAATTTAAGGGACTGGAAGAAGTTTGTCCATGGAAAGACTAAAATGGTAACAAAGAGAACCAAGAGAAGGAAGAATTTGCTAAAACAAGGTAGGAAACAACGCAAATGTACATCTTCTGGTAAATGCATTAATAAAAGATGGTGTTTCTATACACTAATCTTATTCAGCAATAAAAAAGGAATAAGGGACACCTGGCTGGCTCAGTGAGCAGAGCATGAGACTCTTGATCTCAGGGTTGTGAATTTGAGCCCCATGTTGGGTATGGAGCCTACTTAAAAAAAAAGAATGAAGTACTGATATGTAGTACAACATGGATGAACCTTGAAAACATTATGCTAATTAAATGACTCTTGTCATTAAAGACCACATATTAAATGATTCTGTTTGTTTGAAACGTCCAGAATAGCAAATCCATAGAGTTAGAAAATAGACTAGTTGTTCTCCAGGCAAGAGGTGATTGTAAGGGGTGACAGGGGGTAGTGGGAGGAAAAAGAAATGACTGTTAATGGACTTTGTGGGGGGAAATAATGAAAATATTCTAAAACAGATTGTGGTGATAGCTGTGCAACTCTGTGAATATATTAAAAACAATTGAATTTTAAACTTAAAATAAATAAATTGTATGATATAAAAATTACATCCCACTATAGCTGCCATTTAAAATAAAGGGGAGGGGAACAGCAAAGTCTTGAATACAATAATCAAGAGGTAAAATTCTATGATTTCTAATCAAGAGGTAAAATTCTATGATTTCTAAACCAACCATGTATTTTTTGGCCCAAAAATATATTTAAATTTCTCTGTGAAGAAGATTGTCATTTTATTTAAAGTTGGGCACATTCTTAAGGCACGAAGATCATCACCTCTCTCTCTGCCTTTCCCTTCCTAAAGAAATCTAGATATTCTGTGAATTAGCATTGGAATTCGTGATAAGTAGGTTGGAGACATTTTATTTATGATTAAAGACTTTTAATAACAAAATAATAGCAAAATTATCTTAGAAAATATTACAGTTAGCTATAAACAAGTAGCCTCCTATTGTCTGGGGCTAGATAGTCAAAAACCACACCTTGAGCAATGCCTGGGCCCTACAGTGAACCGAGGCAAAACTTATCAGAGGAAAACATTTGTCATTTTACATGAAAATTCTCATTCAAGATATTCTCCAGGTTTCTTTTTTTTTTTTTTTTTTTTTGGAACAACACAAATATCATAGTTATACATTATTTAATAACCAGCCTGCTTTGCAAAGGTCAAGTCTGTGTTCTCCAAAACGTGATGCTTGGTATGCAATAACACAAAAAGATTTGTTGTTTTAAAGTAATAGGATGTGACGAGAGAATCCAACTTTCTCTGAAAGAAAGATATCTCCTTTCTTCTGCATTTGATTTGTAAGTGGGTTTGGCCTCATTAATATTTAATCGTCTTTTTAATCTGTATGTCAGTTTTTATTGCATCCTGCTTCTGGGGAGGTTTTCCTTTGAAATACCAATAACACCCATCCTTTACTCTAACATCAAAACAAAGGCTCTCTCAGGGGGACAGCCAGTTGTATTTCATCTCTAGGGACATAATTATTTGTGTTTATCCACAATTCCTCAAGGGGGTGATGATGTAGGACACCCTTCTTGCATGGCTTTGTATTTCAAAAGAATAATCTGATTTGTTAGTGTTGCAAGTATTAATTCAGATGGCCTTACATCATTCTTGTGAACTGCCTGTTCTTAACCAAGCTATGTACAAGCTCTACATTTTTTTTTTTTTTAGCATGGTATTCAGGTCTTTAAAGCTGTGCTACTTGATTATTTTTAAGATGTTTTCATGAGCTTTAGTAGTTTAGGGAACAGTGTCTTAACTGTTGATGTGCTTTAAAAATTTAAATTCATTTTCAAACTCAAAATAAATCAGAATAGGGAATAGAATTATACACACCCTCTTAGAATTTTCAATATAATCATACATAGTGATAAAGCTACAAATAGGAACTGAGAATTAATACCTCTGGAGACTGACATTGAAAAATTGAGCTTGGCATCTCTACAACAAGCTTGAACCTCTTTCATGTAAGCTGATGATTTGTTTCCTGCTCACTTGGAATCTAGGTGAAAAAATTGAAGGTCTCAGTTTTTGTGTCTGATAGAAGATAATTCTAATGATAGGAGTCTCCACCTGATTTGGTGACCACTATTGTCCTTCTCAGGAAAGAATGGGAGGGTAGATATGGAAATATAGATTCAAGCTGGGGTCTTAGTCAGTTCCTGTGGGACCAAATGGAGCAATTTCACACAATCTTCTCTAGCTGCATGCCTGTACATAAGGAAAAAGTATAAGGTATGGAGAATATGTATGTGTGCACATCCTAAAACTGTAACACTGTCCTCTGATGACATGAGACATCAGTAGAAGATACACTCTCATCTGCCTTTTCATGAAGGCCAATTGTGGCCTTGCTTTGATTCTTTAAAGATTTTGTCTCCCTCGTAAACTATATTATCCATTTAAATACATGCTCTTTGAAGTTAGAATATAGCCTGCAATTATGAAAGGGCAAAATTACTTTAGATAACTGACCCTCATGAAGTTCAGACTCTTCAAGGTACAGCATTTGCTGTATGCTGCACTGGTAACACACCACAGCTAACAACAGAACAAATGTGTATGAGTTTAATGACTTCCTAGAAGAGGAATAAAGATGATTTATCTTGTTATCCAGGCCAATTAATAGTCTTCCTCTTTAGATTTCTCAATTCCGTTTACAGGCTATTTTTGGTATTAGAATAACTGGCTTCATGTCCTTGGGGTTTTAATTTACTTTGAGAGTTTTGTTTTTGTAGAATAGCTGGAGTCTTTGTAGCCATCATTTACGATTCTACAAATAGGTCCTTATAAGTAAGATTTGATTTTTGAACTGCTATTAAGAAAACGTACATTTTTTAAAAAACAAAACTATGTTCTAAGGAGTAACCGTTTTCCTTTCTAGATCATAGTACAATAAGTGGCCCTTTTATGATCATTATTGATTTTTCCAAAGTAAGTCAACGCTGATTAATTTTATTTGTTTCATTTCTTCTTAAATATTACTTGAGACAATTTTATTATAAGGAATACATTTTTAAAAATACGTAACTTTCTACTGTTCATGGAAGAAAATACCCTTAATTAGCTTTGTAACATTTAAAATCCATTAATTAATTCAGTGATTGTTATAAGAAATCTACTATGAACCAGCCAACCACTGTTTTAGACCCTAGGGTTCCATATATGTTTAGGACCTGATCCTTGCCTTACAAAAGCTTTCATTCTGGTGGCTCATAAAAACACATAAGTAGCCAACTGCAGTGCAGCTTGATAACTGCAGTAATACATATGCAAAGTACAGTGGGCAAACAGACTTACTGGTTTCTGAAATACTTTTGTATTTAGGTTAAGATAAATATTCTCATTATGGTGGGAAATGGTAGAATACAACAGTTTTTATCTGCAGTTTCTCTTTTTGTGGTTTTAGTTCCATCTTTCACTTTGATCAGCTGCCATTCAGAAGCAGATGACCCTCCTTCTGACATATATTCAGAAGTTCAGTAGTAACCTGACTCTCTGTCACAATACTTACGTCATTCATCTCACTTAATGTCATCACAGAGGCATTTTATCATCTCACATCATCACAAGAAGAGTGGGAAGGACAGTACTATAAGGTATTATGAGAGAGAGAAGGAGAGAAAGAGAGACCATAATCAGAAAACTCTGATTACAGTGTATTGTTATAATTGTTCCATTTTATTATTAACGTTATTAATCTCTTACTGTGCCTAATTTATAAATTAAACTCTACCATAGGTATGTATATATGGGATATTTCATAGTATACATTGGGTTAAGCACTCTCCATAGTCTGAGGCATCCTGAGGGCAGGTCTTGGAACATATAAGAACATATAACTTCCCCAGATAAGGAGACTACTATATTTTAATTACAAATGAACAATCTGTGGTCAAATGACTTGAGTTTAAATGTCTGGCTTTGGGGAAAGCTGGGTGACTCAAGAGCATGTGGCTCTTGATTTTGGCTCAGGTCATGATTTTATAGGTCATGAGATTGAGCCCAACGTGGGACTTTGTGTTGACAGTGTGTAGCTTACTTCAGATTCTCTCTCTTTCCCTCCACCCCTCCCCTGCTCATGTGTTTGCACATGCTCACTCTGTCTCTCTCCCTCCTGTCTCTCACAATAAATAAATAAACATTTTTCTAAAAAAAACATCAGGCTTCAATAACTAGGGAACATTGGAAAGTCATTCCATTTGTATAAGCTTTATTCGAGAGACAGTAGAATAGGCATAAAATGGAGCCCTCTTAGATAGTTAAGTACATTGTTTCCAGCTTTGTATATCACACCCAGCTCCTTGCCACCCTTAACCCTTGCCTGGATCACCCCTGCTGAGGTAGACTGCAGGATATCACCATGAAGTCTTCCCGTCCACATGTGCACAGTTGTTTGCAATGTGAACTTTCCTGCCCCTCCCATCAAGAGATGGACAGTGTTTTTCTATCCCATTTTTCTGGGCTGGACTTGTGGCCTGCTTTGGCCAGTAGAATGTAGCAGAAATGATACTTAGGAAGTTAGGCTTTAAGAGGCCTTGCAGCTCCTTCCTTTGCCCTCTTGAACATTGCTTTGTGATCGCCATGAAAGTAATCTAGTCTAGCCAACCAGCAACTGCCAGTACCAATTGCCATACATTTGGTGAAGCCATATCAGACCTTACATCCAGCTGACTCTCTGCCAGGATGTAGAATAAGTGAACCTAGTTGAAAGAATGGCGAAAAATAATAAATCATTATTGTTTTAACCCCTCAGTTTTGGAGTAGTTTGTTATGCAGCAGTGGATCCTTGAAGTACTTATCCCATATGTTCCATATACCCTGACTGGATAACATTCTTAAGTAATAAATAGTGTTTATCCTTAATTGAAAGATGTTTGTAGACCAAGAAAATCTAAATAGACTTTCAGTTACTAGCAAATAACTTCTTCAGAGTATGCAGCACTCTGAGTTTTTCGACTAAACTTCTATCTGAGGAATACCCTGTATATCAAAGAATTTGAATCCAGTAACATTTGATGACTTTAGGAATTAATACACTAGATTCCATTGTGAGGCTTAAATACCTTCTTGGCTGAGCAGATACTGTGTGAGAAAAGCAAGTCATAGTATCCCACACATTTACTATGAGCTTAGTGAAATATATATGTATATATTCTATTTATATATATATATATATATAAGATATATATATATATATATATATAAGATATATTTTTTTATATATATATATAAGATATATATATATATATATATATATATATATCTTATGACTGGCTTATCTTGGCAGGAGACCTAGGATTTCTGGGAAGTAATATAGTCTTTATGAAGATAGGTTGAACATCATCAAACAGCATGGTTTATTGTGAGTTTTTGTTTTAAGCATTTTAAGGAGTTGACTTCACATTCCCAGCAGATGGTGGTGGCAGCAGGCAGGCACTCTAGTCAATGGGAAATCAAAGTGAACTTTTAAAAGAGCTGATTCTTAAACTTGGAACAAAAAGGAGCGAAAGAGGAAAAAATAACAGGTTTTCTACGATGCATCTTATTATGTGCAAATCAAAAAATTGAGAAACTGTAGAATTTGCAATAAACACAAGAATCTGCATTTTACATCATGGAATTGTAAAGCATTTAATCAGTCTGATAGGAGAGAACTTGAATTTTAGCTGTCACTAAATCTTTTCAGTACCTAATAACTTAAGAAATGCAGACCAGTGTGTTTTTTTTCCCCAAGACAGCTTACTAGAGGTGTTTTCTACATGATTGTGGTGTTTCTATTAATGATTTAAAGTGGGGGAGGAAATCACAGTATATTTTCTTTTAGCCCATTCCCTAGCATGGTGATGCTTATCTTATTTTACTTACTATTCCTGTTACTAATGACTATGATTTTACTACAGTTGTTGGAAAATAGATGATTCTTTTAATAATAAAACTACTTTTTATAGATTTCTGAGAGCTTCAAAGCAACAAATTGTATGATTTTATCAAAAAATTCTTACTCAGTCCTGGTTAAAAATAATCTTATTTCTCTTTAATCATGTTTATGTTTACCTTGTCCTTAAAAATATCAAGTATAACTTCTCTTATCAGTATAAATTTTCCAGATTGTTCACCTTTATCTTCCTAGAGAACTGTTTAATACAAACTAAACCAAGATTATATATGTCCCTTTTCCCCTTTAGTTATGTTTTTTATTTGTCTTTTTGTTTCATCTCTGCTCTCTGGTAGTAGAAGTGGTGGTTGTGGTGGGGGATTAAGGGGTACAAGGATATATTTGAAGTAAGTGACCAGAACCACCAGAGATATTCTTAGCACAGAGAGACCGTGTTTGCAGATAACCTTTCTGTTTTATTTGCTATGCTGTATCTTCTGTTATCCAAGATTCCCCAGGCCATTTTTGCACAGTTGGTTTATCAGCAGGAAATGGAATAGTTCAAGATACAACACAGCCCCTCCAAATGTCAGACCTCTGAGATAGCTAACAAACTTCATCAAATGCCAATAATAGGAAAGGAACTATATGTCTTATGAAACATACCCACTTTAGTCTTTTGGACTATATGGCTTTTCTCATGCCTTAGAAAGTCAACAGATATGATAACTCTCCAACCAACTGGCTTCCTTTCCTTAGTTGGGTGATCAAGGGAGTAAAAGTACAGCTGTCGTTTTAGTGGCAAAGGTACAATTTTACATAAACTGAAAAAAAGTGCACACATGTTTCACTGAGATGCCCTCTATATTTGTTTTGAATTTCAGTTCATTGAATACCCTCAAAATTAAATAAACACACAACAGGGCTTGCTAATATCTTCAATGAGGTGCTTAATTCCCCATCTTAATCAGCCATTTTCCATCCCTTTCCTCCTTTCTGCCTATCTGTCAAATGTTCCTTAATTAAGAATTATTCTTAATTACAAAGTTTATGTGTCATTTTATTTTAGAGGTAATTAATTAAATTTAACACTAATCATTGGGGATATTGCCTTTTCTGCACACACTTGGTTGCTTAATTATTGGAATACCTTGAATCCCTTGACTGAGAGGAGTAGAGAGTATTGATTTGTTTTGTGTCTGGTATGTGGAAACTCATACTGAATCGGACAGAGACTCAGGCCATCGACCAGACAGAGAAGTAGGAAGCATTTTTTTCTCAACTGATAAAGGACAGTGAATAGATGCACTCTCATAATTCAGTGCATTATGTGGAGTCTCTGAGGGGCAAGGAAGTGTGATGATTATTTATAAAATTCAATCTTAAGAAGAATAGCCAGAGTGAAGCTATTCTTTAAGGGTCCAGGGATAGTTGTCAGAATGGGTTTTCCAGTTTGTAT
Source organism: Proteles cristata cristata (assembly GCA_017311185.1). Taxonomy (NCBI): domain Eukaryota; kingdom Metazoa; phylum Chordata; class Mammalia; order Carnivora; family Hyaenidae; genus Proteles; species Proteles cristata. The sequence continues at coordinate 2,713,206 of JAESUZ010003687.1, read as the reverse complement.
GTGTGGGATTATACTGAGGTCACTCTGAACAGGTCACCTGGTTGGTGGAAGGGAAGATCCAGTGAACAGATGGGGAAAGAGATGCCTTAAATCTTAGTTCCTTCTCCCCATGTATTCTCCTCCCACATTCTCAGAGAAACCTTCCACAACTAAATTATATACCTTTCCTTGACACCATTCATTCTTATTATAATTTAAATGTATTTGGTTGATTACTTGATTGTCTTATTTAATAAATGAAGTCCCTTCAAGGGCAGAGATAATTTCTAATTTTGCTAATCAATTTAGTTGTCATTTGTTTAGTAATTGACACAGAAGACACTAAATAAAAATTTAATGAATGAATGAATTTTAAAATATCTTTTCTAGAAAGTGTAAGTTATTTGACCTTGTTCAAGTAGTAAGTGTCCAGTATGTTTGCTGCCTCTCTATTATTAAGTTCAGGAAACAAAAGATGGATGAGAAAAACCTAATCTCTGCCTTCAAATACACTACAGTAGAGGAGAAGCACATGCAATTCAATATCATACAAGACAGACAATAGTCAAGCTCTAGAAGATATAGAAACATGTCTCTATGAGAACACATAGGAGGCAAAATTTCCAAGATGGGCAAACATTTAAAAATGCAGAGATTATCCGAGATCTGCCTTGAAGACAGTTTGAATAAATGGAGAATTAGGGAAAGGGCATGCTTGGGAGAGGTAACAAGATGAACAAAGTCAGGTACATAATTGAATATGATGCTACCAAATTGTCAAGGATCAGAAGACATAATTGCATTAAAATCTGGGAAGGATCCAGTGAGAAGGGCCTTCTCCGCCCTGCTGGCAGGACTGCAAGTGGGTAGGCACTTTCTGGAAAGCAATTTGGATGTATATATCAGAAGCCACAATATTTCTTCTTCTAAGAATCTATGTAATGATCAGACATGTGTGTTATTCTTTAGGCTCTGAAAAATTTTTGTCACATCACAATTAGCAAATACCATTAACAGCTTAAACAAACAGTTGTAGGTCAATGATTAGATAAATTATAAAATTTCTATGCAATGAAGAACTATGCAACAATCAAAAAATCATGTTTTTAAACATGATGTGGAAATCTTCTTGAAATGCAATATGTATATAATATAATGAAAATTGAAATATAAACCTGGATACCAGTTTTATAAAAGTAAGAGTATATTCCAGAGGCAAAAGGGAAATAATAGCAAATATGTTAATTTATTAACATTAATTACCTTTGGGCGGTGGTTTACAGAGAATTTCCATTTTCATCTGCATGTATTTTTTTGTTGTTTCTTAGAGTTTCTATACTGGGTATATTGCTTTTATTTCTTTGTTTTTATGTTTTTATTTATTTCTGAGGGAGAGAGAGAAACAGCATGAGCAGGGGAAGATCAGAGAGGGAGACACAGAATCTGAAACAGGCTCCAAGCTCTGAGCTGCCAGTCAGCACAGAGCCCGACCTGGGACCTGAACGCACAAACCGCGAGATCATGACCTGAGTCGAAGTCGGACGCTTAACCAACTGAGCCACTCAGGAGCCCCAGTATGTTGCTTTTATAATGAGGAAAACAAATATATTTGAAATCATATATGTTACAAAGGAAATTGGTTAGGATAACTTGTGACTAAACGATAAAATGAAATGAGGATAGTTTTAGAAAATTAAGCAAGGGTGCCTGGGTGACTCCGTCGATTAAGCATCACTTGAGCTCAGCTCAGGTCTTGATCTCAGAATCGTGGGTTCAAGCCCTCCATTAGGCTCTGCACTAAGCATGGAGCCTACTTGAAAGAAAGAAAGAGAAGAAGAGAAGGAAGGAAGGAAGGAAGGAAGGAAGGAAGGAAGGAAGGAAGGAAGGAAGGAAGGAAGAAAATGAAGCTAAAATTTTACAGGTTATTTAGAACCTCATATGGGTAAAGCCTGGTATTCAGTATTCAAAGTAATAGAAAAAGTACATGATACAGCTGTCTACTCAAAGATATTATAATCTTTGGAAAGATGCTGGGAAGAAGATATGTAATTTAATAACAATGTTAGGGGCACCTGGGTGGCTCAGTCAGTTCAGCATCCAACTTCGCCTCAGGTTATGTTCTCACTGTTCCTGAATTCCAACCCTGCGATGGCCTTTGTGCTGACAGCTCAGAGCCTGGAGTCTGCTTCAGGTTCTCCTCTCTCTCTCTCTCTCTCTCCCTCTCTCTCTCTCTCCCTCCCTGCCCCTTCCCTGCTCATCCTTGTCTCTCTCTCTCTGTGTCTCTCTCTCTCAAAAATAAATAAACATTAAAAAAATATTAGGTAACAGTTATAGAGTACCAAAGGGCATGATTCTGTGATATATGTTATGGGCTAGAAGTTCAGATGAGAGATTAGCTTACTGAATAATTGTATAGAATTTCTAAGTGCTTTTTGTCATCTCTCAGCCATGTTTCCTAAGGGTAAGAATGGCCTCACCAAATGTGCAAGGTCTCATGGACTCTGCAGTCACCTACCATAGCAGCAGAGTCAGAGTGATGGCTAAATATCTAGAGGCTGACTGAAAAAGTGGGGAAGAGGAGGGTAAAGAGATAAATCCTAGACCTTATATGACTAGGGATTAAGAAACAGGTACATGCTACTCATTGGCCTTCCTTCCTCAATTATGTATCTTTCTGAAGGGTCCTACCCTAAATATCTAAAGTATATAAGATATATTTTATCCCATTTATGATAAACATTAATTACACACACAAAACTATATGTGTATATGTATATGTATATATTCTGTATATGTGTGTATACATATACATATATGCGCGCGCGTGTGTGTGTGTGTGTGTGTGTGTGTGTGTGTGTGTATTTTAGGAATCATTCAGTTTCTATGGCTGGTGATTATGTAAACATACTTAAATGGAATTACTATTTTTATTCCTTGTTGCCACCAATTTGCTTCATCGTAAATTACTGTTGAATTACTAGAATGGTCAAAAATACGTACATTGTTGTAACTGAAAATGTGTAATATTTTGAAAAAGAACAAGAATATTTTTTCCAGAGACCTAAGAAAATAAACAACTTTTTTTGAAAGTAAATATAAAAATTAAAAGTTAAAAATGTGAGGAGAATGAAATAGTTCTTAGATGTTTAATTAATATTTTTGTTTTGTCCTTTCAGTCAGAATTTTCAGTCACATTCACAAATATTTATAAATATACTTTCAAGTGTAAAGCCACTGATAAGTGTTGTAGGAAAATAAAGTACAAATGATGGAACAAGAGAACTTCCAGTCTACAGAAGCTGAGAATCCTAGAATAAATAAAATGCACATGCTGACCATGAAACCTGCAATGTGTTCTTGAAGGAGTTAGGAGGTTAAAGGTGTTAATTTTGCCATGAAGGCAGTTCTAGCTGTTGACCTTGATCTATGAGCTGATAATCAGGGACATCTTTTTGGGTAAGTAGCCCCTGATTTAGGCTCCTGGTTGCAGTAGTTCTTAACATTTTTGCAGTAAGTGAGGTCAGACATCCCTCAAAGATGACGGATCTGATGAAAATGATCATTTCTCACATCCAAAATTCACAAGCACATTGTAATTCAATTTAACAAGTTTATGGATCCTTTCCAAATCAATCTTTGTGTATTTAGTTTACAAACCCCTACTTTAATGCATTGTTAGAATGCTCATGCACTATGCTCAAAGCAGGCAAAGAGAATTTTAGGTGACTGAAAACACTATGGCTAAGTTCATTAAGTATATATAGAAAATGGAGAGTAGCTGCGTTTGAATATGTGGAATTGGATAATGGAAGATCTGGATTGAAATGTAGGGGGATCACATCCCTAAATTACTAAACATTGCACCCTGTATCATATCATGAATCCGTGTCCAAGAACAATAAAGCCACTGTTAATCTTCACTTAATTTAACAAAAGGGCCCACTCTTCCTAGTTTCATTTCAGAGTTACACTTTTACAAAACAGCATCTTTATTTTTGCTCTTATCTTTCATAATATGGTTTTCCTTCTGCTGCCAGCATCCAGGTATGTGTTTCACATTCTGTGAACCCACAGGAGACATGGGAGACAGACTGCACTGATCACTGACCCCATCATTCAGAACCATTGAGTTCTGTCTTATCACTTACCAGTGTGGAACATTTTCTCTCCTTAGATTCCCTATAAGTCAAAACAATCCAGCACCATAATTGTTATAGAATGTCCATCTCCCAGAATGTCAGAAACTCTTTACAACAAGAAATGGAATAGAAAGACAATGTTTTGCAGACTTGGGTATAGTTATTTTCAAACAGAAAGGGAAAATGACAAGAAGAGATTGAGTGGAGTAAAAGTAAAGGTAAGGCTGCTGACTTGAAAAAATAGTAAAGGCAAGATTGATAGACCCTGTACAAATACACATATCTTTCTCATGTTACACACACACACACACACACACACACACACACAAAACCACAGAGATGGTCTCAGTCAGCAACTTTTACAGAGTTTTGTTGATGATGTGATCTTCCTAATATTTTAAATGATACAATGCGCATTCTTGAACATGTTTCATTAAGTACCTTTGAGCATATGTTCACCTAGTGATTAAATAGGTTAATACCTGTAAATACTTAGACTAATACTTGACACAGGTGAACAGACTTTACAGTTTTTGTCCATTATTATTGAGGTTAATGATGATGTTGATGGTGATGGTGGCTGACAATGATATAATATTAACTTGTTTATTCCTTAGAAGAACCCCCTAAGGTTATCCTTTATAACTTTTGATACTTGAGCAAAGATAAACTGATAGATGGACCTAAGTGCCCAGTCTAGGTGTTATATTCTGACTGGGAATATTCCAATAACCTTTTGGGCAACAGGTATTTCTTAGAGTTCTTTGAGGACCACTTGCCTTAGAATTGCTTCTGTTGGCAAACCATGAGAGACTCTTGAATGCTGACAAAAACTGAGGACTGATGGATGTGGGGGGGAGGAGGGATGGGCATGGAGGAGGGCACTTGTGGGGATGAGCACAGTGTTATGTGGAAACTAATTTGACAATAAACTATTTGTAAAAAAAAAGAATTGCTTCTGTTATTTGATTTAAGACAGACTCCTGGGCTCTACCTTAAACCTCCTAAAACAGGGTCTCTCAGGAAAGGTCCCCAAGGCTACATTTTTAGCAACTCCCCAACATGATTCTTAAGCACACTGAAATTTAAGAACCATTTTTCTATCCCAACTTGGAAATAACTCAAAATTATGTATCTACCATTTATAGGATCTACCTTACAAGAGGGCTTTCATTTGATGAGGACTGGTAGAGAACACCAGCTTTAAAATGTCTTTCACTTCCCTGCAGTTCACAATATTAAATATTTATTCTTTTGGTTCCCCTTCTACCTATAGAAGTTTCCATTTAAAATTTAAATACTTTGGGAAGCCATTAACATCCATTAGCACTCTGCAATTTAGGGATTTGAAAGTCAATCATTTAACAGGACTTCAAGGGGAGAAGAAGATGAATGAGTCTCACTGAGGACAACGAAGAGAAAAGGAAAGGAGCAGAGTAACATAATTGAAGTATTGCAGCTGAGAATTCTGGACAGCCATAGAAATATAAAAACAATGGATATTATAACTGGCTGCTGGGAAGCAAAAAAGGGGAAATTATAGAAAGTTATGTAAATAAGTTTAAGAAATGTTGTTAGTAGGATGGACCCCAAAGAACAGTTCTCCCTGTTTCCTTCCCAGAATGGCCTATGGTAGAATCTGATGTCTGATCCATGTATTTAAAGGTCTAATGCCAAATGCAGACATCCTAGCATAAATCATGGGACTAAGAAGCATGAAACCTGAACAAGTCAAACAAAAGTTAAAGCTAGATTTATCCAAATAATAGTAGTCAGCTAATTTTGTTTTGGCAGTAGAGGTTTTCAGTTATGAATACTATTTCCCCTAATTTTTTTTTATTTCTTACAAAATTTTCAGCTTTTTCTTTCTTTTCAGTGGTCATAAGTAAAATAATTTAACAAAGGTTTTTATCCATGTGACTTTCTTGTTATCTGTATGAACATATCATTGTACAGATTAAAGTAGTAAAAGAAGGGTCAGGGAAGTTCAGACAAGATGAATTGGGAGGAGTAGAGAAGAGAATACATTTATAAATGTAATTAGCCAAGCCATTGCCTTGTTCAAGGATCAGTATAATAATTTGTACTTGTCTAAATTTGTGGAAAAGAAAGATTAGCCATACATTCTTGTGAAATGGAAACTACATTCATTTAGATGAGTTCTTCCTTTATATAGCCATTAGCTTTGGTAGTTGAAATTTACATAAACATCACTTTTATTAATCTGCTATGCTTTCCTTGTATGTACATTATTTACCATATGGTCTCCAACTTAAAATGCCCACACCATGAATCATCTTTGTCAGGGCCAAGTAATGGGAATAAAAATGCATGATGTCTTACTGTAAAACTGAAGGATGTCTGAAAAGAAGTAACTTAGGCATCACAGTATGTGAAATAGTTTTAGGGTGAAAATTTTAGGTATCTTACCACCCTTTGTATTCCTTTAACTTATGACAGAAATGTCAAAAATTATCCTGAAATAGAAGAATTCACATAAACTCCTGGAGAAGCTAATAGAAATAGTATAATTTTTCCCCCACTACATTTGTTTCATCTAGTTTTATTTCATTTCAGGAAGTAGCATCATCCCACAAAGTCAGTAGCGTTTGATCTTCTACTGAGATAGACCTATAAAAGAGTCCTTTCAAAAACATGTCTCCTTTGACAGTTATACAGTTTTAATGTTTTGAACTCAGGAAATAAGCTTTATGGGACGTGGTTCTGATTAAAAGGAGTAAAGCTAACTGCTCTTTGTCCATTTATTTGGTTAAAGTTTGAAACTTACTGTGTTTTCCTTGATAGATGAAAGCCTTATTTTCCCTCTATTTGGCCCTTTGTTATTTAAGTTGTATTGTGAAGGACTTAAAGAACCTTTTTTTTAAGTTTATTTATTTAGTTTAAGAGAGAGAGAGTGAGTGAGGCAGGGGCAGAGAGAGAGAGAGAGAGAGAGAGAGAGAGAGAGAGAGAGAATCCCAAGCAGGCTCGGCACTCTCAGCACAGAGCCTGATGTAGGACTAGAACTCATGAACCGTGAGATCATGACCTGAACAGAAACCTAGAGTCCGACATTTGAACCGACTGAGCCACCCAGGTGCCCCAGTAATTAAAGAGTCTGAAAGTGGATGGCAGTGGCTTTGGTTAACATCAGTGGACACTTAATAATGGTGTTCTATTCCAATTTCCAACCTCAGTTAGCAATATTATACTCTTTAATTTGGGACAGTAGAAAACCCAAACCATTGACTAGCCTGATTTTTGTTTGGAGAAAATGAACCCACAAATTCCTGATAATGGTAAGTGGACTTTAGCCCCAAAGTGCATGGAATTAAAATAATTACAAATGAGAGTACACACAAAGAGAACTAAACTCTGTACAGAAAATTAGCTCCCGAGTTGTTTGTAAAAGGGCAAAGTGGTATGTGAGTGCTATTATGGAACAAGGCCCTTAACTTGAGAACATATTTATTAAAATAGCACATAATTGTTTTAGGGGAATCTAGCAATATGCATGGTACATGCAGCCTGATAATGAAACAACCTTCTAACAGGGTCTAACCCTTATATCAATATAAATGTACCTCCTTTTAACTTCTACTTTTTGATTCACTTTAACTGTGTCTACAATTGAATTTTTGAATGATGTGGGAGAAAACAAATTGGCACCACTAGAATTTCATGGTGTCCAAATGGAAATGCCTGAGAGGCATTAAACATACGACCTGAGACTTAAGAATAAGAGCCACGCTAGAGATTTAAACCTGGGAGTCCTTAGCTAAGTGGTGTAAATTGATGCCAACGTGGGAATGGTCTCATTTGGGAAGAGGATATGCTTTTAATAGAGATCTATGATGTTTCCTCAGCCTACAGAGTTTCAATCATTTCAATATCAGGAGACCTAACAGAAAAGTCTGGATATCTAACTTCTTTTAATGATGTAGAGATTTGCATTCCTACATGGCAGCATTAGGTCGGCGCTGAGAAGTTTCCTTCTGTAGACGGACATAAGTTCTTTGGTTCTCAAAGCTTCCCACCTCTTACTCTTAGATTGACTTCATCCATTTGCAAGCAAGCCCATAACCTATAGACATTTGAATTTGCAGTTTCTAATAGTAAACACATATCTCTGCCATTGATTTAATTCTCTTGTTAGTTGGATGGGCAGTTTTCCCACAACTGAATGGGGGTTAAAGGTGTGGCTTTTTTATAGGGTTACTTGCATCAAGTCATTGGAGAGAGAAAACCATCAAGTAGTTGAGTAGGAAGAAATCTTAGCATTTATTTAGTCAGCAGTTCATTCTGTGAAAGCGAATATAAAACCCAAAGGTCAGGAGCAGTGATTTGCTTAGAGTTTTTGGTAAGTTCACATCATAATAGTGATAGAACTCAGGCCATATGGTTCTTCTATAAGCCTTATAATCTTCAGTTTTTACCATGTGCCGACATTGGAGCACCTAGGTGGCTCCCTTGGGTAAGCAGCCGACACCTGACTTTGGCTCAAGTCATGATATCATGGTCTTGTGATACAGCCCCACTTCCAGCTCTGGGCTGGTCATGGAGCCTGCTTAAGATTCTCAGTCCAACCCCCCTCTGCCCGTCCCCTGCTTATGAGCACAAGTGCATGGATGTGCATATGTGGGCTTTCTCTTGATCTCAAAAAAATTAAAATAAATAAAAAATTAAAGTTAAAATAAAAAATGTGTATAAAGCATATACAGTAAAACTAAAAAACATATACGACATGGTTGCTCTTAATGGAATAGAAAACTGGGAGTATTTGTATCTGGATGGGAATAAAGAGACTGCAAAAATGAATTTGAAACCAGTAACTAATTTAGTAGCTTGCTAAAATATGAAAATATTGTATACACATTGAAGGGCTTGTAAATTTACTTATTGCTTTGAACAGTTTCTTTTAAAAAATAATCTACTTATTTATACCTATTGAGAGAGAAATAGCTATTTCCTCACTGTTTTCCTTTGGACCACATTGGGTTTTTTCCCAACATAGTTCACAATGCAGTCAAATTAAAAGGCCCACAGATACCGCCTTCCACCCAACAATCAAAGGAATCATTTAGTGTGAAAGGTATGAGTCGTGCCAGCCACAGCACCAGCCAATTACTGATTACCCAAGCTGTATTTTCATCATCCTGAATACATGGAATTAAAATAATTGCAAATGTGTATATACACAGAGAGAGAAATATATCATATATGCACAGCTCTCTGTTGTTGGTGGGAGGACTAGGGATATTTTCTTTGAAGTGGTATGTGATACCTATTATTGAAGAAGGTGCTTAACTTGAGCTTGCATTTATTAAAACAGCAGATGAATGCAGGCACCTTGATAATGAGCAACCATCCAGCAAGGTTAACTCTTCAACAAGGTTACAGGCATGAATAGTCTCATCCCATTACCAGCTTAAAGATTTTCGGAAAACACACTTTTGCTTACTGTTTATCAGACTTCCTGCCCTTCACAGATCTTTGTAACCCCCACTGGGCAGCCCTGGTGCCATTATCTGAGCCCAGGGCAGTGAGCTAAACATTTCTGTGGCCCAGCCATGAGTCAGAGTTAAGCATTGAGAACATTGTAAGAGCTGGCAATCTGGGAACCATTAAACCAAGGAGTAGGGCCAAGATAAGGAGATAGAGTTCTTTTTTTTTTTAATTTTTTTTTAATGTTTCATTTATTTCTAGGAGAGAGAGAGAGAGAGACAGCGTGAGCAGGGGAGGGTCAGAGAGAGAGGGAGTCACAGACTCTGAAACAGGCTCCAGGCTCTGAGCTGGCAGTCAGCACAGAGCCCAACGCGGGGCTCAAACCCATGAACCGCCAGATCATGACCTAAGCGAAAGTCGGACGCTTAACTGACTAAGCCACCCAGGCGCCCCGAGGAGATAGAGTTCTTATTGAGTCCATTGTAGCAACTGAGAACGTATACTAAATCTTCCACAATTGAGACTGGAAGAACACAACAGAGTTCTGGAACTTGCAGACTTAAACAGGTAACAATAGTGTATAAAACTTCATTTCTTTATTTCCTTTAAGGCAACTTATTTTTGACTCCAAAGCTCCATCTCTTCTTTGCCAACTTGGGGAGAAAATTGTATTTCCATTCTCACTGGAACCTACCCAGTCCCTCAAGTTGTATACAGGAGATGGGGAAGGAAGGATATCTAAATTCTGGTCTGTTAAAGTTGACACTGACGTTCTCATTGTCAAAGCCTGAGTGAAATATGGGAGCTCTCAGCTTTTTTGCCTCTGGAAAGGGAATCTATCCTAAGGTTATAACAGCAATACCCTAGGTAACACCTCCCTATGCTCATCATGAAGTAACCCAATGATGGGGTAGCACTGGCTTGGCATAGATGCCCCACTCCCATTATACTACATCCTTTCCTAAGTCCATAGGGATCTTGCTATTCTTGTTTGACTCACATCACCCCATTTGTCTGCATCTTGCTAGAGACTCTCTGCTTTTACAAGTTCTTTGCTATCCTTTCCAGGAAGGAGACACAGAAAAGGGGGAGTAGAAAACAGTGTTTCCCCCACCCCTTCCTCAGAATACATTGGACAATGTCTGCTGCCAAACATTACCACATACAGGGCAGTTCCATACAACAAAGAATTACACACTCTTAAATGTCAGTAATGCTGAGGTTGAGAAATGTGGCTCTGTGTCTTATTTAATGGGATTTAATCAGATTAGAGATATTTGGAACAGATCATAAGAGAAAAAATTGAGGAGGATGGGAGGAGATGATACTAGAGAAGAATAAATTTGTGGGAGAGTAGTTATTCAGAGTCAGGATAGAGTGAGCTTTCTAAAATACACTCTGGGATTATCAGTGGAGAGGCTGATGTATGAAGTCTGTATTTTTAATGCAATGCTCTGGCCCCAGTTCCTTCTATGTCTTCACTATGAGAATTCAGTGCTTTTATCAAGATACTGAGCAATCCATACCTCCTTCTCTACCTCCACATACATAAAAGTTTGTATCAGTTCACTCTTTCATATGAATTCCTTTTGAAAAGCCAGGCATGCCTGTGAGAGGTGTGTGTGTGTGTGTGTGTGTGTGTGTGTGTGTGTGTGTACATGCGCGCATTGCCATTATGCACAAGCTAAGATTATATTAATCTTTTGTATATTAATACAAAGTAATGTCTTTGTATTTCTGTTGCTCAGGGACAACCTGAACATTTAAACTTAGAAAAGCAGTCATACCAGCCTGTGACATTCATACAAGCTATTAATTCCTCCTTTTTATTTTCTTATAAACTTCATTTCAGTTTGGTAAGCTGTTAGAGTAATAGGTTTCCAAAATAAAGTTTCTATTTCATTAACAGGAAGTATGTGTCCTATAGCTTGTGAATATTTTGCTGCAACTACCACCTCAGTTAAATTATGTTCTCTAGGGGCACCTAGGTGGCTTAGTCGGTTAAGCGTCCGACTTTCGCTTAGGTCATGATCTCGCGGTTCGTGGGTTCAGGCCCCGCGTTGGGCTCTGTGCTGACTGCCAGCTCAGAGCCTGGGGCCTGTTTCAGTCTGTGACTCCCTCTCTCTCTGACCCTCCCCTGCTCACGCTGTCTCTCTCTCTCTCTCCTAGAAATAAAAAAAAAAAAAAAATTATGTTCTCTCACAGAGGTAATGAGAAACAAAATTGCTCTACTTTTGGTTCCATGCATCCTTCTCCACGAGCATGAATATGCTGTGCTCACCATGAGACAAAGTAGTCCTAGCCAAAGTCTCAACTATGTTTAAATTAATCATTTCTCGTAAAAGCCATTCAGCATAACAGACTGAGCATGATCTTTGACATAGTCCAGACATGTACCCTTGTCCCAGCTATGAGGTTTTAGAGAGATTTTTAACTCTCCAAGCCTTATTTACTAATCCAAAAGTAGGGTAATACTGCCAGCATCATAGTTTAGGCAAATAATCAGTATTCAATACATGAGATATATGGTAGTTGCTTTTACCATTCTTAACAATATCTTCTTCATTTTCAGGGAAAAGATATTACCTTTATATTAAGTAATAAATCCATACTGCTACTCTTCCTAGCGGAGAAGTTAGCAGACTGATCTCACGGCAGATCTTCACAGTGCCTGTTTTCATGCAGCTCCTTAGGCTAAGAATGGTTTTACATTCTTTTTTAATTGTTGAAAACAAACATATGAGGAATAATATTCCCTACCACATGAGAATTATATGAAGTTCAAATTTCAATGTCCCTCAATACAATTTTATTAAAACACAGCTTTGCTCATTGCTTATGTATTGCCTGTGACTGTTTTCACACTATAGCGGCAAAGTGGTAACAAAAACCCTTGCTCACAAGACTTAAAATATTTACTGTCTGGACCTTTACAAAAAATATTTATCAACCCTGGCTCTAGAGAATACAGAAGAGACATGTGAGACATAGCTCAATTAGAAATAATCACCTTGGCCCTTATTATCTTTAATGTGGGTCTTGCATTCAAAATCGGGGTTTATTTTTATGTATGCCATGCCTTCATACCTATGGCTTTTCTCTCTCCACTGACCTATCATATTATATAAGTTTCAGTCAGAGAGAATATGTGATAATTTCTTTGAGACATTCCTCAAGAAGTTCTCAAAGTCAAAAAAAAAAAAAAACTCAAAATTTATTCCTTACATGCCTCATTGACCAAAGTTTAAATCATATTACCCATAGAATGCCTTCAAAGTGGTTAAAAAAATCTGCCCAGTGGTTTTCAGAATGGTAAAATAACAAGGATGCAGAAACATAATTTAATTTAGAGGCACCCAAGTGGCTCACTTGGTTAAGCATAGGACTCTTGATTTCAGCTCAGATCAAGCTCTGCTGATTTGTGAGGTTGAGCCCCCAGTTGGGCTCTGTGCTAATGGCACAGGGCTTGCCTGGGATCCTCTCTCTCTGTGTTTCTCTGCCCCTACCCTGCACATGCACACCTTCTCTCTCTTTAAATAAATAAATAAATTTAAAAAAGAAGAAACATAATTTTATTTATAACGTGATGGTTGTAATGGTGGTTTTGATAGAGGGGGAGGAGGAGAAAAAAAATAATTGAGTTTTCCTCCTAATAATGGAATAATAGCACAAGAATGGTAATGTCAGTGACTGACTTGGGAATCACATGATCATGGTACCGAGCTGGGTGTAATCAAGGTAGGAGCTCTCCTACGATGGTACTGATCAGGAGGACCTCGCCAGAAAGTAGTAGAAACTCTTAGTTGTAGGGTCTAATTTTTCCATGATAATATTTCATTATACTCTTTACCTGAAGCCATTGCCTCAAGGGAATATGCTAATTAGCATAGCTATCAACAACATAATGCATATGCATAAGTTATAACATATGTATTTTGACTAACAAATTGTCACACTAACCAGAGAGGGTTAGATGTACTTTCTTGGTGCTGTGAAAATGTACAAGTTAGAATAAACAATTATTAGAGCTTTTTCCCTTTTTCCCTGTTGTTTATAAATGAGCTAAGCTAACACCCATGTGTTTCCCATCGCAAACATATTTATGACCTTTGCTAGCACACCAGTATTTGTCAACATATTAGACAAGTGGAACCTACCTGCTAGAGATGATGACATTGGTCTTAGAGCATCCAGTGGTGAGGAGTGCCAACATCCTGCACCCTTGTTACTGTTAGGGAGCAGAATGCAAGCCAGTTGATTTTCATTTAGTTTATTGCCTAAATTAAATCTCAAATTCTTAAATTAAAGTTAAGTGACACACTTGGACCCAGGAGAAGTATTAAGTTTCTCGGTAGGCAACTGGCAATTCTTTCTGCTTATTCACAAATATTTGAAGAATGCAATCCCTTGACTAAGTATTTCTGCAAATAGCAGGAGGATAAGTTGGCAAGAAGCAGCTTTGCTTCTAAGAGAGTTTGATGTTCCCTTTTGGAAAAACGACGAAAACCTACAGTGCCCAATGCTTTCCCTCTACTACCTGTGCCTTCCCTGCAGATGGTTCCATTAATTTCTCTTTTCCTGCCAGCCTACTTTCTCCTCTGTGTAGTTCAGTGAAGAGCAAAGCCTTGAGGATTAGGGCTGGAGGGAAGGAACACTAGTTCCATCAGTTTTGGAATGCTTGGATATTTCCTCTTTTTTCTCTTTCTTCTTTCTTAATATGACAGAGAATTTAAGATTAAATTTATCTCCCTGAAGTTTTATGCTGTTTCTTTTTTTGACTATAAAAACCATATATTCTTAGAAAATTTCTTTTTTAATATACTTTAGTAAATATTTTTTTGTCATAGACACATTGCCACATACAAACACAATTTTATTTAATCTTGTGATGACACTGTCAAAAAAGGGAAATATCCTTATAGACAAATGATGAAACATATGTAAAAATCATTAGTAAAATGATGCTCCACTTTTACTTTCTTACATTTCTTTATTGTAGATTAGAATAGTTAAAAATATAGTAGTCTCCAAAGACTAACTTGATAATTCTTCGATGCATTTGTGTTACTGATTTTTTTTTAAGTTTATTTATTTTGAGAGAGAGAGTGTGTGTGTGTTCATGAGCAGGGGAGAGAGGGAGAGAGGGAGAGTCCAACACATGCTCCGCATGGTCAGTGTTCAGAGCCTGATGAGGGGCTCAAACTCACAAAACTATGAGTTCTACCTGAGTAGAAATGAAGGGTCAGATACTGAACTGACTGAGCCACTAAGGTGCCCCTGTTTCTGATTTTTTTTAGTTAAAAATTTTTCTATAATCCTCTTATGAAAATTCTCAAACATACAAGTAAAAATTTTGAAATAATACCAGAGGGAGCGCTGGTATGCCCACCAGCTTTACCTTTAACAGCTTTATATCCATTTATCTATCCTTTCCCCTATTCATCCATCTGTTCATTTTTTTCTTATGATTTCAAAGTAAACTACAGACATCCATACACTTCTTCCTAAGTACGTAGCCAGCATATTATCAGTTTGTGTTAAATATCTGTTTATAGGTTTTTTCCTTTAAGTTAAAATGTGTATGTATTGAAATGTACAGATCTATAATGACCATTTCTTGAGATTTGAGAAATGCATACATCTGTATAAACCAAACTCCTATTAAGATAGAAAGCTCCTTCCTGTCCCATCCAAATCTGAGTTGAATTTTAAATCAAATATCAAAAGATTGATTTTATAAGAATTTCTTTAAAACTCTTTATAGAGCCAGGAGAAAACATCAATTAAACTCACTAATTAACCCAGGGTAGATTTGCCTTTAGCATGACTTTATGAATATCCTTGCCTTGGCATTCTTTTTTGAATATTTTAGTGACATTAGACAGAATCTGGTTAACTGTGATGGAAATTATTATCTTTGTTCTTAGGGTTGTGTCATTGGATTGTTGTCTTTGTTCTCTTGGCCATCTCATGGATATGTCCTAGTCATGGTATATTTTTCCAGTTTCCTGACTTTTGATTAGGAGTTTTATTTTTTTTATGCTCACTGATCCTTAAATCTAAGTAGTAGGTAACCTACTGTTAATAATATGTGTCTGCCACTATAATTACTCTATGGAAGAGATCACTGAGCATCTCCTCCAGATTTCTTCTGAAGACCCAAAAATCCCAAACAAGCACATGGTTTTCTGAGATTGCATATCCCAGAAGTATCATGGCTAAACTTTGAAGGCAGGTGTTCTAAACACCAATTCTTTTTGAATGAATAAATGTTCCTTTATTTTTTTTAATTTATTTTTGTCAGTCGTGTGTTGAATGCAGGTGGGATACAAAAGGTGAGTAAGACACAATCCCTAGCCTCTAAAAGCACATGTACTTTGGCCAGAAATACAAAATAGAAATTTTCAATTTCAAAGCGTTTTAAAACTGTTTTTTTTAGTTTAGTTATTTTGAGAGAGAGAGAGAGAGAGCAAGCAAGGGAGAGGAAGAAAAAGAGTCCCAAGCAGGCACTGCTCTGTCAGCTCAGAGCCAATATGGAGCTCGAACTCAGGAACTACGAGATCATGACCAGAGACAAAACCAAGAGCAAATGCTTGACCGACTGAGGCATCCAGGTGCCCCTTCAATGTCTTTTAAATAGTAACATGTGGTGGGTACTGTAGGAGTGCCTATGACTGTCTGTCAATGTATCTGGGCTCTTAGACAAGGACCTTGTAGATGTCAGCTGAACTCTGGAAAGATGAGTAAATGTTACCCATGAGAAAAGAATGGTAAGAGAAACTGCTCCAAGAAATGGAAGATTTATTTTTTAACAGTATGTGCTATTCTAGTGTTAGGGAGAATCTCTGAAACAGAAAGACTCAGAAGAATGTACATCATCCTGTCAAGAAGTCTAGAAAACAACTCACAGGGTAAAATTCTCCTGAGAAGCTCAGAAACCCTCAGTGCACTGAGGGTCCTTCTCTCCACTTACTGAGTTGCTAAGCACCATCTTATCAAAGAGACACTTCTTAAACCTTCTACTCAGGGTTTCTGGGTGCCTGTCATCAAGGACGTTCATAAGATATTCTTGATCTAACTTTCTAGTTACTTTTCACTTACACCTTGTATTCATATTGTGCCCAACTCTGTAACTCTCCAATTTTTACACTTCCCTTCCAATACCCTTTTGTTCAAGCCTTCCCCCATTCCTGAAATTTTCTCTCAACATCTACATTTCAGAATTTCATCTATCACATCTTTCACCCTTCCCCCATGAGAAGCCATCTTTTATAAAACTCTCTTTGCTCCTTTAAAAGTCAGACTCTGATCTTTTGTTCTGCTGTAGCTAAGTCTAGCACAGCTCTTGGCACAAAGTAGGAAGTTAGTGTTTGTTGAATAAATAATGAATTCTACCTTATGTCAGTGTGTACATCTAGACCTAGAGTTACACTAAGATAGGGTCAGTGTTCTGTGTATCTTTTATATTCTCAAACGTCATAATGGTCAGTGAAACAACTGAACAAACATCCAAATGAACCTACCATGCTATTTTATCAGAGATGTAGTTTTCCACTGTCCTATTTGTATGTAATAAAAGGCCAGGCAAGGTGTTGTTTCAGCATTGGACCTCAAAAAATGGTTCCGTTTTGTATGAGTATAGATCAACTTCTTTTTACTATCCATAATGGCTTCTAAGTAGACCATTTGTTAATTTTTAAAAGAAATTCCTATAAATGATGTAAGGAAAGGAAATAAGAAAATGCTTTGACATAATAAATGTTCAGTTTTAGAGAGATCATCCATGTCATTTATCCATTTATTGACTACTCACTATGTGATAGGCACTGAGCAGTAGCAGTCCTATACTGGACTATATTATAACAGACCCTAGAGACAGACATGGGCATTTTCTGTCTTAACCTTTAAAGATGAGAAACTTCTTAGTGAATCAAGGCCTTCTATCTACAGACAGCCCCAGTTATTGGAAAGTTCTTTATACTAAGCTTTATACTGCCTCCATCTGCCATCTCCTATTCATCCCTGTTTCTCTCTTGGTAGCCTCTAGAATCAGGTAAACTACTCTAATGCACAGCACCTTTTTCAATATTGAAGATTCATGCCGCACACTCTACATTTGTTTTATCTTTTTCAGAACAAGTATGCATACGAAGTTCAAAATAATTGTTTTTCCGTGAGAATTGGTTTCCATATTTGCTATTTTCTTTTCCTTAAATATTCATTGTCAATTCTATGAACCTCTCTATTCAGTTTGATTTGTACAAGTCTGGTGATAGACATCTGATGGGATTTCTGAGTGTGGGTGTTGTAGAGAAGATGAACAGGGCATACATAGCCCCTGCTGTCCAAAAGTATATGTATGGCAGAAAAGAGACAATCATTTTGTCAGATTATTTCAATATCACAATGCAAATACGTCAGGGATAAAGAAAGAGTACTTTGGAAGTACTCAGGAGGATTAGTTTAGTCCAGTCTGAGTTTTTGTTAGAGGAACTGTCATTAGTCTAAATATTGTTAGAGAAACTGTCACTAGAATTAAATCTGAAATGATGACCAAATGCTAGCCTGAAGAGAGATAGGAAGTGAGACTACAGGAGTGATGGCATTGAAGTAAAATGAGGATGGCAGGTGCGGGTTGTGGAGACATAATAGTTATTTTTGAAGGTTGAAATATGGTAGAAAATAGGGTTCATGGGGTATGTAAGTATGTTTTATAACTGTGTGTATGTGAAGCTATACTCTGATGTTTTAATTATTAAATTTTGTCACAGTCTTCTTGTTGAAAATTAGAATTCTTTTTCTATGACCAAAGACTTTAGCTAATGTATTACCTTTTCAAGGGTTCATAAAGAATCAGCACTAGTGGTCATAATGACCTGCTCATAATGACCTCAAATGTCATAATAAACAATTTCTGCAAAGAAAAAGATTTAGGAACTGCATATGGTAAAAAATATATATATAATTATAAATCAGTAGCAAGTTGTTACAAGCACTACCTTAGTATGGAGATTTGCCATTTGGGAATGCTTCATTACTTCTTTTATCTGAATAAAGTAACATTTGATTCTTGTTATACTATTGATATTAAAGGGGAAAGTTTTCCTCTATTTCAGAAGAGTTGTATCCCATGGACTATTTGCATTCTAGCAACCAAATTTTATTTGATGTTTTCCAACTTAAAAAGGCTATTTAGTTAAATAATTGCTATGAGTGGTTTGAGCAATTGTATAATCTCTGTAAATACTTAGGAAGGGCCTTTTTAGAATTAAGAAATAAATTCTTCAACTGTTCAATTGATACTGTATATCACTTACCTCAAAGTTCAGGGTATGAATGATGTTTTAATTCATGCACCTAGATTCATGTTAGGAAGAGAGGTGGGAAATGTAGAACTCACAGTAATACTTACCACAGGAAATACAACAAGCTATTAAAAACTTGTCTTTTCAATAACTTTGTAGTTTATTTAAAGAGAAAGTGCATATGCTCATAAAAAGTAGCTTACAATATTAATAGCTAAGTGTTCTGTACTGTGTAGGGAACATCTGTAGAGTCCCTGTCTGGTGTCTATTTCCTCTGCTTTTGTGATCACATTTTAATTTTCTTTTGGAGAATTATGCCTCTCCTATTTCCAATCCATTGGTGTTCCTCTGAGCATCCTCTTTTTACCTTGAGATCCAGGTTTAACTGCTCCAAGCCCTTCCTCAAACTCTTGCTGAATCTGTGTCAAAAAAGTTCTTACTCATTATGATGTGTGAGGTAGTAAAATGTAAGCCCAGGATGCCAGTGACCATCTTTGTGAGTACAAAGTAGAGTGCCCCTAGAAATATAGACAACAAAAGACAATAGAGCTTAGACATTGCAGTTATGTCAGGCAATACATCTTTTTGTAACCAGTTTGAGTTGAGTACTTCGTCATTTGTTGCATTAACCAAGATTCTCCAGAAGCACAGAACCAATAAGATGGATGTATATACCTAGACAAAGACAGTTATTTTAAGATACTGGCATATACAGTTATGAGGACAGGCAGGTCTGATTTCTACAGGGCAGGTCACCAGTCTGCATTACTCTGTAGATCCATAGAAGAGTTGATATTGCAGAATTGAGTTCAAAGACAGTCTGAAGGGAGAATTCCTCTTTCTCTGGGGATTTCAGGGTTTCCCTCCCCCCTTTAAAAGCTTTCAAATGATTGAATGAAACTTATCTACTTTGCAAGGGGTTATTATTTGCTCTAGTCAAACTCTACCTATTTAAATGTTAATTACATTTTCCACGCATTAACATCTATCTAGACTGATGTCTGACCAAACAATTAGATACAATAGCTTAGTCAAGTTGATACATACAATTAACCATCACATTTGTAAATGAAAAAGCCATGGCAAATCCAGACAGTAACTACTATAAGAGCTTGGATGTCTCAGGAATCATCATGGATGGAGACACTCAGGAAAAATTGCTAAGGGGATGTATTACTTCATGGTACATTAGAAAATTCATACTCTACTATTTTGTATTTATAAAGTAGGAATATGTTTCATGGGTTTGAGAGAATTGAATAAGCTAACACAGAATGCCAGTATATAGAGACACTTAAATATTCGATTTTTTTTTCTTTCTTTTCCTTTCTCCTTTTTATTTGTGGCTCAGAGGAAGCCTGTTGCTGTACCTGACACTGAAATTTTGAATAACATTTTATGTTGAGAGTATCTGTTTTAGAGATTAACTGGTTTCTTACTGACCACATAGCATTCCAAGACCGTAGAGCTAGACGCAATCACAGAGAGACCACTTAGCCTTTCTCTACTCATTTTATATAAAGGAAGCTATTCTCTGTGGTGATGACTTTTCTTTAAAAAATGAGATTTGACTTTTCTGTGCTTTACCAATCAAATATTTACATACATTTTAAGCCAGTACAGCTAGAATGTATGTTTCAAATAATATTAACAAAGTTGATTTACTTATTCATGGTCTCATATCTATTGACCACAGTATTTTAACATTCATTTAAGATATAAAAAAGCAAAAAATATATAAACACAACCATTTCTATAGTTTTAGGAGACTGCAATTATTAACATAGTTGGCCAAGGTGTTTAAATTGCAGTTGAAGAAATGGCTTAATGCTTAGGAGAATCTAAAGATAATCCTTTTAAAATCTCACCAGATTTAATCACTCAATCCTAAATTAAACCTCTGGGTCAAAACTTTAGGTTACTATGGTCTCAGACTTTTAGAGAAGACTGTGGAATGGAGATTTCTATCATTTTTAATCTTCAGGAAGACATCTCTGGTGTGATTTTGCAACGGTTTCACATGTTGCACTCTGTCTCCTACACACTTTACTATTCTTCACTCAGCTCCTCTCTGAATGTTGCACTGGGATTGTCAAATGCCACTTCAGACAGATCTGTGTCCCCAAAAGTCGTAGGCAACTTCATAAAAGAATTCTACCTGACATTTTCAAGTGCAACTCACTTGAACTCGTAAAAGTCAGGTATAAATTGAGAATGGATTTACACCTAAGCTTTTTTTGGTTGATTATGGTATTTATTTGTGCCTGACATTTGGATAATAACTCAAGTTACCCTTAGAAGTGGTCCCCTCATTGTTCCAAAGTGTGAAAGAGATGGAGGCAAGTGTCCAAATGGCTAGTACAGAATACTTCAGGTGAATTTTAGGCACTCGTATTTACTGGGTTGAGGCCAGTTTGGAGTAGAAGTCAGCAATATGTGCATTCAGTAATTTCACCAATGTGGCTTCCTGGTTAGAGTTGGATTTTGAATCACATTTGTTGCCTAAAGATGTTAATGATTATATGGCCTGGCCTAATGGGCCTAATTCTTTACCAGTAATATGTTGATGAATGGCATTTTAGAGATTGTTGGGGTAACACAGCTGAATCTGTGCACAAATTCAGATTATTCACACAGGCTTCTGCCACTGGGTGAAGTTGATGAAGCAGATGATGCCTACTCTCATAATGCTGCACCAAACAGATGGGATGGCAAGCTGTCTGTGCCTCTGAGTGTCTCTAAGTATGAACCTGTCCTTCTGCCTACCCCAGCCATTCCTCCTTCACAAAGTGTGCAAACCATCAAAGGATAACACAGGAAATAAATGTGGTGACTTAAGCCAGTGTAACACTTGAACTGGACACCTAGTGCCCATGTGAAGTTCATCACAGTTACAAAGCCCTTGTGAGATTTTATTATCCAAGATACAATTAGAGATGAAACAGCTGTAAAAATCAGCATACCTAATTTTCTCATCTTAAAAATAATAAAACTGAAATCCAGAAGGATTATGCCCCTATGGTTACAGAGGTGACAGAAATGGGGCAAGAGTTATAAGTCCTTTTGAGTCACAGTGTTATCCTCGTAATAGAGTGGCTGATGAATGCATTATTTGGATTCCAAGTGAATGTGAAATGTAGTTTTCATCCTTTCCAACAATATAAAAATGTTGACTCTCACATACTCTCTGAACTCTTCCTGGATTTATTCTACTTCTCTGTTTACATTTCTCAAAAGGAATTCTAACTTGGATTTCTAATTTTAGAAATAGTCACTTGTAAGTTGGTTTGAAATTACCCTGTCATCTGATTGACTGAGATAGAGTTAAAATGAATTTTCTTAGGGGGGAAAAAGATGATTTTATCATCTTTATGGATCAATTCCAAGAGTACACTTCAGTTTAGTTATTAGTTTTCCCTACAGTATGAGATATTCAATTAAACCTCCCCTCAAATTGACCGTAAATTTCTATGAAAATGAAAGAAATTCCATTTAGCAAACAATTTCTGTCAAAGAATCTAATAATGGGATGCAATAAGAATGATTTTCACCTGTGCACCTGCATGAGCATGCTCGGTCTGGTTTTTGTTTGGTTTGGTTTGGTTTGGTTTAGTATTTTTTTCTTTGGTCTTGTTTTGGGGCTTTTTTGTTATTATTATTTCTTTGATCTCCCTCACCCCTATATTCAGTGTAGCGTGCTCAAAGTAGTTGGAATGTGGGATTGCGTGGAATTGTTTGAACACAAAAAAGTATTTTATAGCAGTTTTCACCACTCAGTTGGTGGTCTTTGATAAAATCTTATACTGTGCTCACATTATTCTCTGTAAGGAGAAGTACTAGGAAACAAGTCATGTTTGATACTCATTCTCTCATTCCCACTAAAGCATATACAAAATTTCTCATAACCTTCTTCTGTGACATTGGTTGTAGCAACATACACTCACTTAGTATCCATGGCGTAGCTGTAGGTAGGAATAACCTACCAGGAAAGAAGGCAGAAATGAGGGAGGACATAAGCAAGGCAACGTGCAATAAGGCACAAGGTCATGAGTATTACTAATGAAAATAGTGATGCCCATCCCCCTAGCCTGGAACATCATGGATGAAAGAGCTTTTGAACTGCAGTCCAGAATGTTTTGGAGAACTGCCCACCTTTTGTTCTCCTATCTCTGAATGTTTTTCCTCTGGAACTCTATAGGGAGGTAGAGGTGGGGAGAGAGCACCCACAGCATTCTGACAAATGTTTCCTAGGGCTAGACATGAATAATGACAGTAGTCCAACCTCACTTTTTACACCCAAGCCACCTGTGGCTTAGCAAGGTTAGCGACTTACCAATTAAGTTATACAAACGGAAATTTCACTGCTGATCTTATGACTCCTCTTTCACAGCTGTTTTCCTTGTTGAAATAAAGCCTTTTTCAGACTTCCTTGATTAGTTAGGATTCTTAGGATACAAGTAATAGAAGCGGACACTAGATAATATACATAGAAGAGGAATTTGTTGAAAAGTTAGCAGGAGTTCCCAGGAACTATAGAAATCTTAGAAAGCCAAATTCAGAAGACAGAAGCCAGAGTAGAGTGAAAGGGGCATGTAACAATTCTATCAACAGTTTTCTGAAGATAGATATGGCTATTGGAAGGAATGGGCTTCTGAGCTTTGTTGCTGGTTTGTTTGTTTTCCATCTCTGTATTATTTGTTGCTCATAATTCAAAATATTAAAGAGAACATGTCTGATTAGCTTAATTTGAATGACATGGCAGTGCCCACCATTTATACCCAGTGATGATTTATACACCACTGTGATAGCACCCATAAGTCATCATCCTAATGTCAGAGATGAGGAAACTGAGGCAGAGAGAATGTTGAATAAACTGCTTCAGATTATCAGATCATCGTGTGTGTGTGTAATCATATAATCTTTTCTAATATCTGTGATATTCTTCACATGACTATTTTCTTCACTAAATGGACGTGTTCCTGGAGGGCAAGAGTAGTTTTTATTCATTTATACATCACTTATGCCTAATATGGTACCTACTAAGTAGCTAAAATAGAACAAATGATTGAATAAATAGGTTTATAATGATGTGGGACAATATAAGGGTAAATTGTAGTGTTTGTGCAGCTCAAAATATAGTAGCTTTCATGACAGGGCAAAAATCTAGCATTTCATAATTTGTCTACAATTTTCACATCCATCAGCTCATTTATTTTTTAGAAGGCATGCTCTAGTTACAGGTATTATTACTCTTATTTTTTAATGTGAAATAAAATTTCAAAGAAGATATAATTTTCCCATATTGACACAACTGTAAAAACTAGTTTTTAATTATAAATGGTATACTATGCAACAAAGAAATCATCAGTAAAATTCCATTGTATAAGTCACATTATATTCACACAGAATCACAAAACTGGAAATTGCAAATAAAAAGTAAGCCACAAAGTTATTATGAAACTTAAATAAATATTAAGTCAAAGAAGATAACAAGATTGTAATCACAGTTACTTTTAAATTAGTGATAATGACACTAAGAAGAAGAAGAATTCTAAGGAGAAAAAATGTTAAGTTTGTATATATTTATTAGACCCAGAACTAACTAACCAAATAAATAAATAAAACCTAAAGTTAGATATTCCGCTACGAATATTTTTAATTAATTTATTCAAATTCAAGTTAGTGGACATACAGTGTAGCACTGTTTACAAAAGTAGAACCCAGTGATTCATCACTTATCATATGATACCTAGTGTTCATCCTAACAAGTGCTCTCCTTTAATGCCCATCACCCATTTGGCCCATCCCCACCTACTGCCCCTCGAGCAACCCTCAGTTTGTTCTCTGTATTTAAGAGTTTCTTATGGTTTGCCTCCCTTTCTGTTTTTATCTTAGTTTTCCTTCCTGTCCCTATGTCCATCTATTTCGTTTCTTAAATTCCACATATGAGTGAAATCATGTGATGTTTGTCTTTTTCTGACTGACTTATTTCTTTTATCATAATACATTCTAATTCCATTCATGTTGTTACAAATGGCAAGATTTCATTATTTTTGATTGCCGAGTAGTACTCCATTGTACGTATGTATGTGTGCATGTGTATATATATGCACACACACCACATCTTCTTTATCCATTCATCCCTTGATGGACATTTGTGCTCTTTCCATAATTTGGCTTTTGTTGATAGCACTACTGTAAACATTAGGGTGCCCCTTCAAAACAGCAACACCTGTATCCTTAGGATAAATACCTAATAGTACAATTGCTGGGTCATAGAGTATTTCTACTTTTAATTTTTTTGAGGACCCTCCATACTGTTTTCCAGAGTGGCTGCACCAGTTTGCATTCCCACCAACAGTACAAAAGTACTCCCCTTTCTCTGAATCCTCGCCAGAATCTGTTGTTTCCTTAGTTGTTCATTTTAGCCATTCTGACAGGTCTGAGGTGGTATCTCATTGTGGTTTTGATTTGTATTTAGCTGATAATGAATGATGTTGAGAATCTTTTCATGTGTCTTTTAGCCCTCTGGATATCTTCTTTAGAAAAGTTTCTGTTCATGTCTTCTGCCCATTTCTTCCCTGGATTATTTGTTTTTTGGGGGTGTTGGGTTTGTAGGTTCTTTATAGATTTTGGATACTAACGCTTTATCCAATGTGTCATTTGCAAATATCTTCTTCCATAGGAGAAGGCTGCCTTTTAGTTTTGGTGGTTGTTTCCTTGGCTGTGCAGAAGCTTTTTATCTTGACGAGTACCCAGTAGTTCATTTTTGCTTTGTTTCCCTTTTCTTTGTTTTCTTTGTCCAGAGACACCAGTAAGAACTTGCTGCGGCTGAGGTCATAGAGGTTGCTGCCTATTTTTCTTCTTATATTTAGGTATTAAACTCATTTTGAATTTATTTTGTGTATGGTATAAGAAAGTTCATTCTTCTGCATGTCGCTGTCCAATTTTTGCAGCAGCATTTGTTGAAGAGACTATCATTTTTCCATTGGATATTCTTTCCTGCTTTGTTGAAGGTTAGTTGGTCATGAATTTGTGGGTCCATTTCTGGGTTCTCTATTCTGTTGCATTGATCTAGATGTCTGTTTTTGTGCCAGTACCATACTGTCTTTTTTTTTTTTTTAATAAGCAAACATTTATTGGGGCCAGTACCATACTGTCTTGATGAATATGGCTTTGTAATACAGCTTGAACTCCAAAATGGTAATGCTTCCAGCTTTGGTTTCTTTTTCAACATTACTTTGGCTTTTGGGGGTCTTTCCTGTTTCCATACAAATATTAGAATTCTTTGTTCTAGCTCTGTGAGGAATGCTGGTGTTATTTTGATAGGGATTGCATTGAATGTGTAGAATGCTGTGGGTAGTAAAGACATTTAACAATACTTATTCTTACAATCCATTAGCATGGAATGTTTTTCCATTTCTTTGTGTCTTCAGCAATTTCTCTTATAGCTTTCTATAATTTTCAGCATATAGATCTTTTATTTCTTGTTAGGTTTATTCCTAGGTATCTTATGGTTTGGGGTGCAATTATAAATAAATGGGATTAATTACTTAATTTCTCTTTCTGCTTGCTTCATTATTGGTATACAGAAATGCAGCCAATTTCTGTACATTGATTTTATATTCTGGACTTTGTTGAATTAATTTATCAGTTATAGTAGTTTTTTGGTGGAATCTTTTGGGTTTTCCACATAGAGTATCATGTCATCAGTGAAGAGTGAAGGTTTAGCTTCTTCCTTGTCAATTTGGATGCCTTTTATTTCTCTTTCCTGTCTGACTACTGAAGCTAGGACTCCCAGTACTATGATGAACAGTGGTGAGAGTTGACATCCCTGTCATGTTCCTGAGCTTAGGGGGAAAGCTCTCAGTATTTCCCCCTTGAGGATGATATTAGCTGTGGGTCTTTGGTACATTGGCTTTATGATATTGAGGCATGTTCCTTACATCCCTACTTTCTTGATGGTTTTTGTCAAGAAAAGATGCAGTATTTTGTTAGATGTTTTTATGCATCTATTGAGAGGATCATATGTTTCTTATCTTCCTTTTAGTAATGTAGTATATCATATTGATTGATTTGTGAATATTGAACTAGTCCTACAGCTCAGGAATAAATCCCACTTGATCAATGTGAATATTTCTTTTTTTAAAATGTTTATTTAATCAGGTGCCTGGGTGGCTCAGTCAGTTAAGCCTCAGACTTCAGCTCAGGTTATGTTCTCATGGTTCATGGGTTCAAGCCCTGTGTTGGGCTCTGCTGTGACAGCCCAGACCCTGGAACTTGCTTCAGATTCTGTGTTACCCCCTCTCTCTGGCCCTCCCCCAGTCATGCTCTGTCTCTCTCTCAAAAATAAACATTAAAAAACTAAAAATAAATAAAAATAAAATTTTATTTATTTATTAATTTTTTATTTTGAGACAGAGAGAGAGCATGAGCTGGGGAGAGAAAGACAGAGACAGAGAATCCCAAGCAGGCTCTGTGCTGTCAGTGCAGAGTCTGATGTGGGCCCTGAATCTGTGAACCATGAGATGATGACTTGAGCTGAAATCAAGAGTTGGAAGCTTAACCAACTGAGCCACCCAGATGCCCTTTTGTTAAAAAAAAATGTTTATTTATTTTTATTTTGACACATAGAGAGAGAGAAAATGAGTGGAGGAGAGACAGAAAGAGGATCATGGTGACTAATTCTTTTAATGTACTGTTGAATTCGATTTGCTAGCATCTTGTTGAGAATTTTTGCATCCAGTTTCATCAGAGATATTGGCCTGTAATTCTCCTTTTTTAGTGGTGTCTTTTCCTGGTTTTGGAATCAAGGTAATGCTGGCTTCATTGAATGAGTTGGGAAGCTTTCCATCCATTTCTCTCCTTTTGGAACAGGTAGAGAAGAAGAAGTATTAACTGTTTTTTAAATGTCTGGTAGAATTCCCCTGGGAAGCCATGTAGCCTAGGACGGTTAGGAGATTTGTGATAACTAATTTCATTTCTTTGGTGGCTATGGGTCTGTTTAATTTTTCTATTTCTTCCTGTTTTCAGTTTTGGTAGTTTGTATGTTTCTGGAATTTGTCTCCTTCTTCGAGATTGCCCAGTTTGTTGGCATGTAATATTTCATATATTCTGTTATTATTCTTTGTATATTTGTGGTGTTGGTTGTAATCTCTCCTCTTTCATTTGTGAGTTTATCTATTTGGGTCCTTTCTCTTTTCTTTTTGATAAGCCTGGCTAGGGGGTTATCAATTTTGTTAATTCTTTCAAAGAACCAGCATTTAGTTTCATTGATCTATTTTACTGATTTTTTTTTTTTGTTTCTATAGTGATTATGTCAGCTCTAATCTTTATTTCTCTGCTTCTGGTGGTTTTATGTTTTATTTGCTGTTCCTTTTCTAGCTTTAGGTATAAGATTCAATTGTGGTTTTTTTGGACCTTTCTTGCTTCCTGAGCTAGGCCCAATTGCAATATACTTTTCTCTTAGAATTGCCTTTGCTTCATCCCAAAGGGTTTGGACCATTTTATTTTTCATTTTCATTTGCTTCCATGTATTATTTTTAATTTTTTTTTAATTTACTGGCTATCTCATTGATTCTTTAGTAGGATGTTCTTTAACCTTCATGTATAGGAGAGCTTTCCAAATTTTTTCTTGTGGTTGACTTCGTTTCATAGTGTTGTGATCTGAAAATATGCATGATATGATCTTTATCTTTTTGTACCTGTTGAGGGCTGATTTGTGACCAAATATGTGAACTATTCTGGAGAATGTTCTATATGCATTTGAGAAGAATGTGTATTCTATTGTTTTAGGGGGAAATGTTCTGAATATATATCCTTCTGGTCCAATGTATCATTCAAACCCATTGTTTCCTTGTTGGTTTTCTGCTTTGAGAGTGATTATTGAAAGGTATGAATTTAGGGGCGCCTGGGTGGCTTAGTCGGTTAAGCGTCCGACTTTCGCTTGGGTCATGATCTCGCAGTTCATGGGTTCGAGCCCCGCGTCGGTCTCTGTGCTGACTGCCAGCTCAGAGCCTGGAGCCTGTTTCAGTCTGTGACTCCCTCTCTCTCTGACCCTCCCCTGCTCACGCTGTCTCTCTCTCTCTCATAGAAATAAATAAAAATATTTAAAAAAAAAAAGAAAGGTATGAATTTAGTGCCATTTTCTTTTACCTGTAGAGTTGATGTTTTGGGTGATGTTTTCTCATCCTTTCTGGTCTTTATTCTCTAGTCTTGTTCCTTTTTTTTTTTTTTTTTCTCAGTTCCCCCTTAAAATTTCTTGCAAGGCTGGTATAGGGATCGGGGAAACTCTTTATCTCTCCTTCTGTTTTGAATGACAGTCTTGCTGGAAAAAGAATTCTTGACTACTTGTTTTTTCCATTCACACATTGAATATTTCCTGCCACTTCCTCTGGCCTGCCAAGTTTCAGTGGTCTGCTGCTAACCTTATATGTCCACCCTTGTAGGTTAAGGACCTTATGTCTCCAGCTGCTTTCAGAATTCTCTCTCTATTTTTGTGTTTGCAAGTTTCACTATGGTAGGTTGTGATGTTGATGTGCTTTCATTCATTTTGAGGGGAGTTCTCTGTGCCTCTTAGATTTGAATGCTTGATTCCTTCCCCAGATTAGGGAAGCTCTCAGCTGTAATGGTTCAAATAAACCTTCTGCCTCATTTTCTTGCTCTTCTTCTTCTAAGACTCCTATGATACAGATATTGTTTTGCTTTATGGAATCACTAAGTTCCCTAAGTACCTCCTCATTATTTAATAGTTTTCTTCATCACCTCTTTATCTCCTCTGCTTTTTCAGTCCTCGTTGTGAGTGTATCCAGTCGGTTTTGCATCTTAGTTATAGCAATGTTTATTTCAGCCTGAGTAGTTTTTAGGTCTTTGATCTCTATAGCAAGAGTTTCTGTGGTGTCTGCTATGCATTTTTCAAGCTCAGCTAGTGGTCTTATGACTGTTGTTCTCATTTCCTCTTCGATATATTGCTTATATCTCTTTTGAGCATGTCCCTGACTGTGATTTCTTCTTGACCTTTCTTTTAGGGAGAATACCTGTCTTGTCATTTTGACTACGTGTCTGACTTTTACATGTTTTAAAAGCTTGTTATGTTCCCTGCACCTGAGGGTCATGCTATATTAGAAAGGGATCCCGTGCTATCCAGGGCCTGGCCCTTCAGTAGGTGTTTCTGGTGTATGTTATGTGCATTGTGCTATTCAGTTTGGTTGCTCTTTCCCATTGGTCACTCATCTGCAGAGCTTCTCCTTGCTTCCATTGGTGAGTGTTTGGACCTTTAGCTAAGTGTGCTTTGATTTGTTAAAATAAGCATGGAAAAGGGAAAAAATAAAACCCTGATCCCCAAAATAGAGAAAAGGAAAGGGAACAACAACAACAACAAACAGAGAATCAAAAAACTATAATACTGATTCCAAAGAAAAATAAACATAAAGGAAAAGAAAAGAACAAAGAAGCCTGATGAGAGAGAGAGAGAGAAATGAAATGAAAAGAAGAATAAGAAATTATGAGTCTGATTCCAAAAGAAAAAAGAAAAAGAAAGAAAAAAAGTAAGGTCTTCTTTCTACCAGAACTGCAGGTGTCATTTTGAAACGTACAGTTTTCAGTACACTTGGTGTATGGAGGATGCTGGCTGTGCTCGTCTTCTCCAGGAGAGGCCTGCTGCCTGGCTCAGAGTCGGTCTTGCTCCAGTAAGTAAACAGTTGCGAGGCATGGGGGGTGGGGCGAGGTTTGGTGTAAGTGGGTCCTGCCTCCACTCGGGGCTACTGTGTTGGGGGAAAAATGGCACCACTCCAGTCTGTCCTCCAGGTCCTGGGGTATCACATGCCCTGCTGTTCAGGCAGGCCTCACAGAAGTGAGAGGGCATTGGTCTTGCCCTGCACCCCATCTCTCCTGCGTTTTTTCTTTGGCAAGCAGCTGGGGTTCAGAAAGTCTTCAGGTACCTGGCACTGTGAAGATCCTACCCCCTCCTCTGGGAGTAGGGTGCCTCCATGCTATGTCTGATGTCCTTTCTCTGAAACACAGCCCCACACCTGCATCGTGTGCAGGTCTGTCCTGTAGCACTGCTAAAAGCAGCAACAAGGTTATATTCTTTCTGGGTGTGCCTCTGCTCCCTGCTGATGAAAGACCTTTGGCTGGGACCTACAGGGCCTTTTGTCCTTAGGAAGGCAACATACCGTCTTCCAAAAATACTCCAGAAAAAGAAATGTTCTGTCCCCATGTACCCTGGAGATCTCTACACCATGCTATGCACTCTGGGGCCAGCTTCCTCCTTCCCAGGAGCATACAGCACAGCTCCCTTCATAGAAAGCTGGACTCTTCCAAAACCTCAGACTTTGAGCTCCAAATGCTGTTTGCAAAAAACCCCTGCAATACTCAATACTTCTCACTTCCCAGTCTGTGGTCCAGAGAGGATTTCCTGTTGTGTGAGCCCCATGCTGCACCTCTCAACCCCTTTCTCCTTTTCTCCTTTTTGTCTCTTCACAGAAAGGATTCCCTCCCCTCTGCAGCATTGCCATTTTTCTCTCTCCCCATTCACTTCCATGTACCTTGCACCTGCCATGCTGTCTTCCTCCAACTGTAGAGATACTTCTGTCACTCTACACATCAGTTTCCTAGGTGTTCCAAGTGATCTGACCTCAATACAGCTGTGTTTGCTAGACTAGCAAAGCTTGGGGTCCCCGAACTTCTCTGTCACCTTTACTCCTCCTTACAATTTTGTAAAGGATAATAACACGAAAAAAAGCAGGAAGCTTGGATTTAGACAATCTTCATATACAGGCACACTTAATTTTACTGTATTCACAGATAGTTTGTTTTTTACAAGTTGAAGGTTTTTATGGCAGCCCTGCATCAAGCAAAATCTAGTACCATTTTCCAACAGTATTTGCATACTTCATGTCTCTGTGTCACATTTTGGTAATTCTTGCAATATTTCAGGCCTTTTAATTATTATTATACTTGTTATGATGATCTTTGATCCATGATCGTTGATGTTACTATTGTAATTATTTGGGGGCACTGTGACCCATACCCATATAAGATGGCAAACTTAATAAATGTGCATTTCTCACTACTGCAGCTACTGGCTGTTTCCTTATTTCTTTCTCCTTGGAATTCCCTGTTCCTGAGATGCAACAATATTGAAATTAAATCAGTTAATAACCCTATAGTGGCCTCTACATATTCACATGAAAGGAAGAGTCGCACGTCTCTCACTTTAAATCAAAGGTAGCAGACGTGTTTAGGCTTAGTGGGGAAAGCATGTTGAAAACCAAGATGTGCCAAAAGCTAGGCCTCTTGCAGCAACCAACCAAGTTGTGAATAGTATGGAAAAGTTCTTGAAGGAATTTTAAAGAGTTACTTCAGTGAATACAGGAATAATAAAAAAGGGAAACAGCCTTACTGCTGAAATGGAGACCGTTTGAGTGGTCTAGAAAGAAGGTGAAACCAGTCACAACATTCCTGTAAGCCAATGCCTAATCCAGAGCAAGGCCCTAATTCTCTTCATTTCTATGAAGGCTGAATGAGGTAAGTAAGGTATAGCTGGAACCTAGTAGAGATTAATTCATCAAGTTTAATGAAAGAAGCCATCTCTATAACATAACTGCAATAAGAAGCTGCAGTTATCCAGAAGATCGAAGTAAGATAATTAATGAAGCTGGCTATACTAGACAATAGATTTTCAGTTTTGTAGACAAAACGACCTTATATTGGAGGAAGATGCCATTTAGGACTGTTCATAGCTGCAAAGCATATGTCAATGCCTGACTTTAAAGCTTCAAAGGATAGTCTGACTGTTGTTAGAGGCTCATGTAGCTGGTGACCTGAAGATGACACCAGTGTTCATTTACCATTCCATAAATGCTGGTGTCCTTCAGACTTATGTTAAATCTATTCTACCTGTGTTCTCCAAGTGGAACAACACAGCCTAGATGGCGGCACTTCAGTTAACAACATGGTTTACTGAATGTTTTAAGTCCATGGTTGAGAATTTCTCAGAAAAAAGATTCCTTTCCATCTCTTTTCAAATATTACTGATCACTGACAATGTATCTGGTCACCAAAGAGCTCTAATAAAGATATACATGAGATTAATTGCTGTTTTTATCCCTGCTAACACTGCATCCATTCTGCAGTCCACAGATCAAAGAACAATTTTATGGGGTTTTTTTAAATATATTTTTTAAATGTTTTATTTATTTCTAGGAAAGAGAGAGAGATAGAGACAGCGTGAGCAGGGGAGGGTCAGAGAGAGAGGGAGTCACAGACTGAAACAGGCTCCAGGCTCCGAGCCGGCAGTCAGCACAGAGCCCGACGCGGGGCTCGAACCCACAAACCGCGAGATCATGACCTAAGCTAAAGTCGGACGCTTAACCGACTAAGCCACTCAGGCGCCCCTGTTTTTTTTACAAATACATTTCATAGGAACACAGCTACTATAGATAGTAAATATTTATGATGGATCTGGGCAAAGTCCACTGAAAAGCTTCTGGAAAGGATCCACCCTACTACATGCCATTGGGAACTTTTGTAATGCATGGGAAGGGCGGGAAATATCAACACTCACAGGAGTTTGGAAGAAGTTGATCACAACCCTTATGGGTGACTTTGAGGGGTTCAAGATTTCATTGGAGAAGTAACTGCAGATGTGGGAGAAACAGCAAGAGAAGTAGAATCAGAAGTAGAGCCTGAAGATGAAACTGAACTGCTTTAATCATAGGATAAAATGTAAATGGATGAAGAGTTGCTTCTTATGGATGTACAAAGAAAATGGTTTCTTGAGATGGAATATACTCCTGGCAAAGGTGCTGTTAAGATTATTGAAATAACGGCAAAGGATTTAGACTACTACATAAACTTAGTTGATAGAGCAGCAGCAGGGTTTGAGAGGCTTGACTCTTAATTTTGAAATAATTTCTACTGTAGGTAGAATGCCATCAAACAGCATCAGATGCTACAAAGAAATTGTTCATGAAAGGAAGAGTCTTCCTTTGGTGATTTCATTGTTGTTTTATTTTAAGAAATTGCTACAGTCACCTGACCTTCAGCCATCACTACCCTAGTCAGTTGGCAGCCAAGAACATTCAGACAGGACCCT
Source organism: Proteles cristata cristata (assembly GCA_017311185.1). Lineage (NCBI taxonomy): Eukaryota > Metazoa > Chordata > Mammalia > Carnivora > Hyaenidae > Proteles > Proteles cristata. The sequence goes on along the minus strand of JAESUZ010003687.1, from coordinate 2,679,244 downwards.
CCACCACCAGAAAAAATTATGATTTGTGGATAGCTCAGATGATAGTTAGCATTTTTAGTAATAAACTATTTTAAATTAAGGCATGCACTTTGTTTTTGAGAAACAACACTATTGTACACTTAGTACTCTATATTATAATGTAAACATAACTTTTATATATATACTAGGAAGCCAAACAATTCATTTGATGCTTTTTATGGTGATATTTACTTTATTGTGGTAGAACTAAATCTGTAGTACCCAGCAATAGCACTGCAAGGAATTTACCCAAGGGATACAGAAATGCTGATGCATAGGAGCACATGTACCCCAATGTTCATAGCAGCACTCTCCACAATAGCTAAAACATGGAAAGAGCCGAAGTGTCCAACAACGGACGAATGGATCAAGAAGATGTGGTTTATCTATACCATGGAATACTACATGGCAATAAGAAACAATGAAATCTGGCCATGTGTAGCAACATGGATGGACCTTGAGGATGTTATGCTGAGTGAAATAAGTCAGGCAGAGAAGGACAAATATACGTTTGCATGTATAGGAGGATTAGGAGGAACTTGACAGAGGACCATGGGGGAGAAGAAGGGGGCAAATGGTGGGGGAAAGGGAGAGAGACAAACCATGAGAGACTCTTGAATGCTTACAAAAACTGAGGACTGATGGAGGTGGGGGGAGGGGGGATGGGCATGGAGGAGGACACTTGTGGGGATGAGCATTGAGTGTTATATGGAAACTAATTTGACAATAATCTATTTGTAAAAAAAAAAAAAAAAAAAAAGGACTAAATCTGTAGTGCCCCCAAGGTATGCTTGCAAACACTGGATAAGAGAAAAAGAGATGGGAAAGAATGAACCAACTATTCTCTCCAAGTTGAAGTTTATCTATAAGACACTTCTCATTTATACTACTACTTCAAGACCTCTTTAAAGTAAATGATGCTATGAAAGATAAAATCATATAAATAGAAAATAGAATCAAACTCTAAAATTAAAATATATTTTAAAAATACAGGCAAAGTTGTCTCTAATGCCTTAAAAAGATGGGTGCATGGATAAAATTGATTAACCTACGCAGTGACAAAACTGGCTTTCCTTGTTGGGAGAACCTGGTATAGGGTCTCTGGTACAGGCAAGAATAGTCTCTGGTACCAGGCATTAGAATCATGTAGAGGGCTTGTTAAAACACAGATTACTATCCCCGTTTTCATAGCTTCTGCAGTGGAGCATAAAGTTTTGAATTTCTGGGTTCCCAGCTGCTGCTGCTGGTGTGAAACCCATACTAACACTACTGTGCCAGAAGACTGGGAGCCCTCTCTTTGGAGCTCATGAGAAGAAGGCTAGATCTCTCACTATTCCAGTGATAACTGGGGTTTATTCTTTATTCTAGAGGTGACCATTATGTACATTTAGAAGAAAAATGAATAGCTAGCCTCCTTTTTGGACTTGACCGTGTGTGTGTGTGTGTGTGTGTGTGTGTGTGTGTGTGTGTGTGTGTGTCCAGATTACTTAAATATAGATTTGGATAAGGACCATTAGGTTGAATTTAAAGATGGATTATGGGTTCATATTTTTAACGGACAGGAACATTTAGAGAAAATGAAATGAGAGATATTGAATAAAAGACCTTAATGTGTCATATATTTTATTAAAGTTGGCTATAGATAATGATTGTTGAAATCTAAGTCTTAAGAAGAGTGTGTTCCTTAAGGGACATTAATGTACATTTTCCTCAACCATCTGAAGTTGTAGCCTAAAGGCTGTGTCAGCAATGATAGGATCAAAGATCCCTGGAGCAGTATATTAGGCATATATTAAATCAGTTCTAAAGAAAGTGTTCTGATTTCAGATATTATATGGCTTTATAAAATGTTGAGTGTAAAGTTCCTATCTACCTTATGGGAGGTGAGACATCTATTAGTCTACTAGGATAGTAGGATAATATATGACTATAGAAGTCCACTTTTAAAATATGTTTTATATAATTGGGAAAACCACTGACATAATGCATTTGTATCACTTTTGTGCTCACACATTCTCTGTTTTATACCCACCACTTTCATCCATGAGATCTGCTTGATATTTGTCTTTTCAGACAATATTCCATTGTCATTTTTGAGAAAATAGCAGTGTTATTTCATAAGAAAGAATGACACCTATAGATGTTTTATTAATTATACAGTGCTATAAAATATGAAGCAGCCTAGTGGAGTAGTTATGTTGATTTCTAGTAGTATTATTGTTTGACTCTGAAGTTATGTATGCAATTCACTTTTCACAGCTGATGAACAGGCCTCCTGGGTTACCACATCAGACCCTGTGCCTCTCCCACTTTACATAGTAACAGGGAGGCAGCATGGAAAATTTCATTGTACGTGAAAATGTAGCTATCTGTTAGGCAGATGATCTATCTATGGTTATTTAATTTCATCCACCATAGTAAAATAGTACTTATAAGTGAGTAGGTAGATGGTTATCCATACAATTCTTTCATTGTTTTTGCATGTTTGAAAATTTTCACAAAATGTTAAAAGAGTAAATAAAAGATCATACAGTCTTCAGAGCCAAACCACCTAGATTCAGATCCCAGTTCTTGTGGCACAACTTTGGGCAAGTCCTTTTCATCTCTCTGTGCCTCGGTTTCCCCAGCTATAAATCATAACTTACTGGGTTGTGGTAAAATTTAAGTGAGTCAGTATTTCCAAAGAACCTAGAATAGTAATTGCTACAAGGAAACAAGACTCTGTGTGTGTGTATGTATGTGCATTTTTAATTATAAGATAAAACTTCATCTAACACTTAGTAAATATTGTTTCCTGTTGTTTTTATTTTAAAAATAGAAAATTAAATTTAAAAAACTTTAAGAATAATTTAATTCAACCCTCTTAATTCCAAAAGATAACACAAATAAGGGTGTGAACATTTTTGGCCAGTTAATAGAATAGTCAGGTCTATAAATCAGGTTTTCCAATTTTAAGACCCATATTATTGCTAACACACCAGAATTTCTCGTTTGGCCATGGCAGAAAAGAAAAAATGAACAGTTTTTGTTACTACATCCTTTCTCATTTAATTTAATATTGTTTGATGATTTTAAATAAATTAAAATATGTTTGATTTTCACAAATCTAACTGAATTTCATGTGCTCAAATATTTGTACCTTAGATGTAATTTAAGCTATCAAGTATGGGAATATTCAACAAATTATAATATATTTATGTTATTTACTACATTGTAATACTGAGATGTAGTAGAATTAAAAAAAAGATTGCTTGTTTTATATAATTCCAGTTCATTTTTCTCTTGATTTTTTTGGGTGCCTAGAAAACAAAATGAAAATTTAACAAATTGGCTTCAGGCTAGGAAGCAGCTTAAATACAATATCCTTAAGATCGTTCCATATTATTTTATATTTCACAGTTCCAATGGGTTAATCTCATAGTTACCATTCACTTAAAAATGAAAGTAGTAACAAGAAGTCAAAATATATAATATTATATAATAATCCTGGTCTTCATTACCTTAAAACCTTAATAATTACCTTCATTACCTAAGACCACAATAATGACAAAATGTCTTCATTTGTTAATAATACAGTGGCATTTTTAAGAAGGAAAAGGAGCATTTGACAGAAAATAATCATGTCTCCAAATACTACATTAAGAATAACCCATATTATTTACAAGAAATAGTTAATTATTGAGATGGATGATAAGGGATTTCCTAGGAGGTTCTGTCCATTATTGGAGAAGTTATGCTCTCCGGATCTTTGAGAATTAGGTTATCTACAGCTGCTGTGCTGGAGCTCTGGGAGGTGAGCGATCACCTTTAGTGACAAAACTGTGAAGTTTTAATAAAGGAGCCTACTGGTATGGGCCTGAGGCTCTAGCACTGTGGCTTGTTGTCCCACCCCATGAATATTCAAAGCCTGAAATCTGGAGACCTTCATGTATCTCATGGAAAGGCAGTCCATTTCCTCATTCCCAGTCAGTGCACGCATGCACATTTACACACACACACTCTAGAAGAAAATGATGGACCTTTTTCTTAGTACAAAAACATTGCTATTTTATAATGAGTAAACAAACCAAGTCCTTTTGTTGGAAATGTGTATATAAAGAACCTCTCCATTCCTCATGTAAAATGTGCTAATAGCAAAACTTCTAGAATAAACCCTCATGTTTGATGTTGCAGAAAAGTATGTGTGCATTTTAATGGCTATTACTATTCACATCTTCAGAATAAAAGGTGGCATATCTCCTTTAGATATCCCACATAATCCTTTCTTCCACCCAGTGAATTTTGCTTTGCCTGTACCTCAAAGGCTGTGTTTTATACCATATGATCACAAATATAGACTTAACATTTGATGACAACCCAGAAAAGAATGCATATTGCATTTACAACAGACGGACCTAATTTTATTGGTAGAGACAACCATTCCCTTTGGCGTATGGAACATATTCAGAGTTTTTCACTTTTTCCTTTTAATCTTGAAAGGTATTTACAATCAGTGTAGTGTGTTTCTCAACCTTGACTGTATACTAGAATCATCTGTGGAGCTTTAAAAAACCCTGATGCTGTGTCCCACTCCCTGATGAGGATTTGCTTGGTTAAGTGCAACCTGTGCACCAGGGATTTTTAAAGTTCTCTTCAGTTACTGCAATGTACTGTGGAGGTTGGCACCACCTGGGGCCCAATATCCAGAATTATGGTAAGTGTACCTATTAGCCTAAGCCCAAAGAAAGACTTAGACTGGACCACCAGACCAGCCTTCTTCCCAGTTCTATAAAATGAACCATTTCACATACTTTAAAAATGTTTTCAATAATTACATAATTGTTGAAATTAAAAATGCGCGTTTCCCCAATTATTACTTACTGCTAATCACCCCCTTTGTTCACACATTTAATCATCACTCTATAAATATTGTTACCATTCCTCTGGAAAAGCCACTGGTAAAAATGTAACTATTAGCACTAGCTATAATATTAGGCCCTTGTTATAATTAGAACCACAACAAGTATATGCTAATATACTATCTAATAAAAATGTCTGTGTTTTAATCCATCACAATCACATACTTTTTAATATGAGGGGGTTTGGGTTCTTAGTTATGCACCATCTAAGAGTGACTTTTGTTTGGGGATTTTCATTATTTGTTGCACAGACCTCAGAAAACTCTAAATAATGCATTATTTAATGACATCCGTCTTGTATGGGGTATGTGTAAAACCATTTATAGATTGCTTCTCTTGGTCAGACACAAATACTGATTGGAGAGGGAAAAGAAAAACCAGAGAGGAATAATTTTAATTGTGCATTGTTGTGGCAATTTTATTCGGGCTTTTGTTGTATTTTAATAGTGACAGCTGCACCCAGAATTTCTTGTTTTCATAACTAGTGCAATTTCCTTTTCCTGAAAGCTCTGTGTAATTGTAACCTAGTCTTTTGTTTTCCTGCTTTGACTAAGGAAATTAATTTTTTTGTTACTAGATGGATAAAAGACAAATGTTAAAAGGTGTCAATTGCATTCATTTTTTTAATATGGAGAAAGCAGCCAATCTTGTGGTCTGTCTTCAACTAATTTTAGATAGGATTTTATTTTTCTGGCCACCCGTGGGTTTGTCACATATTAATTAAATGCTCCATTTCTTTTATCTAATGAAGCCATTTCTACCTCTGATGAATAATTTCATAAAGTTTGTTACAAAGGAAATGTGAGAGACTGTTTATGCAAAGTGAATACGGAGAACAGCTCTATTTCACCCTTTGCTGTGGCAGAGATCTCCCAGACGCCTCCCTGGGAGGCAGTCCCTCTTGAAGAAGGTCAGTCTTTTCCTTTTTTTTACTTACAGTATGAAAATCTGTAAATCCGCAGGTACACTGTGGATTAAATCAATAAAATGGCAGAGTATGAAACCAGTGAAATTTGGAATTGGATTCTAGTGAGAGTCGGTCAGCCCAAAGAGATCTGATATTTTCTGAATGAACTGTTTGAAGCAAAGACCTTCAAATTTATCCTTGGTTTTTCATGGTTCCCTCAGCCAAGAAGTATGACATATTACATGGGGTCACAAATCCAGATGCCTACAGAGGGCAGGTAAGGAAAGGAAGAAGTGATGCCCATCAGATAGATGGTAATAAGTGGTGATGGAGGCTGTGGCCTGGACTTTGTAGCACGTGTGGTTCATGCAAGACGGTTGGCATTTACTGAGTGCTTTCTACTTTCTGTCTCATAGGAATGCTGGCACAGTGTTACAAGAGCTTTCAATGTTTTCAGAGGAGCTATAAGTCTGGATTTTTATTTTAAACGTTCAAAACTAATTGAAAAGAGATTAAAACATCATACCAGAAACATAATAGATATATTTGGCCCAGATTTAGCAAAGGACTTTACACTTGATACTTTCAAAATCTCCTAACTTTCTGTAAAATGGAGGAAGGAGAAAGAACATCTAAAATGAGAGCAAGGTGAGGATGATGCCATAGACCCTGAAGATGCAGGAAGGAAGTTCCCATCAACACTACCCTCCATGCTGGAAAAGCTGACCACAGAGACAATTAGCATGACAGGAAGAAGGCTACTCACTTAGTATTACCTCTCCATTTACAAGGTCTGGTCACCCAACTTCTGAGTGTCAGAATTAGGACTAGACAGTGATCATAAGAAAATTTTAAAACCTGCTAGGAATCTTTGAGAGGATATGAATTCCAGCTCATTTTATGATAAGGGTCCAAAGACCACCAAGGTTAGCTAAGAACTTGCCCAAATCCTATCACTAGTTAGTGACTGAGGCTATCTCCCAGTTGCATTTGGTACAAATATTTTTAAGTGTATGAGTGCTCAACAGTTTTTATTTCCACCTCTTCCTGCAATGTATTACAACTTTAAAAAATGTTATTCATGGTATATTTCATCAGAAAGCTTCATGGTTGATATGCTCTGGCTGTTAATGACAGATGAATCATCATGCTGCATTTACTGAATTATATAACCATTAAAAATGCAATTTGTGGAGGCTCTATAGAAGTGTTGAAAGTGCTTATCATTAGTGTAAAAGCTTGATATGAAATATTACATACATTTTTATTACTACTGTTATTATAGTTGAATTACAAAAAATTGGAAGGAAATGTACCAAAAGTAGCTGTTAACGAAATGAAATTACATGTCATTTAAAAAATTGTTTTTTTCTGAATTGTTGTATCTCTCTATACTTTCAATAAAAAATAAATGTACAGCCACCAGAATCAATTATTATTTGAACATCTACTGAAAAGTCCAGGAATGTACTAGTTTGTTATAGGGAGATAAAATTTTATTAGTTAGCCTCATCTATAAACTAGGAATGCTGAGAAGTAATGAAATAAATATTGAAAGAAAGAAATATGAATATATATAGAAAAAATATATGTTGGATTTCACCAAACATGAATTTTACTCTCAGCTCTGTCAGTTAGTCATATTGCCTTAGGAAAGGAACTTAACCTTTCTCAAAGTCTCAGGTTTATCATCTGTAAAATCCAAAGGATAATAATAATGCCTTTCTCATGGTTGAAATGAGATAGTGCATATAAAGCACTTAGCAAGGAGCCTGTCAGGAAGACATGTTCAATAAATGCTACCTATTATCACTACTATTATCGGACTTACCTCCTTACAGAACTAATAATAATAGTAGCACTAGGAACCTAGTAATTATAGTAGTGATCACTCGTTATTGAAATGAGTACCCAACTAAATACCAGGTATAATGGTAGCACTGTAACTTGATGGTTTCCTAAATTTTACACAATTCTTTAAAAAATACTATTGCTAATGTTATTATAAAGAAATATAATTATAAAAAATAGTGTGGTATTATAGTGTTATTATATATTATTATATAACATGGTGTTATAATAATAAAACTATCATGAAGAAAGTGAGGCTTATAGAGTTGAAGTGACTGTTCCAAAAACTTGTAGCTAAAAATTGAGGAGATAGGATTTAAAACCAGACTTCTATCATTCCAAAATTGAGTTATTCCCTCTGTTCTGCAGACAAATCTATGTGTAGTCTTAGAAAATGGCATGGCTCTACATAATGAATGGCCAAGTGGGGAAGTATTGAGACTAGAGACATTTCTTCACCAGTTGGACTGCCAGGGAGTTAGATGCTATGCCAAAAAAGAAAGTGAGAGTTGATGAGAAAGATAACATCTTTTAAGCTGCAGCTCTAGAGTAATGCCAGGTTGACAAAGCCATGAAACATGCAGTCCAAAGACAAAGCAAAGTCAAACAAGTATTCACTCCTAAAGACAGAGGTATTATTGGAATCAATATACAGTGAGAGAGCAGGCCAGGCTAATTATAGAGAGGACAGTGAAAACGTACTTGGCCTTGTGCTCTGTCTCCATGTTAAGGTTGAGGGTTGTGTAGAGAAATTAAATAGTTTAAAGGCATGGAACAAAAATGGACAATAATTGGGTTATTGGGGAAAATGATGACCTTTTAAAAATGCACTCCTTCAATTAAAATATTAGAATATATTATAATGTTTTAGGAGATTTTGACACGGAAGTACCCAAATTCAAAAATACCTTGTAGCATAACTTTATTCAGCATTTTTTCCACAGAGATAAAAGTTTAGTCCTTATACCATATTCCATGATGAGGAATAGGTGCTAGTAAAGCTACATGGCTATGCTGAGATGATATTGGTACTACTTATTGACCTCTTCAACCCATCCTCTCGGAGGTTGCAGCAGCAAAATCACAAGATGTCAAGCAGAACTTTGGGATCATTTACAAAAATCAACATCTCTAACATTCATCTTTCAACATAAGATTCTTTTTTGGTTTTTGTTTTTGTTTTTTTACAAATAGTTTATTGTCAAATTAGTTTCCACATAACACCCAGTGCTCATCCCCACAAGTGCCCTCCTCCATGCCCATCCCCTCCTCCCCCCCACATCCATCAGTCCTCAGTTTTTGTCAGCATTCAAGAGTCTCTCATGGTTTGCCTCTCTCCCTTTCCCCCACCATTTCCCCCTTCTTCTCCCCCTTGTTCCTCCGTCAAGTTCCTCCTAATCCTCCTATACGTGCACACATATGATATTTGTCCTTCTCTGCCTGACTTATTTCGCTCAGCATAACACCCTCAAGGTCCATCCATGTTGCTACACATGGCCAGATTTCATTGTTTCTCATTGCCATGTAGTATTCCATGGTATAGATAAACCACATCTTCTTGATCCATTCGTCCGTTGATGGACACTTCGGCTCTTTCCATGTTTTAGCTATTGTGGAGAGTGCTGCTATGAACATTGGGGTACATGTGCTCCTATGCCTCAGCATTTCTGTATCCCTTGGGTCAATTCCTGGCAGTGCTATTGCTGGGTCATAGGGGAGTTCTATTGTTAGTTTCCTGAGGAACCTCCACACTGTTTTCCAGAGGGGCTGTACCAGTTTACATTCCCACCAACAGTGTAGGAGGGTGCCCGTTTCTCCACATCCTCGCCAGCATCTAGAGCCCTCTGATTTGCTCATGTTAGCCACTCTGACTGGCGTGAGGTGGTATCTCAGTGTGGTTTTGATTTGTATTTTCCTGATGAGGAGGGATGCTGAGCATCGTTTCATGTGTCTGTTGGCCATCTGGATGTCCTCTTTGGAGAAGTGTCTGTTCCTATCTTCTGCCCATTTCTTCACTGGATTGTTTGTTTTTCGGGCGTGTAGTTTGGTGAGTTCCTTATAGATTCTGGATATTAATCCTTTATCTGATATGTCATTTGCAACTATCTTTTCCCATTCCGTTGGTTGCCTATTAGTTTTGTGGGTTGTTTCCTTGGCTGTGCAGAAGCTTTTAATCTTCATGAGGTCCCAAGCGTTTATTTTTGCTCTTGATTCCCTTGCTCTTGGGGATGTGTCAAGTAAGAAGTTGCTGTGGTGGAGGTCAAGGAGGTTGTTTCCTGCTTTCTCCTCTAGGATGTTGATGGTTTCCTGTCTCACATTCAGGTCCTTTATCCATTTTGACATAAGATTCTGTTATAATTAAAAATCGTCATAAACTCTACATAGGAGTCTTCACAGATCTTCATAAAGGTTTCTGGTGCATATAGACAAAGATAATGTATTCAAATTCACAAAATTATAATAGAATGTGACCCCAGATCGAAATATTCACCTAAACTTGCATCATACTAGACGTACATGTGATTTCCTCCATTCCTCTCTGAAGCTGTACCACTTCCTCGTATCCACATCCCAGTGACAGAATCGGCTCTTTCTTTCTATGTAGAAGAAAGCAGTAATCTCATTGCAGAAATAACATTGTGAGTTTACCTGTCCATTTTCTTTGTCAATGATAAATTGCTTACTCATGAAGAAAACTGTTAGCTATAGTTCTGAGCAATTTTGATCTATTCAATTTGTGACTGGTCAGTTAGATGAAATAGTATCACACAATAAGACAACATAAAGAAAATTATCATGAGACCCCTTACAGAGGAGATGTGGCTCTTAAATTACACAATTTTGACTTTAGAATAAAAGGAATCATTACATTAAGAATCAAATCAAGTTGGGGCGTCTGGGTGGCTTAGTCGGTTAAGTGTCCGCCTTTCGCTTAGGTCATGATCTCGCGGTTCGTGGGTTCGAGCCCTGCGTCGGGCTCTGTGCTGACTGCCAGCTCAGAGCCTGGAGCCTATTTCAGAATCTGTATCTCCCTCTCTCTCTTACCCTCCTCTGCTCACCTTGTCTCTCTCTCTCTCCTAGAAATAAATAAAAATATTTAAAAAAAAAGAATGAAATCAAGTTAACATTTCTTAGGCCTCATCTGTGTATCAGATTTAACCGAGGTTTGGCTTGGAGACCCAATGATTTTGCTTACACAAAATTCAACTTGAGATAATTAGTGTTTTATTCCCCTGTCTATTCCTAAATGTTGACATTAGTCTACTCTATATTCTGGATTTAATGGGATACTTAATACATGTCATATTGCAAACATAAGCATTCCAAATACAATTTCAAATTAATTTACTTTAAAACTAGTTGAAAAATAAACTGGAAATTAAGGAAACTGGACTACATATTTTTCTTATCTGCAAATTTATTCTATTTTCCTGAAATTTTATGGATTGTCAAAAAGATACTGGTGTGGGGAGAGAAAGGATGGGAAAATGGGAGGGAGACAGGAAGAGGCAGAAAGAGAGAGAGAGAGAGAGCTGTTTCTCTTGGATTATGGCACACTGTTTCTTAATATTTAGAGAAATAATTTGGAAGCTTTTTTTTTTATTTTCTTAACTTGAGAACTGTCAAACTGCACTGGATTCCTTAAATGTTTGTAGAATTTCTGGACCCAACTGTGTCTGATTCTTTGGTAGTTCTTGGACAATTTTCACTCTACTCTAACTGACCTAATTAGGGTTTATGTTTCCTCTAGTGTTGCTTTGGGATATTAATATTTTACTACAATCATCCATTTGCATAGTATTGAAACAAATAATCCCTTTGGATTCTTTTCATTTCCTCAGTATTTGTAGCTATTCATTTATTATTTTGTAATCGGAGGATTTTAGTATTTTTTTATGTAAGATTGTTACACCATTTAACTCTTTTATTCTTTCTTTAAATTAGATGTATTAAATCATTAGTCTGTTTACTAATCAATTTTTTTATGCTTATTTCCTTCTCTTTATTTTTCATTGTTACTGTGCTTTTCCTTTGTTCTTAACTTACATATTTAATATACTCATTTCATTAAAGAACCATGGATGTTCTTTGAAGCATTGCTTTATTTAAGCTATATAGGTTTTATATGATGTTTTTACTATGTCATTCTGAAAGTATATTTTAGCTTTCATTTTCATTTTCTGCTTGATCTTTGACTACTTTTAATTGCCCAGTGTTTGTTTTTTTTCTAGTTTGTAATTAATCTATTCTTCTATTTGAAAATTTGTTGTATGTATCTAATATGGTCAGTTGTGACTGTTGCACAGGCATGTAAAAAATGTTCATTTCTCTATTGACCATAGGGTTATATATAGGTAAAGATATAAATTTATATTTGTAGATATCATCTATTTATATCCATCAAGTAGGTATTGCTTAGAATTATGTTAGTTAGAATCCTATGCAGTTATTTTTTTTCCCCATTTGAACTGATACTGTGAAAGAGACAAATCATTGTTTCCTAATATTTTCAGTATATTTCTTCTCATATTTCTTTTAGTATTTGCTTTATAAATGTTTCTGCTATGTTATTTGTATACGTATTGATAACATACCTTCTTTGTGGATTGGACCCATTATCATAAAGATTTCTCCTTTCTTTTATTTGCTTTTGCCTTGTCTAATACTAATATGGTAACATCTAATTTCTTTATATTTATTTTTCTTGTGTATATACATATGCATCCCTTTATTTTTAACAAGTTGTGACTCTCACTGAGGAGGTGATTAGATTTTGCATTGTGATTAAAACTGGGAATATATTTCTCTTAATAGTTCCTCCATATTTCATTAATATGAAGTCATTGTTTTATTTATTTTTTTATTTTTTTTACAAATAGCTTATTGTCAAGTTGGTTTCCATAAACACCCAGTGCTCATCCCCACAAGTGCCCTCCTCCATGCCCATCTCCCCCCTCCACTCCCACACCCATCAGTCCTCAGTTTGTTCTCAGTATTCAAGAGTCTTTCATGGTTTGCCTCTCTCCCTCTCCCCAACTGTTTTCCCCCTTCTTCTCCCCCTTGGTCCTCCGTTAAGTTCCTCCTAATCCTCCTATACGTGCAAACATATGATACTTGTCCTTCTCTGCCTGACTTATTTCTCTCAGCATAACACCCTCAAGGTCCATCCATGTTGCTACACATGGCCAGATTTCATTGTTTCTCATTGCCATGTAGTATTCCATGCTATAGACAAACCACATCTTCTTGATCCATTCATCCATTGATGGATACTTAGGCTCTTTCCATGTTTTGGCTATTGTTGAGAGTGCTGCTATGAACATTGGGGTACATGTGCTCCTATGCATCATCACTCCTGTATTCCTTGGGTAAATTCCTAGCAGTGCTATTGCTGGGTCATAGGGGAGTTCTATTGTTAACTTTTTGAGGAACCTCCACACTGTTTTCCAGAGGGGCTGTACCAGTTTACATTCCCACCAACAGTGTAGGAGGATGCCCATTTCTCCACATCCTCGCCAGCATCTAGAGTCTTCTGATTTGCTCATTATAGCCACTTTGACTGGTGTGAGGTGGCATTTCAGTGTGGTTTTGATTTGTATTTCCCTGATGAGGAGGGATGCTGAGCATCGTTTCATGTGTTTTTGGCCATCTGGATGTCCTCTTTGGAGAAGTGTCTGTTCATAGCTTCTGCCCATTTCTTCACTGGGTTGTTTGTTTTTCAGGTGTGGAATTTGATGAGTTCCTTATAGATTTTGGATATTAACCCTTTATCTGATATGTCTTGCAACTATCTTTACCCATTCCGTTGGTTGCCTGTTAGCTTTATGGATTGTTTCCTTTGCTGTGCAGAAGCTTTTAATCTTGAGGAGGTCCCAACAGTTTATTTTTGCTCTTGATTCTTTTGCTTTTAGGGATATGTCAAGTAAATTGCTGCAGTAGAGGTCAAGGAGGTTGTTTCCCGCTTTCTCCTCTAGGGTTTTGGTTTCCTGTCTCACGTTCAGGTCCTTTATCCATTTTGAGTTTATTTTTGTGTATGGTGTGAGAAAATGATCTAGTTTCATTCTTCTGCATGTTGCTGTCCATTTCGCCCAGCACCATCTGTTAAAGAGGCTGTCTTTTTTCCACTGGATACTCTTTCCTGCTTTCTCAAAGATTTGTTTGCTGCATACTTTTGGATAGCCAAAGTAATACTAAAGAATAAAACTAAAACGGGAGGTATCACCATCCCAGATTTTAGCCTCTACTACAAAGCTGTCATCATCAAGACAGTATGGTATTGGCACAAACACAGACACATAGACCAATGGAACAGAATTGAGAACTCAGAAGTGGAGTCAGTTTTATTTTGATATGGTATCCATTTTTATCACTTTTAAAAATTTCCCTCATGTATATTGGGGTTATTTTGTTGGCAGGTGTATTTTTTTAATAATTTAGAAACTTACTTTTGATTCTAGTAATTATGTTTATGATATTGTTGTATAATGTTGTTAATCATTTCTTAAGGTGGTATTTTTTGACTCCTTACTGTGAACTGTTGTGGAATTAATATATTTCTCCTTCTTGCTTCCTTCTCACTGTTCCTTCCAATGTCTCATTTTAATGTTATATATGAATATATTTATAATTTTTTAATGTCTGTTTATTTTTTAGAGACAGAGAGAGAGAGAGAGAGAGAGAGAGAGCATGGAGGGGCAGAGAGAGATGGAGATAGAATCTGAAGCAGGCTTCAGGCTCTGAGCTGTCAGCACAGAGACCAATGCAAGGCTTGAACTCACAAACCACGAGATCATGACTTGAGCCAGAGTTGGACACTTAACCAACTGAGCCACCCAGGCGACCTGTTAAATATTTTATTTAGTGTTTTTCTTTGTATATTTTAATGTTCACATCGTATTAGCTTTAAATAATATCTCTTGAACATAAAAGATGAAGAAACCTGTGCACGTATACTACCTCACACTTTTTCCTCCATTCTATTGCCATATTTGATAGTTATAGATTTGCAGGGTCAGATTGTTGTATATTATTTCATTCTGTTGTATATAATTTCTCATTTGTTTTAGTATTACCTCCACAATTATAAAGATTCCTTATAATCCCTAACCCTTCTGTGATATTTTCTGTTTAACTGTCATTTGGCTGCTTTTATGATTTTTCAGGAAAGGATTATAGAAGTAGATTCCTTTCTTCTTTGTCTCTGTGTTGTCTTGTTATTCAGATAATAGTTTGAGTATAAAATTCAGGATTCACATTTTTTTTCTTAAAGTGTTTATAAATTGGTCTAGTGTCTAGCATTAAATTTTGCTTTAGAGAAGTCTGAGGTAAATCTGTATATTTTTTTATTTCTAATTGATTTGATTGGATGCTTAAACGATCAATTTAAATATAATCTAGTGACTAGGTTAAATCTCTTTGGTCACTGTTCTGGGACATGTGTTTCTAAGGCATGCATTGCTTTTTAAATTCTATCATATATTATAAATGTTAATCATAAATACAAATAGGTCTTAAATGATATCTTTTAATTGTTCGGTTTATGTGATTGGTGTGATTTTTTTCACTAAGGATATCAACTGAGCAATTGCTGTACCTTAATAACTATAAAGTGTATCATTTTCTTACTAGTCCTTTTCTTTATTTTAAAGTTTATTTATTTATTTTGAGAGAGAGAATATTCCAAGCAGTCTCTGTGCTGTCAGTGTAGAGCCCATCTCTGGGACTGATCTCATGAATTTTGAGTTTGTGACCTGAGCTAAAATCAAGAATCGGATGCTTAACCAACTAAGCCACCCAATTTGTGTGTGTGTGTGTGTGTGTCTGTGTGTAATGATTCTTTGTTTATTTTGTTTCAAGTTTGTATTTAAATTCTGATTAGTTAACATATAGTTTAATTCGTTTCAGGAGTAGAGTTTAGTAATTCATCACTCACATATAACACTCAGTACTCATCACAACTGCTCTCTTTAAGGCCCATCACCCATTTACCCCATCCCCCACCCACCTCCTTCCATCAGCCCCAAGTTTGTTCTCTATCATTAAGAGCCTTTTATGTTTTGTTTCCCTCTCTTTCTCTGTTTTGGCAGCTTTCTGCATATATTCTGTCTCAGAGATTTCCATAGATAATTCCTATTTTCCTCTTTGATAGAGCTTGAACTTCCTTCTTACCTTTTGGTTGCTTTGTGCTGATTTCCAGCAAGAATAAAGCACTGACTTTATGTACCAACTTAAAACTGCATGTTTCTGAAAACCTTCTAAAGGAAGCATTTTTTGAAAAGCAACATAATAAAAGACAAGGAACTGTGAAAACAAATGCATAAAGGCATAACATATGTATACAAAAGAAATTTTAAAACAAATTTTTATCATAAAGTCTTATAATTTAGAAATTTCTTCATACTGTCATAATTTGAAGCAATAGAGAGTATGACTGAACTTGGATTTTTAATATCAGACAATCTTAATTTAAATCCTATTTTGCTGCCTTAGTAATTCATTTTCTTCAGCCTTCATGTAAAAAGAAAATATTAATAGAATATATCTGACAAGATTGTTTTAAGGATTAAATGAGATACTTTATGTAAAGCTCATTGTACAGTCTCTGTCTTAGCTAGGACTGCTTTAACAAAATGCCATTAAGTGAGTGATTTAAACAATACGTGTTTATTTTCTCACATTTCTGGGTGCTCAAAATTTTGAGATCAAGGTGCTAGGTGATTGATTTTCTCATGAGGACTCTCTTCCTAGCTTGCAGGTGGCTTACTATGTCCTTACATGGCAGAGAAAGAGCACGAGCTCTCTGGTGTCTCCTCTTATAAGAGCACTGATACCCCTCAGTTCAGGACTCAGCACTTTTGACCTCATTTAATCTTAATTTACTTCTTTACTCCAAATACATCCACACTGAGAATTAGAGCTATAATGTAGGATTGGGGGTGAGGGGCATGCAGTTCAGTCTCCATTACATTTTTAAATACACCATTAAATTTAATATAACAAATGTATACTTGTTTAAATTCAACACAAAAATATATCTTCTCTTAACAGCCCTGAGGTTTTTTTTTTTTAATTGAGATCAAACTCATCATTTTAATGACTTTGAAGTATGCATTTCCCAGGTTTTTAGTATATTCACAAAGTTTTGCAGCCGTTACCACCATCCTCTGGGTATTGTTCAGAAAAGAGGCAACTTAGAAGGCTTGGCTGCTGTATTTGAAAGGATTCCTTGAACAGCTAACCCTTATCCAGCATCTGGAAATTTCTATTTCTGTATGTTTCTCATTACCCTAACTGAGAAGAATAGTTCACTGATCCTAAACTGTTTATTCACAGAATATGGTTTATAATGAATACCTGCTTTGCTTCTGGAAATCTATAAAATTGGCATGTACCAGGCAGAGGCTGCTTAAATGACCAATGCCCAGTAGAAACCCTGGGTACTGAATCTATCATGAATTTCCCTGGTAGGTAGCATTTCACAGGTGTTTTTAAAAACTTTTTGCTTTTAGATGAATCCACTGGGAAAAAATTTGGAAACGTCCCTGGCTTCCTCAGGTCTTCAGTCTGTGTGTCCTTTCCATTGCTGATTTTGCTTTGTATCCCTTCACACCATGATGTAATGAATCATATCTGTGACTACTACTGTCCCAAGTCCTGTGAGTCGTCCTAGCAAATTATCAAACTTGGTATGGTTTTGGGGACTCCTGAAATATGTATATATCTAGGAGTGGAACTTGTGGATCACTTAACTTTTCACTCACCTCCAAACTGTTTTCTATAGCAGCTATGCCATTTTAGGTATCCACCAACAATACTTGAAGTTTACAGTTTCTCCACATTCTTGTCAATACTGGCTATGTTCTGCTTTTGTTTGTTTATATATAGTCTCTTTGGTGGATGTGAAGTGGTATCTTACTTGATTTGTATTTCTCTAGTGTCTAATGATGTGGAACATTTAGAGTGCTTATATGCATTTATATGTATATATATGTTTTGAGACCGGCCTCTTCAAATTCTTTGCCAAATTTTTAAAGTTGTGTTGTCTTATCATTGTTGAGTTGTAAGAATTCATCACAAAGTCTGAATACCAGACCCTTAGTAGATATATGATTTGCAAATAGTTTCTCCCATTCTGTGGCCCATGATACATTAAGTCCTTTGTAAAGACTGCCTATAATTTTTATATTTGAATCATTATATATTCACAGCATTCATTAGCCTTTCTTCAGTTGACAAAAATGACCTCATTTATATTATTTCCATATGCATATATTTTATGGCTATTTTTTTCTAAGTCTGTAACTTTTGCTATGTTGGTAGCATACTGAGTTCCCTGTGTATATTGACCAAATGTTTTACATATCTCAGTAGTTATCTGTGAAAAGGATGTAATTGAGGAAATACCTCAATTACGTGCTGGAAATTTTGCCTAGAGTAGAAGCGTATCTACTATCAACTGTCCTGGCCTGAATGTCCTGAATTCCCTTTGAGAAAATGTTACCAACTTCTCACTTCTTACTTCAAAATGCCTTGTGGGTTAGATCCCTAAAATTTGTTAACAATAGTTCCTTCTCATTTGAGGGTAGTCATTACCCAAGAAAAATAGTTTTCTTTCACCTAATCTTATTATAGAGACTGGCTTCTAATATTATAACCAATAGTTTTCTCTTGATTTTATGAGGGTACATAGGAGTTAAGAATAGTTGTGGTATTTAAAGTATGTTTTTATAACTTGACTCCTAAGAAAGAACAAGTTCTTCCTAATTATCACCTTTTTCCATGGTCATTTAAAAACTTTTACTTTCATTTTTGCAACTTGTCTAGCTCTTGAAATACCTACAAGAATAGGTATAGATACAACAAGTATAGATAACTTTTTATTTCAAGAGTTAACCTTTGAAGTTTCAAATATAAGCCAAACATTACTTTGTGGTTTTTTACTGAAGTATAATTTACATACAATATCCTATTAAGTTCAGGTATACATCAGAGTGATTCAGTATTTTTATACATTATGAAATGATCCACATGGTAAATCTAGTTACCATCTGTCACCATACAAGGTTATTACAATATAATTGGCTCTATTCCCTATGCTATACATTATATCCTCATGACTTATGTTACAGCTGCAAGTGTGTATCTCTTAATCCTCTTCACCTGTTTTGCTGCACCGCCCCCCATAACCACGAGTTTGTTTCTTGTATCTGTGAGTCTGTTTCTGTTTTGTTTTGTTTTCATTTATCTTACATTTTAGATTCCACATGTAAATGAAATCTTATGGTATTTGTCTTTCCCCAATATATTTCACTTAGCTTAATATCCTACAAGTCCATCCATGTTATCCCAAATGGCAAGGTTTTATTCTTTTTAATGTCAGAGTATATTCAGCTGTGTGTGTGTGCTTATGGTTATAAATTAAATAGATAAGTAAAAGGTAAGTAAATAAATTTCACATTTATCTATTAATCTGTAGATAGACAGCTTACTTCCGTATCTTGACTGTTATAAATAATGCTGCAGTGAATATAGGGTGCAGATATCTTTCTGAATTAGTGTTTTTGTTTTCTGTGGATCAATACCCAGAAGTGAAATTGCTGCAACATATGGTAGTTCTATTTTTAATTTTTTGAGGAAACTTCATATTGTTTTCCACAGTGAATATCCCAATTTATACTCCAACCAAAAGTATACAAGAATTCCTTTTTTCTCTACATCCTTTCCAACACTCTAATTTTTTATCTTTTTGATAATAGCCAATATGACGGGTGCAAGTTGCTATCTCATTGTAGTTTTGATTTGTATCTCCTTGATGATTAGAGATATTGACCCTTCTGGGTGACTGATGGGCAATCGTGTATCTTCTGTTGAAAAATGTTGACTCCGTCTCTGTCCATTTTTAATCAGGTTACTTGATTTTTAAATATTAACTTGTACATGTTCTTTATATATTTTGGATATAAACCCCTTACTGAATATGTGATTGCCAAATATCTTCTCTCATTCAATACGTTGCCTTTTTGTTTTATGGATACTTTCCTTCACTATAACAAAGCTTTTGAGTTTGATGTAATCTCATTTGTTTATTTTAGATTTTGTTGATCTTGCCTGAGCAGACTAGTCCAAAAAAAAATACTGCTAAGACTGATATAAAAGAGCTTACCTATGTTTTCTTCTAGGATATTTATGGTTTCAGTTCTTACGTTCAAGTCTTTAATTCATTTAGAATTCATTTTTGTAAGTAGTGTAAAGAAGTGATCTAATTTCATTATTTTGCTGTCCAGTTTTCCTCTATAATTTGTTGAAGAAACTGTCTTTTCCTGATTAGGTATTTTTGCCTCCGTTGTCATAGATTAACTGACCATATATGTGTGGTTTACTTCTGGGCTTTCTAATCTGTTCCATTGAAACATGTGTCTGTTTTCTTGCCAGTAACATGTGTTTTGATTACTATAACTTTTTAGTACAGTTTGAAATTAAGGAACATGATACCACTAGTTGTGTTCTTTCTCAAGATAGCTTTTGGATGGGGCGCCTGGGTGGCTTAGTCGGTTAAGCTTCTGACTTTCGCTTGGGTCATGATCTCGCGGTTCATGGGTTTGAGCCCCGCATCGGGCTCTGTGTTGACTGCTAGCTCAGAGCCTGGAGCCTGCTTCACTCTGTGACTCCCTCTCTCTCTGACCCTCCCCTGCTCACGCTGTCTCTCTCTGTCTCCTAGAAATAAATAAAACATTAAAATTTTTTTAAAAAGATAGCTTTTGGCTATTTAGGGTCTTTTGTGGTTTCATACAAATTTTGGAATTCTTTGTTCTATTTCTGTGAAAAATCGCATTGAAATTTTTATAGGGATAACATTATATTTGTAAGTTCTTTGGGTAGTATGGATATTTTAAAACTACTAATTTCTCTAGTCCACAAGCTCAGAACATATTTCCATTTATTTGTGTCAAATTCAGTTTCTTTCATTGGTGTCTTACAATTTTCAGAAAAGATCTTCAACTTCCTTGGTTCAATTTCTTACTAGACACTTTATTATTTCTGATGAAATTGTAAATGGAATTATTTTCTTAATTCTTTGTTATTATTTGTTATTAGTGTATAAAAACCTAACCAATTTCTGAATGTTCATTTTTGTCCTGTAACTTTACTTAATTTATTTATTTATTTATTTATTTATTTATTTATTTATTTTACAAATAGTTTATTGTCAAATTAGTTTCCACATAACACCCAGTGCTCATCCCCACAAGTGTCCTCCTCCATGCCCATCCCTCCTCCCCACCACATCCATCAGTCCTCAGTTTTTGTCAGCATTCAAGAGTCTCTCATGGTTTGCCTCTCTCCCTTTCCCCCACCATTTCCCCCTTCTTCTCCCCCTTGGTCCTCCGTTAAGTTCCTCCTAATCCTCCTATACGTGCACACATATGATATTTGTCCTTCTCTGCCTGACTTATTTCACTCAGCATAACACCCTCAAGGTCCATCCATGTTGCTACACATGGCCAGATTTCATTGTTTCTCATTGCCATGTAGTATTCCATGGTATAGATAAACCACATCTTCTTGATCCATTCATCTGTTGATGGACACTTCGGCTCTTTCCATGTTTTAGCTATTGTGGAGAGTGCTGCTATGAACATTGGGGTACATGTGCTCCTATGCCTCAGCATTTCTGTATCCCTTGGGTAAATTCCTAGCAGTGCTATTGCTGGGTCATAGGGGAGTTCTTTTGTTAGTTTCCTGAGGAACCTCCACACTGTTTTCCAGAGGGACTGTACCAGTTTACATTCCCGCCAACAGTGTAGGAGGGTGCCCGTGTCTCCACATCTTCACCAGCAGCTAGAGTTCTCTGATTTGCTCATGTTAGCCACTCTGACTGGGGTGAGGTGGTATCTCAGTGTGGTTTTGATTTGTATTTCCCTGATGAGGAGGGATGCTGAGCATCGTTTCATGTGTCTGTTGGCCATCTGGATGTCCTCTTTGGAGAAGTGTCTGTTCCTATCTTCTGCCCATTTCTTCACTGGATTGTTTGTTTTTCGGGCGTGTAGTTTGGTGAGTTCCTTATAGATTCTGGATATTAATCCTTTATCTGATATGTCATTTGCAACTATCTTTTCCCATTCCGTTGGTTGCCTATTAGTTTTGTGGGTTGTTTCCTTGGCTGTGCAGAAGCTTTTAATCTTGATGAGGTCCCAACAGTTTATTTTTGCTCTTGATTCTCTTGCTTTTGGGGATGTGTCAAGTAAGAAGTTGCTGCAGTGGAGGTCAAGGAGGTTGTTTCCTGCTTTCCTCTCTAGGGTGTTGATAGTTTCCTGTCTCACGTTCAGGTCCTTTATCCATTTTGAGTTTGTTTTTGTGCATGGTGTGGGAAAATGATCTAGTTTCATTCTTCTGCATGTTGCTGTCCAATTCTCCCAACACCATCTGTTAAAAAGGCTGTCTTTTTTCCATTGGATATTCTTTCCTGCTTTGTCAAAGATTAGTTGGCTGTATACTTTTGGGTCCACTTCTGAGTTCTCAATTCTGTTCCATTGGTCTATGGGTCTGTTTTTGTGCCAGTACCATACTGTCTTGATGATGACAGCTTTGTAGTAGAGGCTAAAGTCTGGGATGGTGATCCCTCCCGTTTTGGTTTTATTTTTCAGGATTACTTTGGCTATTCGGGGTCTTTTGTGGTTCCATACAAATTTTTGGATAGTTTGTTCTAGTTTTGAGAAGTATGCTGGTACAATTTTGATTGGAATTGCATTGAATGTGTAGAGTGCTTTGGGTAGTAATGACATCTTAACTATATTTATTCTTCCTATCCATGAGCATGGAATGTTTTTCCATTTCTTTATGTCTTCTTCAATTTCCTTCATAAGTTTTCTATAGTTTACATCATACAGATCTCTTGTATCCTTGGTTAGGTTTATTCCGAGGTATTTTATGGTTTTTTTGTGCAATTGTGAATGGGATCAGTTTCTTGATTTCTCTTTCTGTTGCTTCATTGTTGGTGTATAAAAATCCAACCGATTTCTGTACGTTGATTTTGTACCCTGCAACTTGGCTGAATTCTTGGATCAGTTCTAGTAGGCTTCTGGTGGAGTCTGTCGGGTTTTCGATATAGAGTATCATGTCATCTGCGAAGAGTGAAAGTTTGACTTCCTCTTTGCCAATTCTGATGCCTTTGATTTCCTTTTGGTGTCTGATGGCTGATGCTAGGACTTCCAGGACTATGTGAGACAACAGTGGTGAGAGTGGACATCCCTGTCATGTTCCTGATCTCAGGGGGAAAGCTCTCAGTTTTTCCCCGTTGAGGATGATGTTAGCTGAAGGCTTCTCATAGATGGCTTTGATGATGTTTAAGTAGGTTCCTTCTATCCCAACTTTCTCGAGAGTCTTTATTAAAAAGGGATGCTGTATTTTGTCAAATGCTTTTTCTGCATCTATTGACAGGATCATATGGTTTTTATCTTTTCTTTTATTGATATAATGTATCACATTGATTGATTTGCGAATATTGAACCAGCCCTGTAACCCAGGAATGAATCCCACTTGATCTTGGTGGATGATTCTTTTTATATGCTGCTGGATTCGATTTGCAAGGATCTTGTTGAGAATTTTTGCATCCGTATTCTTCAAGGATATTGGCCTGTAGTTCTCTTTTTTTGCTGGATCTCTGTCTGGCTTGGGAATCAGAGTGATGCTGGCTTCATAAAATGAGTCCAGGAGTTTTCCTTCGCTTTCTATTTTTTGGAATAGCTTGAGAAGAATTGGGATAATTCTGTTTTAAAGGTCTGGTAGATTTCCCCAGGGAAGCCATTAGGTCCAGGGCTCTTATTTGTTGGGAGTCTTTTGATCACTGATTCAATTTCTTCACTCTTTATGGGTCTGTTCAGATTTCCTATCCCTTCCCATGTGAATTTTGGTAGTGAGTGTGTGTTTAGGAATTTGTCCATTTCTTCTAAGTTGTCCAATTTGTTGGCATATAATTTTTCATAGTATTCCCTGATAATTGCTTGTATTTCTGAGGGGTTGGTTGTAATAAGTCCATTTTCATTCATAATTTTGTCTATTTGGGTGCTCTCTCTTTTCTTTTGGATAAGTCTGGCTAGAGGTTTGTCAATTTTGTTTACTTTTTCAAAAAACCAACTCTTGGTTTCATTGATCTGTTCAATTGTTTCTTTGGTCTCTATGTTGTTTATTTCTGCTCTATTTTTTACTATTTCTCTTCTTCTACTGGGTTTAGGGCATTCTTGTTGCTCTGCCTCTAGTTCCTTTAGGTGAGCTGTTAGATCTTGGACTTGCACTTTTTCTAATCTCTTGAAATAGGCCTGGAGAGCAATGCACTTTCCTCTTAGGACTGCCTTTGCTGCATCCCATAGATTTTGAATTGTTGTGTTTACATTTTCATTTGTTTCCATATATTTTTTAATTTCATCTCTAATTGCCTGATTGGCCCATTCATTCTTTAGAAGGGTGTTCTTTAACCTCCATGTTTTTGGAAGTTTTCCAGACTTCTTCCTGTAATTGATTTCAAGTTTCAAAGCATTGTGATCTGACAGTGTGCATGGTAGGATCTCTATTCTTTTATATTTATTGAGGGCTGCTTTATGTCCCAGTATGTGATCTATCTTGGAGAATGTGCCATGCGCACTTGAGAAGAAAGTAAATTCCCTGGC
The DNA here is from genome assembly GCA_017311185.1 of Proteles cristata cristata. Taxonomy (NCBI): domain Eukaryota; kingdom Metazoa; phylum Chordata; class Mammalia; order Carnivora; family Hyaenidae; genus Proteles; species Proteles cristata. The sequence goes on along the minus strand of JAESUZ010003687.1, from coordinate 2,654,906 downwards.
CTCAGGATGTAAAGTTCTAAATATATCCGTCAGGTCCATCTGGTCCAATGTATCTTTCAAGTCCATTATTTCTTTAGTGATTTTCTCTCTGGTTGACCTATCCATTGCTGTAAACAGAGTGTTAAAGTCCCCTGCTATTAGCACATTCTTATCTATAAGCTTGTTTCTGTTTGTGATTAATTGTTTTAGATATTTAGGTGCTCCCATATTCAGTGCGTAGACATTTATGATTGTTAGCTCTTCCTGATGGATGGACCCTGTAATTATTATGTAGTGCCCTTCTTCATCTCTTGTGAATGTCTTTAATTTAAAGTTCAGTTTGTCTGATATAAGTATCACTACTCCGGCTTTCCTTTGATTTCCTGTAGCATGATATATATTTCTCCATCCCCTTACTTTTAATCTGAAGGTATCTTCCCGTCTAAAATGAGTTTCTTGTAGACAGCATATAGATGGATTTTGTTTTTTAATCCATTCTGCTACCCTATGTCTTTTGATTGGAGCATTCAGCCCATTTACATTCAGTGTTATTATTGAAATATGTGGGTTTAGAGTCTTTGTATCTTTTGTAGGGTTCATGTTTGTGGTGGTGTCTCTGGAATCTTTGTTCCTTGCAACCTTTCCTTCAGAGCATCCCCCTCAGGATTTCTCGTAGGGCTGGCTTCGTGGTGACAAATTCTTTCAATTTCTGTTTGTTTGGAAAGGTTTTTATCTCTCCTTCTATTTTGAATGACAGGCTTGCTGGATAGAGGATTCTTGGCTGCATATTTTTACTGTTCATCACATTGAAGATCTCCTGCCATTCCTTTCTGGCCTGCCAAGTTTCAGTAGATAGGTCTGTCACCTCTCTAATAGGTTTCCCTTTGTATGTGAGGACCCTTTTCTCCCTAGCTACTTTCAAAATTCTCTCTTTGTCCTTGTATTTTGCCATTTTTACGATGATATGTCGTGCAGAAGATTGATTCAAGTTACGTCTGAGGGGAGTCCTCTGAGCCTCTTGTATTTCCACATTGACTTCCTTCCCCAGGTCGGGGAAGTTCTCTGCTATAATTTGTTCCAGGACTCCTTCAGCACCTTTCCCTCTCTCTTCCTCTTCTGGGATTCCTATGATACGGATATTGTTGCGTTTGACTGTATCGCTGAGCTCTCGAATTCTTCTTTCCTGTTCCTGGATCAGTTTGTCTCTTTTGTTGTCAGCTTCTTGTTTTTCTATAATGGTGTCTTCTAAATCACTTATTCTCCTTTCTGCCTCTTCAAGCCGTGCATTGGAGGCCTCTAATTTATTATGTATATCATTGATCGCATTTTTTCATTCTTCATGCCTATTTTTATTTTCCATTCTGTCTGTAGCCATAGTTTCTTTGATGTCCCCTATGTTTTTTCAAGCCCTGCTATTAATTTTACCATTATTATTCTAAAATCTTGTTCACTTATGCTGCTGATATCTGTTTTGAGCAGTTCATTAGCTGTCATTTCTTCTTGGAGTTTCTTTGGAGGAGAGGTCTTTCGTTTCATCATTTTAGTTAGCTTTCCGGTTCTTGTTGGTTTTAAAGACCTGTTATGCTCTCTGTTTCTATGAGCGCTGCTATATCCAAGAAGACTCTTTGACTTTCCAGGGCCTATCCTTTCAGAGATTGTTTTTTGAATGGTATCCCTCTGTCTTTCTTGCTGGGACCTTAGTTATTTTATTTTCCTATTCGTAGTGATATTTGGGACTCTTCACCTTGTGTACTCTAGCTTGTTTCTTGAGGTAGCCCTGGAAAAGAAAACAGACAGACAAACACACAGGGAGCAGGAGCACACAAACACACAGGCTAATTCAACTAACATGCAAAGCAAGAGGGAAAACGAAAAAGTTAAGAGAAAAGACGGAGAAGGGAGGGCGAGTAGTAGGGAGTATAAAATACATAAAAGGGTCAAAAAGAGGAAAAGAAAAGGAAAAAAGAAGAAAACCGATGGACAAAGAACGGTTTAAATCATATACCTGGATTTCCTAGCTACAGTTAAATAGCCGTGTGTATGCAGTGTTGGTTGAAGAGCATAGAGAAAAAGAGAGAAGGCAGGGCGGGATGAGGCAGAATTGGAAATAGAATGAACAGGCAGAAGGGATAAGAAGCTTTTTTCCAAGAGGTAAAGGGTAGAATATGGTTGGATAGGTGAGAGAAGGATGCTGGAATTATCCAGAGAAACTATATAGTCTAATTACTCCTGAGAGAAATTGCTGAAAATGTCGGTAGGTGTAGAATTTACATTTACAGAATGGACTTGTTGTGATTGTTTAAGCAAGCTGGCGACCAGAGTTAATCAGGTCAGTGTTTTGGGGAAAAAAGCGAGAAAAGAGAAAGAAGAAGAAAAAAAAAAGAAAGAGAAAAGAAAGGGGAAAAAAAGAAAGAAGAAAAAGAAGGAAATAAAACAAAAAAAAGGAAAAAAGAAAGAGAAAAAAAAAGGGAGGAGGGCACCTCTCAGGCAGGGATGGGCGTGGCTTGATCCGATGCCTCAGGCGGGGGTTCTGCCTTGGCGGTTGTGGGGAGGAGAGTGACGGTGCTCCAGTCCCTTCTTGAACCCCGCGCTGCAGCTCGCTTTTTTGGGCGTGTCAACTCCCCGTTCCGGGGACGCAGCCGAAGTGGGTTGCACTCTTCAACCCAGGCCAGTTCCAATCTCCAAATCCCAGTCTGCACGCCCCGCTGAAATTGCCTGAGACACAGCTTCCCAGGCAAACCCCTCGGGCAATTCCAGGCCCCCTGCCGAGCTCTGGGGGCAGAGTCAGAATCGCTGCTTTCTTCTCTGGGTCGGGCTGGCGAGCATGGGTGGGGGCTTACCTGCCGGGTGCACGTAGCCCGAGCCCGCTGGAGTGAGGAAAACCAGGTCCCTCTATGGCTCGTCACCCGAAACACAAACTCACAGGCAAATTTCCCAGTTTTTAGCTCTTTGCCTTCCCTCCCAAGTTCCAGCCAGCCAGGAGCGCGGACGCCCGGTGTCAGCGCGGCTCTTTCAGGGGCCCCAGCTGCCCTGGAGCTACAGTGGCGGCAGGCGCGCCGCCGCTCTGAAATCCAACCTCCAGGAGCGGCACAAAGAAGCAGTTTGTGTGCTCAGCACCCCCCAGGACCAGTTGGCGCTAGGGGACCTGGTGTGCAGGTTTTTGGCAAGTAAGGTCTTTCTATGCACCGAGCAGAGGTTCCCCGACCCCCCACCCCCGAGCGGAGGTTTTTCTGTTTTGGACTCTCTCCTTTTCTCCTCTCACTCCCTGTAGAGGGTAGAGGGGGATCGCCTCCCACCCTGGAATCTCCGATCCCGGCCCGATTTTATCTTCCCCGGTTTGCCCTCACGTTAGAAGGCTTTCTCAGTGGATTCTGCGTCCTTTTTCTCCCAGTCTCTCAGGTTTTGTAAGGTTTCCAATGGCTTCAGATCTTTTCTGTGTGATGTATGGGCGCGAGTGCAAGTACGGAGCTCCTTACTTCTCCGCCATCTTGCCCTCTCTCTACTTAATTTATTTATTGATTCTAATAGTATTTTAGTGGAATCTTTAGGTTTTACCAGACATAATATTATGTCATCTGCAAATAATAGTTTTACCCCTTACTTTCCAATTAGGTTGCCTTTTATTTATTTTTCTTTTCTAATTGCTGTGGCTAGACTTCTAATGCTTGAAAATAAAGTCAAGGAATGTTGAATAAAAGTGGTAAAAATAAAAAATTCTTGACCTGTTTTTGATCTTAGAGGAAAGGCTTTCAAGTTCTCACCTTTGAGTATGATATTGAGTTTGTTATATGTGGCCTTTATTATGTCAAGGTATGTTCCTTCTATAACCACCTTGTCGAGAGCACTTATTATAAGGAGTTATTAAATTTGGTCCAATATTTTTTCTACATCTCTTGCCATGACCATATGATTTGTATCCTTTGTTTTGTTATTGTGGTGTATCACTGAGATTGATTTGTGGATATTGAACCATCTTTGCATCCCCAGAATAAATTACACTTGATGGTGGTGCATGGATCCTTTTAATGTATTGTTGGATTGGGTTTGCCAATATTTTTTCAAGGATTTTTGCATCTGTGATTATCAGGGATATTGGCCTGCAATTTTCTTTTTTTTGTGGCATCTGTTTCTTGTTTTGCTATTAGGGTAATGCCAGCCTCATAAAATGAATTTGAAACCATTGCCTCTTTTTAAAATTTTTAGAATTATTTAAAGAGTATAGATACTAACTTCATTAAATGCTTGGTAGAATTCCCATGGGAAGCTATCTGGATGGACTTTTATTTTGAGAGAGTTTTTAAATTATTGATTTAATTTTATTACTTAAATTGGTCTCTTCATATTTTCTTTTTCTTCATGATTCAGCTCTGGAAGGTTGTTTATTACATTTGCTCTCAGTTTTCTAAAATTGCCTAAAATTCTAAAATGCCAAAAATTGTAGTAATCTCTTATGATTCTTTGTATTTCTGTGATGTCAATTTAATTTCTCATATTTCATTCCTGATTTTATTTCTTTGAGCTGTCTCCCTTTATTTCTTGAGGAGTATGGCTAAAGGTTTATTAATTTTATTCATCTTTACAGAGAACTGTCTTTTAATTTCAGTGTTTTTTTTTTTTTAGTTTCTGGGGTTTTTTTTTTGTTGTTGTTCCATTATGATCTTTATTATTTCCTACTAGTAAGTTTAGGTTTTGTTTGTTTTCCCTTTTTTTTTTTTTTAGTTTATTTAGGTATAAAGTAAGATTCATTTGGTTTTCTTCCAATTGCTTGAAGTAGGCCTATATGACTATGAACTTTCCTTGTAGAACTACTTTTGCTGCATCTCATGAATTTTGGAACATTGTGTATCCATTCTCATTTGTCTCAGGGTATTTTTTTTTAATTTCCTCTTTGACTTCTTTGTTGGCACATTGGTTGTTTAATAACCATGTGTTTGGGTTCTTTTTGCAGTTTTCTTTTTATAATTATCTTCTAGTTTCATACCATATGGTCAGAAAAGATGCTTGACATGTTCTCAGTCTTACTGAATTCATTGAGACTTATTTTGAGGGCTAACATGATCTATACTGGAGAATTTTTTATGTGCACTGGAGAAGAATGTGTTTTCTGCTGCTTTGGGATAGAATTTTCTGTATATAGCCTTTAAGTCCATCTTGTCTAATATGTCATTTAAGGCTAGTAATACTGATTTTCTGTCTGGATCATCTATCCACTGGTGTATAGGGGAATTAAAATCCCTTCCTATTATTGTATTACTCTCAATTTCTCCCTTTATGTATGTTAATATTTGCTTTGTATATTTAGGTGCTCTTATATTGGTAGCATAAATATTTATGAATGTTATAGCCTCTACTTGGATTGACTTTTTCATTATGAGATAACACTCTTCTTTGTCTTTCGTTACAGTCTTTGCTTTCGTTCATATTTTCTGTTAAGAGTATTAATATACCAGCTTCATTTTATTTCCATTTACATGGAGTATCTTTCTCCATCCCTTCACTTTATGTCTATATATGTCTTTAGAACTGAAGTGAGTTTCTTGTAGGCAGCTTATAAGTGGATCTTTGTGTTTTATCCATTCAGCCACTATTTTTCTTTCTATTGGAGCATTTAGTCCATTTATGTATAAAGTAATTGTAATAGTCATGTGTTTATTGTCCTTTTGTTAAAGGTTTTCTGGGTTTTTTTTTTTTACCTGTGTTTTAAAGTAAATGTAAACACATACACAAATACACACACACACACACACACACACACAAACATGTATACTCACAAAAAATGATAGCTCCAGATTGAATCAGTAATGTTTAATCTGAATTCTATAAAACAACTTTCAGGGACATCTGTGAAACCCCTAAAATTTTATGTAAATTGTGTGTGTATATTAATTCCTCTCCAACTTCCTCTCAGTGTATTATTTGACAAAAATACATTATAAAAACTACTCAGAAAACTACATGATGTCTAAAGCCTGTCAATATCATGGGCTTTTTCTTCGAATTTAGTTCCTAAGCATCAACTTGTCAGTGAATAGATGCTCAGTGAAGGAAATATTGTCTGTCTTTGTTCATTATTGTATCCGAAGCATGTGGAACTGAGCAAGTGCTCAGAAAACACTTACTATATGGATAAATAAAGGAATGCAAAAGAAAGAATTCTTCTACAGAGTGACCTAACATTAGAAACAGACCTCATAAAGGCAATACTCCATTGTAAAATAGTAAATAGAATGAAATGTTAATTTTCATAAAAAATTCAAAAATTCATTAAAATATTTTTTGTTTTTACATTTACTTATTATTGAGAGACAGAGCATGAACAAGAGAGAGGCAGAGAGAGAAAGAGACACAGAATTGGAAGCAAGCTCCAGGCTCTGAGCAAGCTGTCAGCACAGAGCCTGACATGGGGCCCAAACCCACAAACCACGAAATCATGACGTGAGCTTAAGTTGGACGCTCAACCGACTAAGCCACCCAGGAGCCCCCAAAAACTGATTTTCTTCCATAAACCACAGCTACTCTCTCAAAAGATCTTCCAGAAGCACCAAATTCTCTTATAAATAGTACTTGACAAGCAATTAGGATACTTAATTTTCTGTCCTGTTTTTGCCACATACCAAGTTGTACTTCTTGGCAAGTTGTTTCCTTCATTCATTAACATATTCATTAAGGATGGATCAGCTATTGACAGTGTGGCAGAAAGAATGATAAAAGTTAAGAACAAGACAACATTGACTCAGTTCCCTATCTTCAAAGAGCTTACAAGCTATAGACAAGTATATAAAGTATTACCATAGTTTGGGTAGGTAAGTATGGTGTACAAAATGTTTTGGGAACAGAATGGAAGGCGATTTTATGGAGAAGATGTTTTATTGCCTGCCAAAATAGAGTTATCTCCTGTTTTTGTTCTGATTTCAAACTGCTTTTTTTTGATGTTAGGGAGATAGAAATGTCCTGACATCAAAAGACAGAAACTAGTCAAAGGGATTTCTATTCCCTTTATTCTGTTTTAAATGCCCACATTACCTACATTCTTTCCTTTCCTGTTTCAAGGTTACTTCTTTCATTTAGACGAGTATTCTGAGCCTGAATGTTGACATTACTCATTCAGAGACCTGGAGGACTATTGATGATAGGTTGTATGCAACTTATATTTGTGAATAAGAACCAACCAGGCTACTAATTATGGAGGATGGGGGTAAGGGGAGAATGATGTGAAAACCCATTTTATTACTTTCCTTGAGGCAAAAATTTTGTGTCTGTGGTTCTTTACATTCTGAAAACTTTTATCACACCTGCGCCAATGAAGGACAGGTATGTCTTCCTACCTACTAGAGAAATGTGAAAAAGTAACAAGGAATTAGTCTCTTCCTTATCCCCAATACCCCAACTCCACAAATCAGAGACTTTAAAGAGGGAGTTTATAAATCTTTTGTGTTCTCTTCCTGGTGTAGTACTTATTAGATACCAGGCATCGTTCTTGGCACTTTAAAAATATTAAGACATGGGGTGCCTGGGAGGCTTGGTTGGTTAAGTGTCTGACTCTTGGTTTCAGCTCAGGTCATGATCATATAGTTCATGAGGTAGAACCCTGTATTGAACTCCATGCTGTCAGCATCAATTCTTCTTAGGATTCTCTCTCTCCCTCTCTCTCTACCCCTCCCCAGCTCACGTGTATGATCTCTCTCTCTCTCTCTCTCAAAATAAATACATAACCTTAAATAAATATTAAGATATTTGGGGCATTGTCCGGCTGAGTTGATATAGCATGCAACTCTTTATCTCAGGGTCATGAGTTCAAGCCCCACATTGGGGAGTAGAATTTGCTTTTAAAAACTTAAGATGTTTAACACTCACAGATAACCCTATAAGATCAGTGCCATTCTAAGCTTCATTTCACAAATGAGAAAGCTGGGGTACAAAATCTAAGCAATTTGCTCAGGGTCACCTAGAGGTAGAGATGTGAACTCAGGCACTATTGCCATGAGTCCATCCTTTTAATTCCTCTACTTCAAACAATTTCTGGACCTGGCATATTCTACAGAAAGAAGTTCTATAAGAAAATTGGTCAAGAATTACAATTTCCTGATTCTATTTTAGAGAGAGAAAGGTAAAAACATCATAGTAGTTCCAGGGCATCTCAGGCCCCCTCAAGTGGATTTTTTTCTGCCTCACTTTGTCTGTAAGATAATGATACAGCAATAATACCTGCTTTCGCTTATACAAATTGGGTTGAAGAACTTTACCATGAGTATAGCAGTGCTGATAAGCACTGATAAGTGATACAGATGCTACCACCCCTATTTAACTCCTCTGAATGTTCTCCAAGAAGCCTCCTTGCACTTTGACTGCCATGGTGTGTGTGAGGAGAGGGGAGGGAAGGAGGGAGAGAGAGAAGGCCGGGAGAAAGGAAAAGGAAGAGGTAAAGCAGAAAAGTGTTTCAAATAAACTAAGCATTTCCCCATTACTGGAGGGTTTTTGCAGTCATTGTTGCCTTTGGTTGCAATGTTAGTTTACCTCCCAGATATGTTCATAGCTTGTTCCCTCTTCTCTTTCAAGTCTTGGATAAAATATCATCTTCTCATAAAGATGTCACTGGCAACTCTACTTAAAATTGCAGCATTTTCCCTAGACTCCCCATGTCTTTTCTTTTTTACTTTACAGCGTCAGTCACTCTTCAAAACACTATATAAATTGCTTAGAGTTTACCACTCCAACCTAAAATGTGATCTCTCTTAGGGCATTGTGTTTACTTTTCTGCCTATACTCAATGTGTTGAATATGAACTTGCACATAGTAGGAACTGAGTAAATACTTGTTGAATGAATGACAGATGTTAACCCAGTATCTCCTGTCAGTTACCTTCTGCTTAGTTGATGTTTTGCTCAGGCAAACTGGTATTTTTGTTACAAAGGTAGATACTTATGGTCATCCAATTCCTCTCTAGAGGTCTGTGGGAAAGGATTTGAGTTTCATTTGCTAGTGAAATGAGGAAGACAGGTGGATGACTTATTCAAAGGGCTCAACGACTTAATGGACATGCTTTTTACCTTGTCTTAGGAAAGCCAAGAAAACGTTTTTCCTCCTCTTTTGATAAACCTGTGAATTCAAGTCAGTGGCATTTTCTGCTGCCATTTATCCCTTTACAGAAAGAGTTTTTGCTTTGTGTTTGCCCAAATCAGTGTGCATGCCACTTTACCTTATGACAGAATGACATAGAAAAGGCAAAATGCCCAATAATTAGATGCAAATTTTATGCTTGTCGTTTTGAAAGGTTATGAATCCCCCTTTTATAAAGTTTTCTATAAAGGATTACTTTAGGACAAAATATCCTTTCTGTACATCAATATGCTAGTAATTCTAAAAAAGAACAACTTTGTAATTTGAAAAAATTAGTAACAAGTACAGCATATAATGAATACATTTATCCCTTCTGCTCGCTGTTGAAAGGAAATAAGCTTTCACTTATTTCCTCCTGAACCAAAGTTTCAAGACATAAATATTGACAAAATAGATTTTCTCTCTTCCTAAGAGATGACCCCATTATTCTCCTCCAGTTTATTTCTAGGTACAAGTGGACCACTTCTACTGTTATCCAAAAAATAAACTAGAGAGAATGATGGTACTATGAAAAACATTCAATTCAATCAGAAAATCAGGATTCTGGTTAGAGCCCCATCATTGAGTATCTGTGTGGCTTCTCATAAGCCATTTAATCCCTGAAAAACTTTGATTCCTCATGTCAAAAATGGAATGCTTAAAAATCTGAAGTTAATATTTGGTGATCCCATTCTTATTCAACATATCAGAATCTCATTTGTTTCTTGTTGGTGGTAATGCATAGCGAATAATTGCCACCATATATCATGGTGTTGAGGTGCCACTAAGCAATTAGCTCTGATCTTACAATACACCAGTTTCAAATGCCTGACTTGCAGCCTATTATAAGTGAATTGTCTATAATCTGCTCTTTCTCCATCATCACGTGAGGAGGTAGAGGACCAGTCAGTAGGGTTGTTGATGGGATGAGACAGAGCCTGGCAAATGTTTTTATTTTACATGCAGCCTGGCCTTTTTATACTGAATAATAGGTAGTTATTATTCCCATTATTCTACATGTCTCTGTATAGTAGACACAGGGTGGGAAGGGAAGGAGGTATCTTTAGAAAAAGAGAAAGGAGAAGTTAATTTGTAGTCTCCTAAGCATCTTTTTTTCCAAAGCTGAGAACATCTCTGCCTAAGTTGAGTGATTGTGGTTGTTTTTCCATCTCTAGCAGGACTTCTGGATTTAGTCAGAGAATGATGTAGGACATAGTCTGGTTTGGGTTTTCATTTCAAGTAACAGGACAGTCCCCCACCAAAGATACTCATATCCTCGAGCCCAGTGCCTGCCAGGAACCACAGCTCAATTTTGTCTCCTCCCAGCTTCCTCAGGGACATCGTGGCAACCTTGTATCCTAAGCAACAATATGCAAAATAACAAAAGTACTTACACATCAGAAAGAGAAGCATACTAAATTCAAATTTTAGTGGATCTTTCCTGTTAGAAATGTGTTTTCAGAGTTTTGCTTGAACAGCTCCCAGATTACTCCCTTTCAGGCTTCTTAGTGTATATATATTGAGGCATTCACTATGTGCCAAATTGAAAACCTGAAACATTTTAGGAAAGAGAGACATGGGGTATTTCAGCTGCTAAAGAGACAGGTGCAAAGAATCATGAATATTACTTGAGGAGCCACAGTGCATGTAACATGAAAGTACCACCTGCCACTGTTCTGTGTTCAGGCAACTCCATATCAGGGAAGGCAGTGGGGAGCATAGGGTGTCATTGCAGAGATAATAAAACCAGCACATCACCCCAGAAGGCCTTAAAACAGATGGTCTCCAGGAAAGTGCAAAGTTATGACTGAGTGCAGAAAAGGCAACTTTGGTCGTACTTTTGTTGAGTTGAAAATGAAGATACTTGGGTCCTGGGAGGCTTAGTGACATAGCCAGGGAAGGAGTTAATTGTTTCTCCCAGTCACAGAGAAGCTTGGACAAATCTGGATTTCCTTAATACATAATAAGCAAAACGTCAGCAGCCAGAGCAGGTTTGTTAAAATAATTTACATCTCCTATTCCAAAGAATTTATCCCCATGGACAGGCATGATAAACACTCGGCTCACCCAAGCTATAAAAGAGGCATTTCCAGCATTTGATTTAAGAGCCAAACAAACCACTGTTTTCTTGGTTAAAAGTTCTAGGAGCCACCGGGTGTTTGAAACATCCTACTGTGGCTGCTGCCATTCTTTCAGTTTTTCTTTCTTAAATGGTGGCTCGTGATTGTGGATTACCTGCATCTAAATAAGCTGGGATGCATAATTTAAATGTCTCTGCCCTACCTCCAAGTCTGTCTAATCAGAATTTTGGTGGGGGAGGGACATGTAAGCTCTGCATTCATTTTAACTGTCTCCCCATGAGAGTCTTTTTGCACACAAATAACACCTAAAAGCACATTATAAACATTATCACTGTTTTAGGTTAATTTTCTCTTCACAAGGTCACCATTAAAGTGTATGAATTTCAGGTAGAAGCTACACATATGGGGAATAGATTGTCATATATGTATATATTTCCCACCAACAGGTTATAGTGTCCTGTGATGGGGAAGGGCCTGAAGAAGACGTGTTTTGTAGGCTTCTCATAAGTACCCAGAAATCAGACAAAGTGGCACAGGTCAAAGGAGCAGACTTTTAAGGAGCATTTGATCATAGAAGTAACCAAGCCAAGGTAGAAGCATGAAAATGAACAGTAGCTCCACAGGGAAGATCTTTGCCTGCCATATTGCTGAGGGCCCATTTGTATGCATTTACACACATACATGTGGAGAGTTGTTAAAAGGAAATTGAAAGAAGGGAAGGAAGACCAAATGAACTAACCCATGGATTAAATGATGTGTATTCTTTCTATGAATAGTTTCAATTAAGAGTCACTTAGCTGTAGCTGATAAAAAGTCAACTCAAATTTATGTAAATGAAAGCAATCACTAGCTCACATATCTGAGAACCTTAGGGATAAAGCTTGCTTGGAACAGAACTAGTTCCACAGCTTAAATGATATCATCAAAATTCAGTCTCCATTCTTTGGTTTCCTATTAGCTTCCTTCTTGTGTGTTAGTTCATTCTCTCTCTCTCTCTCTCTCTCTCTGTCTCTCTCTCTCTCTCTCTCTTTTAATTCTCTATGTGGAGGTCTTTGGAAACTCTACGCTTTCTTCATTCAAGCAATCCCAGACTACAAAAGGCTTTTTTCCCCTCTAGTAGTTCTATGAAAAAACTTGGAATAGAATCCGTTTTCTAAGAAAATGGAATATTAATTGGCCAGGCTTGTGTTACCTGCTGCTCCTGACTTGGATAGAAGATTTTAGTCTACCCAAATTACTTAGGCTAAGAAACTAGGTTACTTGGCTCACCAAAGAAAAAGTGGAATGCTCTTACCTTGAAGAGGAGTGATGAATTCTGAGTAAGCAAAAACCATAGAAATCTACTGTATGCTTATGTCAAGAGGGAAATAACATTCAGCAAATTAGTGTTCCAGATATCTTACTACAACTTCTTTAGCCAAAACCAATCTGTTACACACATGTTTTTCTATATTCTTATTTGCTGTCATGAGTAAATAATAATATATTGACTATAAATTAAAGAGTTAGCTGTAATGGAGCACAGTAAACTATTTTCTGTGATATTGTAATAGCAAATACATAGTGTAAAGCATTTTCCAAGACACATAGAATTACACAACACATTGGGTCCTAATGTAAACTATGGACTTTAGAGTTGGCTCATCACTGATAATAGATGAACCTCACTAATGCAAGATGTTAACAATAAGAGAAATTGTTGTCAAAAGCAGGTCCCTTCCTTGCCTCTGTGCCAATCTCAGGTCTTGAGTTCAGCAAAGAAAGAATTCAGAGCCAACTCTGAACTAAGAAAGAATTTAATAGCACTTAAAGAGAAAGTACACTCTCAAGATGGGAGAGGGAGCAGGCCCACAGGTGGTGATTGCCCCGGGGTTAGGGGTGTCTTTTCTTTTTATGATTGCATGTTTTAGGGGTCATAGCTAGGGTGGTCTGACTGAAGCTCCCTCAGATCACCTAAGAAATTCCTCCTTCTGGTCCGGAGGGGGGGTTTTGGCCTTTTACATTTTGTTGGAACTGTCATGGCAGCCTTTCCCCCATGGTGGGGGTCAGGAAGGGTATCAAAACTGCAATGTAAATGTATTATAATGAAGCTATAGGTTACTTGAGGGCAGTAGTTATAGGGAAGGGTGCATGCATGCTCCCCAGGGATGTTTCCTGCTGTTTGTGTTCTGAGAGTGGTTGGCAGTTTCTTGATTTTTATTTTATTATTTTTTTTTATGTATTTGCTTTCAACTTAACCAACATATAGTGATTGTATATAGAGTGCTCTTGGCTTCTGGAGTGGATTCCTGTGATTCTGTGAGTTACAGAATATTTGCATTTGTTGAAAATTTATCTTCATTTTCATAACTGGAACTTGGTGTCAGAATCACCCATTTACTTATATTTAAAGGAATAATGAATCCATTGTTTCTGAAATACATCAGGATTTGGGGTCAAGGTTAGGAGTAGGTTGGAGCCGGTTGTGCTGACCCATTTCCCCTTGTTGATCTTTGCACTCCTACTGATGCTTCCTTCAGCAATGCAGAATTTTTCTCCCAAAAGAGACCATTTTTATCTCCTAACACTTCCCCAGCTCACCACCATTTCTGAGATTTGGCATTACATACAATTAGGTCCTCGTTATGTGTGACACAATGTATAATGGCAGCAACACTATTCTGTTAAGCAGGAAACAAAGAAAGAATAGGAGAAGAGTTCACTTTTCATTTGGACTTTCTTTTACTTTCTGCCTTCAAACGTGTACCAGCTGTCGGCAATCTTCTCTGTTCCTTCCCGTTTAAAATGCTTGTGTGAGGGGGTTAAAAGAAGAAAGGTGGAAGCAAGGACAGATGAAAGAAAATTCTTACCCTTTAAGCGGGTATGACTGTCTTCTCTTGTATTTGTTTTGCCTCTGCTCTAGTCAACTGTACAAGCAAATGGAACCAAGTAGAGTATTTATTCTATAAAAAATACTGTGTATTGGCTAGTTTCACACATAGGCACTTGTGTGGGGCCTTTGAACATCCCTTGCTATTTATGTTGTAAAGACTAACAACACTAAATTGTATTTGTAATGATAATTTGACAACTGTCCGGTCATCATTTCTACAATCAGTAATTCAATTTTAAAGGAATTCTCACATTCAAGAAAATCAGTTAAAGTATTTCATTTGTTTCTGATTTTCCTTATGTTATTGCCCATACATTTTTTGTGAGTAATTTTGATCCACAGAGATGCTGCTGACCTTAACAGTTTGTTGGCCAAAATGAATTTCCACAATCGTTAGAAAGGTTAGAGGAGAAGGCTCCTAGCGAGCAAGATACAGTGGACCCTGTGTGTGCTCTTCCTGGACTATTCTAGTGGCAGAGTGAGTAATGTTTATCTGCATTCATGCAAGTGGTGAGAGGGAGAGAATAAAATATGAGCATGACTCTGGGAGCACACACAACAAACCAGCTTAACAGAAAAACTACCTCCTCCTTATCCCTGGTGAGGTAGCTTTGGTCAGCAATCCAGTAAGGCAACATTTTCCCACTGACTACACACACAGAGAGCACTTATGCTCTTGATTGGTCAAGAGCTCTACAGGATGCAGAGTAAAAAGTACAACATAGCAAAGCCACTTTGGTTTGCATCAGGATGCTTCTGTGCATGTATAATGTAATAAACTATCTATCCTCCAGATGTGACCCAGGTATAACTCCCATCTAAGCCCACAGGCTCATGTTCTGAGCTTATACTCAAACCCATATGTGCCCTACTATGTGTCCTCGAGTTTATTTCCAGAATTGAGATTATTGCCATTTAAGTGTTTCTGCCCAAGACCAGGTGTTTAATCAGAAGCCTCTTTTGATGTCGTAGGAAGATGGACTCTATGTCACAGTCCTAGATTCTTCATACTTGCCATTAGGATGAAGGGCCCAGAAAACCCTCAGCTGCAGCACCTGGGAGCCCCATGGCAATTACACATAGAATTGAATCTGGTATTTTTAGTTTTCTAGGATGAAATGGTAGCATTGCAGTTTTGTCCTTTCCCAGCAGAGTTGAGTCAGAGTTTGCAAGAGATGAAAAATATTTCCAGCAGAAGAGAAGTGCATTGACCTAAGGGCTTTGTTGGAGATGTGGCCTTTTATCCCATCCCACATGGTAGCTACAGAGTGATCTAGCACATAGAACAAAACTCTGCAGGGTTGTTTTTCTTCATTGGGATCCTTAATTGGTTTAGGGCTGAAAGTCATCTGTGCTCAATTCATAATGTAAGGTACTAGTTCTCAAGCTATAGAATGCACAATAATGAACAGCGGTACTGGGCTCTGATAATAAACATCCAGGAAGTCTGGCAGGGGCTCAAAATTCTGCCTTTCATCAACACCACCAGATAAGGTGATATTGATGCAGGAGGTTTCTAGACTAGACTTTGAGGAATAAATTTATGCATAGTTCGATTTTTTTTTTCTAACTTGCCTTCTGTGAACTATTTATCTGAAGATCACACCTGCTGTCTGATATGGCTGAGCCCTTTAATGCCTTTCCTACCTACATTGGCTACCTTTTAGGATTGTTTACAGATGTCCTATTTTGAAAAGATCTACATTTAACATTAGTGGATTTTTCCAGTCCATTCCTACCCACTAACTTGCTTCTTTATGCATGGTATCTTTTGCTCGAATGGAGATTTTGCTCTACACTTGCTCTGCTGTACTTGAACCATGGGCCTCTGCTTTGCTTCCTGAAGTATGCCATGACCTAAGATTCAGTCCTATTTTTTTTCTTCTCAGTCTCAGGAAACCTAGGACACCTCCATCTGTTCCAGTTTCTTTTCCCAGTCTGGCTTATGGTAGCCTATCTGAGAAGCATTCTGCTTGCTTGCCTGGGAGAGAAGTTTGGGGACATGTCAAAATAGACCAAATTAATTAAAAAACAAAAGAGTAAGATCACTGATATTTCAATGCTGCAGATAAAATGGGTGGTACCTATCTGTGGAAATGTGTTTTATTACTGTATTTCTTAGAGGATTATTTTATTTTTAGGTAAAAATCATTTTTGTTTCCATTATAGATATAGTAGCTTTTTAGTCTGCGACCTGGGAAATTACTTTCAGGATTAAATAATCTCTTTAAATCTAAAGTTCTATGATTCTCTGCATCTCTTTCAGTATTCCAAACATTTTAAGAATAACCTTGACACTACAGTTTGTTTCTGTAACAGTTACAGGAGAAAGCAAGAAGAAATTGGCTGACAAACATTGATTCTGTCTCCCCCAAACAATAGATTTTAAAATGAAAATCAAATGAGGAAAGGAGTTTGAGACTCACTAGTTGAGAATAATATTTTCCAAAAACTTTCAGTATTTGATGAACAAAGGGAGAGAAGGGCTAAGGGTAGTCTGACCTTTACCTTAAATAAATTTCTTGTCCTGAAATTTCTACTATTTTCTGAAAACCCAAAGGTTTCCCACTCTTTGCTGAAACATGAAAAGGGGCTTTCCTTAGCTTAGGTCTTCTTGCTTCTCTTTACAAATACACGGTTTACTCAGAAACTGATGCATGAGAATTTCTGTGTTAAACTTTAGGGAATGCAAGCGGTGTTGTGGAAGAATCCAATCGACCAATTGGCAGATAGTCTCCAAAGAGGGAAGAACCCAGGAAATCATGATGTACCAGTATTAGCATCTGTACCAAATCTCCCAGGCTGGGGCTGAGATCAGTGATCTGAAATCTGAAAGTTTGTATCTGACCTGTTGGCACTCTGGCTGCCCTCTCTTTCTCTTCACAATGATTTTCAAAAATTTCCAAAAGAATGAAAAATAATTGCCTGCCTCCTCTCTAAGAGATCTCTGATAATAATGTGAGTCCATTCCCCCAACTTCTTCAAGCTAGGTGAGGCACTTGGGTGATTTTTCACCCTTTGGGTTACCCACAAATGAAAACATCAATCTGAATCCTGTCATGTAAGTAAGATGGGATTCATTTCTTCTAAACAAAGGGTAGCAGCTATGGCAGGAATATAATGTGTATCAAGTAAGTTATCACTATAGGTCAATGGATTATTGCATCACCCTGAGCATACCTTTTCTGTGCCACATCAGTGCCTCTTCTTTGTCACATATAACCTTTGGAAGGATTCTCACAATTAACTGTTGGCATTCAACTATATGAGTGTTCAAGTAAGTGTTGGTTTAGTTTCAACTTGAGTCCCGTACCTTGACAAATCTATCCATTTCCTTGTGTGGGTCAGTTTTATCGTTTTCTGTTCCTGTCTGCTTGCCTCTCAGCTGCTAGTCCAAACATGTACTAAAAGTCCTTCTCTATATGCTACAAGCACAGATTTGTTGGTTTGACTTTACCTCACTGAGAAAGTTTAGGAGCATGTCTAAAGCCAGTGTTGACTGATTTCTGCTCTTAGGAAATGGAGAGCTAGGTACAAAAGGATCTGTGTTGGTAGTTTTAAATTTTTAGTGTGCAAAAGAATCACCCAGATTGAACTAGGTTAAAGTCCAATGCATGGACCCTGGATTTTTCTGATGAAGTCAGTTTGGACTGGGGTCTAAAAAAAACAAGCCGTGCACTTGCTCTCTACTTGCTCATACACAGTTACAATGCAGATGGTCCACAGTCTAACTTGGAGACTTCTTGGCTTATTAAAACCTTGTCCTCTGTCATTTTCTGAGATGCTCCTTTATGCTGAAAATCATGGCTACCCCTCTGGTTACATAGGAAAAGTTAATATGAGAAAGAAAAGGGAAACTGTATAGACTTTAGAAATGGCTAATGCAAAGTGTTGAGTATGTATCTTCAAACCTTTAGAAAGTCACTTTGTTGCTGCTACACAAAGAACACACTCACTGATGTCTCTGTCTATGTTTCATCTAAGAATGTCATTCTGAGGACTCTATTTCACCCTGGTACCTCAAGGTTTGAGAGAAATAAAACAACGCTTTAACTCTTTTTTTGTCAAAAATGTTGGTAACTCTAGGCTAAAGGTTGTAAAGTCAGGATATCTGTCTTCCACATCTGCATTGCTTAACTTTCTAAAATCTCTCCCTCCATCTTTTTGAAACCAAATAGCTCATGCTTGAAAAGCTATGGATTTCCTTAGATGAGAACTGAAATACCATTCCCTTTATGCTAATGTTAATTTACAGGCAGCAAGCTTGGTTAACCAAGAGAAAATAAAAACTTTGAATGAAGTGTGTTATTTATAGCGAATGCAAAAGCATCATTATTATCAATTCTTGTTACAAAATACACAGAAAAAATATCATTTTTGTTATTTAAATATGGCATGGGTACATTGAGAAATAGTACAGATGTTAATCCACAGCCTCTCAGCTGCATCGTGGATAATCATTATTATGTTTTATTCTTACTTAGAATTACTAGTAATAGACTGTGTATTTCTGTATGAAATTCAAATCAGGGAACACCAATGAATTGAGATGATTGATTTTATATATATACATATATATATATATATACACACACACACATAATTTTGGAATTGGAACAACAATAGAAATATTTCTCTTAGAGAAAAATCTACCAAGCATGCTGCTATTTAGTGATCTTGATGAGTAACATTTCTTACTTAAATAGACATGCCAAAAATTCACATAACTTTTCATATCTGAATTGAGCTAATCCTTGACCAGTGTTTAAATTTGTTTTGAAACTCTCTATGTAATTGTTGAAAATCTGAAATGTAAATATCTGGATTTTAAAGTTTCTAGCTTCAAACCACGAATGTTAAAAAAAGTCCATATTTATACTTTAATTCTATGCTTTTGAGTTCTTTGGCAGATCCTGTTTTCTTTGTTTAAGTCTCACTAATATGAGATTTTATACATGGAGTAAGGAGAGAGGATGATGGAGGTAATATAATTCAGGTCATCTTTGAATGCACACTTCACATGTATGTACAATGTAAGTTTATGGGACAATGTTCAGGGCTTCTTTCCCATTGTTATGTGTAGAAACACTGACCTAGTCCAGTCCTATTATTTTAAAGATGAGAAAATTGAAGGCTAGAGAGACTAGGTGACGGAAAGATAAGTCATGGATTTAGTAGTTGACCCAAGGCATTGAATCTTAGTTCATCATTTTTCTGAATTCATATCCTGCTTGTTTTCACCACAAGGTCATTGGCTGTCCCCACTCCTCTATAATAAAATAGAATTCTGTTTTGTCATCTTGTCTCCTTAAATTTTCTTCTATTCCAACCTCAACATTTGGATTCTTTTAAGCTTAGATTATAAGTCATACAAAAGATTACCCTAATTCTTGTCCTTCACCAAGATTCCCAAATCAGCTTTATTCTTTTTCCTCAGTCCTGATTCACGTACATGAATTTAGTCTCATCCTGTCACCTATCAACAAAGGCCGGTTATAAAGTTTTTTTAGGATAGCAGTTGCTATCGCACTCTTCAAAATAATCACACCTTAGTGGGGAGTGGATCCTCAGCTACAGGGTGATATTCAGTACTACTTTACATCATAGCCACTGGCCCTTCTATCTGCAAACTCATCAGGCAGTGCCTAAGTGAGCCGATTGAATAGATTAAAAAGTGAAAAGAAATTACACTCAAATAGACAAGTCCTTATTGATGATCTATGTACAAATTGCTATACCTGGTACATCAGAGCATACAAAAATGTGTAAGATATGGTCACGGTTCTCAAGGAGCTTACAGTCAAAAACAGGAAAAAGAAAGCTGCAAATATACTTGATAGAAAAAAATAAGTGTCCACAGAGAAATATAACTGAAGAATCATGTGGTTAAAGGAAGAAGGTAAGGGTCTAGAAAAGCTTTGTAGGTTAAAAAAAAAAAAAAAGCAAACAAACAAACCTCAACTAGATTTTGAAGAATGAAAATCACTTCCATGTGTGTAGGTGGTGAAATGCATTTTGACTAATATTTATTATATGTGTGTTCTAGAAATATATGTAATCTATATACTGCTACTTAAAGTATGGTTTATGCATTACCAGTCTGAACTTTACTACTGTTTTTGTGATACAGTAAGTTTCATACATGTAATTACTGTTATGAGAGAAGGCATTGAGAAAAATTCCTACATCACTGTGTATCACTGAACTAGCTGTAGGCTAATTTGGATGTTACTGAATTTGTGTGCTGAGTCACATATGGTTCTAGATGTATGATACTTATACAGATATCCCCATATATGGGTCCATGGTAGGTTGGGGGAAAAAAAAGTCTGGTCATTTACCACAAATAATTCAAGAGTCATGACTTTACATTGTTGTTTACCTGCATAGACAATTTAAGAAACTTTTATACATATGTTAGCAGTACAGAGCTGTTTCTCATTATTAAGGTATTTAGAAATCATCATTACTTACTTCCAATTCTATTATCCCATTACAGAGCAGAAAAATTTTAACTTTGTGACATTAGACCAGATGACAGAGACACAAAAGAGATGTAGAAGGAACAAAATGCAAACAAAGTAAAAGGATGAGCAAAAGACAGATGAAACAATAACTAAGAGGAAAAGAAAGGGAATGCCAAGCAGTTTTCCCAAAGTTGTTAATAAAAATAAGTTATCAGTATGAAAAAGAGTCTGTGTCTCCACTTCATGATAATCCATGAAGGATTAATCTTTGAATCCTTCCATGGGAAACTTCATGTAAAGGCTGAAACTAAATCTATTATGTATTACTATTTTTTTGTTATTTTATCTCTCTAATTCTCATTTTGTAGTTGGTTCCTATTATTTTTTCTATTTGGAAGACGTAGATGTTCTCTTCATTTTTGGATATTTTCTCCTCTCGTTTCAGATGACTACAAACTGCATGGCCCTGTTTTTATTCAAGAACCAAGTCATGTAATGTTCCCTTTGAATTCTGAGGAGAAAAAGGTGAAGCTCAGTTGTGAAGTTAAAGGGAATCCAAAACCACATATCAGGTTTGTTGATTTAAATCATATATTTCCAGGCATGCAATTTCTATTATTGAAATTGACCCCCAAGAGCAGTTTTCACCTTGATGAATTATGTGAACTGGAGCTTTAGATTTTGCAGCTTCACAAGGGATCACAAGACAAAGCCTAGAGTCGACTGAGAGGAGAGTCTAACATGGGGAAACCTCCCAGAATAGGCCTAGAACCTAAACACTGCACACTTAGAGTGATCCTAACAAGAAATGAGCTTGCTTCCCCAAAGAACTCCAAAGCAAAATAACTGCCTATATCACATTTCGGTGCTAAGTGGTCTTTAAGGTTTTTATTTATTTATTTTAAGAAAGAGAGAGAGAACAAATGGGAGAGCAGGAAAGGGATAGAGAGTGGGGGAGACAGAGAGAATCCCAAGCAGGCAGCTCCACACAGGGCTCAAACCCATAAAACATGAGATCATGATCTGGGCTGAAATCAAGAGTTGGCTTCTCAACCAACTAAGCCACTCAGGCGCCCCTGCTGCAAGTGATTTTAATAGAAGATGAGACACAGATAGAATGAGAATTAGTAAATTTCATGATCTATTTGAAGAAATCATCCAAAGTAGAAGAAAGGGGTAAAAAGGAGCAAAGGGAGAGAGAGAGTTGGGGGAGAGAAAGTGTAAGTGAAAAAGAGTTTAATAGGAAATGTTTACATATGTTTAATCACAGTTCCAAGAAGAAAAGCAAGGAAGAATGAGGCAGAGGCAATATTTTAAAAGAAGGTTAAGAATTTTCCAACATTAATTAAAAATTTCAAGCTATCAGGGATTGGAATGAGCCTGGCTGGCTCAGTCAGTGGAGCATGTGACTGTTGATGTCAGGGTTATGAGTTCTAGCCCCATGTTGGGTGTAGAGATTACTTAAAAATGAAATCTTTAAAAAAAAAATCCCAAGCTATAGATTTAGAAAGCCAAATGAACTTCAAGGAGTACAAGAAAATAAAGCCGCATCTAGAATTATTATAGTGAAACAGCAAAACATCCAAGTCAAAAATTATCATAAAAATAGTCAAATTTGTAATATAGATAAATAGATGGCAGGTCAGACTTCTTAATAGCAACAAAAAAAAACCAAGATGGAGGACAGAATCTTCAATATGCTGAGAGAAATTAACTGTCAAATTTCTATATAGCAGAAATGTGTTTTTTAAAAAAGAGAAAAGAGTAAATATGTGTTTAGGCATTTAGAAACTAAAGGTTGACTCCAGTAGACATACCCACTAAAGAAAATTCTAAAATATATTATTAAAGCAAAATGAAAATGATACCAGGTAGAATATCAGAGATACAAGCACTAAAGATAGATAAAACAAGTGGTGAAGATTGGTCTTTCTACTTTAAAATCTACTGCAATTATACTAAACAATAAAGGACTATTTTTAAAAGCACTGTCTTATGTAGATAAAAAAGAAAAATTAAAAGCCATGACAATAATAGAAATAAATTTTAAAGGGGCGCCTGGGTGGCTTAGTCGGTTAAGCGTCCGACTTTCGCTTGGGTCATGATCTCGCAGTTCGTGGGTTCAAGCCCCATGTCGGGCTCTGTGCTTGACTGACAGCTCAGAGCCTGGAGCCTGTTTCAGTCTGTGACTCCCTCTCTCTCTGACCCTCCCCTGCTCATGCTGTCTCTCTCTCTCCTAGAAATAAATAAAAAAATATTTAAAAAAAAAAGAAATAAATTTTAAAAAGATAAAGTGCACAATGGATTTATCCACATGGATAAAAAATGAAATAAAATTTGACCCTGAACTAACTGCATACACGAAGAGCAATTTCAGGAGAATGGAAGACCTACATGGGACATGTACATTTTGAAAAGGAGATAGGTATACATATCTATGACTTTGGAAGGAAGAAAGTATTTCCCAACTACGACAGAAAAAGCGCAAATCTTACAAGAAAATATTTAACTTCATTAACATTAAGAACTTCTGTTCAACAGGAATACTGAGATGAGTAAAATTTCAAGCTTCCAACTGGGAGAAGATATTTTTAATACATGTCATTGGCAGAGAAATAATATCCAAAAATATTTTTTAATTCCCACAACTCAAAAAGTTAAAAAAAAAAAAAAAGTAGCCTAGCAGAAACATTACCAAAAGACTTGATTAGCTACTTCTAAGAAAAGAATATCAGATATCCATTAAATATGTAGAAAGATTATCAGTGATGTTAGTGAGCACAGATATACAAATTAAAACTAAAGTGAAACATTCTTCTAAGCCTACCTGATTCACAGAAATTTAGAAGATTAAATTCAGCATAGCACAGATAAATAAAACCTAGTATGTTCATACAAGGTAACCCAAGTAGTAGTGAAAATATTGAATTATAGCTGCAGTGTGGTGGATCACAGGAACCTAATTTTGAGCAAACAAAGCAAGTCACAGAAGAATAGAGTATAATTCCATATTCATAAAGTTCAAAAGCAGGTCAGCTGAAGCACTTGTTTAAAGATACCAACATACTTGATAAAATCATAAAGAAAATCAAGGGAATGAGAAAGCCAAAATTAGAGGTTATAATTAACCATTGAGGGGAAGTGATTAGAATCTAAATGGAATAGGAAGACTTCAAAACTAATAATATTACTTTTCTTTGACACAGATATTTATTGCCTCGTGATGTTTTATAACTGGGGCAACTGGACTAAGACTTAAATTTACACAAGGCAGATTAACATAAGATAATCAAATTTAATCGCATATATGTGAGGAATCCACACACATAGGAAATTCCAGACAGGTAAAACGTGACATATATGTCATTCTGAACTAAGGAGAAGTGGGTAGGAATCTGGGACTTCAATGGGAAAGAATGAAATACACAGAAAGATTAAAAAAAATAAATAAATGTTGGGTGAATAAGTGTTTGCTGGGCCATAAAGAAACAGTGACTCCATATATCTTATAAACAGGATTTTGCTTCTATTCACGTTTAATGATAAAAACTTTAAGTTAATAACCAAAATATAATAGTGTATAAAAACCAAAATAATATATAACATATGTAACAGTTAGGAGAGATTAGAGTCCTTAAGGATCCACAGAAATGGTATTTGAACTGAGATACCTAGTTAGTAAAGTGGCAGAGGGTTAAAGAATGGCAGTATTAGCATAGTGGAAATTATTTTAGAATTTATGTGCCCATTCATTCATTCATCAAATATATCATCATTCATCATACCATTCAGTGGTTTTCAAATTATGAATTTTAGGTACATGGTACTGGTTCAGCACTTACCCAGGGTGAGTAATTTCAGAGCTTTCACCCATGAGTCCACCTGAGCAGCTGCCTAGGGTATAGACTAGGAGTCTGAAAAATATGTGGTCCAGGAAAGGTATTTAAACCACTCCATTAAGCTGCTGCAGTGCCACCTAAGGTTTGAGGTAGTCAAAGATTAATAAACTATATGTTCAAATAGTATGCTTTTTGGAGGACTGCCTCATAGTATGACTGCTATGCTGCAAATACTGTGCTGTCCATGCTGTAAAGGATGTCCGAGTACTAGAGCATCTTGGAGGAAGGAAAGTCTACTTCAGGATGGAAAGGGGAAGGTATTAGTGAAAGTTTCACAGAAAAGGAGATATTTAACTGAATCTAGAAGGTAAATAATATTTTGCTGTATAGATATTTTGCCACAGGAAGTGCATTACTGAAAGAAAAAAAAAACTCTAATGAACATGTAATTTATCATTCAAAACCAGGATAACTTTGAGTGAACAGCCACTGTTAATAATTATTCTAAGACAGCAGGTATAAAACCAGCACTCTTCTGGGCAAACCAGAATACATACTTATCTCCCTATAAGGTGTTGAATTCAAGGTTTAATCGGATATTTTAAGATGTGTTATACAGTAAACAATAAATCCAAGAAGGAAAGGTTTCTACATACATAAATGATGAGTTAAATGGACCCATGTTGCAGTACATAGCCAAGTGTAAGTTCAGATGTTAGCCATAAATGAAAACAAATTTTGCAGCAGAACTTGGCAAGTTGCTGCTTTGTTTTTCCTCCAGACTGTGACCTTTAATTAACATTGCTTTTGTAACATTGTGTTACAAGATATAGGGGCTTGCTTTGTTATTTAAAGCAAGCAGTGGAACAGAAACCTATTATGTTTTTAGATTGCCAGGAAAAGCTAAGAAGGAAACTTTTAATCAAATGCACCAGGGATTGGTTGCAGTGGACTGGGTTTTCCTTTATACCTTTGGCAGTTTCACTATTACATAATAGCCAGTTGCTACCTGGGAGCTAAAAACTCCCTCTTGTTGAAGGAAAGAGCGAGCGAAAAAATGGAGAGATCAGGTATTTTCAAACATCAGTCTGGCTAAACTTTTTCAGTGCTCAGGCTGACTTTGAGGGGAAAGAACAAGAAGGAGAAATTCAAGGTGAATTCTCCATGGGGATCTTTAGCATTAGGTTTTTCCTCAAACACCACAACTGACCTCTCTTCATTGTATTATTCCCTCAACTGAGCCTTCTCTTTTCATTGTTTCCTGCCCCTCGATTTTGAAAGGATTGACCCAGACCCAGAAAAATTTAACAAGTTTTGACTTGTGCCAACTTTCCTTGTATTAAAGTTTCTTAAGGACTTGTGACATTACGTCTTGCACTCAGCTTCCCTTTCCAAACAGAAGGGACGTTCAAGTAGTTGCTTGGAGTACCTTTGCTGTCAGGTTTTTATTCGACTTAAGTTTGTAGACAGCAAATTCCAAGTCAGAAAGGTCTTGCCTCTTCTTCCATGCCAAGTTGAAACCACGAACAAACAAAGGGGGTTTTCCTACAACAAATTCCATAGATAGCTTCCCAGCAAATTCTGGAAAATTGTACCTTCCAGAATGTCATGGTGTCAATGGGCACAACCAGACTCTCTGGAGAGAGTTAAGTTGTGGTTCCCCAAATGAGTCAGAAATCAGCTTATGCAACTCACTGATTTATCCTGACCCTAGGTAAAATCTCCCTGTGCTCCAGATGGGCATTGTCTCTATCACCAGTACTTAAAAGAGTCTTCAAACCTTGAAAACAAACTGTGCTTTTTCAAGAGTGTTCTAGTATGAAATAGGATAAGGAATTCAAAGCAATCCACATTCAGTGGGAATGAACATTGACTCTGTTGCAATAAAATGGGGTAGAAGGCTTTGTAATCTAGTCTCAACTGCATTTCCCAGCAAGCACTTTATTTTCTAAATAATCCCTTTTCCTTCGCGATTTGTATGTAAAAGCAGGCAATAAAGTAGATTAAAGGACTTTCTGCAGAGCATTTAGGTTGAGATGACTAGTGTAGACAAACCTTACAGAGGTGTTCTCATTATCCCCACAACCGCTTTTCTAAAAAGGCTCACATGGTCCCTTACTCAATTCCACATTCTGCTTGCAGCTCACATTATATTGCAATTTCCTCTTTGAGTTCTTAGATTTGTCATATTAAATTGCTCAACTATCATGTGAAGTGAGAGTTATAGCCAAGACGTGATCAGCTGACTCAAAAAAAAAAATGTCTAGGGCAGGCAGTCATTTCTAGAGATTCATGTACAGATAGACCTGCTAAAATATAACCCAGCTGTTATCTTTTTATTGCTTATTACTTTCATGTCTGTGTCAGAACACAGAGACAATTACTGTCAAGCTTAAAAACAATGTCTTTTTCTAATACCCATCTTCTCATAAACAAACACATAAAGAGCTATGTCCAATTTTGTGATTCTGACCTGCCTTCCATGCCCCTCGTGTTTCTAAATTTTTACATTTTAAAGACATGGATATGAACAAAGGTACAGCACCATGCTGTGATGGGCTGCAATACTCATAAATTGTATATGCTCAAACCTAAAATATATAGAAAAGAAGTACAATATTTAGTCAAGTTCCGCAGGCATTTATTGAGGAGAGTGTCGCGGCCTAGGTTGCTTAAGAGACAATACAAAAGCGATCTAGGCAAATTATCTGTGGTGAAGGTGGAATTCCTAACCACTGAAGCAGAGAGAATCCTATAGGAGATTGTGGAAAACTTTAATTTTGACTATGAATAATGAAAAAGACTTCAATGGAAAAAGTGTGATTTAAAATTGACCCTATGGTATCTGAGCGGCTCAGTCGGTTAAGCATCTTACCCTTGATTTCAGCTCAGGTCTTAATCTCAGGGTTCATTGATTCAGGCCCCATATCATGGGCTCTCTCCTGAGAGTGTGGAGTCTGCTTAGGATTCTCTCTCTCCTTCTCTCTCTGTCCCTCCTGCTGGCTCGCTCTCTCTCTCAAAATAAAAAAAATAAACTTAAAAACTAAAAATAGAATAAAATAGAATTGACCTTGAATTGTGAGAGAGATCTTGATACAGAAAAAAGAATCATCCTTAAGCTTCTGCATTTGTTGACACCAAATAACCAAAATCTTGAAACAAACTGGATTGTATTGCTTCATATAAATCCCTTTACATTCATTGTACACACCACCATAGTGCTCCAGAATATTATGAGAGGATGCACAATGAGTATGTAAGTACATATACACATTTTAAATTGATTTTGTTTGTTTTTTTACTGATTGAAGGAAATAAAAATCAAAGTCTCTCGTTCTTTACTCCCGTTATTGTTTATTATCAATTTCCTTTGTGTTGCAGTGTTTCCTTATTTTTTGGTGTCCCAATGGGAATGCTTCTGTAGGACTGTTGATATTTCAGAAGCTTCAACCATGACATATTCTCATTACCTGCTATTTCTGTAGAATTTGGGAGAGAGGAGGAGAAGAAAAATAAGATAGAGAGTCATTGAATTGTTTAGCTCAAAAGTTCCAAAGTATTCAAAGGAAGGCAATTTGCTTAAAATAAGCTCTCTTTGGAATGCTATTGGCTGTGGAAAAGAAAAAGAAAAAGAAGTTGATCTTGTTAGTAGAGCTTTGCCGCTTAAATGTGTGAGTTCCAGTACAATTTATTTATAGGACCAAATAATATAGTCAGATACAATGGATGGTTGAAGTAAATAAACAGAAGAACAACGCAACTCTCTGTGCCCTTGTTACCAATTTGCTGGGATGGTTGATGGATGTTTGAGTGCCATTGACTAACGATCTTCAGAGTGATCCATGGTTAAGACAAGTTTGGTCCCTAAGACAGATCTAGATCAATAGTGTTCCTCTGCTTTACAGTCAGCCATTTCAGTCATAGTAAGGACCAAATCAAAGCAACTCTGCAGCCGTTTCATCAAATCCTCAGCAATCTACCTGAAAATGGTTTATTCTGTCATCTATATAGACCCTTTTAAAGAATAACTACAAACTGGCAGTGGGGTGGGTGGGGGAAGTGTGGAGGAAGAATAACTACAAACTAGAGAAAGGACTTTTGCTGAGGAGCCCTATTTGAAGAAAGTTGTACAAGATGCTATGAGGATTTTAAAATAAAGTGTGTGTACTATCAAGTTAGCCACAAGAGCAAGTGTTAAAATTTTAATACCATTGTTTACTGTAAAAGGCATGCTCTTTCCATAGCACTTAAGTTGTCACCATTGCTGGGTAGAGCATTTCTATTTTTTTAACATAGTTAAAAAAGTCACAGATGGTATTTCATACTATTTATATAGTTTTTATATGTTTTAGATGATTCAGAAATATTGATTAATATTACAAGGTTTTATCTACTGGCATTTTTATGCTATAGGTGGAAATTAAATGGAACAGATGTTGACATTGGTGTGGATTTCCGCTACAGTGTTGTTGAAGGCAGCTTGTTGATCAATGACCCCAATAAAACCCAAGATGCTGGAACCTACCAGTGCATAGCAACAAACTCATTTGGAACAATTGTCAGCAGAGAAGCCAAGCTTCAGTTTGCTTGTAAGTAGCAATTACATCGTGTGCAAATGTTACTTTGAGTTTTTATACCATTAAGCCTTTAAAACAGTTACTTTTAAAAACTAAATGGATTTTAAATTGTTATATGATCTTTACATTTTTTCATATTTGGGAAATATCTTGTTTATAGGATAAATTATAAATCTAAGTGGAAAGATGTATTCAGCTTTTATAAGGATTAAGACTTTGATTATATGATTATATGTTATAGGATTCTCTATACATATATACATTCACATGCACACAAATTTATACACATATAAATTTACATACACAAGAAATTACACACATAGACACACACACATTATAGACTGTATAAGCAAGCAGTTGAACTGCCAGTAATAGTCATTTTGAGGAGTATTTAACCATAAAGCTTAGAGCTGCAAAAAATCTTGGTAGTCTGTTAAACTTATAACTCCATTTTTTCTTATAGATTAGGAAAAATCCTCTTTTTTTTTTTTACATTTTTTTTTGAGAGATAGAGTGAGACAGAGCATGAGCAGGGAGGGTCAGAGAGAGAAGGAGACACAGAATCTGAAGCAGGCTCCAGGCTCTGAGCAAGCATTTAGCACACAGCCCGACACGAGGCTCAAACCTACCAATCGTGAGGTCATGACCTGAGCCAAATTTGGACACTTAACCGACTGAGCCACTCAGGCACCCCTAGATTAGGAAAATTTTTAAAACAACTACAATAACAACAGTAAGTTGAGGCAGAGTGTTAACTTTTATACTATACCTTTTATATTTCCAGCTTAGAACATTTAAAAAACAAATTGCCATCTTGTAAGACCATCATCTAATAAAAGTTCATGAGCATATCAAAGAAAGTGGAATTTAGAAATAGCAAGTTGAAAATAAAATCCACAGGGAAGAGCAGTGAGTACACATTTGAGAATAGATGCCTTTGAATATTGATTTGCAGTTACATTTTTAAGGGTTTATGTATTTGCATACGATTATATATTTCCTGTATAAAATCCCAACTCCTACAGCAGTGCATTAATGTCAAAGGTTTCATAATTACAAAGTCTGTTGGCAGTAACACTGTAGAATATTCTCATTAACAAAATCATCCCTGGGAACTCGGCATCAAATATATCTAATATCCAGTGCTTAATCTATTATTGCTATCACGTGTTATTTTTATTAGTTGAGAAATGAATTTTCTGAATGTTACGTATATATAGGATTCCAAGATTATTTTGTTTGTGAATATCTCCTGATATCTTCTAAAGATATCCTTAGCTGTACAGAATTACAGAAGGATTATATGTCTGATTGAGTGCTACAGAACCAAAGTGTTTATTTCTCCTGGTCTGCTGCAAATCTATACTTATTTTTTAGGATTGACAAATGAATTCTGTTGGATTTATTTGGAAAAATAAACATAGACTCATTGATTCTAACACTAGGGAGATGTCAGCACTCAGTTAAACTTGTATTTTTTCAATTTTTGGATTCCGTAGTATAAGAAAAATTTTAAGATAGCAACGGTAACAACAAACAATAGAGGTTGACGTAGAATTGCCAACACTTGATTTTCTAATTTATGACATTTAAAAAACAAATCACCAACTCTTAAGCTATCTTTCTGTAAAAGTACAGGGATTTCTATTACCAGAATCATCCAAAAGACAGACTATCATATTTGAGGGTGGCCATTTAATTAGACCCAGTTAGCCTAAGGGAAAGCTCTATCACTCATTTTGTGGGTGGCTGAGTTGGCCTGAGGATCAGTCATGTTTGGAGTCCATCTTGCTTATCCCACTTAATATATAATGTTGGCATCCTGCTACCATCAAAATCTCTGACTGAGCCTTAAAAATTCTAAAACCAGAGCACTCACCTATTCATCACAAAGCATCCTGACCCATGGTGAACTGCTCTAGTTATTCAGAAGTACAAAAACAAAAACAACATCTCTTTCTTAAAATTGGGCTACATATCTAAATTTTCATCACTCTCACTCCCAGTGCTTACTGTGTGATCCTGGTTAGGCTTCACATATGTGAAAATATGACCATGTCCCTTCTTTCCTAATTGCTGTCTTCTCCAAGCACTTAATCTACAACTATCTTCTTTATATCACATCCATTTTTGTTAATTTATATTACATTATGAGCATATAGAAATGTAGCCAATTCTATGTGTGTGCCTTGACCTTTGCAGAGGACAGTGGGAGCAGTAGTATCCCACAATGTGAACTTCTTTTTCAATGAATGCAGCTGACATTGATACTTATCTTTTTTTAAAGCCCCAGTCTCACATCTTAACCTTACTTTGAACATATAGTTATGTAAAATCTGAGGATTGATTTTTTTATGAATGTCTATTAATCCACAGCTACCCAACCATGTTATTTTATTAACCTAAACTCAGAATATTATATTTACTCCTATTAAATTCACCTTCTGAGTGATGACCCTTTGTTCCCTCACAGTTGAAATTGTTTTAAATCTTTTTTTTAATCTGACATATTGATTGTCCTCCTACCTTAATGTCAGCAGAAATTTTGATAAGTATGTGTACATTCAAATAATTGATGCAACATGTTGACCAGGACAGGGCAGCATGCCAGTACAGAACTTCCACTAAGATGAGATTGAACTTTTAAATCAATATTCTTTGCTTACTCTTGTTCAATTAGCTACAAAATTTCCCAAACATACTATCATTGAAGCCCAGTGTCTCCTATGTGTTCTTAAAGTAGTGAGAATCTTTGCCAAATGCCTTGGTAAAATCAAGATGTATTATTTCTTCTCACCCCTCCTACCTGGTCTCTGTGCATGTTCTCTAGATCTTCTTTAACTGTCTATCATAAAACAGGCAAAGTAATCTTTTAAACATGCAAATGAGATCATTCCACTTTGCTGTTTTATGCCTTCTACTGCACTTAGAATAAATCTCAAATTCATTACCATGGTCTCATTTTAATTTCTTGAAAATGAGAAACTATCTTTTGCACCCGAGCCTTTTTTTTTTTTTTTTTTTTTTTTTTTTTTTTTTTTCACTTTTTATTTATTTGAGAGAGAAAGAGGGGGAGAAAGGGAGACAAGGGCAGAGGGCTCAATTCCACAACCCAAGGGTTAGGACCTGAGTGGAAACCAAGAGTCCAACACTTACCAGACTGAACAACCCAGATACCCCATAGCCTTGATACTTTCATTCCCTCTGTCTGATACGCTTTTCTCATGATCCTTCACATTCTCACTTCTCATGGTCCTTAATTCTCAATTTAGGTATGACCTCCTAACAGAAAGTTTTCACATCATCTTGTCTAATCTCAGAAGTAGTGCCTGTCATTTCTCTTCTTCTCTGATGCTTACCTTTTTCCAGCCCTCTACTTCTACATAACAGCAGCCTCTATTTCATTCATTAGGACTTAATACAACCTAGAATGATTTTGTATATTTATTCTTTTCTCATAATTTAATTGCTACAATAGAATCTAAATTCTAAGGGAACTGAGTCTATCTTGTACATCCTTCTATTTGCAAAGTGTAGGATACTTTATATGTATGAATAAAGGAATTCTTTTGTTAATTGCCTCTTTAGTGATGCAACAAAGAAAATATATGCATAAAATTATTTGGGAGAAGATGCATTTTTATAAACTGAAACCCTTTATGTTCTAATCATTTTCTTGAATTCAGCCTCTTGTCACACTTTTTAGACTTTTCTTCCTCTTTTCTGAATTTAATTTTATTTATTTAAAAAAATTTTAGTGTTTTAGTTATTTTTGAGAGGGAGAAAGAGAGACAGCGTGAGCAGGAGAGGGTCAGAGAGAAGGAGATACAGAATCCGAAGACAGGCTCTAGGCTCTGAGCTAGCTGTCAGCCAGAGCCTGACACGGGGCTCGAACCCAGGAACCATGAGATCATGACCTGAGCCGAAGTCTGGTCAACTGAGCCACCCAGGCACCCCTCCTCTTTTTTTCTTTTTTTTTTAAATAAAAGATGTTGGCTTCATTCAAAAACCATTTTTTAATTGTTTGGAAAAAAATACTTTTCTTCAGTGATGTGAGGTGAAGCATGACAATGACATCTTCTGAGTGTTACTGAGTAATTGCTTTCACCCCAAAAATTGTCAGAATCATTGAGGGAAATAAATGTTTTTTGATTATACTTACTGTACTATAGTATGCAAGTGAAAATACTTCTTCATTTTTAGTCCTATAATTTTATGACTGAAACAGACCTTTAAAGTTTCTTGGCCTGTATCATTTTAAAAATGAAATTGAAGATTGGTGGGGAGCCTTAGTGGCTCAGTCAGTTAAGTATCCAACTTTTGATTTTGGCTCAAGTCATGATCTCATGACTCATAAGACTGAGCCCATGATTGTGTTCTTTGCTGTCACCATGAAGCCTTCTTGGAATTCTTTCCCTCTCTCTCTCTCTACTCCTCCCCCACTCATGCTGTCTTGCATACTCGTTAAATAAATAAATCAATAAACATTAAAAAATGAAATTTAAGACTGGAATAAATTAATCACTCATTGTTATTTACACAGTTAATAAGTGGCTGCCAAGGAAAACCAGCCTCACTCCATTCCTAGTTCAGTGCACCCTTGCTCACCTCTGCTTAAGACTCATTTTGATTGGAGTGCCTGGGTAGCTCAGTCAATTGATCTGACTTCTGCTCAGGTCATAGTCATACTGTTCATGAGTTCGAAAGCCTGGAACCTGCTTTGGATTCTGTGTCCCCCTCTCTCTCTGCCCCTCCTCCACTTGTGTTCTGTCTCTCTGTTTCTCAAAAATAAATAAACATTAAAAAAATTTTTTAAAGATTCACTTTGATTTATAAGAAAACATCCCTTCATCTTTATCTAATATTCATTCCTTCATTTCACTTTCACACTTTATATGAATTTATCTATAGGACAATCTTACAAGGTAGACTTGTATATACATTATTTTTAAATATTTTAATGCTGCTTTGTAGACAGAATTTTGTAATCTCTTGTATTTAGCATTTTTAAAAATGAAGTTAATCACATAAGCAAAAAATCTCATTAATGGAGATAATGACTCTGAGAAGTTACCCCTCCACACCATTTTTTTCCATTCAATGCCTTCAGGATAAAAATCCTTTCTTATTAAAAAGTCATAGAATAATATGTCACTCGTGATGAGATGTGGACATTTTCATGAGCATACATATTGTAATGCAATTTGGAGCTTGTTTTGTTTTTCATTCCCCCTGCAGTATTCAGCCATTAGCAATCATTTCTCTTCCTGTCGTAAGACTACCAATACCCTTTCTACTGTTTACTCCTTCTGTTATACCTAGGGCTACAAAACTTTATTGATTAATTTACCAGGGTCTACCCAGTGTCTGGCCCTTCGTGAACTTGCAGTAATAAGTAAGTGAATAAATAATGAGGGTGGATGTTAAGATCATCAAGCCATATTTGGGTCATGAGTTGAACCACTGAGTTCAAAGACTTTTTGGTGACCTTTTGGGAGTGCTTTGGAAGAGGGTGCAAGCATATCCACCTTGAGATTATGTAGAAGACTCTTATTCCAGATAAGGATACATGTGGGGAAGGAGGCCTTAGCTTAATAAAAAAAATATGTTCATGTGTATAATGCATGAAATGTGCCATTCAACTCCTGAAAATTTGGCCTCAAACTATTTATGGTCTCAACAAAATGTTTCAGGAATAGCCTTGCTTTAACTTCCCTTCCACCCAAGGGGAAAAGGCAAGTTGAATAACTTTTATTCTCACATAGGCAACTGAATCAGAAGATAATGCCAGTAGTGGAGGGAATTTTGGTTCATTATTTCCTCAGCTTAATGGTAGAAATATTTCCAGAGGCTTTGTCTATGTGGACTGAAGTGCTACAACTGCATCAGTCTAGGTGCTCATTTCCCCAGCCAAATATGTCAGTCTAAATTTGTGTAAAAATCATTGTGCATGATTATTCAGCAGCGGAATATTTTTCTCAGATGTACAGACATTTTTTAAAGTAAATTGCAATACACACTTATATACTTAGAAGATAGTCAAATAAGTATTTTTGATATATATGTATATATATTAGTGTTCATTTTTGAGAGAGAAAGAGAATGCAAGCAGGGGAGGGGCAGAGAGGGAGACACAGAATCTGAACCGGGCTATAGGCTCTGACTGTCAGCGCAGAGGCCTACACAGGGCTCGAACCCACAAACCGTGAGATCATGACCTGAGCCGAAGTCAGACGCTTAACTGACTGAGCCACGCAGGCACCCTTATTTATTTTTTTATTGTTTATGTATTTATTTTGAGAGAGAGAGAGAGAAAGTGTGAGCAGGGGGAGGGGCAGAGAGAGAGGAGAGAGAGAAACCCATGTAGGCTCCCCACTGACAGTGCATAGCCCAATCCCGTTTCTATCTCAGGAACACTGAGATCATGATCTGAGCCAAAATCAAGAGTCACATGCTTAACCGACTGAGCCACCCAGGTGCCTCCAAATATATTTTTTTCTTTTTTTGATTGGCTATATGGACAAGAAGTTGAGATACTATATTGCCTAAGTTTAGATGGTATAGAACATTGTTTATTTTTTTTTTTAATATTTTTTATTTATTTCTAGGAGAGAGAGAGAGAGAGACAGCGTGAGCAGGGAGGGTCAGAGAAAGAGGGGAGACACAGACTCTGAAACAGGCTCCAGGCTCTGAGCTGGCAGTCAGCACAGAGCCCGATGCGGGGCTCGAACCCACGAACCGCGAGATCATGACCTAAGTGAAAGTCGGACGCTTAACCGACTAAGCCACCCAGGCGCCCCTAGAACATTGTTTATAGTTCTTTTTCACTTTAGATGTCCCATAAGGTTTCTAAAACTCAGACTTCTCATCAGCATTGTGAGATAACCATAATTACCTTGTAGGGTTGTTATGAAGGTTAAATTATACAGCATATGAAAAATCCCAGAATATTTTCTAGCATGAGAAAACTATGTAATAACTGCTTCTCTACTTCTCTCTCTTTTCTCTTCTCTATCTTCTTTCTCTCTCTTTCCTACCTCTTTAAAATAAGAACAATAACCAACATTTATTTATTTACTTTTCTGCATTCTTTTTTCAAGTTTTAGAGAATATAATTAGCCATTTAGTTTACATTTTAAAGTTTCAGGGTATTTTTTTATATTCCAAAGTAACATATAATGGAATAGATATATATTTTTTTTTAAATTTTTATTTCTATTTTACCCATCCTACCACCTACCTCCCCTCTGGTAAGCATCAGTTTATTACTAACATTTATTAAGAGCTTAAATGTAATGGATAAGAGCAGAAGCTCCAGAGTTAAATTTCCTGGTTTGAAATTCAGCCCCTGTGACCTTTGACAAGGTACTTTTCTCTGCATCCATTTCTTTCTCCATAAAATGAGGATTATAACTATACCTCCTTTGTTGTAAGGATCAAATAAATTAATACTATTAAAATTCCTGCATCATTGTCTGGCACCCATGATGGGTTTAATAAATGTTTGCTATTGGGGCGCCTGGGTGGCTTAGTCGGTTAAGCGTCCGACTTTCACTTAGGTCATGATCTCGCGGTTCGAGCCCCGCATCGGGCTCTGTGCTGGCTGCCAGCTCGGAGCCTGGAGCCTGTTTCAGAGTCTGTGTCTCCCTCTCTCTCTGACCCTCCCCTGCTCACGCTGTGTCTCTCTGTCTCTCTCCTAGAAATAAATAAAAATATTTTTAAAAAAAAATAAAAAAATAAATGTTAGCTATTATTGTAATGTTTATAGTAATTTTACTAATCTATATCAGATATTATGTTAAGGACTTTGGAAATATTGTCCCATTTAGTTCTCAATAAACCCAAGATTGTCCTATAGATAATTTTATATCAAGTATAAAAATGAGACTTGAAACTACGATGTTAGATAAAGATGAAGAGATGTTTTCTTATAAACCAAAGTGAATCTCAAGCAAAGGTGAGCTAGGGTGCAATGAACTGGGAGCTACAGCTGATTATTTTTGTTTCATAGGTGATGAATCTGAGAATTAGTGAGATGAGATAACTTTCACCGAACATGCAGCAGGAGGAAATGAGCCTATAGAACCCTGGCCACCTAACTCCTGAGCACATAACCATTATATGGCATTTGACATACATGGTTCCCCCATGATACCTAAAACTACACTTTCCTCGTGGAATTTACCTTCAAACCATACATTCAAACCATGATTGATAACATATTTCCCTTGGAGACATAGACCTGGATTTTTTAATGTGTTTTACAACCATTAATATAGTACATCCATCATTAATTCTTTGTTGTTTTTAATTTTTTACTTATAAGCTTCCTTGATGTCATCATAATGTTGATTTACTGTTAACAACTAAAAGCATAATGCTGTATATTGTAATTATGCATATATTTGTGACTCTAATTTTAATATAATTGGTTTCAGATTCCATAATGAGAATAATTAATAACAGTATTTCTGCTCTAAAAGTTAAAATGCAAATTTCCAATTTATTATAAGTAGGTTATAAAACATTCTGAATATTGATATTTTATGGTAAATAACCCTGAGTTGGTAAACTGTATATCCCCAAGCAGTAAATGATATATTATTATAAGGTTCCTTACTCCCATGTCATTCATCCCCTACATGTGAAAAAGATGCATTTTAAATATAGATTATTATGAAGAGCTTCTAAGAGAATAATACAGTAACTCTGGATTTTAACCCATCAGATTTGATTGCTCCATAAACAATGTTTGGGGCCTTCATCCTGGAAGTTCAGCTGTTTTTTACCAGTACAGATCTTCAAAACAAAAGACTTAACATTATTCATCATCTCAGGTTGTGGATGACTATAATTTATACATTAGTATCTCCAAATTGCTCATGGTAAAATTAAATCATGTTACGAAATCCAGCTGCCTGCCTGCTGTAAGGAAACGCATTGTCTTGGTCATGGGGAAGGTAGTGTTATTTGAAGGAAATGCTTGAGTGTAACTTATACTGGACTCTGTTGGTACCTTTCCTGAGGCGGGAAAAGAAGCTAGACTGGAATGCTATTCATATCCTGCCTATCTACCTCCTGAGCTTCTAGTAAGGAGAAGTTGAAAGAGGGAAAAGATAGTAAAACAAGAAGGATGGAGATAATAAGTGAAGGGGCCCCTTAGGTGCAAAAGCCACTCCATTTTGGCCTCTCTATGTCCTCAAGCAATGTATCTTTAAGGGTAAAGTAACTCAATAAACCAATCCATTCTAAGGTTAATTTCATTTAGCTTTAGTAATTATGTGGCAGCCAGCATTTTTTATGGTGAAAATATTTCATTGATGAACAGTATCTGATTAGAAGGTCTCATTGGAATAGATATTTGTTATTGATGCTACAGTAAGCCTTGTCTGATTTCTCCTTAACTTGGGCACCCTCTGATGACTGCAGTGCTGATGGTAATAAAAATTAGAAAAGTGTATTAAATTTAGAATATTGTCCTATGTTCAAACTGGGGCTTTTGTTGCAACCTGGTTTTTCATCTCTTGATGAAATAGAATTATTTACTTATTATTTATTATTAAAATTATAATTATTATTTATTATATTATTAATTAAAATATTAAAATAATTTTGATTGTTTTTCAACTTTAAGTTTTAGATAATGAGATGCAAATCTCCCCTTCTTGCACAGTCTTAACTGTGTTTTATGTTTGCCTGAAGTCGTGGTGTACAGTCACATAGGTGTTGCCATGCTATTGAAAAGGGAGCAGTTGCTGAGTGGGAGAAAAATACCAGCTATAAGGAGTCACTCTAATGGCAGTTTCCATTCTTTCTAAAGAGTTGATATTTGCGAGGTTATAGTCTTAGAGAACAGATACATATTCAGTTATGGATCAAAATTCACAACCTAATAGACCACATTTAGTGGATTGAATGGTAACTTCTTAAAAGGTATGCCCACCTAGAACCCGGAGATGTGACCTTTTTTGGGAAAAGAGTCTTCTCTGGTATAATTAAATTCAGTAGCTCAAGGTGAGATCATCCAGAGTTAAGCAGTCAGACCCTTAATCCAATGACAATATGAGAGACAGAAGAGAAGATACAAAGGGGAGAAGTCAGTGTGACTCTGTAAGCAGAGATTGTAGGAATGTAGCCAACCAGCGCCAAGGATTGCCAACAGCCAACTGAAGCTAGAAGTGGTAAGGAAGGATTCTCCCCTAGAGCCTTCACAGTGATTGCAGCCTTTCTGGTACCTTGATTGTAGACTTCCAGCATTCAGAATGTGAGAGCATACATTTGTGTCTCGTTAAGCCACCAAGTGTGTGGTGACTTGTTTACAGCCACCCTAGGAAACTGGTAGATAGGCATGTGTGCAGTTCCTTTCCTAGTCTCTGCTGACCACTGTCATCAAGGAAAAATAAAATCATCTAGGGAATCAGACCACAGTCAGGTGTTTTTGTAACTTAACTGTATCAGGGAACAAAGTATTGAGAGGGATGGCCTTGATTAAATGTGGGATTATTTGTGCATGTTTTGTGTCACACAATACATTTTCCTCTGGTGAGCATAACAGCATTTTGAACATTACATAGTGTGATTTGATGGAATAATGAAAAAGGCAGCTATATAAATTCAAAACATCACCTTTTCTTTTCTTTAGCACTTAAATCTCTTGAAATAACCCTCTTAGGCCTTCCCTAAAACAGGTGGGATTGGTCCTTTCTTCATAGGGCAGTGATTTGAAGTGATTCTGGGTAGTTTGTTGACCCCAGATCCCTCTCTCTGGACTTCTTTTTTTCTAGGTCCTTTTCCCTGAATTTGACCTCTTTGTCTGGCACTCTAAAGCCCTAGAAACTAGCAATTATCACATTTAGAGTGTCTGACCTACCTGTGGCAGTAACAGTTAGACTGTGGTCTCTCATGCATTGTTACCTTTCGTATTATGACATTTCTGTCTGCTGAAATCCCCTGTGCTCGTGAGGCCCAGATTCCATTGTCTTCCCAGTCAGCACCTTTCACTGAGTAGGCTCTAATCTGAATAAACCATTTACCTCCTTGCTGACATGTATTTTATGCACCATACCAGCTGATTTTTTACTTCACAGCTATAATACGTGATCCCTTTACAGAACAAAACATGCTTTAAGGTTTAGAGGTTATATCTGAAATTCATGGGCATCATAAAAGTGTGTGTGTGTGTGTGTGTGTGTGTGTGTGTGTGTGTGTGTGTGTGTGCTTTCCAAGAACTAAATTATGCTATTAGATATTACACCATAGATTAAATTCCATATTAAACACTAAACCCTCACTGGATAGTTCTGCAGATCAGTAATTTATCCCTGATATATGTATTTAGGTTACACACCAGTAATGATCAGAGTATTAATTTGCTGCCAAACACTTGCATTGTGGTTTATCATTCGCATTTCAGATTTGTTCATTTTTTTCCTACATTTACTGTCCACCATCCTCTCCACCAAATTCAAGGCAGTTTTTTGCTATGAGCAACCTATTAACTTGGCTTCATAAAATATAGATTAATTATACCTTAAAGGCCCTCCTTTAAGTAGCCCATATTTATTTTAAAAAGCAGTGACAGGGCAGCATGAGGGAGTCAACAAATGGATTTCCTTATTTTTAACCTTGGTGATTCCTTTGTTCTACCTTTTTCAAATGTTATCACCATGAAATGAGGGCAGATATATATGGAGAGGTGCTGAATATGTATTTGTGGAAAGAGGGACACTCAAGGAATATATGGATCAATCAATGAAAAAGTTTAAGAGAAACAGAAGTGCCTTGGGTTTAACTAGTGTTATGAGGTAATATCTTTCCGTAAATATTCCATTCTGTGAATTGGGAAGTATGTTTTTAAATTTCTTTTTTTTTTTTACAATTTATTTATTTTTTAGACAGAGAGAGACAGAGCATGAGTGGGGAAGGGTGAGAGAGAGAGAGAGAGAGAGAGACAGAATCTGAAACAGGCTCCAGGCTCTGAGCTGCCAGCACAGAACCTGACACGGGGCTTGAACCCACAAACTGCGAGATCATGATGTGAGCCGAAGTCGGACGCTTAACCGACTGAGCCACCCAGGCACCCCTATGTTTTTAAATTTCTAAACCTGGGAGGTACCCTCCAGAAAGTTGTATATTAAATATAATGTTTTTCATTTTAAAAAAATTCATGAAAGAAGCATTGTTACTTACTTTTCACATTGTGTTTTCTTTTGGTACCATCATGGCTATCTACTTTCAGAACATTTTTATGACATTAAAAAAGTAACCCTGTACTCATTGATAGTCACTCTCCCTTTTTCCCACCCTATGATCTGTCTCTATGAATTTGCCCATCCTGGACATTTCACGTGAATGGCATCATATAGTACTTAGCCTCTTATGACTTGTTTCTTTCACTTAGCATAGCACTATCAAGGTTGA
Source organism: Proteles cristata cristata (assembly GCA_017311185.1). Lineage (NCBI taxonomy): Eukaryota > Metazoa > Chordata > Mammalia > Carnivora > Hyaenidae > Proteles > Proteles cristata. Next base: position 2,613,575 of record JAESUZ010003687.1, on the reverse strand, counting down.
TTTATATTGCAGCATGTAGCAGTATTTTATTTTTGTTTATGGGCAAATGGTACGCCATTGTATTTGCTGATGTAGGGGTCCAACTTCATTCTTTTTAATTTTTTATAAGTCATTCTTTTTCTTTTCTCTTCATTTTTTAAAAAAATTGAGGTAGAATTGACATACAACATTGTATTTCAAATACACAACGTAATGATTGAATATTTATATATATTGAAAAATGATCACTACAGTAAGTCTAGTTAACATCCATCACCATCCTTGGTTGTAGAAAATTTTTTTCTTATGATAAGAACTTTTAAGATATAATTAGCCACTTTCATGTAAGCAATACAATATTGTTAACTATAGTTGTCATGCTGTATGTTACATCCCCAAACTTTTTAATTTTATAACTGGAAATTTGTCTCATTTTGCCCACCTCCTACCATCCTCCCCATGGCCCTGCCTCTAGCAACCACTGATCACTTCTCTGTCTTTAAGTGTGCGTATTTTGTTCTTTGTTTTCATCCTTTTTTTTTAAGATTCCACATGTAAGTGACATCATATTATATTTGCCTTTCTCTGACTTATTGTAGCATAATGCCCTCAAGGTCCATCCATGTTGTCACAATGGCAAGATTTCATTTTTTATGGCTCAATAGTATTCCATTGTATATATACCACATTTTTTTTTGGTCCCCACATCTGTCAATGGACCTGAAGGATAGTTCCATATCTGGGCTGTTATAAACAATGCTTCAGTGAACACAAAGTGCATATGTATTTTTGAGTTAGTGTTTTGATTTCCTTCAGATAAGTGCACAGATGTGGAATTTTTCAATCATATGATAGTTCTGTTTTTAATTTTTTAAGGAATCTCTATACTGTTTTACAAAGGGGCTGTACCAATTTACATTTCTACCAATTTATTTTCCCTTCTGTCCGCATCTTTGCCAAGACGTTTTTTTTTATAATAGCCGTTCCAACAAGTGTAAGGTATCATCTCATTGTGTTTTTTGATTTACATTTCCATGATGATAACTGATACTGAGCATCTTTTAATGTACTTGTTGGCCACATGTATGTCTTCTTTGGAAAAAAAAAATGTCTATATAGATCTTCTGCCCATTTTTTAAAAATCAGATTGTCCTTTTGCTTAGAATTTTTCTTTATATATTTCAGATATTTACCCCTTATCAGATATATGATTTACAAATATCTTTTCTCATTCAGTAGGCTACCTTTTTGTTGTTGTTGATGGCTTCCTTTGCTGTGCGGCAGCTTTTTGGTTTGATCGAGTCCCACTTGTTTATTTTTGCTTTTGTTTTCTTTTGTTGTCAAATCCAAAAATCTTCACCAAGACCTATGTGAAGGAGCTAATTTTCTATATTTTCTGCTAGGATTTTTATGCTGTCAGGTCACACATTCCATTTTACATTAATCCATTTTCAGTTAATTTTGGGGTATGGTGTAACATGGTGGCCCAGTTGCATTCTGTTGTGTGTGGCTGTCCAGTTTTCCCAACACCATTTATTAAAAAGACAGTCCTTTCTTCACTGCATATTTTTACTACTTTTTCATAAATGAAATGACCTATATTGGTGGGTTTATTTCTAGGTTCACTGTTGTGTTTCACTGAGGCATCCATCTGTTTTTGTCAATACTATACTGTTTTGATTATGAAAACTTGGTAATAGAGTTTGAAATCACAGACAGATTCTTTTGTAATGTGGATATACAGTTGTTCCAACATCATTTGTTGAAGAAGTGGTCTTTTCCCCATTGAATAATTTACACATTTGTCAAAAATCAATTGACCATAAGTATAGGCATTTATATCAGGGCTCTAAGTTTTATTCTATTGATCAATATATCTGCCTTATGCCAGTAGCACACTGTGTTGATTACTGTAGCTTTGCAGTAAATTTTGAAATCAGAAATTGTTCATTAATAGCTTCTTAAGACCAAAGAAAGAAGATGCATATAATAGCCCATTACCTTTAGACTCCATTCTGCTTTCCCTACAAACAAGCATATTATCTTTGAGCATGTAATATCAAATTCAATATCAAATTCTGGGTTGTCTAATCTGAAATAACATCTCATTTTGAGCCTCAAGCCTAATCCACTGTTTTATTTATATTTTAAATGGAACTCATTTGTTCTTATTCCTCTTCTCAGGGTCTCAGTTCTGTTTTCCTCAACCAATCACTCAAACAAGAATGCTTGTGATTTCTTAAGAACTGTCCCTATTTTACCAGCCAACACAATCTAAATCCATAGAGGAGAAATATTTTTATTTAAGGCAGTGAAGTTCTAGGACTATTCAATTAGAAACTAGACCACTTAACAACTTGGCCAGCACATCTCCTTTCTTAACTCTTCCAAGAACCATAGGGAGGTGATTGTACATTTGCAAAACTAAGTGTCCCTTGGTGGGTTTCTCTCACAACAAAGAATACTCTTGACCCAGGGTTAATTTTTAAATGTTATTTCTCATATCACCACCAGGCTACTTTATAATAAGTCATTTCTTCTAAATCCACTTAGACCTTTCAGTACTCAACTTGGCTTTGTATCTGCTGTCTTCTCTGGTACCTACCACCAAAACACTGTATGACCTTGAGAAAGTTTCTACACTCCTCTGTATCCTAGTATCCTCATCTATAGAATGAGCATAATGATAGTATTTTAGAGTAATGAGGATTAAATATGTCTGGGAAATGTACCCTGTATGTTTATGAACATTTGTTTATCTATTCATGCATACACTGTGCATTGACATGTGAGTGCTGTGCTTTCTTATCTCTTTTGTCCACGAGTAACCCAATATTTATTATGAGGTACTAGAATTCAGCATACAGTTTTGTCTGGCTCTCTAAATAATCCATATATAACCAGAATATGAAACTGGATCTATGTTTCTATATTTTACTCAACATTAAACATGGCTCTTTGTATCTAGCAGATGTTACAAGATTTTTAGGATGTCTAACATGTCTAGGAAATTAAGCTTCATTGTACTCTAACCAGCCATTTATCCTACATATAATTCAACATCAGTAATCACAACCTGAGATTTTCTACTAAGTAATTACCTGTACTGTCAAAAATTGTTAATTTTTCTACATATTTGAAAAGTTAAGTACCTTTGAAAAATACCACCATATCATCTAAGTGAAAAAATGAATTATCAATACTCCGTGTGGAGATTTTCTTCATATGTGTGTTTTTCATTCTTCCCATCAATAGTTAAGGTATACCAACTAGGTAGTAAGCACTGTGTTAGATGAGGAGGATATATCAATGAACTAGACAAATATGAAGTTTATATTCATCAAGGAAGACAGATACTGAACAAGCAACCAGCAGTACGGTGAGTGTTCAGAAGATTAAAGGTCTTGAATTATAAGGAACAAAAGAATAAGTAGCAGCAGAGGGAATGGGGAAATGGTCTGAAAGTAGTATTTATTTGTAAAGCAGTTGATTAGACAGATATTAAAGGAGAGGGATACAGGGAAACAGTAAGGCATTTCAAGAGAGGAAAACACAGATAGCATTCATTCATTCAGGTATTTGGTTGTTGTTGTTGTTGTTTTTCTGAGTGTCCATTCTGTGCTGACCAGGTAACAAAAACAAGACCCAGTCCTTCATCTTACAGGGTTTGCTTTCTACTGAGAGAGGAAAATGTTCATTGAGTAAATATTGTAAAAACTACACAATCACCAACTGAGATAAATGCTGATACAACGGCAATGGTACTGTGACATTTGTAACAAAGGAAGTAAACATAGAGAGTATTAAGAAAAAATTCCCTGAGGAAATGATTGTAATTGAGATCCAGTGACCGTCTCCATAGCCCAGGGGTTAGAGCACTGGTCTTGTAATTGAGATCCGAAGGATAAGTAAACATTAAAGGGGAAGCATTTTCCAGGCAGAAAACACTGTATGTGCAAAGGTACTGTGGTAGAATAGTACTGGGAACATATTGGGAAATCAAAGCAGACCTGCCTATGGCTGGAGAGCACAGAGAAGTGGAGTGAATGCAGTAGATTAGAAGAGGGTGATAGGGAATGAGGCAAGAGAAGAGTATGTATTTTTTCCGTGTTTTTATTTCAAGAATTCCTGAGGTCACTATACTTATGTATGCCACCCTATTGGTTGCAGATTAGTAAAATTATCACATACTCTTATAAAAGATGTTGATTCTTTCTAAGTCTGTATGTTCATTGCCCTGGAGGCTTTCTATAAATCCAATCATCAACTGCATCTCAAACGTCTCAAATCAATCACCTATAATAACTACAGAGCTAACAATCCGTACTTGCTTTGCATATGCCAGGCACTAAATGTAAATCATCCCTTATAATCCCTACCCCAAATCTGAACACATGTATTCTTGATATTCCGAAGAATATCTAGGAAAGAGGAAACTGAGACATCAGAAAGTTGTATAATTTGCCAAAGTTCACATACATTGGAAGTTGAAGAACCAAGAGCTTGATATTCCTATTTTGCAAAAGAGGGAACTAAGATGTGAGAAAGTTGTATAACTTGCCAAAGTTCACACAGGTTGGAAGTTGAAGAGCCAGGAACTGATTCCAGATTATTTAATGTCAATACTTGCAGTGTTAATCACCGTACTACAACTGGTTTTCTGTTATTTCTACTAAGTGAAAATGCATCTTTGTCACAGGCACTGATTTGGCCAAGAAACTCAAAACTGAGTTTGGAATGTGATGCTAATGAAATAGCCAGACTCAATGTCTAAATGCCATGTTGTTAAGAAACCTATACTTGCATTCATATGTGAAAAGGCATATGTGGTTTGTTCATTAGCTGGTAGTGGGCAGCCAGGAGTGTAATACAGAGAGATATATGATAGGATTTCAATACCACTAATACTATTTGTCATCACCAAGTTTGTACACAGAAATGAGACAGTAAGATTGAAAATGATAAGAAGTCAGTGAGAACCCACTTAGCCAGCAGTACTTGGAGCATATAGCTCACACAATGCCACTGGTGCTCTGTCTGTCCCAAGTCAGAAGACATTTCTCCTGGTCCCCATTCCTAGAGTACCTGCCTCACATGTTTATTGTAAGAGAGAGAGAATAACTACAAAATATCTGATGTGTAGTAGAAATGAGGACCCATTTGTATCCATGTAGTTAGACCGCTAATCAGGTATTAGTCTAATAGCCCCAAAGTGTTGTTAGTTTTGTTTAGCAATTTTTAATAATCATCAGTTAAATATGATTAGGTATAATTAAAAGTGTTGCATCACACAGAGATTTTATACCTGTGGATAGCTGCACATAAGATCCTTTGTCTTTCTGTCTTGGGCTCTAGTTTTAAAACAGGTGCCCATGGTGATCATACCATAGCTTTATAAGGCAAGTACCACCTGGAGAAACCTAATTGTTCCTCAGTAAATCTCCTTCATTTGGCCAAAACACACACAAGCATTTGTTAAATTTGAAGCTGATTCAAAGACAAATATTCAGTAACTAGTTCTTCAGTAATGACACTGTACCCGCATATATAGAAACTAACATTATTGGGCACCAAGAAGGACAAACCACCAGCTTTAAAAAGAGAGCACGTTTAATGAGCTTAGGGATTTGAGCATTGGGAGAGTAGGAATCTTTCAGAATTTATCTCCTGTCTGTAGCTTTTCGAACTGAATCCTTCTTTTATTTTTCCCCAAGGAAGGGCATCTATTACTACCACTTCTTCCAAATCAGTTCAAGTCCAAAGTCACAATAAGGTGCATGTGGGCACAATGGTGGGCATGCCGAGTTCTAACATCTGCTGCTTCTACCATGCTGGCCCAGTATTGTCTTTTTCATACTCTGTTGATTTTCATTATCTATCATCTTCATAGTTTATAATTTTAACCATCTGTCTCTTTTGCTTGTCAACCCAGCTAGAAACTCCACCAGTGCCTTGCTTTGTTCAATAAATTTTTGTTGGGTTAGCAGGCTAGTAAATCACTCTACATGGAAACCAAGATCCCAAAGAGAAGCTGGGGAGGAATGGCAACCTTGAGGTTTTTAACATGTTAGAGATAAACATGTAAAATAAAATCAGAGACAAAGATGAATGTCCTTTCTTTTTGGAAGAGATGTGATCTGGGGGAGGATGGAAACAGAGATATCTCAAAGATTTTATCTCCTTTATTACCAAGAGATTATCATGCATGTGACTTTTTGATCAGAGGTATGATGTAGCACTGGACTGACAATTCTCTTTCTGCTCTTACTGAGCTGCTGTCTTATGATTGATTTTTAAAATAGCCCATTGTTTGCCTCAGCTAATCAGGACCTAGTTAGTGTATCTCAAAAAAAGGAAATTTGTAAAGTGTTCTTTATTGCCTTTAATGTTTTTTTTTTTCATTTTGGGGCCCCTGGGTGCCTCAGTCAGTTAAACATCCAACTCTTAGTTTAGCTCACGTCATGATCTCATTGTTTGCGGAATCAAGCCCTGCATTGGGCTCCATGCTACCAGCACAGAGACTGCTTGGGATTCTCTGTCTTCCCTCTCTCTCTCCCCTCCCCCACTTGTGTTGTCTCTGTCTCTTTCTAAATAAATACATAAACTTTAAAAATACAAATGAATAAAAATTTTTCATTTAGTTGGCCCATTGATAGAAAATAGATATACTAATTAATTCATGGACTACTTCAAGGTGTAAAATGCACAACCGATTGGAGAAAAGTTCCTGTGTGATAGTATCAAGCTGGGAATCCCAGACAGAGGTTCTGACCCCTTACTGCCTCTAATTTACTCTGTGATCCACATCATAATAACAATAAGAAAGTCTTCAGTGTGAGTGCGTTGGTGGTAGCCACCTATCCTAATAGCCGAGAAAGGAACACCTGTGTAGACAGCAGATGCTCAGTAAAAGCTCTTAAATAGGCTTCCCTCTTAGTATCTTTAATTGCCTAGATGGAAGAAGAATTTAAAATACCTTCCCATAGTAGTAGGTATGTGATGCCAATTACTATTTGCCAACCAAATGAAAAAGTTAAAAAATAATTGCATATAAATATTACATTGAGTTGAAGTTTTTAAATACTGAAATGTAGGTAAAATGGTCAAAGAATGGCACTTGGAGATGAACAAATGCATTACATTTGTGGAGCCTTCATATTTATTACTTTGAGTGTCATTGCCATTTCCTGCTGGAAATTAAGTATCACAAATGTATCCTTCATTTGACCAGGTGGCCTTGATGCCTTGAAAATAAATGGTGAATTTGGGAATATAAATTATAGTAACATCATAAACATCTTCCTCTTACCCTTGGCAATGAAATAAAATAGTGCACTTTAAGCTTGTTTGAAGGTTAAGCAGCAAATCTTGTGTTGGATAATTAATATTTCAATAAAAATCAATGTTGCCACAGTTAGCAGGTAGGTTATCTAGCTAATTGGCTCAATATTAAATTTGTTAACTATGAGTTGTCTTGTAGCTGAAATTGTGTTTGTAGAAAAATGGAAATTGGTGAGGTATTTCCTGGATTTGTAGCATGTCTTGTTAAGCCAGCTGTAGAGAGCTCATGGTATAAATACGAAAAACCATAAGAACTTGTCCTCTAGTTTCCACCAAAAGAATCCTTGTGATTTTTCCTAACTTCTCTGTCATGGCACCAAAGACTTTAAAACTAAGGACATTTTTACCCTGTTCACAAAATGTATATTGTCCCTTTATGTTCACTGCTTCACTTTCTCCTTGGTAATCCAAGATGCTATTTTTACACCTTGGAAAAATACTTAAAAGCCTAAGTGTCTATATACAATTTTACTATATAGAAAGCACTTTCAAATCTATTTATTTTGATCATTACATAAGCCCCATAAGGTATGATTTATCATTCTGATCATCCCCATTTTACTTGCTGTGGAATGTGCAGCTCAGAGATGAGAAGCAGCTTTTTCAGAGCTGTGATACTAATAGTGTCAAATGTAGGAGTCAAAACTCAGACTTCTGATTTCAAGTCCTGATGTCTATTCACTATAGCACATTACTGTTTTCATTTGAAATGACTTCCTTTCTTAAAACAAAGAAATAGACCTTTACTAGCTGGGTCTGACACCTGTCAATATTTTCTGAAGATATTTTAGAGTATACCTTCAAATCCTGGTTCCTAAAACTAGTCTAAATGAAATTGTACTGTGTAATTTTAATAAGGCAGAGTTCAGATAAAGAATAGTTATTCTTCTGAAGTTATGCCCTTCCATAATTTTTAATGTTAAAAGGTTTTCTTCTTTTATGAATTGATAATGGTGGAGGATGGGTGGTAATGACAGTAGCTTTTATTGAATACTTAGAAATATCTTTGTTGATTTCATAGACCTCTTTTTTCCCCCTTAAAATTCTATTGCTCCAGGGCACCTGGACAACTCAGTTGGTTAAGGGTCCGACTTTGGCTCAGGTCACGGTCTCAGAGTTTGTGGGTTTGAGCCCTGTATCAGACTCTGCTGACAGCTCAGAACCTGGAGCCTGCCTCAGATTCTGTGTCTTCCTCTTTCTCCCCCTCCCCCTGTTCATGTTCTGCCTCTATGTGTGTCTCTCTCTCTCCCTCTCTCTCCCTCTCTCTCTCTCCCAAAAATAAACATTAAAAAAAATTCTACTGTTCCATTAAATCCAAAGTCTATACACCAGCAGTGGATGGGATGGGTGGCAGGTAAGAGTGCTTCTCTGCTATAGCTTACTTCAGGTCTTAGAACTCAGCAGCAGTCAAGGGTTCACAATAAGCAACTTTAAGTACCAGCAAGACAAGCAAACTTTATGTAGGCATCAGTGCCTGGCATTATGGTGTTCCCTGGAGGCCATCTCTTGGACCTCAGCACCTGTCATATTCTCAAGGTTAGATTAATTAGGTCCTGCTACTGAGGAAAACAAGAGTGGCTTATCTTCCATCTCTTTTCAATTAGTTTTGGAGGCAGCTGTTGGAGATCTACAACCATTTAGGATAAGGCATCATTGCCTCTTGAATCTGCATACCTCCCCATCCTTTAACCAGGTCAATCTTCTCCCTTCTTCCTGAAAGAGGAAACATGTACAATCCTCTGTAAGTCTGGATCCATTCAAGACAAAGAATCATAAAAGCTGCAGACTTGTGTGGAGCATTATCTCTTTTTTTCCAGGTGTTTCATGCACAACTTTGGCACATGCTTCCCAGCACTGACCCATAAGGATTAAGCAAAATACACAAAGACAAATGATCCAGAGTTAGAGATAATCATTGGACTGAAGTCAGCAAAGGGATATAAAATTCAAGTGTCATGTGACTAAGAGTTGCTGTTTGCAAAGCTCATGCAGTGGGAATAGCACTAGTTTAAAAGCAACAGTCATTATACAGTGTTCTGGAGGATTCTGTTACCATCTGAGGCACAGACTGAGGGACTCTTCTATCAAACATGGCAGATTACCTCCAGAAACACAGGCGATGCATACCCTGCTGGTAGAGACACTGTGGTTTATTGTGTTTTTCTTATTTGAGGGATTTTCTTTTCTATTAAAATTTCAGAGTGAGAAGGAAATGTGCTTCTAAAACACTGCTTCTCCTTCACCATAGTGTCTGGAAGCACTGAGCGTTCTGGAATTGAAAGAGCATGATAGAGTCTCACACATCTTCCTGTGGTTTGTTTTGAAAATCAGCACTTAAAGCAAAATGCATATAGTTAAAATTTCTGTCAAAATTCCCTTAAATTGCAGGTATATGTGCCCACATTAGAGACAGGCATGCCATTTTTTACCTGGAGAATCAGAACATACAAGTAGCCATTTCCTTGGTTCAATATCAAATGTAAAAGCTAGCTTGAATTCAGAACCATGTGGTCTGAAAAATAGGTATCTTTAAATGCTAGAAAACATGGTAAAGTACTCCCTCTACGTGAAGCCAGTAAATAGTGAAACTAAGTAATGCCATAGATTTGACTTCCCTATCTTTAATGCAGTATGGAAAAATGCCCGAGTAAGTGACATGGTGGGTAGAATTGCCCGCATTGTTTATGTGGCCAGCTCTTCTGTGGCATACCCCACTGTGAGGTATCTGACAAGCTGTTTTACCTCTCTAAGCCTCAGCTTTATTTTCTGTATAATGGAGGTGATATCAATATCAATGACTCTTTTAAGGATTCACTGAAACAAAGTATGTGTGACTATTTCCTCCTAACTAGGGAAGTAAGACATGCCATGTTTGGAAAAGGAAATAGGAAAAGATCTAAAGAAGGAAAATTAAAAGGAACAATGACCAGGAGGGATCTTGCACTCTAGTGGGAAAGACACAAGGTATTAATAAATTATAAAATCCAGAGTATAATGCAATAAATGAAAAGACAGCAAATGTTATGGAAGCAGGAAGGAGCAACATATAATCTATTCTGAAGTGCCCAGTAGGCTCCCCAAAGAGATGATGACTGAGCCTAGTCTTTTTTTTTTTTTTTGTGAGGATGTATGTTTTTTTTTATTTTTTTTTTACAAATAGTTTATTGTCAAATTAGTTTCCACATAACACTCAGTGCTCATCCACACAAGTGTCCTCCTCCATGCCCATCCCCCCTCCCCCTCCCACCTCCATCAGTCCTCAGTTTTTGTCAGCATTCAAGAGTCTCTCATGGTTTGCCTCTCTCCCTTTCCCCCACCATTTCCAGCCTTCTTCTCCCCCTTATTCCTCCGTCAAGTTCCTCCTAATCCTCCTATATGTGCAAACTAGTCTTACCAGATGGTTGCAGGGGCCAGGGAACTTGGCCGGGTGTTTCATGCCGCAGGAGTTGCAGACACAAGGAAGCCTCACTTCAGAAATATGCAGAGCATGTGCAAGTACTCCGTATCTCTAGGTTGTCAAACATGAAGTGGGGAGTGACAGGCCCCAGGCTGGAGACAGCTAAGGATCAGGTCAGGGAGGGCCTGCTTAATGTACCAATGAGCTTGACTTAGCCTTTCGGTGAGTGAAGGTTTTGAAGGGCTTTAAATAGTAAAGTGATATAACCAAGTTTATATTCATAAATTAAATACTGTGGATTTAGTTCGAAGGGTACATTTAAGGGACTGGAATACCAGAGCTTAGGAAAATACTTAAGATGACTTTTTAATATTTCAGGCAGGAAATGATAAGAGTCAATCCTTAGACAAAGGCACTAGAATTAGAAAAGGCATATTTGGAAGATATTTATGAGGTGAAATCACCAGGATTTGGTGGATGGTATGAATGACAGGGGAGAGAGGGAATGAAGAGTATAGAATGACTCCCACGTTGCTGTCTTGCATGGTGGGTTACCACTGAGTGAGTCTGGAAGCAGGTTAGGGTTGGAGATCTGGAAGGTGGCAAATTTAAGATATATCAAGTTTTATGATTTATCATGCAAAGCTGGATACTTATGAGTGTGAAAAAGGCCATTATAAATCATTTTTAGGACAATAACTGTAAACCACAGTTATCTCAGGAAAACTAGGATCTAGAGTCACCTTATCCATAAGACATTGAAGTATGTATGTCTATGCTAATCAGGCCATTGAATATATGAGACAAATACATCTGCAGAATTGAAGGTTTGTAGTAAGTAGACACAAGCATAAAGGTTAGAATTAAAAACACAAGTGTCTGTCAGATTATCCATGAGAGTTTATCAGAAAGAGAAAAGAGAAGCAGGCCAAGGCTACCATGAAGAACACTAGTGTTTAAAGGGTAGGCAAAGTTGAAAGAACCCATAAAGAAGACTGGAGGGGAGACACAGTGAAGGTAAGAATTGTAAGAAGGCAGAGAGCAAATGTGCAGTGCAGCAAAGAAATGAGGAATTAGATCAAAATGCCTACTGGATCTGGCAACAGAGAGTTGAGTTTTGCCAGGGTGATTTCTGGTAGAATGGAGGACAGTATCCAGATGATGGTGAGATATGCATGGAGTGAAGCGTATATGGGAAGGGAGGAGGTAGAAGAAGCAAAGTCACAATGGAAGAAGGAAAGAGAAAGACAGAGACATAGCTAAAAGGGGTATAGAGTCAACAGAGTTTTTGCTTTATATTTTTTCAAATTGACAGAAATTGACATATTTTAATAGGCTGAAACCACAGGTTAAAAGATACAATTTTCTTTTTTGTTTAATTTTTTTTTTTTTTTGAGAGGGAGACAGAACACAAGTGGGGAGGGCCAGAGAAAGAGGGAGACACAGAATCCAAAGCAGGCTCCAGGCTCTGAGCTGTCAGCACAGAGCCTGATATGGGACTTGAACTTACGAACCATGAGATCATGACCTGAACTAATGTCTGATGCTTAACTGACTGAGCCACCCAGGAACCCCAAAAGATACAATTCTCATTTATTAGTAGTACTGACTTCTTTAAGTTTTGTTCAAGTTTAAAGATGGTACTGTATTAACTCATTTCACTTCTGTTTTACATGGTGCTCTTATAAGTAGGTAAGAAAGGAAATCCACCATTCTTATGGGGTACTTTCTTTTTTTTTTTTTTTTTTTAAATGTTTTATTTATTTCTAGGAGAGAGAGAGAGAGACAGCGTGAGCAGGGAGGGTCAGAGAGAGAGGGAGTCACAGACTGAAACAGGCTCCAGGCTCTGAGCTGACAGTCAGCACAGAGCCCGACGCGGGACTCAAACCCACGAACCGCGAGATCATGACCTAAGCGAAAGTCGGACGCTTACCCGACTAAGCCACCCAGGCACCCCATGGGGTACTTTCTATGACACGGTGCTACAGGATGATTTAAGAATACCTGGAAAGTGGAGAAAGACCTCAGAAGGTGATAAATGTGTGATACTGAATGAAGATGAGACAGCAACCTGCAGGCATTGAGGGCTTAGGTGGTTCCCACTATTCTGGTGTTGGGTAATAATGAAGATTTCATCTCAACTCAGTAGGGCTTTGACTGAGACCAGTGCTAATCCAGAAGAGAAATGTCAATGCCACTCCTCTCTCTGCATTTACTGTGTCAAGTGTATTGCTTTCTGATCAACTTACTGTTCCCACAGCAGTTCTTCCTTCTGTCTTCCACATCACTCTCATGTAATTGCACCTCCCTTCTCTTCTCTACCTTCAAAGTGACCAGTCACTCATTTCCTTTGTATGCAGATCAGAGTGAAGGAAGGACTCCTTTCCTCTACAGGTTGACTGACAAAAAATGGTTACCCTTCACTTGGTTAGCTCTCGTCAAATCTAGACACCAAATGTTATTTTACATATTTTGAGTTTTAAAAAGCCTTCAGAAATCACCAAATTTTGTCCTTGAGCCAGACATATAAGGGGTGGGGGTAAGGTAGCAAAATATGACATATGATACTTTTTCATACTAGCACATTTATCTCTTTGCTTTTGTTTGGAAAGACTACAGAAGAGGTGAATGTAAGAGGAGTTTTGGAATCACTCTGTGGCCAGAGAGTATGAGGCAACATCATTTGTTTTATAGGTGTTTATTTAATACTATTTTCTGATTTTCATTAACCACCTTGAACATGAAACCAGTGGTTTTTAGAGCAATTTACAAATAGCCTATTGTTCTCACAGTATTCTCAGGATTCTAAAGTCATTTCCCATTCAACTGTTGACTGAGGAGCTCTCTCTGGAAGTAGAGATGGCTGTTTCAGCTTCATAAAAGACTGGTTGTGCTTGTAAAGTTCACCCAGCCACCTGCTGTTACTCTTTATTCATCATATGCTCTGTGGGACAGTAATGACTTTCCAGCAGGCCTCAGTGATGGTTTGCTTTTGCATCTTAAAAGCATTTATCTTGTACGATATGATCCATATACTTTGTACAGTGACTAACAATTAAATGTTCCCACAGATTCCGTTAGGGCACTGCTTTGGCTTGTTTCAGAATTCAAATACTACTAGTGTTTTTATCTCCATCCACTTCTTTTTTGTGGATCTGTCTTCAAGCCACTTTTCTTTTGCTCCTACCCTTGCACTCTTCCCTGTACAAACATCTCCTATATGTAGGGTGCCTATGGAAGTACCCCATCTCTGACCACCCTCTAGAAAGCCATGCCCCACCATTCAATCTCTATAACGGTAAAAAAATTTCCAACAGAGCAATGGTTATCATAAATTCTGATCATTTCATTTTTTTCTTATTTGCTAAGTTATTGTCTATCCCCTTCACTATAATATAAGCTCTATGAAGGCAGGAACCTTTTCTTTTATATTCACTACTTCAGTGATATCAACACCTAGCATTGGACCTGACTCGTACAGGCACTTAGCAGATATTTGTTGATCAAAGTATTGTTCCTTAGGAAGAACTAACCACTTTGTGCCTTATATCTTGTACATATTTATATCCTAGTATATTTATTGTGCAAATTTCCCCTTTTCCCTCAGTGGATATGGTAGACTATGAATTCTTTGAGGGAAAAGACTATCTCTTCCTCATCTTTGATTTCTTAGTACCCAGACTTTGTACTACATAACCAGTGCTCCATAAATATTTGATGATAATGTAGGTATTCACTGCATTAAATTTTATTTAATAAGTTTGCTAAGCCCACTGGGTGCAAAGACCTAGGTTATCTCTGTTTGCTTACTGGAAATAGACGGCTTCTTCATTTGATCTTTTAAGTAAATGATGTAGAAACCAAAGATATATGTGATTTATTGGAAGTCTCTAATTTTTATGCCAAGAGAGACATGATAAATCTGAATTTAAAGATCTTTTTGTTTTTAAGAATATTAAAAAAATTATATAATATTTAAATAGAAATTATTTCATTCATGATTACTTCTGATATGAAGCAAAAAATAAGACTAATCAGTACCCTATATTTATCTCAGGTTAAGTATGCTTTTTTCCCTAAGTTTACTGCAGAGGGATTAAAGATAATAAGAGTTGTGGCTACAACTGGTATTTCCAGTACTGTGTTTGAAGGCTTTACCAGGAAGCACAGCTGGTTATAGGTCTTTGGCTGAATAAAGGTTTGCTTCAGTTTATGCCTGACATCGATTACCCATCTAAGGCCAGTCTAAGTGTACGTGACCCTCTCTGACAGCATCAAAGGGCAGGAAGACCAATTGATGACTCCATTCAGGTTACTCAGGTTACTCTCAGCTTCCTCAGTTACTATAAACCAAGTCTCCTTACAAGTAAGTGGCAGAGTGGGCTCTGCTGTACTGCTGTGCAGGGTTTTTGATACACAGCGTGTCAAAGGGCTTGCCCATGGCATCCTAAAGCAGGCAGATCTAATATGTGTCCTTGTATACACACAAATTCTTTCCAAAATGATCAACATACTTCCAAATGTTCCTAAGTACATATTTGTGTCTTATTTTTCTAAGAAAGCTCCTAAAATACCATGTATTTCTCATTCAGTGACTTAACCTATTACTTTGTATTGTGATGCAGTATTTTCTTCTGATAGTACCTATCTTCTAGTCATAAGAAAAATCTATTCCAGAAATTCTTCATATCATCCATATTCTATGTGTGTAGGAGAAAACCATGATTCAATTGTTTTAAAGATTTTAAATTTGATTAATTGTATAGTATTCCTCTAGGCCAAACAATTTCTGTTGCCAAATATAAGCCACCAATATACTCTTTTAAAAGCAAATTTTGCCTGAAAATCTTGTAAAATCTTGGACCTATGACCACTCAAATTTCACTACTGTTTTTACCTGTTTATAGTAGACAGAACCCTTTAAAATCCCTCTTGCTCTCCCTCATATCCATTATAAAAATTTTAATTTACTCCAACCATGACTACATTTAATAAGTGCTGTTTCAGACAGGAAATGGAACTATTACAATGATGAACTCCTTTCCCCTAGTTATTAAACGAATCTGTTTTTATCATGCTGATTCTTTTCAACATATTATAATGCACGAGATAACCAATACAGTTGGGTTCAGTGTAATGTGAGAGAGAGGAGAAGAAAACAACACACACAATAATAGCTGACTTTTAATGAGAATTCTTTACAGCTTTGACCAAGCAGATCCAAAATAATTTATCTATGATAGTAGCAAAAACAAATTACTCACAGCATTATACTGTTAAGGACTACAGCAATATTCCCAAGGCTATAATGCTGCCTCTTATAGATGTGGTAGAATCAACTTTATAACTTTCACTATTAGTTGCTAAGAAACAAATTATAATTGCAGCCCAGATTTTTTACTGTGTTAGCCTCTTAATGCCCCATAGTGTTATTTCTTTACTTCAGATGATTAAATGATCAACAGAGTTATTGTTTTAAATATAATTGACAATGAAAGCATTTTCAGAAAACAAGCCATGTTTGTGTGATTTTTCTTTGGGGGACAGAGAGAGTAATCATTCTATTGCCATCAACATGTTGAAATGATTGAAGATTTGAAAAAAAATTCAGTAGTTTTCTTTTCTGGCCACTGATTATTAATTAGAAATCAGTTTTACTTTTTTCTTTTAATAATTATGTCAGAGGAAAAGGGACATGAAGAGGAGAAACTTTGGAGTGAGGCCCACTGAAGTTCATATGGTAGCTCTTTGACTTAGTAGTTGGAGCTAACTTTGGGTAAGTTATTTAATTTTCTCAAAACCTCAGTGTTCCCTTCACAAAAATTGGTATAATAATAAATATCTTGCAAAGAGAAATAAATAGGATTATATATGTTTTTCTCATTTTATTGAGAAATAATTTGGCATATGTCACATATAAATTTAAGGTGTACAGCATGATGATTTGATTGACATATATTGTGAAAGTATGACCATAATTGGTTTTGTTAACATTCATTTTTTCATATAGATACAATGAAAATAAAAATTTCTCCTTGTGATGACATTTCTCAGGATCCACTTTCTTTTTTTCTTTATTTAATTGACACGGAATTGACATAAAACATGTTAGTTTCAGGTGTTCAACATAATAACTTGACATCTGTAGTCATTGCAAAATGATCAACATGACAAATCTTGTTGCCATCTGTCACAGTATAAAGTTATATATTTTTTTGCTTGTGGCAGGAACTTTTAGATTTAATTTCTTAGGATCCTATAAGGTTACAATCCAATATTATTGACTGTAGTCACCATGTTATACATTACATGTCCATTCCTTACCCATTTCACCCACCCTTCAACCCCTGACCCTCTCTAGCAACCATCAGTCTGTTCTCTGTATCTAGGAGTTTTGTCGTATTTTGTATTGTTTGTTAATTTTAGATTACACATAAAAGTTAAATCATATAGTATTTGTTTTTTTCTGTCTGCCTTCATTTACTTAGCATAATACCCTTAAGGTCCATCGTATTATTGCAAAGCAAGATTTTTTCTATTTTTATGACTCAGTACTATTTCCACTGTGTGGGTATGCATGTGTATATCCCACATTTTCTTTATCCACTCATTCAATGATGAACACTCGTATTGTTTCCATATCTTGGCTATTATAAATAATGCTTCAGTGAACATAGGGATTCACTTATATTTTTGAATTAGTGTTTTTGTTTTCTTTGTATAAATAACCAGAAAGTGAATTGCAGGATCATATGGCAGCTCTATTTTAATTTTTTTTAAGTAAGCTCTATACCCAGTGTGAGGCTTGAATTCACAACTCTGAGATCAATACTTGCGTGCTCTACCAGCCAGGTATCTCTTACATTTTTAATATTTTGAGGAATCTCCATAATGTTTTCCAAATTGCCAGCACCAATTTATATTCCCACCTGCAGCATAGGACAGTTCCCTTTTCTCCACATCTTTACCAGCATGGTAAGGTGTAAGGTCATAATTCAATGTGGTTTCAATTTAATTTACATTACAGGGGTAGTACACACCCATCTCCACAGAGAGTTAGAGGGAGAGTACCTACTGAGAGCAGCTCTAGCAAAGTAGAAGGAGAATCCAAATTGTCACCCACTAGCAGTTCCATCCCCGAAGAGAGTCCTAACAGGTTCCTTGACCTTTTGACAAATGCTTTAAGAATAGCAAATGAGTGTCATGTATGATCTAGGGACTTTTCAAATTGCTGCTTCTGTCCTGAGTACCAGGGTGAGTGAGTATGCCTGCAAGTTTTTAAGAGCAGACTGTCTGTGCCCTGCAGCCCTGTGGTTCTCTGGGACATAAGCACTTTTGGTTTTCAAACCCAGATTCTTGGGGAGCTCATCTCTCTGTTGCAAGTACCAATTATTGAAGTCCCCGATTTGGGCATAAACCCCTCACTCCTCAAGGTTCAGATACTCCCTACCTACTGTAGGTCACTATAGGTAGCAAGACTCCTTTTCTGCCTCTGCTATGGCCTAGATATGGTCCTTTTATACTTTGTTATGAAGGAACTGTTCAGCTAGTTTTCAGGTCTTTTTCAGAGTGCATTATTTAATGTGTAGCTGTGAATTTGTCATGTGCATGGAAGGAGGTGAGTTCAGGATCCTCTCATGTTGCCATTTTGAAATGCTTCCAGGAATTACTCTTTTAACAATGTTTCTATTTATCCATAATGTTAATTGCAATCATTACAATTGTACATTGTACATTACATCCTCATGCTTATTTATCTTATAACTGCAAGTTTGTACCTTTTGACCACTTTCCTATAATTTCCCCTCCCCCCTCCCATCTCTGGTAACCATAAACATTTTTTCCTATGATTTTACTGAAATTTTATTTATTATATTCTGCACATAAGTTAGCTTTTATAGTATTTGTCTTTCTCTGTCTGACATATTTCACTTAATACCCTCAAGGTCCACTCAAATGGTAGAATTTTCTTGTTTTTAGTGTTGAATAATATTCGTGTGTGTGTGTGTGTGTGTGTGTGTGTGTGTATCACAACTTCTTTATCCACTCATCTATTATCGACACTTAGGTTTTTCCATGTCTTAGCTATTGTAAATAATGCTGCTATGAACATAAGAGTGAAATAGGGTGATTGTCGAAAATACCACCAAACACCAAATAGAAGTGAGGCAAGATTTTATTTATGGCCAGGCCAAACCTGATCTCCTGATATTATAGAGAAATGCAGAGAATGGCCCCAAACAAAGGTGGCAGCGAGCTTATATGGATCTCAGTAAGGCAGAATATGTCATTATTTAGTTAACCAATTACATTCTACAGCATACTATGGTAACCAATTTATTGTGACACTCAGGTGTTAGTTTTGGCAGAGACCTATCAATTTTAAGTTCTTTGCCTTGAAATGCCCAATGGTAATTAGACATTTGAGAAACTGTGGGGTAGTGACTACATGATAGACTACCAGGGTAGAATGGTGACGTGGTATTCTGTAACCTTACATACAGAGTGTGGGTGTGATCAGCCAGAACAGGGAAGTACAAGCTTGCCAAGTGGATTTACAGAAGCAGAAATAGCATGTTAGTACTTAACCATGCTTGAGGTTAACCTACAACAGAGAGTGCAGAGGTAGCTTTTTGAGTTACTGTTTTTGTTACTTCTGGATATATTCCCAGAAGTGGAATTGCTGGATTATATTGTAGTTCTATTTTTAATTTTCTGAGGAACCTCCATAATGTTTTCCATAGTGGCTACATCAGTTTATATTCCTACCACCAGTGCACATGGGTTCCCTTTTCTTACATTCATGCCAACATTTGTTACCACTTGTCTTTTTGACAGTGGCCGTTCTAACAGGATGAGGTGATATCTCATTGTGGCTTTGATTTACATTTCTCTTTTGGCTAGTGATGTTGAGCACCTTTTCATGTACCTGTTCACCAAGCATTTATCTTCTTTGGAGAAATAACTATTCAAGTCCTTTGCCCATTTTTAAATTGGATTATTTGCTTTTTGGCTGTTGAGTTCTATTTTTCTTTATATATTTGGATGTTAACCCATTATCAGATAATACAGTTTGCAAATATTTCTTCCCATTCCACAGGTTGTCTTGTCACTTTGTTGACAATTTCTTCTGCTGTGTGGAAGCATTTTAGTCTGATTTAGCATCACTACTTTTGTTTTTTCTAATTTTGTTGCTTATGCTTTAGATGCATTTCCAAAAAATCAATACCAAGACGCATGTCAGTGAACTTTTTTCCTATGTTTTTTTTCTAAGAGTTTCATGGTTTCAAGTCTTACATTTAAGTTGTTAATTTATTTTGAGTTACTTTTTCTGAAGGGGTCAAATAAGATGGGGTCAAATTTTATTCTTTTACATGTGGATATCTATGTTGAATCTATAGAGGCTTTTAGTAGTATTGACATTTTAACAGTATTAATTAATATTAATTCTGCTAATACATGAACATGGGATTCTCTTCCATTTATTTGTGTCATCTTTGACAATTTTCATCAATGTCCTATCATTTTCACAGTGAAGATCTTAAATCTCCTTGGTTAAATTTATTCCTAAGTGTTTTATTATTTTTATTGCTATTTTACTTGGGGTCAATTTCATTATTCCCTTTTTTAGAGGATTAATTTTTAGTGTATAGAAACACTCCTGACTTTTGCATGTTAATTTTGTATCTTGCAACTTTGCTGAATTTATTAGTTCTGACAGGTTTTTTGTTTGTTTGTTTATTTACAGTGAAAGAGAGAATGCAAGTGAGTCAGGGGCAGAGAGAGAATCCCAGGAGAGGAGAGAGAGAGAGAATGAGAGAGGGAGAGAGAAGCAGGGCTCAAATTCACCCAACATAGGTCTCAAACTCACAAACT
Source organism: Proteles cristata cristata (assembly GCA_017311185.1). NCBI lineage: Eukaryota > Metazoa > Chordata > Mammalia > Carnivora > Hyaenidae > Proteles > Proteles cristata. The sequence continues at coordinate 2,592,982 of JAESUZ010003687.1, read as the reverse complement.
GAGATCATGACTTGAGCTGAAGTCAGATGCTTAACCTAAGCCACCCAGGTGCCCCAGTTCTAACAGTTTTTTGGCTGAGTCTTTAGGACTTTCTATATAGAAAGTCATGTCATCTGCAAATAGAAACAGTTTTCTTTTTCCTTTCTAATTCTTATGCCTTTCTTTTTTCTTTCTTTCTTTCTTTCCTTCTTTCTTTCTTTTTCTTGCCTAATTTATCTGAGACTTCTAGTACTATGAATAGGAGTGGTGAGCATATGCATCTTTCTATTATTCCTGCTATTAGAGGAAAAGTTTACATTCTTTCATCATTAGCTATGATGCTAATCGTGATATGCATTTAACTTATACTTAAAGTATTATATATGAAATTATTGTATACAGAATAAGATAAAACTAATTGCCTTGTAAAACTTCAATGTCAGGGCCAAGTTGAAACAGAATGATTCTAAATATTTTCAATTCAAGTAAGTTCCTTGTTCCTAACATTAATGTTTTTTCTTGTATTAGACATTTAGTGCCTGAATACATGGACCTTTTCAGTGTAAGAAATCATTTGTGCCTGTTAGGCTCTTTGAAACAAATTCCTCACTTCCACTCTATTTCCCCAATAAGCACATTATTGGGTTCTGGACCCTCCAACCCTCATTGATTTCAATATGAATTAGTTCTTTTTATGTTTTATAGTTAGGGTTCTGCCTGAGAATAAAGATTTTTTTTTAAGTAGTTTCTCCAGAAGATAATCTGGATTTCAAACTTCTCTTAAAGTCATAGAATTTCTAGCAACCATGACTGCCACTGATCTCCTCTAGATGGGTCATATTCTTCTAAGTACTTTGATCTTGTATGCATTATGCAGTTAAACCCAACCTACTTCAGACAATAACATTTGTTTCTTATTCTTGTAGGCAAGTTTGTTTCTAGTGCTTGCTTTAGCCCTGTACATGCTCATGCTCTTAAAAATACATCATTACTTTGGTGGAAATGTGCCACTTTCATATCTGTAATAATATGTTTTCACTTCCGAAGAGGAAAAGTTGTGATGCTGTTTACCATACAGAATTAAATAATCATCTTTGGAATTCTGCATTATAAATTTTAGTCAGTGTGAATTATTTGCCAATTTTAATTATCTCTCACAATTCCAAGCCCTGGGTAAGTAGGATATTTTGATATACATTTGAACACCAATTAAGCACATGACACTGTACTAGGAACTCTGGAAAGCAGGGGGCAAATTAGATATGATCCTGTCAAAACCTCAAATGAGTAGGAAAAGGAGAAATGAAAAGAAATACACATGGAGTGCTTAGCCTCAAATAAGAAAGAAGGAAACCAATATGCCATAAGATCAATCGAAATAGAGTATCTACCAGAAACCTAAACAAAGAATAAAGGTGCTTTTAATCTTAATTCCAGTGAGTTCAGAGTTACTGAATTCAGTAATACCATATATCCTTTATTCTTCTATAACCTTCACTTGAAACTTGCTTTATAACTATGGGGAAAGTACTCTGTCATCTTCTACATTTATAATCAGTAACAACGTGAATATAAAACACTCCATAAACAAACAAAAACTGGAAAAAGACCAAGCCATAATACTACACTACGAATCAGATCTAAGCCATATCCTAAAGATAAATGTGTAAGGTGAGCACACTACCCGGGAACACTGTATTAACTTGTTTTGTCTTGCTTCCATGAAGTGCCTTTATATTAAATGGTTTCCTAGTAACAGCAAAGAGTTGAAACTATACATCTATAACTGATTCCTGCCTTCTGATTGTATGGGTTTTAAATTTTTTTATGGGGAGGAATATTCAGTTCATAAAGGGTCTTGCCTTCCTTACTACAAATAATTAGCCTATGTTCCAGAGAATTCTGTCTGTTATGATACACCACTGAGCAGGCAGGATACCAGGTGTCATGACTCAGTTCAGGGACCAAAAGTGAGTAACACTCTACTTTGAAAACCTTTTCAGTGCTCATTCCCTATGGCTTCCAAGATAAGCTACTACTTTTCTTTATCTCTCTGCTCTTTAATGCATAATAAAAAGAAAGAAAGAAAGAAAGAAAGAAAGAAAGAAAGAAAGAAAGAAAGAAAGAAAGAAAGAAAGAAAGGGAAAGGAAAGGAAGGGAAAGGAAAGGAAAGGAAAGGAAAGAAAAGAAAAGAAAAGAAAAGAAAAGAAAAGAAAAGAGAAAAGAAAAGAAAAGGAAGACATGTATCCTAGAGCCCTGTGGTAAGGAAAAGCAACTTGATGTTTATGAAGTCTTTCAAGAGAGATCATAATCTTAGGTGATTCTGTTAAATGTCCTGGCCTGATCCATGAATTTACTTGGCTATGAAAGAGTTCCGTTAGAACACTGATCCAATTTCTTAATTGTAAAGGCAAAGGCGATTAAGACCTTAGAGTCAATGCGTCTTGAAGGTCACAGTTGTTAGCTGAAGTCCCAATGCCATAATTAGGACTTCCCATTCTCCCTTTCCCTGATTATGTCCATAGTTTTCACACTGGCACCCCCTCCTTTATGTCCAGAGCTAGGTCATTGAGATCTAAGGATTATAAAGGAACAGGGGAAGGTAGGTACTGAAGGAAATAAATAGACTATAATTGTGATTTTTCTGTGTAAAGTTCAGGCTTTTAAACTTTTTAAAACTTTTCTCTAAATTACTTGAAAATGCCAATATTTTAGTGCTAGAATTTTGTAATACTTAGAAAAAGTCAAACCAATCTCACATGTCCCATGTTATAAGACAGCATTTGAACTCAAGACTATAAAAGAGTTGTTACTTTAAAAAATCCATTTTTGGCATTTTGAAATATTCAATCACTGCAGCAAAATTACTGCTGTTCCTAATCCACTAGGTTGACATTTAATGAATGTTCATGATGAATCCATTCTCTAGTTGGTTGAACCCTATAATTTTCTTGCTTCTTCATTTTATAATATTTGTAATAAAGGTGCCATGCATAATTCCTCTGAAAAGGTCAGTATACTCTTTGATTAACCATAACCCTTTCTGGTTTTCTGGGTGTATATTTGTCAGAGCATAGACTATTGTACCATGATTTTAAATTTTAGGTTATATAGATTGGTTATGTTTATCTCATTGCTTACTGAAATAGTTACTTGCAGACATTTAGAAAATTGGGATAATAAAAACCAATGTTATTTATTGCTCTCTCAGAAGTTAGAAACCCAGACCAATGTATAGCCCATGCAGGTAACATGAATGGGTAGAGCACCAAGATGCATATAAGTCCAATAGAGAGACAAAAGCTGTTCCAGACCAGAGCATGTGTGCTCTCTTTTTATAGCAATCAATGTTTTGAAAGCATTTTAATCATTATATTTGGCATGGACAACACATGTTGGGCTGATTCTCCCACCCTTTTGGTCTGCAAAATTCAGCATATCAGTTTTCTGAGAGACATGACAATAAGGAAGATTAAAAAGTTAGTACTTCCACATATAGATTTTTTTCTTTAGGCTTTAAGAATTTCCCCCAATCTGTAATCAGGTAGATCTTCAACCTGTGTGATGGTGTATCCATTTCATCTTAATGAGAATGACTCAGGATCCCTAGGAATTTGCCGGATCATTTAAAAGAAGTCTCTAGAACCAGATGGTGTCAACTCAAATTTTGGCTCCCCTTTATAGCTATATGCCCCTAAGCAGGTCCTTTACTCTGAATCTGTTTTCTCATCTGTGAAACAGTAATAACAGCAGTAATGGTAACACCAACGCCTATTCCATGGGGCAGTTGCAAGGATTAAAGATGTGACACACATAAAGTATTAAAGAGTGCTTAGTTATTATTATTATTGTACCGTCCTCATTATTAAGTTGCCATGCCTGAGAGATCTTAGCCCTGACATGGTTGCCCAAGTGGATGCAACTCAGAAGTTTCCTTCTAACAGAAAACAGAGGCAACCCCAAAAACAATGTCGAAACGTAAGGTGAAAAGGAAACTAAACTAGAAAATATTTGGAAAGGTAAGTATCTGGTTGCAGCAGATTTTTTATTTTGAACCCAACCCATGATTCTGGCTACATCAGACTAGAGAAATGCTTATGGTTTCCAGCCAGCTGGTAGGGCTTGCAAGTGCCGTAGCTTTTTCTCTGAGAAGGTGGAATTAATAACGATGATGATTATGATAATAGGAGCAGTTGCCATTTAGTGCTTAGCATTTACCAGATGCCAGGTTACACAATTTACAAGCATAATCTCACTTCATATTTAGGGCAAAAATCATTATCTCTTTTAAAAATGAGAAAGCCAGTGTTAAACCAAATGAAGTAATTTATCTGGAGTCACACAGTAAGTGGCCAAGTTAGAATCCAAACCTAAGTTTATCAGATTCCTATGTTCTCACGGCTACTGTTTCCCCAGGGCCAAGTTCTCTCATCAGTATTTGTGGCCATCTGAAAGGAGTCACTGTGGCTAAGTGAGCTAAAATGGAAGAGGCATCGAGCCATAATAGATCTCTGGAGATCAGCTAGGCCAGCTTGCTTCTTTCCATCAGGTGAATGACTCAGCCATCTAAGACAGATGCTTGCTAGTTTCTTTTTTTCAAAAGACCTTCAAGGGTAGTCACTTCACAACCTCCTCAGAAGCAGAGGAGCAAAACTGGTCAAGCATTCAAAGTAAGGCCTAAGTGGGCAGATGTGCTCTTTGTGACTCAGGACCCCCAGCTGACAGACTTAGTGGGAGAAGTTCTGCTTGAGAACTTTCTATGTAACATGCTACAAAAACCAGACTCCAAGTCTTCAGTCCAGAAAAATTGCTTTGCTTTCTGTGATTACTGTATGGATTTATCCAGTGGCTTCAGCTGTACCAGAATGTGTTTGGTATTTGTCATAGAACTATTTACCTTCCACACTTTTCTCTTCCTGCCATCTATAACTTGTACATTTTCTTGACCTTTTTTCCCTTTCATGGAAAATCTTACCTTTGATGCAAATTCTATGCACAAAAGTGACAAATACTTGATAATCAGCAGCTGCCACTAATTTGTAAAGTGACAGGTATCATTACTTTGGTTTAGTTATAAAATTCAAATGCAACAGGATTTAGTTGCTTATTTGTCCTCCCTGCTAGACTGTAAAGTCCACATCACCAAAGCTAACACAATGTCCTAACCATATTACGTATTCAATGACAAAAGGAGAAAAGATCAAGGGTTGAGTCTCTACAAATTCCCTGTTTCAACAAGGCTGAGCCACTCGACTTCTCTGAGATTATTACTAACAAGAGTTTTATAACACAACTCACAGAATTACCATAAGGAGTTATAAAAACAATAGTGGTGGTTGTTAGTGTTATTTTTTATTTTTATTATTATTTTCATTATGTAGTTCAGAGACCACTTTTCAAAAAATAGGGAACTGAGGCTTGTACAAATGTCCTCCGCCCAAGTTCACATAGCAGAAGAGTGAAAACCTAGGGCATTAGTTTGAAGCTGCCCTAACAAATTATCACACATATGATGACTTAACAACAGAAATGTGTTCTCTCATAGTTTTGGAGCTTAGAAGTCTAAAACTTGGTAGGAATTCACTTCCTCTGGCAGGTGGAGGGAGAATCTCGTCCTTGCTTTTTCCAGCTCCTGGAGGCAGCCCCACCATTCCCCCCATCATTCTCATCTCTGCCTCTGTCTTCACGTGGCCTTCTCCCCTGTATGAATGTCTAATCTCCCTCGGCCTTGCTCTTAGTAAATCTGACACTGACGAGTAGATTTAGGTTCTACCCAGATAGTCCAGAATAATCCTCTCATCTAAAGATCCTTAGCTTAAATACATCTGCAAAGACCTTTACCTAAATAGATTCACATTCATGGTTTCTGGGGCTTAGGACACAGATATACGTTTTTGGGAGCCACCGTTTAGCTCACTATACCTGGTCTCCATGTATTTAGATACTGCCTATGCTCTCCCAGTATGGATCCCATTGGAATTCTTGCAATGAGAACTGTTGGACTCCTTGAATCAACAAAGTACATAGCTTTGTTGATAATGACTGTATATAATCTTTATTTCAGGGACGGGTCATTAAGGAATCACAGTTCTCCCAGCTTCAAAGAAATAACATTAATTTGCTTGAATATTAACATTGCTTTTAGTTTTGAATGATACATTTTTGAAGTATTCAAAACTAATTGATCTACGCATTTTTTAGTTTGCAGCTGAATACTAATTCAGACTGAACTTGCCTAAGCAAAAGTGAATTAGCGAATGCACTTGAATTTTGGTGGCATTACTGAGCTAAATGTGGAAGTCCTTCACAAAAGATCAGCTACAGAAATCATCTTGCTATGAGACACATGTCAGAACCAATTCCTTTTACTTAGCAATCACCTGTAATATTAAAAGGTATTTTGTTTTTACTCAGAATCTTCCCTTCCCTAAGAGAAAAAGAGAAAGAGAGATACTTAGTTTAAATTCTTAGTTTTAAAATGAGTATCATAATAATAAGCCCTATAAAATTAACATAGGAGTATATGGATACTGTGTGTTTTTAAAACACAGTTTTTGAGATGCCAGTATGCATGGGAGCATTCCCTAGTGCATAAAGATTTGCAAAGCAGAGCTCAGCTTTCATAAAAGATAGGGATATCTCTGTCACACCACCAATGACCTGAGACATGTAACTTCCTTAGGGAAGTACTATTATTTTCATTATGGTTGCTTGGGGGCAGCAAGTTCAGTTGCTGAATTATTTCCACATTACAGACAATGAAATGAAGAAAGCTAACCTTGTATAAAATGCTGTAAACAGAATGCCAGAGTTCAAATGGGGAAAAAAAAAAACAACTTCACAATTAGTTTCTTCCTAAATGGAAACAGGTTTACTTGCTAGAAACAGATCACACATTTCACTCCTGATTCCTATCACACTTCCGCTTTTTTTCCCTGTAGCTATAATAAGGCTAGTTAATCACTTTATCTATTCAGCAAGCCTATTAATCTCTGCTATTAACCTACAAGACCTTAGCAGACAAGGTCCAAAAGCAAGTTTTAAGACCTCACTAGTATTATTAGTGGTGTGATGATGTTTCTCCATCTTTTGCCTTTACCCATAAACATTTGGGTTATTTCCATCTATAATGGAAAAAGGGAGTTTGGTTTTTATTTTACAATTTGTTTATGGAAATTTAGTCAACACACAGTGTTACATTAGTTTCAGGTATACAACATAGTGATTCAACAACTCAATGCTATGATCACCACAAGAGTAGCTGTCACTATACAATGCTATTACAATACCATTGGCTATATTCCCTATGCTATATCTTTTATCACTATGACTTACTCATTCCTTTACTGGAAGCCTATATCACCCACTCCTCTTTACTCCATTTTGCCCATCCCCCACTCCTCTCCGCTCTGGCAAATACCACTTTGTGCTCTGTATTTATGAGTCTGTTCTGGGGGGGCGGGGGGTGTTGTTGTTTATTTGTTTTGTTTTTAAATTCCATATATTAGTGAAATCATGTAATATTTGTTTTCTCTATCCAACTTACTTCACTTAGCATCATACCCTATAGGTCTATGCATGTTGTCACAAATGGCAAGATCTCATTCTTTCCTATAGCTGAGTAATATTCCATTATAATATATACTATGACTTCTTTATTTATTTCTCTATTGATAAACATTGAGGTTGCTTCCATATATTGGCTGCAATAAGCATAAGGTACATATATTTTTTTGAATTAGTGTTTTCATTTTCTCTGAGTAAATACCCAGCAGTGGAATTACTGGATCATATGGCATTTCTATTTTTAAATTTTTGAGGAACCTTCATACTGTTTTCCATAGTGGCTGCCCCAATTTACATTCCCACCAACAGTGTACAAGGGTTCTCTTTTCCCCACATCTTTGCCAACATTTGTTGTTTCTATCTTTTCAATAATAGCCCTTCTGACAGGTATAAGGTTTCTGATTTGCATTTCTTTGATGATAAGCAATAATGAGCATCTTTTCATGTGCCTGTTGACTGTGTGAATGTCTTCCTTGGAAAATATCTTTTTGGGTCCTCTACCCATTTTTTAATTGGATTCTGTGCTTTTTTGTTTTAGTTTGTATAAGTTCTTTATATATTTTGTATATTAACTCCTTATGGTAAATATCATTTGTAAATGTGTTCTCCCACTCAGTAGATTGCTTTTTCATTTTGTTGGTTGTTGCATTACCCCTGCAAAAGATTTTTAGTCTGTTAATTCCAATCATTTATTTTTTATTTTGTTTCCCTTCCCTGAGGAGACATATCCAGAAAAAGATTGCATTTAGTATTATTTCTTATTTACATTTCCCAGGAATGACTTACTTGTTTCAACTGCCAAATTTACAGACTTCTGTGATCACCTCATTTGCAGCTACCAGTATGGAATTATCTCATTCCATAGTGTGTAGGAAAAATAATAAGGAAAAAGGGTAACCTTTTTTTTTTGCCTTGATCATACTTACTGAATCCACAACAAGGAATGAACAACAAAGTTCTATGGAGCTTTGTTATGGGAAGTTGAAAGGACTAACATAACATTCAGGTAGCCATTCCTATGAATGAGCCTTAGAGAAGGAATAACTCACATTCACATCTGCGAAGAATGACAAATTGCTGCCTGGGAGGCTATTAATAGTTGGGAATATCACATAAAACTTGCAATGCCACACACATGTCGTTTAGGACACAAAGTTTACAGCATATGGAAATTTGCTATGTTTCAAATCTTCCGTATCTTTCAGGTGTATTTTCCTGTCCATTCACCACTTTTAATAGTTAGGAACAAAGAATGAAAAGCATGTGCTATGTTTTATATTGGAATCCTCATAATTGATTAAACTATTAAAGAAATATTTCACCCTTTGTAAATAATATTCACTGCCTAATCTACCAGTAGAAAAATACTAGGATGAAGCTCCACTGTAGCAGTTCTGTGTGTATGCTGAGGAGGAAGGATGCTGATTCTAGGAGAGACTGACAGTCAACAGTTCACAGCCTTTTTTTCTGCAGAACTCTGAAAATCTTTGATGCTGTAATATTCATTGTGTATCCCATCAAGCAAATACAGTAAATAGTAACTCTCAAACTTATTCCATGATAAATCCCCTTTTTGGTCATGGAAAAGCAATGTTCTCAGAATAAACTTTGCAGTAACTATTAGCATAGTATAATATATTGGAATGGGAGTGTAGTAAAAATGTCAGCTTGGATTCTTATCCTGGATCTGCCACAAACAGGGCACTTCAAGCAAATCACTTGACAGCTCCAGGCTTGAGTTTCCTTGGGGAGTACAAATAAATGATGTCTTGTGTCCTTCGAAAAATTGCAATCCTATAATTCTCTGCCTGTGTGTAAGGAGGTTCTTGTATAATATCCACATTTCTATTCTACAAGTTTCGTTATGTTCTGCTGGTTTCAGTGAGAATCATCAATGCCCCCTGGAATATTTAAATGATTAAATAATCTGAAAGCGGTTAATATTTTGGAGGTACCATAACCATGAACAAATAATCCAAATTGGATTCACTATCAAAATTGAAAGTGGCAGGCTGACACTTTGATCTATACCCCAACAAAGAGTTGGACAAGATGTTGGCACACACAATGTTATGGGGAAAGTGAGTAGTTGAGGCACTGAAGGCCTAGAACTTTTCCTTACAGCATTAGTTCAAACATCCATCCCCTTCTCTCCAGGGTCTGATGCCAAATGGCTTCACATAGGTACTTTTATTTTGCCCGTTCCCATTTGTTATTCTCTTTCTTTCTCTCCAAAGAATATGGAGAGGAACTTTTGCAATTGGGATTTGGCAGGAACCCAATACCCCTTTCCCCCCACAACTCAAGTACCACTCCTATAGGAAAACAGAGGGGACTTTCTGTAATATATTTATTAAATAGGTAAGAAACTTAAAAGTTTTCTCATAGCAGTCTTATTTGAAAATAACAGAAGGCTCTCCTTTGATTCAAATTTGTTTTGAATCCAAAGAAAGTATCTATGATCTTTTAAAAAATGAATCCAATTTTTAGAAAATTTGATTGTGGGTAATCTTTTTATTGTACCTAATTTTTATGGGTTCATTACTGCAGAAAATTTAGACAACTCCTCAGACTTCTGAAAATTACTTTTCTTATCCTTTCATTAGTCACAGAAATAGCTGGAAAAAAAGAATAGGCTGTTTTATAGAATTGTTCATTAGTGCTTTCTCGACAATTAAGATAAAAGAAGTTAAATTTGTGTTTATTTCCCTTTTTTAATTAAATCCAAGCACATCTCAATTTATGTACTTGGGTTTTGACCAAAAAACTGGATCTAAATCATCCTGTAACTTGCACGTCTGAACTTGGTGGCTTTCAACTTCATCAGTGCAGTTCTTAATCAAATAGAATTATTGAGAGATGTCATGTATAGGATTATATATGGAGATATTCTAGAAACCATACACTGAAAGTTGAGAAATTCATTAGTTTGGCTGACAAGAATTTGAGATTCCTTAAAGCCAATCAAGTAGAATCTTTTAACATACCCTGATCTAAAAATACCACTTGATCAAATTTACTTTTCAATATCCCTTTTAATTCCATAGTATGGTTTTTAATACACCCTTATTTCTCTGAGAAAAAATGGAAATGAAAAGCTGGAGTCTAAAAATAAAATCCATACTTAATACACAAGCTAAATATACCCCCAAGTTTTCTCATTGCTACATTAATTCAATGAAATCTAATTTAGGCTAGCACCACTGTTCTGAATAAAGATGAATAAGTACTACCAGTTCACATTGTATTTCAGCTTCTTTCTTTAAGACTTATCAGGAGAAATGTTAATTGCTTAAGTTCATGCATAATATCATGTGTTCTTTAAAGTTTTCTGAAAGAAAGATTAAATGAAGGGTATACATAACTTTGCATTTATTTTTGGCTTCATCCTGTTCTGTTGTCATACCCCCAGAGTATTTGTCCTGACTTCATACTCTTCTGTAAGAGTTAATTTTTCCAAATCCAAATATTATGTTGCTCAATGCATCACACCCACTCCATACCTAAATTCTTACTATAGCTCTTGTTGATTTTATTAGTGTTTCCCACACCAGTGAACTCTGGTTCTGTAGGATATTATTAATAAAGTCACCTCCAAAGTGTTCAGAGCTCACCTAAGTTTAGGAAATGATGGGTTAAACAAAGTTAAAACAAGTTTTCTTACTATTGCGACTAAACCACAAAATATTTTATTTTATTTTTAACTTCATTTATTTTTGATGGAGAGAGAGACAGCCGGAGTGGGGAGGGGCCTAGAAAGAGGGAGACACAGAATCCGAAGCAGGCTCCAAGTTCTAAGCTGTTAGTAGAGAGCCCGACGCAGTTCTTGAACCCATGAACCATGAGATCATGACCTGAGACAAAGTCAGATGCTTAACCACCTGAGCCACCGTATCCCATAAATGACAAAATATTTTAAAATCGTTTCTATTTTAATAAGAATACTCTGTGGAAAACAAAATGCAATACTAGGGTGTCAGCACTGTCTGCAGGATGACGCTTTCTAGTTGCATGTCTCTTATTTTTGTGCAGACACCTGTCAGTCATTTGATAACCACACTATATATTTTTAATGCCTCTTGATCTTTGTGTTTGCTGTCCCTTGACAACTTTAAAAATTAAGCAAGAGAGATCGTCAAGTAGCAAATGAGTTTATTCAGGAATAGAGTTGGAATCACAATGAGGATACAAAGTACGGTGAACCATAGGCAAGGCTACTGCAGAAAGGGGGAGAGCATACTTTTATAAAGGGAAGGAGGAAGTTGGGGGAGTTGTTTTGAACAAAACTTCACTGGAGAAAATGGGGAGTTCAGAGTATTGGCAGCAGACAGTCATTTTGCTGTTGCTGGGCAGAAAGGGAATCTTACTTCTTCCTGCTGAACTGTGCAAGGTGAGACGGTAATAGTGTATGAGAGCTCCTTGTTCATGACTTCCTGACTCCATTTTGAATGAGATTACCTTTATTCATTCTAATACTCTTATCCGGGCATTCTTTCCTCTCTTTTTTCTCCTCTTGAAATCTTGTGGGGTTGTTTATTTTTTTTTTTTTTGAGATCAAGACTGCATGTTATGTACTAATTATTTTCCTGCAAGAAAACTAACTTTCTCCTTTGTATTCCCATAAGCACTTTGTTTACACATGTGCTAAAACTTTTGCCAATGTCTGTTTTGAATCAGGTAGTTCTCCACACCTCCCTACAAGATGAGGAACTCTTCAGAAGCAGTGCTGGGCTTAATTTATCTTTACCTCTTTTGTTTCTTAGCACTCCACCAGGCATGTAATGAGTAGTCATCGTGGCTGAACAGAATTGAATTGAATAACTGCAAAACCTTAAGTCAAACACTGTCACTCCTCTGCTCAGGAACCTGCAGTTGGTCCCACTGTCACTCAGAATAAGAGCCAAAACGGGTCCACAAGGCCCTAAACAGTCCCTCACTTTCCTCGCCCCAGTACCTCCATGACCCCATGTTTTAACTGCTCTCTTCCTCATTCATTCCACTCCAGTTAAAATGGGCTCCTGGTATTCCTCACAGAAGGAATCCCCTAAGCCCTCACCTGGTCAAATCTTTCAGCTCCTTCAAGCCTTTGCTCTAATGTCGCCTACTTCCTCAGACCTCCCCTGAGCCCATGATCTAAAGTTGCAGCTGCCCTTCCAGCTCTCCCAGTCTTTCTTACTGTGCTCTGTGTTTTTGCTTCTCCTGCAGCTTCACTGCCTTCTAACATACTTTGTAATGAAAATTTATTGTGGGTTTTTTTTTTTTCCTACCTCATCTGGATAGATATAAATTCTGCAAATCACATATTTGTCTCATTTGTTTATTATTGTGTCCCAAGCCCCTAAAACCAGGTCTGGCCAATCTTAAGCACTTCATAAACGTATGTTAAAGGAATTGAATAAATGAGTATGGTCTTCACCCACCCCTTTTCTACTACAGTGAGTTTGTGATATCTGCTTGTCATAATATATTCATACTGAATTTAGTAAGATCAGCATAGTTTCTGTCGGCTTTTATTATTGAAATATTGTTCTCTTCACCTCAACTGAGTCCAGCTGTGAAGGCAGCAAAACATTGCATCAATTAAAACATTCCAATTAACACTAATCAGGAAGAGCAATATTAATAACACAGCTGAACTGAGTTGTTGAACTTTCATAGCCTCACATATCACTCGATGTATAGCATGTCAATTTCAAACGTAATTTTTGTTCCCTTTCATGAATTTTGGGAAAATAATAAAGACCTTCTTCAGAGGAGAAAAAGAAAGTGTTAAAAAGAAAGTGGGTCTCTATTTTAAAATACGATGGTTTTGCTCTTCAATCCAAAATAACATTTCTTTCAGGGCACCTGGGTGACTCTGGGGGTTAAGCCTGACTTTGGCTCAGGTCATAATCTCATGGTTCATGAGTTCACATCCCACATCAGGCTCTGCACTGACAATTCAGAGCCTAGAGCCTGCTTCAGATTCTATGTCTCCTGCTTCAGATTCTATGTCTCCCGCTCTCTCTCTGCCCTCCCCCACTCATGTCCTCTCTCTCTCTCCCTCTTTCTCTCTCAAAAATAAATGAACTTAAAAAAAAAATGAAGTAACATTGCCTTCATCATCATTATAGTTAATTAAGAGCAATATTTCATGGTATGTTCTCTCCACCAGAACACTGAGATAGGTTTGGGCAGCCTAAAAAGTGTGCAATGGCTTTCTTGCCATCCAGGAGTTTGCAGTCTCCACTGAAAGGGTTTGGGATTGTAGACTAAGACCATTTACTTATTTTTTCAGCTTTATTGAAATATAATTGATATATCATTGTGTAAGTTTAAGGTGTACAATGTTTTGATTTGATGTATTTATATACACCAAAATGTGACTCCAATAGCTTTAGCTAACACCTGCATCCTATCATATACTTACCTTTTATGGTTTTGCAATGGGAACATTTAAGATCTACTCTCTTAGCAACTTTCAGCAATAGAATACATTATTGGGGGTGTCTGTGTGGCTCATTCACATGAGTGTCCAACTTCAACTCAGGTCATGATCTCACAGTTCTTGGGTTCGAGCCCCGCATCAGACTCTGTGCTGACAGCTTAGAGCCTGGAGCCTGCATTGGCTTCTGTTCTCCCTCTTTCTCTGTTCTCTGTCTCTTTCTCTCTCTCTCAAAAATAAATACTAAAAAAATAGAATACATTATCATTAACTATAATCACTATGCTGTATATTAGATACTCAGAACTTATTTGTGTTAAAACTGTAAGTTTGTACCCTTTAACCAACATCTCCCCATTTCCTCCACCTTCCCCTAGTAACCACCAGCCTACTCTGTTTCTATGAGTTTGGCCTTTCTAGATTCCTTATATACATGATAACAAATAGTATTTGTCTTTCTCCTACTTATTTCACTTAGCATAATCCTCCAGGGTTCATCAATATTGTCATAAACGGCAGGAATTCCTTCTTTCTCATGACTGAATAATATACCATTGTGTATATATGTTTATCTATACACATATATATGTATCACATCTTTCTTCATTCATCTGTTGGCAGACACTCAGGAAATGAAAAAATTGATATCTGCAGTGCCTTGTTTACTGAAGCCTTATTCACAATAGTCAAGATATGGAAATGACCATATAGTTGATTTATTAAAAGTTTAACTTTGAACAAATCTCTAAACTTTTCTGAATTTCAAATGTTGCCTTCTGTACAGTGCAGTTAGTACTTAATGCCATCACTGTCTACTTCACGCAGAGATGTTTTGATGATCAGATGAATTATTATGAATAACTCCTTTTTTAAACTTTAAAGATAAGGACAGTACAAATTCATAGAGACAGAAAGTGAGAATGGTAGTTGTCAGAGGCTGGGGCAGGAGAGAGTGGGCAATGGGTAGTTATTGTAAACAGGTATAGAATTTCAGTTTTATGATATGAAAATAGTTATAGAAATAGATGGTGGTGATGGTAGCACAACATTAGTAATGTATTAAATACAACTGAACTGTACACTTAAAAATACGTAAGAGGGGAAATTTTATGTTATGTATATTTTACCTCAATAAAAACAAATGGGGGAAAGTGTACACACCACAAGGAGCCTTGGTGAAGAGCTACTTTTGGGTTGAAGAGCTATTTTGGCTAGGTAGTTCGGTGACTTGGAAAATTAAGACAGCTCCATAATTCATGAATATTCAACAGAAGTGAAGCTGTTTTACAAAGTACTATATAAAATATATGGAAACATCATTGGTGTACTAGCTACTATTATTATTACTACTATGTCTAATAGTTTTATTGTTGTCACTGTTGTTATTGCTAAACTATTACATATTATTTCTGTCATTATCATTATCATCATTTTCTTCATAATCATCATTTTACCTAGAGCATGGCCTAGGGAATAACATTTTTTATATCAGCTTTGTTTAAACTCTGTGTAAGATACTGAATATTTAACTGTGGCATTTATCAAATGCCAACAAAGTGCTCAGTCCTGAGCTGGTTGCTGGGTATACATTGACAATCTCTCAAATTTATCTTTAACCCCAAAATAAGCATTCCTAGCTCCTTTATGATCATCCATGAACATGTGCAGAACAGCAAATATTTGAATCATTCAACACATTTTCCCTGATGAAGTTGAACAAGGTGAGGTTCAGCCTCTTATTTCATCTCTCGTCCTATAAACAAATATCCTTTTGGCAATCTACTTAATGCCATGTTTTTTTGCATTTTTGTGTTCTTTGTTGGCAATTTCATTCTTTAAAATAGCTCAAAGCATGGTGCTGGAGTGCAGTCTCATGTTCCTAAATGCTAGAAGGCTGTGATGCGCTTTATGGGAAAAAAAAATCTGTATGTTACATAAGCTCCGTTCAGACATGTGTTAGAGTGCTGTTGGATAGAAGTTAATGTTAATGAATCGATATTATATATTAAAGTGTATTTAAACAGAAACACATGGGACATCTGGGTGGTTCAGTCCATTGATCATTTGACTTCAACTCAGATCATTATCTTGTGATCTGTGAGTTCAAGCCTCACATTGGGCTCTCTGCTAACAGCTCAGAGCCTGGAGCCTGCTTTGGATCCTGTGTCTCCCTCTCTCTCTGCCCCTCTTCTGCTTGCACTCTGTCTCTCTCTCAAAAATAAACAAACATTTAAAAATTAAACAGAAACACACATAAAACATTATATATTGATCATCTGATGAAAACTAGGGACTTGGAGAAACTTAACCATGTGTTTCCCCTTAAGGACAATGTTCAGTATTTGCTAATTCGGTGTTTGCAGCAACTTTACAGAACATAACTATCACCAATGATGAGAATTGATTATAGATAACTGACTGTGTGGTGTTGTGGTTGGAAGTAAGACCTAGACTTACATGAGAATAACAGAACTTTAATACTTTTGTACTTTTAAAGAATATATGAAGGGCAGAAATGGTGGGAGAGAGGCAAACCATGAGAGACTCTTGAATGCTGACAAAAACTGAGGACTGATGGATGTGGGGGGGAGGGGAGTGGGCATGGAGGAGGGCACTTGTGGGGATGAGCACTGGGTGTTATGTGGAAACTAATTTGACAATAAACTATTTGTAAAAAAAAAAAGAAAAAAATAAAATAAAATAAAAATTAAAAAAAAAGAACATATAGGAGAATACTCTTATGGCTTTGGGATAAGGAAGAGTTTTTTAAATAAGAAAACATGAGTGAAGCGTGTCTGTTGGCTCAGTCAGTTAAATATCTCTTATCAGTTAAATATCAGTTAAATAACTCTTGATCTCAACTTAGTTCATGATCTCACAGTTCGTGAGATCGAGCCCCACATCAGGCTCTGTGTTGATGGCACAGAGCCTGCTTGGCATTCTGTCTCTTTCTCTCTGCCCCTCACCTGCTTGTGTGTTTGTTCTCTCTCTCTCTCTCTCTCCCTCTCTCTCTCTCTCTCAAAATAAATAAATAAATAAACTTTTTAAAAAAAGAATAAAAACATTGGCCACAAAGAAAACATTGATGTATACATAGGACTTATAATCATCATCATCAAAAAATACCAGGAAGAGAGTTGAGGGGGGAATCATATATGCAGAAAAGATATTTGTAAAAATATAATTGAATAAGAAAAGGTCTCAAAGAAATCTAGTTACTCAGTTAGAAACAGACAGAAATCTAATAGATGACCAGTTAAATTACATGAACTAATATTTTAAGAATAAGGACATGTGAGTGGCCCATAAGCCCATTAAAAAATTATTAGTCACCAATCAATGCAAGTTAGAGGTAATAAATTACCATTTCATTCACTGTATTTGCAAAATTAAAAGAATAAGTGTTGGTAAGGAACAGCAGCCGGCAATTCTCATTTAGGCTGACAGGATTGAAAATTATCTCAACCAGTTTAGAAAACTGATTGTGTAACTGTCTTCTGAACTACTAAATCTAAAATTTTTTGATACTCTTAATTATATATACTGTACACCAGAGAAACATTTGAAAATGTACCAGAAAATGTACCCTTATAGCAGGTGAGTTTGTAATAGCCAAGAGGCAAAACAGCAACAACTGTGTGTGGACAGTGGAAAGGATATATAAACTGTGTAAATTCCTACAAAGAAGTATTAAACCACAATGAAAATGAATGAACCACAGCTGTACTCATCGAAGTTGACTCTGAAAGAAATAATGTTAAACAAAATTAGCAAGTCTCAGAGGAATATGTACTACAATTCCATTTTTATAAAGCACACATCACTTTCAAGACTAACTACAGTATTTAGGAATACATATATATCTGATAAAACCATAAGAATAAAACACAGAGTGATGAACAGAATAATTAGTGTGGAGGGTACAATCCTGGAGGAATGCACAGGGGCTTCAAAGTTACTGACCATACTCCATCTGTAAATCTGAGGGTGGAGTTCACAGATGTGCATTTTATTCTTCTTTGGATGCTACAAAAAACATTATACGTTTACCCTTATATGTTTAATATGTCATACAATAATAAATTTAAAATAAGAGGAAACATCAGGTTATCTGGAACTAGATAGTCTGGATTCAAATTTGGGTATTACTTACTACCAATGTAAATTTAAGCAAATTGTTTTCCTTTTCTGAGTCTCTGCTTGCTCATACATAAAAGAGACTATTTTAGTACCCACCTCATGATATGGTCAAGATGATTAAATGACTTAATACCTGAAAAGCAGTTAGATTAGTGCCTGGCACAGAGTAAGCACTGAATAAATCTTAGCTCTCTGCGCTATTTTTACCACTCCAACCCAGAGCCACCTCTAAATTAGTACCAAACTTCCAACTTAACAAGAAGGATGTGAACATTCCTCTTATCACTTGAATCTTAGGATTCCTTAGCAAAAATCCAAAATACCTTCATCAATTCACCATTTCACCAGTCACACACATACACATGCACACACACACACACACACACACACACACACACACACACACACACATTTCAGGGACATTTAAAAATGTCTCTATCTTTTGCCCTGTTTTGTAGTATCCTGCTAAGTATGGCTTCAGCTACAGTGTTTAAAGAAGTCTGTGGAAATTGAGTGCCACAGTGAAGTTTGATGTGGTAGACTTTCTTGGTTCAGAAGAGCAACTTTCACACTGGAATCTTCTGGAAACTCCAGCAGAAAAGTTATGAGGCAGAGACACACCTGGAAATGTCAGAATGGAAAATGATCTCAGGAGTAACACTGCACAGATGGAAAGATGACAGGGCAGTGCTGACATGCAAGATGAGGCTGTAGCTAGATATGAGCTGGTCTCATATTTTTTGAAAATGAGAGCACTAGTAATTTCAGTGGTTGATGCAGTCTGGAGCACACTTGATGCTAGAGCTCTCATAAGAGCCCAGTGTCACCTTGCAGTAGAGTGAAGTGGTGCCCTGCATTGCCTGTGTGCATTGACCTGCATTAAAGAAACTGGGGAGAATGAACAAGCCTGCATGGGGGAAGGAGAGGAACCAGGTCATTGGTTCTGACATAAACCCAAGATCGAAGCCTCTTGGTTCCCATACACTTGGGTTTACCATCTGTGCAAATGGAATGTTGACTGGGTGATGTGCCCCCAGCAAAAAGTACCTCCTTTCATCTCCCATAGAACCTTCTCTCTACTGCTAAAGTACTGATTACTTCCTTTATACCTTGTATTGAGCTATTTATGTGCTTCTCTAATATAGATTGTAAACTTTTTTTAATTGTTTAATGTTTGTTTACTTTTGAGAGAGAGAGGAAGAGCATAAGCAGGGGAAGGCAAAGAGAGAGGGAGACACAGAATCTGAAATAGGCTTCAGGCTCTGAGCTGTCCATACACAGCCTGATGTGGGGCTTGAACTCATGAACCATGAGATCATGATGTGAGTTGAAGTTGGATGCTTAACTGACTGAGCCATCCAGGTGCCCCAGATTGTAAACTTCTTGAGATCAGGAACCATTTTGATTTATCTTCATATTCGCAGCATCTACCACATATGACACCATAAAGAATATAAATGGGGAGAAGGGAGGAAGGAGGGGGAATGAGGGAAGCAGATCAGACTAAACAAAGGATGGTGTTGTGGACTGAATGATTATGTCTCCCCAAAATTAATATGTTAAAATCTTAACCCCCAGTGTGACAGTATTAAGAGGTGGAGCCTTTGGGAGGTGATTAGGTCAGGAGAGTGGATCTCCCTTGAATGAGATGAGTCCCCTTCTAAGAAGAGACAGGGAGGGATTCCTATCTCTCCATTCACTACCACATGAGGATACAGTGAGGAGACAGCCTTTTGCAACCAGGAGGCAGATCTTCACCAGATACCAGATCTGCAAGCATCTTAATCTTGGACTTCCAGTCTCCAGAACTGTGAGAAATAAATGTTTGCTGTTTAACCCACCCAGGCTGTGCTGTATTTGTTATAGCAGCCCAAACATACTAAGGCAGTAAGATTCCCCCAGCTCTGAAATTCTCTGGCTCTGTAGGATTTCTGAGGCAGAAGACAGTAATGTTCTCTTAAAGTAGCACATAAATTATCACAGTACTGGTTGGGTGATTGTCTGCCTTTAGGAAATCAGTGTATATTTAGCATGTCTGCTCAGTTGTTTCTGCCATTTCTTCAGTTATTTAGAGTTATTTTGGAGTTTTATGTTTGTTTTTACTGGGGAATTGCATTAAACTTTTAGATGCAAAATGAAAATATTTATTAGGCTCCTCAGATGTTACCTGAACTAACGTGACTTTAACTTCAGTTCTAAATAAGAAAGTACAAAACTAAATCAAGACTGCTGTGTCACTTGGCACTACTTTGCACCCTTCTTGGCATTCTCTGTGGGGGCCAAGAGCTGAGTTGGCAGAAGGAGAGTGATTTATTCTTGCACATTTGGAAGTAGGAAGGAAAGTAAAAAGATTCTACTTTTACATGACCTTCTTCTTTTAAAGGTTCATACCAATTTTCCCTATCCTATTTTTTCCTATGTTTTCCTGACTTAGTTTTCTACAGCACTTATCACTGTCAAAGATACTGAGTGTGATTTATTTATTTTGCTAATGGACATTCTATACATTTTAGCCTCTTAAAGAAGAGATTTTTTGTTTTATTGCTGTTGTGGTGGTGGTGGTGGTGATTGTTGTTGTTCAATAATACATTCTTTGTGCCTATAAAGGTAGCTGACATACAGTAAGTGCTCATTGTAAGCATATTACAGGTATTGATTGAATCTGTATTAGTTCTCATCTCCCTTACCAGTGCATTTAAAAGCAAGGGGCTTGAGTGATGGCATTTCCAAAAATTGGCAGGTTTACCCCACCGCAGCCTTATCTCTTATTTCTCCCAGAAAATAAGAACAGTGAAACAGCATCCAGAACAAAGTCTAAGTAGATGATGAATAAACACATAACTTGCATGTATATTTGATGATAGTTTAATTTCAAAACTGTAATGAGATAAAAATATATGGTTGAAATTGCCAAAGCAACTTAAATTCAACATAAATAACAGCTGCTCTTCATCTGGGAATTTCATTTATATACAGAACTTTTTTTTATGTCCTTAAAATTTTTAAGTAGTACTAGATACAGCTTATGCAGCATCCGGTATCCCAAGGAATATTTTATACTCAAAGAAGGGAAAGGAAAAGGGCAGAGAAATATCCTCTTTGAGCCAGTGATTAAACAAACCTATCCCTTCCAACAGCTTTGATTTCCCCAAAATAATTAGAGGGCAAGGCATGTCCAGTTTCTTAGGAGCAGTGAATACAAAAGGATGCATTTTCCTTTATGAGTCACCATTCCCTCTTTTATTAGTTCAAAAATCCAAAACTGAGAATGTGGTGAAGACTCTTGGATTTGCATTTAAAGCAAAACCTTATTGCAGAGCATAGAGCGTCAGGAAATACTGTTAAAGTATGCCTCTCCCTTTAAAGTTAGCAATCAGTGTAATTTCTTCTCAAGCTTCTTGGGAAAAAATGGCTACTTTTTTGGATAGAAATAAGAGCGTGTTTAAACATATGAGCACTTACCTCGTTTCATATTTAAGGAGGAAGTGAGAAACTGCCCCTCTTAGAGATTGTACCCACTGCCACTCAATGCTAGGCAAGCTTGAAGGTGAACCCAGTGCTCATGCTTGTCTCTCTAAAAGGTTAACAGAATAAAAGATGTGGACTGAAAAAAATTGAGATGAAAAGATTTCTTTCACTTTAAAGCATAATGTTTCATGACCAATGTATGGCTGGTAGATTTGTGGTCTTTAGGGTTTGCTCATGATCTGTGGCCTATGTATCTCCATTTAGTAATAGGTTCCCAAGGTTTTTCCTATAGATTACTGACTTAAGAATGGCTTCCTGATGCATGCCTTTTCAGCATTTCTTCAGAGAATATTTATTCTAGTGTTACTTGAATATATCTGATTTGCCCTCTAGGGTTGCCCATTTTTTAAGAAGACTGGTACAATGAATTATAACTTGCTAATTTTAATTTTCAGAGTGGAGAAGAAAAAGCTATGAAGTAAAAATACAAAATGAGGAATGTTTCTTTCTGTCAAAACTGTAATGATCATAAGTCTATCAAATTACAGAATTCTCACTCTAGATGAAAAACAGATAATTGTATGATATATCACTGACTAGCTGATAGCCCTGATCACAAATAACAGACCCATGCAATTTGCATGATGTTGTTTGATATTTTCATCATCTCAGGCATTTCCTAAGCCTCAGGGGTCAGTGAATGGGAGAGTATTTCTTATACCAAGCAATGAATTAATTTCATATGTTGATTGTATTTCAGTCTTAGTCAGTATATCTCCAAGCTTTCATATCAAGGCATGGTAGGTGGTTTGACTCCCTTGATTAGAGACTAGTCTTAAAGGCACCATCCAGAGCATCCCTGGCCATGGAGTAACCAAAGGTCTTTTGTAACATGACAGTGTGTCATGTGGGCAAATACAAGAAAGTTCACTTTAGGCCAACAGGTCTTGCTGACTCAGTGTGTGAAACAGGAAGGGGATCGATGGTCAACAAATGCTAAAATGTATCATACATTGTTTTGGACACTGTGCTACAAACTGATAAAGACTGAAAAGGTTCCTACCCTAGTGAGCCTTCATCTTGGGGCAAAGGATGGTGGGTATGG
The DNA here is from genome assembly GCA_017311185.1 of Proteles cristata cristata. Classification (NCBI taxonomy): domain Eukaryota; kingdom Metazoa; phylum Chordata; class Mammalia; order Carnivora; family Hyaenidae; genus Proteles; species Proteles cristata. The sequence continues at coordinate 2,570,300 of JAESUZ010003687.1, read as the reverse complement.
GAGACTATAAGCCAAATAGCAAAGAAACAACTAGTCATTACAGATGCTGGTAACAATTGCTATGTAAGACATAATAAAAGGGTGATGTGATGGAGAGTTACCGGAGCCAGGTGGTGGTCTCCTTGAGATAAACCCTTAGAGAAGGCTACTTTGAGGAGGTGACATTTGAATTGAGTCCTGAGAAATGGGAATGATAAGCCAAAAGATAAGTTGAGTGCATTCCTAAGGGAAGAGCAACTATAAAGGTCTTAAAACAGGGTTACCCTTAAAGTGTTTGAAGAACAGAAAGCAAAACATGTTTATTATGGTATAAATAAGGAAGGTAAAAAAATACAGGAAGTGAGACTGGGAACATAGGCAGGGACCAAAATCAAAGGGCCTTTGTATAGTACAGTGAAGATTCCATATTTTATTCTAAAATTTACTAAGCCAAATCCTTTTCTGAAACCTTTGTTTCTCTTTATGTTATATAAATATGAAACCAAAGACAGGGAATACAGCTGCCTAACTATTAACACTCCTGAGTCAGGATGATATGTGAAAAGAGATGAGCTCCCATAGAGAAAAATACTGGTAATAATAGCTTGTATTTTAGAGGACCTGTCTCCAAAGGAGAACAACATTATGTATGATTCCATATCACACTAATCGCCATAACCTTGTGAGTTAGGTAGATACACGTTTTTATGGAGTACATGGAAAAACTCAAACATTTTAAATCAAGTTGTTCTTTGACTTCTTAAGTAGCACGAAGGTCTAGATAAAGTAGGATATGCCCCCAAAAAATGAAGAAAGAGAAAAAAACTAATATGAGAAATAAAAGAGCTACCAGGAGAGTCATAATCTTACAGCACAAAGGGCAGCAAAGCAACCTTTATTTTCTTGAAAAGTCAAGAAGATATTAGAAGATTGGTGAAAAAATGTGAGTCTCAAATAGTCAACTACACAATCAAATATGGCTTCAGTTTTTAATGAGAATTCTATGTAGAAAAGAGGCTAAATATATACATTTCTGGATTAGGTAAACCTGGATTCTAATTCATTCTCTTCCTTATAGTAGATCTTTGATCTTGGATGTTAATTTTTTCTTTGTATAAAATGGGATTAGTAATAATACGTATTTCATAGAGTTATTGCAATGATTAAATGAATGAATACATTGAAAGTGAGAAATTGAGTTCTTTACGGAAGCTAATTAAAACTAGTATTCCTTTTTTTTTAATTTGCTAAATAGTATTTACAAAGTGATTAATTTCTCTAACAGTCCACAGAAGCCTCCTTAATTCATAACACACTTTAAGCTCTTGCCTAGGCTTTGTTGCTGGAAACAAAAAATGACACAGTAATTCAGCATAAGAGAAAGAAGAGCATAACTTCCTCTTTTAAAATGAAAGATTGCAGACCCCAGGCAAATTTGTCTTTGGCAATTTCTACACACCTTTGTTCATCTTATTTTTTAGGTCATTAATCCCTTCTTGAGCTTTCTAAGCCCTATTTACCTTCCCCATTACTTCATAGATAACATTTTCTTTTGTTTCTTTTTTGGCTAATCAAAACTCCCATTCAAAGAATCCCTACTGCTCTTATTTACTTGTTAAGAGGAAGCAATCTGATTGGATTAATTCACCCTTCACTGTAAATGACTACTGGAAAGGTAATGCATTTGCAGTCATTTATGTTTTTAAAATGTAATTTCTGTAATTCCAAAATAATCCCTAAATTATAGAGTTTTCATCTGACATGACTAAGGAGGGTAGAAAAAAAATTTCAGACATTTGGAGGGAGAACATTGTGCAGTCACAGTCAGCACCTGGGAGAGCTCCCACAGGCTCTTCCTTTGTATTTGGAAATAAGTGCTCAAAGAATTTTCTTCGGGATGTCCATAGCAGCAGCATTAGGGACAATGAAAAGAACAGGTCGTAAGCAAGTTCTATGAATGGCTCATTTGTAAATTGAGTGTACATTAACTTAGAAATATTAATAAAGCCCTTTGTTACCTATACAAAGATCTCCAGGAAAGAGATTTGCTTTACTTTATAATGTCAGACCACCACCTAGAATCAGATTTTAGTCCCTTACATTAGGGGCCAACAAACTGGGGTATTTAATATCAGATGTTTAGCATAGACAGAGCGTTTTTTGTTTTGTTTTGTTTTGTTTTTTGTTTGTTTTTTGCTTTACTCAGTTGTTAGAAATATAAAATAACTGACACCAATACTTGGAACAAAAAAGGAACTCAAAAAAATATATGTTGAAGATTGAATAAGCAAATGGAAAAGTTAATGACATAAAGAAAAGCAAGATACTGACAAGCATATCTATCAATATTTTATAATCATGTATATATAGTTTTTTTTAATTTCCATTTATACTCATTCTATTTCCAGCTGGTATGCAGTGTGAACTTCTAAAATTTTAAGTTCAATGAATAAATTTATATAATCAGTAAATAATACATTTCATTATTTCTGTTTTGAAACAACACATGTTTGCATCCTTTGTAGAAGATAAACCTATATCAGTTTTAAGTGTTTTATGAAAATGTTTCCACATTTACATTAAAAAGTAGTACAAGCTCTCTCAGACCATATCATCATGGATTCTTAAAGAAAATTTTCTGAGTCTAATATATGTGAGTGTGTCTTAATTGTAAGTCATATAAAGAATATAGTTCATTCACTGGAAAGGATAGGGTAGCTGGCTTACTTCAGCTACTGTCTAGACTTGAAAATGCAATTAAGATTAGGAAATGTAGGTGTATTTTAAGTCCTATTAGCATTTTTTGTCATGGTAGGATTGATTTGACCACTCTGGTGTTACTTAATCTGGTGGAAGTTTAGACTCACAAGCTTTTCCCCCAGTAACTTTCTGTATGCTTTCCTTAGATGCCAAGAAATGATCATGATAATGCCAACATTTATAGGCCACTGACTTTGGATTAAGCAGTATATTAAGTGCTTTATATGCATGATCTTAATCTTCAAAGAGCTCTATGAGATAGCTTTTTTTCCCCTAATATTAGAGATGAAGAAAGTGAGGTTTTAGGAGATTAAGTAACTCACCTACACTGTACAGCTAGAAAATAAGAGTACCGGATTTGTACTCAAATCTTCTTTTGACTACAAAGCCAGTATGTTAAACAATTATACAAGTTTTCCTCTTGCTATATATTCTCCCTGAGAAACCCAGTCAACCATGTCAGTTTCACTAATGGCTTCTTCCTGAGTGAAAGAATGTAAAAAATATGGCTTGTAATTCCTAAGATTTTATAAATTCAGACTTATTTTCGGTATGAGTCTCTAGAATTCCAGAAACTGTGCAAATGTGCATCCGTAAATGCATACACTTAGGGAACAAATGGCAGAGTCAAGACCTAATTTTAAATATGCCACATGATAATAAATTTTTAAGTTATGTTCCAAAAACACCCCTTAAAAAAACAAACGGTGCAATCATCATTATGGAAATCATATTCATAACTAATGTATTGCTTGACCATTTTTCCAAGCTGATATTGATTTCCTTATTGATTGCTACTTCATAATTGGAGGAAGCCATAACAAAGGAAACTGGTGATGGAAATTTCTTGTTCTAAGGCCACCCTGTAAGAATTAATAGAATCGAGGCTTATCCAAATTAGGGGAAAAAATGAATTGGTATTTTTTTAGTATGTAGTAAATAATACATTTGTTAAAAATGTATGCATGACTTGCAAGGTTTATGTATCATTCTTCCTCTCCCCTTTTCTCCTGACTTTGTGGATTCTTAACAAACCATGATGTGTCTTATGATCTCATTATCCTCTTCTAGACATTTTAAAACTAAACTTATACTCTTCTCTGAGTGGTCCCGCCCTGTGAATGGCTTCAGCACTTCCATGTTCAGGGTCATGAGTAGTCCCTTAGTGATAGCTTAAGTAAGTTACTTTTTCTCATTTACTGTTACTTCTCAAAAAAATACCTTGGAACCTCTTGATGTTTTCTCTAGAGTACCTCCAGATATTTGTTGTAAGGTATCTTTTCCTTTCCTCTAAACATTTAATAACTTTATAGACAAGAAATATATGGAGATTTTTTTACCCCTCACTTTCTGATTTAGTCTGCAGTCTGAATTATAAGTATTTTCATGTACTAAGGCTTTTTATTCTTTATCACATTTTGCAGCTTTAAGACCTTTGTATATGTTTACTTCCCCAGGAATTTAACTGCTACATCATTTCCTTTACACACTTGATACACATTCCAAGAACTATAGCATATTTTCTAATCTCATTTAAAAATGAAATGCTGGGGGCACCTGGGTGGCTTATTCAATTGGGCGTCCAGCTTTGATTCAGGTCATTATCTCGTGGTTCATGAGTTTGAGCCCTGCATCGGGCTCTGTGCTGATGGCTAGCTCAGAGCCTGGAGCCTGTTTCAGATTCTGTGTCTCCCTCTCAGTCTATCCGTCCCCTGCTCATTCTCTCCCTCTTTCTCTCTCTGTCTCTTTCAGAAATAAATAAGAAACATTAAAAAAATGAAATTCTGATATTACATTCCATAGCAGAATAAATGACAATTGTTCCCACAGAAAAATATGATATGAAAACACTTCTGCCATAAAATTGTACATCCCTTAGCATATGATTTCTAGAAAATTTTATGTAAAACACTGATGAATGAAATCGACAGTAAAAAGTATAGCCAATTACTTTTAAAAGTCTACGAATCACATGTCAGTGAACCTTATACAGAGCTGGGAAAATAAGCTGTTTTGAAAAACCAAAATACATGGATATTAATTCCTTATCATACATATACATCATTTATTCAACCATATCTTTAGTAACTGACTGCATTGTTGAGGTACCCTCCTAACAATACAACAAGCATGCTTCTTAATAGAGTTGTTTCTGATTGTTTTCTCCTTGTTCATTTTCATCCTTTTTACCTACTATTTAAATTTCCTACATTGAGTACTCACCCACAAGGAAAAGCAAAGGAATAAAAGATTTGGAACCAAATGTGCCTACTCATTGCTTTGTGCATTGAAATGTGGATTTTCCTACATAATCACTAAAGAACTTATAATTCATTCAAATTTTTTTTTAATCTCTGAGATGTTGAGTAACTAGTCTGAATGTTCTTTTTCTCTGGCTTCCACTAAATCAGTGAAGAAGCCATAGATTCTGCTATTTGAGATCAGTAGCTTTAAAGGTAGACAGATATAAATTTGTATTTTTCTGACCACTTCTTAGGTGGTAAAGATGATACTGAACCTCTCAGAGTTTCACTTATATCATCTCCAGATTGGGAATTTAAACTATGATAGACTAAATGAGATCTATATGAGAAGCACTTGAAACATGGTATGACCTCAGTACATTTTGCAGGTAGATGCTATTATTGCTATTAGGGCCATGGTCATGGTAATAGAGCATTTATACATAATGTATTCTATCTTGTAAAGTCTGTGGTCACTGATCATTACCCAGGCTTTGGAAATAAAATGACTTTAAAACATATAATATGTGTAGAACTACTGCTGAGAAAGGCCTGACCATGAGTCTACAAGCTTTAAAAAATACCCATTCACACATATAGTTCTTTGATTTGTATCATTACCATGCTGCTAGTAATTAGGATCTGGATGGATAGTTATATCTGAAAAGACCAATTTTGGACATGAAAATTTCCCTTAAGCATGGGTATAAATATAATGTCCTTTGTTTATTAGTACCTATAGCTCTCTACAATTCTCTCTATAATTCATTTAATTATTAGGAACACTCTTATAAATAGAATGCTTATGATTTGCCACTGTATTACAACATTCTTCAGTGGCAAGAACAAATATATTGAATACCAGATTTGTAGCACAACAATGTTTGTGTTTGGCCTTGTGCTTTTCAAGTATTATCTCATTTAATCTTTGCCCATGACTCTTACTTTAAAACAAAGCACATTTATCTGCATTTATTTATGAGAAAATGAAGACTTGCCCAAGGTCAGTAACACAGCTAATACAAGGCAGAGTTGATTTCAAAGTCAAATCTGTCCAAATGCAGTCTTTTTACTCACTATGTAAGTACGGTTTGCCATCTGGAATTTATATCAACTAGCTACTGAGAAATATGTCTAAATATTTTCTCAGATACCAAATTAGTTTGATATATTCTGACTTCCCGAACCTTGTAGAACGGCATGAATTCATAAACTGAAAAAGAAGAAACAGGAATCCAGTTTTTCAAGCTCATTAAGGACAGTTAAAAATCATTATATGTGCTTCTCATTTTTTTCCTATTTCCCTTCTCTAATCAGAACCATGGTGGATTTTGCCTAGATAAGACTTCACCTGTATTATCTCCTACCCCTTAAATTTTTGTACAATTCTGGTGATGAAATGGGATGTTTGTACAAAAATTTAGATGACATATTCTAAGAACATTTACACAGAAGTGACAATTCAGAGTGACTTACTGTCACTTTTAGGGATGATGGCTTATAATGTTAAACCATTTTCCATAATAAAGTTTTGAAAATCTCTCATTTAATCTTTTCTGAAGGCTTCTCTAACCATTTCCTTGGGAAAAAGTATTATGTCTTAACGTTACCTTATGCTCATTGGATTAAAAGAATTTTATTACAACAGAAATGTTATTTAAGTTAGAGTGTTTTTTTGTATTGTGCTCAGTATGTCCTTCAGGTGTCTTGTTTCACACCTCAGCTCTATCATTCTTTGGCTTCCTATGATTAGGAAGTCCTGCCCACTATACACTTGGGTCCTATGGGGCAGGAGCTCTGTTCTCACAGTGCTGTATCCAAGGCTGACAACCAAGTGATGGTTAATGAAATTTTTATAAGTACTTAGTTGATGAAAATAATAATGTATGATCTTAAAATTTGCATAATTCCAGAAGAAGTTGGGTAATGAAGACATGTATGTGTCTAAATTTTCTTTAGTATCCTGACATTTCCTTAAAGTCAAGCCTAATTGTAGAAGCATCCCTTTTTTTTTTTTTTTTTGACTGCAGGAAGGCTTCCACCTTCTCCCTCTAGCATCATCACTTATTAATGTAGCCTTTAACAAAACTCATGGTGCCTCTCTTTTCTATACTGTTAAATGGAGACATTAATGGTGATTAATCCATATAATTGTTGTTAGAATCGCTTCAGATAATCATCATGAAATACTTACCAAAATGGCCAGCATGTAGGAAATAGTCAATAAATATAACTGATCTTCAGTATGCACAGCTAGACGACTTGCAACCCTGCAGAACATACTTGGTTAGGAATAATCCTCAAATCCGATAAGAGGTTATTAAATCAAATGTTTTAGACAACAAAAAATGAAATGGCACTTAAAATACTTCTTGTTGGGACGATTTATTTACATTTAGGAGGATAGGAAAAGACATTTTTTAAAACAGTAATATGTCTGTCACTGTATTAGATATATTTTACATTAACTCATTTTTATTGGCAACTGCTTGTTCACTGACTCAAACTGTGATCTTAGGTTTGTAATGTCTTATCTTTCTAACCAGCTTGATCTCCTTCAAAGAGGGGAACATTTTTTTTTTCCCAAACAGAATCTTGGACACTACCTTATAAATACTTAAAAATACACAAAAAGATACTTTGAAACAATTAAGTGTATGTGCATACATCTATTTATACATTGTATATAATCTGTGTACATATTCAGAAAGAGTCATATTCTAGCTACATATGTAGAGTGACGTATATAATTGCATATAAAAGAATGCTTTGTGAAGTGAATAGAATTGAGTATCAGATATCATGAATGTACATTCTGATAATATTTAATTACAAAAAGATGTTAAGGAAGTCACTTATCATTAATCCTTGGTTTTTTTCATTTAGATATGCACTGTCTAATAGGATTTTCTGCAGTAATGCGAACAAATGTTCTATTTCTCTGCTGTCAAATATGGTAACCAGTAGCTACATGTGGCTGTTGAACTCAAAATGTAGCTGGTATGGCTGAGGAAATGAATTATACATTTTATTTAATTTTATATGTTTTAAATATAAATAGACATATGTGACAAGTAGCTCCATTACAGTATATATTACAGAATTATGGATGACAGCACAATATCATGTGAACAAAAGCTACACTGAATTTCCTTGATATGGGTGATACAGTGGCTGTTTTTCAGCAGAAGACTGTCCTCTTTTGAAACTCTTATATTCTCTCATAATATCTTAGCCTTTATAATTTAAACCCTTTTTTCCTTTACTTCTCTTAACAGATCTTGAAAACTTTAAAACAAGAACAAGAAGCACTGTGTCTGTCCGTCAAGGTCAGGGAATGGTACTTCTTTGTGGCCCACCAGCCCATTCAGGAGGTAAACTATAAGTGCACTGAAATGTGCACACTTCACTTCACTTGCTGCTATTTTTCTTATTGAGTTTTCTCCCCTTGGCACTAGCTACAAGAAGTGTGTCATTTGCAGAGATTCTCTGTGTCAAGGAAGAATCGTTGTCAATGCCTCTCATAATTAGGATAGGAAAATATCAGATTCTGCAAATGGCCCACCCCATTGCTATCTAGCTGGCACATGGGGAAAGACACCTGAGTCACCTGAAATAAGAATCCTGTTGCTTAGTAAGGCAATATAGGTAAAACTGTCCATGTTTCTCCAACTCAATTGGTTTCAAAGATGCCATTACTTTATTTTGTCCTGTTTTTTTGGTCTGAGAAAGGATCAGATCCAGAACGCAAGTCTTCTGACCACAGAATCCAAGATCACTTTGTAAAGACTCGTGATGACTAGATGAGTTAAGAATTCATTTGTCTTCGTTTTATTTTTTTCAAGTTTTGTTTAAATCCCACTTAGTTAACATATAGTGTAATACTACTTTCAGGTGTAGAATATACTGATTCATCACTTCTATACAACAACCAGTGTTCATCACAACAAGCACCCTCCTTAATACCCATAAATAAGTAAGTAAATCACTAAAAAGTAGGGAATTCATTTGACTGCAAACAACTAAAAATCCAGCTAACACAAGCTTCAACACAGTTTGTTTTGTTCTCACACACATTTCCAAAGGTATGTAGCCTCAAGCTACACCACTTCTTGAGGATGTCTTCCAAGGTGCAAACCCATTCTTGCATCCTTTTCTGAGGTCCTTTACAGGTGTATGGCTAGGGTAGCGAGTGTGCAATCCAGACGGGCAGAAATGGGAACAGACAAGAACAAAAGTCAAAAGTCTCCATCTCAGTTTGCCTTTGTGTTATGAAAGGTTCACTTTGCCAGAAGGCTTTTCCCTACATGTCATTGATTACCTACAGTGGCAAGAGAGATGGAAAAATCAAGTATTTTGTACAGGTAAATTTGATGGCCCCGAAAAAAAATAATAATTTTGTAATAAGGGAGATTATGGAACTTGCAGTGTCTGCTAAAAGGACTAGCTAACTGTAAGGCAAATCTGACTGCCATAAAGGGCTCAGCAGTGCAGAGCCTTAAAATATAATGCTCTTTATTAGGATTCCTCTAAAGTTGTAGTAACAAGATTAATAGACTTCTTGGGAAGTCTGACTCAAACTTGAATTTTCTAACTGCTATTCTTATTATTATCTTAATTTTTTATTTGGCTTAACACATAATGAAGGAAGTTTTAAACCAAGGATTTGAAAACATCCTTTTATTTTTGTCCTATGTTCTAAAGTTGTAACTTTTCATTTCTCATCAAATGCCCCAGCTAACTTTTCAAGTAGGAAATAACAATTAGCAAAATAGCTGAAAAGACTTGTACTTCTAATATGATGAGTATAAAAGCAGATGGAGGAGACCCCTCTGAATCTAGACTGAGGACATGGACTTGTTCAGCTTTCTGGGTTGTGAAGACTAGCAGAGAATCCAGATTAAATTTCAGTAGTTTGTATTCTGAAAAATGGATTTACTCCTTAGGACTTGAGTTTTCCCTTCAAATTAGCATCAGAAGCATTAAGTTTGGAGTCCAGGACATGATATTGAGTCCTAGCTCTGTTTCAAATCATTATTTGATACTGAGCAAACTTTTTAAAAATTTTCCATACCACACTCTTCTTTTCTATAAAATGGTGAGATCAAAGGAAATCTATCAGATCTCTTTTAGTTCTGTCATTACGTGGTAATAACTCAATAATAAAGACTAAACGTGTTTATTAACTATGTTTGCATTATTGAATTCTGTCATTTATATGAAGAAACCAATTAACTGGACCTATATTTAGGTTCAAGTGAAGTTCACTCAGACTAACTTTTCTTATTATAAAACCTGATCAAAATAAGAATTGGAGGTTTTCCTAGTTTTTACTGCAGTCTACCTCACAGCATTAAACTTTCATAACATGGCAGCAACTCCAAAAATTAATCTTGTAGGCTTATTAAGAAAAAAAATACCCCACTACTCCCTGGTATAATGGTATCTTTGGGAAAGGCAAAGCCCCTGAAGTGTTGCTGTGCTGCTACGCAATGAGACACCTGAATGCTTTCCCTTCCCACAGAGAAATATATTAAAAATTTTCATAGACATCCCCTGAAATGTGCTTGTCTCTGCTGGCAGCAGTCAGCAGCTCTGAAATCCAGTTTTTTGAGCTGTGCTGACATTCCTGACAGTCTTGATGGTGAAAGACAAGGAAATAAATATTCTCATTATGGGCTTTATTAGAAACCGCATGCTCAGTAACACCGTGGGCAAGTCAGGCAAGGCAAGGGAATTTGTAAGAACACAAAAAGGATATTGAAGGTTGCAAGAGAGTATCTCAGGCAGCCATAATTTTGGGGCAGTGGAGCCAATGATTACCTGATGAAATCCCCCTAATTACTCAAAACCCTCCAGTGCAAACTGTAGAGCAGGGGTTCTTTCATTGCTTCTCCAGACTGTGTATCACCTGAACTCTGACAGAATCACCATGAGCCGCTGGACATACTGAGCATTTTAGACCCAGCATATGGTATCCCAATTTCAATTGTAACAGATCACACAGAAGGAAGGAAATGAGTCGGCCTTTTATTCTATCAATGGGACACTGAATAATGGCATGAAATCCATTGTAAAGGATGCTGCCTGTCCTGTCTCAAAAGCTGCATGGTGTCAGACCTTCTTATGGTAACATAGAAATGAGCAACAATTAATCTATTTTGAAAAGCATTTCAGACAGCAGGTGTTTCCAGTACTCTATCAGTCAGTACATGTAGCATCTTTGTCATCTTTTGGTTACTAGATACAAATTCAGTTGTGATGTCATTACATAGATTTTAGTATTCAGTTTTAGCACAAACACCAAACAGTGGAAACCACTGTGATGGGCTCTGGTTGTCTGTGATGTCCCTTCATATTAGAAATAGAGTTTACTGAGATCCAGAATTTTCACCTGGCTTTCCCTCACCTCCAAGTCATTTGGCACCAGGAATTCATGATCCTTAACCACACTCTCATTAAATAGGAGTAGACCTGAAATACTTTGAGATTTTTCCTACCACAGTACTAAAATTGTATTATTCAACAGTGAATTTCTCATAAACTGTTCAAGGGAGGTTTTTGTTCTCACCCTCCTCTTATATGTCACCAAGATTCTTGCTACTCAAAATGTGGTCCATGGGCCAGCAAAATCTGCCTTACCTGGCAGCTTATTAAAAAGACCATTTTGGGCTCCATCCAGGGCCTGCTGAGTCAGAATTCACATTTTAGTAAGAACTCAAAATGATTCATATGTACATTAAAGTTTGAGAAGCCCTGAGCTATTCTCTCACATAAACCTCACTTTGGCCAGTGGTGAGTAGGAAGCTGAGGCATAATCAGGGCAACATCTTAAAGCCATGGGTGCCCAACCATTTCCCCAAAGATATTTTGATTCCACAAATCTGGGGCAGGATCCCCAAAACTCTTGTTTTAAGAGACTCTGAGGCAGTACCAGATTTAAGACCCACTCACATAGATCACCTTCTACAAAGCCGACCCAGAATCACACCACTGAGATGGAATGCTTTGATTTCCTTATCACCCAAGCAGAGAGGTCACCTCAGGCTTTACCTTTACTTCATTTATTTTTGTGGTTGTTGATAAGAGAGATGAACAATCAAGAAAAGACTGGCTTTTACTCGAGTATATATCTTCAAAAGTAGCATTTTACATTTGGCCAGCTTTTACTATATTATTATTAGTGAAAGTATGGCTTCCTAGAGTATTAAAAAGAAACCACGTGATTCTGATTCTAAGATGATTTTCATTGTTATGAGTTTTATAGAAACCAGCTATTACTGTCATCATTAGATGCTTTTACACAGAATACATTTCCATTAAATTTGGATTCTGTTCACATGGTGTGAGATGCAGGGACCTTACAACAGAGCCTCTGTAGAGTTCTTTATGGTGTTTATAATGCTTTAGTTTCCATTATATTATCTCTGATCCTTACCATAATCCTATAAGAAGTAAGGACATGTATTTCATAGATAAGGAAATTGAAGCAAAGAGATTATGTGGGGTCATACACTAATCGATGGCAGGGTCAAGTGTTATCTTTGCCTGGAACATGACCCTTTTTTTTTCCAGTCTAGGAGATAACAGCAGAAACAGGTACTGGATTTTCTATACTGGTGATTCTTTGGGGCCCATTACAGATCACTTAAGTGTTCCTTTCTTGAGAGGGGTCCTCTGGCATCCTTTATATTTTTTAAAGCACTGTACATGATTCTAATCTGCAGCCAGGGTGGAAAATGTGTATCCCGGCATTACAGAATCAAGTAGATCTTGTCTCAGCAAAACCTATGTATTTGCAGACATCTCTAGGGTCCAGGAAATTTGATTTGATATGGACATATCCACGAATATTATAACCCTAAAAGAAGTCTGCCTTCCCACAGCGTCATTATTTCAGCTGGATCATTTTGTTTTTACTCTAGGACAGAGGAAAAAGCAGGAAACTAGGACACCAAATTCCAGGTCCAGGTCTCATATTAGCTTACTATGTGGTCTTGGGCCAATTACGTAACTTCTCTAGCCCTGTTGGTTTCTGTCTTTCTACACATACTGTTTCTATCATCAAGATGTCACCCTCAGGATCAGGCTCACCCAGTTTCTTTCATTTTGTTTTTAATATTTATTTATTTTTGAGGGGGTGGGGGATGAATGAGTCGGGGAGGGGCAGAGAGAGGAAGACAGAAGATCCAAATCAGGCTCTGCACTATGAGTGCTCATACCCATGAACCATGAGATTATGACCTGAGCCAAAATCAGGAGTTGGCTGCTTAACTGACTGAGCCCCAGGCTTACCCAGTTTCTTAATGAGTTCAAACTACGCTGACAGGTCTTGGGCCTGGACTGATGTTGCTATGCTAAAATGAGTATCCTCTGTGCCCAGAATAATCTTAAAGACATCCACATTTTGTCAAGCATCCAGCTCTGCCCAGCCCCACTCCATGCCAATTCCCAACCCCTGCCCCATCCCGGCTCCCATGCTTACCAGTTCTATATACCTTCAGTCTTCCAGGTACATCTTTATTTACTCCAAATACCAATTCATTTCACTGTAGTATACACACTAAGTTTAGCTCTTGCCCTCATGTTTCATCCAAAGTTGCATTCAGCTCCAAACCTGGGACAATAACACACTGTCCTGCGGATCTTAAGTATTGCTGACATCTAAGAGGTTTACTTATGGGCCCCATCTGCCATACCAGACTCCTTGGAAAATTAACATCAGAATGGGTAGGTTCTAGTTTTATCACCCTGTCATTTGGACAACTGGCCACTTTCTTTAAGAAGCAGCCCCACTTCCAAGTTTCTCTCATCCATGTTTTAGGCTGTCACTCTTTCCCTAGATCTTTGTTCTCATTGTAACTCTCAAATCTTCATACAGTATTATGTTATACAAATAATACTTATATTTGGTCTGTCAACCTCTCAAATATGTTGTTAGAGTAAAAACATAATAAATGTGGCAGCATTTTGCACAGTTAAAAGCTTCATAAAATATGTAGGAATAAATTTACCCAAGAAGTTGAAAGACCTGTACTCTGAAAACTATAAGATGATGATGAAAGAAATTGAAGTCAACACAAACAAATGGTAAGATATTCTATGCTCATGGGGTGGAAGACTTAATGTTAAAATGTCCACAGTATACAGTGCAATCAGATTCATTGTATTCCCTATCAGAATACAAGTAGCATTTCTCACAGAACTAGAACAAATAATCTTAAAATATGAATGGCACCACAAAAGACCCTGAGTAGCTAAAGTAATCTTAAGAAAAAACAACACATCTGGAGGTATCACAGTCTCAGATTTCAAGATAGACTACAAAGCTGTAGTAATCAAAACAGCATGGTACTGGCACAAAAACAGGCACATAGATCAACTGTTCAGTATAGAGAGCCCAGAAATAAACCCATTCTTTTATGGCCAATTAACAGCAAAGGAGGCAATAATATACAATGGGGGAAAAGACAGTCTTTTCAATAAATATTGAAAAAGTGAACAGCTACTTGCAAAAGAATGAAACTGGAGTAGTTTCTTACACCATACACAAAAATAAAGGCAAATGGATTAAAACATATATATATATATATATATATATATATATATATATATATATATATATATACACACACACACACACATACATATATATGTATATGAGACATATATATATATGAGACCTGAAACCATCAAATCCCTAAAAGAAAACGTGGACAGTAATTTCTTACACATTGGCCCTAAAACATTTTTCTAGATATGTCTCCTCCGGCAAGAGAAGCAAAAGCAAAAATAAGCTATTGGGACTCCATCAAACTAAAAAACCTTTGCCCCACAAAGAAAACCATCAACAAAATGAAAAGACAACCTACCAAATTGGAAAAAATATTTACAAATGATATATTCAATAAAGGGCTAATATCCAAAATATGTAAAAATTCATACAACTGGACACTAAAAACACCCAAATAGTCTTTCTAAAAAATGAGCAAAGGACCTGAATATACATTTCTCCAAGGAAGACATTCACATGGCCAACAAACACATGAAAAGATCCTCGCTCAATGTCTCTAATCATAAGGGAAACACAAGTCAAAAATATAATGAGATATCACCTTACACCACTCTGAATGAAAAGGGCTAGTACCAAAAAGACAAGAAATAAGTGTTGGCAAGGATGTGCACTGTTGGTGGGAATATAAATTGGTGTAGCCACTGTGTAAAATGGTATGGAGATTCTTCAAAAAAAATTAAAGATGCAAATACCATATGACTCCGTAATTTCACTACTGGGTATTTACCCCAAGGAAACAAAAACACTGATTTGAAGAGATATGCACCCTTATGTTTATTTTAGCATTATTTACAATAGTCAAGATATGGAAGCAGCTCAAGTGTCCTTTGTTAGGTGAAAAGATAAAGAAAATGTGGTGTGTGTATGTGTGTGCATATGTGTATATATATGTAAATATTACATATATACATACAATGGGATATTACTCAGACATTAAAAAAATGAATGAAATATAGGTATACCTGGTGGCTCAGTCAGTTGAGTGTCAGACTCTTGATTTCTGGCTCAGATCATGATCCCAGGGTTGTGGCATTGAGCTCCATGTTGGTTGCTGAGCATGGAGCCTTATTGGGATTCTCTCTGTCACTCCCTAACCCTGCCTCCCATGTGCATGCACACATGCTCTCTCTCTCAAAAAAAAAAAAAAAAGTAATGAAGTCTTAACATTTGTGATAACATATATGGACCTAGAGGGTACTATACTAAGTGAAATATGTCAGACAGAAAAAGACAAATATTATATGATTTTACTTACATGTGAAATCTAAGAAACAAACAAATGAAAACAAAAACAACCCCACAATATGTGTGCACGTATAGGAGGATTAGGAGGAACTTAACAGAAGACCGAGGGGGAGAAGAAGGGTGGAAATGGTGGGGGAAAGGGAGAGAGGCAAACCATGAGAGACTCTTGAATGCTGACAAAAACTGAGGACTGATGGATGGGGGGGAGGGATGGGCATAGAGGAGGACACTTATGGGGATGAGCACTGGGTGTTATGTGGAAACTAATTTGACAATAAACTATTTGTAAAAAAAAAAAAAACTCATAAATACAGAAAACAAACTGGTGGTTGCCAGAGGGGAGAGCTGTGGACTATGGGTGAAATAGGTAAAGGGGATTAAGAGACACAAAGTTCCACTTATAAAAGGAGTAAGTCATAGTCAATAATGTTATAATAACTTTGAGTGATGACAGTAACTAAGAATATCATGGGGGTGTCTTGCCAAATGTATAGAATTGCCAAGTCACTATATTATACACATGAAACTAATATAACACTATAGGTCAACTATACTTCAGTAAAAAATCATATATATTAGGGGTCAATCAAACTTGAGTAAGCCACCTTTTATGGTATTTCTATGGGAAATGCATACTGAGTTTCTTGTCTAACCCAAGAAACTTTATATATTTACTTAAAAAGACATTGCAATTCAATGAGGAAAAGCTAACCATTAGTGATAGGTATTAGTACCACAGACTACTAGGTATTCTTTCGGTTTTGGGTGAGTTTTGGAGTCTTTTTGTTTTGGGGATTTATCTGGCATTAAAAATTCTTTTTTTTTTTTTTTTTTTTTTGCATGTAGGCAACATTTTATTTTATTTTATTTATTTATTTTTTTTTACAAATAGTTTATTGTCAAATTAGTTTCCACATAACACCCAGTGCTCATCCCCACAAGTGTCCTCCTCCATGCCCACCCCTCCTCCCCCCACATCCACCAGTCCTCAGTTTTTGTCAGCATTCAAGAGTCTCTCATGGTTTGCCTCTCTCCCTTTCCCCCACCATTTCCGCCCTTCTTCTCCCCCTTGTCCTCTGTTAAGTTCCTCCTAATCCTCCTATACGTGCACACATATGATATTTGTCCTTCTCTGCCTGACTTATTTCGCTCAGCATAACACCCTCAAGATCCATCCATGTTGCTACACATGGCCAGATTTCATTGTTTCTCATTGCCATGTAGTATTCCATGGTATAGATAAACCACATCTTCTTGATCCATTCATCTGTTGATGGACACTTAGGCTCTTTCCATGTTTTAGCTATTGTGGAGAGTGCTGCTATGAACATTGGGGTACATGTGCTCCTATGCATCAACATTTCTGTATCCCTTGGGTAAATTCCTAGCAGTGCTATTGCTGGGTCATAGGGGAGTTCTATTGTTAGTTTCCTTAGGAACTTCCACACTGTTTTCCAGAGGGGCTGTACCAGTTTACATTCCCACCAACAGTGTAGGAGGGTGCCCGTTTCTCCACATCTCGCCAGCATCTAGAGTTCTCTGATTTGCTCATTTTAGCCACTCTGACTGGCATGAGGTGGTATCTCAGTGTGGTTTTGATTTGTATTTCCCTGATGAGGAGGGATGCTGAGCATCGTTTCATGTGTCTGTTGGCCATCTGGATGTCCTCTTTGGAGAAGTGTCTGTTCATATCTTCTGCCCATTTCTTCACTGGGTTGTTTATTTTTCGGGCGTGTAGTTTGGTGAGTTCCTTGTAGATTCTGGATATCAACCCTTTATCTGATATGTCATTTGAAACTATCTTTTCCCATTCCGTTGGTTGCCTATTAATTTTCTGGGTTGTTTCCTTGGCTGTGCAGAAGCTTGGCATTAAAAATTCTTAAGACTCTTGCTTTTGCTCTTTAACTGTACCATATTTCTTTGAAATATATGAACCTGGACTCTTTTATCTGAAAGGTAATGGTCTCCTTTTTTTTCTTCTTACTTTGCCAATCAGAGGAGATATCAGCACATTAGTGATTTAATCAGCATAGAGTAATATGAAACCCTCTGGAAGGCAATGCTTTTCTTCATTTGTTAAGCCTCCCTTTTTGCATTCATTGAGCAAAAAAAAGAGCCACATTAATCAGCGACTACTTGTATTAAACTGTTCCACACAAGTGGCATGGTGGAGTGTTTCCATGGGAGTGTATCCATAGGAGGATAGGTCAATAGGATGATTTGTCTTTATTACACCAAATACAGGCTCCATTTCTCACAGCCATAAGATCATTTAGCTCAAAGAAAGAATCGGCAGAAGAAGGAAAGGAGGGAATCAGTTCTTGTGTGTGTTAAAGAATGACTTGCTTGTCCCCCAAAACATATGACCACAAAAATCACAATCAAATATTTCTGATGTCAATCATCTCCACAATTAGTTAAGCCTATTCTACCATGCTACTTGCATACTTTTTGTCTTTGATTTTCCTGTCAGCTTTTTACAGCAGCTTGAATGTTTTATCATATTTTTGATTGCTTTAGTGTCAACAACTATGTACATATGAATAGAAAAAGCGAATACATAAGTAGCAAACATTTCCTAGCCATAGAATAATTCTAAGCCATATGCAGCCAATGACAAATATCTTAAACTAACCTGTACAGAGAATTTCTGGTCTGGGTTCTAAGAAGAGTTCCTCAGGAATGATAGTCATATACTTTCTACCAATTTCTCCTTTTAGTTCTAGTAAGAGAGACAATGCAGCTGTTTTGCAGCTATACCAAATCCATACACTTAGAAATAAACCGAACTACTTAATAAATAGTAATTAATTAAATTTCTTTGCTTTTAGTAGCCTAAAGAGGATCATTTAGATGATTTCAAGAAATTCTTTTTCTGTCTCTTTGTTTCCTCCTTTGCTTCTGTGTACATGTTAACTTGTTCATCATTTGGCAGAAACCAAAGCATTTTAGTTAATTAATGATGGCCCTAATCACCCAGCTTCTCTCCTGACAGCTACTGTGCTTTTAATTTGGTGATAGGCACTATGTAAGAGTATTTGTGGATAGGTTTAAATTCAGATTGGAAATGTCTCTTTTTAAACATAGAAAAATATCAAAGACGTTATCTTCAGGTTTGATTCTTAGAATTGGAGGCCCATTGATCAGTCAAAGTAAGGGCCAAACACATTAGCACCAAAAGGAAATGGTATTTTGGAAGTGAGATTTGATCCACAAAGCTGAATGATCTGCAAACTGTGATCATTCAGCAAAGCTCGATTTCATGTTGAGCTTTCTCTTTTGGAGTTGTCCTGTCCCAGAAAGCAGTGAAGGATGATATGGTGTGGGAACACAGGTGCTACTTGGGATGTGAAGAGTCTGGAGATATGAAAAACACATTACATATCCAGTAGAGTACTACCAGGATGTACCAGCCAGAACAGAACAAATGATCAACACTGATCTTTCAATAACATGAACCTGGCTGAGCATTTCATAAATAATCCAGCAGGCAATCACTGCAGGATGTATGGGAACCATTGTTGTTTTAATGCTCACTGGAAATATACCCAACGAATCTCATCTTTTCTGCTGAGGAAGAAACAAGCAGCTCTTTAGATATGTTTTCAGCAACGAATTGGTGTCTTGTCAGGTCAGTGCATCATGATGTTACATTGAATTAAGGAGGATAATGGTGTGTTACATAGGATGAGGAAATGTCGCCTGAGTCCTAGAAATTTGGAAATAGACTCTGGTTGGAAGATCAGAAATTGAAGTCTCCAAAGTGTTGAGTACTATCAGGAATCTTGATACTGTGAGAGTTACATCACAAATAAGAAGTCAGCCACTTTTCTGATATATGTATTTTTTAACTTGTTCAGTTAGTTTTCAGACATTTAAGGAGAAAATAAGTAGGCCAAATCAAAGTCTAGAGAAAACTACACATTTGGGCAAGAGAAGTTCATACCCAGAAGAATAAATTCTGGCATTTTGTCTAAAGATAGGGTTATAGCTTCTGATTCTATGTAGCATCAGAATACTGATGTAAAAGAAAGTGATTTAATTAAGTAGTTGTATATTTATCAAGGATGAACAGTACGGATTAAAAACCTGTTTTAACCCATCATGTTGATATATGTTATTCGAGACATGTAGAATAAATAAAAAATTCCAGATGGAGCAGTAAAAGTTTTACAGACAGACCAACTCTGTCTATACAATGAACTAGAAGATAGGTCAGATCTTTAATTCAGTAGCTGATTGGGAGAATGTTCATGCTCTCTTAGGTAGATGCTGGCTGCTAATGAAACAATGGGCTGCCATTCTGTACTAAACCGAGAAAGCTCTTCATATCTCCAACTGTAACACACATCAGATAGTTGCAGGTTAACATATTATCATAATCTTCACTGTCTAAATTAACCCCTGGAAAGGAGTTGTGTTATAACAACACTCCACAGGAATTCATAAATGCATATGGCAGGCACAGCTGGAGAGATTGTTGCAGCTGATAATGTATTTCAGAAATATCCAAAGAATCTCTACTTTATGAAGTAATTTGGAATGTGTATGCTTTCTCATTCCCTTAAACAACACATAGACTAGAGAACACCTAGGAAATACCAAAATAGTTTGGTTTTAGATGTTTGAGGCTAGGTTCTTATAACTTCATACAAACTTTTGCTTTCTGAAAAGACAAAATTTTACAAATCAAATGTAGTTGATTTAAGTATCATATTTCTTCCATTTGTGGTTTCCACTTACTGTAAAACAGGATACATATAACACAGCTCTGAAATGAACACCTAAACATAAGAAAGACATTCCTACACCTTCTCATCTGTGGGTTATGCTATCATTTGCATTTGTTCACTATATCTGCAAGCCAGCATTCCTTATCAATGTACAGTTCCAGTTTATTTCAGTGGAAAAGGTTGTGATAAATGGGATTTATAATTGGGTCCTAATAGAGTATTTAAATTAGGATTTCAAGATTGAAAAGAATAGATTTCCTTTTAAAAATAAAAATAATATGACTTTGACAGAATCTCTCAGTTGCCAAGGCATTGGTGTAGACGTGGCAAATATAGCAGTGAGCAAAAACAGAATGGTTCCCCTACCATAGGATTTACAGGTCTGCTGAGGAGTAAGGGAGTATTCAGACTGTCACATTGGAATGTGTGCTTTTGGTTGTGGGCTGTATGAAGAATAGGGCTCAATGATCTGATCATGTGAAATATAAGCATACCTTGGATACTTTGTCGGTTTAGTTACAGATTACTGTCATAAAGCAAATACTGCAATAATGCAAGCCAAATGAATTCTTTTCTCTGTACATATGAAAGTTATGTGTACACTATACTGTATTCTATTTAGTATGTATTAGCATTATATATAAAAAATGATGTTCATGCCTTAATCAAAAATACTTTGTTGCTAAAAAATGCTAATCATCATCTGAGCTTTCACTGAGTCATCTTTTGATTGGTGGAGAGTCTCACTTCAATATTGATTGCTGCTAATTGATCAGGGTGATCATTCCTGAAGTTTGGAGTGCTGTGGAAATTTCTTAAAATAAGACAGTGAAGTTTTCTACATCAATTCACTCTTTCTTTCACTGGAACACTTAGAGACAATTGTAGAGTTATTAACTGGCCTGGCTTCACTATTGTTGGGAAGGAAAGAGGGAGGCCCAAGAAGAGGGAGAGAGATGGGGAGATGCCAGCTGGTGGAGCAATCAGAATATATACATTTATAAATTAAGTTCACCATTCATATATGGGCACAGTTCATGGTGCCCCAAAACAGTTACATTAGTAACATCGAAAGTCAGTGCTCACAGATCACCATGACAAATATAATAATAATGGAAGACCTTGGGATATTGCAAAAATGACCAAAATGTGACACAGAGGCATTAAGTGAGCAAAATGCCCTTGGAAAAATTGCACCAATACACTTGTTTAACGCAGGTCGCCACAAACATTCAATCTGTAAAAAAAAAGTTTTCAAAAAGCAAGATCTGTGAAGCACTATAAGGCAAAGCACAGTAAAATGAGGTATCTCTTAGAAGGACGTGATGTAAAGTAGAAAACCTCCTTGCAGAAGTCTCTCTGGAGCTTAGATTTGGAAAGATGAAAGGGTAGAAGGAAAGAATGGTATCACAGCCAAAACAACAATACAAGCAGTGGGAAAGGTTGTCTCGCCACGAGAAGAAGTCACATGGAACCCAAGAGTGGCAGAGAGAATAATACAATTTCAAGTCTGGAATATAGGCAGAGACTAGGTTCCAGAAGAGTGTTAAATATTTGGGTGTTTTTCTGAAAACAAGATATCGCTAAAGATTTTTTTAAGTGAGAAAGGGAATGAGTTAGAGTGGAAGGCAGTGTTGAAAAATGGATTCTTGGTAGCTAAGGCTGATTTATGATTACCTAGCGTTTTATGAAAACCAAAGAGGGAAGCAAAGTTTTAATCATACTAAAAACAGAGAGTAGTCATCAAAAATTTACTTGAAGGATTACCTATAATTATAGCACAAACAGGCCAAGTTGAACAATAACCATCGGAGACTGTCTTAATCTGTTCTGGTTGCTATAACAAAATACCACAGACTGGGTGGCTTGTAAAAAAATGAAATTTATTCTCACAGTTCTGGAAGCTGGAATTCTGATATCAGGGTGCCAGAATGGTCGGATGAGGGTTTTCTTCCTGGTTCATTACAGGTAATATTTGGCTGTGTCCTCACATGGTGGAAGAGACTAGGGAGTTCTGTGGATCTGTTTTATAAGAGCACTTATCCCATTCATGAGGGTTCCACCTTCATGACCCAATCACTTCCCAAAGGCCCTACACGCTAATACTCTTACCTTTAGTAAGGTTTCAAAAGATGAACTTGGGGGGGGACACAAATATTCAAATTAGAGCAGAGACTCATGACTTAACAACTAATTTTACAATGAGGAATGTGGGAAGGATGTTTTAAAGACTTTCTGCAATAGCCATGTTGTATCTCTATATCAAATATATTTCTCTTTTAAAAATTTGTTAAAAAAATAAAAAATAAAAATTTGTTAATGTTTATTTATTTTTGAGAGAGAGAAACAGAGAGCAAGTGGGGGAGGGACAGAGAGGAGACACGGAGCTCGAACCCACAAACCGTGGGATCATGGCCTGAGCCAAAGTTGGATGCTTAACCAACTAAGTCACTCAGGCGCCTCTATGCAAAATGTATTCCAATCTGGATGTCTAATTTAAAGGTCAGATGTCTGTCCCATTATTATGAGAAAATAATTAGAAAAAAATTTTTCTAAGGTATCCAAAGAAAGTGGCTTACCATACTTAGTAACACACACACATGATACACCATTTCCCTATTCCCCAAAGTCACTAGGAACCAACAGTTCTACTAACTAATGCTTTACAGAGAGAAAGAGGCTAAACATGGCATATTGGGTGTGGAGAAAGGAAAGAGGTTATACTAGTTCACTGTGGAAGTGATACCTGAAGCAATAGGAAGCCCTCTCAGTCCTTCAGAATCTTATTAAATTAATGATAGCCAGACACCAGGAATTTGAAAAGGGAACATGTCTATCAAATTACTTCAAACTTAACACTTGAAGTGAGGATACTGGGACCTCCATGGGAATAAAGGGATAAACCCATTTTTGGTTGGTGAAACTAAGACCTGAATAGAATCACAATGTTAATAGAGTTAAATAAAAAATATACTCCATCGTGGTGACCTAAGAAAATACTCAGTGATAAAGAGAGAGGGCAAGAGGAGGGAAATGTCAGTCATTGTCTGAGGATGCAAAGTAAAAAAACTAAGAGGCATCTCTGTTGTGCTTTCAGTCAAGACAAAGAAAACATGGATTCTGTGAAACAAAGTTACTAATAGGAAAAGGGATCTGACGCTGATGCAGACCAGCGTTGAGAAGGAGCTAAAAAGATTAGAAATGAAGGAATTAAAACCTGCAGTGCAGACACAATAAAAAGCCAAATGAACATTGTAGAAAATTGAGTTAGTGATAAGCATGACTAACTAGATAAGCTTTTATAAAGAATACAAAAGCAAAGTGCATTCAGCGCTTGAAGAAAGCTTCATAAATATGGAAGTTCAGTAATAAGAATCCAGTGCATACATCATCGATGTTATTGATAAAGATATTTTATCAGTGTGTACATACTATTTCATTTAATACTATGGCATACTTAACATTCCATAACACTACATCATCTTTTTAATTTTTTTATTTTTTAATATAATTTATTGTCAAGTTAGCAAACGTACTGCATACACAGTGTGCTCTTGGATTTTGGGGTAGAGTCCTGTGATTCATCATTTACATACAACACCCAGTGCTTATCCCAACAAGTGCCCTCCTTACTGCCCATTACCCATTTTCCCCTCTCCCTGCCTCATCAACCCTCAGTTTGTTATCTGTATTTAAAAGTCTCTCAGGTTTGCTTCCCTCTCTGTTGGAAACTATTTAAGTTCCACATATGAGTGAAAACACAAGATATCTGTCTTTCTCTGACTGACTGACTTTACTTAGCATAATACCCTCCAGTACATCATCCTTTAACAGTGAAAACATACTGTGCTTCTTCTCTTTAAGAGGTATTCAAAAGGTTTTGTTTTTTAAAATTTTTTTTAATGTTTACTTTTGGGAGACAGAGACAGAACATGAATTAGGGAAGGACAGAAACAGAGGGAGACACAGAATCTGAAGCAAGTTACAGGCTCCAAGCTGTCAGCACAGAGCCTAATGCAGGGCTCAAACCCATGAACCACGATATCATGACCTGAGGCGAAGTCAGACACTCAACTGACTGAGCCACCCAGGCTCCCCAAGAGGGAATCAAAAGTTTTTATGTTATTCTTTATTCTAAAAATTAGAGGAAATATAGGTCAAGATAGATATAAAAACAGAATGTGTACCTTCATAGTTAAATCAAAAAAATTATAACCTTTTCAACCAAAGACTAAAGGTAAAGATTAGCAAAACAACATGAATAAAAAATTCTTAAGAAAAAGATGACAGATACAAGAGTATATAGTATAAGACAGAAAATATAAAGAGATAAAACTTTCATATGAAACATGAGAGCATCAGATTCAGTAAAAACTTTTTTTGAAATAACTAGAATATGATGGCATTTATTTTAAAATAAAATATCTATTCTAACAAAATAGACTTTAAAAGGAAAAATGATAGATTCACTAGTTTAGGACCAAGTATTATTTGTATGCAAAAACATTAAACATTAAATTGAGAAAAAATACTTTTTAAAGTTTTATTTACTTAAGTAATCTCTACACCCAACATGGGGCTCAAACTCATGACTCCAAGATCAAGAGTTGCATGCTTTTCTGACTGAGCCAGCCAGACACCCCAAGAAAAGATACTTTAGTTGTTAAGATACGCAACCTCATTGAAGACATTCCAATTATAGTATTTTAAATTCCATAAAATATAGGGTCAAAATTTATAATCCTAAATATTTGGAAATACAAGATAAAATTACTAAAGCATATTTTTTATTTAATTTGACAGACCAAGTAGTTATAAATAAGGATACAAAATACTTCAATAATGTAATAACAAAACATAAATAGTAGTCCTCTCTTATTTACAGGGAATATATTCCAAGACGCCCAGTGGATGCCTGAGATCACAGATAATACTGAACCCTATATATACTATTTTTTCCTGTATACATATTGGGATATACATATATATATATATATATATATATATATATATATATATATATATATATATACAGGAAATGTATACTGGTATATAGGTGTATATATATATACATATATATATATGTATATATATGATAAAATTTATCATTTAAGCATAGGAAGAGATTAATAACAATAACTAGTAATAAAATAGTACAATTATAACAATGTACTATAATAAAATTTAAGTAAATGTCTCTCAAAATATATTATTTTACTATACTAACCCTTCTTGTGATGACATGAGATGATAAAATAACTGCATAATAAGATGTGGAGATATGAATGGCATAGACATTATGGCATCGCATTAGTCTACTATTAACAGTCTGACCATATCACAGTTGACCACAGGTAACTGAAACCATGAAAAGCAAACATGTTCATAAGAGGGAGCTCCTATGTATTTATATATGTTCCTTTCAAGTGCCCATGTAATGCTTATTGTAATTGGTTACTTAGTAAGCCAGGAAAAAATTTCCACAAGTTAAAATTGTACAGATCAGACCTTATTTTTTGCCATAATATAGTTAAGCTAGAAATTAGCTATAGAACAATTTTATACAATAACAATAACCACATTAAAAAAAAAATCAACCGATGCAAATTTCATTTCAGTTTTCTAGTATCAACCGGGTCAAAACAGAAGGAAACACCATAATTTATGGATGTTTCAAAATTTGAAGAAATGAAACAAATACATCTTTACTTATGAAATTTACAAACAGTGCATGTAGAAGCAAGTTAATATCTTTAAATTTATTATTAAGAAATTCTGGGGGTGCCTGGGTGGCTCACTTGGTTAAGCAACTAACTCTTGATTTAGGCTCTTGGTTTGTGAATTCAAGCCCCGCATCAGGCTTTGCATTGTCAGTGCAGAGCCTGCTTGGTATGCTTTCTCCCTCTATCTCTACCTCTCCCCCCGCAAAATAAATAAACATTTAGGAAAGAAAGAAAAATTCTGGGGGCACCTGAGTGGCTCAGTCAGTTAAGCATCCAGCTCTTGATCTCAGCTTAGATCATGATTTCACTATTCATGAGATAGAGCCCCTGGCCAGGCTGCACACTGATAGTGCTTGGGATTCTCTCTCCCTCTCTCTCTTTCCCTATTCTGCACTCTCTCTTTCTCAAAATAAATAAATAAGCATTAAAAAACAATTCTGGAAATCAAAATCAGTGAACTAACTATTCACTTCAAAAAGGTAAAAAGGAGCACGCACGCGCGCGCGCACACACACACACACACACAAAATCTAAGGGAAACAGAAGGAAGGTAAGTGTCAAAATTAGTAAACTGGAAAATAGAAACAGTACGCATGAGATGTTCAATAGAAGTTTTGAGAAGGAAAAAAAAATACAAGTATATTCCTCTCCAAATCTACTAAAAAACCAGAGAAATAGAAATACACAAAATTAGAAATTAAAAAGAGCATACAATATTTCATACAAGATTTAAAATTGTAGGAGCAAACTCTTCACAATCCTATTGTCATTTGAGCATCTAGATGAAATGAAAAATCTACTGAGACCATATAAATAACAAAATTGAACCAAGAAAATAGAGAAAATCTGAATAGACCATTTATCATGGGAAGAACTGAAAGTTGTCAAGATTCACTTTCTCCCAAGTGCTCTGAGCTATAGATTTTATGAGATTATTTTTTTCAAATTTTTAAGGTAACTCTCTTACCAAATAATTTGTGTCTGAGCAAAGACAGGATGAAAAGCCACCAGTTCATTTAATGAAATGAATATAATCCTCTCACCAGAACCTGACAAAGACAAAGAGGAACAACCTCACATATGAATGTTAGTAATACTAACATTAGACAGTGCATAATATAGTTCAGGCATGATTTTAAATTCTTTGAATATATTAACTAATTTAATTATTACAGCAACCATGTAAGTGCTGTATATTCCCATTTTATAGATGACAAAGCCCTTATACATTGTTTAAATAAATATGACATTCCTCAGCAGTTCCTGAACAACCATATTTGGATATGTCTACAATAGGAACAAAAGTCTTGAGAATACGGATAACTCCAAAGAGTATCTGCATAAATCTTTCCCATATTCTAGATTAAGAATTTAAAAACTTATAAAATAGTAACGTGATGACAAGTAGAAAGATATTTCTATGACAGGTAACACCCAAAGAAAGTAAGAAACATATAAGAATGAAACAATGCTGATAATTATTAAAACTCGCTGATACATGACCGTTCATTATCTCATCATCTCTACTTTCATAATTGGTGTATGCTTGAAAATATCTGTAACAAAAACTTTAAAATTCAAATATATGTTGGATTTAGGAACTCCAAGGTTCCTTCTAGCTTAGAGTTTACGTGGTTCTCCATTGTTAATTATCTCTTTCTCCAAAAAAGCATTTTTCTACCAGCCTTTGTGGGAGTAAGATGTTTGCATTATATGGAGGAGTTTCTACAATGCATGAACATATGGGTGTCTTGCATATCATACAGATATTTTATTACTTACTCTCCATTTGAAAATTGATCTGGATATTCAAGTTAAAATAGCTGCCCTTCTACCCTGCTTTGAGAGATGCTTATCACTAGAAATGCCTGGATTGGCAATAATCTGCTTTGTTCCTGCCTAGAGCAGTTCTTGGTACTGGGGCAAGTGTGCAGTGATGTGCATTAAATCTGCCCTCAGCAATGCTCAGATGATGACTTTCTGCAGGGACTGAGGAAAATATACATATAAACACCCCACTCCCAAATGGCACTGTAGCCTAGTTAAGAGAATTGCTTGCAGGGGAGTGCATTATGCTAAGAGGACTAGTTCATTTTCAGGTTAGAAAACTTTAAATTCAAGTTGACATAGCTTCTATTTTCATTTCCATACATATCTCAACTGGGGAAATATGGCATTTGTCACTAAAAATCAACCAGTGAAATACAGGGCAAGAATGCGAAAGTCATTGGTCCAAAGCCTAAAAGTGGCTGTGAGCTGAAATACATCATATTTTGTAGTAAATACCATACCAAATTGGCTTTCCACTGGTACACCTTTTATTTTCAATAAAATCCCATGTACTCAGGAACAATCTTTAACAGCAAAATGCAATTAACATAGGTTTTCTTGTGATATACCAGCATTCTAAACATCTCATAAACAATTTGGAATCAGTTCTGAATTAAACTCAAAGTTTCAGGGCCAAGTATGTCAGAGTAACATACAGTATGTCAGTTTCCTGACAATGAGCAGCTTCATTCAACAAACCACATATAAGGGGCTTCCCTGTTAAGTCCTATGTGGCCTTCACTTTAATGTCAGGGTAGATCCATAAAGCTTAAAGTCCAGAAGCTTTCATGTGGTTACAATGAAGTTTTCAGAATGAGAATGAATTGACTCATTAAAAGATAGAACTGAGTAAAACTGAAATTAATCCTCCATAATCCTGGCTTTAAAAACTCTCATCTGTGTTGTGTCCAGGTATCTTTAAAATGATTTACAAGTACGTGAAAGGGCTTCTCTGGACACCCTTTTCCATTCTGTTTCACCGTATCCTTTTCCACAAGCAGCTGGGAAACAATCCAGGGTTAATTGAAGAGTCAGTTTGCTTTTGTATATGCTGAGTACAAGAAATAACAAAGTTTTCAGAGTTTCTGTTGACACAGTGATAGACTATATTTGCCATTCAGATGCTATGCCTTGTAAAAAAAAATTTAAGAAGAATTTTGGGTGTTGACCCTGGGATGTGTAATTTATGCATGGCTCTTGTAAGCTGTTACCTCTTAATCACTCAGGAGCCCCCGCTCTTCAAGCAGACTAATGATCCCCTGCTGACTATCAGCTCCACTTGCAGTTCTGCCTTCAACACATCTGTCACCACCGCTTCCCAAGGGGACTCTCTCTCTGAAAGTTGGAAAGTCTGACATCCGTACATTAACTACCCTGTGACTTTCTCCATTAATAATGGACTGTCCCGCCGTAAGCTGTGAGCTTCCTCCCCAACACTTACTGCTTTTTCTTTTATGTGCCACTCTGCCTGTCATCAGAGAGATAGCCAGAGAAAAGACATCTGGCATCTGTAACTCATAGGGGGTTCATAAAAATTAAAGCAGGTAGATTGTTCTCTCAAATGAAGTTCCTGAAACTACTGAATGATGAATGTCGAGCTAATGGCTTGCTTCCTCTAGCTTGCTGACAGCCTGTAACCAGTTTTTGGGTTTTGTTTGTTTGTTTTGTTTTTAAATTACCTCCACACTGATACACATATCCTAAATTTTTATTTAAGAGAATATTTCTGATTGTTATGTTGAATCTTTAGAGATGAAGCCCAATTATTTTGAAAACATTCTTTCTCTCCGTATTTGCAAAGGAATTGTCCTAAAATGTGAACTTGGTATCTTAAGACCTGTTTTCAAATTAATTGTTAAAAATTAATTCTCTAAAGTCAATCAAATGGCCTTTAAGATTCCGGCTGTATCGCTTGTTCATTTTTACCTCAGAGGTCAATAAAAACCAGGGGCAAAAATGAGAAATTGGAAGCCCACTGGGCCAGCATGGCAGGTTTTTGGTTTTGTCCAAAAAGCAAAATAAAGAACAAAGAGGAGACCAAATCAGAATAGGTGAGTGATTTTTATTTTTCTATAGCTCATAAATATTGAGACGCTCCACACTTCCCTTGACAGGTTACTTGTCAAGTTACTGTAAGAATAAATTACCTTATCTAGAATCTGGACCAGGGCTCTAAAACTTTCAGAGACTACCCTGAAAAAGCCAGATGTGGGATAATAGAGAAAAGGGAAGGTTCTGGTGAACTAGAGACCGTACATCTCATCTAAAAAGGGCAGTTGGGGGGGGGGGGTTGGTGGGCGCCGGGGTGGATCAGTTGGTGAAGCATCCAACTTCAGCTCAGGTCATGATCTCACAGTTCGTCGGTTCAAGCCCCGCATTGGGCTCTGTGCTGACAGTCAGTTTCAGAGCCTGGAGCCTGTTTATGATTCTGTGTCTCCCTCTCTCTCTGATCCTCCCCTACTCATGCTGGCTCTCTCTCTCTCTCTCTGTCTCTCTCTCTCTCTCTCTCTCCCACTTTCTCTCTCTCTCTGAAATAAATAAAACAATAAATAAATAAATAAAAATAAATAAATAAATAAATAAATAAATAAAAAGGGCAGTTGGTGGTTACTGCCAGGCATCCAAGTGGGTGTCCTTAGGATCACTGAGGCAATCAGACTGACCTGATCACCATGGAGCACACTTGGCTCACTTCAGGACAGGATGGAGAGCATACCTCAAGAGCAGAGCCAGGTTCTTCCCTTCAGTGGTAGTCCAGGAGTAGTACAAACAGCAATTCAGGGACTGTTTTTTGTCCCTGCGGTCATATTTTAGGAGCAAAGAATGTAGCTCTTAATATAGGAGTAAAGATCTCTTGTGTAGCTTCCTCCCCATGAGGAGGAAGCCCTGTGATGAGAGTCACCACATTCAGGGAAACCCAACACACTGACTGTCCACCAGATGTGTATATTCCATTTGCATTCCTTCCAGCCAGATGCAGGGTGCCATGCCTGGGTTATTTTTACTATAGCACTGTTGTCTAGTTAGTTACCTGAATGACATTTTACCTTTATCAGATTTCCAGGATGACAAAGCCAGAAAGTTAACCTAAGACAAGTTTGTTTATAGAAAAGATAGAGTTTTAACACCTTACCCGCTATTGTCATGTGGGAGTGTGAGATCAGATCTTCATTTTTCCTTTCCTTTTCTCTTCTTCCTTCTCATCTGTTTTTCCTTCCTCCTTC
This sequence comes from Proteles cristata cristata, assembly GCA_017311185.1. Lineage (NCBI taxonomy): Eukaryota > Metazoa > Chordata > Mammalia > Carnivora > Hyaenidae > Proteles > Proteles cristata. Next base: position 2,538,989 of record JAESUZ010003687.1, on the reverse strand, counting down.
TCTCCCCCACTTCCTTCTCATCTTTCTTCTTTTTTTAGAAAAGCTAGATATTTAAATTTTTTTAAGTTTATTTCTTTTTCAAGAGAGACAGAGCACAGTGCAGGAGGAGCAGAAAGAGAGAGGGGAAGACAAAGGATCCTAAGCAGGCTCCATGCTGCCAGTGCAGAGACCACCTTGGTTTGAACCCACAAAAAAGTGAGATCATGATCTGACCCGAAACCAGGAGTTGGATGCTTAACCGACTGAGCCACGCAGGTACCCCATAAAAAAGCTAGATTTTTTAAATGTTAAATCTCCCAAGTTTTAAATGAGAATACTAGAGTAAGAGTACTAGAGCAGAAGACAGAAGAGCTGGGTCCCATGATTCTAGCAATTAGCTGTGTGATCTACATCTATCTGTAAAGTAAAAACGTAAAAGGCTTTCATAAGGTTGGTGAAAAGCTATTTGTATAATGTTGTTACTATTTTCTAATTGATAAAGAGGTGATACTTCGTTTTCATATATGCTCAATGCCAGGAAGCCCGGTCCTCTTCCCTCACTTTTGTACTCTGCTTTATCATGTGAAACCAAAGAGTGAGAACAAAACACTCAAAGGTCTTTTTAGCCTAAATGCCCATTGTTGGACAAGATTTCCCAAAAAAGATACTAAGAAGAGTAGTACTAACTCTTACAGAATTTAGAACAACATATCTGCTTTTCTTTGCATCCCCCAGAGAAATTGGCTAAAAAATAATCTGGGTAGATTTTGGCTTTTAGTCCAGCTTTTTAGAGCACTGATCTGTTAATACAGTGCAGAGATTACCAGTGTCATCACAACTGCTACAATCCTGGTTGAAATAGCTTCATATTATGACCTTGTTATATCCTTCATTAGTTGAAATATCTTTATGTTGCCAACTCTGTCATCATCACCAAGAAAAAGTACTGTGGTAAAGAATTCAGTTACAAGTGAAAGAGAATTAGGATTATTTTTATTTTTATTTTTCTGCTACAATTTCATCAGTCTTATGGGGACCAAGTCAGAGATTTCATTCTGTAACCAGCAATGAATAAAGGAATTTATCAATTCCCAAGCTGGCTACAACATCAGATCTGCATTTGGCCAATAGCCTAAGGATTTGGTTATTTGCTCAATCCTCTTTGAAGAAATCCTTTCATTTTTTGTGGGTCAGAGGCTCTTTGTTACATGGGAAAGGTATATCCACGAGGAACAGAAGGGAATAGGTTGAAAGCACAGTTATTAGAAATGTTCTCTTCGTGATAACACAGGCATTTGTAGGAATTTCATTTTTGTCCATTGACCACAATATTAAACATCTCACCAAGGAAATGTTCCACAGGAGATTTTACTCTTAGGAATAGGATCTAATCTTTTATATCACAGTAAGAAGCTGATCAAAGGCGTTGAAAGCCAGCTATTAAAGGATTAACTAGGTCACATTGAAATATATGATGTAAAAACAGAAGAACCTTTTCTGTTCAGTTGAAGCTTATAAAAAATACAGAAACCAACCCCCCTCTTCATTTTTTTCAAGAACATGTTAAGAGAAAATACTGAGACTTCATTCAACATTTAAAACATTCTCTCTGAGAATTGTTGAAACCATCTTAAGGATTATGTTCTTTGACACAGGACAATGGAAAGCCATTAGGTTTTAGGTAATTAACTTTATAGTTTGAAAATATAACTTGCCTGAAGAGTGTGGGAAATGGTTTGCAGCAGGGTAAGAGTGTGTAAAGAGAGACTGAGAGTGGTAGTTGCAATAATCCAACTAGGAGATGTTGGTGTTTCTGTCATACGTAGTGGCTGTAGTAATGGATACTTTCTGCTCCTTCCCCTAAAATAAGTACAGAATCTCTGGGCCTGTAAGGTCAACCTCACCCATTTGTGCTTTAGAATCTGCTCTAGCCATTGTTTTTCTCCTTTTCCCTGTATTCAATAAATTCTCCTTCCCTGCTACATCACTCCTATCTGCATTCAATCATACACCAATGTCTTCATCCTAAATACACTAGAAAGCCCCTTGACCCCCACTACCCAATTCATATGTTCTCCTTTACCACAAAACTGCATGAAAGAGTTATCTCTGCATCTTCTGTGTCATTGACTCTTGCACATAGTGCATTTGGACTTTTCCTCAGAATTGTACTTAAATAGTCTTATCAGTGATCCTGTGGTATCACTGCCAGCGGTAAATTCTCAGTTGTCACTTTATTCATCCAGTCAGCAGCATTTGGATATAGTTGATCACTCTAAACTTCTTGAAACACTTTCTTCCCTGGACTTTGGGCTACAACTCTCTTGGTACCCCTGTACTTCAGTTGTTTCCCATTTCAGTCCCCTTAACTGGCTTCTTATTTTCCTGTCATCTTCCCATCTTTTATAAGTGAATTACCAGTGCCCTCAAGTTCAAGACCCAGACATACACACACACACACACACACACACACACACACACACACACACACACACACGTATACATACTCCCTAATGATGTCATATAGGCCATGGCTTCAAACACCACTTTTATACTTATTGTTTCCCAAATGTCTATCTTCACCATCCCTCCCTCCTAAATCCTAGACTCATGTATCCATTGTCTGACCATCATCTTGCTTGGTTGCCTAATAGTCATCTCAAAGATAATATGGCCAAACTTGAGCTTTGATCTTTCTAAATCTGATCTTAGAGTTTTCCCAGTTATAGGAGAGGACAACTCCATTTATCCAATGACCCAAGACTGAAATTAAGGACATAACCCTTAATTTCTTTATTTTTCTTATATCTGCATCTAATTTGTTAACAAATCCTTTCCATTATATCTTCAAAATACACCCTCTGTCTAAATACTTCTCCCCACTTCCACCAGAACCACCCTCATTCAAACTCCCAACATATCTACCTTGGATTTTATAACAGCCTCAAATCAGTTTCCCTTCTTCTATTCCTACCCCATCCATATCATAGAAGACAGAATGATAATTTTGAGATGTCAGTCAGCTCATGCTTCTTCCTTACTTAAAACTTTCCGAAGGTTTTTACATCTGGTTCAGGAAAAACAAAAACAATAAGCCTAAAACCCCTTCTTGGCTAATAGCCTCCATACAGCTGATCCCTGATATGTCTCAATCATAATCCCCCTTCTCATTCTACTGCACTCATATACTGTTTCTCAAAGACCCTAAGCATGTACCTGCCTGTGGTGGGGTCTTTGTGATTGCTGTTCTCATGTTTTTAAATTCCCATTTCCCAGATACCTGTATGGCTTGTACCTTTTCATGTTAGAGTTGTGGTCATTTTCACTCCCTCTCTGATATTTTTTAAATAGTGCCATCTCTCTCATTGCTTCTTTTTCTTAATCATATTTGGTACCATATGATCATATTCCTTTCCAAGAACTATATGTATTAACAGATTTGAGGAATTTAGTAGTTGTATTTTAAAACATCTTATATTAAAACCACCATAGATTTATTATCCAGTGGAATGTGGAAGTAGAATAAATATGTAATATAAAATCCTGGCTTACAGTAAACTGCTTTCGGGATCTGCCTTCTGGCTCTTCAGAATGTATGTTCTATCCTACTTTTCAGATACAGATATTTAGTGGAAAGGTTAAATTTGATATTGTATTTGGACTGGACAGTCATCTATATCATGTAATTGAAAGATGCCTAGAAAACTATCTTCTCCATATTGTCATTGGTCTGCCATCATACCTGTTAAGTACCAATATCAGTCTTCCCTAATGGAACCAGCCACAGTTAGAAGTCAGCCTACAATGCTTCTATAAGAAGCCTATGATGCAGGGGCACCTGGATGGCTCAGTTGATTGGGCATCCGACTTTGGGTCAGGTCATGATCTAATGGCTTGTGGGTTTGAGCCCTGTGTTGGGCTCTGTGCTGACAGCTAACTCAGAGCCTGGAGCCGGCTTCAGATTCTTTATCTCCCTCCCTCTCAGACCCTTCCCTGCTCACGCTGTCTCTCTCTGTCTTTCAGAAATAAATTTTTTTTTAAAAAATTCTAAAAAAAGAAGCCTATGAAGAGATTTTAGATATAATTACATAGTCTAATGAGCCAGAGTCTGTTTACAGGGCAATCAAACAAAATAAGACTTCTTTTATTTTTTTAATAGTTTATTGTCAAGTTGGTTTCCATATAACACCCAGTGCTCATCCCCACAAGTGCCCTCCTCCATGCCATCATCCCCCTCCCCCATGCCCATCACCCCCCTCCCTCTTCCCCACTCCCATCAGCCCTCAGTTTGTTCTCAGCATTCAAGAGTCTCTCATGGTTTGCCTCCCTCCCTCTCCCCACTATTTTTCCCCTTCTTCTCCCCCTTGGTCTTCCGTTAAGTTCCTCCTAATCCACCTATACATGCAAACATATGGTATCTGTCCTTCTCTGCCTGACTTACTTCGTTCAGCATAACACCCACAAGTTCCATCCATGTTGCTACACATGGCCAGATTTCATTCTTTCTCATTGCCATGTAGCATTCCATTGTATAAATAAACCACATCTTCTTAATACATTCGTCCGTCGATGGACACTTAAGCTCTTTACATGTTTTGGCTATTGTTGAGAGTGCCACTATGAACATTGGGGTACATGTGCCTCTATGCATCAGCACTCCTGTTTCTCTTGGGTAAATTCCTAGCAATGCTATTGCTGGGTCCTAGGGGAGTTCTATTGTTAATTTTTTGAGGAACCTCCACACTGTGTTCCAGAGGGGCTGCACCAGTTTACGTTGCCACCAACAGTGTAGGAGGGTGCCCATTTCTCCACAACCTCACCAGCATCTAGAGTCCTCTGATTGGCTCATGTTAGCCACTCTGACTGGTATGAGGTGGTATCTCAGTGTGGTTTTGATTTGTATTTCCCTGATGAGGAGGGATGCTGAGCATCATTTCATGTGTCTTTTGGCCATCTGGATGTCCTCTTTGGAGAAATGTATGTTCATATATTCTGCCCATTTCTTCACTGGATTGTTTGTTTTTTGGGTGTGGAGTTTGGTGAATTCCTTATAGATTTTGGATATTAGTCCTTTATCTGATATGTCATTTGCAACTATCTTTTCCTATTCCATTGGTTGGCTATTAGTTTTATTGATTCGTTTGACGTGCAGAAGCTTTTTATCTTGATGAGGTCCCAATAGTTCATTTTTGCTTTTGAGTCCCTTGCCTTTGAGCATGTGTCAAGTAAGGAATGACTGCAGGTGAGGTCAAGGAGGTTTCCTGATTTCTCCTTTAGGATTTTGATGGTTTCCTATCTCACATCCAGGTCTTTTATCCATTTTAAGTTTATTTTTGTGTATGGTGTGAGAAAGTGATCTAGTATCATTCTTCTGCATGTTGCTGTCCAGTTCTCCTAGTACCATCTGTTAAAGAGGCTGTCTTTTTTTCCATTGGATATTCTTCCCTGCTTTGTCAAAGATTAGTTGGCCGTATATTTATGGTCCAATTCTGAGTTCTCTATTCTATTACATTGATCTATGTGTTTGTTTTTGTGAATAAGGTTTCTTTTAAAGCACTGTGAAGGCTCTCTTAACCCACTTCCCCTTAACTAACTTTCTGGATAAAGAGATTGTCTCCATTCCTTCTGTAATGCACATTGCCTGTTGACTGTGGCATGCTGTAGGTTCATGGCTTGGTAGGCCACATTCAAGTAAACCTGTACCCTTCTTTTTCTCCCTTTTAAGTTATATACTTGCCAAGAATCAGTTGTTTTTGTTCCTAAACTTGTTTGTGCTAAATTGTACTTATATAGTTTAAATATTACATAAACTAATGAAATGTAATGAAAAGGAAAGAATCGTCATTTTTACAGAAACAACTTGGAATCCTTTGGGGAAGACTCAATAAAGGCAAGTCATTGAAAAATAAAGATGCCGTGGGCAAAATAATTATAAGTTTGGGAGGAGGATCATTAAACTCTAGTAAGATTCTATACTCTTATAATTTCACTATTTTTTATAACAAAACCAAGTCTCAGGCATGATGAGTGTAGTTAAGGTAAACATGATAACATCAGCCCCAATTAACAGTCAACTTAAAAATAAAAGATAACATTAAGGAAAAAAAAAAAAAAAGGAGGTGCCTGGGTGGCTCAGCCAGTTAGGCGCTGGACTCTGAATTTCTGCTCAGGCCATGATCTCACAGTCATGAGTCCCCGCTGTCAGTGCAGAACCTTTTTGAGATTCTGTGTTTTCCTCTCTCTCTATCATTCCCTCATGTGTGTGCGTTCATACCTGTGTGCTCTCTTGCACTCTCTGTCTCAAAATAATAAGTTAATATTTTTAAGAGATAAAAAATGAGAAGACAAAGGGGTACATTGTTCCTATACCAAAAGATTGACAAGGGTGTCTTTGTGGCTACTTGGTTAAGCATCAGACTCTTGATCTCACTTCAGGTCATTTTCTCACATTGGGCTCTCCCTCTCTTCTCTCTCTCAAAAAATGGAAAAATAAACTTTTAAAAATGTTGACAAATAATACATTTGATTTTCTGAATAACAATTTTTGATGAATGATAAATATATAAATAATATAATATATAATATATAATATATAAATAAAGAATATCTAATAATGAATAAACTCAATTGTATAAGATATTTAAGGTATAAATATGATATTTTTCTCATGGTTTCCCACTTTTACTATTTAAATTAACCAACTAACTCTAGGTTCCAGTAGTGTACGACAAGAGGATTTTTATATTATTAGTAAACACCTTTCAAACTAGGGATTACATTCCTCTTATAGACATGTTAAGAATACTGAAGGACGTGAAATATTCAGAGTAATCCTTTGAGGAAAGTAAATTACTAGTCCCATTTTATACCTGAAGCTTACACTAAATGACTTAGAGCTGAACTGTTAAGAACCAAGATCTGCCTTACCTGAGGCTCCTGCTCTGAGTACTTATGCTTGAATGCATCTTCACACCTCTCCTCCACTTCCTATTTATATCTTTTATAATGTAGATTTTTCAAAATAAACACCAACTAAACACTGCTGAGATAATCATGTATTTTAATTAATGGCTTCTGAATCCTTGTGACATTATGATAGTAGAAATGCCATGTGTACATATCTAGTAACCAGATCTCATATTTTAAGAGGTTATAAGAGTGTGGGGGACAGTCCCTTGATTTGGGAAATGCTGTATAAAAATTCTCCTCTTGGAGATTTTACAGCTTAAGGATTTGGAGAAGCCCTGTAGTGAAGAAATGTACCCAACTGTTTTCAACCTGGTATCTCCCCAACATATTTGTCCACATAGTTTTATCATGTGACATGTAATGCCTCTTTAAATTCAGTTAAACCAGTATTTCATGCATAGGTGTTTTAAATGTTTCTTTATAGAATGAGTGCTCATGTTTTGTTTTGTTTTTTCTTTTCATCAGTCATGTTTTTACATACTCAACTTGTTGACTGTAGTTCTCTGGTCTGAGTCTTTATTACATACTTGTTCTCATTTCTTAATTAAGTCAGAAGGGAAAAGGCAAATGTTTCAAAAAGTAGACTTGGCAGTTTCTTCTGATAGCTGAACTGTGACCTTGGCACCCATCACCTTAGAAGTCACTAAGGGCTACATGCAATTACCCACAGGCAGCACTCCACTAAAAACTAAGATCCCCCCTCCTTGTTCAACAGGTCTTTGTGAAAAAGCTTATGGAGGGGGGGGGGAAAGTCAAACTCCTTCCACAAGCTGCAAAAGTATATCTAGGGTCAGGCATCATAAATGAGGGTCAGCTAATCAGTGTTCACCTAGCAATTTGTGTTTTGAAGGGTAGCAGGAATGCTAAAATTATATGCACCTTGTCTCTTAGAGCTAACATTAGAATGTCTGTGTTTGTGAAGCTGGCTGAAAATAATTCTGTGCCACATGCCCTCCTTTGCAGGATAACCAAGCCATTTGCTGTTTACTGTCATTTGTGTCTGTCCTGTGCAAATGCATAGTGTGCTAGCACCTGGCCACCTAGTAAATAACAGATGAACATTGACTGCCTGTACTCAGAGCTTTTTTTGAGAAGGACCTTCCTTCATTCCACTCTAACTCTCTCTCTTGAATCATTATCATCATCCATCAGAAGAGATCAGCTACAGAGATACTCCTAGAAAATACAAGTCTGCCTGACTTTCCCATCCCCATACTTTTGGAGGACTGACTTGACTACTAGAACAACTCAGAGTTGAAGTGACTTGCCCAAATTCACACTGCTGACAATTGGTGGATGAAGCATTGTATCTAAAATTTTAGTCCAAGCTTTCAGATGATATGTTTTTCAGTTAGAATAGAGTTAGGTAGACATCTCAGGAAGATGAATTAAAGCAAAGAAGCCAAGGATGTGTGAGAGCAGTCCTGTGTTAGCAGAACTAGTCAGGAACAAGGTGGGTAATTTTTGTTTAAAATAGAATTAAGGTAGAATTTGAGAACAAGTTTTCAGAAGTCATCATACAATTGACCATTGAATACTTGTTGAGATTCTATAACATTCTTCAATATTATATCAGTTAATTGTTCTGTTAATCAACATCCTTTGGGTTATAAGTCTCAAAATCCAATTCAAATAAGCTTAAGTGAAAATGAGAGCATATTGGCATAGAATTCCCATTAGATGCAGCTAGCTTTTACTTCTCAAGCGATAGTTTTAGGAATTTGTCTAGGCATCTTTTGGCTCTACTTTCCTCAAGCTGGCTCTCACTGTATGGTAACCCCAGCAAAAAGAGACTGGCCCATTCCCAGTAATGTTAGCACAAGCTTCAAAATTGACTTTCATGTGCCAGCTTGAGTCATATGCCCATCCCTAAACTAATTATAGTGACTGGAGGTTATGGAGTGATGCTGGATGGAAAATTTTGATTGGATAGACATGTGCTCATTCCTGGAGCCAGAATGAAGATAAGCCCAACTCATATAATAGCATCTACTGAGAGTGGGGGAGAAATGGTTCCTAATGAAAAATGGGGATGAGTTTACCAGGTGGGGGAAGCTAAGCACCAAAAACAATCAATGTCCAGTTGTTGTCTTATATATGTATTATGATATGTTTGTAGTCCGAGATCCCCAGAGTTGTTTCAGGATTGAAGAGATCTATATCATGAGCCATAAAATTTACTGTTCTAGAAACATAAGCAGGATTCAGAAAAGCTGATTCCCTTGAAACTATATCCCTACTTTATATATCCTGTTCCATAGTGCCTAAGATGCCTGGTGTATAATAAGCACACAGAAATATTTTTTGAATGAATGATTAAAAACTAGATATAATGGATACAGTGTTTTCAGTTTGGGGTGATAAAAAATCTGGAGATAGATAATGAGTAATAGTTGTGCAATAGTTTGGCTGTACTAATGCCACTGAACTGTACACATTAAAATGGTAAATTTTATGTATATCTTGCCACAATATAATTTTTTAAAAGAGAGAAAAAGCCTACACATTGAGAGAGACAAAATTTTGAGGGCTTCTTTTGGCCTCTTGTTTTACATTTAAGTCTACCCTAGTCAGTCACTGGAACTCAGGGGTTAGACAGTGACCGGTGTGAACAGAAGCAGTTTCCACAAAGTGAGGCACAGATATTAGCTGTCCTCTACTTCATTCAGTAGGAGCAGTCCATGGCCATACCATCCTGAACATACTCGATCTCATCTGATCTCGTAAGCTAAGCAGGGTCACGCCTGATTAGTACAGGGCACCTGGGTGGCTCAGTCAGTTAAGTGTCGACTTAACTGTCCAAGGGCCAGGCAAGTAATAATATCAATGATTAAGATACTGTATGCAAGGTAGAGATCCACATGACCCCTTCAAACAGCCCAGCCACTGTTCATCTTAGGCCACTCATTGCGTTGAAGAAAGATAGGGTCAGTATTCCCTAGTCCTATAGTTTTCCATGAGGAGACTAAATGTGGAAATCTCTGTAAAATCTTTCCATTTTTGAATGTTGGCAATCATTGAAAAATACTTTTATTTAGTAAGCATGGGAAGCAGAATAAAACTGTTATACAGATCTGACTCATGGTCCCCCAGTTTAAATAAATGTTGTAAGTGCTCCTGTCTTTCCATTTATTTTCAGTTTCTTCCAAAGAACAGACTGTTGTTCACTTTGCCACAAAATACAGTAATGACCCTGTGCATTTAGTGTATTTTGCAGTATGGGGTGGCATGTGTGGTTAGGACAGATATAATCATTCCAGTTTTACTCTTTTTTGAATTTTTTTGTTTATTTTTATTTTTGAGAGAAAGAGAGAGGTAGACAGAGGATCCAAAGCTGACTTTGTACTGACATACTGACTTGATGCAGGGTTAAACCATCACCCATGAGATCATGAGATCATGACCTGAGCCAAAGTCGGACATTTAACCAACTGAGCCACCAGGCACTCCCAGTATTACTCTTGAAACCACTGAGGCTTTAAGTAGAGGTACTTCAATTTCCACCCAGATTCTTATGAAACAACGTGCTATCTCATGAAGCGTCAGGTCATTTCTTTATTTCAAAACTCCCCACCAGCTTCTGCTGTATCACTTATTGAGATTATTATTTTTCCCTTTCATCAGAGAAAGCTGAGTTTCTCAGTTCCCCACAACTCCTTTTGTTGGTCAGATGGGAGGAAAAAAAATCGTTACCTATGTGAAACTATAGAAGATTTGTGTATTTAGATCTAATAAATGCAATAACCAGGGAATTTAAATCATATAATATTTCCCATCTTTCCAGAGATGGATAGACTCTTTTTTCCCTGAGGGAACTTTTAACTTAAGAATGTGTTTAAATCCCCTCCGCATGACGGAATAATCATTAATGTTTACAGTTACTATAGCAACTAGAAATGCTGGTGATTGAGTAGGAAAAGAGCCTGAGAGAGGAAGATAAGCTGTGTCAATTATTGAACATCTGTCAAACATGTAGCCAATTTAAAGTGACAGGCAAAATGCTCGAAATTGAAGGTGGGTGAATTGTATTTTTCCCAACATTCACTTAAGAACATCAGTTTTGTATTGTTTTGCCAGTATTACAGAGAGGTAATTAACTTTTATTTTCATGCACGTAAAAGAGGTGTTTTCTATGAGTAAGATATGTTTGCATGTGTAATTTTTTATGCTCTAATAGTATTAATCCAGATCTACTGGATGTTGCTTTACAGCATCTTGAGCTCCTTTGTATACATTATTTAATTTAATCTCATGGTAATGCACAAATTTGGTAAGTAATATCCATTTATAGAATTTTGCATCTTATGGGAACAGAGAGGTGAAAAAGTATGTTTAGGCCATGTACCTCTGCATTCAGGCTCTCCTCTCCCCCACACTAGCACACTACTCATTTATGCAAAGGCAGCACCCTACATATTTGTCACATGTGTCTCCAGTACCTGCTCTTGTACCAGGGCAGACATCCCAGATCAATTATGGCCCCTTTTTCCTTGAGTACCACTGCATCCTCAAGACCCTAACATAGCATTCTGGAGAGCCAATACCAATTAGGCAGAGCTCCCCAGTCAAGTGGAAATCTGTTTGTACTCCCTGTCCAATAATGATTTCTCACCTTTGCGTGGTGTTTTCTCATTTACAAATCGTTTTCATATATATGGTCTTATTTGGTCATCAAGCCTCTGAGGTGAGGGTTATCCCTTCTTTACATGTGAGAAAATTGAAGCTTAGAGAGATTAAGTGATTTGGGCAGGATCACAAAATGAGGTAGAGGACACCTCCTCCCCTGCTGCTTTTCAGCTACACTATATGAGAAAAGAGCAGTAGGTATAGAAACTAAAGACATGGATTCCAAGTCCTGCCCTAATCACCTGTTAATTACAAACCAAACCAAAGCAACCAAGAAAGATTAATGCCCCTAGGCCCCTCACCCTGCTCCTGAAAGGAGAGTAGTAGATAGATTTTCTCTAGGATACTTGCCCGCTATCATCTGTAATATGTGAGTGCTAAATATAACTTTACTGCTAAGTTTCCCAATTACAGCATTTGTTTATTATCTACCATATGTTATCATTGCCCCCCCCCCAGCTTCTAGAAAGTGAGAGAAAAAATTAGTTTTAAGTTACGATTTTGCTACTTCAACTTATTAGCACGAATATACTAGTGCTACACAAGTGGTCAGAAGATTTAATTTTCTGGGTTAGTTTTGTTTAATGTCAAGTGTTAAATATTCTCTGTGTTTCTCACTTTTCCTTTTCTGGAAAATAGATATTACATCCTAGAGATGAATGAAATGAATACTATAAAATGAAAGTAATTTCAGAAAAAGGAATACTATATTAAGATAATATGTCATTGTAGCCTTATTAATCATAAACCCTGATCTGGTCTGTTAACATAAGTGGATGATTTAGAATGGATCTGTACCATGAAGTTGAACAAATAGATAGATCATGAAGCAGTTCTTTATACAGTCTTTGCTTTAGCAATAATACCAGCAAACATGGGGCGCCTGAGTGGCTTAGTCGGTTAAGTGTCCGACTTTCGCTTGGGTCATGATCTCGCGGTTCGTGGGTTTGATCCCCGCTTCGGGCTCTGTGCTGACTGCCAGCTCAGAGCCTGGAGCCTGTTTCAGTCTGTGACTCCCTCTCTCTCTGACCCTCCCCTGCTCACGCTGTCTCTCTCTCCTAGAAATAAATAAAACATTAAAAAAAATTAAAAAATAATAATAATAATACCAGCAAACATTAACATTTATCGAGTGCTTGTATGTGCTAGACATTGTGCTAATTTTAATTAAGCACTTTGTTTATTACAACATTGCCTTTGATCCTCTCAACCACCTATAAAGTGTATTATTATCCCTACTTTTCAGGTGAGAAAATTGAGTCTCAGATAAATTAAGTCATTTTCTGGGGCCTTATAGAAGGGGCAAAATTTCAGGACTAGAGAAATATGTCTAACTCCAAATACTAGGGTACATACTTGACTGGTTATAGAAAATACTCTTAAAATACCTTAGATGAGGATATTTAATTTAAACACACACACACGCATATACACATACACACAGACTTAGATATCAGATAGAGAACTATTATGATCAGGTGTTATTTTCCTCTGAAAGTTTTTCTTGAAGCTGCTTTCCCCCATCAAAGTCTTTCGTATGTTACCATAAAAGAGATATAAGAGTCATTGGTACAAATCCACTATTTCTTTTTTAAATGTTTATTTCTTTATTTTATTTTGATACAGAGAGAGAGAGAGCAGGGGAGGGGCAGAGAGAGAGGGAGAGATCGAATCTCAGGCAGACTCTGCACTGTCAGAGCAGATCTCCACATGGGGCTCCATCTCACAGACTGCCAGAGAATGACTGGACTCAAAATCGGGAGTCAGGGGCTTAAGGGACTGAGTCACCCAGGCACCCCAAGAATCCACTATTTTTAAGAGTTGGTGATTTAAAGGACAATTTTCTTTTAATTTTCTAAGTTTATTTCTTTTGAAAGAGAGAGAGAACACAAGTAGGGGAGGAGAAGAGGGAGAGGGGGAGAGAAAGAGAATCTCTTCAATGGGACTCAAATCCACAAACTGCAAGATCATGACCTAAGCCAAAACCAAGAGTCAAATGCCCAACCAACTGAGCCACCCACCAGGTGCCCTGATTTAAAGAACAATATTAAATGGTAGTGGGTGGTGGGAGATTAGTATACAATTATTTTTCAAAGGACATTCTGAGGGGACTTATGAATAACGGTAAGAAGAGGACATTACTAAATGGGAGAGGGGAGGTAAGATAAGCCTCGAAAGTAGAAAAAGAAATGACAAGGGTTTATATTGGTCAAGACATTTGATCTTGAGGATAGAATCTCAGTATACACTAGGGTAATTTTTTTAATGAGCAGATTTATTGATTTTTTTTAAAGCAGCTTATATGAAAAGACAAGAATGTTTCCTCAAAGTTGATTTTCTCAGATCCCACCTGCACTCACTTACTTTACCTGTCAACTCGGAGTCTTAGCCTCATCCTCTCAGAGTCATCCTGTCTCTAGCACATTAGACATGGGCACGAGGCACTTTGCTCACAGCTGCTGCATCTCAAAACCTGAGGGGGAAAAAGGCCCCTTTTTGCAAGGATTCAATTTTAGAAGATTCTGATTGGCTGCCTTATGTCATATGACTCTTCCTGAACCAATCACTGTGCCTTCGGGGATGAGGTAGTATGATTGGCCTACCTCAAGATTCATGCCCATTCCTATGGCCAGCCTTTGAAGAATGATGATTGGGTACCATGGAAACCAAAACACGAAATATTGCCAAGAAGAGTAACCTGCCTTTTATTGCAAACCAAATAGTGAAGAAAAACTCAAGGATGATTAATCATTCATCTGGTCTGTCCACCACATCTCAATGCAGAACTTGACCATTATTGTCAGTGAATATCTTTTGTGTTTATAAAAGTAAATTCTTCTCTTCGGGAAGAGCAGATCTGTTTTTAATAGACCAGGCGGAATGCATTTATTATTGGCATATTTCAGCATTGGCAAAACGCAGAGAAGAGATGAGAAAAAGCATCTCAGATTACAATGAAGACTAGTATTTGCTTGGCAAATTTGATTAAGGGTTAATTTAGACTTAAAATTTTAATGTCACTTGTTTGAATTTTAGACCACATCTTTAATTGAGGATGGTGTAGAATTGTTTAATAACCTGATGAAAAGGCTGTGTATCAGTGACTTGTGTGGGAGTTGGTGACATTGCTTGAGAACTTGTTCTGTTACCCGTATAACTACTTGAATGGTTTTAAAAATGTAAATAATTATAGTTTAAGTGACATTTTCTACCATTTACTCAAAATTGTTAATCATTCCTGAGAATGCCTTTCAGTTCCCACACTGAATATTTTTTCCTTTCTACTCAGAAATTGCTAAGCTAAAAGTAATAAGACAGATTTTGATTATGTGGTGACAAATAGCACAAATTCTATTAATGATGATGTGTGCAGCCTTTTCTTAGAAAATGTCTTCAAATGTTGATATACAAGTGACCTGTATATCCTGGTATTTCAGGATTTAATTGGTCCCTAGTTCCCTGAAATTCTGAGCATCTCTTGAGTGCCACACAGGATTAGGTACTGTGGCACACAAAATCAAACAAGATGGTGGTGATCCCTGAAATAACCCCCACTGTAGTTATTTCAGCAAAGGGCCAGGCAACATCAGTCATGCTAACCTCTGCACCCACCTTTTTACTGGCTTACTTAAGCCCAAGGGTGCCATTGCAGTGGCTTCCAGCAAAGGAAAAGAAATCTTGGCCAAGGTGTCTGCTTTAATCATAAATCTAATTCTACTGGTTTTCTTGATGGTCTTAGAATAGATTACTTGCTTTCCTATGTCTCACTTTCCCTGTCCCTCCAATGGAACCAATTTTTATTCTACTTACTTCTTCTAGTTATTAGTAGAGGCAACAAATGAGATCATGGATACTCAAGTGTTTTGAAGTATAAAAAATTAAACCACTTGTGGTTCTGCTCATGTACTTATAAGATGTAGCCTTATAAGGCTACGTGAAAACCTGGCTCACCAAATCCCAAGTTTCCTTCCTTCTATGTGGAAATATCTTAGTCCAGGGATTAATGCCCCTCACCCCCCTTGACTAACTGCAGTTCTGGCCGGACCACCCAGGGGCCATTTGGTAACTTGACTTTTATTGGCTCATGTCATTTAGCCTGTTGTCTTGTATGGACTAACCATCTCTGCATGTGTACCTCTCTGCTTTTATTGAGTCTTTCTTTCCCTTAAGTATTTGAAAGACTATGAATTAGTTATCTTTTCTTACTGCCATTTTGTAAACTCAGTAAAGCTGCGTGTCAGAGAGTTGGAAAAAAAGGAAAGGTTTTTTTTTTTTTTTTTTTGAGAAAGGACCTAGCCATTCTGATTTGAAAAATGTACATTCTGATATTATAGATTTTCTGTCCTCTGATTTCAGTGATTTTGATTTGCAGTCAGTGGTCTGATGGAAGCATTGTATACTCTTCTTTACAGGTAACTTCTTTCTTACTAACACTTCTGGCCTAGAGTTCAGTAATGAATTGTTGCTCTAGGAAACTTGGGACATTTGGAATTCCAGTTCATTTCAACTAACATTCACTAGTTGATGACAGATGGGGGAGAAAAAAGTGAAGCATATGTCCCCCTGCCATATGTATTCTTGTCCACAAGTAATACTCAGATCTGGTGGCTAGAGAAGAGACAAGTAATTGAACCATTCTAATATAGGGAAAATAAAATGTTAATATGTAAAATAACATGTAGCTGCTGTGAGGCAGAAAAGAAACACATGTTTATTTGGTTGTTGAGGAGAAACCATGTATATTTTTCCAGGAGGGAAGATGGCTCTTTGAAAAAGATACCAGTTGAGATAAGCAGAAAGTGGAAGGGCATCCTGAGAGAGTGCCCAGGTCTAGGCAGGGGGATTGAAAAGCATACAGCACATCAGGGGATAAGTGACTGTTTTTCCACTTTACCTTAAACAACCCTACTTAGCAGTACAAACATCACTTAAAATATAGTGTTGTTGGGAAGAGCAAGTCACAAAAAAGCTAGAAAACAGAGCTCTCAGCTTACAGCCAAGACAGGTGGGCAGAGCCTTCCCATAGTGCCTTTTCTTTGTATTTAAAGGTGACTTCAGAGGAAATAGATATGTATTATGTGACAAAGTAATCAAAGTAATCAGCCTCTCTGCTGTTTTGCAGAACCTAGCTTAAAGAGTACTCCCCCAGAATATGCACTTACGTGGAGAGAGGAATAGAAAGCTGAGACTAGATAATTTGAAGTCCTGCTTTGGAAAGACTTGACTACTAGCTTTACGTATTTTATTTGATCCAGGCTGCAGTGGAGATCACAAGTACTTGTGTGGGAAAGAGGAACAGGATCCAAAACTGCTCTTTAGACAAAATAATCCGGTAGTGGTGTGTGGATTGGCCTGGAAAGTTGGCAAAGTGGCAGGATGTTCTTAGGCCAGTGACAGGTAATGGTGAGATGGGCATGGAAGTAAGAAACCCTATGGAATTCTAATCCATAGGATTTGGATACTGACTGGATATGCCTCCCCCCAATACTCCTAGAGGGAATCTGAGATCTGGCAGAAGGTGTCGTATGAAAGGGACCTAAGTATTAAGCTGAAAGAGTTGAAAGAGTTATATCTCATTTTCTTCTGCTCAATTCTCACCTGAGGAAAAGTGACTTTCTCTCTAGAATGGGGCATTGATCTTTGATGGGTATCTCCTTAACCAGTATGCAGTTTTCACATTGTCTCAAGTATTTTATATTTTACTTTGGCTGTCAAAGATATCTATGCTTTAAGGAATTAATACTTATCAGATGCGCTTTGGATGTTGTATTTGAGTTTTTCATAAAATACGGTAGTAGCTTTGATTTCTTAAAATGCCAAATTTTTAACAATTAGCTGAAAGAAATACCTTTAATCCCAGTGAGCAGTATTTTTATCTGCCTCTCATACTCCATTCAGGCTCCATCTGTCTGCAATAGCCTTACTAGTTTGACTACATGAAGAGGGCTAGACCACCGCTCATCACAATCGTACATAGCTTCGATGTTCTTCTGTGTGATTTTGGTATCACCCCTACCTTCATTCCATCAAAATACTCCGATTCACTTGTGGATACTCTCCAGCACCCTTTTCATGCTAACAAGAGCATGCAACTAAGCATCAACTCCATTTCTTTGTGTTTACTTTCTGTATTTCAAAACAGGTCCCAACCTAATTCGCCAACTGAGCAATATGGGCCTGTATAAGAAGCAGGGGTTGGTAAGAGCTGTGGCACCATGGGGATCCCCTGCCCTCGCCTGAGTGGGAACCTGCTACTCAGCTCTGCCATTGTTTCCCTGATGGAGTGAGAGACTAGCGTGTTTCTATCTTTAAAAGCAATGTTTCTCCCTGGTGACCTCCAGACCAGCAGTAGCAGCAGCACCTGGGAACTTGTTTCAAATTCACATTCTTAGTCTCCACCCCTGTCCATCTGAATCAGAAACCTGGTGTGGAACTCTGCATTCTTTGTGGTAACAAGGCCATTCTGGTGACTCTGAGCTCACTCCAAAAAACCTTTAGTGGAAAGGATGCTGTGTTGCACTTCCCTGATTCCTCTTGAGGACTGATAACTCAGGGCTGTGTTGAGTTTCGAGAAAATCCTGATATCTAGATGTTCATTTGATTTTTACTGTTTTTAAAGCACATAACACAATAAAAGACCACATGCTATGCAAGCTAAATCCATTCTGTGTGCCGTCATTTTCCAGCCTCTACTCAAGAGTCCGAATGTGCTAACTTTAAAAAGAATGCTGTTGTGTTGAAAAAATATATGGCTTCTTTCCTTAGTGTATGAAAGTTTGCTGACACCAGACCTAGATGATATTTCTGAAACTTTTTTACTGATATATTTCTGAGAGCAAAAGAGAGTCAGCATGTACCCCCTGAGAATCTGGGAACATATCCTGAAACAATGAGCTACAAGCACATGATTTTGTTGAAGCCTTGCCTTATACATTTATGATTTGTATGGGTTTTATATCTATTCCATCATATACTCATATTTGGCTTAGGCTCAAGATAATGTGTTAAATTACCCTCATGTTAAATTTTTTAACTTTGACCTACAAAGTTTTAAAGAAAATCTACACCCCAGAAAAATGCCTAATTTACCCAATAAGATATAGGCCAGAAAACAAGAAGTAACCCATAAAAGGCAGGCGATGGTAAACTACACACAGGAGCAACATTCACAGGCTGTGTACTTGACTCGAAGATGTCCCTTTTTCCATCCTATTTCCCATACCTCCACTCTCACATCTGAGTGGCCATACCACATGTACTAAATAACCGTTGAGTGAAAAGTCAGGAGGCTTATTTTTAGAAGCGGCTGCCCCAAATTTGCATGAGATTTGGCACTAGGCCTTTTCTAATCCTTGCCTCACATGGTCACCATTTCATTTCTCCTAAATCACTTTTATAAGGATGGTGAAGAATTTTGACCTTAGGTACCAGTACCCATTGATTGGAAGTAATTGCCTAAAGCACTATATTGAGAATGATTGTGAATTTGTATGTGGCGTCGTCAATTCTTGTGTCAGCCGTGGGTGGAGTGGCAGCTGGTGGTCCAGGAGACAGATACATGCCATCCCTGCTATACTCAGCACGAATTACCAATGAAAAACAATTTCTGAATTCTCAGAGGTCCTGCTTGGTGCTGGAGACTTGTCCATACCACGTTCTCCCAGTCACAAAGCATCCATTTTAGGGGCTTTCAGCCACAGGCGTGACTTCAGCAACCTACATTGTGTAGGGCAACAGCCATCATTGTAATCATTCAAGGCCCATTAGTCTTTGTCATAATTAATAGAGGTATAATACCTGCCCTCTTCTGGCCCTTCATATTTCAGCTTCTCTCAGACACCTCCCCTCACCTTCTGTTTCACAAAATGCTGTTGACTGTATGACAGTTCAAATATGACTTTATATTGATCATTTAGGGTCTTGATAGAAGTAGAGGTTTTACTCAGTGGCATCTTCTCTCAGAAGCCAAAAATCTATCAGCCACTCCCTCTTGGGAGATCTCACAAATCTTTCATAGGACAACACACACTACTCTTAGGCTTTCCCACCACCAATTTATGATGCAAAATCACTAGTGCTGTTGAGAGCTTAACGTTTCTGATACAATTCTTACTTTTTCTGGAATTACTTAGATTACTCACAATTTATAATACCTTTCTTTTCCTAAATTCACAGAAAGGCAAAATACCAGTCTATTTATAAGCAAAAAAAAAAGCAAAACGAAAACAAAAAACACACAAAAACACATTCTTAAAAGCTGACATCAACATGTTTAATGTTCACTTAGGCTCTTAGTTTAGGCAGGGCAAGTGTTCTTTTTATTATTTCTGTTTTTCAGATGAGACAATTAAGGAGCGGAAATTACTTTCTAGCTGATAAGCACTGAAGCCAAGACTCAATCCATGTATTTTGACAATAAATCCAGGGATCTTTGAACTGGGTTATGCTCTCTCCCTTCTTGTCCAGGAAAACTATCAACTGGGTCCAATCTCTGCCTTCATTTCTGTTGCTTAACTGAGCTCAGTGATTTTGGGAAAGGTTGGTGTTTAGTAAATATTTCACAAAGAAGTAAACCAGTGAATATATTCGTGTAACCAGTTTTATCTATAGAATCACGTAAATACATTTTTCACATCTACCTGCTTAGAATATCTCAATTTAAATTCAACTTCATAACACTGTACAAAAAGTAGAATTAGGTATTGATAAAATATTGAAAAATAAAGAGACTCTCATACTGTTGAAATAATTTATCAAAGTAAAAGTGGTTACAACATAAGGACTAGAATCCAGATATCCTATTAATTCTACTATCTTTTTCCTACACAATACAACACAGCTTAATTCAAATAAATGTAGGGTACTGTAGTGTGTGTGTGTGTGTGTGTGTGTGTGTGTGTGTGTACAAGTTCTAGTTCTGCAGGTCCCTGGCTGCCTCAGTCAGTAAAGCGTGCAACCCTTGATCTTGGGTTGTGAGTTCAAGACCCATAATGGGTGTAGAGATTACTTATTTTTTTAAATTTAAATAAAAATTCAAATGTTCTGACTTTTATCAATAATTACCTGTGTGATTCTTAGCAAGCTACAGGGTATCTTTGGATCCCACTTTCCTCATTTGTCAAATTAGGATTTGGGATTTGATATTACACATATAGAGTTGTGGAATTTTAATGCTGAAAGATACTTAGAGATCAGCTAGTTGTACTCCCTCATTTACAGACGAGGAAATTTACAGATAATGAACACTGATCTTTTCTAGCTCTGAAATAAATTCCGAGAGGACCATATGGGTTCCAAAGAGAATCATCTCTTATGAATACTCAGACTACCCACTTACCAAATGTGTGATTATGTTCCACACATGTAGCTTCTCTAGATTTAAGTTCCCTGTGCTGTAAAATTCAAGGGGTCATACTAAGTTTCCTTTCACTTTTAAAACTTTGAAGTTGCCTTAAGAAAGGCATCTTTGAAAGCTGACATTTGTGCTACCCTGGGACAGGACTCAGAACGTCATGAAGCATAACATAACTCTGGGAAGAAATTAGCATCAGGAACACATTAAGAGCATCCATCCAAAGGGCTCTGATCACAGGGTGAATTTGCTCAATGAATACTTAAATTTGAAAATTGCTTGATTGATGTCTTGTTTGGAAACTGACAACCCAACATTCTTTGCTTTTGGCCCAAAAATATGGAAAAATGAACCAAGTAAGAGAGTGAAGTTTTGTTGTTAATTTCCTATAGATTTGGATGCTACAAGTCAGAAAACCATCACTAGGTCCTTCTTCCCTAAAGTATATCACATTATAACTAGTCTCAGTATTTTTCAATTGAGCATCGGAAGCTTCACAATCTATTAAATATTGTATTCCAAGTATCTGTTTACTGAGTCGTTACAAATTGCCAATGGGACAGGAACTGTCTGTCACTTCCAGAGCAATTAGTGTGTAAAAACTTATCAAAAGAAATCTGTCAAGTTTGAATAAGTATAAATATTGCATGGGAGTCCTTAAGGAAATCAAACTGAGGGGGATACATTTTTGCTCATTGCAGCACATGAGAATTTATTTTGCTTTATTTACTTGGCTCTCTTTCTTAGCATGTTGATAGCATTTTATTTAACCCAATGGATTAATGTTTTGCTCTGATAAAAATAGACTTTGGTTCTTAGAGGAAAACTAGTGTCTGATTGAGTGATAAAATATTGGCTCCTTACTGTCAAATTTGAAGAACTCCCTCCAGGAAGGGAGCACTGGAATGGGAGTATAGCTAAAAAGACTATTAAATACAGATATTCTTTGACTTAGGATGAGGTTATATCCCAATAAACCCGTTGGAGGTAGCAGTGCATTTAATACTCCTAACCTACCAACCACCATCATTTATCCTAGCCTACCTTAAATTCTCACAGACCCTTCTCTAGTCTCCTTTGCCACTTTTTGATTCTCTGACCTTACCCTTTTTAGGCTTAAGATTTTTCATGTCTTTAAAACAAAGAAATATAACAGGTGATCCACTGGGTAATTTTTAGCTTTACTACATATTTTACCTGCACTGATGTCTGCATTACGACTCCATTATATCTTATGCTCCTTCCTCATTGTCTTGGAAAATATAAATATGATACTTTCAGGTAGTGATATTTTCTATAAAGAAAAAAAATTAATATCTCTTAGAGATGTCCCCCTTTCAGGAGGTTCAGCATGATCTCATCAGTGCACAGCCAAGATTTTTTGAACGACATTTGTACTTTAGGACTCAGCATTATTTACAAAAGTCACATGTTCAACTCATGTTAGTTATGATCTTTAATATAATCCATTTGAGGCCATATTTGGAAACTACGTTTGTTTTTTTTTTTTTCTTTTTCTACTGGAAAATGGTTACAGGGTTATATTATTATTATATTTTGGGAAGCTTATTATAATTTTAATTCAACATTTTCTTATTTTCTATTGTTTAAACTCACTTAGTGATCTTCGCCACACTGAAGTAATAGAGTTAATAATCTTCACATTATACTTAATGTTTCTTGAATTGAAGTCATTGCCATTTGTTCAGGGTTTCCCAGCCTAGGTTTTTTTGACCTATTCATAGATGTTTTAGAAAAATGGTGTGTGTGTAGAGGGGATGAGGAGATTTATGATCAGTAAAAGAGATTTTATTATCATTTTATGTAGTAAGTTTGTATGCTTAAACTTATGCTCTAAGGAATTTGAGGAATTTGGCATATTAAAAATCTCTCGCAAGTCTTAAAAGGGTAAATTCAAAAATCTACTAAATTTTGTTTAATCTAGATCTTCTCAAAGCCATTTGATCCTGTAAGACATCTAAATTTAGGATAGGTGGGAGGGCGAGAACTTCTATTAACAAGAAATTAACATTCCAAAGATCACAGTTTAGGAGATGCTGCAGTATGTGCTTAAGGTTGTTTGCATCCTCTCCTAAAGCATTAAGTCACTGATGTTACAAAAGCAGTGAAACCAAAATAATTAGCATATTTTTAAATAGCCAAACAGCATGTTAATTAGGTATGTATTTTGTTTTTACTTTTAAAATGGCTAACTTTTAATGATTCAGATGTGCTCATGATTCAGAGTGCTTTCACAAAGAAGAATCCTCACTACATTACCTGCGTCACATTTATTATAATCCCTACTTGATAGGTTAAAAGTTGAAAGTGAGAATGTTTAAATGTCATTCTTTAGGTTTGAATTTTGGTCCTTTTTTTAAAATTCCAATTAGAACAACAACAAAGTAGATTTTTTTTCTTTTTTTCCTGATATCCACAGTCAGTACAACTTAATTGTTACCTTGTCCCACAGAATTCAGAGAGGTTGCTATCACTGGCCATTAGCGACAGTGTTGAGAAATGTCTTCAGAAAAAGAAAATGCAGTTTTATATATTTGATTACGACTTTGCTTGGAGAGGTGTGGGTTGATTAATATTGTGCTGGTAAATTACTTTCTAACTTCTACCTTGTGATTTTGGAGATATTAATTTATACTTAAATCTCTCCTATAGCTAATTACAGGAATAGACAGTGTTCTCCTCATTGTTTATATGAGAACATTGAGATGCTCAGAGATTACTTGGTTTGCCCAAAACACACACACCAAACTGAGTGAGCAGTACACATCACTGTGCTGTTGCCTCTGCTGATGGTTAAAATCTCCTGTTTCTTATGGGAAAACTGCCATAACAATTGAACTTCCCCATGATCTACTATAGGGGCTTTTCTCCCCCAGATTTTAGTTTCTTCAGGAAGTGACTAGCTTGCTGGGAAGCACTTGCTTATTTATACTGAGCATCCTCTTGACATCAGCATGGGGTTACTTATAATTACAGGCACACGTGTAAATAAAATGATTAACTATTCTCATATAAACATAATTATATCTCTCAAATAATACATGCGGAAATGTTTTAATCCAGTGATAAAGGGAAAGCAATCCGCATGGCCCCTTCTTTGTATGTAAACAGTGGATTATTAGGCAGAATATGTTGCACATTTGGTTATTGAGGTCAATCACGCTTGGGACTCATCTAAGTATTACACAACAAAAATGCCTTTATAGCAATTAGTATTCTCTTTAGAAAGCTGAAACCTTTCTCCCATTTTCCAAGGACACTGCATACAGTTAGACTTTTTCCCAGGATTCTATTAAAGAAAGATATATAAGCATTCAGCCAACTGGTTCTGAAACCAGAATCTTCTTTTGCATCTGGTTTTCCCCCTCCACTACCAAAGTAATTTTTTTTTTTAAAGGAAGAACTTTCTTCCTTTTTCTTTTTCTTTTTTTTTTTTTAATTTTTTATGTTTTATTTATTTCTAGGGGAGAGAGAGAGAGACAGCGTGAGCAGGGGAGGGTCAGAGAGAGAGGGAGTCACAGACTGAAACAGGCTCCAGGCTCTGAGCTGGCAGTCAGCACAGAGCCCGACGCGGGGCTCGAACCCACGAACCGCGAGATCATGACCTAAGCGAAAGTCGGACGCTTAACCGACTAAGCCACCCAGGCGCCCCATCAGCAAAGTAATTTTTAAGACAAATGGGGCACACTAACTAATCAGTGCCAGTGGCTACTATGTCATTTCTCCATCTTTGGACACATCTGGAGATCACACTTTAAAGAGAGGAATCATGGAATGCCTAGAGCTGAAGATGTTTGATTTCCTTGGAGCATAGTAGTTCATGGCAGCAAATCATTTCGACTCACTGTCATTTAGGGTTCTTCTCATAAATGGAAAGCATGGGATCACATGTTCATTCACAAAACACTTACCTAATTCTTAAGAAAAATTACAACTTTGTAACAGATGTTTTCAGGTCTGGCTGCCCATTACACTCATCCCACTGGCATTCTGGGATAAATAAGCATTGACAAAAAGGTTGCTCTTGGACTGCTATTTCATACTCAGTCCCTTATAAATATAATAAATTTTTCAGCCAATAGTTTTAAGTACACATTTAAATTTGGGACCAGCCAGCCAGTCAATATGTGTTCACCAAGTATTTCCTGCAATATTAAACTATCATCTCACTCAATTAATGGAAAAATAGTTCAGCTACACAAGTAAGAAAAGAGTAAGAATGTACATTGATAATAAGAAGCATTGAGAGTAGACTGAACTGAGACCTAGGAATTATTCTGTCCCTACATAGGGCCAAGAGTTTGGATTTAGTTACTTTGTTCCCCAGTGCCCAAGTTTCTCATTTAACGGAAAACTGTAAACTGTATGGAAAAACACAAAGTACAATGTAAGTGTGTGGCACTATGATGCACCATGACAATTATTATCTATAAAATGAAAGAAGTGATCTAAATAGTTTACTATATCAAAATTATAGACTCTCTGGGTCTAAAATTTGAGCATTAACTCAGTAAGTATTGCGTGGTGTTTGGCACATGCTTAGCAAACTATAAATGCTTATCTGCTGGCTTAAAGAGGTTGGACTTCTTTTAATCACCTAGCAGTGTATTCCTTTTAGTTCTCTAGAAATAAAATCTTATTCACTGACAGTAGGAATATGGGTAAAATCTTTAAGGGATTGTGATTACTTCCCATTTATATTAAACAGGCTGAAAAAGTATCAGTGGACAACATATGAATTTCTAACGACCATTTTTTTCATGAATACAGTAGCATTCCAATGTCTGAAGACATCTTTATAATGATGATTCCTTTGCTTTCAGAGCTGAGTTATGCCTGGATCTTCAATGAATACCCTTCCTATCAGGATAATCGCCGCTTTGTTTCTCAAGAGACTGGGAATCTGTATATTGCCAAAGTAGAAAAGTCAGATGTCGGGAATTATACCTGTGTAGTTACGAATACAGTGACAAACCACAAGGTCCTGGGACCACCCACACCGCTAATATTGAGAAATGATGGTGAGTTTCCCAAGGGATTTTGTGTTTTGTGGTTATATGTTACATATGGAAAACTGTTACATTATTGGCACACAAACTCTGATTGTCTAAATTAAATTTAAGAAAGGCTTAAT
This sequence comes from Proteles cristata cristata, assembly GCA_017311185.1. NCBI lineage: Eukaryota > Metazoa > Chordata > Mammalia > Carnivora > Hyaenidae > Proteles > Proteles cristata. The sequence continues at coordinate 2,512,908 of JAESUZ010003687.1, read as the reverse complement.
GCTTCTTACATTAGTACCTATGTTTTCGCCCATGAATCTCTTTTGGAAAACTAATTAGAAATTTAATTGCTAATCTCAACAGGAATGGAATGTGGATTTAGGTGAGTATAAATAACAAAGTGTTTCTTTTTTCTCTTAAAATATACATACAGGCAGAATGAAGTAGAAGGTTGAACAACTAGCTCATTAATCACTTCTACGTAATTTAGTATTAAGTGTCCAGAAAGAAGTTTTAAATTATCCAAATAACTTCTGGATTTATGATACTAACAACATAGTTCACACCATGAGGAAATGCAGGAATATCAAGGCTATTTGAGAAATAAGTTTTTATTTCCAACACTTTTGTGAAAATGTTTCAAGAAAATACATGATTTACCTTGATGAATGACCTAACAGTGTATAATTTACCATGTGCTTTTAAAAGGCAATCTTACCTGAATTGTATGCCAAAATCTAGTACCACTAAGCCTTTTCCCCACCAGGAGTCTTTTCATGTATTCTCTTCCCTCTTCTTGAGATGCTTCTTCTCTGAATCGCAGCCTTTCATTTGACTAACTGATACTGGCCCTTTCATTTTCTTCAAGTATATCACTTTGTCCAGGAAGTGATCTCTGTCTGACTCCCTCCCTGCTATGCTGCATCAGGTGCCTCTCTAAAGTCCAATAGAGCCTATTATTATATGCAGAAGAACTCTTCATTTTGTATCACAATTACCAGTATGCTTCACTGTCTCAACTATAAACTTGCTATTTTAGAAGCACATGCATTGCCTGGATCAGTAGTATATCTCCATCACCTGTACAATACCTGGAACATAGGAGATTCTTAATAGTTATTTGCTGAGTAAAAGAAAACAAAGGCACAATTAAGTCTTTCAATAATGGCTGATAGAAAGATATAAGCAGCCATGATTCAGTGTTTAAGTTTCTATTCTTTTTAAATTCCATTCCCATCAAATACACACGTGAGCCTTCCTTTATGAACAGGAGTTATTAGACCCATTTTACAGGTAAGGAAACTGTCAGACAGGAACATTAATAACAAGTATTCAGTAGGTACTTAGTATTTTCTGGGTGCTCAGAATTTTACCAGAATTATTTCATTCAAATCTCAAGCAACTATATGAGGAATGTCCTCTTTTATATTTTATCGATGAATGAACTGGGGCTCTGACATGTTAAATAACAAACCCCAAAGCTACATACCTAGCTAAAAACGAATGGCTCCACAATTCACACTCAGTAACCATGCCCTGTTGATTCCAGAGCCTAATACACTAATGCCTCAATCACTAGGTTTCATTTCATTACACTCTACCACCTCTTACCTGAATCTGTACAAGACAAACTTGCAGATTCAAGCCTGGAACTCAGATTTCTCTCCACATATGTTCCTCTTCCCTCTGTACTGAAGGGACTTTATGCCCAAGTGGAGCTGTGAATATGAACTTCTTAGAACAGGATATTTGGAGGCAAACTAACTTGCAAGGAGGGTCTGAGAATCCTTACTGCATAAACTGTACCATGACATTTTTGAGCAAATGATGTAGTTTTGAACCATTCATTTATTTACTCATGCATTTAACATGTATTTGTTTAGCACTTATTATATGACAGCCACTATTAGTGCCAGTGCACAAGAACAATAGGGCCTCTTTCTCAGTGTACTTACATGCTCCGGGAGGGCATAGGTAAAAAAACAAACATAAAGAAAAACAAAAACCCAATTACTTTAGGTAGTAATAAATAAACCAGCATGATAAAATAGAGGCCCTGTGGAGTGGAATGTATACCTGAGACAAGAGTGTCATGGAAAGCCTTTCTGAAGAGATGACCTATGAGCTGAGACATGAATGATAAGAAGTCAGCCCTGTGATGATCAGAAGGAAGAGCAGTTCAGACTGAGTTAACATCACATGCAAAGGCCCTGACACCTGAAAAAAAAAAAACACTTGGCATGATCAGGAAGGAAAGAGCATGTGAGCATGGATGGAGTACAGTGAGCAGGGTAAAGGGAGCTTTGAGTCGATATTGAAAAAGAATCAGTAGCCAGATCATGTAGGTCATGGAGAAAACCCTGGATTTTATCTCAAGGTCATTGAGAAGCCCTTAGAGGATGTTATGCAACAGAGTGATGCACATTTTGTAAAAGCTTTCTTAGCTACTGTGTAGAGATGGACTTTAAACAAGAGAGAGTGGATGCTGGATGTCCATCTGAAAGATTGTGCAGTAATTCAGTTGGGAAATGGTGGCAGCTTGAACTAGGGAGTAGTGGGGGGAACAGAGAAGTGGATGGATTGAGGATCTGGTTTGCAGGTAAACCTGCCCAAACTTGCCAATTCCCTGGAGGTGGGAGGTGTTGGAAGAGAAAATCAGGGATGACACAAGGGTTTCTGGTGTAACAGCTGGGTGGATGGGAATGCTATTTACTGAAATGGTTTCACTGAACAGGTTTGTAAGGGGAAAATCAAAAGTATTACTTTAGTCATTATTTGTAAAGCCAAAAGCATGACTTCTCTCTTGGCAACAGAAAAAGCCTTTGTTTTCTGCTGTTCCTGTTCCTCCCATCTCTCTATTATCACACCATCGGCTATGTTCACATGTGCTTATCAGCTTGCCTTCACAACCTCGCCAACATTGTGCTCGCGCACAGATTGTGGGGTGATCCAGCTTTGTGCTGTGGGCAAGCACAGTGCTTGCCAGGTGACAAATGTTAAGTTAATATGTTGGAATAGCTGAATCAGATGAAATAAAACTGAAAATTTCATCCGTTTAAAAAGCCGTTGATGTCATCTCTCCAGACCTAAGGATGAAGTAACTTTCAAAAGATGTGCTCCAGTGGCTTTTTGTACGGAATTGCTTCAAAATAAATTGTTCTGACCTCTGCTTATAATCCGCTTATGCCAGAATGTCTGTTCAGTGGTGTTATTATCCGTTCAGGTGTGTCAAGTCACAAATGTAATGAAATACTGATGATTCGCTAAGACACATTGCACAGAGTTGCTAGAAAGAACTAAAATTCAGGAACACAAGAACTCCAGAATCATGGACACCTCAAGTTGAAAACGACTTTGCCTTTTGCTTGGCTTTTAGATATATCTTGACTTGTGTAGTATATCTTCATATAGATGACAAATGTTTTTTACTAGAATATTTTATCACAAAATTAGCCAAATAAGGATCTCATTCTTCAGCAATTAATGCCCATTCATTCTCAATTTCCATGAGAGTTTCATGGTGAAAATTCATAATATGTCTATCCCATTTAGGCTGGAGTATATAAAACGGGTACTTGAACTATATTGCTAAGCACAAAATAGGTTATTTAATTAGCTCTTGTCTGGAGGTAAGAGAAAAGGGGAAATATAAATCAAGAAGAGATTGCAAAATAAAGATGACATTCTTATTAAAGTCTATTATACAGGAATAAAATCACTAAAATTATCATTCTGCATGATCTTGTATTTAGTGACTGTGTATTAGACAAGGTTGTATAGAATTTGTCCAATCATTTTGTTAATTGAAGCTCTCTCAAAATTTCACATCCTTCTTCTGCCTCCAAAATGCAAATAAGCAAGGCAACAGAGTTTATTGCCTGAAGTGAACTAATTACCATGGCTAGTCATTTTCCATGCTAAGTGTAGATGTAGTTTAAAGAACTAGCTGTCCTCAATATTTAGGTTATTTCCTTAGAGTGCCAGCTAAACAGTTCTGGACTATGATTCATTGTTTCCAGCCTAAAAGGTGACAGTGAGTCATAAAGAGTGAACAGTGAACATTGACTCAAGTCCTAAAAGGCATCAAGTGTGATGTATTCCATGTTTATCCCCCTGACCCTTTTTACTCCTTGTCCCCAGCTCACTACAAGTCAGCAAGACTTCAGTACTTTATGTTCCATTCCCACCCCCACACTGTTCACATGGCTCACCCCTTCCTGTGTCTCAGATTGTTACTGAAATGTAGAACAGGATGGTTTGGAGGTCAGACCTGAGGACTCTGGAACCAGGCTCCCAGGATAGAACACAGCTGCACCACTTATTAGCTCTGTAACTGTGGATGTCAGTTTGACCTCAGTGTGCTCCGTTTTCTCATCAGTCAAGTGAAGATGATAGTACCTAGCTCAGAGGCTTATTTTCTGGGTTAAATTATGAATTAAGTTTTTTTATCAGTGACAAAATAGAAATGCAGCCTCAATAACTTACTTATATAGGTATACTCAACAAATTATATAAACATTTAAATTTTTTAATGTTTATTTTTGAGAGAGAGAGAATGCACATGTGTGCATGAGCAGGGGAGAGGCAGAGAGAGCGGGAGACAGAGGATCTGAAGCAGGCTCTGTGCTGACAGCAGAGAGCCTGATGGAGGGACTTGAACCCATCAGTTGCTAGATCACAGCCTGAACAAAGTTGAACATTTAAACAGCAGAGCCCACCCACATACCTCTCAACAAATTATATTTTTAAAAACAAATTATAGGGGCACCTGCATGGCTCAGTTGGTTAACCATCCAACTTCAACTCAGGTCATGATCTCGCAGTTTATGGGTTTGAGCCCTATGTCAGGCTCTTTGCTGATAGCCAGCTCAGAGCCTGAGCCTTTTTCAGATTCTGTGTGTCCCTCTCTTTCTGACCCTCCCCTGCTCACTCTGTCTCTCTGTCTCTCTGTCTCTCTCTCTCTCCCTCTCTCTCAGAAATAAATAAAACATTTAAAAAAATAAATAAGTAAATAAAAACAAATTACATAGTGTATAGATAGTATGATCCTTGTTTTGAAAATATATGTGGATAATGGCAAAGAAAGCTGGAAATACTACTTTCCAAAATGCTAACAGTGTTAAAATCTTTGAAGTGTTTAACTTTCAGTGGCAAATGTTCAATTCTTATTTTTTTCTATTTGCTTTGTTGTACTTTCTCATTTTTCTACAATGATTAGAGATGTTTTGAATTTTTAGACAAAAACTTGGTAGAGGCTTATTTATAGATGATTGGCCTTACAAGACACTTAGACGTCACCCAGCTTTGTATCTTTATTCTTTGAGAAAAAGGAGAACTGAAAACCAGAAAAGTAATATGAGGAGCACCGGGGTGAAATTCCTAGTGCTCCGTCACTGGGCCATTTAACTGAGGTTCAGAAAAGCTGTTTGAAGCTTTAGATTAACAGATTTGCCTTGTATCTTTTGATTTGATTACATTTATGACTTAAATACTTTTAATATTGATAGTTCTCCTAAATAACTATATGTTTGTATAGTGTTGACTGCCAGATAGTATAAAACTAAGAGTTATTAGACAAATGTGACAGAATTATATATCAGAGTTTATTTACCTAGATATTTTGAAATCTGCTTTGGAAAGATAATAAAACTTGTTATGTGCGAAAGTGCATCTGTTACTTAGGTACCATGAAGAAAAGCAAGATTTAATTGAGAAAAGAATTATAATTATTTTTAAGACAGGTACTTAAGTAGTCTATGGATCAATATTAGCCAGCTACTGGTTATTAATGATGATGAGCTTGCTCTATTATGAGCTTCCTACACAGATCTCAAAGAATTGTCCCTAAATTTCTATAAACAAAGGTAATAGATTACCCATACAGCATTAATTACAGGAGAAATCATAGATTTAGGTGATAGTTATAATGGCTATTTCTTCTGTCTTTAATCACTACCCCTGACTTCCTCTAAAATGGATGAAGGGGAGAAAAATTGGCTGATATTAGTACAGTCTTGGGAAAATGAGGTCATGTCCATGAGGATGTTTATGTACGTTACATTCCTATATAATTGAGCAGGAGTTATTATATGACCTTTGTCTTTCTTCTATTTTTGTCTTGAGGCTGTCTAGGGATTGGTTTGGCAGTTCTTTGTTTTGCTTATTAGAACCAAGACACATTTTGAGCAATTTACAGCCAGTGTCTGTGTGTTGGGTCTTTGCTTTGTATGGTGGATATTAAATATTTTTGAATATTATCCCTAACTAGAACTCTGAATAGAGGAAATACTAAGGAACAGGGAATAAAGAGTTTATCTTATCTTAGAGTTTCAAAATCTCTCTCTTCTCCTTTTCTCTTGCCAATTCCTGCATGTATATACATTTATAAACATGTATGTAGGCTATGTTGGGTCAATACACATATGTTTATCTACACAAGATATATATTGCCTTTGGAAGTTAAAACATAAACTTCACTTTTCTGAATACTATACTTCCGTGTAAAGTTAAATTATTTAAAATTTATGTTCTCATATATAACCAAAGTAACTGGTAATTTTTCTAAGTTCTCACTCATTTTCCCAGCCTGACTTTATGTAGCCATGAAAATGCTTGGGGGCCTGGGTGGCTCAACCGGTTAGGCATCCGACTCTTGATTTCAGCTCAGATCATGATCTCACAGTGGTGTGATTGAGTCCTGTGGTGAGCTCTGTGCTGAAAATGGAGCCGGCTTGGGATTCTCTCTCTTACTGTCTCTCTGCCCCTCTCCCCAGTCCATGCTAGCTAGTGCTCACTCTCTCTCTCTCTCTCTCCCTCTCTCTCTCTCTTGCTCTCTCTCACTCTCACGTGCGCACACACACAAACACACACACAAGAAGAAAGAGAGAGAGAGAGAGAAAGAGTGAGAGAACGAAGGAAGGAAGGAAGGAAGGAAGGAAGGAAGGAAGGAAGGAAGGAAGGAAGGAAGGAAGGAAAAGGAAGGAAAGGAAAGGAAAGAGAAAATGCTAAGCATGGTCAGCACTGAAGCATTTAACATTCTCATCTGAAATCAGCTTTAACCTAGTGGACAAGAGACCAGCTGACAACTTCAGTTTCTTGCAGTTTCAAGCAGGAGGGACAGAAATAGGTGTGCTGGACATAGGGTTAAGAATGTCCCTGGGTGGTGCCAGCTACCTTTGTCTCTTTTGCCATGGCCTCACCTGGGATGCAGTGAAAGGGGGACAGGACTAAAAGTCAAGAAGAAAAAAACTCATAGGAATCTGGGCTGCAATCCAAGATCTACCACTAACTGACATGACAAAATCCTGCCATTTCTTTGGTCCTCAGTTTTCTTAGTTTAAAATGAGTAATGTAATAAGCCATAGCTGAGGTTTCATCTAGTTATCCTCTAGGATTCTAGTCACAACTTTTGTATATTACCTCACTCCAATCTCAATATTTGCACAGGCCAGATAATATCAGATGCTAATCAACAGGCAGATTGCTGCTCCTTGGATTGGATTTTTTCCCAATGCTAAAAACCAATCCTAGTGCAAAACTAGGTATATTCACTCTTTCCGACCATAATGGGCATTTGTGAGCCTTCACTTCTGGACTAATAGTGGCTCAGAAGACTACATTCCCCACAAAGTTCCAGATTTAAGACCAATGACTAAAAACTGGAACAGATAAAAGTAGAACATTCTAGAATATTCTGTAATATTGATGCAGTGTAATGTATCCTCCATTATGATATGCCATCTGTTCGTAGTAGACTTTTCTAATATTGCCCCAAACTGGATTAGAACCTCAAGTGAGCATTAACTACCAGTGTATGTCTTCGTAAACAAAGCAGCTTTATTTGTAGGCCACTTAATTAACTTCATGGGATCAGATCAAATACCCAGTCATTACGAAGATCTGTTTTTTATTGTAAAATTGATGTACAACCTTTTATTGATGACCTAGCATTTAAACTAGCAACTGTGACACCTCTGCTTGGCAGTGGGTAGAAATTCGTTCTTCACTTGTACATATTTTTCTTTTACTTAAGGTCTAGAGTTTATACCGAAACACTTTGCTTCATTTTACTCTCACTTCTAATTGCAACTTTTGTGTGGCTTTGTCATAGCAATCATGTCTTGTTTTTAATTCTCTAACATCACAGTTGAGGAATCTGTGGGCATAAAACATGTTTTATGAGGAGAATATCTAAATGACTAAAGGATGTGAGATATTTTACTAAACTGCCATTGCTAATCTGATTTAACACTGTCTTAATGGCTCTGGATATTTTGAAGTCTTGACAACCTTAGAAACTTGGCAGTCAGCTTTAGACCCCTAGCACAGTCATTCCATTTCAGGTCCGTGTGGGCCAAAGGTCTTGGATGGTCATTTAGCTAGTCAGTTAGAAAACATCTGTTAAGTACCCGTTGTATGTGGCACACTATAAAATAAAAAGACGTGAGCTCAGCCCCAGGAAACCTACAGTCTTAGAGAATTCCAAATGAGTGAAGGGTCTAAAGTTTCATTCTTATTGGAGTCATTGATTCTACTTCCAGAAAACACATTTACAGACAATAGGATTTGAAATGAATAAGGAAAGTAGAGGTGTTAGCCTAAAATAGAGATGACTTCTCTGCCTGACTTATTTCGCTCAGCATAACACCCTCAAGGTCCGTCCATGTTGCTACACATGGCCAGATTTCATTCTTTCTCATTGCCATGTAGTATTCCATTGTATAGATGAACCACATCTTCTTGATCCATTCATCCGTTGATGGACACTTAAGCTCTTTCCATGTTTTGGCTATTGTTGAGAGCGCTGCTATGAACATTGGGGTACATGTGCTCCTATGCATCAGCATTCCTATATCCCTTGGGTAAATTCCTAGCAGTGCTATTGCTGGGTCATAGGAGAGTTCTAGTGTTCATTTTTTGAGGAACCTCCACACTGTTTTCCAGAGGGGCTGTACCAGTTTACATTCCCACCAACAGTGCAGGAGGGTGCCCATTTTTCCACATCCTCACCAGCATCTAGAGTCATATGTTTGCATGTATGGGAGGATTAGGAGGAACTAAACAGAGGACCATGGGGTAGAAGGAAGGGGGGAAATGGTAGGGGAGAGGGAGAGAGGCAAACCATGAGAGACTCTTGAATGATGAGAACAAACTAAGGACTGATGGGTTTCGTAGGGGAGGGGGGAGATGGACGTGGAGAAGGGCACTTGTTGGGATGAGCACTGGGTGTTATATGGAAACCAACTTGACAATAAACCATTTGTAAAAAAATAAATAAAAATAAATAAATAAATAAAATAAAATGGAGATGACTTAGAGCATTCATTTGCTTATACGCTTAACCAACAAATACGAAGAACCTGTTATATGCTTGGCACGAGGAATGCAAAAGTCTTTCTGTGCCTCACAGATTATAGTCTAGCTGAGGAGCCTCACTGCAGGCTAAGGCAGGAGTGGGGGCATATTAGAGGAGAGTGGAGAAGTAAAGCAGGTTCATTTAAGTTCCTTTTGTAATAGGAGCCAGCAGTGAAGGGTGTGGTGAGATTATGCATTAATTGTGCCTCGGACATTTAATGAGGAATTAATGAGGAATTTCCCACAATTAATGAGGAAATCTGACCTGGTTGTTGGGAATCAGCCCAAGCCTCCATCAAGAGTTGAAGAAGGAAAAGAATTGCAGGCACTGGGGACAGTATTTGTGTAAATCACGAGTTGGCAGACTCCCTCCTGAAGGCCAGTTCTCCCCATGGCCTGTTTTTGTAAATAAGGTTTACCATTTTCTCCATAGAAATGTTGGGTATTCTTAGTTAATTCCTAGATTCTCTATAAGTTTTGTTGCTGTTGCAAATGGTTTCTTATTTTGAATCACATTCTCTAGTTAGTTATTGCTGATGTACAGAAATGCTATTTTTTTGTATGTGAGTCTACATTTGGCAAGCTTGCTGAAATCTCTTGTTAGCTCTAATAGTTTGTCAGTTCTATCAACTCTCTCAAACTTTGCTATTTTTCTCATTTTCTCTAAGCCTAGGGTCATCCAGCTTAGGGCCCATGGGCCATATAGCATACCATACTTTTTGTAAATAAAATTTTACTGGAACATAGCCATGTCCTTTTGTTTACATATTGTCTGTGGATGCTTTTCAGCTCTAGCGACAGAGTTAAGTTGTTACAGAGATTGTATGGCTCCCAAAACCTAAATAAAATCCTTGTTCTCTGTCACTTTACAGTAATACTTTGCCAGTCCCTGACATGATAATATCTTTAAATATCTGAAGACTATCCATCAAAAGACTTGCTTTTTGTGGCTCCAAAGACTTGAACTGGAACCAACATACACAAATTAGAGGGAGAGAGATAATTTTATTCAAGACCATGTGAAGAACATTTTAGTAGGCTGAACATAAAAGTACTTACTCAGTGGGAGATGAGAGCTGGCTTTCTTTCACTTAAAAGAAGATGACCTTATAATTAATTGTCCAAACTGGAAGCTATTAGCAAATTACTTCAGGATGTCAGGTAAACCAGGACTGTTTCAGTCAAGCCCAGATGCATTCACTCTACCTTTATAGGAGACAACCTTCTGGAATAACTCAAGTTATCTCTGCACTTTCATAATTGAGAAGGAAGCAAAGAATTCAGGTTTCAAGTCAAAATATGTTTATTTTCACATCCTAAAGATTTCTGAAGACAGCTTAAAACACCAAGTTTAAGAGGTGATGTACCACCTTCTGTCTCCTCACTCCTATTCTCCAGCATTGGGGAGGTTGTTGTTTAGATCGTTGTTGTCTGAAACTCAGTGGAAATTAAGCTACTATAGGGTGGACAGTGGTAAAAGATTTTCCTTGGATGGTCCCCTAGACCTCACAATGTCTCCTTCAACCAGGAACAAAACAAGTCTTTTTTAAAAGAGCAAAGTGGTAAGCTCAGCCAAAAGGATTAGTATGACTAATGAGATATTTCAGAATATGTGTAGATTAATGAATTATATATGCATCATATGACTTAGTCCACAAGAAAGTCAATGTGGGAACTTTCCATAAGATGATTTTTGCAATTTTTTTAGTAGAAAATCTCACTCCGTGAAAGTTGGTAAAAGTCCCTTCTGTGGTTTAATTTAGCAAGCACAGATTCCAGCTAAGGCAGGTGTTGGCAAAACGTTATGGCACGCAACTCTGCAAAGTGCCTTCTTTCTGCCAACACAGCGCTCTGCAAATTGTAGTTAAACAAGCATGGTGTGTGGCTGATTTCTCTTTCATATTCTGTAGTTTGCCAGTTATTTTGTTAAATTCTATGTTCTTCTAGACATCAGCATCACCTTAATGATTTTTCAGGTTTTGAAAGGGGGTCAGTCATTGCCACAAGGTCATCTACAGGGTCCAGGCTCTTGATGGGCATTGTCACTGGTAGGATTCCATTAATAAGACTCTCACAATGACTAGCTCATATGAGAGGTCTATTATGTTATACTTTTTGCTTTGACTTAACACTTCATGGTTACTACAGAAATTCTTAAAGTGTACCCTGTGGACCAGAAGCTTCACCATCATCTGGGAAATTGTTACAAATGCACATTCTCAGGCTCCATCTCCACTTTCTAAATCAGAAACTTAAGCCCTCCAGGTGATTTAAAGTTTGAGATCCACTGGTTTAGAAAAAGACCCTAGGAAATTCTGGTCATGTCTTCCTCAGAAAGTCAACTCTTTCAGTTATTCAGTAAATGATCATTGCCTACATATGCCTTGTTACCATGAAACGCACTGAAAAAGAGAAGCCTACAGTTGTCATGAAGTTAATCAGGTGTATGTTATCCATGTTGTGCCCCTGTTGCTGAGCACAGTGCATGTCTTATGGTTGGTATTACATGAATATTTACTGCATTAATCCATCAGAATGGAAAGACAGCTATGCTTTTGACTGCTGATGATTCTGATGTGTGGAATTTCAATTGCTGTCATTTTCACTATTGTTATGGTGGCTCTCTTACTCCACAGAATGGAAAACATTGACAATGCATTTTAGCAAATGAAGACTTCCTTCTTTATTTTATGTTTAAAAATGTAGATCTAAGTGTCTCTAAAATTGAAAGCAAAAGTTGTCTCTGTAGGCAAAGTGTATCATGAATGAATGAAAACATGCAAGAGAAAGGGAATATGGCTAAGATTATGTATTCTGATTAATCTTGATTCTGTTATATGCACTCTTTATTTTTACTTCCCTTGGTATGTGGACACAGCTAGGCCTTTATATCCTCCCACTTTTTAAATAGTTTGAAGATGGAAAAATGGTCTGGAGCAGCTCCATCTGTGGCCTTTCTCTTTCTGCCTAATCTTTCTGTAAATCACCAGAGCAGCTGTAGACCAATTAAGTTCAAAAGTGTACAGGTGGTCAAAGGAATGACTTGAAAAATGTACTCTTGTTTTAAGGGGACTTTTGTTTCATAAAAAATAAAACAGCAATAGCTTTTTAAATTTAATGTACAAAATAAAGGCCAAAATAGTTAAAATGAAATAAATAGTCAAATAAAAATATAGCTTGTGTCAGATGTAACCCAATTACATAGAGCAGTTCTCAGGTGTCTCCCCCGCCCCAAATGTTCATAATATAGTTGGAAAAAATTGCTTTCTTCATTTTTTATGACTTTAATACTAGGACAATCTTTATATATAATGAAAATTCTTTAAACATCATGAAAACCATGCCATCCCATCTCTGATCCATATCTTTATATCCTGTAACTACTATTATAAATCCAGATCAATCTGTATTATCACTTACTCTGTTACTTGAATTTCTATAGCTGTAAATAAAGATCAGTGTGTATCAACCCAGAAATCATCCATATGACCACCTAAACAGCCTAGAGCTCATTTTAGAGAAAAACACAGTCTAAGTGAATGAACTCATACAAGAGTTCATGATGATGATGCTTTAGAAATGACTTTCATGCCTGCAAGAAAATGTATGTTTGACTTAATGGCTATTATGTGTCATAGTAGAAGGCCCATATTCTGAATCTTTTCCTCCCTTCCACAAATTCCTATTCATAACAGTTTTTTTCTTTTTTCTTTTTTTATAATGTTATTTATTTATTTTGAGAGAGAGAGAGTGAGTGAGTGAGCGTAGGCATGGGAAGGGTGGAAAGAGAGGATCCCAAGCAGATTCCACACTGTCAGCACAGAAGCTGATGTGGGGCTTGAACCCACAAACCATGAGTTCATGACCTGAGCCAAAACCAAGAGTCAGACACTCAGCTGGCTGAGCCACCTAGTCATCCCACATTTTTTTTTTCGTATGCCTGGTACTGAACTAGGATTTGTGAGGGTTAAAGAAAAAAGTCAGAAGTCTTTCTATTCTTCAAGGAAGTGAAACCACAGAGAAAAGAGATAACATGTATATATATGGCTATAAAGATGATAGAAAACAGTAATGCTGTTTGAGAGATGCCTAAATTTTTTTATGTGTAAAATGACATTACTTATATGGCTGTAGTTTTTTAATGAATACCTATTAAGTGAAGAAACAATGGTAGAAGCTAGAGATACATATGAAAAAGACAGACACATTATCTGATGTCATGCATTTTACAACATAGATGAAATGACATAGATGAAATACTAGACTCATAAATAAACAAGAAAATTATAAATTGTGATAATTAACAAAGAGGAAATAAGATATTAAAAAGAATAACATAGAAACTTATTTTAGATAGTGTGATCAGAAAACACTCCTCTGAAGGGGCACCATTTGAGTTGAGACATGAATCAAGAGAAAAGTCATCCACATAAAAATCATAGGAAGTATGAAAAAAGAAAGACATTTCCACACAAACACTTGCAAGCAAATGTTCTTAGAAACATTACTCATTATTGCCAAAAGTGGAGGCAACCTAAATAAATGCCTATTAGCTGGTATTATGGGTTGAAATGTATCCCCAAAAAAAGATATGTTAAAGATGTAACCCCCCCAGTACTCAAAGTATTACCTAATCTGAAAATAGAGGCTTTATAGGTAAAATTAATTCAGGTGAAGTCATATCAGAGTTTGGTGAGTCTTTAATCCAGTATGACTGGGAAGACACCCAGAGAAAATGTTGTGTGGTGACAGAAGGAGAGACTGGAGTGAAATAGGTGCAAGCCCAGGAACACCAAAGATTGATGGCACCACCAGAAGCTAGGAGGAGGCAAGAGACAATTCTACCCAGAGTGTGAGAGGGTTGGAGTCCTGTTATCACCTCATTTATGACTTCTCCCCTCCAGAACTGTGAGAGAAATACATTTCTTTTTCTTTAAGCCATTCCATTTGTGTCACATTGTTGGTAATCTGACCGGGACATCCATAAATAAATGTGGTATATCCATACGGTTGAATATTATTCAGCAATTAAAAGGAAGAGACTACTGATATATTCTGCAACATGGATGAACCTTGATCACACGATGCCAAGTGAAAGACCCCAGATACAAAAGAATACATGGGGTATGATTCCATTTATATGAAGCATCCAGAAAAGGCAAATTATCAGAGACAGAAAACAGATTAGATGTTGCCTGGGGCTGGAATGAGTTCTGAGGATTGACTATAAATAGACATGAAGGATCATGGGGTGATTGAAATGCTGTAAAAAGTAGATTATGTCAGCATTCAAGAGTCTCTCATGGTTTGCCTCTCCCCCTTTCCCCCACCATTTCCGCCCTTCTTCTCCCCCTTGGTCCTCTGTTAAGCTCCTCCTAATCCTCCTATACGTGCACACATATGATATTTGTCTTATGTGGGGGGGAGGAGGGGTGGGCATGGAGGAGGGCACTTGTGGGGATGAGCACTGGGTGTTATGTGGAAACTAATTTGACAATAAACTATTTGTAAAAAAAAAAGTAGATTATGGCAATGACTTTGCAAGATGGTAAATCTACTGAAAATCTTTGAATTGTACACTCAAAATCGGTCATTTTTTTGTATGTAAAGTATACCTCAGTAAATGTTTTGTTTCATTTGTTTGTTTTATTTTTTTTTTAATTTTTTTTTAATGTTTTATTTATTTCTAGGAGAGAGAGAGAGAGAGACAGCGTGAGCAAGGGAGGGCCAGAGAGAGAGGGAGTCACAGACTGAAACAGGCTCCAGGCTCCGAGCTGGCAGTCAGCACAGAGTCCGACGCGGGGCTCGAACCCACGAACCGCGAGATCATGACCTAAGCGAAAGTCAGACGCTTAACCGACTAAGCCACCCAGGCGCCCCTCATTTGTTTGTTTTAAAGAAGTCAGGGGAAATAGTCGAGCCTTAGGAAAAGAGGTGTTGATCCTATCTGGTCATTTAAAGGCCACTTGGGCTAGAGAATAGACCAGACAGAGGAAAGGGAAAAGGATCCTAGAGGAGTGGACTTTGAGTGTGGGCCTTGGTAAATAGGAGTTTAGGATGAGGAGATGACAGGGCAGGGGACCTTGCACACTGTCTGCATTGCGGTGATATCTCAGTTTCTCAGGACAATTTATGTGAGATATATTCCCCCCTTGGTATATCTTTCAGAGCTGGTTTAAAGAAACTTAATGTGTATGGAGTGTTTACAGAAAGAGAAGGTGTGGGGGGACCACCTGGTCACCACTGAAACAGCCTTGCCTGTTGTATTTTAACATTATTGTCTCATCTCCCTCCCACACATGATACACTGCAATGCAGATTGTTTTGATTTCCTAGGAGCACAAAAGACCTCTTTCTCCCAAAGCAATTCTTTTTTTAATTAACACTGCTCCTGGAGTACATAGCCACACACACACAGCACTAAAAGGTGTTAACTTGTTCCAGGGCTGAAAGTCATACTACTGATATTTATGGGATGATGAGTCAACCCCTTGCGCTGTGGGTTAGCAAGTTCAGCAGCTGTGTGTGAATGCCATCATTAGCAAGCGCCACTTCTTTACTGGTCTAACTTAGCGGCAAATGCTTAAAGGAAGGCAACCCGAATTTAAGCGGAAGAGAACTCAGACTAGCCAAAAAGGAAGGAGTGATTTTGTATCTGAATGTGGCAACATGGGATTTAATGTATCTGAATCTAGTTTTCCAGTGTTCTTCATTGCAGTGGTGAGAGGCCATAGTAAAAGAGGAATCAGGGACCAAATTTGCAAACTGGAACACCTACTAGTTTGTTGTAAAACTAAAGACAAATTGCTTTACCCCTTTGAGATTATCGTCTTGCTCACAAAAGGGAGGGATAGATTAGAACTCATTTTAATTGGGTCGGGGGGAGTGGTTTATTGTCTTTCTGAGACTAGACGGCTAGCTGCAATTCTCTGTGTAGGAAAGTGTCCATCCATGAATGCCAAGATTAAAAATGCTGAGCTAAATTATTTCAAAGGTCCCTTCCAAATCCAATCCTCCCTGTCATTGTATGAAAGGAAAAAATTAAAGTTATGTTCAACTTTGCACTTTTGACAACACACCTCACAGCAACCCTCGCTAGACAGTTACATTATCTCTCAGTGTTGATTGTCTTCTTTGCACATTAGGGAAATCTTCTTGATGCTTCCCAAACATTGAAGCTGCAGATTAAAACAGTCACCGCTACCAAATGAGTGGAATCATTTCTCTCTGTCATCGTCCCCATCCATTCCTTGCTCTTACCTTTTCTTCTGATTCTCTCAGTTTTTTTTCCTATAATTATGGAAAGCCTAAAGAAGAGGTGAAATGGAGGATCCTATCATTTCTTAGTATGTTAGATAATTACAAACTTTATACTGGCACAGCTGAATGAGAGATCATGAAAAAGGACTAGAAATTGAATAGAAATAAACGTATTCGATCAGAGGTAGATGGGGTCAAGAATGTGTCAATAACCTTGAGGGTGTTATGCTGAGTGAAATAAGTCAGGCAGAGAAAGACAAATATCATATGTGTGCACGTATAGGAGGATTAGGAGGAACTTAACAGAGGACCAAGGGAGAGAAGAAGGGCGGAAATGGTGGGGGAAAGGGAGAGGCAAACCATGAGAGACTCTTGAATGCTGACAAAAACTGAGGACTGATGGATGTGGGGGGGAGGAGGGATGGGCATGGAGGAGGACACTTGTGGGGATGAGCACTGGGTGTTATGTGGAAACTAATTTGACAATAAACTATTTGTAAAAAAAAAAATAAATAAATAAATAACAACAACAAAAAAAAGAATGTGTCAATAAGAAGAGTGCCTGCTCTACACATTCAATGCAGTTCCAATCAAAATTGCACCAGCATACTTCTCAAAACTAGAACAAACTATCCAAAAATTTGTATGGAACCACAAAAGACCCCGAATAGCCAAAGTAATCCTGAAAAATAAAACCAAAATGGGAGGAATCACCATCCCAGACTTTAGCCTCTACTACAAAGCTGTCATCATCAAGACAGTATGGTATTGGCACAAAAACAGACACATAGACCAATGGAACAGAATTGAGAACTCAGAAGTGGACCCAAAGTATACAGCCAACTAATCTTTGACAAAGCAGGAAAGAATATCCAATGGAAAAAAACAGCCTTTTAAACAGATGGTGTTGAGAGAACTGGACAGCAACATGCAGAAGAATGAAACTAGATCATTTTCTCACACCATGCACAAAAGTAAACTCAAAATGGATAAAGGACCTGAACGTGAGACAGGAAACTATCAACACCCTAGAGGAGACAGCAGGAAACAACCTCCTTGACCTCCACCGCAGCAACTTCTTACTTGACACATCCCCAAAAGCAAAAGAATCAAGAGCAAAAATAAACAGTTGGGACCTCATCAAGATTAAAAGCTTCTGCACAGCCAAGGAAACAACCCAGAAAATTAATAGGCAACCAACGGAATGGGAAAAGATAGTTGCAGATGACATATCAGATAAAGGGTTGATATCCAGAATCTACAAGGAACTCACCCAACTACACGCCCGAAAAACAAACAACCCAGTGAAGAAATGGGCAGAAGATATGAACAGACACTTCTCAAAGAGGACATCCAGATGGCCAACAGACACATGAAACGATGCTCAGCATCGCTTCTCATCAGGGAAATACAAATCAAAACCACACTGAGATACCACCTCACGCCAGTCAGAGTGGGTAAAATGAGCCAATCAGAGAACTCTAGATGCTGGCGAGGATGTGGACAAACGGGCACCCTCCTACACTGTGGGTGGGAAGTAAACTGGTACAGCCCCTCTGGAAAACAGTGTGGAGGTTCCTAAGGAAACTAACAATAGAACTCCCTATGACCCAGCAATAGCACTGCTAGGAATTTACCCAAGGGATACAGAAATGCTGAGGCATAGGAGCACATGTACCCCAATGTTCATAGCAGCACTCTCCACAATAGCTAAAACCTGGAAAGAGCCTAAGTGTCCATCAACAGACGAATGGATCAAGAAGATGTGGTTTATCTATACCATGGAATACTACATGGCAATGAGAAACAATGAAATCTTAGCAAATTGTAGCAACATGGATGGACCTTGAGGGTGTTATGCTGAGCGAAATAAGTCAGGCAGAGAAGGACAAATATCATATGTGTGCACGTATAGGAGGATTAGGAGGAACTTAACAGAGGACCAAGGGGGAGAAGAAGGGCGGAAATGGTGGGGGAAAGGGAGAGAGAGGCAAACCATGAGAGACTCTTGAATGCTGACAAAAACTGAGGACTGATGGATGTGGGGGAGGAGAGATGGGCATGGAGGAGGACACTTGTGGGGATGATCACTGGGTGTTATGTGGAAACTAATTTGACAATAAACTATGTGTAAAAAAAATAAAAATAAAAATAAAAAGAAGAAAAGAAAAAATAAAATAAAATAAAGTAAAAAAAAAAAAAATAAGAAGAGTGCCTGGATGGCTCAGTCAGTTGAGTGTCTGACCTGAACTCAGATTATGATCTCACGGCTGGCGAGTTTTGAGCCCCGTGTCGGGTTCTGTGCTGACAGCTCAGACCCTGAAGCCTGCTTCAGATTCTCTGACTTCATTGCTCTCTGCCACTCATGCTCGCTCATTCTCTCTCTCTCTCTCTCAAAAATTAACATTTTTAAAAAGTTTCAAAAGAGAATATATTGATAAGAAATAATTGACAAAGTTTTAGTTATAAAGTATGGACTTCGTTTGTTAGATTATATTACCGTGGCCACAATTGTACATTGTCTAGGATCTAGGAAGGTGAGAGAATATGACTTCAAAACCAGCATGATTTTGAGAGGGTGGGTATAGATTAAAGATTGTTTTCTATATTACTTCCTACTGTCCTTTTTACGTTGGTTCAGAATATAATGGCGCTGGCATTTGATGTTACGTTCTCTATACTAATTTATAATTAATTCAGATTGGTGTTAGAAGTGAATGATAAAGTAATTCATAGTCACAAACTGATCATGCAGATTTTTTTTCTCATATCGACATACTAGAGCATGCAAGTATTTTGTTAAAGTATTTAAATTTTTTTTCTGCAGTATGTTTTCAAAAAGATCACTTATTTGATTTCCCTGGTGACTGGGACTTTGTCTCTCCCCTCCTTAGTCCGTGACTCCCTTTAAAAAAAAAAAAAGGTTTCATGAGAAGTGAAGTTGTGTGCACAGAGAATTTGGTCCTAGGCAGATGGTATAGTACCATGACACAGAATTTCCCCTAGCAGTAACTGGGAGAAGAGCCACAATTCAAGGCTGGTTAGAGATAGAACCTGCTGTAAATGAAGGAATTAAGTGTGCACATAATGATGTATGAGAGCATCCTGAATTAAGAGAAAAAACACTTATATATGTTTGAAAAGAGCCTCAAAGACTTGGTCCCTTTTTTTATTCACAGGGGTGATGGGTGAATATGAGCCAAAAATAGAAGTGCAATTCCCAGAAACCGTGCCCACCGCCAAGGGAGCAACAGTGAAGCTGGAATGCTTTGCCTTAGGAAAGTAAGTTCTGGTTTCCCTTCCATTTTCTCCTCCCTTCAGCCCGCATGGGTGTAGAATTTTATTTGCACCGTTCACGGTGATGGCTTCTGAGGTGACTGAAAAGCAAGTCAGGCCTTTCTTTTTGTAATTCTACGTATGCTCTTTGATTCCGCCCTCTCCCCATGGAGAGGGTCCATGTAATGGCACAAAGGGGATTAGGCTGCCACAACCGACATGGCCACAAAGGAGAAGAGAATGGGCAATTCTGAAAAAGTATTTTCTTCTATTATTGTGACCTGTAATGTGCATGCTGTCTAACCCAGAATGACAGGAAAACAATGGCCTTCATTTGAGGTACGCTCAAGCTGACTATTTAGAAAAATATGGACTTTCAGCCTGCCCCGAGTTTACAGAGGATGCATCAAACTTTTCTTGAATTTCTTTTTAAATTACCAGTCTCTTCTCTCTACTTTGGATTTTCTTCTCTGGCTAAATATAGGGAAGACGAGGGGCGCCTGGGTGGCTTAGTCGGTTAAGCCGCCGACTTTCGCTTAGGTCATGATCTCGCGGTTCGTGGGTTCGAGCCCCGCGTCGGGCTCCGTGCTGACTGCCAGCTCAGAGCCTGGAGCCTGTTTCAGTCTGTGACTCCCTCTCTCTCTGACCCTCCCCAGCTCACGCTGTCTCTCTCTCTCTCTCTCTCTCTCCTAGAAATAAAATAAAAAAAAAACATTAAAAAAAAGATAGGGAAGACGATATATTCTTTATGAGAGTCTCTTTTTATGGACTCGCCTGAAAATTATTCACAACTTTATTATTAAGTCTGTGGAATGATAGATAAGTCTACTTGGGATCCAGTTAACCTTTCCATAGAGTATCTCTCAGAGGGCATAAAGAAAATGGAAAAACAGATCAGTTAAATTGTCTCCAGTAACCCTAAAAAAAGGGTTTGGCATCAATGATACACACTGTCATCTAATATGAGAATTTTTAGGTCATCTATGGATTTTACTGATTGATGTAAATCTCTATACACAACCCCACCTCCCGCGAACCCAGTGCTAACTCCCCATCCTCTTCCTGAACCTTAATCTTGGCCAAAGCATCAGCATTTGCTTCTGCCCAACCCCTATATCAGCATGTAATCTGTTTCTGTATATTTTTTTTTTGCATTTACAGCAACCACAGAAGAAAGATATTCCTTTTTATCTTATATGTTCAGCTCTAATGAAAGATTTCTTTTCGTTTCCATGTTTTTAAATCAGGGCAGTGTAAGTTATACTAGTATCCTTACTTTGGTACCATACATACAGTGGTAAATTTTTTATGTCCACAATTTTAAATTATTACATATCTGTATGACTGAACACTGTACAGACATTAAAAGTCAAAT
Source organism: Proteles cristata cristata (assembly GCA_017311185.1). Classification (NCBI taxonomy): domain Eukaryota; kingdom Metazoa; phylum Chordata; class Mammalia; order Carnivora; family Hyaenidae; genus Proteles; species Proteles cristata. The sequence goes on along the minus strand of JAESUZ010003687.1, from coordinate 2,491,924 downwards.
TGTAGAACAACATATGAGAAATAGAAAGTACCCACAATTTATTGCTAAGAGACTAAAACCAGACTGCTAAGCAGTATCACATGGCCCCATTTTTTATTTTAAATACATACATTGGGAAACAATATCTAGGGAAAAGGTGAAAGCAGGCTAACTGGATAAGCAAGGTATAAATTTGGTAGACTATGCAAGGTGACACCTTGAAAAATCTTTTTTGGAGAAAGAGCAAAATTCTCGTTGTTCATATTTCAAAGGGGATATGAATTAAACTCTATTCATACTGCCTGAATGGCACAGGAATAAAAACAAAAGACCAAAATTGGGCTACTCCAGTCTCCACAGAAATGTTTGGGTGTGCATATCCAGCTGCCAAGATACATCATCATTGCCCACTTAAGAGCAGGAAGACTATGTCTAAGTACAGTTATTTGTAAAGGCACATATTAAGTGTGTATCTCATTAAATGTAAAGGCACCCATAATGTACTTTTGATAGAGCCTTTCAGCATTTAGAGTTAGTGTCTGTTGAATGAACTTAAATTGTTCTAAAACAAGTATAGTAGAATTGATGGCTTTAATTTTTTAAATACCATCTCAGGTTTTCCAGAGAAGATTAGCAAGTCTTTAGCCTAATTACTTCTCTGTGTGTGTTTTTGTGAAAAATAAATAAGTAAATAATTGTATCCCCTGGTAGGAAGCTGCAGTCTTAAAAGCTGTTAGCTTGCTAAACCATTGATTTGCAGACTCAATGATGCCCTCCTTGCAATTTAAGATGTGTTCTAGCAGTTAAGGCTGTGGGCTGATGGATGCCATGAGAGTACATAAAGACCCCACAGATGGCTGCTTCTCTTATCTTACTATTTAAAGTCAAATTTCCCTAAACCACTGTCCTAGTGAACTGCTATTATCGTCTGGTAAGATTCTAGAGATCGTGTCCCAGGAGAGAGAAAGTAGGAGCTGACAGTTTCTTATTGCCTAACCCTTGAAACTGACACATCACTTGTGTTTTATTTCAATAATCAAAGTAGTCAAACAACGCAGCAGGTTCAAGGCAGAGGAGGGGCCTGTATCTTATATGGGAGGAATGTGAAAGAATTTGCAGCCACCTTTAATCTGACACATTTATGCATGGATGTTTTTCTTTTCATATTTATGATTTTGAAAAAAGGAACAGTTGTACTAAAAGAATATAACAAGCATATAAAAATGTTTTTATTTTAGTGATACTATCATACCTTATTTAGGGTTAATAAAGGTTAGTTGACACTAAGAAAAACAATACATAGTAGCACTAGAAATGTATATATGGCTAAAATCATAACAGTGATACATGAATGAATGAAGTTTGGGGGATACTGTTTAAGGCAAGCTTATAAACTTAGAACCAAGAAGGAAAGGGTTATGGGAAGCATAGGTTCAAATAAAAGATATAGTTTTCTCTAATTTGATTCACTCCTTTTTATTCTATCAGTCCAGTACCAACTATTATTTGGAGAAGAGCTGATGGAAAGCCTATAGCAAGGAAAGCCAGAAGACACAAGTCAAATGGAATTCTTGAAATCCCCAATTTTCAACAGGAGGATGCTGGTTTATATGAATGCATGGCTGAAAATTCAAGAGGGAAAAATGTAGCAAGGGGACAGTTGACTTTTTATGGTAAGTTTGCCTTTCTGCTTTATCATTTGTAAAATGATAAAAATGACAGACCATGGTATTAAAATCATAAACAGGGGCACCTGGGTGACTCAGTCGGTTGGGTGTCCGACTTCGGCTAAGGTCATGATCTCACAGTTCATGGGTTCGAGCCCCACATCGGGCTCTTTGCTGACAGCTAGCTCAGAGCCTGGAGCCTGTCTACAGATTCTGTGTCTTTCTCTCTCTCTCTGACCCTCCTCTGCTCATGCTGTCTCTCTCTCTCTCAACAGTAAATAAAACATTAAATATTTTTTAAATAATAAAAGCATAAACAAAGAGATTTGCATTCAGACTTTTCAGAAAAGATTGTTTAGTACAGGACTGTGTAAAACCCTTGGTTTGCTGCTAATTAGCATTCCCTGGGTGATTCTGGGTGTGGAGGGGAGTGCAGCAAGGATGTTGATGGAGCAGAGAGGAAGAAATTAGGCTGAGGTGTTTGGGAGATGGATATTAGTGTGAATGCACTTGCAAAGGAACCGTTTTTCCTCCTGCCATTAAGCTCTAAACTTGACACAGGAAACATTTTGTTATTCCTTCTTCCTATTTTTTTAAAGCTGTATGCTTTTCTTCCTTTGAATTTTGATTTGGGGCTCATGTTAATTCTTTGTAATTGCTCCTATTTGATAGCAATTTAATGTGGTACCATGAACATTTCAAAATGCACACTCCCCAAATTTAGTTATCAGAGTAGAGCGTGACAGATCTCTCTCACCCCAAAGACTTTATGTGCAGCTGCTCCTATTCCAATCAAATTGTCAGCATTGACCCAAACATAATATAAATGTAAAACTGCTAGCACGTGGTCGTCAATTTAGCCAATCTTGGAAACCCTGTTAGGGTATCAATTTGAAATCCAAAAAGGAATTTCACTGGATAGGCATTTTGAAGGCAAATAGAGTTCTCCCAAATTGAAACATGCCTGAATCCCATCTTTCTGGGTATTGAAAATAAATATTGTAGGTTGATAATTATTCAAGAATGGTTTAAATATACAATGTATATTAAAATACTGAGAGTAGCTCTTTAGGGGCAAGTTGTAGCAAAAGTTTTAAATATTCTTATTTTTTGCAATAACAGATACCACAAAAATCTGTCTATCTGATAAATTCTTCTTCCAAAGCACTTTGGTTTTAAGACGTAGCCAGAGATTTTATTCACTAGTCATAAAAGTTTCTTTAGAAACATGATTGGAAACTGAGTGGAGATTTTGAGCATCAGCTAGTTTGCAGAGAACTGTCTCACATGACCTGCAACATTTGGTATTCACATACCTGATGTATCTGGGGTGGCAGAAGAGCCCACGTGGTTCTCGAATGTATTTCACAAGATGACCTGGGCAAGAGTTGTTTGAATAACTTTGCACACTTCTTTAATCATTCATCTTTCTTCAGCAGTTATAAAGAACTAATTCTACTCAAGCCAAATGATGGACTTGATATTTGATCTTTGCTCTTTTTAAACTGTGATAGTTGAATCCTTATTTGATTGAAAAACAAAAGGTGTTAACTGACTGATGGGGAAAACATAGCACCAAGAGTTACACATTTGTTTAGCGAGATACTATTGATATATTTTTTAAAATGTTTAGGTTACATTTTTCTCACCGGTGTAATAATTATTCCTTAAATGTCAGGTAAAGACACCCTGAAAATAGTTACGTAAACGGCTAATGCTTCCATCTTTTTTATTAGTTTAATACACTTTTGAGTTCAGCTATGGTTGTTCCCAAGTATTATTTGAGTTGCTCAACTGATTTAATACTTTTATTTTCACTTTTGTGGTTTTCTTTTAGGTGAAATATCTGTTTTCAATTTGTTATGAAGCTATGAAATGTTCTGTAACTAGGAGAGAACATAGTACTTCCTAGTGGGTCAAAGTTTTCCTCCACTGGAAAAAGAATACTCCAGAATTACTGTTCTAGAGTATCAAATTTGTCACTGGACCTCAGCCTTGTGCAGTAAAATGTGTTGTTTTTTTCTTCAGGGATCCTGCCCTGGAGATGAAAATCAGATTCTAACAGTGTTTCCCTTTTAAGTGGAGTTATCTGCATCCATGCCTGGGGGGAAAAGCAGAATGAAATTTGCCTGCTTTCTGTAGATAACTCTGCTCTTTTCTCAGTTGTCAACCACCCTTGGTGTTAGAAGCTTGTCACTTCAGTTGACTTTAATAGTGTTTGGCTGTTGCATCTATGTTTATTCTTTTGTTTTTCCTCAACTAGCATATCAGTGACACAGAAATTATCGAACTGTTTTCATTGTCACAGGAGAGATTAATTATACCAAAGTGCTTGGCTGTCATTTTTTTTCCTCTCATTTTTTTGGTCTCTGTTAGGTTTTCCCAATGCTGAGTTCCTAATATCCAGCTGTCTAGATCTCCAATTTAAATGAGTTATTATAATTAAAGTCCCTATGTAGATCACAAAAGGGGAGAAAATAGCCCCAGTCACTTATCCTTTGTTGACAAGGAGAATTTCTTACAACATTAAGATGTGCTATGCTCAGGGATTATAAACCATGGATTTGAGTTTAGAAACTTGCTTCTCTTTTTTCCAAGCTGTCGCGTTCCATTCATCAAAGTTTCCACATCAACCATAGGTGTGCTAACTTCTGATCTGGCTTAGCAGTATGGCAATTTTTCTCATCTTACACTGACACCATTTAACCTTCCTCCCATCCTGAGCATTATTCCTTTGCTTCCATCTTCCCTGTATCAGAATGATGGGCGCCCCTATTCCTGGTTGGTGGGCTTCCATTGTAGCTGTGTTTTTAGTTTTGCATGTGCTACTCATGTTTGGGATGTGTGAAGAATTAAAACTAGTTCAGATATAGAACATTTTACCCTACCCTATCTTCCCATTTTATTTTTCCTTCACTTGTACTTGACCAGAGTGCTCTAGTCTTTGTTTTGTTTTTGAGTATGGTTGACACACAGTATGACATTAGTTTCAGGTATACAGTATAGTGACTGGATAAGTTTATACATTATGCACTGTGATCTACTTTTAATCTGCTCTTTCAGACATCTTTCAACATAAAAAAAAAAAACTTCCTACAAATAGATCTGTAATTTTCAAGAGTAAAATACAGTGGATCTTTGTTGTGAAAAGTGGAAATTTTCCAAAGTGATTTTAATATATTATTAATTCAACAAATTTGGTTTTTCATTGCCTACCATATTGTGGCCCATCCTGATGGATGGAGTGGGAGCCAGCAGCATGGGCAGTGAAAGAATTCACTGAAGGCAGAACAAAGGAGGTTGAAGTCTGTTGAATACACTGCAAGGATGCAGAGGGCAGGACAGCAAAGGAAAGACTGCCTGCTACAGGTGATGGCAGACAGGAGGGGCTATAGTCATAGCGCAGAGTGGGGGAGTATGGGGTGAGAGCCACTCGCTATTTCGAGGTGATTTGCTTACTGAGCCCATTTGCATTCAGCTCGGTGGTCACTGTGGGCCCTTTTGCCTTGATCAACCCTGTTGCCTTAAAGAGGCCTCTACACATATGGCAGACCATGTGAGGCAGTAGGGTTGTAGGACAAATCTCTACCCTCAAAGAGCTTATATTTTACTAGAAGTTGAAAGACAATATACGATTAAACAAATAAATGAACTAGAAAATTTCATATTATGATAAGAATTATGATGAAAATAATTAGGATGATGTGACAGAAAGAAAGAAAAAACTAGGAGCGGGGAAAGGCTTCATAAGATTAGGTCGTCAGGGAAGACTAGTCTGAGAGTTGAACTCTGAGCCAAAACCTGAAAGATGAGAAAGAGCCAGATTTTCTTTTTTCTTTTTTTCTTTTTTTCTTTTTTTTCTTTTCTTTTCTTTTCTTTTATTTTTTTTTACAAATAGTTTATTGTCAAATTAGTTTCCACATAACACTCAGTGCTCATCCCCACAAGTGTCCTCCTCCATGCCCATCCCCCTCCCCCCCATCCATCAGTCCTCAGTTTTTGTCAGCATTCAAGAGTCTCTCATGGTTTGCCTCTCTCCCTTTCCCCCACCATTTCCGCCCTTCTTCTCCCCTTTGTTCCTCCGTCAAGTTCCTCCTAATCCTCCTATACGTGCAAACATATGATATTTGTCCTTCTCTGCCTGACTTATTTCGCTCAGCATAACACCCTCAAGGTCCATCCATGTTGCTACACATGGCCAGATTTCATTGTTTCTCATTGCCAGGTAGTATTCCATGGTATAGATAAACCACATCTTCTTGATCCATTTATCTGTTGATGGACACTTAGGCGAAAGAGCCAGATTTTCGAGGGAAGCACATTCCAGGCAGAAGGGAAGGAATTGCAAAGGCCCTGAGAAAAGACACTACTTGACATATTTGAGCCACACCAAGGAAGCCAATATAACTAAATCATGGTGAGAAAGAGCAAAAGTGTTGAAACACAGGAGAGCAACAGTTGATGTGGTACTTTATAATCCAGGCACAGAGTGTGAATTTTATTCTGAGTATAAACGGAAACCACGGGAAGATTTTAAGCAGGGGAATGACTCAATATAATTCATGTCTTTAGAAGACCATGGTGGTTGTTTTGTGGTGAATAGATAATGGGGAACCCAGAGCAAACACAGAACAACAGGTCAGGGACGCATTTAGGTGAGAGATGATGGTGGCTAGGACTCAAGAAAGGAAAATAAATAGAGAGACTTGGGATGTATTTGGGAGGTAGAACCAGGAAGACATTCTCATTCTTTGAAACCCAGTTTGTAGATGGAACTGATTGCTAAAGAGTTTACATAGCAAATGTAAGTTTCCATAGTAAGACACAGAGCTAGATTCCAAACGTCATGCTTGTTCTTTCATCCTTGGAGGTTCTTGTACTTCAGTGTCCATCAGAATAACATGGAAAATTTATTAAAATGCTGAATATTGGGCCCTACCCCCAGAGGTCCTGATGCTGTAGGGCTGGGGTGGAACCTGAGAATCTGCATTTTTAAAAAGTTATACTTCAGTAATGCTGATGCAGTTTGTCTAGAGTCCACATTGTGTGAACCATTACTCTGTGCTAAGCTGTCTGCAAGTGAAGCTAAGATTAAATTACACACAGGCAAAGCTGTTCTGGTTCTCTACAAAGCTAACGGCTCACTGTCACATCAGGCATTGTAGCCAGTCTACACAGACAAAGTAGAATAAGGGTGTTAAAGTAATTATCTTTGAAGAAGGGAAAGGAAAGTATAAAATGGATTTAATTCATTTGATAATTACTCATTTTTCAACCTCATTGTGTCTGTATAGTCTCTTCCTTTTTTTCTTTTCGTAAATGGACCAATAGTCATCATTTAGAAGAATGAAGTGTGAACTAAAAGAACCTGATATTTAATAGCTTTTGTATAATTCCTCCTATATGTAACAGGTGTTAAGAGAGTAAAATCATCTTCACCATTAGGAAATAGAGAATATAATATTTGACCAGGCTGTAATTCATTGAATCTTGTCACGTTTGAGCTAGAAGGAACCATTGGGGCAAACCCCTTGATTTTTACAAGTAAAGAAAACTAAGCCCAGGGATATGAAATAACTTACCCAGGATTGTACAGTGAGTGAGAATCAGAGCCATGGGTAGAACTGCTCTTTCTGTTTTACTGCACATGTTATTTTTCCTGTCAATAAGACATTTTAATACAGTAGGTATGGGGAAAATCCATTAATTATCGAGATACTTTTTCTGCATATTTTCACACAAACAGTGTCATAAATGAAAACATCCAGATAAATAATTGTTTACTGAGTCTGAAAGAACTCTTTTTATTCTCCTTTGCAAATTGTATATATAGCTGTATATCTAGACCTTGTATGCTATGGTCTTTGGTTCAAATGACAAAACTGTAGACTTGATGGCTCTCCAGTGTTTGAGTATCTCTAAGGTCATCAACAAGTGAATGCAGAAGGATCATGCAGCACAGCATAGAAATTTCCCCCTGGATACGCTGTGTATATGTGATCACTAGATAATATTCAGTCCCGCAAAGTGGCTTAAAGGACATAGTGACCAAAAAATGAACACAGCAGATAAGGTAATTTTGCAGTAGAGCAATAGTCTGCTTAATTGTCCCAGACAGAACAGATATTGAGACCCTCAATTTCCCTCAGCGTCACTAAAGTAAAGTCAACAGTTTTTGTTTCCTTCTCTTTGTCTGGTAGTTCTATTAAAATGGCTTGCTGCAAATTTCAAGAGGTGCACACTGAGAACATGATGTAATTAATGGTCAGTGGGAAGTAATAAAGAAGTGGAGACACAAGATCCTTACCCAAGAGAAGCTTCAGACGAAGGGAAGAAAAAGTCATATCAAGGACAATATGTTAAAATTTAATTCAAAACCTTTACTCTTTATTGCCGTAGAAGGCAGAGGTGCTGTTACAATTTTTATCCACAAGGAATACTGTTTAAATATACTTGTAGCAAGTTTTACATAAGTAGATTGATGTACCTGAAAGTTTCTGTGTTGGTCTAAAGTAGGAATTCTCAAACTTTTGGTTTCAAGACCCCTTTTCACCCTTAAAAATTATTAAATACTCCAAAGGATTTTTTTGCCATATGTATGCCCCATATTAAAAATTAAAACAGGGGCACCTGGGTGGCTTAGTCGGTTGAGCGTCCGACTTTCGCTTGGGTCATGATCTCGCGGTTCGTGGGTTCGAGCCCCGCGTCGGGCTCTGTGCTGACTGCCAGCTCAGAGCCTGGAGCCTGTTTCAGTCTGTGACTCCCTCTCTCTCTGACCCTCCCCTGCTCACGCTGTCTCTCTCTGTCTCTCTCTCTCTCTCTCTCTCTCTCTCCTAGAAATAAATAAAAAAAACATTTAAAAAATTTAAAATTAAAACAGAATTTAGTACTTTATTTTAAAATGACATGTTAGCATAATTAACATATTTTAAGAAAACTGATTCTATTTTGCCACAGAGAAACTAATAAGAAAAGGGGCATTGTTTATGTGTTTGCAAATCTCTTTCATGTCTGTCTTAATAGAAGAAAGCTGGACTCATATGTTCTTCCATGTTCAGTCAGTCATGATGCATTGTTTTGATTGAAGTATATGAAGAAAATCTCATACAGAAAGGTAGTTGGAAAGAAAACATCTCATGAGCTCCCTGAAAGAGACCTAGGGAATCCCAGTGGTCCATAGACCACACTTTGAGAAACACAGGTCCAAAAAATGCTCACATCACCACAGATGGTAATGCTGCACATGTTTTGAGAACCTATAGATAGAGTATGGGTACTGGAGACAAGCAAGCCTGCATGTCCATCCTAACTGGACCACTTTCTGAAATGAGACCTTACTCTTTCTAGGCCTCATCTGTAAAATGAGGATAATTCCATTTAACCTACAGGTTGTTATGGGGTTGAGAAATAATGTATATAAAGCGATGCTGAGGAGATACCCCATAAATATACACAGTGTCAGGGCTTGGTAGTATTTTGCTCAGAAGGTAAATTTTGCTCAGCAGAAGGAAGGGATAAATTCAACCCAGTAAAAGCAGATTCTGAGAATCACTAGGTAGTTATCAACTTGAAAATTAAAGGGAAAATAATCCATGTTAGGCTAGAGTAATAGATTGTTGTGTTTTTCGGTTGTTTTTGTTGTTGTTGTTGTTGTTGTTGTTGTTTTGTGGGCGGAAGTGGGCTTACTGAACCAGCTATAAGGCCTTACAAAAACAATACAAGTGATGGCAGAAAACAGACTGTGCCAAATGAACTGTATGTGTTCAGAAGAACTGCGATTGGCAGATCAGGGGAGGCTTCATGGATGAGCTGTTTCTTCAGAGCAAAAACAGGTTAGGAATGGAGAGGAAAGAAATATCCAAAAAGACAAAATAGTAAGAACAAAGGTATGAGGAAGAACTGACTTTTGGACTTGAGGATAAATAAGACTTTTATTTGACAGGTGCTATGTGTTTGCAAGGCACAGTTGGAGAGAAAGTAAGAGAACTGGGTAGAACAAGAAGACAGTACTTTAAATATTTGCCTAAAAATATGAAATGATGGTAATGTTCCCTTAGTATGTATAACATTTACAGTGTGCAAAGCACATTCACAAATCTTAGCCATTATCTCACACAGAGATTATTTCCTATAATTGCATCTGTTGTATTTATTAGTGAATACCTATTAGTAGAAATATGCTTACTTTTGGTTGCTTTCACAGAGTCAGCTTTTACCTTTTGTGCAAAATTTATCATTGTTACCTGTGAGAGGATTGGCCTGATGGTATTGCCATTTCCAGAAGCAAAAGTACAGAACAAGGGTGAAGAGATCCTAAATAGGAGTGTCTGAGGGAAGCACCAATTAACAGAGAACCTGGGAGACCCAAGAAATCAGTTAGTTCAAGATACAATCTCAAGACTTTGCATATTAAAGTTAGAAGAGACTTTGGACACTATCAACTCCAGCCTCTCCTCAATTTAAATGTAAAAAGAAGCTTTCAATCTCCAGGCTCCAAATCCAAGACAAGATTTTAGATGGCTTCAGTGTAGTATTTTTCAAAGTGCATGTGTTGTTTAATCATCTAGTTCCTTTTTTTCACATGAAATTCTCAATATTTGAAACAAAGCAAGACTTCTCTAGTTGAAGAAAATACCTCCCAAGAGCCCCCAGAGCTTTGCAGAATTGAATTTGAGACCCTCCCATAGTAGGATGCTTGCCTGCTGTCATGTATAGAGTGGATGAGAGCCTAAAGTCAGAGGATGGGAGATGATGAAGGCTGAACAAAGATCAAATTTGGACCCTACTTTGGGACACAATATGAGTACTTCTGGTAAACCTGGTCTTTCCATTCAATGACTTCTGCAAATGGGAAGTCAGGGTTTTCAGAGGAGATTATAAGGATAAGTTGGAATACTCTCTACAGTAAGGTTTGAAAATGAATAGTTGAAGTGCTAGTGCTGGGAACGTTTGGTTTCAAGGTGAAGATAATGAGAATATCTCAGTGATTCTGTCAACAGTCCAAAATTCCTATCTGCAGATAAGGACTTGGGAAGCAACTCTACATATACATATACATATACATATACATATACATATACATATCCTATTCATATTCATATACATACATAGATGGTAAATTGAATCCAAGTAATTATCTTTAGGTTCATAAAACCCACTACTAATAAACTTCTTAAGCAATGTTAGCCAAACCTCTGCATTCCCTGGAGGTGATTCATCTTCTCCAAAACTGTGTAAGCAACCTGAAATAATTTCAAATGGCTACTGGATCATCTTTGCAGTAGCAATGTAAATGCTACTGCATATGCTTTCTTTTACATTTTTAAATTTCTAAATTCTAAGGCTCATGATGGCATTTCTTCCTATTAGAAACTTCTGTTTTTGGAGAATCAAAGATCTAGGCTGAGATCTAGATTTGAAAATTGTTTGGTCACTAAATTCAAATTATATCTATCTGCAATATAAATTCTTATTGTATATGATGCTTACATGATTCCAGTGGCTGGAATACATGAATATTTAGGTCATTTCTAGCAGTTATTACATAAAAGGTTGAAATAAAAAGATTGTTCATCTATCCAAGAGACTAACAGTGTCACAAGGTCAAATCCAACACAATCATTTAACCCTATATTTGAGTTTGTAACTTAAGAACAAGATAAGATGTTTCAGAAAGTTAATTCTTCTGTTTCAAATCTTGAAAGAACATGTATAGCTAAAATAGATCATTTAAATGTGGATGTGATTAATTCTGTTTAATATGTGTGATCTACATATATTACCCAAAAAGGCATTTAAACACAACTTGCTTTCTGAAATAATAGTGCTATACCAAACTGTTCAGGTCTTATTTACAGTTATTATTTACACATGAAAGGCAGTTAAAAGTAGATTCTAAGTAATAAATACGATGGACCCATATGTATTAGACAAAAAATAAAAGGTAGTTAAAAGTAGATACTAAGTAATAAATATGATGGGCCCATATGTATTACCCAAAAAAAAAAGGGGGGGTGGGAATCATGATTTCATCATGCACTAAAGTGGACATTTGTTATCCAAAGACTTTGAACTAGATGACCTAAAGAGATATGGAGACATATAAACAATTTTCATCAGCCACAGACTGCATACAAGAAACTCAGTCACTTAGATCTGATTTATCCAATCTAAGTGAGTGGCAGCAGAAATCTTCACTGTGTAGGAATTTGCTCTATAGATCTGCAACTGGCATGTTAAAAAGTAAGATTATCTCAAAAAAAAAAAAAGTAAGATTATCTCATTCTTTGCCATTTATATAATATAATATTCTTTTCCTCATCCTGGGCCCTTGTCCAGGTATTCACCTCAAAAGGAAAATGTTTTTATCATTTCACATTTGGCTTCTATGAATTAATTTTACTTGAAAACAAAGAAAGTACATGATGATACTTTACATCGGCTGAATTAGTTTGTGACTTCACCTTGACCAGCACAAATTGAGCATTCTTGTTAAGCACCTTAACCTCCATAACCCTGTTGGAAGAGACAAAATGAGCCCATGGAAGCAATTAGTTAGAACTTTGCCAGGTCTTTGCAAAATCCTCTCAAGACTCTCCCTGCCCTGCCCAGTCTCTTTTGTGTGTGTGTGGGGGGAGGAAGTGGTGGCAAAGTTTTGCTTCCAGCTTTCTATATTTTTTAAAGAAAGCAATGAATAAGCCCAAGTGTTGCAGGAAATCTATGACATTGAAATCTCAGTCTCTGCACATGGTTTTGATGTTTCCTTTTTGAACTTCAACTTGACATTGCTTCATAAGTTACATTTGCCCTTCCATTTATTTTTCCCTCAGTCTCTTTGAAAAGTTTGGCTTAGTTGTTAATATTCCACATAGATTTCTGTAGCTTTTCTTGTTTGCTTTGTTTTCATGGACTCTGTGGGGGGTAAATATTCAGCAGGTTGAATGTGAAATCAGGCACACAACTGCCATTAGCCCTATCAAGGTTACACATCAAATTCTCCAAGCAGAGAACAGAAAAGGCATCTACCTTTTGAGCTCCCTTTTCAGTAGCAGCAGGAAGATACAGAACAATGGCTGACTTGCAGCTCTTTCAAGGATGAAGGTTATAACCTTTCGTTCAAGTTAATGCTTGTTGATGTTCTAAATTTTTTTAAAAATCTACCCTTTCAGCTTCCCCTTATATGCAGCAATGCATCATCCTCATCAGTAGAAGATTTGTAAAGTTGTGTTTTGCTCTTTGAAAAACATGCAGTTGTTTGTAGATGGGAAAAGAAGAAAGCAGCATTTATTCAAGGACTTAGAGACCTCTGCTGGTTAAGTGACTTGTTGAGTGTTTTTCTAGTTTTGTTTATTAGTAAGTAAGTAAGATAGACTGGTTAGCCTCAACACTAATAATTTCCTTTTGAGTTAAATTATAGATGATTTGAACCCTCATTAAATGAAGCTACTGAGGTCAAGTCAGCTAAGAGACATGTTAAGAATATTGAGTAGCATCTTCTAATTAAATACTGATAACAATTCTAACTATTAGGTTTCTCTTGGTAAGCATTACCCTATAGAAATTGCCCTGTGAGAAGAAAACATTCCAGAATGATAGCTGTGGTTGTCTTCTGCATGAACTTTGAACTAAATGTCTTCTACTTAATTATTCACCATTACCCTTAGCAATAGCATGAATTGTGCTTTAGGCAAGATTTGGTATTTATGAAGATATTTTATGGAATGTGGAATTAACATTGTCTTTGTCTCTATTGAGAACAAGGAAAAAACAACATGACTTCATCTGAAGCATGAGAAAGGTGGCATAATTTGTGTGTGGGAATAGTGTAGAATGGTAGGCTGCCTTGAATTCCTGTGTTAGACTGTGGACAAGAGATGATTTCCTATGAAAAGTTTTGGTAAAAATCAGGACTCATTCAGAGATTTGGGGTTCTGGAGCCATACTCCTGTGTATAACGTTATATCATTATGAAAGAAGTCAATAATAAACAATGATATAGTCTAGAAGGAGAAAGAAGTCACAAAATTATCTGTATAATATGTAGGAGGTAAGTGTATTAGTTAGGAGGAGACTAAGCTGCTCTAATAGACCCAAATTATAGTAGCTTTAAAAAAGTTTATTTCTGTCCCACATATTTTCCCCAAAATCTCTGGTCAGTCTGGGGCTACTTTGCTCTACAAGGTCAAAGTCCAAGACTGGTAAGTCTGCATTTCATCCTTCATAGCTTCTGTCTCTGAGCCCAAGTCTATTTCAGTTGTCACCTTTTTTCCCTCCCCCATGAATGGTATTGGGAAATGAGATTCCAGGGCAAGGATCTTTCAGTAAACAACTTGGAAGTTGTTCTCACTGCTTTCACACAGGTGTCCAGAGCTTGAACTTAGTCACATGGTTCCGTCCAACTGCAAAGGAATCTGGGAAATATAGTATGTATCCAGGAAAATATGCTCCCAGCCAGAAATGGTGGGCAGTGTAGGATATTTCTCCTACAAAAAGGGGAAAAAATAGCTACTTGGAGGAGAGGGACAGTTAATTTTGCCATATGGCAATGCTATTTTTATTTTCTGCCTTTAGCAATTAAAAGACCAACCACATGGGCTGCAAAAACAGGACATTCAGAGTTGGACATAGAGTGGGTTGTCTTCTAAAAGTACCCCCTGAACTCTTACCCAGCCTTTTAATTTGCATAACACTTGTAAAAATAATTTTATTAGAAGTCTACTTTTGTCCTTTGATTGCATGTGATAAAAATAAATGGAACATATACTGAATGTACATCTTTGCTTTCTGAACTGCTATAGCTCAACCTAATTGGATTCAGAAAATAAATGATACACAAGTGGCCATTGAAGAAAACATCTTTTGGGAATGTAAAGCAAATGGAAGGCCCAAACCTACATACAGGTGGCTAAAAAATGGTGAACCACTGTTAACTCGGGTAAGCCAACTGATGATAATTGTGTTTTACTATTGACTGTAATGTTTCATGTGCCCTCATTGTTATGGAAACAGTAAAATGATGAGTTGTTTCCAAAATAATATGCAAACAAATGTTAATAGTAGAAAAAGAGGAAGTAAATGCAACTGATACATAGAAACTCCATAAATCCAGTTCTTCAGCCTTGTTCAATTAAGCTTCTGTACAAAATCTTTGGTTTTCATAAGTTAACATCTTTGGCTATAATGACTTTGGAAAGTCATGCAGAAAGTCTAGAACATGTAATTGTGCTAAGAAACAAATGTGTATGTGTTCTAGGTAAGATTAAGACCTCCCAGCATACAAATTCTCCTCTTACTGTGGTTTTGTTATTCTCTTCTGTCTGTGGAGACTTCTGGACAACGTGATGTCTAATAAGATCACTATCAAAATGCCCATTCTGCCTCCAAACACATAGTAATGACATATGCAAATGCAAGATTATTATCTCTGATGCAACAGACATAGAACAAAAATGAAAGTGATTATTAGGGCGGGAGGCACTAGACTGTGGGCCTGAGGGAAGGCAGTCATACCTGAGAGCTTGGCTTTAAGAAAGCAAAAATCCGTAGCGTCTGGTGTCTCAGTCAATTAAGCATTGGACTTCAGCTCAAATCATGATCTCACAGTTTGTCAGTTTGAGCCCAGCATCAGGTGAGCATGAGCCCTGCTATGGTTGAGCGCCGTGTCTCTCTCTGTCCCTCTCTCCTTTCTGCCCCTTCTGTGTTGGTCTCTCTCTCTCTCTCTCTCTCTCTCTCTCTCTCCCTCTCTCCCCCTCCCTCCCGTCTCTCTCCCTCTCTCTCTCTCTGTCCCTCACTTGCTCCCTCTCTCAAAAAAAAAAAAAAAAAGCAAAAATCCTCTCTGGAGACAGGATACAGTATCCTTGGAGTAAAGGCTTGGGGTGTGGATCTTCCCCACCTATTGCTATCCAGTGAAAGGAGCATCCAAACTGCTGCCTGGCTTAATCAGACACACTGGTGCAAGACAGGTGGAAAGTCCTGGGCAAGGATTCCCACCAGCTCTGGGCTGAGAGCTGCAGTAATTTGAGTATTCTCACAGATCAGGACATCACAGAATCTACAAGTAAATCTCTTTCTGGACAAATGGCCCAGGGGATAAGGTAGAACAGCCACAAAACCGCTGATGGGAATAAAGACAGAGAAAATCACTCCTTTTCGCAAATAAGCCTGTAAGCCAGTATTCCAAAACATTTTCAAAATTTTATTTTTTAGAAAGATGAGCCAAACTATAGAATAGTCTAACAAAGAAATAAAAATAAGTCTGTTTAGAATGCTGAGTTAAATGAAGGAATTATGTCTATGAAAATAAACAAGATATTTTGAAAACATAAGCAGATAGATGTGTTTTTTTTTTTTTAAGTTTATTTATTTTGAGAGAGAGAACACAAGTCGGGGAGATGGAGAGAAAGAATACCAAGCGGGTTCCATGCTGACAGCATTCCATCTGAATGCTGGGCTCGATCTTAGAAACTGTGAGTTCCCAA
Organism: Proteles cristata cristata; assembly: GCA_017311185.1. Taxonomy (NCBI): domain Eukaryota; kingdom Metazoa; phylum Chordata; class Mammalia; order Carnivora; family Hyaenidae; genus Proteles; species Proteles cristata. The sequence continues at coordinate 2,475,801 of JAESUZ010003687.1, read as the reverse complement.
CCTGAGCTGAAAATAGGAGTTGTATGCTTGGGGCACTTGGATGGCTCAGTCAGCTGAACATCTGACTTCAGCTCAGGTCATGATGTCATGTTTCAGGAGTTTGAGCCCCATGTTGGGCTCTGTGCTGACAGCTCAGAGCCTGGAACCTGCTTCAAATTCTGTGTCTCCCTCTCTCTCTACCCCTCCCCCACTTGTGCTCTGTCTCTCTCTCAAGAACAAATAAGCATTAAAAAAAATTTTTTTAAGAGCTGTATGCTTAACCAACTGAGCCACCCAGGCAACCCCAGATAGACTTTTCAAAAGAATAAGATGTTAATATTAGCAATATGTAACCACTGAAATAAAAATTCTATGCAGAGTATTCTTTTTGTTAGGGGAAATGATAGGTTATAATAATATTTAAAAAGGATTTGGAAGGTGTGATTCTCAAACATTTAACAAGTGCTAACCTATCCTGCCACTTCAAACACATTGTCTCATCTGGTATTCACAAGGAACCTTATAAGGTAAGTACTATTGCTATGCCCAATCTACAGACAAGGAACCTGACTTTTTGCCTGAGGTCAGAGCAGTTTGCCTAAGGTCACATCCATCTTTAGTAAGGAATAGAGCCAAGATTCAAATATTAAATGTCTACTGGATTTAGAACTAACTACCAAGGTTTGCCTGAATAAGGTTTCCAGAATTGGTTATATGGAAAATAAGACTTATTTTATTTTCCATATAAATAAGGGGGGAGGTAGAGGGTGATATGGCACGAAGGGAAGAAAAGTCCAAATGCTCTTTGAAAATAAATACTTCAGTAGTTACTCTCTGTCTTTGCATTTTCTAAAAACAGACTCTGAATCAGAGATTTGTGTTCAGAAGGTATGCTGGGTAAGCTCTCAGAGCCTCACCTGTGAAGGAGTCAGAGAAGCCAGACTGGGCAGATTAAACAGTGGTACACTGCCAATATAGGCCGACAGGGGCGCTCTGGAGCAGAAAGATCTTCAGTGGTTCTGCTGTTGAGGCAAAGTTGGGGGCAGCCTGTTGTACCACTGCACCAACCAGGCATTGAATTTGGAAAGTTCTTTCAGCCAGGAGCATTGCCCAGAGAGAGGGACCCAGCTGTGTGCAGTTATCAAACTTAGCAGCTGGAAGAATGTATACCTTGTTTCTGAAAGAGCATCTGGAAGGTACTGTGAGAATCTGCTGAGAGGAGACATTGATGTAATAAAGGAATGCTCATCTAAGGGAGCAGATCCTGACAAAGAGCTTGGAATGAAGCAAGGGAAGAATGAGGAGGACCTTAAGAATGAGGAACAATTGTGTCCAATTTAAATTTTCCTTATGGTATTTTCCTACTGAACTCACATATTCACTGAAATTTGACATTTTCCTCAGGCTCCAAGTTAAGAGCCAGGTTTTCATATCCAGATTTCCTCATCCATAGGCAGCCCAGTGAAGAGTGCCTGCTGTGAGCAATGGTGGGTCATCAGTGCACACAAAGCAGAAAGGGGACTGTTGCCCTCTCACATACTCCTCTCCTGTCCCTGGAAGAGCTCCTGCTAACTCCATGATTCTCCCAATTATAAAGACCATACTCAAACCACTAGAGTGCAGGTACCCAGATAGCCATCATTTTCCTCAGTTTTATTTAACATGAGGGAACATGGGTACCTAGATTTGATCAAAGCCTAATAAGGTGTCTACCCCGCTAAATCGCAACCCTGAGTCAAATAGAAAACCAGTACATCTTTATATTTTATATTTTTTAAATAGCAGTTCCTGCAGAGGAGGAGATCCTTCTGGGGACTTATAAAAATTGATAATTCAAGTTATGTGTCCTCAGGCTGGCAAATGAGAAGGGTCTTTTGTTCAGTACAGTAACTCTTCTTTCTTCCAGTTGGCCTGCAGAAGATGGCCCTAAACTTAGATTATACCACTGACAACAACCAATATTAAATATTTGTCTCTGCTTCTATAATCTGTAACATATAGATTATAATTATTTTAACCTTCAAAGTGTTGCCTGTTCATAGCCTAAATGTTTTGATACTCTAAACAGTAAATATAGTTGTATTCCCTACCCCCAAACTCGCACAGTTAGCACAAAGCCTGAGAGTACAAAAGCATTTTAAATTTCAAGTTCATCTATTTAGAGTGGATATTAATCTGAATGGTTGCACTATTGAATCAATGAGAACTCCAGAGAGTCCTACAATTTAAATTCCATTTACCTACTGATGTACAAGGTTGTTCCATTTAGCATCTGACCTGCCACAAATTTAGTTGACAGATAAATAGATCATGTTATGTAAATTGCTTATATGATGGCTATTTTCTTCTCATTAAGCCCCTTTGATATAACATGTAGCAAAATTGCCTTAAGGTCTCAGTTGAGAAGGTCATTGTTTTGTGTTCCTCTTTTCCTTCACAGGATAGAATTCAAATTGAGCAAGGGATGCTCAACATAACAGTCGTGAACCTCTCAGATGCTGGCATGTATCAGTGCGTGGCAGAGAATAAACACGGAGTTATCTTTTCCAGCGCAGAGCTTAGTGTTATAGGTGAGAATTTATACTGGGATGGAAAAAAATTTTAAGTCACTAAACTAATGTGTTTTGCTAAGCATAATGTTGAATCCAAAAAAAAAAAAAAAGTCTTGAGACCAAAGATATTGCTCAAAAAGTAATGCATACTCCAAGCAATACAGGGAGGCCACTTTCTAAATCACCCTCAACTGAAGCTTCCAGGGGGTAACACAGTTCCCTTGGCACCCATTTTTATTCCTCTGTCGACCACTGTTCTAATTCGAGTAGTTGCTGAAATGCTGTGGAGTCTGGTTATTGTGCTGATTTGCTACAAAATTCAGCTTGGAAGGAAGAAGAGTTGACTTGGTTGGGACAGGTTGCTAGGAACAGCTGGTAGAGTGAATCTTGTTCTTCCGTATCTGGAGTTTTTAGCATATACACCAGTGGTCTGCCCCTCTAGCCATCTCTCACCATATGACCCATTTTCCCCTGCTCTTCAGCGGTACTGATGGGTTTTGTTCTGCATCTTCACCATCCTCCCATCCTCCAAGGGCCACTAGAACATACTATTCCTTATGCTTGAATACTTTTCCTGCCCTTCCTTTCATTAACTCCTTCCCTTTCTTCATCTCCAGATGCCAGTGTTGCTCCCTCAGAAGGTCACACCTGGCCCCATGCTGAGAGCAACTTCACCTCTTACAGGTGTTTTATTTGCCTTTTAATTATCCTTTATAACAGATGCCACTGTTGCATTTTACATTTGTTGTGATTTTTCTGTCTTTTTCTCCTATTGGAGTTTAACTTCCCCATGATGTAAAGGACCATATTTGGTTTAAATCATCATTTTAGGGGCTCAGTTAAGCGTCTGACTTCAGCTCAGGTCATGATCTTGCAGTTAATGAGTTCCGGCCCTGAACTGGGCTGTGTGCTGACAGCTCAGAGCCTGGAACCTGCTTCGGATTCTGTGCCCCTACCCTACCCATGTTCTCTCTCTTTCTCTGTCTGTCTGTCTGTCTCTCTCTCTCTCTCTCTCTCTCACTCACACATAAACATTAAATTTTTTTAATTATTATTTTATTCTCAGGACTTAATACAATAGAGAAGCACATAGCGGTACTCAGTAAATAGTGTAGGAATGAATGTAAATAATGAACGTTAAATGATAGAAGAGTTAAAAGACTGTTTTTAAAAATGAGGTATGAGTTAAATAAATATATCATTGAAAGTATAAGGCACCTGGGCGGCTCAGTTGGTTGAGCATCTGACTTCCCCTCAGGTCATGGTCTCACAGTTTGTGGGTTCAAGCCCTGTGTCTGGCTCGTTGCTGCCAGTGCAGAACCTGGAGCCTCCTTCAGATCCTCTGTCCCCCTCACTCTTCCCCTCCCCTGCTCATGCTGTCTCTCTCTCTCTCAAAAAAAATAAATAAAACATTGAAAAAAAGAAAGTATAAATTAAATGAATTGGAAAACCTATGGTCATCTAAAAATGAAAAAAGTCCCAGCTATCAATTTGCATGTATCCCGTAGAAAAATCTTGGCTCTGATTTCAGAATTTATCTAAAGTACCTAAGCAGTAGTTCTTAGGGAGAGCATAATAGAAAGATTATGAATAAGAGAAAAGCAAACATTAGGAGCTGATTCCATAAATTCTGATGATTTGGCCAGTTTCAGAGTCCAGACTTTTTTTCTGCAAGGCACTGTGTGATGCCTAGCATGTAGAGCTTGCTTATGTAATAAATGCTCCCAAGATGAATGTACTTCTCCCCTGTGCAAGTTAACAAAGGAAGGAAAAGCTTCCATGACTGTTCTTCTCACCAAGTTCTTTAGTTTAGGCCAACATCCCATTAAAGACAAAACTATGTTAGAGTTCATGGCCCAGCAGCCAATTTCAGAGAAGCCAAAGAACACTCTGTGCACCTGGAATAATCATCACGTTGGCCTGGCCCTACTTTAAGCATGACCTTTTTGGTAACCACTACCTACCTCTCACTCCATAAACACTGGGAACAATAATTCCAACTTCATCCAGGACAAGTACAATAGTTTTACCCCGAATTGGTTGAATCTGATTATTGGTGGTTGTAACCGACTCTTTTTGGAGCACAGTTCAGCATGGTAGATTACTTAGGATTTTCTACAAAAACAAGTATGTTGTCTATACATTATGCCAACTAGTTAGAAGAAGAGCTAAAGCTGAGCGTGTATAGCCTAATGAATGAATCACATTGTCCTAAATCCCTCTAGATGAGTGCTTTACAATTTACAACCCTGGGAACCCCATTATAATTTTAAAAGATTCTGTAAGTCCCTTGTTAAAATAAGAAAATTTGATTGTAACAAATTACTGTAAATCATGGAATATAATTTTGAGGTAAAGACAGAAAATAACTAAAGTCCCAAAAGCAGAGCTGGAAGAGAAAAAGACTACCAGATGATTTTTATCTAGAGCACCTACCCATAACTGAAAACAATAGAGTGTATATGAAATGTGTGTATATATACATATATATTTATGTATATATTCTTATGCATAGATGAAATGTAACAGCTTAAAACAACTCCTTACACAGCCTTCTCCAGACCCTGTCTGCTTCCCCCACCCAGGCTTCAAGGGCTGTGAGTTGGGAATCACTGCTCCATCTTTTACAGAGATTTGTTTCAAATCATTTCCAGCTGGAACTAATTCCAAATGAATTCTTGATCTGAGTCCTTTCTTTGGACTTTCTTAAGAGCCCTGAGGTCAGCAATCTAGAGCAATGAAGATAAGAGGAAAATGCCTGAGAAGTTATTTAACCATTCTGATCTCAACCATGTTGAATATGAAAAGAATAAGGCATGTCCATAAATGACACAGGGCAAACACTGGTAAAAATAGTAAGGCTTCCAGGAATTTAGGAAAGAGAATTTGGCTGATGCACTAGGCTGGTCATCTGAGCCTTGAACAGTGGTTTATATTTGGACAGACAGAAAAGAGGACAAGGAATATTCCAGATAAGAGTGAAATGGCCTTTGCAAAGGATAACGTCATAAAACATCTGGATGGTTTCTTACACATAGAGAATCCTGAATGTTTTCAAAAATTTTGACTCAAATACATAAAGCATATGGGCAAAGTTTTAGATAGATGGAAAAACTTATTACGTATCAATTTTAGAGAATCTTTAGTAACAAGCTTAGAAGTTCCTTCTTTGATATTCCATTTTCTCTTTGAAAAAATCGTATTAATATACTCTAAGTGAATGGAAGGACAGTCAAGTGTTAAGTGAATAAATCCCTGGAGTTCATTTTAAGTGAATGAGGGAGAAGACATTTCACTACTTTAAAATACACATAAATTAATATTGGCTAACTTGGGTAAGCTATAATATGATTATATTACACAAGTCACTTTATATATTACAGAATAGTAATGGTTTGACTTTTGGGGGTCAAATAGCTGATTTGTTATACCTTTCTTAGAATCATGGTGAATTTGAATTGAATAAAGAAACACAAGAAAGCTTTATTATCAGGGAAAAAAATCAGTATGTTGGTTCCAGCTATCGATCAATATCAGGATCTCCCAACACTAGAAAGGAGATTCCCTTTCATGCTAGGTAATAACCTAGAGTCATGAATAAGAGACGGCTAGGAAGCATAGATTTGATAGGCTTTTCCCTTGGTCTTGTTTTATGTGTTCTGAGTATTTAATATATATGTAACATATCTATATTTAATGGATTGAAACTGCTAAATAATGAATGTAGATACTGGATGATTTACTCACTGGATGGGAGAATAATATAGACTTTTACCTTGAGGTCAATCTACTAGAATAGGCCTGGTTTAGAGTACATCAAATAAAAAACATCCTTGTTTGGGGTGCCTGGGTAGCTCAGTCGGTTAAGTGTCCAACTTCGGCTCAGGTCATGATCTCACTGTTCATCAGTTCAAGGCCCTCATCCAACTATGTGCTGACGGCTCAGAACCTGGAGCCTTCTTAGGATTCTGTGTCTCCCTCTCCCTGCCCCTCCCGCACTTGCACTCTGTCTTTCTCTCAAAAACAAATAAACATAAAAAATTTTTTTCATATGATTAAAAAAACCAAGTTACAAATTTTATTGGTAAAAATTTAAGTTTTCCACTGCAGCATTTCGATTCATGTTTAATATTTGTGTCCACTTAGATGATCCTATTGGTGACAGGGACTGCTGATTGAATTGCCAACTTTGAGATTGTCTGTGATGCTCCAATTAAATGCTTATGCTGTCTATATAATCATGGGGTAAGGACCAAGGACAACTCAGGTCCCAAAAGCAGAAGCAGGGATTGAGGTACCTCTGAGCCACTGAAGAAATATTCTCTAGGGAAAAGCCTATAAAAGAAAGGGAAAGAGTGGAGAAACTGAGGCATGGTCGCAGGCAAAGTCTAACCTATGCCTCGTCCTAGAGAGGAATATCTAGATCATAAACTGCCTCTCAAAGTTATTCCTACGTGAAGCCGGGAGATTGGGCCTTTTTTAAAATCTCTGTTTATCAGTCCATCATTGGGCTGCCTGCTAAGTGGTAGTGGCACGGGCCGTAGAGGCTAGGGTGGTGATGTGGGTGCAGATAGAGCAAAACCTCCCAATTTCCCAGGGAAGGGGGCAGCTAGAGGTGGTAAGCAGCCAACACACAGCAGGTGGGGCCAAAAAAAAAAAATCTGTGCAAAGGTACCAACAGCATTCTCTACAGAGGACAAGTAATTGTTGTACCAGACGAAGACTATCTGGACCCTAGTAGGAAGTGTAACTAGTTTCCTAGAGTATTTTTTATTTTGAAATGGGATGAACTATCCCTAAGAGCAAGTAAGTCTTTTGAAAATGACCTGACTTTGCCAAGACTATATAATGAAACAGAAATAGGTTTGGCCTGAGGAATTTGTGTCTAATGCTTCAGTACTGTGAGCATTCTCCTGGCCTGTGTGGTAGAGGGCATCTGACCCTGGAAGACACTCAAATACCATTAAGGAACTGATGGTCCAATTCAAGTGAGGTGGAGGCTTGAGCAATTATTTGGTTAATTTGGCATTTATCCAGATGATTGGCTCTCAAATTAGGAAAACATTAAGACTAAACTAAAAGTTATTTCACAGGGGCTTTCACAAGTGCTCATTTGCATCTGACTCTGATTTCTCAGCTGCCTCGTTGAGCCAGATTACAAAATAATCAAATGTGCTGAGTGTGATCAGCATCCAATGAGAGGACAAACGCCTTTCTTACCCAGATGTAGTCATCTAGGCAGAGGTTTTACTAAAATTGTCTTCAAAAGGGAAAGCTATGTGTCTGGATCTCAAATTCAAATTTGAAAATTTTAACAAATTACTAAGCCTTCCTTTATCAGTAAAATGAGGATGCCATTATGCACCTTACTGCCCAAACTGAGATCCCAAGTGCAAGCTTTTTTAAAGCCTAAAAGTGTTTGTAGCAATATCAGATATGTTTTGCTGTTGTTAACTACCATCCATACCAAAATCTTGTAGACAGCCACCAAATCACTAGCAAACCCCATTTCTGTGATTCTCACATTTTGCTGATCTTGGGAGCTTCTTAATATCCCGATGCCCTAACATCCGCCAGATCAACTAATTCATTCTCTGAGCCTGGGTCCCAGGTGTTAGTCCTTAAAGTTACCCAGGTTGATTCTAGTGAACAGCACAGTTTGGGAACTACTGCTCTAACTGATCAAATCACAAGGCCATTACTTTTTCTAAAGGAATCTCAAACTTTGCCATGCCTCAGAATCACCTGGAGAACTTGTTCAACTACAGACTGCTGGGTCACCACCACCACCCCCAAAATTCTAATACAGTAGCTGAGGTGAGATCTGGTGAACAGCATTTCTGACAAGTTTCTGGGTGATACTGATGCTGTTGGTCCCAGATCACACTTTGAGAAATGCTATCCTAAAATAGGAAACTTATCCTAAGATTGTGCATGTGTGTGTGTGTGCGTGTGTGTGTGTGTGTGTGTGTGTGTTGAATATAATATACTAGCAATCTTGTTGCATCAGGACTCTCAATCTGAAATCCTTCTATAATAGAGAAAAATATCACACATCAGAGATTCCAACCATGGCTAAAGGCCCCATCTCACCAAGAGGGTGAGTAGGATTAGGCCTACAGAGTAACTTCACAAACTGCCATGTGAGGACTGAGCAAAGATGTTGCTTGGTGTGGCTCTGGTGACTTAAGCCAATTGAAGGGAGGGGTGCCTCGCTGGCTCAATCACTAGAGCATGCAACTTTGATCTCAGGGCTGTGAGTTCAGGGCCTATGCTGGCTACAGAGTTTACATTAAAAAGCCAACCAAAGGTAGACATTGAAACCTGAGGGGTAAATATTAAGATAATTCTTTATATGAGTTCACCCAAAGAAATGCCTTCATTGAGCTAGAATTTTTTTAAGTTTATTTCTTTATTTTGAGAGACAGAGAGTGGGGGAGGGGTAGAGAAAGAAGAAGAAAGAGAATCTCAAGCAGGCTCCACACTGTGTAGCACAGAGCCAGATGCAGGGCTCGATCTCTAGATCACTAGAAGTGTGAGATCATGACCTGAGCCAAAATTAAGAGCCAGACACCTAACTGATTGAGCCACCCAAGTGTGCTCTGAGCTAGAATTTAAAATGTAACTCAGAAATGCAGCCTGAGGCATCACTGAGCAGCACTACCATATTCTGCCCTACAACTAAAATCTCGGAGCTGTCTATAAAACTCCTGTGAAGGCATTATTCATTTAAAAGTCCATAGTTCTTTACCTAAAGAGATCTCCAATGAACTCTTCTTACATTGCAGAACCAGGAAAAAAATGAATCCTGTAGCAAAATTACACATTTTCTTTTATCCATTAGTATAAAATATGCTCTTCTTCTTCCCTCTGCCTATCTTATTGACATGTCTGCTTTGTCTTCCAAAAGTTCACTCTCTTGTTCCAAATCTAATAAGATTGTTTCCTATCCTTTGTTTGACTTTAGCCATGTTCTAAATGCATTTGTTACTTCATATCTTTTACCATTGTCCATACAAGTCTTTTTTGAATTAGTGAATCAGAAAATGTAATGGAATACTTTTTCCCTTTACCACCTCCTGGCAATGTGTGCATTTTGGTAGTCCAGAAGACATTAGAACTGGTATTCAAGATTTAACAATGATTTTCAAACTTTTATACATATATAAATTACTTGGGTATTTTGTTAAATTTTGACTCTGATTTCAAGATTTGGGTTGGGCCTGAGATTCTGCATTTCTAACAGGCTTCCAGATGATCACCAATGCTTCTTCTCTAGGGATCACATTTTCAGGGGCAAAAATTATAAAATTATAAATTCTTAGGTTCTTCTCATGACAGATAGAGTTCAGGAATATATATGCTTCATAAGCTCCTCCGGGTGATTCCTATGATCAGTTCAGGTTAGGAATTTAGGTGCCACAGGTCCAGAATCTGCTTTGTAAATCCTCTTGTTACCCAATCTTAAGCCAACACAACAGAGTTGCTTTCAAACTTGTAAAAGCCTATAGGATGGGGTGTCTGCATGACTCAGTGGATTGAGCATCCAACTCTTAATTTGGGTTCAGGGCATAATCCCAGAGTCATGGAATTAAACCCCAAGTTGGGCTCTGAGCTGAGCATGGACCCTGCTTACGATTCTCCATCTCCCTCTCCCTTTGCCCCTCGCCCATTCGTGTGCTTGTGTGCACATGTGCGCGCTCTCTTTCTCTCTCTTTCAAAAAAACAAACCGAAAACAATAAAAAGCCAATAAGAGTTGGAGGGCAGAATAACAACTAAGGTGTTTTATTGTTATCACCACTGTACACACAGTGAATCCATGTTTCCATCATTGAACCCAGTATTGACAGAAACTCTATCAGTCATGTGAGACCATTTCTACCAGAAATAAAGCGTTTGCACCAATAACATTCCAGCTGGTTTTTTTCAACATAAGCAGACATTGGCTCTTCTAGCCTCCTGAAGAAATTACTTTTATACTTAGTGCAAAGCAGGTTGCTCTTAATGAAGCTTTATGAATGTGTTTAAAAATGACCATAGCACAAAGGCAAAATGTGTGTTCTCTTTCTGTGTTAAAACTCCTTCAGTGTAAGGAGTTACTGAAGTAACATGATGAGCAAGAAATCAGTCCATCATGGATGACAGAAACCTTGCTCATCCATACTGTATGTTCCTCTTCAGACTGCACATCTGGGGCCGGGCATGTGTAACAGAAACCCTCAAAACTGCTGTGATATCTTGACTCACACAGTTTAGGGAACAAAATGAAACAATCAAAGGAAATGGAAGGGAGTTGAAGCTCCTTTCTTATCAGCACTGGGCTGTGAGCATGCCTGGAGAGGAGAAAGGAGACTATGGTACTGCTTCAGGAAAAGGCTCAAAACTGGGGAAAGCTGAATTCCCAGGGTCCAATTGTCCTGTTACCTTCCCATAAGAGTATGTTTTGGGGAAGTAGGGAAAGGAAGTTATGTGCCGGGGCTAGCACCTACTGGTGTAGCTAAGTCTGTGTACCCTTCTCCATATTCATTGACTTCTTGTTCATAGCTTGAAATTGTCCATTATGGTAGTATTTACACCACAGAAATTGTAAGCACTAAAAGCTAAATTTTTTGATGTTTTGTTTGAAAGCCATTTGTTAAATATCTACTGTCATATCAGGTGTTTTCCGAGTAGTTTAAGAAATTCGGATTGTTTTTCTTGAGTAATTCTGATTCATTATACTAAGGCCCAACTCTAGAAATGATTGAGTGTCCTATACACAGCCCAGGAAAGCCAAGAAATCATTTACAACCTCACTTGAAGGAAGGAAAGGGATGTGGTATCTAGGCAAATCATCATGAGAAGAGAATTTCCTGTTTTGAACTGAAGTCCTGAGTTCTCTCCTACAATGCACTTATTCATCAAATACTGATTAAACATCTACTAGGTAAGGGATATATAGATCCATAATACAGAGCCTCTGCCTTCAAGGAAATGATCTAGTGATCATGGTAACAAATTATCCCATATCTTAACCACTGGAAATCTAGGATTCTCCCAAACACATTCTAATGACTCTCTTTTGTTCATTTAAGAAACATTTATATCTCACAACAAAGTTACAATCAAATAGGGCACTGCAATACTCTATACTACTTGTCTAACCAAGAACATGCATATCTATAAGAATTTAGGACATTGTGCCAAATGTAGTAAAATACCACTAAAATTAGTGATTATTAGTCCAAATGGACTGATATAAGGAGGTCAAAGTAATTACAGATATTTAAAAATGCAGTCTTAAATAGATAGGGTAGCTCAAAGGTGGTAAACAAGGGTTTAGCAGCTGAACTAAAACATGTAAGAATGATTTTTAGTAAACATGTTAATTACTGTATGAGATATGGTGTTCTAAAATACTTTAAAATGTTTTGCTTGGAATAAGAAAAAATTTTTCCACCCATGTCTCCACAATTAATTTTTGGCTTTTCAAACCTGGTATAAAAAGAAAAAAAAGGCTAAGCCTGATCCTACTTGTTGGCAGAGAAAGTGTCGAGAGATCTTGAAATGGTTCCTGTGCTCAAAACTATTTGTCAGTTACCATAGTGCCTGAAATGCCAACATTAAAGAAGTATTTCTCCTCTGTATCAGGATGGATGAGATACCACTCACTACTCAGCAATAAAAAAGAACTCACTGTTGATACACACAACTTGGATGGATCTCAAGAGCATTAGGCTGAGTAAAAAAAAAAAATCTCAAAAGGTCACATGATCTATGATTCTGTATATAAAATATTCTTCCCGAATGACAAAACTATAGAAATGAAGAATAGATTAGTAGTTTCTAGGCATTAGGGAGGATTAGGCAGGAGGGAGCTGAGTGTGGCTAGAAAGGGGTTGCACAAGAGAATCTTTGTGATGATGGAATGCTTCCGTATTTTCATTTCAGAGTAGTTCTTCAAGTCTGCCTATATGATAAAGTAATGTAGAACTAGACACACATTGTACCAATGATCACTTTCCTCTTTTTGATATTGTATGATGCTCATGTAATATGTAATCACTGGGAGAAATTAAGCAAAATACACAGGGTCTATCTTTGCACCTGTACATCAATAATTATTTCAAAATAAAAAAGTTTTGTCCAACCAAGATGTATTTATTTGGCTCTAAAAAGCCTCCTTGTATTTTAGCATAGAGTCCCCTAATAATGGTGGTGGTACTAGTGGAAATGGCAGAGAGAAGGAGTAGGTATGAAGTTGACTCTGGGCAAATACTGAGCTAAATACTTTATGTACAATACATGTATTATTTCATTTATTCTTCAAAACAACTTTGTAACCAAAAATATTATTAGTTTTTTTTTTAAATAACCTTCCCAAAGTAACAGGAGCCCTATACCTAAGAGCCAGCATGATAGAAGGAGACCTGGGTAAGCAGGGCATTCATTGAATTAGACCAAAACAAGCAGGGCATCGGTATTAGGGATTGAGAAAGGATAGATTATGCTTACTTCAGAGTTTTGTTGAGTCTACTTGTGAATATCATCCCTAATTATAGAAAGGGCTGATTTCGAATCCAATATTCTGAAATGATGGACCTAGAAAAAAGAAGATTCCTACTATAACTGGCCTTCTAGGTATCCACCCAGCAAGCCAGAAAAAGCTTAGGGTTTTAAAATCTGATACCAGTATTATCTTCTCAGTAGTGAAAATATTTGAATGAATGCATACATTCTAGGTTTATTTTTATGGAACAATGAGGTAATAGTTAAAGATAATAGAAAAAGGTTAACATAACCCAGAATTCTGAACTTCTTAAAGGGCCAAACTGAATAGTCTCCATCAACTGGCAGTGTTCCAAATGACGTTTCTGCAGACTAACTGCAATAGAACTGGCCTGCAGAATTACCTTTTCCTCTTCAATAGTAGAGTAAAACATCACACTCAATATGTTTCCCAACTGCGACTCCCACTGTACATCTAGCTAAGGAGTTATTCTTGTTCTCTCTCTTGAGAAATGTTACAAAGGCACAAATCTTTGTTTTCAAGGGTTCCACTGGCCACTTTAAATACTCTTGATATGTGACCAAGAGTCCTTTAATTCAGTAAAACCAAAGAGTTAAGAAGTGCAGAGAAAGCTGCTTTCATCCAATGCTTCTCATAGACCATGTAATGTTAATGATTAAAGATCATTGATAAATAATAAAAAGTTGTATTTTCCAAATGGAAGAGGTCCTACAACATGACTCATTCCAACACTGAGAGAGCAGTGCCCTCTAGTAGTTGATATAAGAAATATTATCCTCTAAGTACATTAGAGTTAGCAAATGAGGATTTCCCAGTATCAGAGCTACTTTCAGACTCAAGTGGTAATTTGACAATTGATTTTACCTTTTCTGAGCTATTAAGAACCTACTGAAGTTTCACCTTCAATGTGCACTAAATTTTTAAGTGCCAGCAAAGGTTGGGTTCTAATAGTGCTCAACTGGGAACCTTACCAGTAACTTTTAAAACCTAATTTCTCTGGGAATGTCACATTTAACAGGCTTCTTTCACTCAAATACAGCATACAGACCAGAAAAAAGCATCATTCCCTACAGTTAAGGGCATCTTCGGTACAAGAGATGGTGACAAAATGGCAGAATGTTAAGAAGAAAACCATTAATGAGTCAAGTATTCAGAAACTGACGAAGGTTTGACAGTTTTGTCCTCGTGCGTACTGCAGCTTAATGTGGCAACTGATAGGTTTGCAGGCACAAACTAGAAGTAAATTAAGCAAATTGAGTAAACAAAGGGGAAAGATTTGAATTTGTAATTCCATTTTTATTAGTGAAAGGTATTCAAAGCTACTCTTAATCTCTAGGATATCCAGGAGAGAATACGCACATAAACAGCACAGTAAAAATGCTTCTGAAACTGGAAGGTATGTTTTCTGCCTTCTATGTGGCTGATATCATGCTATTTCAAATCTCATAAAAGCAATATATAGTTTTTTTGACAAATACACCCATGTGTTGTGCACAGTTTGATTTATGTAAACTCATTTCAAATGCAATTGCAGAATTCCTCCTGAACAGATAAAAAGTGTCTGCCTAAAGTGATAAAATGTGTGTGTAGAAAGATATAGTTTTAAAAAGAGATTTTGATATGATACAGATTTGTAACTCTATTTCACAAAATACCCTTTTTCAAAAACTTCTAGAAATTTGATTTTTTTTTTTTACATTAATATGTCAACTCAGGTGTTTACCTAAGATGAGAATGAGTCTGTTCTGCTACAAGAACCTTTCTGTGTTGCATATTAACATGTATGGGATTGGTAAATGGGGTAATGTGCCTGTGTAACATAAATGCTGGCTTTGTTCATGGATATCAAAAGTGGCAGCAATCAAACACAGAGCCCACTAACTCAGTTCAACACAGACAGTCCAAGCAAAACTACATTGTCCACGATTCCTCTGACCCACCTTCTTCCTCTTGGCTCTGTGTGGCCGTGTATTCTACCATGGCAGTGCCTATAGCACAGTTCTCCTGAATCTTTCTGCGGATTTTGTTTGTTTCAAAGTCTTTACAATTTTATTTGTTTGCTTGAGCTTAGTAACCTCAACTCTTCCTTTAGTCTTTTATCAAGCAGTCTTCATACTTCACGTATTCTACATTTTTTGTAGTATTTATTTATTTATTAGGAATTTCACTTGTCTTTTTAATGATGCTAATACATTTACTCAAGTAGTTATTGGGGATTTTTTCTAGTGTTTTTGTTACATAAATGTTGAGTAGGTCTGTCCTTACCCTATTTTTTTCATAACCCTATAATTTGTATTATGTGACTGCAGATTATACTAGGAATACGTTTACCTCTTTACAGCAGAAACATCTGTACTTGCACAGTACTTATTAATTATACTTATCATTATAGAATTAGGCTTCAAATTATAGACTCCTCTCATGAATCCAAGGTACACAGATCGAGATATCAATTGCCTACCAGATTCATCTATTATTTAACTTCACCGTCACATAGTAAAAACAGTCCCATGCATGCATTGCATCACTCCTTCAAAACAGCAGCCTTCTCACTTTTATTTCTTTCTAGACAATTACTGAAAGTATTTCCACAACAAAAACACAATAAAAATTTAACTTGCTTTCACTGAAGGTTTTTTTTTTTTAATCACTAGTACATGGTTTAGGTACAATTAAGAAACTGAGGGATGCCTGGGTGGCTCAGTCAGTTAAGCATCTGACACTTAATTTCAGCTCAGGTCATGCTCTCACAGTCACAGTATCAAGCCCCCCATAGGGAACCAAGCTGCGTATGGGGCCTACTTGGGATTCTCTCTCTTTCTCTGCCCTCTCTCTCTCTCAAAAAGAAAAAAAAAAAAGATAAAAAAATTGACCCCTATTCACCCCACCCACATACATACACTCACTTTCTGTCCTTCTTTAAGTAATTTGTCATTAGTATTTAAATTTCCCATTCAATGCATTCTGAAGTGTTAAATTCCATTAGGTCAAACTGTAGGGAGTCATAGATTTTAATTATAGTAAAATTAAGATTCCATGAGATGAATCCCCACTCCAAACATATCCTAGATCACATTAATTCAATTAACTCAGAAGAAAATGGAGATTTTTTTTTCAGAAAGGCAACTTTTAAATTGCTTCTGAAAGGATACAGATGCATATCTATTGTTCTAGGAAAAATAATTCTTTAATATTATTTCTTAGAACCACCTGAGTTCTAAAATGAATTTGAGAACATTTGTAGTAAGCATGGAATTGAGTTTTCTAAGAGCAAGCCCCTGTTACTCCTGCATGAGTCAAGCATCACATTTGGGAATAGTAGTAGAAGCTGGACAAAGCCCTTGTTTTTAAGGAGAAGAAAGCTCACACAGAGTGATGGTATAGACATTTCAAAATGTTCTTTCATAGAGATATGCACAGAGTGCTGAGAGACAGAGCAGAAGCAGAAACTGTTATCCAAGATGGAATCCTTTGAGCTATGTAATCAAAAAAACACCCTATGGATTTTCTTGTTTTGTCTTTCCATTATGATTTGCTGGAATTCAAAAATTTTATTCATTTCAACTTGGAATCATTTTTTAAGAGTTCCTCAATAGAGTGATGGAATTGTTTTGCATCTTAATCTTCATTGTACAGTATGTCAAATTCATCAAGCTGTACACTCAAAACTGCTGCATTTTACCATATATAAATTATACCTCACCTTTTAACAAATCCATCAAAACATACAATACTACTCCCTTTAAAAAAATTTAAATTCTTCCCTTTGATGTCGAAGGCAACAATAAATGCATTGCAGAAAGAAAAAGGCTAAAGCATGATCTAGTGGGGTTATTTCTTCCATTATAATTAATTATTTTATGTTCTGTATTCTCTTCCAGCTGCAGGTCCAGATTTTTCAAGAACCCTCTTAAAAAGAGTAACTCTTGTCAAAGTGGGAGGTGAAGTTGTCATTGAGTGTAAGCCCAAAGCTTCTCCTAAACCTGCCTACACTTGGAAGAAAGGAAGGGACATATTAAGAGAAAATGAAAGGTACTCTCTTAAGATATTTTTAATATTTGATTAAGCTATAACAATTTATCTGTTATTAATAGTTCTAGAGGGAGGAATTTACTATCTGCTTTTGATGGACTAAATGTTAATAAAAGAACTGAAGCTTTGGAAAAGGGTGGTAAATTAGCTGGTCTTTATAATCCTCCTTGGTATTAAGATTCTAAAAACCCTCCCTGCAGAGAGAGATTGCATGATCCCTGTTGAAGACTGTCAGAGATGCTCAAAGGTTAGCAGCTAGAAAAACCTTCCTTAATTTTAGCCTAAAATTTATTTGTTGATTTGTGGACTTTTCTCTACCCTACTTCTTTTTGCTTAAATAAATAAATGCAAAGTGTCTTTGCTATGACAACCTCTCAAATATTTAACAATGGCTATTGTGTCCCATTAGTTTCTCCCTTTTTTAAGGATAAATATGGCTGATTCCAAAACTCTTTCTGCATATAACAGTATTGATTATTTTAATGATACCTTTTTGAAACAACAGTTTCTTTTCTTTCTGACATATAAATTCTTTCCTTGTATATTTCCTTTTGTACATTTACAAAAATGTACAAAAGAATGTGAATGACATTTAGAATGCATGCTATTTATTCAGTGTACACATATATGGGTGTTTGGGGTTTTAGGTCAGATTGCACCAAATGGCAGTTATCTGTAAGACCTTCTTTTGGCTGTCACCCCTGTAAAATATCTCCCACCCCTTTCTGTAATCTACTCAATCTGTTGAAAAATGGTAATTAGGCATGAGTCTATGTCACAGAATTTACTAGCTGTATACATAATGATTTTAATTGATGCTAAAGGTCAAGTACTCAAGGATGCAATGTGGAAACCTATAAAATATATCTGTATGTACCCTTTACACCTGTACACCTTTCAGTTTGCATATGCAAATTAGATGGTTGCACTGATGATGTTGTCTTTATTAATGATTATTGTAAACAAACAATATGGTTTATAGATGATGTATTCACACACATATTAAATTCACACATATTAAATTCATAATATATATCCTTTCCTGATTTCTGTTATATTAACAAAGCAGTGTAGTTTACTGAATATTGCCATGGTGTTCAAATTTGGAGCCATACTTGGAACTTGAGAGCTCAGTTCCTTATTTTTTACCCTTCACGTTTATTTGCTATTTCACCACATTGTTTCTCAGAATGAGGTATGTAGATTACCTTTAATAGTTATGCATTACTTTGTTTATTAAAACATAATTGAAATATAACAAGCATGTACCACATTGCCTAGACTAAGGGCACTTTTTTAAAATTTTGTTTTCATGTTTTATTTATTTATGAGAGAGAGTGTGTGAGCAAGGGAGGGTCGGAGAGAGAGGGAGACACAGAATCCGAAACAGGCTCCAGGCTCTGTGCTGGCTGTCAGCACAGAGTCCGATGTGGGGCTCAAACCCACAACAGTGAGATCATAACCTGAGCCAAAATCGGATGCTCAACCAACTGAGCCACCCAGGCGCCCCTAAGGGCACTTTTTTAATGTTTATTTTTGAGAAAGAGAGAGAGGGTGTGAGCAGGGGAGCGCTTGAGAGAGAGAAGGAGACACAGAATCCAAAGCAAGCTCCAGGCTCTGAGCTGTCAGCACAGAGGCCCAACACAGGACCTGAACTCACAAACTGTGAGGTTACGACCTGAGCTGAAGTCAGATGCTTAATTGACTGAGCTCCCCTGCCAAGGTGCCCCTAAGAGTACATTTTTACATTTTAATTTAACAATGATATAAGGAA
The DNA here is from genome assembly GCA_017311185.1 of Proteles cristata cristata. Taxonomy (NCBI): domain Eukaryota; kingdom Metazoa; phylum Chordata; class Mammalia; order Carnivora; family Hyaenidae; genus Proteles; species Proteles cristata. Next base: position 2,456,953 of record JAESUZ010003687.1, on the reverse strand, counting down.
AAAGTACTTTAAAATAATATAGATTATAGACAAACAGGTCAAAATCCATGAGTGAATGAAGTTAGAGTAACATTACTATTACAAACAACCTTCAGTGGCTTAAAACAACAAAAGTCAATTTCTAATTCACATTGCATGCCCATCAGGAGTCTGCAGGTAACTTTGCTGTCCTCTATAGCCAAGGCTGGTGGAGTAGCACCCTCCTGAGCATCATTCTTGCAGAAGGCAAAGAGGGTGGCCAGACATACATAGGTCTTAAGGCTTTTGCCCGGAAATGAAACATTTCATTTTCACTTATTATTATTACTCAAAACAAATCATACGGCTCTTCAAAAGTTCACTCCAGCAAGGAAATACAATCTTAATATGTGTCTAGAAGAAAAAAGATAACCCAATATTTTCAACAGTATTAATGTCAGCTTAGCACTGCTGTAGCTTAACCATTGTTACATACTGATTAAATTACCTTTGGGGAAATGGGATATCAATATCAAGAACTCTATTTGATAAGTAAATTTAATTGATTGTTTCTACCTCTTGACTTACACAAAGCTTGTCTTTCTCCAGTTTTTGTTCCTTCTGCTACTGAGTTGATTAATAGAGTTCACTTATTGTCTCAACATTTATATGGCACTAATGATGTATTTAAGCTGAGGAGACTCCCCATCATTATCCAGTCTTACTGTTTTTCACCTCCACCCCCAGAGTCATCAGGCATGACCCAAGCTATCAGTATTAGCACTTTGTTCTCCACATGGATGCTATGCTTTCACAGCTCTGCTCCTTCCTCACTCACATTTTATTAAGCAGACAGACGGATTTTGGTAATGTAGATGAATCCCAGAGCTGGCCAGGTGTAATGTAAAGGGGAATGGTGGTGTGCCCTATCCAAGGGAGACACCTGCCACTAAATTCTAGCATATTGCTGACATATGGAGATGCAGGCCAGGTTCATCCCTATCTTCTTTCTTCAAGAGAAACTAGAAATCTGGACTTTTATTTGAACTCCTTTAAAATTTTTAAATGTCAGCAACTAATTTTTTTTATTTTAATGTTAGTACAAAATGGGCCATACATCCACAGTCCAGGTTTACTCCATGAGTCACTGGACTTTTAACTTCTGAGTAAGATAAAAACTCGGTTGTACATCACATAATTACTTGAAAATGTTAAAAATAGGAAAGATCTTATTATGTTCTCACTGGCAGAGAAGAAACTTTGCCATTTTTGTCCTTTTTTTCTGATAAAGGAGGAAGAGAATTAAATAAATAAGGGAGGAAATAGCTCATGAGTGAAAAATTTAAGAATTCTTCTTTTAGGAAAAGATTGAAATTGTTAGACTAACACAAAAGGCAAACTTCTTTGTGCCTAGTGACTTATTAGCCCTAATTCTCTTTTGAGATGTAGAATCTTAAGAATCAAAGGGAAAACCTCTAACCTTTGTGTAAAAAGTTATTAATATCTCGGGGCACCTGAGTGGCTCAGTTGGTTAAGCGTCCAACTTCAGCTCAGGTCATGATCTCGCAGTTTGGAGCTCAAGCGCCATGTCAGGCTTTGGGCTGAGAGCTCAGAGCCTGGAGCCTGCTTCAGATTCTGTGTCTTCCTCTCTGTCTCTGCCGCTCCCCCACTTACACTCTGTCTCTCTATCTCTCTCTCAAAAATAAACATTTAAAAATGTTTAAATAAGTCATTAATATCTTAAGTACAAAATACTGGTATAAACAGTGTTTTGTTGAAACAAAAACTAATGATCAAGCGCTCTTTTTAGTAGTGTTCCCCCTTGAGTCTATGTTTTAACTGACTTTACCAAACACTACTTAGTACATGGTATTTAATTTCTTTTTTAGCTAAGCAACCACCTACAAACAAATTCACTCTAAAAGTATATGAAGCAACAGTTTAAAATTTGAAGTTTTAGTTATCTCAGTGGATATAGATTCAGATATATTGGTTTAATGTTAACATGTAGACTATTTAAAAATATGTTTGTACGTGCTTATTTTGATTTTTCATGCCTTTAGAAATTTAAAGCATATTCACAGTGACCTCCTGTATATGAAGCATCTAAATGAAAGAATTAGGTTTGTAATTGTGTACCTAAAACATTCTTTTTTCTCTTGTACACATTTACAGCTATCAGAAAGTAGGTAATATCAGATATTTAAAACAAAGATGACCTGTTAGAAAGCACAAGTAATTTAGCCTTCAGGAAGGGCCTCGAGTCACCATCAAAGTAGCAAAATTATTTGGATTAATTGACCATTTAAGCCTTCTGTAAGAATAATGTTTACCATTTTGTTTACTTCTGGTTTCTAGACAGAAGGCACTTGAAGCAGATGAGATTGAAGTTGATATATTAGAAACAAAAACATCAAAATACAAAAGTAGCAGAATCATTAATAAAAATCTAGGATCCTAGAATTATAAAGAGCCATAAAACCTTGTTTCAATCAGGATGGATTCTTTTGGTGTAAGTTACAGAAATGCACCTCAACACTAGCTTCAGTACATTGGCTCATACACCTGAGAAGGCCAGGGATGAACTGTGACTGAAGGTGTGGCCAGGCTCGGTTGCTCACACAGTGGCATTGGGACTCTGTCTCGCTCTCTTCATCTCTCACCAGCAATGCCTTCTGTGTTGACTCTTACCTTCCAATGGGCTCTCCTCTCCTGGTGGTAGGACAGCTGTTAGCAGCCTCATGCTTGTCTTCTCAGGTTCTCATAACAATTCCAAAATAGATTTTCACATTGGTCAGTGTTCTCCCCTGAACCAAGTATATTCAAGGAGCACAGGATACACTGGGTAAGAAAACATGAGACATGCACTTATCCTAAGAGGGCACATGGGGAAGCTCTACTTCATACCACATGGTCTGAAAGGGTTTCCCCAAAGAAAGTCTACCAGAACAAGAGTAAATGAACGCTGGGTAGACAATGTCAAATTCCTACCAGAGTCCCGGAGCCCAGCTTTCATTTCACAACAGGGGGTCCCAAAAATGGCTGGACCCTTATCCCTCCCTGGTTATATCTAATGATGGAGACCTAACTAGTTATTAGAATTTTTTTTTCTTCATAACCTATATCCTTGTAACTTTCACTCATGGTGTTTTGTTTTGCTTTCTGAAGTTATAAGACAAATCTAATTATCTCCACCCCAATCTTTCCCTTTATGTACTAGCATGCTACTGTAATGCCCTTTTTCAATTCTTTTCCAAGCCTAAATGTCCCTGCTCTTCTTCATATGGTGGCATTATTTTTGCATTCTCTCACTGCCCTGATTGTCTTCTTCAATGTCTTGAAAAGTATGCCACCTAGAATTAAAAGCAGTATTAATAAAGGGGATAAATAACTTCATCTTATCTCTGTTGCAAAGTATGATAATTACCATTACATGATGTATCAAAAGAGGAAAAATTATCTTCAGTGAGCTTAGATTAGTAAGGCAGGCAAGCGTATAATGGATCATAGAAAGACCACTCACTCCCAAAGGTTGTTGTTTTCTTTTTAATTATCTTCGTGCTTAAAGGGGTAAGTGTAGTTGACTGGAAAATGCACTTAGAGGAAATATTTTACTTCTCACTGAAGCTGAAGGAATGAGTGAAATGTTACTCTAGTTAACATTATGTAAATAGAGACTTTGTAGCCTTACACTTGAGAATTTCTCTCCTCTTTTTTAGACATTAGGCTAATAGATTTTGTCAAGCAAATGGATAATAGCCTATAGATATATGCCACTGAATGTTTCTGAAAAGAATCTCAAACCTACAGCCTTCATGTCACAGGCATGATTTCAGAACAACAGCATGACTATTCTGTCAAACTAGCCAACTCCAATGTTGTTCAATGAATAAAGAATGCATTGGGTACTAGCCATATACTAGGTAGGGCCTCTGCTTGGTGCTTAAGAAAGGAGAAAGAGGAGGCATAAACAGAGCCCTCCAGATGCCCATAGACTAGTGCAGGAGCCCACTAGAAAATAACAATATGCTCCTCCATAATCCTAGGACATTTGTTATAAAGGTGATATACTACGAAGGAACATTGAAAAATGTAGGCCAACAGTAAATTGCGGAGGCCTTGAATTTTATGTCTGCAGAGTTTAGACTTGAACTAGAAAACGCTGGAGAAAATTGGAGGATTTTTATGCAAGGAGTGCATGGTCATAGAAGCACTGTGAAGGGATTGCTTCTCCTACAATGTGGAGAAGGAATCAGAGAGGAGCAAGATTGGAGAGGCAGAGAGACCAATTGCAGGCGGTAGCCTAGGATGGAAATGAAAAGGAGGATGATTTCAGTCTTTTGAGAGAAAAAGAAGGAAGACAGATGGGCTTTTAAAGGGTAAAATTTAAAAAGACTTAATGATGTATTAAGTAGAAAGATTGTATAAAGAAGGAGGGGTGGGGAATGACTCCCAGGATTCTAACTTGAGCAGCTGGTGCCTGGTAGTGCCAGTGCCACAATGGTGACTCTATAAAGAGCAAGTCTTAGAGGGGAAAGGAAAAAGAGTAACATTAAAATATCAAATTGGAGGTGCCTACAAGTAGAGGTATCACATTCAAATAGGAATTCCCATTCAAATATCACCTATTTGGCAAAGATTTTTTTCCACTAACCTGTTTTGAGTTGTGAAGTTCCCCATCCTGTTTACCTACTATTACCCTCCATAATTCTTATCATCATCTAACATACTGCATATTCACTGTCTTCCCCACCCTGCTCCCAATCAGAATGTAAATTCCACAAGAATAGAAAGCTATGCAGGTGCATGCGTGCGTGCGTGTGTGTGTGTGTGTGTTATATTTGTCTAGCTTACACATATAGCATCTTATAGTCCTGGAGATAAAAAATCTGAAATGGGTCTCACTAATCTAAAATCATGTGTTCCTTCTGGATTCTCTAATTAAGAATCTGTTTCCAGCTTTCTAGGGAACACCTGCATTTCTTAGCTCAGCACCACCCCTCATGCTCAAAGCCTAAAAAGAGAATGTCAGGTTCCCCACATCACATCACTCTGACCTCTTGTGCCTCCTTCTTCTTCCTTGTGATTACATTGGGCTGTTTGAGTGTGTTTTGTTCCATTCTGTAATAATAGCATGTAAGACAATGCCAAGTATAGTGTAAGTGCTCAATAGAGATGTCCAACAGGAAGTTGAAACATAGGTATGAGTTTAGGAAACTAATGAGACTTAGGTATCATCAGCCATGGAGTCGATAAATTCATCCAGAGAGAGTTTTGTCAAATAAGACCATCTGTGAATCAAGGGAAGAAACCCTGAGGAACAGCCACATACACAGAATGGTGGAAGCAGAACTTGATGGAAGCATTAACAGACCTAAATGGGCAGAAAAACAAATTGGGGAATGTAACAAAGAAAAACTAAGAGAGCAAAAGGTTCAAGAAGGAGCAAGTGTTTAGTGTTTTTCAAGAGATCCAACCAAATAACAGGTCAAAGGTGACCCTTTGGGTTCAGAACCTTGACATCACCTTGGGAAGAACACTTCGAGCCCACTGTGGACCACTTTTGAAGACACCACAATATTATATAAACATCCTTATTCTTAGCCATTTCTTCACTTACTGTGATATATATTTAAGTTTGCCTGATCCCCACAGTCTAATCAGATCAAGTCTAGCAGTATATGATAATATTCAACCCAAATAGGAATAAATTTCACATTCATGTTTCTTGCCTAGAGACAATGAGGTCTGCCTCAGAGGTGAAATTAGATCATGGTCCTAATATGCCTCTTTTCCCAAAGGCCTTTGGAAGAGTTAAAATTCATGTACTACATGGAGGCAAATCCCAGCACTGGGCTGCAAAACTCCATATTGTATATAAAGTGTGAAACCCTGGTCTGAATACTCTGGCAGTCTGGGAGGCAGAGCAAATGTGATGGCAGGTATTTGCCCAGAAGGCCTATTGAATTCTAGCGTGGAAAGGAAAGTTTATTGCTTTAGGCATTCTGTTTCTCTTCTGGAAGCACAATGTCTATATATGTGCTTTTAATGAGAAACCTGCACTCAGGATATCTCTTACAGTTGCTACAGAGCCATACAGCTCGGTTATTAGGAATTCTGCCCTGGGGAACAATTATGTTATTGCAATAATTAGAGGCAGTTCATCTCCATAATAATGGAAATCCTGCCTTGGAGGCAAAACAACATCAAAGCAACATGAGCATCATTGCTCTAGATAGAATCTGTTGCCTTGCTTATTGGTAGTACTATATCATTTTAATTTCGCATGTGCCGTTATAGAAACAGACAGAGCTTATTCTGCTCTCCAAATTCAGACTTAGAACTTTCCCCTCTTGCCTCAGTTTGTCTCTCCTGGAGCCATGGGCAAAATAGTTATGACTTTAAGCTCCCCTGAAGTGCAGTTGCAGAATTTAGAGAGATTTGTTTTTAAATGTTTGTAATGATCCACAGACCTAGTGTTGCAAGAGATTCCATGAACTAATTGTGAGTCACTACCCTTTTCTACCTCAGTATAATTTGCCATGCTGTGTTATAGTCAGGGATTAGCTGATGCCCATACTCAGGCAGGGACTACTACTAACCTGTTCTAAATATATGGTCACTGTATTGGTTATGCCTCAAGACATGATTAGAAGAAAACAGAAATTTTAAGTAGAAGTATCTGAAATAAGGCCCCCAATGTAAAGGCAGCACTTGATTAAAAAATATGTACAAGTGTCTCTCACATTAATCCTCTTTTTGTTAGTCAATCTTCTTTCCCTTTTCTTGTTTCTATCCTTATTATCTCTTGGATGGACTTTGCAACCATTAAACACTTAACTGGTTAATTTGGAAGCAGCCATCACTCATATCTTCCACAAGATGCAACTTCCCATATCACATCTCTGATAAATTCAATCCAGTAAACATTCATCACACACTTTGTCAGTACAAGTAGCATTTGAGATTTTGAACATAATCTAATTTTTAAATTCGAGTTCTACAGGGGTCATAAGAAAAGGAATGAAATTTCTATAGTGGTTTAAAGAATAGGGACTTTCCATCTTATTACAGTTAGAATTTTATTTTTTTAACAAAACAAAAAATAAAACTCTATAATCTTCAGCACACATATACATAGGGGTATTTTTATATACATGTACAGGAAAAAGCCTGGAAGGAAATTTATCAAAATGTTAACAGTGGCTTCTCTGGGAGTTAGGGCTATGGACTTATATTCTTTCCTTCCCTCCATCATTTCTTTTCTCTTTTAAAGTTATAAATTTTATATTTATGAGTATGATTATTTCATCAGTGTTCATTTTCCAAACAGGCTGAAAGGACCTGAGGAAAGGTGTCATTTGTATTTGAGCACACTGGGTATCCCTATCTCCTGGTAGTGTACCTAGGATACTCTAAATATCCAAGGTTTTTTGTGTGAAATGAATGAACCAACCATCCAAGCTCATCTGATAGTTGAAGGAGTATGGTGGAGAAAGTGGTGAGGGGATATTTCAATGGAAGGAGCAGCCAGAATGAATCATATTCAAATGGAAACTAAGGATGAATATTTGAGCAGGGAGAGATAAGACTGGAAGTTTTCTCTGAATCAGGCTTCGAAAAGTATTGCCTGGCAAGCCGAAAAGTTTGCACTTCACTGAAGAGCATATGGAGTTAAAGAATGATTTTGGCATGGGTCTCCACGCTTCCTATTAAATTGTTTCCTGTCTGATCAATTGAGTTCACTGTGTGTACTTACATAGCATGTGTTGTGATTTACTGTGCACCCATCTGAGAAATCACTTGACCTTCATAGGGCAGTGTTTCTCCATCTCTAAAGCAGAGATACAGCGATCATTTCCAAATTCAGGTCTGCAGACCAGTGCTAAGCTGACTGCCACAGAACCGACGGAGGTACCTTTATAAATGAGAAACCCACTCTTCATCCCCAAAGCTGATTTCTAAGGAATTCTGAGATAAGACCCAGGAATATGAATTTGTTTTTACATTTCCCAGGTGATTCTAATGCACAGCCAGGAGTGACACTGTATCAGAGGCTTCCCATTGACCTCAGTACAGATAACGCATCACATGATCAAGAACCCCCACACTGGTCAGGCTCCTGCCTCACTGTTCTATCTGCTATCTTACCTGCTTGCCTTCTCCTTTGCTTCTTGAGCCATGTGGGCCTCCTGTCACCTCTTCAAATGGCCTTACTCCTGTGACAAAGCTTTTAAATGCGCTGCTCTCTCTGCCCGATATGCTTTTATCTAAGGCTCGACAAACTACAGCCCCACAGGCCACAATCCAGCCTGCCACCTGTGTTTGCCTGAAAGCTGAGAGTGGTTTCCCATTTTTAAATGGCAAGAAATAAATCAAAAGAAAAATTTTGTGGCACATGAAAATTAGATAAAATTCAAATTTCAGTCTCCACAAATAAAGTTCTATTGGACACAGCCATACTCATTCATTTACAAATTGTCTAGGCTGCTTTTGAACTACAAGAGCAGGATTGAGTACTTGCAACAGAGATGGCCTGGCCTGACTAAACCTGAAATATTTACTTTCTGGCCCTTTACAGAAAAAACTTAATGACCCCCAATCCAACTCATGGCACATTGCTAACAATGTTTGGTATTAAAACATCTTTCTAGTAATAAGATGTTCCCTTTGCTTGGTTATTTTTATATTATTATTTTGGCTTTATTTCGGTTTGCTGTGCCTTTTACTCAATCTTGGTGACTTAACTTTTTGATTGAATTGTAACTTCCACTGAGCCCATCTAATGCAAAGTAATATGTACGTTAATTTGGTTGGAGACTGGTATGGTCTCTCTTCTGTCTCTATCTAGAGCAATGGGTTCCAATTTATACTGGGAGAACTTCTCTTCATACCCCCAGAGCCTTGAACTCCCTGGAGAAATCAGAGCAGGGGAAGGTTTAAAGATCATAGCACAGAGGGTGAATGGTGGTGGGGATAGAAAGGAAGGTATAAACCTGAATCTCTTCCCCAAATTTCTGGAAAACCAGTAAAAGAAAGAAGTGTTAGGAAATCTTCATTCCTGGTTGAGGATTATGGTTTACATAGACTGTTTTATATAGGGGTTTTCATTTTACTTTTATGATTATAAAAATTATAAGGGTGTAGTTCAGTTGACGGAGGAGAGAAGATAGCGATTATGACTCGCGTCCTAGGGTTTTATAAAATTCAGCTATTGTGAGGGGCACCGGGGTGGCTCAGTCGGTTAAATGTCCGACTTCAGTTCAGTTCGTGATCTCATGGTTTGTGAGTTAGAGCCCCGCGTCAGGATCTGTGCTGACAGCTCAGAGCCTGGAGCCTGTGTCAGATTCTGTTTCTCCCCTTCTCTCTGACCCTCCCATGATCATGCTGTCTCTCAATAATAAATAAACACTAAAAAAGAAAAAAACCTTAAAAAAATAAAGAAAGAAAATTCAACTATTGTAACAATATATACACACTTGAAATAATTTGGAAACCACCAGTGAAGTATAACACAACAGCGCCCAAGCAAAAGTACACAGCAGTGATTAGGGAACACACAAGGAAGAGACTTGGAGTCAGGGCCTGGCAAAATTGACTTGTCACAGGAAGTGAGTTTAAACTGTTGTTAAAGAAAATGATCCACACAGAGAGGCAGAGAAGGAACAAGGAAGTCACCATGTTGGAGCTCACACATATACAAGATGAAGTGATAGACATGAGCAAATACTATAAAAGAAATGAGGTAAGAGGGATCCAGCCAGATGGAAGACTTCATATCTGTAGAGTTTAAAAGGAAGAGATGGAAGAATAATCAATAGCGAGATGCCTCAAGTTGTTAACAAGAGATGATTAACATTGCAAATATGTTGTTAAATATAAAATAATAGTGACAGAAACATTGATTTGGCTTTATGACAAAGAAGCTCAGAAATAGAAATCTGTAGCAAATAAGTTGAAATGAGACTTTGATCTCCTTTTGTGTCACTAGTACATTCTTGAATAAACCTTGATCTTTGGGAATCCTGGGAGATTTGGGATACTTATTACTTTGGTTCTTTTCTTATATTTTTTGATTATGTTGTGGCCATCATTTTTATCCCATTAAAAAAAATAATAATAGTGGTAGCAACACCACCTACCTTTTTTTCATTTTTTTAAAAAATATTTTTATTTATTTCTAGGAGAGAGAGAGAGAGACAGCGTGAGCAGGGGAGGGTCAGAGAGAGAGGGAGTCACAGACTGAAACAGGCTCCAGGCTCTGAGCTGGCAGTCAGCACAGAACCCATGAACCGTGAGATCATGACCTAAGAGAAAGTCGGACGCTTAACCGACTAAGCCACCCAGGCACCCCCTGTTTTTCTTTTTTTTTGATACCCTCTGCTAAACACTTTGTATATGTTCTCTTTTAGTCCTAAGGAAATCATTATGAGATCAATCCTGCTAACCCTAGGCTCAAAGAGGGTGTTTACCATACCTCAGCTTGCAAAGCTCAGAGGTAGTTTTAGAGCTGGGATTCAAATCCAAGTATCACTCATGCCAGAGGCCTTGTCTTTACCAACTTTGCTGGAAAAAGGAATAGGCATTAGATGCTTCTCTCTACTGCAGAGAGAACGTGGAATCTGGTTATAAGTTAATAAATTATTAGTAAAAATAAAGCACTGCTTTCATTGCCTCTCTTTTAAAACAGTGGAATATTATTGGTGCCTTTATTTTATTTATTTTTGTGTTTTGTAATGTTCGTTTTTGAAAGAGAGAGAGTATGAGAGTGTGCTCAAGCAGGAAAGGGGCAGAGAGAGAGAGGGAAACACAGAATCCAAAACAGGCTCCAGGCTCCGCACTGTCAGTGCAGAGCTTAATGTGAGGCATGAATTCACGAAACGTGAGATCATGACCTGAACTCAAGTCAGTTATTTAACCGACTGAGCCACCCAGGAGCCCCTTGCTGACACCTTTAATATGGATAAGGTGACTGGCCAAAAAAAGTTTTTACTGTTATTTGTTTTATATTTTTAGTAATAAATTGGCAGCCTTCACATCCATGGATTTATAGTTTCCTGAGAGAAATGAGGCATGATCTGATTTCAGGGCTGGGTTGGAACCATAAAAGTCCCTTGGAGAAGAGGTAAATTAAGTCCTTGAACTACCTCAGCAGCGCCTTTGTTCAGAGAAAATAGCTCTGTAGCGTCAAATGGATTTAAGTGATCATGAAAATATTCAAACCAAAGTGGCATGTAATTAAGAGCAATTAGAACTGAAGTGATGTGACTGGATATTAAAACCAGACATGCAGTGTTTGTGCCTTCTCAGTAGACACAAGGCAGATAATTTGGGCTCCTCCTAACTTTGTCATCTCTAGAAATAAAATCTGCTAGACTGCTCAGATGTATAGATGCTATATAAATATTGAAGGTCTAGGATCTTACAGTATGTTTGACCCTGTGTTTCTGTTATATAGTTTCATCTTCATATTTCAGTCACAGATATGCCGGAGTTAATTAGATTTCTACTAGTAAATATCCATCATGGTGTTGCTAAATCCCTTTTGCCAAATGATCTAATTAGAGCAACACTTGGCTCTCTATATAATTACAACATATGGCACCTAGAGGGTACGTATAGTAGAATTATAGGTTTCCTGATGAGAAATCCAGGTGGTGGATAAAAGACTCTATTAAACTAAGCTGGAGTGTGTATGTGTGTGTGTGTGTGTGTGTGTGTGTGTGTGTGTGTCTGTCTGTCTGTCTGTCTGTCTGTCTGTTTTAATGTATACAATTCCTCCTACTCTCCCTAAAATGGGCAATATTTTGTAATTCGTCCATCTTTCCCACATGAAACAACATAATTGTATCATAAAATGGGAGTTTTAAAATTTAAAAGAAAACAAATAATTGATAGCATTAACATAACTTATTTAACCCTCTTTGCCTCTAAAAATTATCATGCATAGTAAGTCAGCAAAGCTGGATGAAGCTCTCTATAAATGAATTATTTGATGGGACATACTCCTCCTTTTGAGCAAGATCACTTACCAAAATGGCTGCTTAATACATAACAAAAATGGGATTGAATCCTTTGGCCAGTGAGAAGAAGGGTCTCTTAATCCCTATGTATAATCTCTGGACATAGGCAAACCAGTTTGGGTAGTTAATATGTTCAGTTTCAGTATATTGAATTTGAAGGGCTTATCATGTGGTGGCATTTTAAAATCCACTTGCATGGGCTTGGAAGAGCTGATTGAACACTTTTCTTCCCAGGTCCATGTTCAGTCATATCACATTGATAGCTTCACATTGACCAAAGTGGGCATACTTACACCATGAAAACTGGCACATGTCAGGATATTTTTATCCATGAAGAAACAGTGGTTAAACATGAACCAGCACATCATTACTTGTGGGACATTGTGCAGCCAGCTTGGAGTTTGTGGGACAGATCAAGACCAGAAACATAGTTTTCTAGCTCATCTTCTTTGAAGTGATATGGGTGAATAAGATTCATTGAAAGAAGATAGAAAAACTAAAGAGTTCTGAATTGTGTCAAGTTCATGAGAGAGAAAAGGAAACCAAAAAATTCATCAGAAAACTAAGAGGGGAAACAGGAAATTAGAGTGTTGTGAAATTCTAGGTAAGAGAGTATCATTCATAAGCAGTATTTGACATTGTCAGATGTCACTGAGAGGCCCTAAAGAATGAGGATGACTAACTGTATATATTTGGTATGGTGGTACTGAAGTCATAAGTAACCTTGAAATAAACACTTTCGATAAGAACAAAATCTCTACTGGCTAGATGATAAGCAGCTGGTTGCAGTAACTACTTTTTGCAGATGTCATGTAATCAAACAAGGAAGATTAGATATGCTGGATGGGAGGGACACATTTGTGGCAAGGATCTTATTCAGATGGAGAACATTGGGGCATATTTATAGACTGAGGAATTCACACTGGTAAAGTAGGAGTTAAAGTTGTAAGGCACAGGAGATGATTCTCAAGGAGACAAGGGATATTGGATCTGAAATAAATTGTTGTAGGAAAGAAGGATGAACTTGTCTTCTTCTCTGACTTTAGAGAGGAAGGAAGGATGGGTAAGGGCACAGAGAGTTAAGTATGAAAGAGAATGTTGAGGAATTTCATGTAATATGGCCTTGATCATGATCTTGAAAAAATGAGAATGAAGGTCATCTTTTGCAAATATGAACCTGGTTGCAGGGCAATTGTGTGCTTGAGAGAAAGGGACATCTGGACTGTCTTCTATGGTCAGTGCAACATAAGTTAAGTAAGATTTGGATTGTGCTTTTTATTTTCAGTTGCTTTCACACATGTTGACTTTCCCACATATTGATTTCCAAAAGAGGTGGTTTATTCCAAAGGATGCATAAAGTTTTTAAAGAAAAAATGAGGCTTGACTGCTGTTAACACCAAGAAAAATGTTTTTCAGGTGAATTCAATATGCTCTAACTCAGAAAAAAATGTACTTTAAAATTACTCTAGCCCTTTCTCATTTTCTCAAGGACTCATTCCTTCAGTCATCCCTGCTCTTCCCTATATTCTCACACTCTCCCTCCTCTTTCAACTGTTGGATCATTCTGGTCAGCATATCTTTATCTTTCTCATCCACTTTGCCTCCTTTTTCTCTCTTCTACCTCCACGCTGTCCCTAAGCAATCTCATCCCCTCCCATGGCTTTAAATACCATCGACATGAACAACTCCCATATGTACATCTTCAATTCATTATCTCCCCTGAGCAATTTGGGCTTAACATGCCCAAAACAGAAATTCTGCACCACCCTCCCTAAAATTGGTCCTCCTAGTTACATTACCTTCTTCTTGTTGCTCAAGCCAGAAACGTAGAAGTCAGTTTTGTTTTTCTCTCTTTCACAACATCCCATATGTTTATTTAGTAAATTTAGGACGTCTACTTCTGTAGAACATATAAAATCTATCTCCTCCTTTTCCATCTGTGCTGCCCAATGCCCTGGCCCAACCACCATCATCTCTTATTGATGAGAGCCCCTCCTAGTCCATTTAGACTACTCTAACATAAACACCATAGGCTGGGTGGCTTAAACAACACACATTCATTTTTCATAGTGCTGGAGGCTGGACGTCCAAAATCAAGGTGCAGGCAGATGTCAGTGGCTCCTAAGAGCCAGATTCCTGGTTCATAGATGGTTGTCTTCTCACTGTGTCCTCAAATGATGGAAAGAGGGAGGGAACGCTCAGATGTCTCTTTTATAACAGGGATAATCCCATTCATGAGGGCTGCACCTCATCACCTGATATCCCCCAAAGACTCACCTCCTAATGCCATCACATCGGGGAGTTAGGATTACAACATGAGAATTTTGAGGAGGCTTGAACATTCAGTCCATAATACCTGCTAACTGGCTGTCCTGCTTCTATCCTTACCTGTTCTCTGTACCACAACCAGAATGGTCTTTTTAAAACACACATCAAACCTTATCACTAACCTTAAAGTAGAAATTAAGCTGTTGACCATGGTGTTTAAGGGACTACATGATCTGGCTCCTTATTGTGTTATTTCTGGGTTTTGTTTCAGTAACCTCCCCATCACAGATCTTAAGTGCCAAGATGTCTAAGGTCAAGTGTATTTTCTTTCCTGTTAAACCACTAGTGGCCTACTTTCCTCTTCAATTCCTTCTTTGTAATTTGTAATTACATATCTATGCCTTCCTTTACTTGATTATGATATATCTTTCCAAACTGGTGTGTAAGCTGGATGAGGACAGGACCTGGTTTTCTTTACCAATTTTTATCTAGTGCTAGTATAGGAATACCACTGAGAGATATATTCATTAGTTGTAGAATAAATGAAGAAAGCAATCAATAAACTGACAGTTTGGCTCATTTCACCAAAGATTTAAGGTTGCCTAGAAAAACAAGCAATAGAAAAGATAAAAGTAAATAATTTAGGGAGTGGGGATAATGGGAACTTATCAGTATAAAACAAAAAAATATCATAAATGCAATTAGTACATGGAAATACATCCTGTATAATTCACAGATTTGAGTGTACCTGTCTTACTACCTAAGCAAAGAGAAAAGTAACTAAAAGAGCTATAGTGTCTTTAAAACATTTACTTTGCCTCATAGGAGAATCTTAAAAAACATTCTCCATGAGACACAGTTACTATAGTAGATGGAAAAGAAGATTTCATAGATGTGACAAAAGCTCCATATAGGTAGCAAATTCTATATTGATGAAGGGCAAGTTAGTGAATTCATTTCTGTGAGGTGGGACCAACTATATAGCTGGGTTGGTTTTTTTTGTTTGTTTTGTTTTTTTATGCAGAGACTGGACCCAGTGGTAAAGTTTTAAGTTTTTACAACAGTATTTTCTAGTACTTGGAGTGGCATTATGGGGCAGAGATGGGAATAGTACATTTTGTATAATGTGTATTCTGTGATTAAGGAAATTGTAAGTGTAGGGTCTAGATTTCAGGCCTTCTCAGAACCTTTAGGATCTTATAAGAATTTTCAAGAATTATATTTCTCACATTACTTGGAAATGAATCTTATTGCACAGAATACCTCAAAAGATTAGGGCTTCAGCAGGGAAAAAAATCTTTGGAAAACTTTGATCTAAATGAATGTATATGTCCATTTACTTTAGGAATTCCATTGTCGATTGGCATGGCCAGGATTGTAGTAAGGGTTAGCTAGGAGAAATTTTTATATTGTGATTACTAGCAACAATGTGAGAAGAAGCTTTTCTGTGTTACTAATTTTGTAATACCCATTTAGACAAGGTCTATACTATATAATGGGCCAAGGAGAATCATCAAGACACATGGTGGAATGCTACCCTCAGGATAGTACAATTAGGCAGTTTCCATGTGAGAATCTATAGACAGGATTTTTAAGCATCTAGTCCCTAATTGATTCCTGTCCACAGGGTCAAAGTTAGGGAAAGCTGAGTAAAAGGTACAAATAGTCTCAAATTTTTCCAGACCTGTTTTTCCACAAGAACATTAGGTATTATACCTGAATAGCTGAACGGAAAACAAAGCAGCTCTTTATTTTTGAAATAATAGCATGAATGACTCAAGCCTACAATTAGCTAAAGGAAAACAAAACTTTACTCCTAGTTTCTTCAGGTGTGAAGATCTGAAAGTTGGAACACAGTTAAATAGGATACTCCATAATTTCTCAGTGATTTCATCTTCCTCTTTAATTTGGCATCCAGAAATTCATGTTGATTGATAAATACTTGGCTATAAAAGCAAAGATATTATTCAAATCATGACATGATACACTTTTAGAATCCTAAAGAATATTCATAATGTTCACAAATAATTCTCTACCAATTGGCTTGGAAGTGTTTGCTTTGTCTAGAAGGAAGGCACATAGTATATACTTTGCCTGTGGATATATGCATTTGTACATGCAATTGTATAATAAAATGGATTTGTGGCCCTAATGTAAAAACAAAACAAAAACACCTAACTAAAACAGGGGAGCCTGGGTGACTCAGTTGGTTAAGCATCCGACTCCAGCTCAGGTTATAATCTCACAGTTGGTGAGTTCGAGCCCCCTTCAGGCTCTGTGCTGACAGCTCAGAGCCTGGAGCCTGCTTCAGATTCCATGTCTCCTTCTCCCGCTGTCCCTTCCCCTCTTTCAATCTGTCTCTCTTTGTCTCAAAACTAAATAAATATTAAAGAAAAAATTTAAAAATAAATGAATAAACTCTGTTGGTAAGCTATTCCTCAAGATTTCTTAGTATTTCATTACTTTTCTTAATAATTTTTTTAATGTTTACTTATTTTTGAGAGAGAGAAACAGAATATGAGCAGGGGAGGGGCAGAGAGAGTGGGAGACACAGAATCTGAAGCAAGCTCCAGTTCTGAGCTGTCAGCACAGAGCCCAATGCAGGGCTCAAACTCACAATTCATGACATCATGACCTGAGCCAGTTGCTTAACTGACTGACCCACCCAGGCACCCCCTTAGTAGTTCATTCCTACTCTCCTTTACCTTTATTATTCAAACAACCATAGTCACAAGACAAAAACATAGCCCAAAGAAAAATGAATTTTGTTTTGCTTTGTTTAATTTTGCTGCATACCCTCAAACATCACACCTGATTTATTAAATTTATATTAACAGCAACATTTTGAGGTAACTTGAGTAGAAATTGTACTTTTCATTTTTCTATTGGAAGCACTATAACAGAGAGTGAAAAAAAATTTTAATCCAAGTAATAGCATTTTAAAACTAAGAAGACTGTCTAGTCTAGAAGTCAGTAAACTAGCTCCTCCTCTCTAAGAGCACATTGATTTGCTTCCGACTTAATTTCAGAGCCAACACCCATGATGTTGACAGTGGAGCTTTTTATTATTTCTACTTCTCCATGAAACCATTTGGTATTTAATGTGATTTTTTTTCATTGAATACCGAACTCTGTTAAAGACCTACCAGAAAAAAAGAAAGCGTAAGAAAACTATGGGTAAATGAATAGTTTTACATTTCAAATGATCTTCAACCTTATTTAACTAATATTTGAGGCAACTGAAATGAAGTAAAAAAAAATAACAGTAATGTGAACACTCCCTTGAAGCTTGTTGGAATCCTACTGTCTTACAGTGCATATACTGCAATATACTCGGAGATGGAAAGTTGCATGCAGAAGGTTTGCTGGAGAGTGTTCACTGGGGCTTCATGTGTGAGGAAATGAGGAAACAGCACTGAGCAGGTGGAGAAGCCACCCTTCAGGGCACGTGCAGTTGAGACTTCAGCCAATCCCATTATCCCATTGGTAGCTCTGGAACTGGACTGCCCTTCAGAGTGGTTACATCTTGAGACAAGGCAGACCGGTCTTAGAAACCTTGGAATAACCAGTCACAAGCCTTAGCCCAGCACCTGGAAGGGAGACCAGTCATCTCAGCATAGGCAATTCCCCACTGCAGAGCCCACTTCAGTGAGGGACATGGCTGCAAAGCTGTCACTAACCAGACTCTTGGGCAGAGTTGAAGAAGGTTGTGCACTGGCCCTGAGGAAAGGATCTGGTCATGTACTCTGATATAATTAATTGTAAGAGTGACTGTGCATCACTTAACATGAGAGGAATATTTGGAACTATTCTTCATTATCACAAAAACAAAACAAATGTTTATGTTAGCATAAGTCTTACACAGGATGCCCAGAGGAATTTGCTCTGCCTTTCACTTCATGCTCAAAGCATAAGTTGGAATGAGTAAGAATCTTTCTTAGATGAGCAATAAAGTATGATTCCTCTGCCTGATTTCATTTCTCCAACTCTTTCCTCTTAAGACAAATTCAGGGAGTTATTGACACAGTATCCTTTTTCTGTACCCTAGGGACTCTCTCTCCTCTGAATTCTTTCTTCCTTCCTTCCTACAAGACCCCTCTATTAGAGTCCTCTCTGTACTTTCACCTCTCAACCTCTACTTCTCTTCTTGAATTTTGTCTGAAATTGTCAGTCATTTCATTCATTCAGTTGTTTCCCACCAGATGAAGGTATCTAAGATTTCTAATCAATACAGAAGGTAAAAGAGAGGAGGAAGGATGGAGGGGACAGTTATCAAAGGAGAGAGGGGAAAAGCCAGCCATAAGACAATCAGACTTTTACAGTAGGCCACTGGGATCACCTCTTAGCCTAGTCTCCATGATTTTTTGTGCAAATAGTGAGTATGTTTTCTTTGGTTTGAGTTGCATGAACAAAGTCCCCTTTAGTTAGCCCAACTGGCGATACGCCGCTTGCCAAGAAGGTGGGTATATGTCAAGCCTAAAAAAGAATAACCTGTTATAGAAACTTGACTACATGTATTCACATTCATTTGGAGTTTTCCCAGGTGAGGAAGAAGGTTTGAATGCTGGAAATGTTCTCTCCCACTCATGTATGTGAACCATAGTAAGCAAATGATGTGTAGAGTCTGGAGATTCCCATCTTTCTTGGAGGAAATATATCTTTTCATGGGACTAATGTCATCTCTGGTTCTGAGAGCTTTAGGGTCTGATGTAGCACAAGAGACCAATAGGTCAGTGGTTTTTAACCTGCTTATGTCCCCAGTATACCTGTGGGCTGCAACACATTTCTGTTGCTCGAAATGGTTCATCACACATTTATCATAGGAGGAAGAAGTAACGGGAAAGTGATGGAGTGAGGGAGCCTAGAAGCTTATGATGTATAGGAATTACAGGCAGGGTATGATTTGAAAAATTCCTCCCAAACAATCTGTCATGCATGGTTTTCCTTTTTTTGTTTTTTTAATATTTTGGGGAGAGCACAAGCAGGGGAGCGGCAGAGAGAGGGGGACAGAGGATCCAAAGTGGGCTCTGTGATGCCAGGCTGACAGCAGTGAGCTCATTCTGGGGCTCAAACTCATGAACCACAAATGATGACCTGAACTGAAGTCAGACGCTCAACCCAAAACTGACTGAGCCACCCATGTGCCCTGCACATGGCTTTTCAACCTGTGGGAATGGCTAGTTCTGCCAGCACTTTTGTTATACATTGGGGAGGAAATTGTGGTTAGATGATACATAGCAAGTCTCACAAGTAAGTACTGGCATGTACACTCATGGTTTGACAGTATGTCAAACTAAAAACACCTCTTCCCATTCTTGCTTTAGCAATAACGATTACATCACTAGTAGTATTTAGAATCCCAGAAGGATACCGTTTGCAAGTCCCAAAAGTCACTTAGCCACAGGTTCACTGAATCTGACTGGCAAAATGGTTTTACTTGGCAGGCACTATACACTAGCCAGCATCGTGTTTAATTTTCTTACATTAGGTTCTAGCCATTAAAATTTGGAATATGTCAGGGTACCTAGATGGCTCAGTCAGTTGAGCATCTGACTTTCACCTCAGGTCACGATCTTGCTGTTCAATGAGTTCAAGCCCCACATTGGGCTCACTGCTCTCAGCACAAGACTGATTGGATCTTCTGTCCCCCCCCTCCGCCCCACCCCCCACTTGTGCTCTCTCAAAAATAAATAAAAATTTTAAAATTTTGGAATATGTCATGTAATCCAGATTTCTAAAAACACTGGATGATCAGTAACAGTCAGCCTGAATTCTATTGGTAATACCTGACCAGAGCTGAATAGTTATCTTTTAACCAAGGCATGAAATCTCCTATTAGGCACACAACTTTGTCCCTGATGTTAAGATGTAGTGTCACTTGATATTTATCATTGTTCTTGCATTATTGTTTTCCTTACAGTAGAGTTAAACTAAAAGCAATCTATTTCTGGTATCTATTTCTCTATCAAAAAATGAAAATAAGAAAGCTTGACCAAAGGGCCACACTTTGTAAGAAAATACAGAAGAGTAGGTTGTCTTATGAATGAATGAATATTGTCTTGTTCAGAGATAAGCAAAATGTTCATTGAAAACTTACTCTCACCTGCTTCCTTCATTTATATTATCACCCACCAAGCTCCTATAGGTAATGACATTTGTAGCTCTGTAACTAATTCTGTACCTTTATGTTATCAGTGATAATTTGAAGATCAGGATGGTTTGGAATCCCTGAGACTAGCTGTGGCAGTCTAGCCAATGACCTATTTTCTGACATGCAGTTCTTTTCATTTTCCCATGAATGGTTAAATACTAGAATTTCTGTACTGAGACTTCCCTGGAGAGTCTGCTAATCCACTGGTGTTTTCCTCCCTCTTTCTCTCTTTGTTTCATCTGTCATATTGACATGCATGACAGCTTGTCAATTATCCCTCTTTCCAGATTATATTAAAATCTGAAAGTAAAAGCTATATCCAGATCCCTCTTCCATTATAAATACCAGGCATCTAACAACACCCAAGTGAAGGTTTTCTCTGCCGTTTTTCCTGAGCAGGTGATTGTCAGCCTAACTCAGTGCTTGATAGATAAAACAGAGAATTAAACTTGCCTTTTAAGCTAGGAAATTATTTTATTCTAACATTACTGTTCATATTAAACTCCTGTGCCATTAGAGCTGTCTCTTTTAAATGAATGCTCACTGGGTACTTTGTTTATTCAATTTAATTGTAGGGGGGGAAAAACCTCATACAAGGGAAATGGTTGTTCAAACTGGTTTTTACCAGTCACCATCCATGTGAATGAATGTCCAATTAAATAGTGGCTCACTAGGACTCGTATAATAGTAACATCTGTTATCTTAATTAAACAAGTTACTATATAAAGGCGCTTTCATGGCTCACTTTGTTAGAGCAGGTTCTGACCTAGAAACTCAAGGAAGGTTTGTTCTCTTTGTGGGATTTGGTTGGTGGTGTTCCCAGTTGGTCCCATTATGTTTTAGACCTGACAGGTTTGTGATCTGCAAACATACACATATGTTCAAGCCCACGTAGCCTGGGGAAAGGAGAGAACTAGAGTTCATGATGCAAAGTGGAAGAAATAAAATAGGAAAAACCCTGAGTAGCAATGTTTTATATTCGTGCCAGACTACTTGGGTATTATGACCTGGAGGAACAGGGTGATGGGGAGGGCAAGTGATGGAGAAGGGAACGTGAACAAACACACATTTATTCTCTATTACTTGTCAGGCATCAAGGAAGACCCTTACCTGCAGGTACTGGCCGTAGTCCTATTTCAGTATCTTTGAAATCCAATAAGCTCTAAAAAACCAAAGTGTTTTTTCCTTTTTAATCATCTTCTTACTAATTTATTTGCTTATTTTAGGAACCTTTGCAGCAAACTCATTTGGTGGCAGAAATAATCACATATTAGACTGTGAGGTATCATGTCAGACTTTCTTGGGAGATGTTATATAAAATAAACTATAGTATAAATTATACTATTGTATATATAGACTTAAATAGTATCTATAGAGAGTATTTGGTATATAGTAAAATAAACTATAGTATGTTTTTAATATGAGAAATATTGAATTCTAAAATAACTTTCCTTGAGGATTTTTGATAAGTTGTTATATATTAGACCACTCAAAAATATTTTTATTATTTTAGAGAGAAAGAGAGTGTGAGTGGGGGAGGTAGGCAAGAGGAGAGAGACAGAAGACAGACAAATAGACTGAGACAGACAGAGAGAGAATCTCAAGCAGACTCCACGCTCAGCGCAGAACCTGATATGGAGCTCTATCTGACAATGCAGGGATCTTGACCTGAGCTGAAATCAAGAGTCAGAAGCTCAACTGATTAAGCCAGCCAGGTGTCCCTGTATTAGACCATTTTAAACAAGATAAACTGGGATGCCTGGGTGGCTTAGTCGGTTAAGCATCCGACTTTGGCTCAGGTCATGATCTCACGGTTTGTGGGTTCAAACCCCATGTCAGGCTCTGTGCTGACAACTAGCTTAGAGCCTGGAGCCTGCTTCAGATTCTGTGTCTCCCTCTCTCTCTGACCCTCCCCTGCTCATGCTGCCTGTCTCTGTCTCTCTCGGAAATATTTTTTTTTAGAAAACATTTAAAAAATAAATAAAAATGAAGAAGATAAACTGAAGCTTAGTGAGAGTGAGTATTCTTGCTTATGGATAGACAGCTAATAAGCCTCTCTAGTGTTTCCTATTCACTTAAAACAAAGTTTCTTCTTGCCACACCGGAGTGCCCCTGCTTGTCTCTCTGACCATAGCTGCCATTTGCCATTAGTTGGAATCCCAAAGCATTTATAGCTAATCAAAGACATATATTTTTTCCTGCCTCAGAGCCCTCGCACTTGTTTTTCCCTCAGACTGAAACACTTTTCTCTCATCTTACATCTCAACTGAAATGCTACTTCATTCAAAGCAACCTTGTTCCTTTGTACAACCCCAAAATGATGATGTTAGAAAGAGTTTGGAGTGGTGCGTGGGTGGCTCAGGCAGTTGAGCATCCGACTTCAGCTCAGGTCATGATCTCAGGGTTAGTGAGTTTGAGCCTTATGTCGATCTCTATGCTGACAGCTTGGAGCCTAGAGCATGCTTCGGATTCCGTGTCTCCCTTCTCTCTCTGCCCCTCCCCCACATGCATTCTGTCTCTGTCTCTCTCTCTCTCTCTCTCAAAAATAAATAAACATTAATATTTTTTAAGTTTGGATATTATGAAATGTATTTTATCTGCATAACATCAAGTTTTTCTTTTTCGGATAGAAGCAGCTCGGTCATCCTCTCCAGAAGTGCCTTTTCCCATTGCTTGCAATCTTCCTGGGTCTCTCAGTTCATGTGATATTTCCTTCCCATGCAAGGAGCTGGGCAGGCACAGGCTGAGTCAACCAGATACCCTCTTTTCAAGAAACAGAGCTTTCCTATGGGCAGCACATGGGTAGAGCAGAGTCCTTCTGATGGTGGCTCACTGGAAATACTGCCCCTTAACTTCTACTGTAGATCCCCAGAGCTGCTCTTGACTGCCCTCTTCCCCAAGCCCTTTTCAGCCCCTCCAGTTTATGAGCTACCACATATCCTTCCAATAGGTTAACCAAAGTCTGTTTCAGTTACTTACAAGCCCAAAGCCCAACTGATACAGACAAACAGATGGATCATCTGTAACAGGATTTTGTTGTTGTTGCTTAAATCTGCCTTAGAAAAATAAGAAGCAGCTCTTTAATGGCATTGGGTTTTAACCTAACTTGCTAACTTGAATCTCTGTAACCTTCTTTGGGCAGTTTGAGACATTTTGCTTCAGAAAAGCATTTGCATTCAACTTTACCAGTTATCCACCTGTTTAAATAGCTCCCCAGAAGAATGGGGTTGTTGAGCATGTGGAGTTGCAGTATTCCCTGGAATTAAAACAAACTCATCTCCTCCAGAGAACTCTTTTCTCTAGAAGGAGAACATACACTAGAGTGTAATGCTGCCCACTCCCACAGGCATGTGCTTGGAGTTCTGGCTATGACACTGAAATCTGTGAAGTTCTTTGGATGAAATCTTTTGGCTGCCTTTGTGCAGATTCAGGTTGTCTGGCATCTGTATTCTTCCAGAATGAGTCATTGTACTCCTCTGCTTCATTGATTCTCGCTGAGGGAGATTTGGACAATGGGCCTGAACCTGCCAAATGAGTTCAGGAAGTCCCTAACACATCAGTAGCTTGTTATATAAGCATCTTGTGCTCAGCAGTTAGGCCTGCCACTGTCTGTGATGAGCATGTTCCCATCCTAGTGACAGCCTGATGGAGTCCTTTGCCCACTTCTGTGCCTGGCATTTGAGCTCAGAGAGGCTGAAATCGCCCTTATTTCAGCAGAGTGAGTGCCTGTTGTGCTGACAGCATCGCGGTGGCATTGGGGCAGAATATCAAAGTCCACATGTGACTCCCCACCGAGGCTCTCATTTGAGCTGCACTGGCAGTTCCTTGTAGGTGTGGAGCAAGAAAAGATGCCCCAGGATTCTTGGATGAATTGATCTCAACTCTAAGTGGAGGCCTTACTAAATCCCTAGATGATCTAATCTATATTCTCAGAGCCCAGGCACTTTTCTCTTTTATAGCATTTGAAGTTGCATTTGCTGGATTTGAATCTGCCTCCTGGAGAGAACAGGCCTACCTGTCTTGGTCATCATATCTCAAGCACTTAACACAGTACTTGGCACTTAATAGATACTAAATATAAATATTTAGTTGGGGGGCACCTGGGTGGCTCAGTCGGTTAAGCGTCCGACTTCGGCTCAGGTAATGATCTCACAGTTCATGAGTTCGAGCCCCGCATCGGGCTCTGTGCTGACAGCTAGCTCAGAGCCTGGAGCCTGTTTCAGATTCTGTATCTCCCTCTCTCTCTGACCCTCCCCTGCTCACGCTGTCTCTCTCAGAAATAAATAAAATATTAAAAAAATTTTTGTAAATATTTAGTTGGAATTTTTCATCAGGAAAGTTTCATTATTTCAAATGTGTATATGATAACAGCAAATGTGGCTTGTCTCTCTCTAAAAGTTCCATTTATTACTTTCATTAGAAATTATTTATTACAAGTATCACAATTATACTATGTATGAATGTATGCCTGTAGTAAATTCACATCAAAACACTATTTTAAAAAAGAGTTTTGTTTTGGAATGCCGGGAATTTAACACCCAAACTAGCGACATGGTCATAGATCCCTATGTTGGGTGATCTTGAACAAATGGGTGAACTAAAGGAAACTTTATAGACTTAACATCAGTTAGGGCAAGACTCAAGGAGTTCCCAACCCTATACCAAGGTGCCTGGTAGGTTCTGGAAGTTACCCAAAGAGATCAGGTTGCAAACCCTGGCCTGAAGCCCCACACTCCACACGGCTGCCCTTGCAGTAGGGAACTTCTTAAAGCAGAGTTAGAAATCCTCAAAAACAGGGGAGAAAAGAGAAAGAGCATAAAAATGACTGTTTTCTAAACCAACCTTATCCAAAGACTTAGTCAGATGGCATCATGGATATGGATGGAGCCTGGGCTCACAGCTTCCCATAGTATTTTGAACTCAGTCTCAGACTCTCCTGAAACTTCACACAACTGCAATGCCATGGAATGGACTAGATGTGGGGAATGGACTCAGAGCTCCAGTTTTGCCATCCATGAAGCCTTGAGCAAGTGACTTAATCCTTGTCTATAAAATGGACTTACTAATACATAGCTGTAATCTTCTGGGGAGACTTCATTAGATGGAAGAGTGCTTTGTAAATGGTAAAGCACTGTGGAAGTTTTATTCTATAGGTTTTAAATCTATACATATTTTTACAAAAATGATGTTACAATATACCTGTTTTATAATTTGACTTTTTGATTTAAAATATATGGTAGATGTCTCAACATCTCAGTATCTTCTTCAGAAATGCTGTTTAACTTACTACGTGCAGTTTACATCAACCACAGTAAGATTCTACGATTCTGATGAGAATTACAGTAGTAACTAAGGGAATTTCCAAGCAGCCGTATTTTGAGCACTTCTACCAACATGATTACTGTAACCACCAGCATTTTTCAAGCACCTAATATGTGCTAGGTGTTTTACATACATCGTTTTATACTTGAAGGAACTAAAGTTCATTAGCATCAGTTAACTTCCTGGTAGCCTTACAGGGTAAGTGGCAAAACCAGAGTTCATCTGAAGATTTATCTGACTTCAACACAGCCCCCATTATGCCAATATCCCATGTAATCAGAAATGCAACATACCAATATCTGACCTCTCCATCTCACCCTGGCTTCAAATGTGTCCCTACCACACACCCCATTTCTATGAAAGGTACCTCCATCTAGCAGGCGACCCTAACCAAATAACTTCCCCTCCACTGCCCTGAAACCACTCTTGTTAAGGTTAATGAACGGTGATTATCAAATCTCATGCTCAGTATTCATTCTTCAACTTGGTCTCTCAGCAGCAATTAACACAGGTAATGGACCACTCCTCCCATTTTGAGAAGTGCTTTTCATGCTGTCCAGGATGTTGGTTTTCCTTCTACATCCTGACCACTCCATTTCATTTATGTATCATATTTTCATCTTTGCAACCTCTCAACTGACCCACTGCCCAGTGTTTAGCCCTCTTTTCTATCTCCTCTTCCTATGTGTCTTATCTTCGTTTAGTCCATGCCCTCATAAACTATCTACATGCTGGCCAAATCTAAGTTTATATCGTCAGCCCAGACCTATACTGAGAACTCCAGAGTGCTATATTTAATAGTCTATACAACATCTACCTAGGTTTTTGCTATCCATCCTAGTCACAAAAGTTCTGACTCCAGTACATAAACTTTTTCCCCTCAGTAAAAGCTAAAAGAAAGCTGTCAAGCTTTGTTGGGCCTATTGATTTGAATGACATCTTCTCCAAACCACCTTGAGGAATTCATTGATTAATGCAGT
Organism: Proteles cristata cristata; assembly: GCA_017311185.1. NCBI lineage: Eukaryota > Metazoa > Chordata > Mammalia > Carnivora > Hyaenidae > Proteles > Proteles cristata. The sequence continues at coordinate 2,430,251 of JAESUZ010003687.1, read as the reverse complement.
CACTACTTCATCAATTAATTAATTCAAATATTTCATAACAACATCATGTGCCAAGTACTACACTGAGACTCAACTGAGACTTGGAACCATTTATCTAAGTAATAAGTAATTCCAAATTAAATTGATAACTTCAGAATTATCTTTTAAAGTGTTTCCATAATACACAGAAGACTTTTGAATCACTCGATCCCAAATTCACTTTTTAAAAATATGCATAAATCCTTTCCAAAATGGAGGTTTATTTGGATATCATAAAAGATAATTGCAGCTTTATAAACCTGACCTATGGGAGATTGAGTTTTCATTCAAAAACCTTATCTTGATTGCTTACACATCACCCAGCATACTCTGGTCTGTCTGCTTGATGTCATTATGTCAGCTTGTCTTCTAGAGAGAAAGAGGAAACTTCACTGAAATGAACAAGGTCTTTCACCTTCTCCCTTTGGGTTACATGAAGAAGCTATTTATGAGAGTTGTCCCCCTGGTGCCCATTGGGAACTTGCAGAAGATCAATTACTACAGATGGACAGTGTGTCTGGTCTTTCTCCCCCTTTCCACATATTAAATTGTCACTGTGTCAAATGTCTTATCATCAAATATGGTGCTGCCAGGAAATTGCAATTATATTTATCTGTTTTTTTCTCTGACCTTTTGATTTCATTCAGTCTACAGAGAATCCCTCTAGGTGGTTCAGAGAACATGTGTCATCCAAATCGATAGGACCCACAGTGCCTGACTCCTTCCTCTTTTCATTGAGGGGGGAGGACCATTCCTGTATTAGAATCAGAACTTTTTATGCCTAGGATGGATAGCAAAGACCTATGGCTTCAGTGCATTTAATCTTGTAATGTAATAACTTTATAGTCATGCAGTCTAGGTCTAGTAAGTAATTACAACGATACCATATGGAGTTTTCTAGTGTTTTCATCCTCTGTGCCTGTATTAATTTTGAGCTTCTGTCTCTGGATGGCTTTGTTTAGATTTTAAAACCTTGGCTTTTGTTCTCTTAGTTTCTCTCACCATAAGAATCCCTACTGTCAGAATTCAGTAGGTTGTAAAACTAATGTTTAACATTAGTCCCTATCCCTCCCCCCCCCATCACCTGGAATATTTTGAGGGGATGTGGGGCAGTTAACAGCAGGTAGGTTCTCCAACGGTACAACTTCATTTTAATATTGGCTAAAGCAGAACTAATCAAGAAGGCAAATCTGCCATGAAAAGCCTTATAAAACATACCAAAGTTAAATGGACCATTAAAAAATAGTAGGCAGAGGAGACAGCGAGGTGCTCACCAAAATCTAATAGTTGAACTTTAAAAGTCACACATAGTGAGCAGACTAGATGTAAAATCAGCCTTAAGATAAAATATTCCCCAAGAATCAAATCTAAACTGCATATGAATCTTATTTGTTAGCATAACTCACCTATCACCATAGTGAATGACTCTTGCATGGATTAGTCAGGTGGAATATATTAGATCTCTTTTCATTGCAAGTGACAAAATAAACACAGGCTCAGCTGTACTTTCTACCATGTTGACTTTTTCCCCTCATGGCCAAAAAATGGCTGCAACAGCTCCAGACCTTAAATCTACAGATATTTAATTCCAGAAGGAAAGAATAGGAATCATTTTCCGGAGTCTCAGAAAAACTCTCACTGCAGATCATTGACTCATATTGGGTCATGTGATCATCCCTAACTAGGCACTGTGGCCAGAAGAAATTAAATTCTGTGATTATTATAAGCCTAGGTCCCATGTTTCACTCCAAGGTTTAGTGCTAAAACTAGTTGATGCTGGGTACAGCTGTCTATATAAGAAGGTATGGTCTAAAATGGAAGATAACGTGGAGAAATTCAAACCCGTGTATATGCTGGTGGGAACATAAAATGGTACGGCCACTGTGGAAAACAGCATGAAGGTTACTCAAAAAGTCAAAAATAAAGTACCACGTGATCCAGCAATTCTGCCATTAAGTATATCCTCAAAAGAATTGAAACAGGGACCCAAACAGGTTAGCTAGGAAGAAAGAGAGAAGACACAAATTACTAATATCAGAAATGAAAAAAAGGAATGGACATTAATAGGATAACTAATCCTGTGAAGAAGTCTTCACCTACAAATTTGATTAACTAAATTAAATGAGCCTATATACTTGAGGACACAATTTGCCAAAACTTAAACAAGAAGAAAAGACAATCTGAATAGGCCTATATCTCTGAAAGAAACTGAATCAATAATTAATAACCTTCTAAACAGAAAGTATATTGCCCAGATGCATTCACTGGTGAATTCTATCAAACATTTCAGGAAGAAATTATACCAATTCTCTACAATCTCTTTCATAAAATATAAACAAAAAGATTACCTCCTAAAACATTTATGAGGTCATCATTACCCTAATACTAAAACCACACAGAGACATTGCAAGAAACTACAAACCAACATCTCTCACAAACATGAACACAAAAATCCTCAACAAAATATCAAATCAAATCCAAAAAAAAAAAAAACATGAAAAGAATTATACACCACAGCCTAGTGGGATTAATTCCAGGTATGCACAGCTGGTTCAGCATTAGAAAATCAATTAATATAATCTATCCTATCAATAGGCTCAATAGTAAAAGTCACATGATACTATGAATAGATTCAGAAAAAGCATTTGACAAAATCCATTACCCATTCATGATTTTTTTGGAAATTCTCAATAAACTAATAATAGAGAAATGCTTCCTCAGCTTGATAAAGAATATCTTCCAAAAAGCTACAGCTAACATCATACTTAATGCTAAGAAACTAGAAGCTTCTCAGTAACATCAAAAACAAGGCAAGGAATCTCCTTCTCATAACTATTTCTGAATATTTTACTGAAGATCCTAGCTAAGGCATTAAGATAATCTATTTATAAGGTATAGATATTGAGAAGGAAGAAATAAAACTGTGTTTGTTTGTACATGACATGGTCATCTATGTAGAAAATCCAAAAGAACTGTCCAGAACAAAATCAAAACAAAACAAAAATACTCCTGCTGCCACTAATAAGCAATTATAGCAGAGTAGCAGGATACAAGGTTAATATACAGAAGCCAGTTACTTTCCTGTGTACCAGCAATAAGTAGATTTCACACTGAAACACAATACCATTTACAACAGCACCCAAGAAATTAAATACTTTGGCATAAATCTAATAAAACATATATAAGATCTATATAAGGAAAACAAAAGTCTCATGACAGAAATCAAATAAGAATTAAATAAATGGAGAAATATCCATGTTCATGGATAGGAAGACTCAATATTGTCAAGATGTAAATTCTTCCCAGTTTATCTATAGATTCAGTGCAACTCCATTTATAATATCAGCAAGTATTTTTGGGGCAAACTGATTCTAAAATTTATATAAAGGGCCAAAAAGAAAAAAAAAAAACAGAATAGCCAACACAATACAGAAGGAGAACAAGAGTGGAGAATTAACAAAACCTAAGCTTCAAGACCTACTCTAAAACTACAGTAATCAAAACAATGTGGTTTTATCAAAAGAATATACAGGTAGATCAGTGGACCAGAATAGAGAGCCCAGAAATAGACTTGCATAAATATAGCCAACTGATTTTTGGCAAAGGAGTAAAGGCAGTACAATGGAACAAAGATGGTCTTTTCCACAAATATTTCTGGAACAATTGGACATCACAATAGAATAGAAAATGAACCTAGATACAGACTTTATATTCTTTTCAAAAATTAACTCAAAATGGATCATAGACCATTTATCAGATGCAAAACTATAACTATAAAACTCCTAGGAGATAACATAGGAGAAACATCTAGATGACCTTGGGTTTAGCTATGATTTTTAGATATAATATGAAAGGCACACTTCATGAAAGAAATAATTGATAAACTGGACTTGATTTAAATTAAAAATTCTTACTCTGTGAAAGACACTGTCAAGAGAATGGGAAGACTAGCCAACGACTAGGAGGAAACATTTGTAAAAGACATGTCTGATAAAGGACTGTTATTCAGAATATACACAGAACTCTTAAAACTCAACGAGAAGAAATCAAACAACCTGATTCTTAAAATAGGCCAAAGACCTTAACATACAACTCACTGAAGAAGATATACAGATGGCAAATAATCATATGAAAAGATGCCCTATATCATATGTCATCAGAAAAATGCAAATTAAAACACAACAAGATATTACTACACTACCATGGCCAAAACCCAGAATATGACAACTTTAAATGCTGGTGAGGATTTGGAGCAATAGTAACTCTCATTCTTCGTTACTGGATGCAAATGTGTGCAGCCACTTTGAAAGATGATTAGTGCCTTCTTACAAAATTAAATGTGTTCTTATCAGATGCTCAAGCAGTTGCACTCTTGGTATTTACCCAGAGCAGCTGAAAACTTACATCTACACAAAACTTGCACACAAATGTTTATAGCACTTTTATTCATAATTGCTGAAACTTGAAAGCATTATAGTTGAAAGCAACCAAGATATCCTTCAGTAGGTGAATCGACAAATAAACTGTCATACATCCAGAGAATGAGATATGAGATATGAGCCATGAAAAAAATAGAGGAACATTAATTGTGTATTACTAAGTGAAGAAGCCAATATGAATAGCTACATATTGTGTGATTCCAACTATATGACATTGTAAAAAGGCAAAACTGGGAAGACAATAAAAAGATCAGTGGTTGCCATGGTGTGAGACCATGGAAATTCACCAGCATAACTCAAGACTGCTGAGTTCTCCTAGCAGCCAGCATAACATTTTCCCGGCTGCCTTGGCAATGTGCTCCTTTAAACTTTACTGTAAACAATCTGCATTTTTAAAATTATCCATCATTACTTCCCCCAGTGCAACTGTGAGTGATAAAAGGAAGACAGATACTAAGTCTATCTCAAGAAGCATATAAAATATAAGCCTTATAATCCAACATAGAAAGCAAGAACTCCCTTAAGAAACACTGAAATCAAAGGCTGCAAGAATGCAAGGGGAAGCAGAAAAAAAAATTCAAGCTGGGAGAATCAGAGAAGTCTTCATAAAAGGGAGAATACCTAAGAGATGCCTTACATGATAAGGAAACAGTACATTTGTGTAGGAGGATATGGTGAGGTATTTCAAGCATTCCATGAGTAAAGTGGGGACACTGAAGTTAGAGCTAGGGAATCTGGATTTTATAAACTTCCAGATTCCTACATAACTCCTGAGCAACTGGAATAAAGATTAAAAAGTCATTTCATTGATTAGTTATTTTGCTCAAAAAACTTATTTGACAAAAATTGTTTTCCCAGGAAACAGAAGTATTGGGTCATTTGAATATCCATATACCTACAGACAAAGACACACCTGTAATGAGAGGAAGTGAGGCATTAATTGAAATCAGCTCTCAGTGTCTTTTCCAGAGCCTTTCCCTAGATCATAGTTTGTAAAATATATAAGCACTTACGGTTAGCTATAAACTATTCCTTTGTGTACTAGAATAAATATCATCATTACAGGGAACTACAGCAATATCTTGACATCAAGAAAAGAATATGATCCTTTGAAGTCCTTTTAGGTCAAGGAAATTAGCTTCTGAGAGTAACGTATTAAAAACAAGGAGTCAGGTAATATTTTCAGAGCAAATTTTTGGAAGGCAGTATATTTTCAGTTATGTCCATGCTATCTATAGAGTACCTGTGAAAAGCTCTTTAAAATTATAAATACCTAATCATATTTCAATATGATGGGATCAGAAAGTTCTCAAATCTATATAAACTGGTTATAATTCTGATAGTCCTTTTCGCACTTATTCCTCTCAACTTATTGTGTGAAAATGATTGATGATCTCTTGGTTTAAAATTGTTCTATACAATCTAATTGTTATTCTTAAATAAATGATTCTTACCATTAGATTGAATACTGAGCCCATCCCACATTTAGTTGGGAGAATTGATTCTTTATTTTGAGACTCATATTAATTTCTGAGTGACTGATGTCAGAAATCTTAAACTCATCAGAAATTATTTGGAATCTGTAGAAATCCTCTTCCAGAAGTAAATTTCCCAAAGATTTTTAGCACCTATTAATTCTTTGCCTCAGTAGTTTTGAGAGCATACTATTAGTTCAGAGGAAATATGTAAGAAAATGTTAAAACCAGCTTAAATAACTTTCTAGTTGTATTTAACTTTGGTACAACTTCAATGAAAATACTTCAAGTCAGCATTTCAAATTCAACTGCGAAGGCTCAGGTAATATTTCTTGAACTCAATCATATGGGCATGAAACACTGCAGCTGTATCTTCAAAGTCCTTTGAAAATCTGTCTCATGATATCTTTGGAAGCAAATATTCCAAAATGAAATGAGGAACTTCATTTTTAGCTGAATTTTCTTTATATCTGTCACCTTCTTAGGTGTGGATTCTGAATTTTAAAATATTGCTCTTTTTAAACCTGTAGAGATTGTAAAAGGCTACATCCTTAGTGAAAATTGGTTTGAGATAATTCCCTAAAAAATTTTGTTGAGGTGTTCAGTTGTCATTTTGGTTCATAGAGAACCAGAAGGGTGTAATATGTAATAATGACTAATGCCTCTTTAAAATTTAGAGCTTCTCTGTCTTCTCTTGTTCACAGATATTTAAATGTCTTTAGGTACTCTATGAACAATCCCCATATCTTAAATAAAAATAATTTAAGCAGCTTACAGTGCAAGCTATAATATTCAATAGGACTTTTAAAATAGAATATTTAGACCACATAGATGAAGTGAAATGCATATGTTAATAATGATTTAGCTAAGTAAATACTGATATTTTGAGCTTCCTAGTATTCTAGGCCAAAAGGGAAATCAGTGGGAAATCAGTGAGCTACTATAAAGTTCAAAAAAGAATATTTTTGAAAAGAGACAGCTTTCTCTTGATATTATTTTGTTACTTGAATCCAGTAGCAGATTGATTGCAGTAATGACCCCAATATTTAACACTTACCTATATCCATGCCCTTTGGCAATATCTTCCCGCTTTGACTTTGGGGTTGGTCATGTGACTTGCTTTGGCCAGTAGAACGTTAGTGATAGTGATACAAGCAAATGCTTTTAATATGCTTGCCCATTGGAGCTTTGCCATCACTACTTTTCAAAACTTGTCACAACCATGCAAATAAAATAAGGGAAGTCTGCTGCATGAGGAAGAGACATATGGCCCTGTCACCTCTATCCCCCAGGCAACATTTAGCTGACCCATAGTCTCATTAGCAATAAAAATGCTTATTGTTTTGAGCAGCTAAGCTTGGGGGTTATTGTTATGCAACAATAGCAAACTGATACAGATTGCCATAGAAGAGATATTTAATATCCCCATGCAAGACAATGTCTTGCACAGTAGTTTTTTTCAGAAACTATAGGAAGATCTTCACTGTAACAAATGGCAGCCCTTAAGAGCATATCTTACATAAAAATAAAAATACTTTTTATTTGCTTCATTGCTTACTATATATAATGTTATTGAATTCCTGCTGGAGATAACATACTCACCTCTGAACCAAACCACCTTGTCATTAGAAAACAGTCATCCTTTCAACCATACACAGCAACCTGTTTAGTGGCTGGGGAAGCAAAGGCTATTCTTACTCTCTCCACGGCTATAAATAAGGCCTGGAGAGGATGAGTTTACCAGATGGTGGTTTAGCCATGGTGCTAAAAGTATCCATTTGATACTTGAAAATTTTGTATTTCTACTTTTAGTGGCACTTCTCATAAAATCTGTTGTCTTTTTTTTTCTTCACCAAAGTCTATTTCAGCTGGCAAAAACATGCCAAAATGATTAATTTGAAATTTTAAGTTAAATGAAAGGTGTCACTTGAATCCCAAGAATTATTGAACCTCTGAACCTTAAAATTTATTTGGGCCATCCCCCTCTGATTCTTTAATTCCCTCCAATAATAGCCTAACTTGTCTATCTCTCTTCTGCTAAAAATACTGCCTGTAATAGAAACCCTTGGCCTTTTCATGGAGAATAGCCCCCCTTACAGAATTTTTATTTATTAAAGAATCTAAATGTCTACCCATAAATAGAGTTTTTATCATCTAGTGTTAAGCCAGCTCCTGGTATGGCACAGGAGAAACCCAAGATCTCTGTTCTATAACACTCGACCAAATAACCTGAAGACAGCAGCTCTATCTCAGTGTTCACCCAAGCCCTTTGTTTGCCAGGCTAAATGTGTCAGCATTCTTTGGTTGCAGTTAACAGAAATAACTCTAGCTAACTCAAGCAAACGGGAATTTTATTGGAAGGCTATGAGGGACTTAGAAAATCCATGGAAGAAGCAGATTTAAAACTAAATGGGCCCAAGGTAGCTCTTTCGGTCTAAGAAATAGGAAATGCAGAAGCTGTTTCTTTACAGGCATAGTTTGATCAGGCTGCCACTGCTGACTTAAACTCCAATTATGTTCAGCCTCTCCATCCTGCTATTCTAAAGGAAAGTGGTTATAAACATTGTGGCATTGGTCTCAAGGCACAATGGAGGAGGAAGCCCCTGAGAATACCCCTATCAGATAGAATCCAATGGGAAAAGATGTCCTCAAAAGAAGATGAGGGTGTTATTTAAAGGGAGAATGGATGTAGGTAGTCAAAAAACAGCAACAACAAAAACAGATAATTTTACATCATTTTTTCGTTCCCATGTGAAGAGACTTTGGGTCCCATCTCTATCCTTCCCACACATCTTCTAACATCCTGGGCTGCCCTCTTCTTAGACAGTGTTTAGTATAATCAACACTGAGTGGAGTGAGGCTTTCCTCTCCCTCATTCTGGAGCTGTGTTATATATTAATGCAGGCTATGATTATGTTCGTCTTCTTGGCAATCTCATTATTCCATTGACTCATCATGAGTATAAGTCACCTGAAATTTAGTAATTACTTTTCTCACTATTCCTCTAGTCTGTGCCGTGTCTTCTTTCATCATGATCCTATCTCTTTCTCTGCAAGGATATGTTCTCCTGCTTTCTGTGACCTCCTGGTTTCTCTCACTTAGTTCACTCTTGCTTCAGACCTCAGAGGCATGCATCACTTACTAAGACCCTATACCCCTTGTTATAAACTCATATTATACATACCATGTACTTATCCTTTGTAGCAGCTATTCTGATGTTATTTTACATTTATGCATATAACTGTTTATCTTCACATTGGTGTAGAGATAAAACGTAAATTTTCTCACAGTTCATGGGTTCAAGAACCCCATCTGGCTCTGTGCTGGCAGTGTGTAGCCTGCTTAAGATTCTCTCCCTCCCCCCACCTCTTTCTGCCCCTTCCTCACCAGTGTGTGCACTCTCTCTCTCTCTCTCTCTCTCAAAATAAGTAAACAAACATGAAAATTTTTTCAAAAGAAATAAAATCTAAATTCCTTACTAGATGACCTAGCCAAGCTTTAGCAACCAAACTTATCTCTTACACCTTCTCCTCGCCTTCCCCCGCTAGCCTTCTTTCTGTTCCTAGAACACAAATCTATCATATTAGTGTATGTATTTTATTCTTAGCACATATTGCTCAACTGAATTATCACATTTATGTATTTGCCTTGTTGTTTATAACCTCCCTTCCGCCACTAAAATATAAGTTCCTGGAGAGCAGTGACATTATTTGTCTTATTTATTGCTATGTGCTCAATACCCATAAGACTTCAGGACCCACAGGATACTCAAGAGCTATTTGTTGAATTAGTGAATGTAAGAATAATTACCCAGAGAATAAATGGTCTTCCCCCAAAGACTGTAAGTTCCATGAGGTCAGAACCTCATTAGCTTGGCTCATCATTGCCTTTCTAGTGCATTGTCTGACACACAGTAAGTTCTTATTACAATATCTGTTTAATGAATGAAAGAATATCCTATTTGGACTATTAATGCTTTTGGAGCTTCATAGAGATATTTATATTTATCTCTACTAACTATCATTTAATATTATATTCAGCCTAACATTCCAGGTGATACAGATCATTTAGGAATTTAATTCTGTCATCCAGGCACATGGGTGGCTCAGTTGGTTAAGTGTCCAACTTCAGGTCAGGTAATGACCTCATGGTCATGGGTTCAAGCCCCGCATTGGGCTCTGTGCTGACAGCTAGCTCAGAGCCTGGAGCCTGTTTAGATCCTGTGTCTCCCTCTCTCTCTGACCCTCCTATGCTCATGCTGTCTCTCTCTCTCTCTCTCTCTCTCTCTCTCTCTCTCTCTCAGAAATAAATAAAACATTAAAAGAATAAACATAAAAAACAAAATGACAAACACTGTGATTCCACATATATGAGATACCTAGACTAAGGGCACTTTTTTTAAGTTTTGTTTTAATTCTGTCATCCAAAATGTGATTTCTGCCTCATGACAGGACCCAGACCAGTACACAATATGTCATCTATCACTTTCAACTTTGTATCATCTGGAAAGCAGTGAGCATCTTATCCCTGCCTTCATCCAAGTAATCAACAATCTGACTGGAGAAATTTGGCCACCACCAAGACTGTATCTACATAGGACAATTAGACAAGGACTAGAAATTTTCTAGTCCCATCAATTAGTTATGAACATCTAGTGTGAATGAATCAGACTTGTGTTTCCCACCAAATTGGCTTAGTAATTGTGTTGACTCTTTCATTCATTATCCTCTAAGAATTGGGAGACTTGAGTTGAAATTTCAAGTTTGCTAATAAGTAGTTTAGTATTTTCTGACTTTTTCTAAATTTTTTTTAATGTTTTATTTATTTCTAGGAGAGAGAGAGAGAGAGAGACAGCGTGAGCAGGGGAGGGTCAGAGAGAGAGGGAGTCACAGACTCTGAAACAGGCTCCAGGCTCTGAGCTGGCAGTCAGCACAGAGCCCGACTCAGGGCTGGAACCCACGAACCGCGAGATCATGACCTAAGCGAAAGTCAGACGCTTAACCGACTAAGCCACCCAGGCGCCCCTAGTGTTTTCTGACTTTAAAGAGCATGCAAATATCTAAGAATCTTATTAAAATAAAGATTTTGATTCAGAAGTTCTGGGAGCTTCTTACAAGCACCCAGATATTACAAGGCTGTTGATCCTTGGACCAGATTTTGAGTAAGGAAATAGATAATCCTGGCTAATAATAATAAACACCAAACTTATCCAAGAGCAGCACTTTGCAGCTTCATTCAAACCACTTAAACAAGTGCTTTTAATTACTTTAATGAATTTTAATTAATTTAAATTAATTTTTTAAAATCCCTACAGTGACCCAACGCTTCATTTATAGATAAAGAAACCAGGTTTAGAAAACTTGTAATTCATCTATAATTCAATATGTCATTCATGCCACAACTGAAAATGTAACCATCTTACTTTAAGGACATGGATTTGTCGGGCGCCTGGGTGACTTAGTCGGTTAAGCGTCCGACTTTCGCTTAGGTCATGATCTCGCGGTTCGTGGGTTCGAGCCCCGCGTCAGGCTCTGTGCTGACTGCCAGCTCAGAGCCTGGAGCCTGTTTCAGTCTGTGACTCCCTCTCTCTCTGAACCTCCCCTGCTCACGCTGTCTCTCTCTCTCTCTCTCTCTCCTAGAAATAAATAAAAATATTAAAAAAAAAAAAGAAGAAGAAGAAGAACATGGATTGGTCCACCTTACATACTGCCTCACATCACCTCTCTGGGCCTCATTCATTCGTTCCTTCAAAATGAATTTCTTTATGCTTCCATACACATCAGGCACTATAATAGGGGCTGAGGATACAGGGGCTGACTCAAAGGTCTTATTGTGTTTTTCGACTTGAAAATTGAATGTCCCTTCTTAACAAGAATACTCTATGATTATATTAAAGTGATCCATATTTATAGTTATATAAATTATATAACTGCATCCTATAATGCAGTTATAGGATGAAGGCATTCTTTTGGGCATCGTCTTCTACCTGCATGGCCTCAAAATCAATAAACTTAAATTTAGCTGATTATCACCCCCATATAAAACTTCTCACATTCTTTGTCTGATTGCAATCAAGCATGTCTGAACCTTCATTCTCAACTCACATCCATCCAATTAGTACCTAATTCTCCTTCTAAATTCTCCTCTTGTGCTTTTTGTGTGTGTGTGTGTGTGTGGTCATCCTGGCAATAGTTGCATTAGTTGATGTTCTTTGCATATCTTATCTAGTCTAACAGCATCCAATAGCAGTTTCTGTAATAATGGAAGTATTCTGTATCTGCTCTGTCCAATATGGTAGACTCTTGCCACATGTAGCTAATGAGTACTTGAAAGGTAGCTAATGCAACTAACAAACAAATTTAAATTCCATTGTATTTTAATTAATTTAAACTCAAATAACTACATATGCTCAGTAACTATCTCTTGGACAGCATGCATCTGTACTCTAGTGGGAGTTTCCTATTAGGTTTCTCTGCCTTCCATCTTGTACTCAAATTCATTTCCTCACTCATTCATCACTCTGATCTTTCTAAAATGCAAATCTGATGGTATCCCTTCTGTGCCTTTATTCCTTTTCCCTAGCACAGTCTTTGCTTCTATCAAGACTTACAGGGCTCTTTGTGAACCTAGGCCCTTGCTGAATTCTCCAGTCCCCTTTCTGACTCAGAGTTAATGCCTGGTCAGGATGTATTGCCTATCTACATACTCTCCTTTCCATATCCTTTAAGAATCAGTGCATGTCCAAAAATAAACTCAAAATGGATAAAGGACCTGAACGTGAGACAGGAAACTATCAACACCCTAGAGGAGAAAGCAGGAAACAACCTCCTTGACCTCCACCGCAGCAACTTCTTACTTGACACATCCCCAAAAGCAAGGGAATCAAGAGCAAAAATAAACTGTTGGGACCTCCTCAAGATTAAAAGCTTCTGCACAGCCAAGGAAACAACCCAGAAAATTAATAGGCAACCAACGGAATGGGAAAAGATAGTTGCAAATGACATATCAGATAAAGGGTTGATATCCAGAATCTACAAGGAACTCACCAAACTACACGCCCGAAAAACAAACAACCCAGTGAAGAAATGGGCAGAAGATATGAACAGACACTTCTCCAAAGAGGACATCCAGATGGCCAACAGACACATGAAACGATGCTCAGCATCGCTCCTCATCAGGGAAATACAAATCAAAACCACACTGAGATACCACCTCACGCCAGTCAGAGTGGCTAAAATGAGCCAATCAGAGAACTCTAGATGCTGGCGAGGATGTGGAGAAACGGGCACCCTCCTACACTGTTGGTGGGAATGTAAACTGGTACAGCCCCTCTGGAAAACAGTGTGGAGGTTCCTAAGGAAACTAACAATAGAACTCCCCTATGACCCAGCAATAGCACTGCTAGGAATTTACCCAAGGGATACAGAAATGCTGATGCATAGGAGCACATGTACCCCAATGTTCATAGCAGCACTCTCCACAATAGCTAAAACCTGGAAAGAGCCTAAGTGTCCATCAACAGATGAATGGATCAAGAAGATGTGGTTTATCTATACCATGGAATACTACATGGCAATGAGAAACAATGAAATCTGGCCATGTGTAGCAACATGGATGGACCTTGAGGGTGTTATGCTGAGCGAAATAAGTCAGGCAGAGAAAGACAAATATCATATGTGTGCACGTATAGGAGGATTAGGAGGGCTTAACAGAGGACCAAGGGGGAGAAGAAGGGCAGAAATGGTGGGGGAAAGGGAGAGGCAAACCATGAGAGACTCTTGAATGCTGACAAAAACTGAGGACTGGTGGATGTGGGGGGGAGGAGGGGTGGGCATGGAGGAGGGCACTTGTGGGGATGAGCACTGGGTGTTATGTGGAAACTAATTTGACAATAAACTATTTGTAAAAAAAAAAAAAAAAAAAAAAAGAATCAGTGCATGTCTCTGAAAACCTTTCTCAATTCATCCCCACCCAGGACTTCTACTATATGTTTTCAGAATACCCTACAAGTACATATATCCCCCAGTTAACCACATTATCTGTCCTGTCTGTTATTTACTGATGGTGATGGTGGTTGGATTTTCAATTTTAACCAGATTGCATGTTGTTAAAGACCAGGGACTATTTCCTATTCATCTTTGTTGCCTGAGAACATGATTCACAAGCATTCATAGGCACTGAATACATAAGGTAAGATGGAAAGAAGGAGAGAATAAAGAAAGGAGGAATTACACTGGTTAATATAAATATTTTCTTTTTAATGTTAGCTGTTCATTGGGAAATTCATTTTTCCAGTTAGCTTTATCTACTAACCATTGACAGCTACTATAAATCCAAGCTGAACATGTTTTGGATAGCTTTCCTATAAACAACTGATGTTTTGAATTTAGTTTTGACTGTACAGAATAAAAGACAAAAATAAAATGTCTTTTCTTCATAGCCAGATTGTTCAATAAGCCAAATTGTTCTTCCTTTTGCTACAAGTCTGTATCTGACTATACGGACTGGTGACACAGTCATGGACTTTTAAAACCAAAAAAAATAAAATAAAATAAAAAAAAATTGGGGCGCCTAGGTGGCTTAGTCGGTTAAGCGTCCGACTTTCGCTTAGGTCATGATCTCGCAGTTAGTGGGTTCGAGCCCTGCGTTGGGCTCTGTGCTGACTGCCAGCTCAGAGCCTGGAGCCTGTTTCAGTCTGTGACTCCCTCTCTCTCTGACCCTCCCCTGCTCACGCTGTCTCTCTCTCTCTCTCCTAGAAATAAAACATTTAAAAAATAAATAAATAAAAAATTAAAAAAAAAATACAGTCTAGTTCCATCATGGTTTGGAGGAAGAGACTGTAAAACTTGCTAATGATAAGTCACTAAATGACTAGTGAATTCATTCAAACCTCTTATATGTAGGGATTCATTCTAAAAGTCGATGTCTGGGAAGCAAGGCATTTTGTGTTACAAATGCCAACTTCAGAAGAGTTCATTAAAAAGTATAACAATGATTTTGATGAGATTCAACTTAAAACAAAAGTTACAAAGATGTGCTGCCTTTTGTACTTCATGTTGCATCAGTTAAAAGCAGGGTGGGTCATCTGTCTTTGAACCATGACCATTTTCAGTTGGAAGTTAAGGAAGTCTGCCTTATCTCAAAAGCCCATGCCTTTGGGCTTCTGTTCAGATGGTATCAGTTGGAACAAATAAGCTGAGAGTGCATTTACTGTTTTTCTGCACTAATCTCAAGAACAGTTCCAAAAATGGTTTGTCAGCAGCCGAACTGAGTGCAGAATCTATGGGCATGTACATATTTTTTCTCACAAGAAAATCACTTTTTAAGTTTCTTGGAAGGTGATTACAATATGCTTTTTTTCTGCTCCTGGAAAGTAAGATAAGTATCAGAATCTATCATTTTGTACTTTGAAATGTATTCCTAAACAGATAAAGAAATGCATCAGTGCTGAGAAAAATGTGGAAAGGCCAAGCTAAATGTATAGAAGATAAAACCCCTCCAAAGAACTCTGTCGCATGTATACAAAGTAAGGTGAAGAACTGAGCAGTTATCCAGGGAATTTGTCTGGTCTGGGTCATGAACCTGACAGTTTGGATATCCCCTTCCCAAATATGTCATGCTATTTGGGAAGCTATTTGTTAGCGCTGAAATAGCACTAACAACAAAGTTTGAACTTTGTATGATTCTGTTATAAGGCAGAAAAAGCTTTCAGTGGTACGTCACTGAAAGGGAACCCAAATGCTCATGTCCCATACAGTCAACGTCATTGTGAACTATCTTAATACCATCCACCTTTCAGAAGAGCTCCCCAGTAGTTCTGCCACCACCACCAGAGGACAAACATGTTTTACTGTAACCTCTCTGAGTCATTACTACACCATGTTTGGAACACAAAGCAGACTATAGTCTGCTGAGGAGGCAAATATGGGAGTGGACCTTAAGAATCAGCATAGGTACCCATACTGACCCCCTCCTTTTAGCATGTCACTCATTTGATGTGTCATCTATTGACAGGCAGATAGTGTTTTCTCACTGTATACCCTCTCACCAGTAAGACTGTACTTGTCACAACGTTTTTTTTTGTAGCAAATGATAGAAACTCAACTTAAACTGGCTTACAAAGGATTTTTAAACAATTTTGTTGCAGTATAATTTGTATATCATAAAATTCACCCATTTTAAGTGTAAAGCTCAATGAGTTTTAATAAATTTACTGACTTTTTTGACTATAACCATAATCTAGTTTTAGACCATTTTCGTCACCCTTCAAGGGGAGTTTACTGGACCATGTACCTAAAGATTCTAGAGTTCAGTCTATGGTCTATGGGAAATATCCACCAAGACTTGATTTCTTTCTTGGACAAGATATCCTCCAATATAAATGAGAGGTAACCCTTGGCAGATCATCTACCATTTTAGTAACAAGCAGAAAATGTGTACCTCTTTTCCAGTTTTCTTAGCAAAGGTCTTAAGATGACAGTCGTTTGCTCTGATTGTCCTAGAAGAAGTCACATGCACACCCTTGAACCAATCACTTCAATCAGGAGTATGTTATACTCTCACTGGCCATGCCTGAGTCAGCTGAATACCACAGCTTCTAAGTAATGGTATTATCACCACCCAAACTATGTGGTCTGAGAGTGGGGAGACAGGGCTTCCCAAAGGAAAATCAGGTTTATTAGGAATGGGTGCTAGACGGCAATACAATAGATGTCTACTCCACAGGAGAGCTCAGTGATCCCAACAGTGCTGCTTCTTTTCTTTTGAATTCCCTTTAGTTCCTTTTATATAGCAAGTGCTCTGGAAATATCTGTAGTCTGATTATATTTGTCCTAAAACAGAGCAGACTAAAATGAAGGTATCTGTGTTCCCTTATTTTATTGTTTGGGAAGCCTTTCCAAAAAGTAGGAAGATGACTAATACACTTAAAAGGTGATAATTTGGGGCTTGTACCAAGAAGTTGCATGGACACCTGATGGTTAGGAACAGTTGGAGAGGTGTAGGTATGGGTTACAACCAGACTCTTGCCCTGCATACGGTCTCTCTTCTATATAGAAAGTTGGCCTTTGTTAATGCCTTTTTCTCAGAAGAGTGACCATAGTGAATTACCTGAAATTACTTCAATGGTATAACATAAGGTAGCAGTGAATCTAGCAAGCACATTGTAATTTATATTCACCAAACCTTTTTTTTTCAAAACTATATAAATCTTTACATATAACATAAAAACAATGAGAAATTCCAGAACCTTTGGAATAAATAATTCAGTAGCAGTATATACCTTGGAGTATACTGCCTGTAGAAAGAAACAGAGTTGAAAATTGCAGAGAAACAAACTTATATTTTAAAGACGAATGTTATACTTAATTTCATAAAAGGAAAATAATTCACAGCAAATTTATAGCATCCATAGAAAGTTTATTTTCCAGTGACTTTTAAAGTTTTCTTTCTTGACGAGGAACTTCAAGAAAGGCAAGATATTTCTTTAACTGCAGTGTGACTATTAAGATGCTATAAAAACTTGCAAATTAGGTTGTAAATAGCAGCGATGAAAGCATTAACTCTCTTAGCCACATTTCCTAAAGTGCACTTTATCTTATGCTAGAGATAGATATTAAAAACTAAACCTGAATGCTTACCTAAACTGTCCAGTTTCCTATTTTCTAAGAACAGTGGTATAGTTGTAGCTCTAATTTATGGCATACTTTGTAAGGTTGCTGATTAATTATATAGACCTCCTGATGTTTTTCATATTCTTTTCCAGTTTGTGTCTTTCTGCTCTTTGACCACTACAAAGAGAATATCCCTAAACCACTTATTACTAAGGTTACCTCATTTAAGAAAAATGAATTTGCTATTAGCAGCATGTTGCTCATATATCACTGTAAGTGTTCATAATCTGTTTCTTATTTTTGGACCTAACACACACACACACACACACACACACAAACACACAGACACACACACACACACACACTGACTCGCTCCCAGGCACAACACTTAAAAAGAAGATAAGTAATTAGTCAATTACTTGACTAGTTTCTCTACTTTCTCATAGACCCAAGGCAAACATGTCTAACAATTCTGCATCCCTTGGCCTGGGATCTAGGACACATCAACAAAGCAACAAAGTGTTCTTTGTTGGGTATAATATTAACCAATCTACTTCTTTAAGTGATGAGAGATATCCAGTTTGAAAATAATTGCAGCATATTTGGTTTGTTGCTTGAAGTTATCAGTATTTTCAAGATTACTATATTCTTTTCATCATTCTTTTGAGTTTAACATTTAACAAAATTACTAGATTTTCCAAGAAATGTGGCACACTGACTATTAGGGAAGGATTTGCACATGTACAGGACAAATATGCACAGAGAGTATCCTATTGTGGTTTTTTTGTTGTTTTTTTTCCTCTAAGTAGGTCATATTCACAGTGATCTGTTCTCTTCAAGACCTCTCACCACATATTCTTATCAAACCCCCCTTATCACTGGCGTATCTAAATTACTGTGTTCTGCACCTCAACCAAGACACTCTTAATTATAAGAGCTTTCTGCTCCTTTCTTAAGCTCTTCACTTTTTCTGGCATCCACTTCCCCTTGGATTAGGAAAAGGTCTTTGCAGATTTTGGCTATTAAATAGGAGAGGACACAAAAATCAATTCTTTAAATGTTCTGTCATCATGAGAATTATTTATTGAAACCCATTACCTGTGTGACTTTATAGTTCTTTTTAGATGGTTTGTCTGAAAAGAAAAAAGGCTCTTCCTTGAAAAGAAATAGCTTTCTTTTTCATCTAGGGGGAAAAAACAGTACAACACCCAGGCCCCTGTCTACATTTTTCACATGACACTTGGTTACTTATTTGTTGAGAGAAGAGAGGATTGCTACAAGGACATGGCTTCCTCATGGAAATTTTCTCCTGTATAAAATAGACCTGAAGGTACAGAGCACATACAAATAATCCCTATGGGAAAAAAGCACCCAAGTATTAACTTCAGCACAGAGAGTCCTTTTCCTAAGCTTTATAGAAAACAATAAATATAGCTTACATACCTTCATGAATCAAACTTTTGGTGACATCTCTGTTTACTCCAGGACAGTGATTTCTCTTTACAGTTTTGTGACATGGAGAGGCTTTAGGAGAACTGTAAACTTTGAAAAACATAATTGCATTGGGTGGGGGGAGTGATAATGTTATAATTAACTTTTCATTCTTAAAGAGATCTCTGACTTCTACCCACCTACCAAAAAAGGTTAGAAATTAGGGTTTTTATCCCAAGAGGTATGCACCATTGTCTCTCAAATTGTAAAGACTAACTGAATTTTAATCCAGTTATCAACATATTCACTATATGCCTCTCTGTATATAAAGGACTATATGAAATGATAAGGCAACAGAAAGAATTCTAAGACTTGGGCCCTGACATCTGGAAATTCTTTGGATGGTGGAGTGATAGGATATTGACAGTATATGATAAATGCCAGGTGAGTAGATATGACAGCTTCAAAATGTCATGAATTTGCAGTAATGGGACCTGCCCAACATAGTTTGATGGCCCACTTGGTCATCAATGTGTTAAAGGAGCTTTATGCTGGGAAAATGGTCGAAATGGGAATGTAAGCTGGTGCAACCCCTCTGGAAAATAGTATGGAGGTTCCTTAGAAAATTAACAATAGAACTCCCCTAGGACCCAGCAGTGGCACTGCTAGGAATTTACCCAAGGGATACAGGAGTGCTGATGCATAGGGGCACATGGACCCTAATGTTCATAGCAGCACCCTTAACAATAGCCAAAACATGGAAAGAACCTAAGTGTCCATCAACAGACGAATGAATCAAGAAGATGTGGTTTATCTATACGATAGAATACTACATGGCAATGAGAAAGAATGAAATCTGGTCACGTGTAGCAACATGGATGGACCTTGAGGGTGTTATGCTGAGCGAAATAAGTCAGGCAGAGAAGGACAGTTACCATACGTTTGCACGTATAGGAGGATTAGGAGGAAGTTAACGGAGGAGAAGGGGGAAAATAGTTGGGGAGAGGGAGGGAGGCAAACCATGAGAGACTGTTGAATGTTGAGAACATACTGAGGGCTGATGGAGGTGGGGGAAGAGGAAGGGGGATGATGGAAGAGGAAGTGATGGGCATGGAGGAGTCACTTGTTGGGATGAGCACTGGATGTTATATGTAAACCAACTTGATGATAAACTATTTAAGGGGGAAAAAAAAGAAATAGGTGTGTGTTTAACAAAGAAGACTTTCGTGTCCATAAGTACTCAGATAATATCAGGCAGCACACAGTATACAGACATTAAGTGGCAGTGAATCACATAGTTCATTTTCACTCCTGAGTACAAGGGAAAGTCAGTTTGGTCCTAGTATGTATGAAAACTTTTGAAACCATGGTAATGTCCCTTTACCAAGGAAAAAGCAGGCTGTTGGCTCAATATCCTAGCAGTTAACCACACCCAACTAGACTATAATACCTTAGATATGTTTCTATCATATTTATTTCTATGGTTGGTATCTATGGTGAGGGGTACCAGTTTCTATCTATAGTAGCAATACGATGTTTTCTTTATTCAGTTACTTTAATTTTAATCTTTGAGCCACTTAAAGAAAATATTATTAATTATGATAATAATTCAGAAAACAATAATAATAAAAATGATGATTGCAGCTAACATTTATTATGTACTTATCATGCACCGCCACAGTTATAAATATTTCACAACTATTTTCACATGTAACCTCAAAAAAAACCTGTGAAATGTATTATTATTATAACCCTCATTTTAGAGATGGCAAAACTGAGAAGTTAAGAGACTTTTCCAAGTCACATATCTAACATATATTGGGGCGAAGGTTCAAGGATTCAAGTATTACATGAACAGGGCAGAAATTAGGAACATACCAGAGAGTTCAGGAATGCTTGGACTGAATGACCACCAAGGTGATCCTGAGTCTCTGTTCTTCTGCAGAAGGCAGAAATACTAAGGGCACTTTGATGTTCAAGGTAGGGAGGGCTTTTGATAATTTTGATGTACTACTAATATGAAGGAGGTAAGAAACTCCACTTTGATTTCCTCGCTTAGAAATGTTATAAAGTTCTGGGATAGGAATTGAAGCAAACAGACCTTGCAATTCCCAAAAGGTTGAAAGTTGGGTACATAATAAAATTACATGTTCTTCTAGCACGGCCAGTATTGCAATTTGTACTGTAGAAACCTCCCCTGATTACCAAATTACATAATCTATATAGTGGGCCTCCCTTTCTAATGAATAATTAATATTCTCTTCCAGGCATTTTAGTTACTTAGGGGTATGGAAACCTTCTATGATTACTCATAGAAGTAATCAATTCACATTTTTACACATTCTTTACTTTTATTCTACTTTCAGACATTACTGTGAACATATATTTCTCAATATTAGAAAAAGCTATTTTGACATGTTTAATTAGAAAGCAAAAAAAATGTATCTAGTTATAAGCAAAGATGTAATGGCAAATTTAAGGAAATCCTCTTAAATGTGGTTATAATGTTTTTCCCTCTTATTTCTTTCTTACACCCACCAACAGCACAGCATGGCATGGTAGAAAATGTAGTAATTTAGGTAGGATTATAGTAATATAGGTAGTAACATAGGTAGAAAATAGGCTTTGTAGGGAGATCTGAGTTTGAAACTTCATTCTTTACTGAGTACATTGACCTTGGACATTTTAATTTACTTTTCTAGATTCCATTTATCTCATCTGAAAAGTTGGGATAATAATGTTCTTGGGATTACTGTGCAGTTTAATTTTTTTTAATGTTTTTATTTATTTTTGGAAGAGAGACAGAGTTTGAGCAGGGGAGGGGGAGAGAGAGGGAAACACAAAATCTGAAGCAGACTCCAGGCTCTAAGCTATCAGCACAGAGCCGGATGTGGGGCTCAAACTCAGGAACCGTGAGATCATGACCTGAGCTGAAGTTGGACGCTCAACCGACTGAGCCACCCAGACACCCCAGGATTACTGTGTAGTTTAAATGTGGTAATAGTGCAACCATCCAATAGTATACTGTAGGTGTTTGATAAGCTTCCTTAGTACCTTGCCATGCACAGCACTCAACGTGGCGTATTTACAGGCATCCTTCTAGATCGTCTGGTCTGCTTCTGTGCATGTCTTTTTCTTTGTTTCCAAGTATGTCTAAAGACAGCTTCACTTTGCTATTAAATTATTCTTTTACTAGCTGTTCTAGTGTCCTAAGAAGTTGTTATACAAAACATTTTGAGTACCTTGTGGTTTATTTTTTTAATTTTTTTATGTCTTTTATTTTATTTTGAGAGACAGAGACAGAGAGCGAGTGGGGGAGGGGCAGAGAGAGAGGGAGACACAGGATCTGAAGCAGACTCCAGGCTCTGAGCTGTCAGCACAGAGGCCGACGTGGGGCTCGAACCCACGGACTGTGAGATCATGACCTGAGCCAAAGCCAGACACTTAACTGACTGAGCCACCTAGGCGCCCCCCCTTGTATTTTAATAATAAGATTTTTTCTCATTATATAAGTAATGTTACTTATCATGATGCTTTGATAAAAACACATAGAGGTGTAGAGAATAAAATATGGTATTACTTTTCTGTCCCCACCCCATTCATCTTCACAGTGCCCTATAGATTTGTAATGAAATTAGCTCAGGTCATAAATTTCTGGAAGAAAAGAATTCTAAATCTTGTATTAATGGAGACACAGAGAGATCTGCATAAATTAAAGGTAGCAATTTAAGAAACACAGTTTTGACAAAAACATGTCCTTTATTTCTTTCTTCCCCAAACATGATACTTTGGGTGTTTTCTGCTTACAGTGGCAATAAATAAAATATCAAACTTGCATCTGCCCAGGGAAAATATTTCCCACATCTGTCCATGCGCTGTGTCACAAGGAGTAATTAAAATGAGCTCTGCAGTTAACTCTGTGATTTAAATGCTCATCTATACCTGGGAAGATAGTCCCTTCCAGGTTATTTTACAAAGCTTTTGAAACTATTGTTCAGAGGAAGTTAAAGTTGGATCAGACCAGGTTAAGCAAACACAGCTTTATTTTCTCTTTCGAATAGTGCTGGAGGCAAGGGGCAGTAGGCTCTGAACTGCTGGCTGTTCTCAAGCAGACTGAAATACACAGGTTGTTCGGTGGTTTATTAAACTCAAATCTTACGACAGAAAGCAAATTATCTCTAAGGGAACTTTGTCACCAAGGTGTCTGTTCAATAGCAATGTCTCTTGCTGCCACAGAGACTACACAGAAAGATCAATGACAGGTTAGCCTGAAATTGCCCTTGTAGTATTTTCCCACCGACCTTCCTTTAAATTTGTAATCCAAAACATCCCCTTTACTCAAGATGGGGAGAAAAGCCATCTTCTGGGACTCTCAACGGACTCTTTATACACTGCACAATCTTTGCATAAATAAGGATAATTCCCTCTCACCAATTAGGCTGAGAATTTCCATGTATCTTTTAAAATTCAGTATGTAAACTCAAGCAAATCCCACTTAAAGGTTTAATCAGGGTTCTCCAGACAAATAGAATCAATATGATATATAAAAAGAATATTTATTATAGGAATTGACTCACCCAATTATGGAGGCCAAGAAGTCCCACAATCTGCTGTCTGCCAGTTGGAGATCCAGGAAAGCCTGTGGTATGATTTAGAGAGATCCCCAAGGCCTATGAACCAGTGGATCTGATGGGTGTAATTCCTAGTCTGAGTCCAAAGATCCATGAACCAGGAGCGCTGGTGTCCAAAGCAGGAGAAGATGGGTGTCCTAACTCAAACAGAGAGAGCAAATTCACCCTTCCAACTTGAGGCCCTCAAAGGATTGGATGATACTCATCTACGTTGGCAAGGGCAATCTTCTTTACTTAGTCTACCAATTCCAGTGCTGAGTTCTTGTAGCAACATGTTCAAGACTCAGAGAAAATCATGTTTTACCAACTGTCTGAACATCCCCTAGCCCAGTCAGGCTGACACAAAATTAACAATGGCAAAAACCAAAAATTACAAAAGTGAAAATACCTTTAAATTTTATTAAAATGAATAGCCAGATTCAAACCAATACAAGTGTTTGTTTTTGTTTTGTTTTGTTTCGTTTTTCCTTAAGAGCAAAATTTTGGTGGGTTGTGTTCTTTTTTTTTTTTTTTTTGGTTTTTTTGCTTTTGTCTACAGCACACCAATGCCAGTTCATCTTCTAGGCTTTGCTTATCTCTCAACTGGCATGAAGCCAGGAATAGTTCTGCCAAATCTATATGTCTTCACCTCTCTTGGTCACAGCCTAATTTTCCAGTTGATAGGTTGAATATACAAATCTTTATCTCTGTTTCTTCATTGCTCGTTTGGACTGGTTCACGGGTGTTGAAATTCTAAAACTGTTGTATCGCCATTGCCTCAAGGACAGGTGAAGACAATCCCTCTCTCACAGACAATCGTCTTTCATAAAGAACTTCTTAGAAAACCATATGTTGCCATTTTGACATAGACCTTCTCTATTTAATTTTGGCTATAATTTTAATATATAAATAAGAATTAATTGGTCAGTGTAACAACAACATAAAAAAGGATTGAATGGAAGATTACTTTAGTACAACAAAGTTTTAAAAATTGAATCAATTAAAAGAAGAAATTGAAATTGTAGGTAGGCCCTAGTTTTTGTTTTCCTGTTGGATTTTTGTACTTTTATACAGTAGCCATTACTAAACCAAAAACTCTCATTTATACTACAGATTTGATTGTTAATATGTCACCTAAAGAACAGTTTCAAGTCTTTTGAAATGTAGCTACTGTTGGGGAAAAGGACCAGGCTCCATGCAGGAGAGGGTGTTGGCTGGGGAGCATGAGCTGTGGTGCTAGGCGGGTAGAATCAGACCCACTCCTCTGCATCACGCCCTCTCCCAACCTCTAAGACTGCAAAGTAGGCTCTGAAGCTGCTAGCTCAGCCCACATCAACAGTCATAGTAGATTTCCTCTCTTGACACTTTGTAGGTTAAATAGTATCCCCCTAGGGGCACATGGGTTGATTTCGTTTGGTTCAGGTCATGCATGATCTTGCAGTTAGTGAGTTCAAGCCCCACATCACACTCACTAATGTCAGCCTGTCAGGGCAGAGCCTTCTTCAGATAATCTTCCCTCCCCCCCCCCCCACTTATGCTCTCTCCAAAAATAAATAATAAAAAGAAAAAAAAAAGTAGTATCCCTCTAAGGTTCATGTCTACCAGGAATTTAAAAAGGTGAGCTTATTTGGAATGAAGTCAAACTACATTCAAGTGGGTCCTAATCCAGTGAATGGTATCCTTGTAAGAAGAGGGATTTTTGGATATAAACACATGTGCACAGAGTAAAGACAATGTCAAAAGACACACAAAAAGAACTGATGGCAGAGGCAAGAATTCAAGTGATGCATCTATAAACCAAGGAATGCCAAGGACCAGTGACTGTCACCAGAAGCTGGGAAAAAGGCAAAGAAGACTTCTTCTGCTGAGCCTCCAAAAGGAACCAGTTCTTCTATCACCTTGATTTCAGACTTCCAGGCCCCAGAACTATTGGATACTAAATTCTTGCTGTTTAAAGCCAACCACCTTGTGGCACCTTGCTATGGCAGCCAGAGAAAACTAATATAATGTCCTAACCTCCCTCCTGCTCCTTGCTTTGGTCTCTGTGAGGTATTTCTGAGGTGGAGACAATCCAAAAGGAAGGAAAATGTAGCCTATCACCTAAAGGCTACTCAAAAGCCCTGTTTCATTCACTCAGCACAGGGTGAGGGTTGATCTCAAAAGCCCACAGGAATAGGGTAGAGATACTGATGAGCTCTTGGAGCCAAGACAGGAGCTACAAATTCTGCTGACTGCTTAAAGGAGCTACTGCTTTTCCCTTCCAGCTCACTGGTGTTCTCCACTGATGTTTTGTGGTAGTGTCCTATTTTCCCATTTGTCACAACTATCTAGGAATGGATTTTTACATGAAATCTCCCAATTAATTTGATTAAAAGAAAATTCAGGGGCACCTGAGAGGCTCAGTTGTCCGACTTTGGCTCAAATCATGATCTCAGTTCATTGAATTCGGGACCCATGTCAGACTATGTGCTAACAGCTCAGAGCCTAGGGCCTGCTTCATATTCTGTCTCCCATTCTCTCTGCCCCTCTCCTACTCATGATCTCTCTCTTTCTCTCTCTCAAAACAGTATTTTTAAGCTTTTTAAAGAAAATTTAATGCAGAATGATGCACACATATTTGTAGTGAGGCAGTCCTTCCTCTGACTTTGTAATGAGGGCCTGGCTGCCTGGCTGACATGTGCCTAGCCCAACACTGTCTCTCAAGGGATAGTGACCCCTGGTTTGGGGGGGTGTGACTTCTTTGCCCTCATTCTAGCATATCACTGGCAGTCCCTGGGGTCAGGAGTCCTGTAACATCACCTTTCTGTCAGTTTGCTTGAGTTCAGCAGTAGCAGTCCTTATAGTAACCATGTTTCAAGTTTTAGAATATATTTTAGCCCTCCAAGAGTGTTAGCCTCTTTTGTAATGTGCAAATCTGTTCTTTCAAATGGCAAACATGTTTTCTGGAATTGTCACATGTAAGAGAAAAGAGAAACCTGTTATGACCCTTTGAGATTTTTTTAAGTATGCCTGATTTTAAGTGATTTATGTTGTCTCTGATTTAACACTATTAAAGATGACTCAGGGGTGCCTGGGTGGCTCAGTCAGTTAAGCTGGTTTCGGCTCAGGTCATGATCTCACAGTTTGTGAGTTTGAGCCCCACACTGGGCCCTGCACTGACAGCTCAGAGCCTAGAGCTTGTTTCAGATCCTGTGTCTCCCTCTCTCTCTGCCTTGCCCCCACTCACTCTCTGTCACTCTCTCAAAAATAAATAAATGTTAAAGAAGACTTAAAAGTTGTCCATCAACGGACGAATGGATCAAGAAGATGTGGTTTATCTATACCATGCAATACTACATGGCAATGAGAAACAATGAAATCTGGCCATGTGTAGCAACATGGATGGACCTTGAGGGTGTTATGCTTAACGAAATAAGTCAGGCAGAGAAGGACAAATATCATATATTTGCACGTATAGGAGGATTAGGAGGAACTTAACGGAGGACTATGGGGGAGAAGAAGGAGGGAAATGGTGGGGGAAAGGGAGAAAGGCAAACCATGAGAGACTCTTGAATGCTGAGAAACAAACTGAAGACTGATGGATGGGGAGGGAGGAGGGAGATGGGCATGGAGGAGGGCACTTGTGGGGATGAGCACTGGGTGTTATATGGAAACCAATGTGACAATAAACTATTTGTAAAAAAGTAAAAAAATTAAAAATTAAAATTAAAATTAAAAAAACCCAACAACAACAACATCAACAAATTAAAAAAAAAAAGAAGAAGACTTAAACGTTAACAGGGAGCACTTCGGTCACTCATTTGGTTAAGTGTCCAACTTTGGCTCAGGTCATAATCTCACAGTTTGTGAGTTTGAGCCCTGCATTGGGCTCTGTGCTGATGGCTGCTTCAGATTCTGTGTTTCCCTCTGTCTGCCTCTCCCTGCTTGTGTTCTCTCTCTCTCATAAATAAATAAGCATTCCAAAAAAAGGTAACAGCTTGAAACCTCCATTGTTTGGGTTGAAAGGAAATTATTAATCCCTCATACCCCCCTTTGCAGGAGGGGAGAACTAATTAATTTTCTCATTTGTACTTTAAAGGATTTTCCTTAGAAGGTAAGTGTTTCCAGACAGGTGAGGATGTGCTACGTCTATCACTAGCACTTCGCCTTTGATTGTGGAACTGCTTCTAGAATCGTGGGTCACTATTTGGGGATAACCCTTCTCTTTAGGGTGATGGAATATTTTGGAGTTGGCAGCTTTTGTCATCTGTTATAAAAGCCCCGAAAAAGAAAAGATCAGCATTTTTAAAGGTCCATTGTCCCCAGACTGGTTTTGATTAATAGGACTGACAAGGTCAGGTCTTCAATGGCTATAACCCAGAGCCTCATATTAGGAAAGAAAGATTCAATTTATCTCATAATTCCAGATATGTTCCTATCCTTTGAGGATCTGAAATCACTAAATGAAGTGGAGGAATAACTGCTTCCCTATGCAATGTGTAATTTACTATGTTGTGAATTAGATGACCTCTTTTCATGTAGGGAAAAATAAGTCCTATGTCATACCTTTATTTTTACTACTTGCTGCTTTATCATTTTTTACTTTTCTCTGATAATGATTTAAAAAGAGCCTACAGGTAGGTCAGGGCTAACCTCTTCTAAGCCAGGAACAGATTTACATTTTCAATTTCTTTTATCTAACTCTATCCCTATTCATGAGTATTAGAAGGAGCTCAAAGTTCAATATCAAGCTAATAGCTATGGGTCAGTCAATAGTCTGAAACAGGGAAACTAAAATGAAATGGAAACTTCAAAATCTCATCAAGAAACAAACTTAAAAATACAACTGTCCTTGGGTTGGAGTCAGGCACTATATTCATTGAAAAAATGAGTATAGAAATATTAGTCGAAAAACTCTTTTTCTAAGTTGGTATAGAATCCAAATTGAAAGGAAGCAAGTATCTAAACATTTGTGTAGAGTGATGTCTCAAATGTTCTTGAGTTAGTCTAAATTAGCACCATAGGGACAGATGCTAGCTCTATACTAATTATCCACTTATAAAAATCCCATAAATTCAAGGAACAAGTCATTGTATATGTATATGTATACTTTATCTGCAGAAATAAATAGCAAAAAGTATATGATACAACTGTATAGAAAGGAAGCTCAGGTCAATTTTTTCAGACTCAGAAATCCATGGTCATTCCTCTATAATTGAGTTGACCAGTCTCTGGCAACAAGTTCTAAAGAGGCAGCCATCAGAGAATCATCTGGGGAAGTCATTCTCTCCTCTCCACTTTCCCTACCACTATCTCCTGAACAAGTTCACTAAATTCTCTAAGATTTTGAGCTCTTCCAATTGCAAGAGATTAAAGCCAGATTTCTAATATCTTAGATATCTTCTAATATCTGCCTTATGTAACTGGGGAATCCAAAGGAAGCTTCTGGCTTAGCCATGATCAGAAACAGGGGCTCACAGAGGTTAGAAGTTCTCTCCCCTCCCTCTCTCTGCCTCCTGGGCTCTGCTTGTCTTCACTTGGTTTCCTTAAGGCCTGCTTCCAATGACAGGTAGGATGACTGCCACTTGTTCTAGATTTCCATCTGCAAATATAATCATTCAGCAGAAAGATATGGTTTCCTCAAATAGTTCCTGGGTTTGCTAGCATGCCTTTCCCTAAATCAATCACTGCAGACAGGGGAACAGGGTCTCCTGATTGTCCAGGCCTTGGTCCTTGCCTATCTTTATACTATGAATAGCATGGGAAACAGATTTCCTACTGGCAAAGTAGTGCCTTTTCTAATATGCATTTATAGAAATGTGTACATTATGGTATCTAACACATTGACATCATTTCTAGGTATGTAATTATCTAAGATCTTCCTGGTTTATGTAGGCCTTGTATACAGGAGGTGTCTAGTAGATATCTATGAATAAATGAGTCCAATTTTTCATACCCTTCTGTAACTACTTGATGTTATCCATATGTTTCATTAAGCGTAATAATGTTTGATAGGATTTCACAAGGGCAGAACTACTTGGTAGTAGTCTTCACCTTAACAGACTCCTTTGTTTATACCTGAAACAATGGATTTAGGGGCTACAGAATTTTAGTTAACAGAATATGTGGCTCATGCACGTATATGGCCCATTCCATATGCCTGGCACTGGTGTCAGCGCTGGAGGTCCTTACAACACCTTATGAGATAGAGTTATTCTTATTCCATTATCTAAACCAGGAAACTTATATACAAAGATATTAGTCACACAGTTCATAAGGGGCACAAGTCTGATTTGTGCCTACACAGTATAGTTCCAGAGTTTATGTTCTTAATCAGTACACTTTGCTTGGGTAAGAAGGTGGTTGAGTCTTACAGAACTCCATGTTATACCCACATTTGGGTTATAGGTAGGAAAAATAAACAGTCACAACAATATGATGTAATTTAATCACAGCTACTAAAATTTACCACTTCTACAGATTATCTCCCTCACTCACCTTTTCCATTGTCTGGAATTTAAGTCTTGGAGGCTTAGTTCTTATCTCTTTGTTTAAAAAAGGTGGGGGGGATGGGGGGAGGGGTTGGGAGATACTAAAACACTTAACCAATGTCAGGCACTGAAATCTTAAAAATAAGTAGTTTGTAAAAATTACTTTGTTATTTAACAAAGCTTAAAGAAAATTGGATAGGGAAGCTTTGAGAGAGACTGTGTAGAGCTAGCTGGGCCCCATAGCTGGATAGCAACAATATGTTGGGTGCCTATTATGCATTGGATATACCACCAGTAAGGATTCAGGGATGCAAAGGACAGTGAGAAATGGGAAAAACATTTATAGAGCACTTTACAATTAATAGAACCTTTCCATATGTCACTGTAGAAGATAACCATCATGATAACCAGTGACATTAAAAGAATAAAAACTGACGTAGACCAGTAGCTCTGTGCTGGGGATGATTTTTGCCCCCACAGAACATTTAGTCATATTTGGAGATATCTTTGATTGTCACCACTTGGGAAGAGAGGCAGAACAACTTGAATGCAGTGTGTAGGGAATAGAGATAGTGCTAAATATCCTCCCAGGACAAAGAATTATGTGGTCCAAAATGTCACTAGTGCCAAGGCTAAGAAACCTTGTCTTGGGCATAAGTAATTGGGCCAGGTCATACACTTAGCAAGAATTAGAGGCCAAGACCAGGTCATCTGATGACAGACCCTTTACTTGTTGCCTTATTCATAATCCTTTTGGCATTAAACACTATGATACAGGCAATGGCTTTAGGTTTTTGGAAATAACAATACCACTTGAAATGGTATAAATTATTAACAGGACTTTGTGCTTTGAAAGAGTCAACTCACCCCTCAGTGTTTAAAATTCCCCAGACCTATCTTAGCTAATGGAAGATGACTCCATATCTAACACACAAATGTCACCTTCTTTACTGAGCTGTCCTATACTGGCATTTCACAATTTCCAGAGAATCATTTTATAAATAGGAATATGATTAACTCCTCTAAAGCTATTTTTGTGATTATTGAGGAAATTAGGATTTAATCACCACTCTATTTTTATCAGTACATCTGCTCTTGGGCTAATGGGTTATCATATGGTCTTTATTGAGCAACTGTTATGTGTGTAATATGGTGTGAATGAATGAAGGGCCTCCTTGTCTGCATTTTCTACATTGATTTGGGAGGACTCAGTTAATTTGTGTATTGACCTCAGACTGTCAGATATAATAGTTGGAGTGCAAAAAGCAGGCTGTTTTAATTACTATACTAAAGAAAAGTATGTTCAGGGAATGTTATCCAATTTTTCCCATATGCACAAAAAACTAAAGGAAGAGGAAACAGTTTTAAAGATGAAAGAAAATCAGCAACAAAACAACTCCCTAATAAATACCAGAAAATGTGCTTGAAATCCCACTGATCTTATCTTACGTAATTCTTGCCTCTGACCGCGAATTTAGAGCTGACAGAACTGGAATTCGAACACCCATTCTTCTGATTCCAATATCCTTTATAGCGTGCATCTGCCTTCATACCTTCTCATCAGCCTGAATCAAAGAACCTACAACGAATCATCAGGAAATCTGTAGCTGCTCCATCCCTAAGGGCCTTCATGAAAAGTATATACAGCTCTTGCAAACCAGTATATTTAAATCTTCACCTGTGGTTTTAAAATGATTAATCAAAATTTCTATTAAAATGAAGCTTTGACCATTCTAGACCCCTTGTTTCAAATATTTGTGAAGTACTCTATTCAGGCTAGCACTAGTGCTCAGTGGTTAAGCCACTCGAATTCTTATAACATATGAATTTTTCTCTTAGGATATTTATTTATTTACTTACTCACTCCGTCACTTAGCAGATACTTACAGGGCATCTACTACTGGTCATCCTAGTACTAGTTCTTAGAGATTAAGTCGTAACACAGTCTGTGCCCTCAGAGAAGCTCATGTGCCATGTGATGAGACAGCTAACAAGTTAGCAAAACTTCTATATTGTGTTTGAGATGAAGAAATAAAGTGGCTGCAAGAAAAGAGAATAACAAAATAAAAAAGAAATCCACTTTAGAGATAGAAGTCTGTAAGAAAAGAGCTGCCTCAGAGTGGAGGTCTTGAGAGGGTGAGAAGGTGGTAGCTATATCCTGATGTCAAGGCAGGCAGAGCAGCAGATAGAAAGGCCCTGAGGTGGGAAAGGGTCCCAGACACTCCAGGGACTTGCTGAAGACCAGTGTGACTATAGTTCACTGAAGGATGGAAAGATCAGAATGAAATCAAGTACGCAAGAGAAAGGCAAAGACCAGATCCATCATGCCTTTGTGGATTGCTGAAGAGAATTTAGTCAGAATGCACTGGGGTACAAAGAAGGATCTTTGAGCCTGAGGGGTGATGTATCTGATCCATATTTTAAAACATCACCTGATCACTGACTGAAGAATGCATCTGAGGAGCAAGAGTAAAAATAGCAAATCATTTAAAAGGCTGCTTAGGGGCGCCTGGGTGGCTTAGTCGGTTAAGCGTCCGACTTTCGCTTAGGTCATGATCTCGCGCCTCGTGGGTTCAAGCCCCGCGTCAGGCTCTGTGCTGACTGCCAGCTCAGAGCCTGGAGGCTGTTTCAGTCTGTGACTCCCTCTCTCTCTGACCCTCCCCTGCTCACGCTGTCTCTCTCTCTCTCTCCTAGAAATAAATAAAACATTTTTAAAAAATAAAAATAAAAGTAAATTTTAAAAAAGGCTGCTTAGATAGCCTAGATGAGAAGGGGGGATCAGAAGAGATAGAAGTGGGTAAATTTGAAGGATAAAGTGGAGGTTCAGTAGACATTTACCTTGAATGAGCCATCTGTGTACATTTTTTTTAGTTTTCTGACTGGTGTCCTAGCCAGGCTGTGCGTCTTGCTCATCTCTGCACCTTCATCTGCTGCTGTAGTTCTGTTGAAAACGGGGTTCTCTAGAATCCTTCCTGTTCTAGTTTTGTGTCTCTCAGTGAAAGTGTTTCCTTCCCACGTAGTAGATATTTGTCACAAATTGTGGGCCCTGAGATGTGCCATCCACATTTGCTATTCTGCCATAGTCATACCATCTTGTGGGATATTTTCATTTATTTTTAATTAATTCTTGCATTTCATTAAAAATGTATTGCCTGACATATTTCAGCAAATATGCTTAATGATAACTCATTTAATTAAGCCACTCATCTAGAAGAAAACATTTTTTATTTTATTTATTTATTTTATGTTTATTTATTTTTAAAGAAGAGACAGAGCATGAGTGGGGAGGGGCAGAGAGAGAGAGAGAGGGAGACACAGAATCTGAAGCAGGCTTTAAGCTCTGAGCTGTCAGCACAGAGCCTAACACGGGGCTTGAACCAATGAGCTTTGAGATCAGGACGTGATCCCAAGTCAGATGCTTAGCCCACTGAGCCACCCAGACACCCCTTAAGTTTATTTTGGGAGAGAGAGTGTACATGCACACTAGCAAGAAAGGGGCAGAGAAAGAAGGAGAAAATCCCAAGTAGACTCTGGGCTAGCGCAGAGCCCAGTATGACACTCAGTCTCACAAACCATGAAATCATGACCTGAGCCAAAATCAAGAGTCAGACACCTAACCAATTAAGCCACCCAGGCACCCCAGAGGAAAGCATTTTCAATGAAAATGAAATGGCCAATCAAGAGATTTTTCTTCTTATACCTCAGCTGTTTAAAAACTAATGTGAGGGGTGCCTGGGTGGTTCAGTTGGTTAAATGTCCGACTCTTGCTTTCAGCTCAGGTCATGATCTCATGGTTCTTGGGTTGAAGCCCCACATCAGGCTCTCCACTAACAGCGTGGAGCTGCTTGGGATTCTCTGTATCCCTCTCTCTCTGCCCTTCCACCACTCATGCTATTTCTGTGTCTCTAAAACTTAAGTAAGTAAGTAAATAAATAAATGACTAATGGTGATCTTCAATAAGCCTTTCCTATGCATAATGCAGTTAGAGATGCCAAACACAGAGAATGGTTACAACCTATATAATATTTCTAATATTTATTCCAACAGAATGTTGAGACCATTTTAGCAAGATAAGCGTTAAAAGTCCTCAATAAGTAATATATCCTAGTTACATTTATGTGTATATAAACAAATACCCTAAATAAAGATGAGGCTATCAAGTGATACAGTCATGATTTAGAGTTTGAAAGATGACAGAAATAATTTTCAGTCATATGAGTTAAACTTACCATGTTTGGTTTGTTTTAATTTCAGAATTACCATTTCTGAAGATGGAAGCCTCAGAATTGTCAATGTGACTAAGTCAGATGCTGGAAGTTATACCTGTGTAGCCACTAACCATTTTGGAACTGCTAGCAGTACTGGAAACTTGGTAGTAAAAGGTAATGACTAACCCAGAGAACACATACATTGATATAAATGTTTTCATTTCTAGTATTGCCATCTCAGGTGTCAGGAGGGCTGAGTGAGTGGTCTAAGGTGCCAGACTCTAATATTGCTATCTATAGAAGTGGTATCATTCATTTTAATATGTACAGATATCACTGTGTTGCTAAATTAATACATCATGCCAAACATGATATGATTAATGATTCTTAGAGAACTGTTGGTAATGAAAATGATTGAAAGGCTATCTTATTTCAGAATCATCCAATACAATTTTGAGAATTACAGCCATTGTATCTATTATACTGTTGTAACTAATGTTATCTTCAATCCTTTAATTAAATTTTCTTTCAAGTCTCTGTAGATTTGAAATTCATGTCTCGGAACACTGTGCTAACAAATTAAAAACCCATGACTCAAATACTATTTTTAGCAAACATTGTTTAAACAATGACATTGGCTATTTTTAAAAGAGCTGCTCTGGTTATTCAGAGATATGGATATGGATTATTATACCAAAAAGGGCTTTGATCACCTCTGTGCTTTTTTAGTCACTCTGCCAACCCCCTCAGTTTTGAGGAAATAAAATTTTCCACATAACCCTAGTCTTTCTAGTGTATGACAGAAATTCCTTTATGCCCTTAGCACAGCACATGATATGAGTCTATTCTAACACCCGGTTGATGGGATGGGCTGAAAGTACTAAATTGCAAAGGATGAGATTTTAATTTACATTTTATTTGCATTTCTATTACTTCCTGTCTTATAGAGTCACAGAATTTTTGAGTTGAAAGGATCTTGGCAATGGTTGATGTGACTAAGGAAGATAAGGCTCAGGTTGGTGACTTTCTCAAAGTCACCAGTAGTGGAAGAGGGTTGTTGAACCTGGACTCCTGTACCAGAAAATCATTTTAATTCTGTTTTCTTTATCTATAATATATTTTTATAAAATAGATATTTTTCTATAATAGATATAGATGGGTCATATAATATTATTTCCTTCTTCCTGTTTGTAGCTCCCTCTATGAACTAAGATAGCCTAAGAAAAATAAAAGTATCTATCTGTTTCTCTATCTTAGTTGTAATTTAAAGAAGAAAGCTAACAATTATCTAATTGCATATTTTGGGGTCTTTGGAAATTGGTAAAATACTACCATTTGGAGAAGACTTTTTATTCAAAACATACTTATCTTTGCAGATAGAAAAATTGGAAGGCCAAGAGTCAGAAGTAAATCTGTATTTAGATTATCTCCACTGTTTCATTCTGTTAATTAATCACTCACAGCAATAGCATGAGCAGAGGACTATGTGTTCACTCAATTTCACAGGGCAAAGAGAAAAAGAAGTTAGATAATATTTGTAAATCAAAATTCCAGGTAGAGGTCTTTGCTAATATATGACTTTCTCAGCTGAAGAAGGAAACAAGGATCAGCTAGGACCAAGAAGAATCCCAAGGTTTCAGAGTTGGTTAATGGCAGAGCTGGGACCCAATTATAGATTAGGTGCTGGTTATAGAGATACAAGAGAGTACTAGGCAACAGTCTTAGGTAGTGATTAAGAGACCAGGCTTATAGGCAGAGAGATCTGGCTTTGAATCTCATTTTTCTCACTAACTCTGTAACCTTGGACTACATAATTAACCTGTGTTGGGATAATAGCAGCAGCAACTTTTTGAGTGGTTTTGATGACTGTGATAATTCATGTTAAGTGCTTAACATAATGTTTGGCACTCAGGAAATATTAGTGGTTTTGTTGTTGTTGCTTATATTTTAATAAAATGGCTGCATATACTTTCTAAATCTTGTTGAAATGCACATTTATGAACTTGCCACCACCAACCCCTTAGAGTGATTAACAAAGAGAAGTGAGCCTGCCATAAGAAAATACCCGAGAATGTGAAAGATGATAAACTCCTAAGACTAGAAACCACTTTTTACGGTTCTCTATTACTGACAGTGAGGTGTTTTTATATGTAGGTCCAAGTTCTGTCCTGTGTTTGACCAGCATCCTTCTCATAAGCCTTGATTTCCTTGGCTTTCAAGATAGTGGACAGAAAGGAATGTCCTATATTTCCCATTAGAGTTTATATCCCAGCAATACAGCCAGTCCCAGGGCACTCTATCCCCAATGATCCAGATGGTTCCCTGATGCCTGTCTTGTGCTGAATCATGCTGGACAACTTGCCAATACACCAGTTATGAAGTATGCCTTGGCCACCCCATATTTTGGGCGAATATAAACGTTGCTGAGGTAGGAACTTCTACCTTTTGTAAAAGATTAAATAGTTTATTTCTAGAATTTTAATTAAATGTAAATGATGATTCTCCAAGTATAGTGTAAGAGATAGTTTTAGGCAGTTCATACTTTAACTGTTTGTTTTTGTTTTATTTTTATAATTTTAGTAATTTGTTTCTTACAGTGTGTATTAGGAAAATACTAGTTTTCCATTCATGGCAATGATAAAAAAAAAAAAACTTCCCCTTAAAACATATTTAAGTAAAGGGACACCTGGGTGGCTCAGTAGGTTAAGCATCTGACTTTTGATTTCGGCTCAGATCATGATCTCACGGTTCATGAGTTAAAGCCCTGCCTCAGGCTCTGCACTGATAGTGCAGAGCCTCCTTGAGATTCTCTCTCTCTTCCTCTCTCTACCCCTCCCCTGCTCATGCTCTCCCTCTCTCTCTCTCAAAATAAATAAAAACTTAAAAAAATAATAAAAGGTATTTAAGTAAAGAAGTGAGTAATAGTAAGAAAAATATTAAGTATGTGTTATTATTATGAGGCAATATACAAAATCATAAAGATGGGATATGAAGATTGGAAAAGATGAAACATTGGTATTTTACAGGAGTTTTAGCAGACTTATGGAAAGAATATAGAGGGACCTATGATAGGATCAGTACATGGAACTGTTTTGCTGAGGCACATGGAACACTTTAAAACTGAAATGTCCTAATATAGGGGGAATGAAAAAGACAATGGCAGGAAGAGCCAGGTAGCCTGTGAAAGAGGAAGGCAGAGATCTGCAGGTATGAGCCCTGAGTTCATTAGCTCCCTGTCAGGGGAAGTTCATTTGTTTAAACACCAAGCTCTTTCTGGGCTTGGCTGGTGGTACTCTCCTGCAGTCAGTTTTTCTGCAGAGGTTCTCTGCTTCTTTTATTATTCTTATAGGTGAGATGGGGGAAAAAAGCAATATGAGTTTTATCTGGTCCATATGTTCACAGAAGTTAGCAATCCTGTTACTTTAGGTAAGGTCAGAAGGTATTTGAAAGAACATTTATCTCCCGTTGCTTGGTTCTGACTCCCATTAACATTAATGGGAAGTACATGTGTGTGCATAGGGGCATCCAGACCACCAGGTCTCTGTGAAGGACATTAACATAAACTGAGAAATGCAATTTAGAAATCTGCCCCATAAAGCACGATAAAGGCAGAGAAAACCATTCTGAACTCCACGTGAACTGTGCCAAGTACTGAATCGCACATCATAATGTTTCAGCCCTGTACCTTTAATGTAAATGTAACAGATTAGCCTGAAATATGACTGAGCACTGTATTTTAATTCAATTTTGAGATCTACAAAGGGACTAATTTATCAGAGAAGGTGTTCTCTAACCTTAAAATGTGCTTGTATTCGTTTTGATCTCCTCGTATGTAGGATTAAAACACCGTGAAGGTCAGACATCAGAACACATCTTCTCTAACCTTTTTATAATAATTCTGTCATTAACAGTGCTTTTAAAATCCAATTCTCTTTCTCCTCACCCCCACCACCGTGTTTTGAAGGGAGGCCGAAGATAGTGTCAAACACAGGGTCAGTAAGTAAGCGGGTGGGAGAGAAGGAAGGGATAAATCCACCAGAGCAGGTACAGGAAGCTTAAAATAAATCTCTGGCTGGCAACCATAAAATGGATAAATATTCAGATTATGCATGAGCAGGCTTCCAAACTGCAGAATTCTGACAGGTGCCCAGGGGGCTCTTGATTATCATCCCATCATCTGAATTTCTAAATTTTACTGATATTATTTTTTAAACTAGCTATAGCATAGTTGGGATTTGGTTTGCTGTTTAATTTTAAACAAGAACAGTTCTCATAACAGACCCCTGAATCACACCAGAAAGCATAATATTTGACCTTTCAGCAAAGATGAGCTTCAGCAGTTGTCGACATCATTAAGAACTATACAGAGGGCAGGCTGCATTTACATGCAATATTGTACTTACTAATTCATTTTTATCTCTGTGGCAGAGTAAAAGGCATGCCGTTGCACGTGACACAGTGTCTTTGCTGTACAGGTTTTGTATGACAGATGTTTTTAAGAAGCACTCCTAAAAAAGAGCAACTTAGGGCATTTGTCTTAAATGTAGTTCAACAACATAACTATGGTTCTAGCAACCCGAGCTCCTATTGATCATCTCCAGGCATGAAAATGAAGTGCAAGGCTTTAAGCTATGGATGTTATTATCATAGTTCTCTTGCTGAACCACAACCAAAATGACCTTGAGTCAGTCTACAGCTGGTGATTCCAGACTATACTTCGAGAATCACTGTCCTACATCAAAGAACTTTGTACATGCCACATTGCAAGTGAAAGTTCAATAGAATGCTTAACAGAAGTATAGATTACCAGTGCCCTAACCTAATAAATCTAAATCTTTAGCAATGAGGCCTGAAAAATGAACATTTTTAATGTGTCCTACTTGATCTTGATATACACCATATTTCCAGGGGTTGCCAAATGATGGCCTATGGACCAAAGCTAGCTAACTGTCCGTTTATGTATAGCCCAGGAGCTAAGAACAGTTTCCACATGTTTAACTGAATAAGAAAATTCAAAAGAATAATAACAATTTCAGGTATGTGAAAAAGTTATTAATGCATCTTTCCTAGAGTTTATAAACAAGTTTTCAGCAGAACACAGCCATGTCATTTGTTTACACATTAACTGTGGTTATTTTTACCCAACAGCAGAATTGAACAATCATGACAAAAACCATGTAATATATAACTACCTACATAATATCCTCAATGTTGCCTCTTAACTAGCAAAACCTAAAATATTTGTTATTCAGCCCTTTCTAGAAAACAAAAACAAAAACTTACTGATCCTTTCTTTTATGAGTTTTTTCTTTTCCCTAGACAGATCTTCAACACTTGGTCCAAGGTGTAGCCTAGCTAGGTTATACAGAAACTGACAATTTTGATATCCCCTTGAGTTTGATTACAAGCTGAAATTGTTGGGATTAGTTCTTTCACAGACCTTAGCCTTACCCCAGTATGAAAAGGGTTGATCTAGTACTTGGATATAAGTCAAAAATGCAGAGACTATTGGATCATTGATTGAGAGGCAGGAGAAAAAATCCCTGGTAGACACTAGAACAGTGTATTCAGTCTGATTCTGCAGGAATGAAGAGGCCTCACACTGCTGGAACCAGACTGTTAGACCAGGGATAGTCCTGAAGCACAAAATG
Organism: Proteles cristata cristata; assembly: GCA_017311185.1. Lineage (NCBI taxonomy): Eukaryota > Metazoa > Chordata > Mammalia > Carnivora > Hyaenidae > Proteles > Proteles cristata. The sequence goes on along the minus strand of JAESUZ010003687.1, from coordinate 2,390,337 downwards.
TGTCAACTGGGGTTTATCAAGATATTTATCTCTTCCTGAACTTGTCACTGTCACCAGCCTAAATCAGTTGAACTGTTTCACATTTAGTTTACCCATCTCTCTGGCTGCAGGTTGTTCTTTTACTTTTTTTTTTCTTTTTAAAGTTGCCCTATATATACATTTTACCCTGTTTTCATCTGAATTTTAAAATATTTCTTAATGGATCAATGAATAAAATAATTTTTAAAAATTAAAAAATAAATAAAAAGACTTCTTTTTATTTTCCAGATTACATGTTTTTCTATTCAGTGCACAGAATTACTTTTATAATAAGAAAAGCATTGTACTTTATCTTTGATACAAAAGAGATTCTCAGTAGAATTTAACTAAGACCTCAAGTATTTGGGGGCACCTAGGTGGCTCAGTCAGTTAAGTGTCAGATTTCAGCTCAGGTCATCATCTCACTGTTCCTGGGATTTGAGCCCCATTTCAGGCTCTGTGCTGACAGCTCAGAGCCTGGACCCTGCTTTGGATTCTGTGTGTCTCTCTCTGCCCCTCCGCTGCTCATGCTCTGTCTCTGTCTCTCAAAAATAAGTAAATGTTAGAAAATTTTTAAAAAAAGACCTCAAATACTCATAACAAGAAGTTCTTTTGAATTCTCATTTTCTATTCCTATAAAGGGAAGATGTGCCTGTGGCTTACTCAACATTTAATTGATGCCTTCATTGCCAGAATGCTCATGTCCATTCCATCAAGGGTTTATTTACATTTAGAAGAAAAGATGTTATCAAATACATACATATAACAGACAGAAAGGAAATTCTTACTAACACCAATAAGTTTCTATAGCATTTCTACAGTATACCATGTAAAATACTTCTGTTTTTAACTATAAGACATTGAGAAATATCAACCTATCTATGCACACCATGGCTGACACAATAAGTAGAGTCTCTTCAATTGGAACCTTTTTTGAAAATGAGTTTGAAACAGCCCACATCTTCTATGTAAAATTATTCAAGGCTTTATCCATATTTGACTGGGGATCAATCAGAAATCAGTGACCAGCAGTGACATTTGGCTGCTAACCCACAACAAAAGCTTTTAACATTGGGCCCTTATAACAGAATATATTTCAACCTAATTAAGTGTCTTCCACTGGAACCAATTATTTCTAGACAATAATTAAGGGTCTTTCTAATAGGATTAACACAAATTCTGACCCAAGGCACCTAGAGTAGGAAAAGTTTGTTGTTAAAAGTGCTAAATGCTAATTATGTTAGGTCCCTTGGTAGAAGGACAGTGGCCAGAATATTTCAATACTAGATCCTGTTAGATCTGAGAAGACCTGCCACAATGGAGTTGGCAACAGTCAACTAAAATAGGAGAATCCTAAAGAAAGGATAGCTAAGTGTGCCTTTTGTTCCTTCCATGTTCACAGAGCATGACATAACCTGGGACTCTTTCTACCAAGACATGAAGCTAAGATCTTAATGAAACAGTGTAATATTTCCCCTGACATTCCTGTGAGCCCTAATGAGGGCCATGTGGACGTAGCAAATAGTATGCCTTTAGCAATATCAATCATAGATAGAATGATTACCCTTTTGTCTAATTCTTTCTGTAAAAGAGCTTCTCTTTTATAATGCGAAGATTATAATGCTAAGATATAGCCTTTTATAATGCTAAGGTTTAAGTTTATTAAGATTGCATACCATGACAGTCTTTTCTGACTGCATCCTGCCATGATTTCCTCATCCTTAGTCTAGAGCGAGGAAGTAATCCCCTAACTCTTGTATTCCTATGCAAACTCTGCCCTTTCATAGGAAGGCATCTATGCTGAGGTGGGCTTCACATTCTTGCTTTTGGTATAAAAGGCATACTGCCAGCCAACAAGATTTTGAACAAAATCTCAATCTCACTAGATTTCTATTAAGAAAAATGCAAATGTAAGCACCAGTGTAATATGATTTTTTATATAATAAATTGGCAAAAGATAAACATCAACAAAATCTTTTGTTGATGAGAGTGTGAAGAGAGTACTCATGCACTCACTGTAAGTAGGAATTGAAAGAAAAAGAGACCCCATATATAGAAAATAACATTGAAAAAGTACAATCTCCATGGCTTAGGAATTCCATTTCTGGGTGTCTACCCTAGAGGAAATTATACATGTTCTGAGGTAGACTTGCAAAGATGTTCATTACATTGTTGTTTGTAATAACAAAAGTACACAAGCAAATCAGAGAATAATACATGTGGTATTATTTCATATAATGCATGTAATATGATTTAATATAAGATTAGTAACAGGAAATCATACCATATAATATTTAAACATAAAAATGCATGCTCAGGATAAACATTAACTCATAGTATTTGTGAGAGAAGGGATCTGGAGCGAGGTTATATGAAAGGACTTCAGCTGTATTGGTAATGTTTTATTTTGGTAAAATTTTCATACATATTCAGAGGGGGAAAGACTGGAAAAAACATTAGAGACTGCTGATTCTAGAAATGGGAATATGTGTTCTGCTAATTTGTTTTTGTTAGTCTTCTACGTATAATAACTCAAATTAAAAGGAAATGCCAGGTCAGAATTCTTTTGCATGGTAAGATATTACAGTCAAAATCATTTAGACAGTGGATCCGATTTTCTACCTCTCCTTCAGACATTATAGAATAGATAAAAACCTTATTGCCAATTATATTTAACCTTTTTAATCCAAAATTGTCTTTTAAAGAAAATCTCTACTGTAGAATGAAATAAATGGTTTAGTTCCTAATGAATACTTACCAATCTAAATAAATAAAACAAACAAACAATAAAGGCAAACAGAATATGACTCTTTGGCTTCATTAAATGTGAAGCACATAATTAATTTCTTTTCCGGCAATTCAAAGAGACTTGTGTTGTTCTGATTCAGTTTAATTGAACTTATTACCACAAGCAGATAATAAGAAGATTATTGAAGATATCCATCTGGCTTGCACTGAAAGGCTAACATGTTTCATTCTTCATGGCTGTCATAGGCCGTACTAATTGCCTCATTTTAGCTTTTTTACAATCAGTATGACTTAGCTATTAATGTGATAAAATTCTTACTCGAGAGGAAGTTGATATTAAAAAGCATACATCTCTGGCCTACCTCCGCTACCACTACTGAACACATCCTCAGCATTATTAAAGTTATATATTTTTCAAATACATAAATAAAAATCCATCTTTTTCTTGTGCATATCTTTTTAGGTTACATCTGTCATCTTATATCTTGCCATATAGCTACTTCCCTACTGAAGGAAAGAAATGGTTTATGTTGAGCTTTTTAGCTCATAAAATGTTTAAAGATCAATGTAGTTTGTTTTCAGCTATGGTATGTTTTTCTTTTTGTAATTTCCAAGGCTGAAATGGATTTTAAATGGCTAATTATGTAATAAATTAAAAGGGAAGTAAAATTAAGCACTTTTATCTTCTGCCCCTAAATATCAGAGCTTCCTGTGGTTTGAAGATGATACTTTGTCATGCAGACTGGTTGGTTTTATATGGACAAGCTCTTGAAGAAGCAGAGGGGTGTATGTGGTGTGTGTATGTGTGTGTGTGTTAAATCATCCATCTCCTTTTATTTTAGAGGTGGTCCCATGAGGGAAGCCAGCATTTGGTCCCAATTCCAAAAAGGAAGTTTGGACTATTGCAAACCCTGAACCAGAAAAGAGATGTGTCAGAAAAATTCATGAGTGATCCTCACCTTCCTTTCTTGGCATTTGTTTTCTGTACCAGAGGCAGGAGGGGGGTTTGCTGTCTCAAAGGAGTAATGCCACCAAACCATAATTGAATTTCTCTGGCTGTCATAGTCAATCAAATCTAAGAAAACCTCCCAAAAGACTGTAGGCTTTTAGGTTAAATACAGGATCTGACCAAGAAGAAGGCAAGTTAATTAATACTTCCATCATTTCTCTCTGATTTACTCTAGCAAGATTCATTTCTAAAAGGTTAAAATGGTTGTCTCTTTATGCAGCCATTTGAAGAGCCAAAAGTAGGTTACTAGCTATGGAAGAAGAAATGTAAGCAGAACACTTAGAGCAACAGTGACTTTTTACATGGCCTTCTAGCAGTTCTATAATCACTGTGCAGAAGTGCAAGACATGTTATTAAATGAATATTAGCAATGTCCACTTTGAAAGTTGCCCATATAGAAAACATGTCACCTATCATCATATTAACTCCCCTCCTTCTCTCTCTTCAGAAGTAGAACTGCTTATAAATGTAAGTCAGGCTTGGGTTTTTCCCAGAAGAGTGGAATTCAAAGGGTCTAATCAGAAGTTCCTTCTCTTTCATATCTATTTTCATAAGGCTAGCCCACATATCTTGTGATATAAATCTGTCTCTGTTGGCTTTGTCTACAATATACATAAAATAGCTGGTCACAATGCTATTTGCACTTAATGCTTCTTGATGGGTAAGGCTAAGAAAAAGTAAATTATACAGACCAGTATACTTGATGAGAAGACAATATGATACAATCCAAATATGACAGAACAGTCAAAAGATACAAATGACATAGTTGTCACCCTCCCTCTGTGACACCATGGGCCACAGACCACAAGCATCACAATTGCCTGTATTGTTTTTTTTTGTTGTTTTTTTTTTAATAAATGCACATTCTCTCCTGCTCTGATGAGCAAAAATCTCCAAAGGTGCAACCCAGGAATTTCCATTTTTAGTAATTTCTCTAGGGAATGCCTGGCTGCACACCTAAGAGCTCACAGCCTAAGAGTAGATGCTGATAGGCAAAGAGATAGAGCTTTGTTGAAAGTATAGAAGGAACAAAAAGGAAGGAATGAAGAGGAGATTCACTGAGGGGATAAAAGTGATAATTGAACTGGGAACTGAGGAATGAATAAGAGCTCACCAGGTTATGAAATATAAAGGTAATATCAGGCAAAAGAAATTTATCTAATAGCCAAAGACATAAAAGCCCCCAGCATGTTTAGGGAAAAACCAGTGAAAAGATGAAATGAGAACATGTCCAGAGACGAGGCCCCTGAAACACCCTTGGCCATATTTCAGGAACTGTGAGCAATAAAAAGGCAAATATTTTGATTTTTCTCTTTAATGGAAATAAAACACGTTCCATTAATTATATGTACATGATCTTGAGACCAACTTCAAGGGAAATTTAACATGTTCTAACAGGATTTAAAAACAAAAGTAGTTATCACAGCATAGGATATTTTAAATCCTTTTCTAAGTATGTGATAATTCATGTTATTTATAGAAATATTAGAAAAAAGTTAATCTCATTCAGAGAGATCCATTTAAATATGTTTTACATTTATTTACCGAATTACATCTAGGTATGTGCGTGCGTGTGCGTGTGTGTGTGTGTGCGTGTGTATTTAAATCTATATTTGACCCTTGAACAATGCAAGGATTAGGGCCACCAACTTCTGTGCAGTCAAAAATCCAAATATAAGTTTTGATTCCCCCCAAATTTAGCTAGTAATAGCCTACTATTGACAGAAAGCCTTGCAAATAACATAAAGTCATTTAACACAATTTTGTATATTGTATGTATTACATAATATATTCTTACAATAATGTAATCTAGAGAAAAGAAAATGCTATTAAAAATCATGAAGAAGAGGAAATACATTTACTGCACTGTATTTATAAAAAAAAATCTATAAATGGACCCATGTAGTTCACTCATATTGTTCAAGGGCCAGTTGTATATCTATCTGTCTGCAAATATGTAAATAGATATCCTCATACAAAAAGATCCTGCTATGGGTACCTGGGTTGGTTAATGTCAGACCCTTGATTTTGGCTCAGGTCATGATCTCACAGTTCATGGAATTGAGCCCTGTGTAGCACTCGGTGCAGACAGCTCAGAACCTACTTGGGATTCTCTCTCTCTCTCTCTCTTTCTCTCTCTCTCTCTCTCTCTCTCTCTCTCTCTTTCTCTCTCTCTCTCTCTCTCTCTCTCTCTCTCTTTCTCATAATAAATAAAACTTTTGAAAAATAAGAAGATCCTACTGTACACACAAGGGAGGGGCAGAGAGAGAGAGAAACAGAATCTGAAGCAGGCTCCAAGCTCTAAGCTATCAGAGCCCAACATCGGGCTCAGACTCACGAGCTGGGAAATTATGACCTGAGCCAAAGTCAGATGCTTAACTGACTGAGCCACCCAGGAGCCCCATAAAAGATAATCAGATGAACCAAATGCAACAAGCCTAATTTAATAGTGGCAAATGTAAAGATTTACACTTGGCCCCCAAAACCAGAATGAGAGAGTCAAGTTTTAGGTTATACTGTGTGTTTAAAGTTTTAGTTGACTCTAAGATCTTTGCTAAGTCAGCAATATTCTATAGTTTTTTGAGGCAAATTAGATCTATAATTAATAGAGTATCCAAAATAAGAGAGGGGAAAAACTACAGTAATATTGATGAAAATGCTGAGAAAGGTCAATGTTTTTATTCCCAGACTGACAGTAAAAATTTGAAATATGTCTAGAGGAAGGTAGCAAAGGTGATGATAGGAAGCACAGCTAAAGAAACTGAGGCTGGTGAGGCCAAAGAAGACCTATAGATGGTGGGTGTTTCCACACATTTGAAGAGGTAGCACACTATGTGACATCAAAATAGTACCGGGATAGATGTGTGGAAAGCATTAGATCAAAGCATTAGATATTTTTGTGTATTCAGTTTTTGAAAAATGTTCAAATACTTAAACCATGCAAAGGATGATACTAGTGATTTTTCTATTATTGATAATGATCACTTCCAGACCGGACACACGCTCTGGGGAGGCACTGCCGAAAGAATGCAGGCATCAGATGGGAATATGTGGTCTGAGTGGCCTCTAAGGGGCATTTTCTAGTAATTTTAACATACTGACAGCCTACTCTGGTGACTTTGTAAACATCAATACATATCAACCTCCCAGCTCTGAAATGTTCTCATTCTGCAATGTTGTAGTTTTAAAAACTTATTTCTGCCCTATGTGTCTTTCTACCCCTGAGCAAAAGTATGCCTCAAGGTTGAATTCTATCATGTTGGCTTAATTTTCTTATTGAAGAGTATTTCTGAATTTTTTTCTCCCAGTATGAATTTATTCATAATCAGTAATGCAATATGGGTTGAAAAGATTATTCTCCTAATTATGGATAGTGTATTCCTAAAACACAATTCAATAAACAACTTTCTTTTCTATTATATGGTGAACTTTGAGAGAGTTCACTAAATAATACCTTTGCCCATTGAGTGAGGTTGAAAGCCATTGAGAGGTAGGTCAAGGTGGTCAGGCAGATGGCAGTTGAATGTCAGCTTTATCATGATAGAGCTGATGAAAGAGAATGTGGCTAGATATATAGCAATGGCGGGCTCCTTAATGCCGAATTCCAGGTTTAATAGACTTATACCACTACAGAACTTACAGAATGGGAGAATCAACCCACTATATGTGCTTATTTCACACTTCCAGAAGAAAGGATGATGCAGAGCCATGAATTCTTCCTCCACCCTCAGACTCACCATTGGATGAGGTGTGGGGTGGGGAAGGAGAGAAGAGCATCAGGAAGGATCAACAGTGTTCAAATGTCAGCTGTAGCCACAGGTTGCAAAGTGCTGGCTCTCATGGCTAATTTGACTTGAAACCACAGTGTTGTTTTGTTCATCTGTGGATGTGTTTAAAACTTTCAAATCAGGATGCCCTTAGAGGGGACAGGCATGTATTCTCAAAACTGTCGCCAACCTTCTTATTCCTTGTTGTCTTATTATCTCTGTACCACACATGATACTGCCAGGCCCTCTGTGAGCTTCTGACTTCTGGTATTAAGTGAGTCTCATCACTCTATGGAAAAGGCCAGACTTTTGATTATGTTCAATTATTAAATTATTGAGTAGATATAAATTGAATATGATGGGGTATGAGAAGAAGACTGTAAAAGGGAATGTTTCAAATCTTTCTGTTTGTAATTCTGTACATGATTCTATTTAAGATTTGCATTTTACTCCCATGTCTATACCATGAGATTATCAGGGTGAATAGAAACTCAGTTATCTGAATGGACACGGTCTTCTCAGGAGCAGCCAGTGGTTAATTGGGACAAGAAAACACAAGTCATTATCTTTGAGAAATCTGAAGCAAATTGAGGCAGGTTGTCACCTCTCACCAGGAAACAAATTAGTCCTGTCTTTAAAAAGACTCTGCTTTCTCCAGCTGCTGAGTAGGGATTCCTGTCAACTGCTACAGAAATAAGGAGAATGTGGACTAATGGTACTAAAGAGTAGTCATGAAACCCCCATAAACTCATGTTCTCATTTTCACGAATATTTCTAATTGATCTGACTAGTGTGTTTGACAAAAATTTGTGCTAAATTTTAGCTCCAGAAAATCAGAGTGCCATCCTTCAGCCAAAATCATTAGTATACCAGTCTGAGAAAAGCTCTGTGTATAAAGGAAAAGCCATGAATTATAAACAAAATAGATCTTTCCCTTAGCTAACTTATCTTTGTGGGGTGCCACCTACCAGCCTGGGGGGTGGGGGTTGTAGCACAAAAAAAGAGAGAGAGAGAGAAATAATAAAACACTAACAACATGCTGTGTGATAAAGGTTGTGAATAATATAAAACTTGAGAAGATATGACCTACTTTTTCTGAATTGTGTGAATATGAGAATGATCGCAGTGTAGTGGATAAAACAGTGAACCAAGGTTCTGCCATCCTTGATTCTGGTACCAGCTCTGTTACCAGCCAATTGTGGGACATTAAGTAGTATTACTACTAAGTATCACTCCAGACTCCTATTTTCTCACCTATAAAATGAAGAACATTGGACAGAGAGAGTTAAGACCTCTTTCAGTTTTAAAGTTCTGTTATTTGATAAAGAAATATTTAGTTGGAATGAAGCATGAAAGTAGTCTCAATTCCAGGAGTTTTATATTTACTCAACAACAGCAACAACAACAAAATCTTTCCAAAGGTACTATGACTCGGGCTCTCAAAGGAAATGAAATGAAGTCTTCCATGTGCAGGAGATTTGAATTGTATGAGCATTTATTTTACATCAATTTAGTTTATGATCCCTGAAGGAAGGAGAAGAATTACAATTTAATTGATGTAGGCAATTTTACCAACCGGTTCATCTATAAGTACTTCTGAGATAAGGATCTGAAAGGACCCTGGGCTCAGTGTACCACATTCTTCATGCACTTCTTAAAATATGATCATCTTGCCACACTGAGTGGGATTCTGGTATTTGATGACATGTTGATTTTACAATATGGCCACCAAACACAAGCCAGCTACTTCAACTGGCTTATACTCAAAGAAAGAACTGGAGATAAACTGGCCTATTTGAATAACATATGAATTCTAAGGTGGTAACTTCCTGTGGGATTTTTAAGGGCCATTTTCAGTACACTGACTTTAAAGCTGAGCCCTCTGTAGGTATATCAGAAAGCATTTAAAACTTGTATATGAATGTTCATAGCAGTGTTACTGTTAACAGCCAAAAGTGAAATCAACCCAAATGTCCATCAACTGATGAATGGATAAACCAAGTGTGGTTTTTCTATACAATGGACTATTATTCATCCTTAAAAAGAAATAAAAAGCTGATAAATCCTAATGATGCATAAATGAACCTTGAAAACATGATGCTAAATGGAAGCCAGACACAAAAGTTTACATATTATATGATATGGGACATTTATATAAAATGTTTACTATAGACAACTTCATAGAAGTGGAAAGTAGATTAGCCATTGTCAGGGAATGGTGGAAGAGAGAATTGGGACTGAATCCTAGATACTTCCAGGTTTCTCTTTCAGGTCAAGGAATATTATGGACTTACAAAGTGTTGATAGTTGTGCAAATAGTAAATATCAAAACCTACTAAATTGGATATTTTAAAAGGGTAAGTTTTTGCTGTGTGAATTATATCTCATATTTAAAAGGAAAAAAATAAGAAGTGATATTTTTCCACACTAAAAAGAAAGAAGAAAGGTAAAGAAAAGGAAGCAATAAAGTAAATTTACCAGCTTTGATCCAGGAATCATAATTTCTAGAGCTTAACACATTCTTAAGGGTAATCATATTTATGATTCTCACTTAGGGGCTTCTCCTGATCCCAATTCTACTCTAATGGCAGCCCTCCGTCTACTCACAAAGACATCATTAGACAATAGTGCCACCATAAGTCTTCCCTTCTGTAACCTCATAGACTCTTTTTTTTTTCATTCTTTTATTTATTTTTTTTTTTACAAATAGTTTATTGTCAAATTAGTTTCCACATAACACCCAGTGCTCATACCCACAAGTGTCCACCTCCATGCCCCATCCCTCCTCCCCCCCACATCCATCAGTCCTCAGTTTTTGTCAGCATTCAAGAGTCTCTCATGGTTTGCCTCTCTCCCTTTTCCCCACCATTTCCCCCTTCTTCTCCCCCTTGTTCCTCCGTCAAGTTCCTCCTAATCCTCCTATACGTGCAAACATATGATATTTGTCCTTCTCTGCCGGACTTATTTCGCTCAGCATAACACCCTCAAGGTCCATCCATGTTGCTACACATGGCCAGATTTCATTGTTTCTCATTGCCATGTAGTATTCCATGGTATAGATAAACCACATCTTCTTGATCCATTCATCTGTTGATGGACACTTAGGCTCTTTCCAGGTTTTAGCTATTGTGGAGAGTGCTGCTATGAACATTGGGGTACATGTGCTCCTATGCCTCTGCATTTCTGTATCCCTTGGGTAAATTCCTAGCAGTGCTATTGCTGGGTCATAGGGGAGTTCTATTGTTAGTTTCCTTAGGAACCTCCACACTGTTTTCCAGAGGGCTGTACCAGTTTACATTCCCACCAACAGTGTAGGAGGGTGCCCGTTTCTCCACATCCTCGCCAGCATCTAGAGTTCTCTGATTGGCTCATTTTAGCCACTCTGACTGGCGTGAGGTGGTATCTCAGTGTGGTTTTGATTTGTATTTCCCTGATGAGGAGGGATGCTGAGCATCGTTTCATGTGTCTGTTGGCCATCTGGATGTCCTCTTTGGAGAAGTGTCTGTTCATATCTTCTGCCCATTTCTTCACTGGGTTGTTTGTTTTTGGGTGTGGAGTTTGGTGAGTTCCTTATAGATTTTGGATATTAACCCTTTATCTGATATGTCATTTGCAACTATCTTTTCCCATTCCGTTGGTTGCCTATTAGTTTTGTGGGTTGTTTCCTTTGCCGTGCAGAAGCTTTTAATCTTGTTGAGGTCCCAATCGTTTATTTTTGCTCTTGATTCCTTTGCTTTGGGGGATGTGTCAAGTAAGAGGTTGCTGCGGTGGAGGTCAAAGAGTTGTTTCCTGCTTTCTCCTCTAGGGTTTTGATGGGTTCCTATCTCACTTTCAGGTCCTTTATCCATTTTGAGTTTATTTTTGTGTATGGTGTGAGAAATTGATCTCATATGCACTTGGCACTCTTCCTCTCAATTCCAGTGACACCATTTCAGATACTAAGAGCATGGTATTTGGATAGAGAGGTTTTCTGGTATATCCAGTATAATCCATGTGTTCCCTTCTCTACTAACACATTGTAGATGGAATACTGTGGGCTTTGCAGGTAGACAAATCAGGTTCAAATCACATAATCACAAGATAGAGTTCAAGGTAAACTTTTGTAAAATGGGTATAACAGAACCTATTAAATAAGCTTTTGAGGAAAACTAAATTAGGGAATTTATTTGCATTAATTAGTATATATTGGCATTCAAACTTTTATTCCCTTCTCTTTCTCTGGCTACTCTTCACAGCCCACCAAATGAGAGCTCCATATTCTACAAACTACTGTACTTTATAAATATCTTATCTATGCAGTTGCATAGTTGGCTTCAGGAATAAAATCTCTTTGCCATGCTGGTTCTATTGTTCTCTCTTAGAAAATTAAAAGAGATGATGCTTTAAAGTATTTGGTATAGTATTTGTCCATGTGGCAAGTGTAGTATAAATGTTAGGTATCATTATTGTTATCATTATCATATGAATTGGTAATTCAAGTTTTGAAACCTCTATAAAGTCTTCTGTGAAATTCTCTAAACCACTCTACAGCAGTAGCAAGCCTTACTGACTGTGTCACTGGGAAGAATTGATTACCAAAAGGCCATCTTTGTGAGACACAAGGAGGAGAAATGATGTGTTGGGCTCTGAATAATATAAATCCCACCAGTTCCATTGACCAAGATCAGCCTCAGAGCTGTGGTGCTACTCTAGCTGAGCTTAGATAACCTTCATCATAGCTTATGTGGTTTCTCAGCCTGGGTGACCTTGACCAAAATTCATAATCTCTCTGAGCCTCGGGTTTTTTTAATGTAGGAAATAAGGTACATCAGCTTCATTTATTTATGTATTTATGTGTATTCTGTTCTCGTTTTTTTGACCAATGAGCTTTGATAATGTATATGCCTCCTGAATTACAGTGTGTGTGTGTGTGTGTGTGTGTGTGTACATGTGTATGTGAGTGTATTTTTGTCTTTCATATTATATTCATATTATTATTATAATAGTATAAGATGTTTGGATAATTTGTCTCTATACTATAAATCTTTCCCCCTACCACCTCACTCCTTCCTCACCCTTCCGATCTCAGATCTCTCTGATCTTCAGAAATCACTGGATATCCATCAAGAGAAGCTTCTTATTATTATTCTCTATTATAGTACCCTTTATTTCTTCCATAACACTTTCAGAATCTAGACATTTCTTTTTGTTTTTTGCATACATATGCATCCACTACTCTCAGCCTAGCTACAATGTAACCTTTGTGAGCATCAGAACTGCTGACCTGTACCCACACATATTAGATGCATGTAACTATCTCATGAATGAATGAATAAACTGACTACATACCCAGATCTCCTTTTTCAGTATGTTAGAATCATCCTATTCTCACAGTTGATTCATGAATTGGCCCAACTGGAAAGACCCTTTAGGATCCTTGGAAGAGATGACATCATTTCTTCCAGGCTTTTCTTTTTGCAGAAGAAACTAGAAAGGGGAAATTTCATACCCACGATGAGACCCAATAGCCTGTGCCTCCTTCTGCTATACCATGTTGCCTCCCAAAGGAGTTCAGCAAATCTTTATTTTCAAAGTAATGGCTGAGAAAATTAATGTTAACAGGCCAGGGAAAATAGACATTCTCAGTGAGGCACAATGAGAGTGGCATGGGCTTTGGTCTACTATAGCTTGGATTTGTACACCAACTCTAGCCCTTCTGAGCACCTCTGTGATCTGAGAAAAATTAATTTTAGGAGTTTGAGTTTCCTCCTGTATAAAATGGGAAGTCTCATGTGTTGTAAGAATTAGAATTTTCTCTGTAAAGTACCATTCTCTCTGTGAATGCCTCTGGCATTGAGTAGGTACCTTTAAATGATATTCAAGATCATCGTGCTTCTATTCCTTTCACTGCCAGCCCCCCCCCACTGCCTCCACTCCCATTTATCCAAGAAAAGTGACTCAAAATGCTTAACTTTGTATCCTACTATGATTCCCTAAAAATGTACCAAAACTCCAGCAGTGTTGCTGTAGGAGCACTGAGGTTTGAGAGATTAGTCACTCTCTTTTCTGACAAAGTAAATCATTGCTTTATATCTACTTCTTATATTTATGTTGTTTACCATTGTGCATGTATTATAAAATCCACAAATCAATGCTCTCAGCAGTTGAAACTGTTCAAACCTACAGAATGTCTTGTTTTGTACTAGGCTTTGACAAACCAGTATCTGCCTGCTCTGAATTCTGTTTTCTGAGGGATGGTGATTTGGGCAGCTGGGGTCTGTGATTGATCTCTGAGTGACTTGTGCTTTATCAAGGAGCAGATATGATTTCCCATGTATCTGATTAACCTTCTCTGTAAGATTGCCATCATTTCTGTAATGCCAGTGGATTATTCTGTGCTTGGAAAGATGGATATCAGCTCCTTTTAATCAATAGCCTACAAAAGGTGTCACCTGGCTCTGCCTGTGGTTATCTATAATGTCTGACTGAAAGGGTGCTGTCATTTGTCAAATAACCTGGTTTAATTTAAAGTACCTAGGAAGTGAAGTTGCCTTTATTTTAAAACAGTATGCAGAACAATACATTAGGTTAGTAAAATGCATGCTTGTTTTCTGGATGATACTCTCATAGAAAGAGAGAATATGAAGAAGGTAAGATACTCCCTTATCCATCTCCATTACCCAGGACTGACTTGGTAACAAATATATTCTCATGGGCGTAAGAAAGGAGCAGGGAATCCAATAGGTTCTGTGCCAGCATACCAAAATGATGAAGTATCACTAGGCTGTCATATAATTTTTCATCCAAACTAGGGTGAACAGGATGCTATTGATAAACCAGGAAAACAAATAAACCAAGACTGTACTGGGGAAGCAAGAACACGTGGCCACCCGAAGTCATACCATGCTAATGTTGAATAAGTGGGACGTTTGGAGTTCATGGCTTGTCTGTGGTGTACTCCTCCTCAGTGTCCTCTGAGGAATGCCCTTCAGGGTATAAACTAACCATCTTATATTACTGAACCACATATAATATGTATAGATCCATATTTGAGGTAACAGCTCCAACCAGGAGAGCAGAGCTGTTAATTCTTGGGACTAAGGCTTGGGTAATCTAAATCAAGTTCAGTCAGTTTTCTGTCTGCACTAAGGTCCTTTTTCAGTGTCAGCATAGGAAAAATGCCTCTGTTTCATACCAAAATCTTGATTTGGAAATGGAGTGAGTCAAGCAGAAAACTGTCATTCTCCCAAATGAGCATTAGGTGACAAAACAAGAAATCTGTCAGGCATCAGTTTACCTGCACAGATCCTCCAAAGTAAGCAAACAAATCAGAGCTGAATTTTTTGAGACTCATAACAACAGGCCAAAGAGGCAGGTTTTACACTGTGAAAACTTGAGGAATCATAAAGGTGGAGAGTACCTCCCCCAACTCATTCCGTACATTGGGGAAGATTAAAATACACAGTGCTGTGGGTTCCTCAGCTTGGGCCTTGAAACCTCTCTACAAATGCTGATTTCTTCAATTCCTCTCTAAGCGTCTGACTCTGCCTTTGTAAAATGAGAATAGTGCCCACTTTTAGGAGTTGCTATGAGCCTGTGTAGCAACATGGATGGACCTTGAGGGTGTTATGCTGAGCGAAATAAGTCAGGCAGAGAAAGACAAATATCATATGTGTGCACGTATAGGAGGATTAGGAGGAGCTTAACAGAGGACCAAGGGGAGAAGAAGGGCGGAAATGGTGGGGGAAAGGGGGAGAGGCAAACCATGAGAGACTCTTGAATGCTGACAAAAACTGAGGACTGGTGGATGTGGGGGGAGGAGGGGTGGGCATGGAGGAGGACACTTGTGGGGATGAGCACTGGGTGTTATGTGGAAACTAATTTGACAATAAACTATTTGTAAAAGAAAAAAAAAAAAAAGGAGTTGCTATGAGCCTTAAGTGAGGTGGCACAATGCAGAACACTAAGCTTGCAGTCTGTCACATTAGAGATACTCTGCAAAATGATAGGCCTTTTCCCTTCGAGAGGCACCTAACTCTCCTGTCATAGTTAGGAACACTCACAGATCCAGGTCAAAACCTACCCTCTGCCGCTCATTTTCTGAGCCTCGGTTTCTTCATGAAATAGGGATACCAATGTCCACCTGACATAGTTTGTTTTCTGACTTTTAACTTTTCTCCATAGATGTATATAGACCAGGAATAAAGAATGAAATAGTTCTAAAGGACTTAGCATGAGAAACATAAGTCTTCTTGCCTCCTTTTTTCCTTTTCTCAAGAGGCAACCATTTTCAACTCATTGGGCTTTTCTTTTTTCTTAGTTTTGTATTTTGTCTCATCGTTATATAATGTGTTTATGTCTCTGGACGCCTGCTGTCTCATTCAGTTAGCAATTCCCCTCTTGATTTCGGCTCAGATCATGATCTCACAGTCCGCATCTGACTCTGCATGGAGCATGGAGCCTACTTAAGATCTCTCTCTCTCTCTCTCTCTCTCTCTCTCTATCTATCTATCTCTATCTCTCTTTCTTTGTCTCTCACTTTCTGCCCCTCCTCAGCCCATCCACACAGAAAAATTACTTATAATATGTTTATCTTTCTTGATTCTTCAGTTTTAGGGATTGTCTTTTGACTTCTTACAGAAAATGAGTTTTTTACCCTCACACCCATCCTTTTAATATAAAGAAATCATAATTCTCCCTAGGTTTTAATCCATAATTACATAATTATGGCTATGCAGTGCTTTTCCCAAGTAAGCAATGAAATAAGGATTACTTCTCCTTTCTTTTTTGGTGCATTTTTTTTATTTCCCTACTATCTGTTTACTAAGTTTCTATGTACATTGTCATTAATACCCCATATTTTTGATCCATATGCAGAGGTTTTTAGAAATATGATTAAACATATACTGTAAAATATCCATCTAAGATGATTCCTCACCATTTTCTTGGGAATTCCTCTCTCTTTCCCATTTTGAATTGTTTATTACCTAGGTCTTGTTTATTCATGCATTTTTTGAAGCATATCCTGCAGTAGTATCCTGAAAAACACTTTGCTTCTCTCCATGTTTCTTTGGAGGAATTTCTACTCTCACACTTGATGATAGTTTGGCTGGGAATAGAATTTTTGGCCAGAAATAATTTTTCCTCTGAATTCTGAAGGCACTGATGCATTGTCTTACAAATTCCAACATTGCTATTAAAAGTCTGAAATAATTCTAATTTGTGTTCCTTTGCATATAACCTGTTTTTGTTTTTGTTATTCTCTGTCTCTCTCTAGACATGTATAGACCATTCATCAGCATTGTTCTAAAATGTCATAATGTTGTGATTATGTCTAATTATGTCTGATTAATTATGTCTAATCTAATTTCCTCTTCTCTGACTGATACTAAATAAGCCTACTTAATTTGGAAACATATGTGCTTCTGTTCTGGGAAATTCAGAGTTGTATTTGTTGAGAATTTATGTCTTTACTTTTGTTTACCTGTCCTTTTTATATTGAGTGGTTCTGTGATTTTTTATCCTTCCTGTGTTTCATCTCTGTGTTTTTTTTTAATTTTAACATTTATTTTTGAGAGACAGAGAGAGATGGAGCATGAGAGGGGGAGGAGCAGAGAGAGACAGGGAGACACAGAATTTGAAGCAGGCTCCAGGCTCCGAGCTGTCAGCACAGAGCCCAACGCAGGGCTAGAACCCACGAGCTGTGAGATCATGACCTGAGCTGAAGTCAGACGCTCAACAGACTGAGCCACCGAGGCACCCTGTGTGTTTCATCTCTTTGTGTTTTTGTTCTATACTCTACAACTTTCCTTAGTTTTCTTTTTCAATTAGTTTTCATCTCAGCCATTGCCAGGCAATCAAAAGCAAATGGCCAGCCTGCACACACAGTGTACCTGCTGAAGCAGCATTTCCAGGAAGAAATTCATGGAGGCAATAAGCAGCATGAATACAAGCCGCCCCATTGTCCATGGCTTTCTGGAGCAATCCATAGAGATCCAAAAAGCAACTGTCAGATGACAAAAGGGGGTGTTGAACCTTGGGTTATAGGGTTTCAAGCTGCAGGATTATGGAAGCACAGCCTCTCTCTTAACATGATCTGCAAACTAGAAACCAAATCTGTGGCTTCTGGCATGTGAGCAAGGGGCAGGAACACCATGTCACTGTTAACAGTTGGGGAAGCACTACCCCTTTACGTAACTGGCATGATGAGGGGCTGGGGGACAAGTGTTAGGGTTGAATAGAATTGATTGCCTTGAACACTGGGCCATAGCTAGTCTCCCTGGGACAGTGCATAAAGTCTCCTCCTTTTCTAGAGGCCAGCCAGTAGCTGATGAGTCTTACCCAAGTTAATCTCTACCTCTCAATTATCATGTCTCAGATTTCTAAGGACTGTTTTTCAGTCTTTGAATGTTCCTTATCTGTAGTATTGTCTTCTTGTCAATGCATGAATGCAATATCTCATTTCTCTTAAAATATTAATGATAGATTTTCTTTACTTGCTTTGGACTTGATCTTTCTGTTAGAAGCTGTCCTCAGATGTCCAGTGATTCTTCATTGCTGAGTATATTGAAGAAAGAGGCACTAAAAAGCAGCTTGAAGCTATGAATCTGTGGGTGAAGTTTATTAACTATGCATTTAATGTGACTAAACCATTTCCTTGGGGAATCCACCCCCCACCCCATACACACACACACACACATACTCAGAGTCAATATATTTAGGTTTTCTTTTTGGGTTGATCACAGTACATAGGGAATTTAATCTTCTTGGAAGACAGAGATCTCACTTCTAGTGTTCGAGGAGCTATATTGCAGAAGTAGGTTGGGAATCTCAGCATTCCGTATATAAATATTTATAAAATCCCCGCAATCCTCTGTTGAATCTGGTATCATCTAGCCCAGAGATGTTAACTCCTTAGGGAGAAAAATTTCAGCATATTTCCCAGGCAAGGAGGGTTAGTCACCTGACTAAATGGAATGAAGAAGATCTGGGGACTTAACTGATTCTGAACAACATTCATCCAGCGTTCCATGTCCTGTACTTCCAGCGGTACCTGATCCAACCAATTCCTGAATCTCTGAGGAATATTCTAAAAAATAATCCAGTCTGCTTCTTGCATTTCCCTACTGAAGGCTCAGGATTCAGTGCTTCCTGTCCATTAACCACATACTTCTTCCCATCATCCCCAATTTTAGTGGTTATACCTCACAACTATTCTCTCTTATGTGCTTAAGCCTTTAAAAAAATAATAATTTCTGTACTTCTGCTTAAAGAAATTTTAGAGAGTTCCCAGAATCTTAGTCAAATTAGTATGAAGAAGAACTAAGATAATTTGTGGAAAGAAGCTAGCACAGTGTCCGACACATAATCATAGTGATTATTATTGTTGCTTTTTTGTTATTTTATTCTTATAAAATTATTCCTGCATGTAAATTATTTTTGTGCAGCTCTTTATGCCTAAATAAGATAAAAAGAAAAGGCCCTGTGAAATTAAGACCTGTGTAATTTATATGACTTATTAAGGTCCCACTGGCGACTGTTCTTAGATTATCTATAGAAGCATGATTATTTAGACTGAGCTTGTAAAAGAAACAGGGTGTGAATGTGCATAACACCCATCCTCTAACATGATGGGAATTCTAGATCTCTGTTTATCATTATCTAAGTAAACTTCTGTATTGGAATCCAGATCTTACTTACTGGAAAATTCTACTGACTCCTTTTGAAGAATGAATTTCCCCATAGAAGTTTAGTACCCCTCCTCCCCACATGTACTACTTGTACAAAGTCAAGCAGTATGCCTCAGGGTGACCCTGTGAGGTAAGCAATCCTACAGTGTCTGTGGGAGTTTGTGCTGATGCTCCCAAAAGCACTTCTTAGTCCTTGTGTGATTTCTGGCCTCTGGAGAATTATAAAACAGAAGGCAATAGGGGAAAACAACAGTTTTAAAGATTTCATGTTTTAAAGCCAAAGATTTCACTAACCTAAGCTTTGCTCAGACCTTTCATGTCCCTCCATGAAGTATATTTTTGGTTATGCCCCATAAACTACTCAAATAATCCATTAAGAGAGCTGTAGAAATCAGCATAGCAAACTATCAGTGAGCTAGTTTAGTTATTCACCGGTTATTAATCTTCTCTGCTCAGGGTCATATTGTCCTGTCTTCAGCATTTTTCACAGTGTCTGTTGATGTCCAGAGAGTTAATGGAGGTCCTGGAATGTGGATACAACAAGCATGATAATCTCTTGACTTGATGTCATTCCATTCAAACTTGGTGTGTTGACCTGGCATACAAACAGGGAGCACGTGTGGTATGTTGGTATTTGTAGACTGTTCTGGCAAAGAAATGTCTATGGACCATGATAATTTCCTTATGATACTTTCACTAGCAGCAAATTGTTTCAAGCATCTGCTATCTTTTTTAGTTGCTGTCATTTTGACTTACTCTTTGGTTTCCTTATAAAGTTGAGGCAGATTTTGTCATTACTTAGAGACCCACAATATTTCTTTGAAGATTTATACAGACATTTTTCTCTAATTAAATTTTGCTCTGCTTTTCTCCAATCTTTAATATTTGGAGAAGCTTTTTGTCTCTTAAAGTTCCTTCAGTTACAACATATGAACCTTGGTACAGTTGAGCTCAGTTTTGATGATGTGATGATGATGATGATGATGATGATGATGATGATGATGATGATAGATAAATTGTATCAAACACTTAAAATGTAGCAGTAGTATTACATACAGAATAGGACAATTACAAGCTAAGAAACAAATTAACTGATTTACAAATTAAGCGACCTATCCCGTAATCAGTCAGCTAGCAAGTGGTAGAGCTAAAATTTGCATCCAGATAGTTCTAACTCTACAGCTCAGTTCCTTAACCTGTAAGAATCTGGTTTTGTTTGTTTTGTTTTTTTGGTCTGTAAGAGCAGATTTCTACCTAGAATATACACCCTGTTGCTACCAGAGTCTAGATAGCAGTTTTCAGTTTTGATCTGCATGGTGCAGGTATCTATCTATATACCTAAAAGAGATTCCTTTACTTAGGATTTCTTTCAACAGAAACATCACTTGTGATCAGGTAGGGTGTTGTCAAGCACTGTAAGGATTTAGACATTTACACGGAATGAAATATGGAAGCAGCTTTGTTTCTGCTAGATTCTTAGTAACAACTAACATTTATTGTGTGCAAGCTCTGTTTTCAAAACTTTATTATTAATTTACTCATTTAATCCTGAAATTAGGAGATATATGCTGTTGTTTCCACTATATCTGGGGAAACTGAGGCACTGAGAAATGAAGTAACTTCCCCCAGGATCAACACAGTCAGTAAGTGGTTGGATTAGAATTAAAACTCTGGAACTCTCTCTCCACTGGTTCCCATAGTTAATCCCTAAACAAAACTGCCTCTCATTCAAGGGGTCCAATTTTCCAATATATAATACTTTGAAAAGAATCTTTGTTTTACTGGGAAATGTTTTAAATCAATGTATTTTTGCTTATTCTTGAGCTGGACTGAACCTTCATTTACAAAGGTGTGTTCCATAAATAACCAAGACATTACTACCTTTGGGAGCATTTGATAATAAAATCTGACTATTCCTTTCTGGCTTTCTTAAAGCTGCCTCTTGTCCTCCTTGAATTCTTTTCTTGCCTTATCAAGCTGGCTTCCATTGAATTCCTGTTTGTTTGTTTTTTTCTCCCTCTCCCTAAGTCTTGAATCCTACAAGTACCTCTGGTTCCAACACATCATGTCATGTCACGTTCTATCATAATAAAAGGAAAATTAGGCAAAGCTCCTTTATACCTAAACGTTGGCAGGCACTCAAACCCCGTTTTCACAATGAATTAAAGCAGGCAGTGAGCTGCAGTCCTATTGGAATGGAAATCAGTAACTTACAGGGCTTTGCAGTCAACCACACTTGGGGTTGAATATTATTTTTTCTCTCTTTAATGAAGTCTATGACCTTGGGAAATATATTTAGCTTCTTTAAGGGAGCCTTGGCATCATCTTTCATTAAATGGTGATAATAATGAGACCTATATCATAGGGTGATAAAGTATAATGCTGGTGATTTATTGAGCACTTATTGTATCAGTAAGTACACTATGTAGAAGGTATCTATGCTGAACAAGAAAGACATGTTCTCTGCCCTCACAATGCTAACATTTCAGGGAGGTCATGAATACAGGTATTTAGCACAGATCCTGGCACATATAAAGACAGAATATACGTAAACTGAAATGATGATATAATGGTAGAGTTCAGCGATCATTGGCCATCATAGTATCAGCACCGCTTCACCAGGAACTTGCAATGATAATTCTAGTCCATAGGAATTAGGCATCCATAGGAAATCTCCTTGTTCTCTATTTTATTCTCCTCATATAGACAGTCTGCCAGATAACCACAAAACAAAAGGGAAAATGTTTAATAAACAGAATATTTAACCACCTGCAAACTTAACCCTTGGTTAGAGTAATAAAGGTAAACATTTTAACAATTTCTATTAAATCATCTGCATTAAGTATTCCATTGACATCTTTCTAGAATTAATAAATAAATGTAACCTCTTCCAACACCAAGAAGAATGGTCATCTTCATCATTATCAAAGAGCAGTATTGTCTCCTTTTATCACCCACCCCTAGAGATGTCATGTTTTCTCTATTCATGTTTTACCTTTTTCTGTAGCTAGTGGTTTAATGATTCTTTTTGTAAGTGCCACCTTTCCAATCAGTTTCACAATTGCTCCTCCTCCTGGTTAATTTTCCAGTGACATCCTTTTCTTTTGGAATGTGCATTTATGCAGTCCTCTGACTTGAAAAGGCAGGATATTGTTGGTGCATGAAGTGTCTTTCGTGTCTTTGGATTTAGCTGCTAGCTTGAAGCATCTGGCAATCGAACATAAGCTCCTGTACTTGAGCATTCATGCTTGAACCAGAAATTACTTTGTCATCTTCACTGGCTTTTATTAAGCAGCCAACAGCTGTCTTAGAGCCATGACTTACTACAGTGAGCTTTTTGCCATAGATTGTCACCCTGTTCTTATCCTCAAAATAAGTCTCTCCTTTTCCCTTCTTTCCCAAGCAAATCTTTGGCATCAAAAGTAACAGTAATAATAGCATCTCACACTCGTGTGGCCCTTTATGGTTTATGAAGCATGTTAAAATCCATTGACCCAGTTTGAATTTCATAGTCATCCTAGGATGCCAAATACCATCACTTCCACATTACAGATGACAGAACTATAGCTGAGAGATGTCAAATGACACCTTGGTGGTTACAAGCCTAATCAGTGGTATCTGGCCAAACCTAGGCTTTGAAGACGCTACATAGATTGTTTTATAAATTTCAACATGCCGATATTTTTAGCAAAGCCGATGTCAACATCAATGCATCACTAAGAGAAGTGTCATTTACTCTGTGAGAAATAATTGCCAGTTACCATTTTTGAGATAAGCCTTGGCCCTCAGCTTTTTTCCGGTGAACTGAATGTTCAGCTGATTTCTGGCCCTGCAGCGTTGTTTGGTAGCCTCCACCCTGGATAAAAATGGCAGACTACTCTACTGGCTGCCATGTTGTGCAAGTGAACATTGTTCACTGTATGAATGGTACTCTCTAGAGATCTTCAAAGTAGCAGGTCCTAATACGGTAGCCAGATGCAAGACAATCTCTTTGAGCCTGTGTGCTTCCCTACCTAATGCAGAAAGAACTCTCATGGGGGTCAATCTTAAGATACAAGAGAATGGTGGAAATGAGGAGAAACTGTACAGTGATCTGCAACTGCAGAGGGCCATGTGCCTTGTATATCTCACCTGCTCTGACAAATAAGTTAATTGATTTTTTTACATGTCTCTTTATGAGTATTGGTCTATTTGATGCTGCAGTAATTTGCAAAACTGTTCACTCTTTTGTACCACAGCTCCGAGAGACACCCTGGGAACTTGGCCTGAGTCATGCGAGCAATGCTTACATCCTTGTTATAACCTAGGCTGGAGTCTTGTCTCCCTATTTTCCCTAATAATTGTGAGCTCTTAGATTCTAATGGATAATCTCTAGGAAGTGAGTACACTTCCTGTAAAATTTTAAAAGATTTATTGAGAAATGGACATTTGGATGTGTGCGCACACACGCACGCACACACACACACACACACACACACACACACACACCCCTAGGGGTTTTTGTGTGTTTGTTTTAATTCAAGTAATTTGTTTCTGGTATGAAGAAGTAGTTAATTTTTTTTCAGTTAACCAAGGCCTAGCCAGAATACTGTTCCTCTTTTGGCCTTTAATAAATCCGTTTCTAAAGTATCTGACCAATTTTTAATGGCTGATCTTCACTCCTCATTTTTAGACAATATTAACACTAGAGTGCTTCACTACACTAATCATCATGGCAAAGCCCAGCTGTCAGTGTAGAAGACAGTAAATGAAGATGAAGAAAATGTGGGGCTTAGGGTCAAACTAACACTGTGGCTTAAATTCCAAGCACTCTTTATGTGGGAGTAGCAAGATGCGACTTAACTATAAATGACTGTATTTCCACTGATGCAGGTTTCCTGACCAGGGTTTTCTATTTTAATATCCTGAAAAACCACAAGATGGAATGTGGCTCCAAAAAAGCATGCCTTTTCACTTTCCAAGAATTCTTTTGTGACTCTGTGCCTTCCTTTTCTGTGTCAGTGTCCTTTATTCACCATATAATCTCTTTGGTGTTTATGGAGCAAAGGACTCTCTTACTCTCTGCCTATATCTTTCTTGCTCTATTTCTCAGTATTTTCTTCTTTTTCTCTCCATGTCTCTGCTTTCCCACTCTCCCCTTAACCCCACTATCTTTTGCATCGATTAGGTCTGAGTTTTAAATTCATTGATATATGTTTAGATTTTTATGTCCCCTGTACCTAATTTAAAAGGCATGAAAACTTGTAAACATCTCTCTAAAAATAAAACAAGTTGCTTTATACTTCTCTGACCCTCAATTGATTTTTTTCTCTCTCTCTCTGGGTCAGGAACTCTCAATAGAAAGAAAAGTTTCTCTATCTCTAGTGTAGAAGACTGGACCAAATGTGCAGTGACCCTCAAATCTACCCCCTAGAAAGTAGTTATTCCCAGAAGAGTGGGTTTTCCAGCTATTTGCCTCCTTCTCCTAAAAAGGAAGAGCACAAACAAAATCTCAATTGAAGACTCTCCTTGTTTTCATCGTCCATTCTTTAAGTTTCATTGAATGTGTATACAGATCACACTCTGTAGAATGCATTGCAGCAGAGAAAGAACCTTCCTTAGTTAAATGATGTCTTCTCTGCCACGTGCACATAAGGGTCATTTCAGCAATTGCAGGGACGTGGGAGCTATTAATAGTTGTCCATTCTGAAGGGTTTCAGGAAAAATTTCACTCAAAACTATAGACAAGCCCTCAAACAAGCTAGTCAGTAGTGACTCAGGCTGCTAGGGTGGGTGGAATTGTTTGCTTTTGTTTTGCAGAAAGCTTTATAAATCAATCCTTCCTGCATCGAATAAAGGGAGGATCACTAATAATGTCTACAAAGGTAGTTAATATCCTCTATTTTAAGCTTCATCTGCTCCTCAGTGACCTTTTCTCAAATCTATAAGCAAAGAAACACTGCTTTAAAATATGAGAATTTTTGCCTCTTTCCCAAGATGCAGAGTCCTTAAACTGAGGAATTTGAAAACATGTAGAAAATTGCTGAGAGGAGCAGGATAAATAGAAAGGAGGGATGCTTTCTCTTTCTGCTGAGGATTCAGCACCACCTACTGACCAGATACGGATCCTTCTCCATGTAGCAAACTATCAATGGGCACTTGGTTGTTACTTTGCGTGTAATGACAATGGAAGGCATTGTCTGTGGAATTCATTGTCCTTGCCTCAAGGTGTACATTTCATTTCATTTGTAGTTTAGATAAATATTCTCTTACCTTGTATCAGTAGATGCAACCAGATGTCCATCAGGTATAATAATGTATTCCTTTAATCAGCAAAAACCTCATTATGCCATTCTTATGCATTATCTATGATAAGATTTGCTTTATTTCACTGATACTAATAGGCTTTCTTTGGGATCCTTTTGCTCAGTGACTCATAAGGGAGAGTTACTCATGTATAGTAGCTGAAGGAAACAGACCTGTAATCCCTCCTTCTCAAACAGAAAGAATTCTAATTATTATTTGATGAGGTTTTGCCATGGTTGAAAAATACTTGTGGTTCCAGTTTATCACTTTTTTTTAAATCTTCTGTTATAGGGGGGAAAAGGTCATAGAGTAATTTTAATTATACCTTAACCTGAACATACAGTTGATTTGTCAATGAAAATCTTTTCCAAGAGTCTGTTTAGGTCATTTCTTTTCAATCATACAGAAAGCCTCACAAAGAAAATGTGAGAGGGTAAATTTAGCATATCCCCCTCCTTTGTTATGGCTTGCTGCTTTACTTTTCCTTCATAGAGTAAGCTTAGACTGCAGAAAGTTCTTCCCATTCGCAAAGACATCCCAGCTGAGAAACCCTCCGACTAAAACATGGCACAAATCCCAAACTCGGGTGTTTGCTTTCCCTGATGGTAGGTGAAAATAAGAGCAAATGGGTTGACGATGAATGATTTTAAGACATATTACAAATGCTTTATTGAAAAACAAAACAGGGGCGCCTGTGTGGCTTAGTTGGTTACACACCGACTTCGGCTCAGGTCATGATCTCACGGTTTGTGAGTGCAAGCCCGTGGGGCTCTGTGCTGACAGCTCAGAGCCTGGAGCCTGCTTAGAATACTTTGTTTTCCCTCTTTCTCTGCCCCTCCCCTGCTCGTGATCTCTCTCTCTCAAAAATAGATAAAAAATAAACATTAAGAAAAACAAAACAAGACAAAACAAAACCATATTATTAATAGCTGTAACCGGTTTGGAGACCTGAAAGGGAACCAAGAGCATCTGGTGTCCGCAAAGCAGGCTTCATAATGAAGTAGGTGCTCTCTGACATGCATCTTGACCAGCAAATCTCCTAGCTTTGATTATCATTTGGCTGCTCATCTCCCAAGAACCTCTACTTGGCCACTCTCATTTGGCTTCTGCATAGCAGTTTCCATTTGTGGCAGTCAAGCTTATTAAACAGCTCTGCTTTGTGTTTTTTCCCTCGTCCTTAAAAATAGACCGGTAAGCATTCTGCTCAGGGGTGCTTTGTAAATTGCTTTACAAAAGGCTTCTGTTTGTGCTCAATCCAACTGGGGTCAGAATTTGCCTGTGTTTTCTTCTGATGTCATTTGTCAAGTTGCACAACTTGTTCAAAGAACCAGGTCACCATATTACGTGGCAGTACTTTTTGGCATGAATTGATTAAAAACCTTGACTCATGAAAGTGCCCTGTGCCATTGCTGTGTTTTTTCCAACTACCTCAAAAGAGTAGATTTTCTTTACTTTTTCAACTGGTTCCCTTTCCATTCTTCATACAACAAATCATATTTTGTGTTACCAAAAAGAAAGGTAAGATAAACAAAGGGGAAAAAAGCCTATGTTGAAGATTATTTTAATTTTCACATTGTAGATATAGTTGCTCACTAGA
The DNA here is from genome assembly GCA_017311185.1 of Proteles cristata cristata. Lineage (NCBI taxonomy): Eukaryota > Metazoa > Chordata > Mammalia > Carnivora > Hyaenidae > Proteles > Proteles cristata. The sequence continues at coordinate 2,363,244 of JAESUZ010003687.1, read as the reverse complement.
AAACAAATCTTAATGAGAAATAAATGTCTAAAAGAAATCATACATATCTAAAGAATTTCCAAGGGAATAATAATTTATAACCAAAACAGAGTGGTGGAAACAAATACTGACTATGTAGCTACCCTTTGTTATCTAGATGATGATACATTGAATATATATTATTTCATCAGCATATTTGGGCAGTTAAAACTGTTTATGTCTAAAGTCACGGCCAGGATCACAGCTTCTACTGGGAAACTGGGGGAGAGGAGGATTCTCTATGCAGATTAAGAACTTTTTTTAAAATTTTTTTTATGTTTGTATTTATTTTTGAGAGAGAGAGAGAGAGAATGAGTGGAAAAGGGGCAGAGAGAGAAGGAGACAAAGAATCTGAAGCAGGCTCCAGGCTCTGAGCTATCAGCACAGAGCACGACGCAGGGCTCGAACCCATGAACTGTGAGATCAAAACCTGAGCCGAAGTCAGACCCTTAGCCAACTGATCCACCTAGGCACCACTAAATTTTACATTTTAAATACTAAAACAGTCTAAATCCTATCTCCCCTTCCATTCCATTCTCTTACTTTCCTACATCACTTCCCTTCCCAGCACAGGGGAGTCTGCATAGTAGCTCAAGATACAGGGCAGTAAGGTGGATTAGAGAACTGTATGGAGGCATGGATCTCTGAGACCAGAATCCCAGAACATGGAATAGTTTTGAATGTGGGTGCAGAAATGCTGGGCAGAGGGGACAGTTGACAAAGTTGGGAATTGGTTAGGCTGAATAAAAAATAAGGTGATTAAGCAAATAAGTAAGTGGTTTTTTATTTCTTTTATTTTCATTTTTAAAACTTTAAATCCCAGTGTAGTTAACAGACAATTTTATATTAGTTTCCAGTGCACAACATAGTGATTCAGCAATTCTGTACGTTACTCAGTGCTCATCACATAAGTGTATTCTTAACCCCCTTCACCTATTTCACCCATTTCCCCCATCCACTACCCCTCTGGAAAAAAACTCCATCAGTTTGTTCTCTGTATTTAAAATCCTGTTTCTTTGTCTTTTTCTTTTTCCCTCCTTTGTTCATTTGTTTTGTTTCTTAAAATCCACATATGAGTAAATTAATCTGGTATTTGTCTTTCTCATACTGACTTATTTCACTAGCATTATACTCTCTAGCTCCATCCATGTTGTTGCAAATGGCAAGATTTCATTATTTTTTATGACCAAATAATATTCCATTATATAAATAGATACCACAACTTCTTTATCCACTGATCTATCAATGGACACTTGGGCTGCTTCCATAATTTGGCTCTAGTAAATAATGCTACAATAAACAAAGGGGTGTATGTTTCCTTTTGAATAAGCGCTTTTGTATTTTTTTAGTAAATACCCAGTAGTGTGATTGCTGGATTGTAGGGTAATTCTATTTTTAACTTTTGGAGCAACTTCCATACTGCTTCCTGGCTGCCCCAGCTTGCATTTCTATCAACGTGCATGAGGGTTTCGTTTTCTCCATATTCTTGCCAACACTTGTTGTTTCCTGTATTATTGGCTTTAGCCATTCTGACAAGTGTGAGGAGATATCCCATTGTAGTTTTGCATTTTCATGATGATGAGTGATGTTGAGCATCTTTTCATGTGTCTGTTGGCCATCTGGATGTCTTCTTTGTAGAAATGTCTGTTCATATCTTCTACACATTTTTATTTCTTTTTGGGTTGTTGAGTTGAAATAAATAAATGTTTTGAGGATAAAATCTAGAAAAAATTGCAGATGTATATGCATGTGTATTATACGTGTGTATGTATATCTGTGCCCTCAGTTCTTTGGCTGAATGGGCCTAGAATCAATAAGCACATGATGTCCACATCTTGATTTCTCAAAACCATCTTCCACTATAAAGAACCAGTCCTTCCTGCAGAAATTGCTGTTTTTGGCATTACAGCAAAGTTGAACATGTGCCTGGAATATCTTACTGGGCCAGAAAGTAAGGAACCATTAAACAAATGAACAAAATGTCACGTGGACACAGGAGCCAGCTTTAAAGGACTCCCACTGGCCAAGATGGGGACTATTTGAGCATCAAAATAAATAACAATAGTAATGTATTGCAACCCATTGAATAAAGTAGGAAGCCAAGAGTAAACAGATGAATGAATGAATGAATGAATGAGAGAGAAAAGTTCTCCCTTAAAGGAAAATGTCATCCAGTACATGTACAAAGAATGATGGAAACAGACTTGCCATTTAGCAACCATCATAGAGGTGGTTGCTTCAAGCAGGAATATTTAACGGATCCTAAGCCTGTGGGTAAAGGTTTGATGATTGTCAGAAAATTGGTAGTTTCAGAATACCTCCTCAGTAAATTTTAATCAGTTACATGGAGGGAAAATGTTCAATATGAGGCAGAGAAACCAGAAATACAAACATGACCAGATGATCAGGGTTCAGATCATCAGTGTGAAGATGAGTTCATATCACATCACCTGATCCAATGCACTTAGAAGATACACCATGGCATTTTAACATTGGTCCTGCTGAGAATATACGATCTAAATCAGGTCATGAGGAACATCAGATAAATCCAAGTTGATAATCATCCTACAGAATGTAAGTTCTATGCTCTTTAAAACTGTCCAAGATTTGAAAGGTAGGGAAAGCCTAAAGAAATGTTCTAACTTGATGGAGTCTTAAGAAGCATGACAAATTCGGGGCGCCTGGGTGGCTTAGTCGGTTAAGCGTCCGACTTTCGCTTGGGTCATGATCTCGCGGTTCGTGGGTTCGAGCCCCGCGTCGGGCTCTGTGCTGACTGCCAGCTCAGAGCCTGGAGCCTGTTTCAGTCTGTAACTCCCTCTCTCTCTGACCCTCCCCTGCTCACGCTGTCTCTCTCTCTCTCCTAGAAATAGATAAAACATTAAAAAAAAAAAAAAAAGAAGCATGACAAATTCAACAAGCATTCCTGGATAAGGTCCTGGACTAAAATATGAAGAGAGTCCATCTAACTGGATGGAGTCTTAAGAATCATGACAACTAAAATAATCACACATTCCTGGATAAGATCCTGGAGTGAGAATGTTAGCAAATTTTGAATAAGATCTAAACTACAAAATGGTGATGTATCAATTTTGAGTTCCTTATTTGGAGAGTTGTGTGCTGGCAGTTAGGAAAGTGTTCTTGTTTGTTAAAATACATGCTGGAATGTTTAAGGGTGATGCGATCTCTTTTCTGTAGTTACTTTCAAAGGGTTAAGAAAAAGGCTAAAGATAATGAGTAAATATTATATATTATAGATAATATCATGTTTATTATATATCCTCATATGCAAGAAAGAAAGGAAAATAAATAAGCAAATGCAGTAAAATATTAACACTGGAGGGGTCTGTGTGAAGGTAAAAGAATTCTTTGTATGTCTGGCAACTTTCCTGTAAATTTGAAATTATTCAGAGATAAATTATTCTTAAAATAAATTGCTTTTTTAAAGGATGAAAAAATAAACCCTCTATGTGTCCTTAGAGACAAAAGTCAGTAATGAACACAGAGGAAGAGCCAGAGTATATACAATGAATGAACCCTTAGGTGGCTCCTTTTTTATGTTCTATTATGTAAATAATAAGAAATATAGCATAATACCTTCCCAATCTATAGCTCGTCAAGATTCAGGGCCTTATTTTTATCATTAATCAATACCACTATTCACAGATTGTCAACAACTTATCTTAACCAACCCTGATGAGTAGGTACAGAGCTAGGCTCCAAGGATTATAAAAGTGTAAGATCTGGTCCCTGACCTCCAGGAACTTGATTGTAGGGGAGAAACTGGATATATGTAAATGATAGTCTTCAACAATGCTCAGACTTATTGTTGAAGAAATAGAATAGTTAATGCTGACAAGCTTTACTGAAGGAAAGGATCACCAGTGAGTAGGGTTGTCAGGGAAGCATCTGCCTTTAGAGCGATATTTATCCAGGCTGGCAGACCTTCAGTGTAACCTGACATATCTTCTCTAATGGTGCCTACCTCTACTTAAATACTTTTGGAAACGGTGATTCATGCTTTCCTGAGGCAGCCCATTTTCCTGTTTAAAAGTTCAAATTTTTGGAAAGTTCTCTCTTCTATGGAACCAAAATATACCTCTTTGACCTTGTACTTTAGGGCAACACAAAATAAGTTTAGCTTATCTTCTGCCTATAAACCTTTCACATATTTGAAGACTACTCTCATGTCTCCTCTAATTTCTCTTTCTGGTTCAAACATATTCCATTATTTTAGCTATTGTAGATTTATTAGGTGCTTCACTACCCTAGGTACACTAATCTGCCCATGAATCCAAAGGCTGTTCCTAGTGAGCTGTGGTCTCATTTAATGTAGAAATACAATGGAACTTTTACTTTTCTAAGATGGATTACCACATGCTATTTGTGCAATGTAAGATCGCATTGGCTTTTTCTTGGCAGCCTCACAGACCCTGTTGACACTGAAATGTTCTAGTCTTTTCCACATGAGCTGCCATTCCATTCTATAGCTCGCCAAGATTCAGCTTGTACTTTTATAGCTGATTTTTTTAAGTGTAGCCTTTTGCCTTTATCTCCATTACATTTCATCCTAAATGAAAAGAGTTGGCCCAGCTTGAAATCACTGTGAATTTTGAATTTCATCTCATGTTAAGGGTATTCCTTTTAGATGTGTGTTTAAGTTCATCAGACACAGGTTTTCTTTGCATTCAATAAATGAGACCAACTAAGACAGTGGAAATTTATCCCTAGGATGCCATCTCCAGTTTTATTGTGAAAATTAACTGACCATCTTTGTTGTAGTATTTAAGTACAAATGTCTCTCTGGCCATTCCCCCTTGTGTCATTTGAGGTGGGCTGTCAGCTTTGACTACCTCGTGGTTCTGAAGAATCCCATTTTTAAAATTCCATCTATAAAAATTAGTATAAAAAAGAAGATACAACCTAACTAAAAGCCATCATCAAAACCATTATAGTAAACAAATTCACTAACAAAGGGAAAAATGAAGAGGAATAAAACACACATTAAGTACTTTCCTGATAGTCACTAAGTGAATATCTTGGCACTGTGAGTGAAAGTATTTATCAACTGAAATGAAGAGTTGGTATTGTATAGGGAAAGCAAAATCAAAATAGAATTCTTACCATGTGGACCCACAAGTACTTGTTTTTACAAATAATAAAAGCCCTGGATCAGAAAGCTTTTCCATCAACACTGAAAGTCAGAATATAATATGACTTGTATAATAAGTATTGTAATTTATGCATCTAATTGTTAACCTAATCATTAACAGAGTTGTATATAATTATGTCTCTCATGGTTGTCATGTTCTTTAGAACAAAGCATTTAGTTTACTTTCTGTCCTCTGTCTATTATAGAAAACAATGTAGAACATATATATTTTTTTATTTTATTCTTGGGGGGGTTTAAACATTTAGTAAATATATACATTTCAAACATCCATCCTCTGGCATTCTGAATTTATCATTCTCTGCAGGTTGAACCAACCACAAGCAATGAAGTTTAGAGGTGTTGTTGATCATATTTATTGTTGGTATTTAATTATATCCAAATTCAGACATCAATTCACATCTTGAGTCCTAATTGCCTTTGAGAGTTCTATGCACAGAACAATAGCTGGAGTGACTCTTCAGAACAGAAGTCGTAAATACAGGTTCTTCCTGATCTTGATGAATTAAAACCCAAGGAGGGGAGACAGTTTTTTGTTTTGAAGAAGCCGTCTGTTTATTTGTGTACAGCGTTTGTATTCAAATTTAAGGAAATTAATCAAAAAGCATCAGAATTCACAACACAGAAAACAAGAGTACTGAACAGGCATACGATTTCAGAAAACCAAGTAGATAATGAGGTTTCAACCTCTTTAGTTTAATCTTCTCTAGTCCCAAGGAGACCTCTCTGGTGTGTGTACACTGCATGACTTGCTTTGCATTGATTCTTGCTACTTGAGGGCTCAGAACATGAATCGGTGACAAGTGCTAAGTTAATGAATTAGCAGCTGTCAGCACAGACTGTACCAGAATAATCCTTGATTTAGGAACTTCTCTAGCCCTTGGTTAACAGGCAACTGAGTTCACTGATAATAAAATCTGTCCCCAATCTGTACACGTGCATAAAGGGATGAAGATTTCTTTAGGAAACAAATGTCAATTAAAAATGTGAGCCGGAATTGCAAAAGACTCTAGGCTTTGAAATATGTGCCAACTCCTTGTTGCTCACCCAGAAATTGTCAGAAGATAGGGAGCAAAGACATTTTTAAGGTCTTGAGCCTGGACATTTGACTCTGCTCTCAGAAATCTGATGGGTAAGCTTAGGGCCAGAGCCAGCATTTTAGGCATAAAGTCATCACTACTTTTTGTACCTTTTTAAGGCAGTAACTTCATTGCTCTTGGAGTAAAGCCCTCTGAAACTGTCTTCACCCCACAGCCTTCTCAGAATTTCTTCTGCATTTAATTCAGTTCACTATACTTAAACAGGAGTACAAATTGCTATATTATGCCCTTAGACTTGTTCTCTGGATGATTCCTGAATGGATATCATGTTTTCACCTAAATGAAAGGAGACAGCTTTGCACAATAGATAGTTCCTTACCCGCTGTTAGGCATCAGTTTTCCTCATCCATTAAGTAGAGATGATGATAGTACCTATTTCTTTTTTTCTAAATTTTTTTTAACATTGATTTATTTGGAGAGACAGAGAGAGAGAGACAGAGCATTAGTGGGGGAAGAGCAGACAGCAAGGGAGACACAGAATCTGAAGCAGGCTCCAGGCTCTGAGCTGTCAGCACCAGAGCTCGATGAAGGGCTCAAACTCACAAGCTGCAAGATCATGACCTGAGCCAAAGTCAGGTGCTTAACCGACTGAGGACCCAGGTGCCCCCATAGTACCCATTTCTTAAGAATAAATGAAATAATCCATGTAAAGTATTAATATGGTGTCTGGATGTAAGGGGCTCAGTTCATTATTATGAATGTTTCTCCCACATTGTCTTTTATATCTCTTTTGGTACCAAGACATGGTTATCCATACAATACACACTACACGGGAGCGCCTGGGTGGCTCAGTTAAGCGTCTAACTTTGGCGCACGCAGGTCATGATCTCATGGTTCATGGGTTCAAGCCCTACATCAGGCTTTCTGCTGACACCTCAGAGCCTGAATCCTGCTTTGGATTCTATGTCTCTCTCTCTGCCCCTCCCCAACTCGCACTCAGTCCCTCTCTCTCTCTCTCTCTCTCTCTCTCTCTCTCAAAAATAAATAAACATTAAAAACATTAAAAAAAAACAATATACACTATACAATTGGTGGATGATAAAACAAATGAATGAAGGTTCATTAAGATAAGAATCTGAGTTGTAAAATCAGTAGACAGCTAGTTAAAGGAAAATTAGACAACATCTTGCCAAATAAAAACCATACACACATATGATTTTAACCAGGAATTATTCATTCCAGTCTCCATTTATTGGTGAGGAAAATTTAAATTTAAATGTGAGAAGTATTCTAAGATGCTTTGCTCTCTATTGGTTCTCTCATTTTAAAATCTCAATCTGTATCTATATATGCAGGTCAATTAATCCATAGAGCAAATTTTGATTATGTGACTTGTAAAGACTTGGGTTTTAAAATAAAGGATTTTCCCTCCCATTACCTCTTAACTGGCAATATCTGCTTTTATCTTCTCATTTCCTGGACATCACTCATACAGCTGTGACCAAAAGCACACCAATCCATTTATGATCTTTTCCTGTTTTTGGAATACAGCAAAATTATATTTCAACTGGAGATTATAATCTGTTTATGGGCACAGACTTTCCTTTTCTAATGACTTGAGATGTTCCCTTTCCATGGTTTTATAACAGGGCAGAAAAACTCTTTAAATACTCTCCTTAAAAAGGAAGTTTTAGTGTGTGTGGTAAGAAAGTAAGACTCATCGAATGTGTTCTATGAGATATGCTTTCAAAATTTCCAGCTGAGATTTTAATTGAGGAGGTACTCTTAATAAATATATACCGCACAGCCTGAAATACAATCCTGTGAATACTGAAGGATATTAATCAATGTTCTTTCATTGTTTTGTTTGCTTTTGATTTGTCTACTTTTTTTAAAAAATTGTTTTAATGTTTATTTTTGAGAGAGAGAGCACAAATGAGGGAGGGGCAGAGAGAGAGAGGGAGACACAGAATCTGAAGCAGGCTCAAGGCTCTGAGCTATCAGTACATAGCCCAATCCGGGGCTCAAACCCACATACTGTAGGATCATGACCTGAGCTAAAGTCAGATGTTTAACCAACATCTGTTTAACCCAGGTGCCCCTGATTTGTCTTCTTTTATTTTTCACAAATAGTTTATTGTCAAGTTGGTTTCCATATAACACCCAGTGCTTATCCCCACAAGTGCCCGCCTCCATGCCCATCTCCCGCCTCCCCCCCACACCCATGAGTCCTCTGTTCTCAGCATTCAAGAGTCTCTCATGGTTTGCCTCTCTCCTTTTCCCCCACGATTTACCCACTTCTTCTCCCCCATGGTCCTCCATTAAGTTCCTCCTAATCCTCCTATACGTACAAACGTATGATATTTGTCCTTTTCTGCCTGACTTATTTCACTAAGCATAACACCCTCAAGGTACATCCACGTTGCTACACATGGCCAGATTTCATTATTTCTCATTGCCATGTAATATTCCATGGTATAGATAAACCACATCTTCTTGATCCATTCATCTGTTGATGGACACTTAGGCTCTTTCCAGGTTTTGGCTATTGTGGAGACTGCTGCTATGAACATTGGGGTACATGTGCCCCTATGCATCAGCATTCCTATATCCCTTGGGTAAATTCCTAGCAGTACTATTGCTGGGTCCTAGGGGAGTTCTTTTGTTAATTTTTTTGAGGAACCCCCACACTGTTTTCCAGAGGGGCTGTACCAGTTTACATTCCCACCAGCAGTGTAGGAGGGTGCCCGTTTCTCCACATCCTCGCCAGCATCTAGAGTTCTCCGATTGGCTCATTTTAGCCACTCTGACTGGTGTGAGGTGGTATCTCAGTGTGGTTTTGATTTGTATTTCCCTGATGAGGAGAGATGCTGAACATCGTTTCATGTGTCTGTTGGCCATTTGCATGTCCTCTTTGGAGAAGTGTCTGTTCATATCTTCTGCCCATTTCTTCACTGCATTGTTTGTTTTTTGGGTGTGGAGTTTGATGAGTTCCTTATAGATTTTGGATGTTAATCCATTATCTGATATGTCATTTGCAACTATCTTTTCACATTCCGTTGGTTGCCTATTAGTTTTGTGGATTGTTTCCTTTGCCTTGCAGAAGCTTTTAATCTTGATGAAGTCCCAACAGTTTATTTTTGCTCTTGATTCCCTTGCTTTTGGGGATGTGTCAAGTAAGAAGTTGCTGCGGTGGAGGTCAAGGAGGTTGTTTCCTGCTTTCTCCTCTAGGGTGTTGATAGTTTCCTGTCTGACATTCAGGTCCTTTATCCATTTTGAGTTTACTTTCGTGCATGGTGTGAGAAAATGATCTAGTTTCATTCTTCTGTATGTTGCTGTCCAGTTCTCCCAACACCATCTATTAAAAAGGCTGTCTTTTTTCCACTGGATATTCTTTCTTGCTTTATCAAAGATTAATTGGCCGTATACCTTTGGGTCCAATTCTGAGTTCTCAATTCTATTCCATTGGTCTATGTGTCTGTTTTTGTGCCAATATCATACTGTCTTGATGATGACAGATTTGTAGTAGAGGCTGAAGTCTGGGATGGTGATACCTCCCATTTTGGTTTTATTTTTCAGTATTACTTGGCTATTCGGGGTCTTTTGTGGTTCCATACAAATTTTTGGATAGTTTGTTCTAGTTTTGAGAAGTTTGCTGGTGCAGTTTTGATTGGAATTGCATTGAATGTGTAGATTGCTTTGGGTAGTAATGACATTTTAACTATATTTATTCTTCCTACCTATGAGCATGGAATGTTTTTCCATTTCTTTGTGTCTTCTTCAATTTCCTTCATAAGTTTTCTATAGTTTTCATCATACAGATCTCTTATATCCTTGGTTAGGTTTATTCCTAGGTATTTTATGGTTTTTTGTGCAATTGTGAATGGGATCAGTTTCTTGATTTCTCTTTCTGTTGCTTGATTATTGGTGTATAAAAATGCAACCGATTTCTGTACGTTGATTTTGTACCCTGTAACTTGGCTGAATTCTTGGATCAGTTCTAGTAGGCTTCTGGTGGAGTCTGTCAGGTTTTCGATGTGTAGAGTATCATGTTGTCTGCTAAGAGTGAATGTTTGACTTCCTTTCTGCCAATTCTGATGCCTTTGATTTCCTTTTGTTGTCTGATGACTGATGCTAGGACTTCCAGCACTATGTTAAACAGCAGTGGTGAGAGTGCACATCCCTGTTGTGTTCCTGATCTCAGGGGGAAAGCTCTCAGTGTTTCCCCGTTGAGGATGATGTTAGCTGAAGGCTTCTCGTAGATGGCTTTTATCATGTTTAAGTAGGTTCCTTCTATCCCGACTTTCTCTAGAGTCTTTATTAAGAAGGGTTGCTGCATTTTGTCAAATGCTTTTTCTGCATCTATTGACAGGATCACATGATTTTTATCTTTTCTTTTGTTGATGTGATGGATCACATTGATTGATTTGTGAATGTTGAACCAGCCCTGTAACCCAGGAATGAATCCCACTTGATCTTGGTGGATGATTCTTTTTATGTGCTGCTGGATTCGATTTGCAAGATCTTGTTGAGGACTTTTGCATCCGTATTCATCAAGGATATTGGCCTGTAGTTCTTTTTTTTTTTGCTGGATCTCTGTCTGGCTTGGGAATCAGAGTGATGCCGGCTTCATAAAATGAGTCCGGGAGTTTTCCTTCGATTTCTATTTTTTGGAATAACTTGAGAAGAATTGGGATTAATTCTGTTTTAAATGTCTGGGAGAATTCCCCAGGGAAGCCATCAGGTCCAGGACTCTTATTTGTTGGGAAATTTTTGATAACTGATTCGATTTCTTCACTCGTTATGGATCTGTTCAGATTTTATCCCTTCCCATGTGAATTTTGGTAGTGAGTGTGTGTTTAGGAATTTGTCCATTTCTTCTAAGTTGTCCAGTTTGTGATAGAATTTTTCATAGTGCTCTCTGATAACTGCTTGTATTTCTTTTTTTTTTTGCAAACAGTTTATTGTCAAATTACTTTCCACATAACACCTAGTGCTTATCCCCACAAGTGTCCTCCTCCATGCCCATCCCTCCTCCCCCCCACATCCATCAGTCCTCAGTTTTTGTCAGCATTCAAGAATCTCTCATGGTTTGCCTCTCTCCCTTTCCCCCACCATTTCCGCCCTTCTTCTCCCCCTTGGTCCTCTGTTAAGCTCCTCCTAATCCTCCTATACGTGCACACATATGATATTTGTCCTTCTCTGCCTGACTTATTTCGCTCAGCATAACACCCTCAAGGTCCATCCATGTTGCTACACATGGCCAGATTTCATTGCTTGTATTTCTGAGGGGTTGGTTGTAATAAGTTCATTTTCATTCATAATTTTGTCTATTTGGGTGCTTTCTCTTTGCTTTTTGAGAAGCCTGGCTAGAGGTTTGTCAATTTTGTTTATTTTTTCAAAAAACCAACTCTTGGTTTCATTGATGTGTTCAATTGTTTCTTTGGTCTCTATGTTGTTTATTTCTGCTCTGATTTTTCTATTTCTCTTTTTCTGCTGGGGTTAGGGCGTTCTTGTTGCTCTGCCTCTAGTTCCTCTAGGCGAGCTGTTAGATTTTGGACTTGCGTTTTTTCTAATTTCTTGAAATAGGTCTGGAGTGCAATGTTCTTTCCTCTTAGGACTGCCTTTGCCACATCCCATAGAGTTTGGATTGTTGTGTTTTCATTTTCATTTGTTTCCATATATTTTTTAATTTCATCTCTAATTGCCTGATTGGCCCATCCATTCTTTAGTAGGGTGTTTTTTAACCTCCATGTTTTTGGAGGTTTTCCAGACTTCTTCCCATGGTTGATTTCAAGTTTCAAAGCATTATGATCTGACAGTGTGCATGGTATGATCTCAATTCTTTTATATTTATTGAGGGCTGCTTTATGTCCCAGTATGTGATCTATCTTGGAGAATGTGCCATGCACACTTGAGAAGAAAGCAAATTCCCTGGCCTCAGGATGTAAAGTTCTGAATATATCTGTCAGATCCATCTGGTCCAATGTGTCTTTCAAGTCCATTATTTCTTTAGTGATTTTCTGTCTGGTTGACCTATCCATTGCTGTAAACGGAATATTAAAGTCCCCTGCTATTAGCACATTCTTATCTATAAGCTTGTTTCTGTTTGTGGTTAATTGCTTTAGATATTTAGGTGCTCCCATACTCGGTGCATAGACATTTATGATTGTTAGTTTTTCCTGATGGATGGACCCTGTAATTATTATGTAATGCTCTTCTTCATCTCTTGTTGTTGTCTTTAGTTTAAAGTCCAGTTTGTCTGATATAAGCATAGCTACTCCAGCTTTCTTTTGATTTCCAGTAGCATGATATATATTTCTCCATCCTCTTTCTTTTAATCTGAAAGTATTTCCAGTCTAGAATGAGTTTCTTGTAGACAGCGTATAGATGGATTTTGTTTTTTTATCCATTCTGCTACCCTATGTCTTTTGATTGGGACATTCAGCCCATTTACATTCAGTGTTATTATTGAAATATGTGGGTTTAGAATCTTTGTTCCTTGCAACATTTCCTTCAGAGTGTCCCCCTCAGGATTTCTTGTAGGGCTGGCTTCGTGGCGACAAATTCTTTCAATTTCTGTTTATTTGGAAAGGTTTTTATCTCTCCTTTATTTTGAATGACAGGCTTACTGGATAGAGGATTCTTGGCTGCATATTTTTTCTGTTCATCACATTGAAGATTTCCTGCCATTCCTTTCTGGCCTGCCAAGTTTCAGTAGGTAGGTCTGTCACCACTCTGATGGGTTTGCGTTTGTATGTTAGGGCCTTTTTCTCCCTAGCTGCTTTCAAAATTCTCTTTGTCCTTGTATTTTGCCATTTTTACTATGATATGCCATGCAGAAGATCGATTCAAATTACATCCGAGGGGAGTCCTCTGAGCCTCTTGTATTTCAATGTTTACTTCCTTTCCCAGGTCAGGGAAGTTCTCTGCTATAATTTATTCCAGGACTCCTTCAGCACCTTTCCCTCTCTCTTCCTCTTCTGGGAGTCCTATGATACAAATATTGTTGTGTTTGACCGTATCGCTGAGCTCTTGAACTCTTCTTTCATGTTCCCGGATCAGTTTGTCTCTTTTTTTGTCAGCTTCTTGGTTTTCTATAATGGTGTCTTCTGAATCACTTATTCTCCTTTCTGCCTCTTCAATCCGTGGATTGGAGGCCTCTAATTTATTATGTGTCTCATTTATTGCATTTTTTAATTCTTCTTGGCTATTTTTATTTTCCGTGTTGTCTGTAGCCATTGTTTCTTTGATGTCCCCTATGCTTTTTTCAAGCCCAGCTATTAATTTTATGATTATTATTCTAAAATCTTGTTCAGTTATGCTGCTTACATCTGTTTTGAGCAGTTCATTAGCTGTCAATTCTTCTTGGAATTTCTTTGCAGGAGAGCTCTTTCATTTCGTCATTTTAGTTAGCTTTCTGGCTCTTGTTAGTTTTAAAGACTTGTTTTGCTCTCTGCACCTGTGAGTGCTGCTGTATCCAAGAAGACTCTTTGACTGTCCAGGGCCTATCCTTTCAGAGAGTGTTTTTTGAATGGTAACTCTTGGTCTGTGTTGTTGAGACCTTGGTTATTTTATTTTCCTACTTGTAGTGATATTTGGGACTCTCCATCTTGTGTACTTTGGCTTGTTTCTTGAGGTAGCCCTGGAGAAAAAAACAGACAGACAAACACAGGAAGCAGGGGCACACAAACGCACAGACAAATCCAACTAACATGCAAACCGAGAGGGAAAACGAGAAAGTTAAGAGAAAAGACGGAGGAGGGAGAACGAATAATAGAGAATAAAAAATACATAAAAGGGTCAAAAAGAAGAAAAGAGAAGGAAAAAAGAAGAAACCCGATGGACAAAGAATGGTTCAAAGCATATAATCGGATTTCCCAGCTACAGTTAAATAGCCGGTTGTAGAGTCTAATTACTCCTGAGAGAAAGAGATGAAAATGTTGGTAGGTGTAGAATTTACATCTACAGAATGGACTCGTTGTTACTGTTTAAGCAAGCCGGTGACCAGAGTTATTCAGGTCAGTGTCAGGGAAAAGAGAGAAAAAAAAAAAAAAGGGAGGAGGGCAGCTCTCTAGCAGGGATGGGCGTGGTGTGATCCAATGCGTCAGGCGGGAGTTCTGCCTTAGCGATTGTGGGGAGGAGAGTGGCGGGGCTTCAGTCCCTTCTTGAACCAAGCGCTACACCTCGCTTTTTTGGGTGTGTAAACTCCGTATGGCAGGTGGGTGGCGCTCTTTAACCCAGGCCAGGCTAGTTTCCAAGTCCCAATCCGCACGCCCGACTGAAATTGCGGTAGACACGACCTCACAGGCAATCCCCTCAGGGCAATTCCAAACCTCTTGCCTAGCCCTGCGGGTGGAGCCAGAAGCCACTGCTCCCTTCTCCTCTGGTAGGGTTGGCAAGCATGGGCAGGGATCTGCCTGCGGGGCACGTCTGGGCCACTGGAGAGAGGGAAACCAGGTCTCTCTGTGTCTCGTCACCTGAAACATGAACTCGCAGGCAAATCTCCCAGTTTTAAGCTCTTTGCTTTCTCTCTAAAGTTCCAGCCAGCTAGGAGCACAGAGGTACTCCCATGGCCCCTCCAGGAATCCAGCCGAGCCAGGAGTACAAAGGAGCGGTGCCCGTGCGCGCGTGCGTGTGCAGGCCCTCCAGGACAAGTTGGCATGCAGGGATTTGGCGTGCACGGTCCTTCTGTGCCCCAAGCAGAGGACCTTCTGTTTCCTAGCGACAGGGACCGTATCTTGAGTAGTTTGGGACTCTCTCTTTTTCCCCTCTCACTCCCCGCAGAAGGGGATCATCCCCATCCCTCCAGTCTCCGATCCCAGCCCGATTTTATCTTCCCCAGTTCGCACTCACGTTAGAAGGCTTTCTCAGTGGATTTGCATCCTTTCTCTCCCAATCTCTTGGGTTCTGTAACATTTCCTATGGCTTCAGATCTTTTCCGTGTGAGATATGGGGGCAATTGCAATGCACGGAGCTCCCTACTTCTCCGCCATCTTGCCCCTTCCCCTTGTCTTCTTTATTATGATTTATTTGGTGGTTTTGTTTGGTTTAGTGCAGAGAAACTTCTGGAATATGGCTGAATTCAGAATTTCATTCTTTAGGTACTTATACGACCTTTATATTTAACTCAGGTTGCTTTTCACCATTGTACTCTCTGACAACATTTATGAAATCATGTTGCAGTGAAAAATAAAAGATCACTGGCATGTGAATGTAGTATTGGAGTCTATAAACTGTCTTAGCTAAACAGCCCATATCATTTTCAATTAAAATCATAATGTGAAGGGTAAATTTAGAAGCGAATTTGTTCTTATTTTAAAGATGTAATATACAAATATATAGAATTTTGTCAATGAGTCCATTATAGAATTTTAATATTATATTTATAACAAAATCTGCTAAAATGTCTTAGTTTTAAATAGGTTGAGACTATAAGCTTAATGGTACAGGGGACCTGGGTGGCTCAGTTGGTTAAGCATCCAACTTCAGCTCATGTCATGATCTCACGGTTCGTGGGTTTGGGCCCTGCATCGGGCTCTGTGCTGACAGCTAGCTCAGAGCCTGGAGCCTGTTTCAGATTCTGTATCTCCCTCTCTCTCTGACCCTCCCCTGTTCATGCTGTCTCTCTCTTTGTCTCTCAGAAATAAGTAAAACATTAAAAAAATGTTTTTAAATAGTACATTATGCAGATTATAAAAATGTGTCGCTAAAGAAATAAACCTATATCATAGTAAGCAGAGGAAAAAAGGAAAATCATATGTTTATCATGTTTACAATAATGCAAAACAGAACAACTAAAAAACTCTAATCCAAAAGACAGAAGGAAATTATACCAAAATGAAAATAGAGGTTTATCTGTACAGTAAAAGAGTAAGTAGGATTTGTTTGGTTTGGTTTGGTTGGTCCCTTCTTTTAAGTTTCTTGAACTTTCTAAATTTCCCATACTAAACATTTATCATTTTTATGATACGGAGAAAACAAGCCAAACAAACTTGAAATTAACATGGCTTTTTCCTGTTTGTACTCAACTGAATTACTGCTTTCCAGTGACACTGGAGAGATATGAAAACCTCTTTAAAAAGGCAATTTCCGAGCAGGACTGCCAGAAGTAGGCCCTTTCGTGAGTGTCTTCTGAGATCTAACCTCAGTGCTCCCCAGCTGAGTTTTGTTGCTCTGTGAAGGTTCACATAATGAGTGTTTTCATCTTTTCATATTAAAAATGACCTCCTGGCCTGAATCTTGGCTTCCCAGATGACTGAGGTTTGCTGGTCACAGCCTAAGAAAAAATAAAGCAAAACTACTTAGTGTTTCATCCTGCTCTTGGATTCTACATTTTATTTCCACGCAAGCTCTCAGGCTTTGTTGTCTGTTTGCCTTTGTTTTCACCCTACAGATCCAACAAGGGTGATGGTCCCCCCCTCCAGTATGGACGTGACTGTTGGAGAAAGTATTGTTCTGCCATGCCAAGTAACACATGATCACTCGCTAGACATCGTCTTTACCTGGTCATTTAATGAACACCTGATAGACTTTGACAAAGATGGCGACCACTTTGAAAGAGTCGGAGGGGTAAGTATTAATATCAGACTATCTACAGGAAATTCAGTATGCAACTGCTCTTCTCAAAAGTGACTCACCTTGTTTAGACTAACTTGAAAAGAAATGTAAGGTTTTTCTTTGATCATTTTATTCAAGGACCTTATTTTAGGAAATTCTTGGTTAATTCCTGCTCCTTGTTGCCTGATCACTGTGGCTCCACTTACTGAGTAACCCTGTATGGCAGTCCTCATATCCCTCACAGCAATGCTATAGGCTACTTATTCTGTACTATGTGTGAATTAGCAAACTGAAGCTCTGGAGGAGTGTATGGCTTGCCTTGGCCCCAAAGCCCTATATTGTGGAACTTACCTTTTAACTTCAAATCCCAGGCTCTGTGCCCCAAGCAGTATCCTATATCATGGCACCCAGTTAAGAAAATATCTTAAGGATACTTTACTCATGTGTTTTTAGGTGGCTGATTAAACTCCTCTTGGAGCCACATCATTGCAATATTAGGGCTCTCTTTCTTGAATCTGAAAGTCTGATCAGAATATTTATTCTCCAGGTAATTTTGAATTCAAATGTTTGAATTTTCAAAATGCCTTACTTTACATAAAAATACATATTACCATTAAACAAGATGAGGTTAAATCTGGAAACAATTTGTATTTATCACAATTGTTCTTAAAAAAATTTTTTTGGGCCTACCACACCCCAAATGTAATTCTCACTAGTGAAGAAGTTTCACTCTGGCTGCCATTCTTATGGAGGGCCCAACAAAAAATAGCAGAAAATAAGAATGAGGCTACAATGTGAAAAGCCCTCCCCAGCCCCTGTCATAAGAATCCAACGTGCCCACTTCATTTTGCCTCACCTTGCCCTTATGTTGAGAATAAGTAGGCTAATGTTTATAAAATTATCCATATGATAGGTTGAGGGTGTGTTTTCTATTCAACCATGTATACTATTTATGTTAATTACATTCTTGCTGCCTTTCTCAAATGGTATCTTACACAGAACACCAACAATGATTTGAGCATTTTCTCAATTTTCCCAAAGATCATCTATAACTACTACTATTTTAGATACATAGGAGATAAGTTAGTTTATTAGATCAGTGGATGCCCTGGGTCATAAGAGATTCCCTCTTGGAACCCTGGTTGGGAAAGGCTGCATGAAATTGCCAATATTAAGCATTCTGTATTTCTTTGACATTATTCAGCTTAAAAACCAAGTGGGAGAGATATTAATTTCACAAGGGCATTGAAGGTATTCAGTACCTTCAGGTCTAGAAAAGTGCATAGCCCAATGCCTATCACAAAAGAAGTATTTGATACATTTTAATAGTTGTGCTAATTGAAGGAAGAGTAATATTGATGTTAATCACAGGAAAGTATAAATTGAGACAACTTTCATAGATTAAGCAGAATATTCATTTTCATACTAAGACCAATGTCTTGAGCAGGAGAGATGCTAAAAATATTATCTCCCAGAAGGGAGCAGGCACCAACAATTAGAACAGCTGTCTGACTGATGGAAATAAATGCCCTGCCAGTCAGACACATGAGGACTTTATGCTGGACTGACTGCTTATCAGCCAGGGCTGAAGCACAGGTGGAAACACCCCTAATGGAGTCAAGCTCTAATGACCACCTTTTGTAGAGAGCTCTATCTGTGGAGCCATTCTGGTTAGCCTTTCATATGGGAAATGCTTATCTATTCTCTGAAACTCATGTTAACACCAATCAGCTATTGCTCATAAGTGCAAAATTCAGAAAAGCACTACACATTGTGAGCAATAAGTATATTAGCTACCAGAATCGTTAATGTCTGTAGAGGTAGGACTTGACCATAGAAGAGGTAAGAAGGCAATTCTGAAGTCAAGCCAGGTCAGCGTGGAAATGATGCTTGGTAGAGCCAGCATATAGCAGGTTTTGGAAAAGTTGTTATTTCATTGTCCTTTGACAGCCTCCAAGTGCTCTGTCGGGAACAGAACAGACCACAGCAGGGGAAAATAACCTGGTGCTGTTTTGTTCACTTTGGTAGGAACATGAATGTAGATCTCAGTAAGCTGTTTGATCAGGATGACTTCAAAGGAAAAGAGCAAGTTATGGTGGTCTCATTTTGTGAGACTCTTTCCTCAATCCTGACTTTATTTTTTTCTTTGTTTCAGTTTTATTTTTAAAAACACAACTCTGGTCAAAACTGTAAATAACGACAGCACATTCTGTTAATACTTTGCTGTACTCTGAAATTTCCAGGCTATAACTAGTCTTTTCGACCCTTAAGCCCTTGGTGAATAAGATAGACTCTTGGTACCATGTACACATTTCTTTAAAACAAATACAGCTTTCTACCGTACCTGCACATGCCCCTTTGTGAGGCATATTTTTATTTAAACCTATACTCAAGAGTCCTAACAAGTGAAATGTCTTAGGTAAAGAAGTACTAATAATGGTAGTGATGCTTCCTTATATTTGCAGAGTGCCTAATGATTATCAAGCACTTTCATGTATATCAGCTCTTTAATCCTCACAGAAAACCTGTGAAATAGGGTAGCAGTTATTATCCTATTTTACTGAGCAATTATAAAACTTAGTACAATCTGAATGAGAATCCAAGTGTTATAAATAAAAGAGCTTTCAGGTAAAAAAAAAAAAATCACAGCTCTCCTTGAGTTAGATTTAATACCTTTGACGTCATCACTCATGGTCATCAATAATACCAATTTAAATGTACTCTGAGCTTCACAGTTTTCAAGATTTCACATAAACGTATGGTCTCATTTGATTCTCACAACTTCACCCAGTAGGCATTGCATCCTTCTTTCCCAGGTCAGTGACTTAATACCCAGAAACTTTCATGAAATCACAGCTCAAGACAGCTGAGGACCGACCATCTACTCTCCCTTCACTGAATGCTGGAGCCTCTCTTGTAAACCTGTTTACAACTATTGGCAGTTCCATGTCTTCCATTGTCCTGGATAAATTTGGGATGTGTTGTTCTAGAACAAAGGGAATTAAGTACACCTTATTTAGAATGAGAATAAGATCTTTCTGGATGGTAGAATGGCCTGACTTTATGGGTTCACATCCCAGCTGTCCCATTTACTACCTCAGTGACTTTAGGCAAGTCATACAACCTCTTTGTGCTTGAGTTTCCTCATCTGTAAAGTAAGGATAACAAGAGCGTGGACCTCGTAGAATATGTGAGTATTTAGCTTTAATATATGGCTCCCATGTTTAAATGCTGTTAAGCATTATCCAACATTATTGTCATTTGGAAGAATTAGCAATAGGGCCAAAATAACCTATGTTATCTTGTCATCCATTGGGAGGTTAGAAGTAAGCATAGCTTTCTGAATCTGACCTCTAGGGAGCCCTTACACGCAAGCCACCTGTTTTCCAAGCTTTTGATTAACCAAACTCCAAGGTGTAGTCATGTTCTTTGGTTAAAATGCCACCTTTGCGATAACCTGCAGATCCATCTTGTCATATTTATTAAAAGTACCATGATGGTGAATGAGTAGAAATATTTCTCTGGCACACAGACATCCATACTGGGATGTAATCAGTCCTATTCATCTGCTAATCAAACTTGCATTTGGCATTCCAAAAACAAATTAGCAGCATTCCACGCTAGGTGATCTAGATTTCCTTAGAGAGTCTGGTCCTCATAATCTTTTAATTCAAATCTGGTAGTAATCAAAATGCTGGCTATGAGACAGAGTTGTGCAGTAAAATGCAGATGCCTCCAAATGTGGACTTGCCTGCCCTTTCTAAATATAGAGTTACAAAGTATTGGAGTGCCAGTGAAGGCTGCAGGCTGAGGGCATATCTGAAGTTACCCACAGGACTAGATTGAGAGCCTCTGTAAGTAAGTTTAAGTGCTTCCAACATCAGTGGCAAACTGCTCCAGAGACGGAGAAGCCAGACACCTGAGGTCTTGTCTAAGGTGTGTCCTGAAAATGTTGGCATTCTTATCTCTCACGCAGGCTCACATATTTTTAATAGGCTATGGCTTGCATCACTAATGTTTTCATCAGCCAGTGTAAAATAAATCCATTAGTCACAGTGTCCTTCATGTGATAATGATATTTAGAGCTCATTAAAAAGTAATTGTAGCCACTTTCCCCTACTTTATCAGCAGGATTCAGCTGGTGATTTGATGATCCGAAACATCCAGCTGAAGCATGCTGGGAAATACGTCTGCATGGTCCAAACAAGTGTAGACAGACTGTCTGCTGCTGCAGACCTGATTGTAAGAGGTATGTGGAATTTTGGTGTCTGTTCTTCAAATACTTTTGTGATACCTACTGATGCACAGATTTCTAAAAACCTCCCCACTTGA
Organism: Proteles cristata cristata; assembly: GCA_017311185.1. Classification (NCBI taxonomy): domain Eukaryota; kingdom Metazoa; phylum Chordata; class Mammalia; order Carnivora; family Hyaenidae; genus Proteles; species Proteles cristata. Next base: position 2,342,127 of record JAESUZ010003687.1, on the reverse strand, counting down.
GAATTATAGAAGAAAGTCAGGTAGCAGCTGAACATTGTAAACAGTGGTTCACAGCCTACAGAGGTTCTGTGTGGACCTCTTTCTCATAGGGAGATCACCAGAAAATGCAGAGCAAATCCAGTTACTCCACACTGAAAATAACTCCTGTGAGTGCCCCGAGTGCCCCGATTTATGGCTGTGGGAGTTGATATGACCTTCTAGAATAATTTTGGATTAACAAAAGCAAATAGTTTAAAGAAGGATCAGACTGTGCCTTTTGATGTTTCATCTGGGCTAAGCCAAATTAGTGATTTAGGGCACTGATATAACAGTGGCTTCAGAAAAATCACCAGATTTTCTCAGTTCCTTTTTTTCCCTAAAGTTAATAGTTCTATCCAGTTTTTAAAATATGCCTTTAGAGGAACTGCCCAGGACGTAGTAAATAAGCTGGGGGTTGATGACAAATGACGAAATGACATTTGTGAGATTTTCTGAGTACTATCAACATGGCCTAACTTCACCCTAATGGCTCCAAAGGGCCTGCCTGAGTCCCACGGAACCAATTTATAAAGGAACAGAAGTAAATGGAGGTTTAAGAAAGATTTAAGTTGATATATTTTGAGAGAGAGTGAGAGCACACACATGTGCAGAAACAGAGGGATAGAGAGAATCCCAAACAGGTTCTGCCCTGCCAGCACAGAGCCCGGCACAGGGCTGCATCCCACAAACTGTGAGATCATGACCTGAGCTGAAATCAAGAGTCGAGGCTCAGCCAAAGAGGCACCAAAGCACCCCTGAAATATTTTTATACTGAAATTAAAATCTTTGGGAAGCAGGATATGTACCAGAATCAAACCAATGCATGCCCAGGACTTTTCTAAAGTTTTAAAAGTGCCTTTTGATGTTTCATCTGGGCTAAGCCAACTTAGTGATTTAGGACACTAATACAACAGTGGCTGCAGAAAAAGTATTAAAAGTGAAGCCAAATCAGAACATCAAAATAATCTCTTGTCTAGCACCTCCTTCATCTGAACCCTAACCATTGGTGTTTAGGAATCCCTGGCCAGCAGAACTTGAGTGCAAGAATATAAAACTTCAGGGGAAATTAGGTGTGGAGGCAGGGTGAATCTGAGTGCAGAGCGAACAAGGTATTACGGGAAGCGACAGAAATGTTGCTGTGCCCTCTAGGCATAACCTGAGGGGGCGGGGGATGTGTGGGAGTTAGCAACTTAAACTCATTGTCAAGAGAGGTTAAAGAAAAATAGCTTTTCCATCCTGTCTGCTTTAGTTCCTCTTTAAATTGCCTACAAAAACCTTTCAGTAGGTAATGGTACAGATAAGAGTCAGATAAGAGAGAAAACAACTTACAACCTGGGTTGAGCTGCCCATTGAATAACTTATAGAAACGTGTTTATTTCCACTTTAAAATACATGAGAGCTGGTCTGCTCTCCCCCTGGGGACAAAAGAATTCTGTTGCTGAAAATTTATCCTCTATTTAATTAGGATAATGTTCAGATCAGCAGTTTAAACACCAATAAATTAGACTAATAAATATTTAAATCAGTAATACTTGAAGTTCTTAAATGATATTGTATACTTCATTTCACAGAAAATAACATTAAATACCAAGAGGAATTTGCAGACTTAGTCTAAAAGAAAATCTAGTCTAATCAGTTAATAAGGCCAATAAATTAATATGCCATTTTAAACCATAATCTTTAGTTTTATATCCTTTAGCTCTGCTCTTACAGCTTTTATGAATATTACAGAGAGGATGCAGAAATGCGTTTCACTGCCCTATAAGAGGTTTTTGTGTCTGAAACTGGGAAAACTGAGTCTTGGCTCCAGCTTCCTTGACTCTGATACTTACTTTATTTAGTCTGTAGCACTAAGGGCAGATGGAAAGGCCCTTCTTCACCGGGAGAGGAGCAGATCGCTGTCCTCACACCAACATTCCCTCTTCTGTTGCTTGTGACAGAAACATCTGTGGGCCCCTGGCCATGTGAACATTTTGTTCAGAGAATAAACATTTGCTCATTTTGTCATTTTGAAAGAGGGGCCCAACTTCCCCAAGACAAAGCTGGTAAACATTCTGTGAGGTCATCTCTCCACACTAGTCAAGAGCACAGAGTCAACAAAGCTTTGAAAGTACCATCTCACCTCCAGTGGCCAAATTCACACACCCTTTCACTTCCTTTATTTGGTTGACAATGATGGGCTCAGATAATTCCTATCAGTTTGATTTATTGAGGAGTTTGGAGGGGAACACTTTTGTGTTTGTGGCACTTTGACTTTAAAGGCCATCAAAAGAGCACCCATTAAAATGGAGGAGTGGGGGGGGCGCCTGGGTGGCTTAGTCGGTTAAGCATCTGACTTTCGCTTAGGTCATGATCTCGCGGTTCGTGGGTTCGAGCCCCGCGTCGGCTCTGTGCTGACTGCCAGCTCAGAGCCTGGAGCCTGTTTCAGTCTGTGACTCCCTCTCTCTCTGACCCTCCCCTGTTCACGCTGTCTCTCTCTCTCTCCTAGAAATAAATGAAATATTTAAAAAAAAAAAAAAAGATAAAATGGAGGAGTGGGGCATGGATCTAAGATAAGAAAGCTGGTGGGAAATAAGAAGACGATACTGTCTTTCTGGACTGTATCCGGTTAATCAGGGTTCCAAAGACCAAAGTTTGCCTCAGCTGTATCCAGGTGGCATTAGACTGACATGTTCAAATGTTACCATGGAAAATTAATCAGTTTTAGCATACAGATTTCCAGACCTTTCATTTAGGAGTAGGAGGGAGAAGCTAAATTTAGTCTCACCTGCGGGTCTATAAAAATGATTTTTAAAAAAAGAAAGAGAAAGTTAGGGCATCCTAGGAAGGGTATAGGAGTGAATCTCAGAACCAAGTCTTACTTCAGGAAGTTACATTGAACTTTTCAGCACTCTACTAGACATCTCTTTCTTCCCTGCCTGGTAGCTTGGCCCAGTAGTACTTAGTGGTATATTTGACTGCTCTCTAGGGCTGAGCAAAGCCCTCCTGGGAATATCTCCTTAATCCTGTCTCAGGGACGTGAGATGTGTCATCCTGTCTCCCTCACAATCACCTTCCTTCCTGAAGTAGTCAATTGTGCCTTGCCACAGATGCATTTCACTGCCTGTTGGAGCCTTTCCTTTTGGAATCTAAGACAGCTCTGGGTCTTTCCTTGGGCTGTGTTGATATTGTGTTTGCCTACTCCTTTCCATCCCTCTGCTTATTTATGATTTCCAAGCCTTCATTTAAAACTGATTTCCTCTTGTCTCCATGGTTTAAGTACATGAGCAGAAACAATGAACAGCAGGAAGATAAGTGGAAAAATATAGGTATGACTTATGGAAACTGCAAATGAGAGAGAGTGTTTTGATTCCAGCCCAGTTTTGAAGTTCCGTTGAAAAAGCCACAGTCTGGTGATCCTCTTGAGCACTGGCCATTTTCACAGCAGTCCTCTCGCATACAAGCATGTGTTTGCATATGACACGGGGCAGGGGCAGGGTTGGTAATCACAGCGCAGCAGGAATGGGAATGCCGGAGCAGCGCTGCCGCCCCCAGCACTCTAAAGCACTCTCTGCTCAAATCTGCACTCTCGGTGGTAGAAATGACCATTTCCAGAAGACTCTCATCTTCATTTATCACTAGTCTATCCACAGATAACACTGCCTGACCCATACCAGAAACCTGTAAACATATGACAGATTAATGAATTTGGGCTTCTGTGGTATCCCAATACTCTCTCCTAGCATTTGGAACAAATATTCAATTTTAATTCTTTGTTTACCTAGTTTTTTGTTTAGTATACAGTGAGCCCCTAAATAAGAGGGGCCGTGTCAGGGCGCCTGGGTGGCTCAGTGGGTTAAACGTCTGACTCTTGGTTTCAGCTCTGGTCATGATCTCACAGTTCATGGGTTCAAGCCCTGTACTGGGCTTCGTGCTGACAGTGTGGACCCTGCTTGTGATTCTCTCTCTCTCTCTGTCCCCCCACCCCTATCTGTCTCTTGTGCTCACTCACTCTCTCTCCCTCCCTCCCTCAAAATAAATAAACTAGGGAGGGAAGGAGGGAGAGAGGGAGGGAGGAAGGGAGGAAGGAAGGGAGGGTGGGAGGGAGGGAGGGAGGGCCATGTCTCATTCATCTGTAGTTCCAGATGTGCTGGGTACCCAAAAAAGTATTCAAAAAGGAACTGACAAGTGATAAATCTACGAGTTTGTGAATAAATGGTTGAATGGATCAGCACTGCCATCAATTAAGCAATCATTTGTTTGGACATTTGAATACACTGCTCCTTTCTGAGGATCTTGCTCTTTCACAGGTCCCCCAGGACCCCCAGAGGCTGTGACCATAGATGAAATTACAGATACCACTGCTCAGCTCTCCTGGAGACCTGGACCTGACAACCACAGCCCCATCACCATGTATGTCATTCAAGCCAGGACTCCGTTCTCCGTAGGCTGGCAAGCAGTCAATACAGGTACCATATTGGATGCCTGGTGCTAGTCTTTCATAGGGGCTTCTGAAACTCTGCATAATGGACAAAACACTGTGGCAGTGCCACCATCTAGGTTCTCATTCACACACAACTACAAATGTTTCCTAGACCTCATCCAATGGTATTATCATTTATTTAATATTTTTCTTTATATCAGCTCTTGATTGTTTGTTTGTTTTCTAACTTGTCCTAAGCAATAATGTCTATGACATGATAGAACTGTGTGTTGGTTATATTTTTTCTTAACATACGTAATAAAATCCATTAGTTGTGAAAAGAAAATGCATCAATCAGCTCATTACTTAAAATTATCTGTGTACTACTAATGATACACTTTGAGAAGCAGTGGATTATGCTAGCCAACATAACCTTTCTAAAGTTGATACACTGTTCTCAAAAATAATAATAACTAAGGACTGCCTAGAGCCCCTTGACTTGTTGCCCATTTTTATTTAGATGGCTAAATTTGGGCATGGAGAGGTGTGAGATTTTGTTATATTAAAAAATATGTCTGTGATGCCTTAGATGTCCTGGGCACTGGCTCAGCATGTGCCACCCTACACCCTCAGGTGCAGGTAACCCGTTGAACCCCACTCTTGATGGGGATCAGGGATTGCAATCATCCCCTGATCGAGGGGAATTGAACGAGGAATTCCCAGTAAGTACAGGTCATAAACATGCATTGATTAAGACCCCGGCCTTTGTACACGTTGCCTGTCACTACTACAGATTGGATGGTTTAGCGAGGCCCTCAGATCTGCCTGCCAGGCAGGCCCATGACCTGGCAGAGAGGAGCACTGAGAAGACTGTCACACTTGAAAAATAAAGGAATGTGAATTGACCATACCATCCCTGCCCCTCAAAATTGACTCTTTTTGTTATTTTATCTAGATTTCATGTGAGGAAAAATGGACAAACAAGTAGTTTTTGCAAGCAAGATACACACTTTTCTAGTCCTTAAGTGTTGGCTGTGTGACCTTGATGTTTTGAGATAGAAATACATGGAGTGAGACAGCAACATGCAGAAGAATGAAACTAGATCATTTTCTCACACCATGCACAAAAAAAGAAATACATGGAGTGATGGGCCTGGTTCTCTGCAATTCAGATGAATCATATTGATTTTAACAACCTCATTTTTCTTTTTTACTTCAGCTTATCCAACCTCAGAATGGGTTTGTGTGTTCCAGCTCATTGATTTTTTTCTGAATCACAAGAGTGCTTAGGAAAAAAAGATAGGCAAAAATCTGGAAGTTAGGGGATCATTCTGGCCCTGACTCTGCTAATCAGGAGATTGCTATACAACTATACATCTTCCTCTTCTGTTAAATGGGCATGATAAGAATTGTTTATGACCCAAAAGAGAAATGATTGTGAAACATTTTTTAAAATAGGAAGTGCGACAGAAATATAATGAAGGAAAGGAGGAAGATGAAGATGCTGCTGCTGATGATGATAGTGATGGTTAAAAAAGCACACTAGAATTTGTTGAACCCTTGCTATTCGCTATATGATATGCTCTTCTAAGTGCTTTCCTTGGATTTTTCTCAACAGCATTGTGAATAGACATTATTATAGCCTCATTGTACGATAGGGAAACCAAGGCATGGAAAGGTTAAGCAACTTGTCCAAGGTCATTGGGCTACTAGGTGTGTTGATTCAGGTTTAGAATCCAGATAATCTGACTCCAGAGCCCTACTCTCCACTGTTGTAGGCTAGGACTGTGTGAGTATGGTGTAAGGAAGCTGGCAGCCACTGAATCCTAGTGATCAGTGTGATGGCCTCAGCTTTGCCACTGGAGACCTCCCTTTGAGTCTCCTGGGCCACAGGGGAAATCTTTATTTTTTTGTTGTATTTTGTTTTATGTTTTTTTACCCACTGTGGGGCTTGAATGCATGACCCCAAGATCAAGAATCACATGTTCTAGTGATTGAGCCAGCCAGGTGCCCCTCTCATGGGAAATCTTTATGATAACAAGTATAAAACTCAAAAAGTTGTTCAGTGAACATGGAGGCAGTGTCCAGAGCTTCATTGCTGATGGCATCAAACGGTGAGCCATGTCCTCCTGGGAAGGAGCCCTTGTCCTGTCCAAATACTAGTGGGTGAATATTATCAAATTCTCCCTCTCTGCCTTTTTTGTGTTCTTTGTGGCCATTCCTTTTAGGTTTACAGATTCTTTCATGAGGTATGTTAGTACAGTTCACTGGCAGCAGTATTACAGGGTTGTAGTAGTATAAATTCATTGTTATATTAAGTTATAGAGCTTGGAACACACAGTTAGACAAAGGAGCAAATCCAGTGCAATCTTGAAAGAGTAACGATCTTTATAAGGTGCATTTTCCTCATTTATAAAAATAAACACAGCAGTTTTACTTTACCCATAGAATGATTGTAAAAGTCGAACAGTGTGCCCAATACTATATGGTAAATGCTGAAAAATGTGTTAAGTGATAACAGTAGTGATTACAGTCAAGTGCTTTTGGGTCTTGAAGATTGTAATGTCATCTGATGGTATCTGATTTGAACTTGTTAGTTTAATAGAGAGAGTTCTGGGATGACTTCCTTGTAACAGCTGTTGTACAACTAGTCTCAGACCACCTGCAATGCCCCACACACAGTAACGGTAATCATGATGGATGGAAGTTCCTTTCTGCTTAAGATGGAATCCTGTAAAACATCCCCACCTTTTGATGCCTTTCAGTCCCAGAACTTATTGATGGGAAGACATTCACAGCAACTGTGGTGGGCTTGAACCCTTGGGTCGAGTATGAATTCCGCACGGTTGCGGCCAACGTGATTGGGATTGGGGAACCCAGCCAGCCCTCGGAGAAGCGGAGGACAGAAGAGGCTCGTGAGTAGCATCCAGAACAAAGAGCATCTGTGCCAGTGGCTATTATTCCTTAGGAAAAGGCTTTGAATTCTTCCTGCTCTTCAGCCCTAATGAGGCTCTGTATTAGTACCCCCTTCTCTGGAATGATTATAATGATCAGAAACCAGGCCTGCAGCTGCTCAGCTTATTGAGTTTCAGTCAAGAGTTAAGTTCTCGGGGCGCCTGGGTGGCTTAGTCGGTTAAGCGTCCGACTTTTGCTTGGGTCATGATCTCGCGGTTCGTGGGTTCGAGCCCCACGTCGGGCTCTGTGCTGACTGCCAGCTCAGAGCCTGGAGCCTGTTTCAGTCTGTGACTCCCTCTCTCTGACCCTCCCTGCTCACACTGTCTCTCTCTCTCTCTCCTAGAAATAAATAAAACATAAAAAAAAATTAAAAAAAAAAAAAGAGTTAAGTTCTCATCTTTACTGGGTCTCCTTGTACAGGGAGAGACACTCTGTGCTTAGTTCTTCCAAACACCAACTGTTTCTTCATTGGCTCATTTGTCACCAAGATTCTTCAACCAGGATTTATTTTTTTTAATGCACACCCCACATTTCAAATGAAATCAACACACAGAAACCACTAGTTGCAAAGAATACATTCTTCACAAATATTCAGTAAGATTTTTTTCTTGGTGTAAACCATTACTAGAAGCTAAGATTCAGAACACCCTGCTCATTCATACAAGCCCAGTCAGCAGTGTAGTATGACCCTTTGTATTCACAGCTTAGAATGAGCACATGGAGAGAATAATATGAATTCATCTACGTAAGTTGTATATTTCCTTCTCTCACATAAAGTGGGAGACTGAGGTGTGGGTCTTTGTAGAGTCCCCCAGCTGTGATAAGGCCAGACGTTTGTTGAAGGAATAGCAAGGTCCTTAAGCAAATGGGAACTCTGACCCTACTCTTGGACAAAACTCCATCTAGATCTATTTCATTGGCTTTAACCAAGGGAACACACCCAGACACCACTGGGGTCTTTCATTTCCATGATGATAATGTAGCTAATTCCCATGCTTCGTCCCCCAACCCTCAAAACAGTAATTTAATTAATTCCTCTCAGCAATCCTGAGGAGGAAGCTAGCCTAATTTCCCCTCTTTTACAGAGAAAACTGGGGATCAAAGATCTTAAGCACAGTGAGCCAGGGGTCAACCTATGTCCACCACTTCCTTCAGCACCCAGCTCAAAACTCACCTTCCTCCGAGAAGCCATTAGCCCAACCCTACTCTGAGCAGCCTGCTACTTCAGAACGCCACTGCACTTCTCCATTCTGTCTGCACCGTATTGTTCTTTATTGTCAACATTTCTCTGTATGTTCTGCATGTGCTCTCTACCTCCAACTAGATTGTAAGCTCTGCACGGGCAGAGTACATATTGTCTGTCTTTTGTGTATCACCACATGGTTAATAAACGCCTACCCAAGCATTAGAACCAGAACCTCCGTCCTTTCCTCATACCACTGAAGCTCGGCCTCTAGGGATGGAGCTGAACATTGGTCAGACATGCCACATAACTTGTGTACCTTGTTAAATGGGAAACAGGTAACTAATGGCAATTTCCTTTGTATGTTTCACTTCTTTAAGCTGAAGCTTTGGGCCGCTTGACCACATTGTTTCTGATCTCAAAAGACAAAGATATGTTTAATCAAAGTATTTGCTAAAAGTGAGTCACTTCTGGCAGGCGACCTTCCTGCCTCTGATTTGCTTTTACCACCTGATATGACTTGTTTTTCTCTCCTGCACAGTCCCCGAAGTCACCCCAGCTAACGTCAGTGGTGGTGGAGGCAGCAAATCTGAACTGGTTATAACCTGGGAGGTAAATGAATCATGGAACAAAAGGAACATACATTAGTCTAGGCTATTTTATTTTTTCCTCTTTTATTAAACAAATATAAGAAATTTTCTCTTCTCTTTTCAAGAGCTAGAATTTATTTGAGTGCAAACACTCCCTCTTACGTAGGGAGTGTCTAGAAAGAAAAGCTGGCGCTTGCCCACAATTGTTGAGTTAAGGTTTAATTTGATTTAACACAGAAAAAACAATCATGAAATGGAATACTACACAAGAAAAAAATATATATGTGTGTGTATACATACATATATATATATATATGTATGTATACACACACATATGAATGAAGGCTGGTTCAAAGAAAACCAGTTTTCCGTTCTTCCTGAATTGATGCATGGCCAATTGATTTAAGACGTCTGGCAACACTAGATTCAGTGTACCAGCACAATTTCCTGGCAATTGGCCTTGCTTCTGGAGCCCTCTTTTATAAGATAGTTTTTAAACAACTTGGAGGTAGGTTAGTCACCAATTTATTAAAAATTTGATTTTGAGAGAGGAGATTAGAGTTTTAGAAAGGGTTTTTAATGCTTTTGAAAGACTCCAGACATTAGCGCCCAAAGTTAAAAAGCTCTCGTTTAACCAGAGTCCCAGCAGTGAAAGAAATTGCTCACCCCCTCCGGCCTCACTCCTCAGTTCTGAGGGGGAAAGATCTTTCCTGAGCCAAGATGGTCTTCTTCAATGAGATCTTTTGTCTGTTTGGCACTGGAGGAAGATTCTTATCAGACGGTACATGTTGGAATGTTGTTTTCTAGATCACTGGTCCAATGACTTTCATTTGAAAGAACTTTAGAGCTGGGTCTCCCCCATCAAGAAGCCAGGCTCTCCACTGCAAATTCTCATTGGGGTTTTTATTTGTTTGTCTATTTACCCCTACTTCAATACCTCATCCGTAGTAAAGGCAAACTGATGGCAAGCCCCAAACCTAACACTCTTGACAAAACCCAGAGTAAGATAGGTGGGGAAAGATATATGTGTAAGAATGTGGGAGGTAGGGTAAAATGAAGCAATTTTAGCATTTGAATCAAACTGCTATGATTTCTGAAGACAACCTCCCTTCTTTCCCAGACGGTCCCTGAGGAATTACAGAATGGTAGAGGCTTTGGCTATGTGGTGGCCTTCCGGCCCTATGGCAAAATGATCTGGATGCTGACGGTGTTGGCATCAGCTGATGCCTCCAGATATGTGTTCAGGAATGAGAGTGTGCGCCCCTTCTCTCCCTTTGAGGTTAAAGTGGGCGTCTTCAACAATAAGGGAGAAGGCCCCTTCAGTCCCACCACAGTGGTGTATTCTGCAGAAGAAGGTATGGCTTATGCTACCTATATATGTGATATTTGTTCAATTCTAAGATGTTGCTGATTTTAGGCCTGGAGTGTTGCCAGGCTCTCCTGAATCTTAGTCCAGTCAGTTGGCTTCCCTTTGTTCTTTTGCTCTTATTTTCATTATCGGGTGACTAGGACTCTCACCTCTGACAAATGCTAATTTAGAAGGATGGGTAGTATGGGGCACCTGGGTGGCTCAGTTGGTTAAGCATCCGACTCTTGATTTGGCTCAAATCATGATTTCATGATTTCATGAGTTTGAGGCCTGCATCAGGCTCCATGCTGACAGTGTGCAACCTGCTTAGGATTCTGTGTCTCCCTGTCTCTGCCTCTCTCTCCACTGCTTGCTCCCTGTCTCTCAAAATAAATAACATTTTTTTAAAAAAAGATGTTTAAAGGAAGGATGTGTGTTAAAGGATTTGCTAGCTATGAAAACTTGGTGCTTTAACTTAAGGAGTTCCGGGTTACTTCCCTTCCACCTACCCCCAAATTTAGAAAACAAAGACTTTGTCTTTACCATTTCTATCACCACTCCCTTCCAGCTATTATTGATAGCTCTTCTATAAAAAGAGGGGTTAGGGTCTTAATCACTAAGGGCTGTTATATAACTATGGATTATTTGCTCCTTATAATTTTACTTAATTTTTGTTAACGTGTGTGGGGTTTTTCGTTTGTTTCTTTGTTTGTTTTGAGAGACAGAGCATGAGCAGGGGAGGGGCCGAGAGAGAGAGGGAGACACAGAATCCAAAGCAGGCTCCAGGCTCTGAGCTGTCAGCACAGAGCCCAGCATGGGGCTCCAACTCCCAAACTGTGAGATCATGACCTGAGCCAAAGTCAGCACTTAACTGACTTAGCCACCCAGGCACCCCAATTTGCTCCTTATAATGCCAGTACCTTGAAGCCTGTTCTGATGCAGCTGATAGAGTAACCACTTTTTCCACACTCATTTGCAGAACCCACCAAACCACCAGCCAGCATCTTTGCCAGAAGTCTGTCTGCAACAGACATTGAAGTTTTTTGGGCCTCACCCATGGAGAAGAATAGAGGACGGATACAAGGCTATGAGGTAAGCAAGAGATATGTGCATTGGGTCTGGGAAAGACCTACCCCTCAGTGAGAACTTCAACATACACTCTATTGGGGAAAAGACCCAGATTCCCATTTAGAGGTATTTGTTAAGGCTTCTAGTAGACATTCTATTGTGAGATCACCCTTTTTTCTCCTACACTCCAGAAATGTTTTCAAAATATATGCAGATCAAGAATTTATAAGAAGATTGGGGAAATGAGCTTTGATTTTTGATATACCCGCTATCCACTTGGGCTCAAAACAAATGTGGGGGAAAGGTGAAGAAAGCTCACTTTTCATCTCACTAGGAAGCTGAGAACAAAAAAAGACCCTTTCATACTGTAGATGAGTGCTCAGAGCATACAAAGCCCTTGGCTCTGACAGCTCTGCTTATGAGTTGGTAGGAAAAAAATAACTCCATCTTAAGTACCAGCATTTTAAAGATCAGCTGAAGGGGGCCTGGGTGGCTCAGTCAGTTAAGCGTCTTCAGCTCAGGTTATAATCTTGTGCAGTTCACGAGTTTGAGCCCCACCTCTGGCTCTGTGCTGACAGCTCAGAATCTGGAGTCGGCTTCAGATTCTGTGTCTCCCTCTGACCCTCCCTTGTTCATAATTTCTCTCTCTCTCTCTTCTCTCTCTCTCTCTCTCAAAAATAAATGAACATTTAAAAAATAATAATAATAAAATCAGCTGATAACATTGGAAATATCCCCAGTAGGTATGATTCCCAAGGTCTTCCTTTTTATTTTCTCAGGTTAAATACTGGAGACATGATGACAAGGAAGAAAATGCTAGAAAAATACGAACCATTGGAAATCAGACATCAACAAAAATCACCAATTTAAAAGGCAGCGTGCTGTATCATTTAGCTGTCAAGGCATATAATACTGCAGGGACAGGCCCGTCCAGCGCAATGGTCAATGTGACAACCAGAAAGCCACGTAAGAACATTCTTGTTCAGAAATATTTTAGGGATTCATCAGACATATCCCAAGTTCATTCCCCATCCCCACCTCCCAATGATCATTTGCATGCTAATTGGTATCATTATGTGGATTCAAATTTACCTTAGCATTTTAACTGAACCTTTCAGAATACCATGCAAAATTCATTGCTCCAGAGGACAGAAAGATAAATGTTTTTCTCCTCATTGGGAAGGGCTACTTCTTTTAGATATAAATGTTAGTCAACCAACTGAATCTTTTTCCATTTGCAATGCTGTATCTCGTCAGATTTTAGTGACCTTGAAGACACATATTAGTGCAATAGCCCATTAAATTGCCTCCACTTTTGAATTCTAGTAAGGAGATATTCCTCAGAATCCATTGAGACTTAATAATCTGTGACTTCGTATATCTTAATTTTTTTATAGCACCAAGTCAACCCCCCGGAAACATCATATGGAATTCATCGGACTCCAAAATTATCCTGAATTGGGATCAAGTGAAGGCCCTAGATAATGAGTCGGAAGTAAAAGGATACAAAGTGGGTAATTTCTTTTTTGCAGAGGCCCCTAATCTTGCTGTTAGTGAGAACAGTCTCTTCACACAAAGTCATATGAACTATGTTCTCACTTTCCCTGATGATGCCTAACAGCCTCTCTAGGAGTCTCTGTCCCCAGAATGGTTTGCTCTGAGTTTTATAAATGATCCGTGGCAACAGGCCAGATTTAGAGAATTGCCTCATCTGATTCTTTGAGCTCAGGCAGAGTCAGTCAGAAATGGTTGAAGACCCTGTAGGCATATTTTCAAAAATTCTTGAAGATCTGCATTTTTAACATTTCTCCTATCAGCTTTGTTTTGTTCTTGTCCTGGTTGTGCTTTCTTCCTTTTTTTTTTTAAATCAACAGTATTATGAGTAGTAGTATTCATAATAATAGTAATATGAAATATCATTTTTGTTCCTGTTCCTATAGTTAAGGAGATTTATATAGAGAAAAAGAAATCAGGGAGATTTTAGAAAACTCATTTGCCTGCTCCCATAGTGCTAGCCTGACTTTAACTAGAAGAGAAAATGTGTTTAGCTTGATGCCACAATTAACAGGAATTGTTAGTGTCGTGTTTCGTTTTAAGCAATGTTTGGGGCAATGCAGTGCAGCCCAGAGGAAACTGGGATGCCAGCTGCAGTGTGTAGCATTTTTGCAATGAGATGTTGGCAGTAGCAGATAGGCAGTGCTGTCATTGAAGGACATGAGACTCTTTGAAAGTAGTTGATGAAACCACAGCTGGAAGTAGGAGTGGATGTGCAGTGATAGAACTTTGGGTGATATGAGTTGAGAAGAATTTGGGAAAATGCTCCCTGCCACAGGTTCCTTTCCTTTCCTTCACACGGCACAATGATTTGTATTCTGCCAACAGAGAAACATTCTCTAAAATCTCATCTGCAGACCTTTCTCTGTGTCCTTTCATAGAAGCAAACTCTTCAGGAAGGGTCTTCTAGCATAAAGAGTTAGGAGACCCACAGTTTGGTCCTCTATTGACATGTGACTCTGAGTCACTTAACATCTTAGGGCTGCATTTTCTCTTTTATTAAAGGAGAAATTTTCTAGTATATTCATTTTTCTCTGAAGTTTTACTCTAGACATTTCAGTTGGGCCATGAAAAAGGAAAGAACATAAGCTCTCTGGGAAGGAATGTTCCAAGCACAGTGAACAAGATGTGCAAAGGTCCTGAGGTGGGCACATGCCAATGTGATACAATAGGAGAAACTGTGATAAATTAAGATTTTCTCATTGTGCAGAAGAGGCAGTGAGTTCTGGGCACTAGCCTATTATTACCAAACAGTGTGTCCATATTTTCCAGTTTTTCAGTAGAACCCAAAATTGTTTCATGTATAATTTGGGGGAGGGGGCTAACTGTTGATATCTAACTAAAATAAAATAAAATAAAATAAAATGATAAAATAAACACTGTAAGAGCCAAACAGTTAACATATGCAGGCTAGATGTGACCCATGGACTATCAGTTTACTACTAATTAATCCCCTTGTTTTGCAATCATGAAGACAGAGACCAGAGTGGGGAAGCAATTTTCCCACACAGATGGAGGCCAAACTAGGCTGAATTAAGCACATAGGCTGTTGACCCAGACCACCTGCATTTGGATGCTAAATCTACCACTTACTGCTCATGGTACCCTGGGAAAATTGCTTAATATCTTCAGGTCTCAGTGTCCTCATTTTTGAAATCAGAGTAATAACAGTGCCTATCTCTCGAGATAACCATGTTACTACTTAGAACATACATTGTCCACTGGCCTCAGTGAAGATGTCAGGCAGATTCCTCCAAAGCCACAGAGAAGCTACCCAGGGCCAGGTATCACATAACATGGTAGAAGGTGGTGACAGATCTCTCATTGCTTATGAGGAGGACGCCTCCAGGCTCTAAGTAGATATCTGTGTCAGTGAGGTGGGGAGGGGTTCTCTGCCAGATTCTACAGATTATGTTTTGAATAGAAGCATAGGTCAAAATACATTTAGGTGCTGTGATACCAATCGCTGCCTCGCCTTTCTCCCTGGTGCAGTGGTCTCAAAAACCAGACTGTGGTTTTCA
Organism: Proteles cristata cristata; assembly: GCA_017311185.1. Taxonomy (NCBI): domain Eukaryota; kingdom Metazoa; phylum Chordata; class Mammalia; order Carnivora; family Hyaenidae; genus Proteles; species Proteles cristata. The sequence goes on along the minus strand of JAESUZ010003687.1, from coordinate 2,326,988 downwards.
CTGTGATGGTCGTAGACAGAGAGTGGAAACAGCCATAGAACATAAATACACCTAAATGTCATAATTGTTGTAGTATACAGAGAAATGGTTTGGGATGTCCAATGAAGAACAAGGAGCAGAGATGGTGCACTTTGAGGGGTAGGGAAGGGTGTAGCTGGGAGTCATGTTCTAGCCTTGATTACAGGAGGGTCTCAGTGATTTAAAAATATCCAGGGATCAGAGCTGCAGGAACACAGGCATAGAAGTGTGCACTAAGGGCCATCCCCAAAGGGTCACTGAAATCCAAGTCACACCTTTGGAAGGCAGTGACTTAAGTGTCTTTTTGAGTACTGATGGTCAGGACACTTCGTATATTGATCGGCATCTCATAAGAAGATCAGAGATCCAGTGCTTCCATTTCAGTGACTCCTACTGATTCTCGGGGAAAAACTCATCCTCTTTGATAACTCAGGACAAATCTCCACTTTGATGTTTCCCCCCGACATCAAAAAATAGAGTATAACTGAAATAATGTCAGGTTGAGTTGTCTAATGTGATAGGAATAAAATTTAAATTACTCTTACTTTTCATTTAAAAAAGAACATAGAGTGTTCAAGCACACAGCAAGCATTCAATAATGTTTGCTACTGTTCTCATTACTCCCATGAATCCACTCTTCCTGCTTATCTTCTGCCCTGGATTATATGAAATGCAAGCACAGCCTTCAAGTCAGTCAGCTGAACCAAGTGTTTGCTGTAAATAAAGGTTTTTCAGGCTTTTATTTGGGTTCCAATGCAGTCCCTAATATTACAAGACTGATAAGCAGTGCTGAGAGCAAGGCTGCTTTTCCCGGGAAGTGTTTCTTTTGGATTTATATTTGAAACTGGTTGAATTCTCTGTGCTCTGGCAAGGACCAGAGGTAAATCAAAGAAGCAATTTATTCCTCAAAGCCAGATGTGCCCTTGCATCCCATCAGCCAGCCCGTGTTCCTGAAGGGCAGTGATGAGACGCTTTGATGCTCCTGAATGTGCCTGAGGATTTATTTGAGCCTCATCATTAGCGAGGGGATGCCGAGTTTGATACAACTGATGTTCCAGAGAAGGAAGGGGGCACTTATGAATCTTTCCACCTTAAGGAAATTGTGTTTTCCACCTTGTATTAGAAAGAGATAAATTAAGGTGATGAAATGCCAGGGAACAAATGGGATCTGTACCATTTTAAGGGAATTTCATGAATTTTACTTGTTTTTGGTTTTTATTGCAGTAGAAGAGTGGCCTTATGCCTCTAACTTCAGCAGATCAGAATTTTGAAGTGTGAGCTAATCTTACGGTTCTCAGAGTGTAGTTCGTGAACCAGAGGCAGTGGCATTATTTGGGAACATGCAGATTTTCAAGTCCAACCTCATACCTACTAAGTCAGAAACTCTGGGATGGGGCCCAGTGACCTGGGTTTTAACAAGCCCCCTAGGAAATTTTGATGCACACTCGGGCTGGAGAACCCCTGAGCTAATCCAGGATTTACAGCCATATTAACATCACATGAAACTCTTTTTAAGTACCACAGCCTGGCCCCTACCTCTATAGAGTTAACTCTCAAGTGGAGCCATAGCAGGTGTCCTGAGCTTCCTCACTTTTACCACTTTGAGCTGGATAATTCTCAGTGTGGGGACTGTCCTTTGCATTCTTCACAGGCTGTTTTGCAGCATCCCTGGCCTCCACCCAATAAACAGTAGCACCTATTGTGACAACCAGAAATGTCTGCAGACATTGCCGAACGCCCGCTGGGGAAGAGGAGCAACATTGTTCCTCCCACCCACCCCCCACTCTGTTGAGAACCACTGAGCTCCCATATTTTTCATGTTCCCAAATGCTTCTCCCACACAGCCAAGACAGAACCACTGACCTCACCCAACCCTGTGTTTCCTAACTACCAGGAGAAACAGGAGGTATTGGATTATAGTGATTTAAGTGTAGGTGTTAGGAATTCTCACCAGCTCTATGACATCTTCTGGCCTCAGTTTCCTCATCTATGGCAAGGAATAATAATGCATGTCTTGTCAGATTGTTGTGACAGTTAAACATGGTGATGTCAATAAGGGACTGAAGTCACAATAAACATCAGAAGGTATTTATGAGACAGTTGCCAGCACAGTCATTATATCCAAAACAGTAGATGCACTTGTCCAGGCTTTTGGTTTCTGATCACAGCTGATGGCCATCAGCGCAGGCACTACCAGGCAGCCAGGTGGGCTCATTTTCAGGAGACCTAGTTGGGGAACTTGTCAAATGAGCCACCAACCTAGACTCAGACCCGGGGGAGGCCAAGAAGCTCTAGACACTTCTGGAGTATCAGTGACCACCACATAATACTCTCTTTTCCACATAGCTCAGAAAGGGGTCTCAGTGGAAGGAAAAGGGGGTTCCTGCCCTTGCCTTTTGGAAATCCCTCCCTGTGCTGAAATGTGCTTTCTCCAAATGATTCATGATAATAATAATGTAGGATACCTGTCTTGTGCTTCTCATCTTTGCCACATGTGTTTTTTATCTCTTGTTCTCTTTATACCTTCATAAATCCGTTGTCATACATGCTTCCTTTGAGCCAAGTCACCTAGAGTCAGTCCTTATGCACCCTTGAAAACACTCCAGAAAGGTGGGTGTCATTGTTGCCATTTTACAGATGAGGAAAATGAAGCTCAGAGAGGTAGCAAGGACTCTGGTCCTCTTTCTAGTGGCCGAGTTGACTCTGACGCCAGAGCCCCTCACGTATAACTAAGTTTTGTACATCCTCCACGAGGTATTCATTTTCCAGGTGTGTTGCCAGAGCCTTCCAGAGGTCATAGGAGGCCACATGGCGTGTTGGGTGACTCATACTAAGCCCATCCCCATGCTGTAGTACCCTGTAAACTCTTTCCTCATCATGAAATGGTGGCCGCAGACATGCCCCTGAGTATAAGTGAGCCTCCCAAGTGCATGTGGGCAGCCTGACAGCCTCCGTGTTCCCACATTTTGCTGGTGCCCAGAGGTGAGAACAAATGAATGCTCCATCTTTGGGGCCTTTGTGAGGACAGCAGGTGACACCTGTTCTTTCTGTATTGGCAGGTCTTGTACAGATGGAACAGACAAAGCAGCACATCTGTCATCGAGACAAATAAAACATCAGTGGAGCTCTCTTTGCCTTTTGATGAAGATTATATAATAGAAATTAAGCCATTCAGTGATGGAGGAGATGGCAGCAGCAGTGAACAAATTCGAATTCCAAAGATATCAAGTAAGAGTGTGTTCTTCCTCCCTTACCCCTCCCTGCTCTATCTCCTAAGTCTTGCCAATGAGTCAGGGCTTGGACAATGTGAATCCCGCAGAGAAAGTCTTCTACAAAAAAGGGCAGTACCATCCCCTTCCATCAGACAGCTGATGTTTGCTGATCACAGGCGGTTTCGTACAAAAGACGATTTGACTAGCTTTGACTGATTTGATCAGTTGCCAATCAAAAATCAGATTAAAACAGCCCCAAATCCATCACACCGCCTTTCCCATGTGTACCCGTGTGGTTTGCATCTACAACAACAGCAAAATTACAGCTTAGAAAGCTAAAACCATGACTCACTCAGGAAGAACAAGCAAAGGAGTCTTTAAAATGCAGATTAGGGGCACCTGGGTCCTACTTCGGCTCAGGTCATGATCTCATGATTTTTGGGTTTGAGCCCCGCATCGGGCTCTGTGCTGACAGCTAGCTCAGAGCCTGGAGCCTGCTTCAGATTCTGTGTCTCCCTCTCTCTGACCCTCCCCTGCTCACGTTGTCTCTCTCAGAAATAAATAAAAACATTTAAAAAAATTGTTTGAATACAGATTAGTGGTAGAGGCCAGCCAGTGATGTGAATTGCAGCTTAATGGGTACTAGGTTTCCATTTGGGGTGATGAAAAAGTTCTTGAAACTGGTTGAACACATTGGAGTATATACTTCATGCCACTGACTCATTCACTTTAAAATGGTTAAAAGGGTAACTTTTGCATTACATATATTTTACCACAATAAAAAAAATGGAGTTAGATATCTTAGTGTAGATTTTCATTGGCTTTTGGATTTTACTGCCTAGAGATAAGGGGTTCAATGTAGGCTGGAAATATAAATTTTCAAGCCATCACTAGAAACATAATATTTTAAATCACGGACAAAATTCTCACCATAGTGTCCTGAGTTTCAGCCCCTCTGCTAGGTATCCATCACATTATTTTTCAGATGAGGAAAGGGTCTAGTATTTCATACTGATATCAACTTATCGGAACATATCCACTAAGCAATTTTAACTGCATCTATAAAATTTGGATGGTTCCCATCAGAAAAGACAATGTTCATCGGTCTTTTAACCCTTCCCCTGAATAAGCATTTGCTAACACTGACAAATATAAGACTTCATAGGGACCCTGAAGCTGTATCAAGCTATGCTCCCAACTCAGGACTGATTTGCCAATTTCCAGATGAAGTTTATATTTACTGCACCCTTTTTTCAAGCTGACACTAAAGGCATTTTTATCTTTAAAAAAAACTGGGGAGAATTGGATTCTATACTTTACTAAAGCAAGAGCTCTAAATTCTGTTGAAAGAAACCAAATTTGTGGAACCAGTGATGTGGAAGTAATCACCAGGCCACAAAAACATGAGATTGGGGTTTGTTTGGGAGTAAATTCATCTCACTTTGTTTAAATCTGACTTCATACTTCCTTATCATTGTAAGGATTGTCGTTGTTATTGTTATTATTTAGACCAGTGATTCTTGGTTTAATTCATTATAAAAATGTATTGTAAGCAATTATATTGATATAATTGATATTAGATGATAAGTAAGTAACTGTGGAAAAAAAAGTTTTCTTTCTTAAAAGATTGTCCATTTTGTTGGTCAAAGACCTTAAACTCTTAGAAGAACCTTAAACAACAGCTGGTAACCTGTTACTTTGAAAAATGGAAGACCTATAAGAAATGGTTTTGTGTAAAAAGATTGAGATTATTTGGGGGGGAGGTGCATATTTAGACAGACATAGATTTGAATCCCAAATCAGCTATTTACTAACTCATTGATCTTAGACGAGTTATTTTACTTCTGTGAACTCTAATTTCCTCATCTGTGAAAGAGTGTCACCACAATACCAGACGTGCTTAAGGTTTTTGTAGGAATTAAGTGTCACATTGCTCTGTGCCCAGCACAAAGGTAGAATTCAAAAGGGAGGAGCAATTTTTATTTTGCTATATAACTGATGTAATATTTATTAGCAATGTTATTAGTAATATTGAAGTTTCTTCTCATGTTAGATGTGGACATCCTTGTGAAATGCTGTCACAGAGGTCTGGAGATGTGCCGTAATGTGCTCTTAGGTTCCTAGCTAAGTAGTCATAGAACTGACATTAAAAAATCGTTAAGAGGGACACCTGGGTGTCTCAGTTGGTTGAGAGTCTGACTTTGGCTCAGGTCATGATCTCACAGTCATGTGTTCGAGCTGCTCATTGGTCTCTGTGCTGACCGCTCAGACCCTGAAGCCTGCTTTGGATTTTGTGTCTCCCTCTCTCTTTCTGCCCCTGGTCTGCTTGTCTCTCTCTCTCTCTCTCTCTCTCTCTCTCTCCCTCTCCTTCAAAAAGAAACAGACATTTAAAAACATTATTTTTTAAAATTAAAATAAAAAATAAGTCACTAGGAAATCATTATTTCTGGTAGAATCTAGCCATTTCTACTGTTTCCAAAAGTGCTGTAGCCTTGCTTTGCATTGTATCCCAGGTGAGGCGATACTGAATAAATTTATTCTGTCTTTCCAGATGCCTATGCAAGAGGAGCCGGGCCTTCCACTTCGAATGCATGCACGCTGTCAGCCATCAGTACGATCGTGATTTCCCTCACAGCCAGGTCCAGTTTATGACAAAAGTTATCTAAAGGACTTCCTGTTTATAATATAAGCAACATTTAGCTAGTTGTTTTGAAGACACCCAGTACTAAGTAATATTGTTGTTCAAGTACATCTTATTACTGGAAAAAAAAATGTTTTTTGCTTCTTTAGGAATGGCATTATACAGTACTTCCTCAAAGCAAATCTAGCTTTGTCTGAAGTTTCTTTGGAAACTCTGCAATGCACTGAAGACATCTGTAATATGATGTTACCAAAGCAGTTTACATATGTCCTTATATGCATATTTTTATTATATATTTAGTGTTTTATAGAATTTTTTAAAGTTAACATGAAATGTAGATATTAATTTTTTCCTCTGCTGTAAAATGCTATGGGCAACACAATCATACAATTATTATTTGAAGATATTTCCTTTAAAGAAAGGGTTTGAAACTCATCTTGATTAATGAATTAAAAATTGTACAGTTTTACAAGGATTCAGTGGCAGAACAGCTGAAGATTTGGTCTGTAACTTAAGGCTGCTGTGTGTAAATGACTCTCTGGATGGTTAACGCATTGAACCAAGTCCTTCTGACATGTACAATATGTTTTCCCACACTGTTGTGAATTTTGTTGTTCAACACAACTTGAGATAGTTTCAGGAATGGCTGCGAACTAGAAACCTAAACTAACTGCCCAAGAGGTACCTTGTGCAATATTCCCATCCCTGAATTTAGCCTTGTACAGTAAGACTTTCCTTTCACTCAGCTAAGTTAGCATTGTCTTTGTAGTAGCATTATCTTAGTCATTAAATTTGAAGTTCCCTATCCAGTAGTAACATAGACCGAAAGTTACTATAGTCAACCAACTCTTTCCAAGGATAAAAGATAATTTTACTATCTTTAACTGTGTCTGTCTTGAATGTACATTTTTTAAAAAGGTAATTCTCTGTTGATGGATTCATAATTTCTTTATATGTGTCTATCTCTTTAATAATAGAGCCCTTCTTTTGAATCACAATCATATATGGAGTTTGGCATATTTGTCCAATTTCAGCAAATAGTTGCTGCAAAGAATTTTTTCATGACACTACAAAAGACCTTTAGTATATCTGTATGTTATCTTGATGATTATCCTGTTTTGCAGTAAGTAGCTTAGTTGCTTTATAAGCTTTACCTTCTAAGTCTTAAAATCACACATTGGAAAATGACAATATAAAAAAACATATTCTTATGAAAAGAACTATTTGTTATAATGGGGGAGGTTTTGTAAGCAGCTGACACTTGTGGAACAATGCATATAAAAGGCAATGAAATTTTCTATAAAAATTTTCACATGTGAACACTCTGCCACCTTTTCTTCTTTCTCTGAGAGCTCAGATTTGCCTGTAATTTGTCATTTTTGCTTACAAATAATATAAGTTAACTTTTCAACCTTCTAGCTCTATTTATCCAACAAAGTTCTAATCAGGATTCCACGTGTGTAAACAAGAGGGTGGTAACCAGAAAAAAAAATATTGTCAGTATTTCAAGCGGTGTTCCTTTCTTAGTTTGATATGGTTACTTCTATGTTAAAACAAAACTTAAAATCACACACACAAAAAAAATCAACAAAACAATAAAATGAATGAAAAAAAAATGATACCCCAGGTAGTTCCCGACCCCAGTGTAAATGATATTTGCCAGTGATCTAGCATATGTAATCTTTTTTTAAAGGTATTGTTAATAAATATTCTGTCATTTGTAAAGATACTTGTCTTTTGGGAGCATTTTTCCTGCCTGCCTGTCAGGGAATTTGTTAGCTCACCCTTGTGCTAGTTATAATTTGAAATGATAGAAGGACTCCCAAGTCTCTGGCCATGATCCAAAGTTAGATGACCCAGGATATTCCTTTGGAATTGACAGCCCTGAAGACACGATTTCAAATCCTCTTTGGAAGCAGAAAGGGTCAAAATCCACAAACAAATGTCCTGAAGATCAAACTTGAATCTTTCCTCTTGGTTACCTAAGTCTTTCATATATTTAACCTAAGGATATCTGTTGTTTTAAGGTTTCCTCAACCCCTTTGCTAAAAGGATAAAATCTGAACTTGATCATTTAAGGCCCTAATTCTAATAACAATTTAACTTTGTACCCAACTACACTGAGCCCTCACTGGCCCCTAACCACTGCTTGCTTTTGGTCTCACCTCTGTGCCTTTTGCTGTAAGGCTGACCCCTCCTGACATGCCCTCCACCCTTCTCTCACCCAATTCCTGATTGTCCTAGGGTAGCCCAGCCCCAGTTGTCTGTGAAGCCTTCCCACACCTCAGCCCTTTAGGATGTCCTTTCTCTGGATTAGCTACAAGCCCTGTCAATACCACTCATTTAGAATTAATCAGGTACTACTTTTGGAAATCTCTTGTACTGTTATCTTGCATTTTAACTTAACTCCTGTATTGTTACTTAATTTTCCTTGTACTTCTGCCTTGTCTTCCCAACTAGATTGTAAGCTCCTTGAGGGCAGGGACTTTGGTCTTATCTTCCATGTACTCTCCATAGTGCCTAGCACAGTGCCTTGCAATAAATAATCATTGATTAATTGAAGGGGTCTTTGAAGTAGCATTTTGCATCAGTTGCCCGCCTATGTGCCCTAGTGACCCAATCAGAGAAGACCGTGTCACTATTTTTGTTAGGTGGTGAAAAGCGTTAGAAGGCCTGGCTTCAAACTTTATGCTTTGAAAATGTCCTGTTATCTCTCCACTTCATTGCCTGGTAAATGAGGACCTGGATTAGCTAAGTCCAACTGAACTGAAGGAAATTTAGAAAGTGCTTCATAGGCACCTTCACCCACACGTGTCTGATTTATTGGCTTCGGTGTTTGTTGCAGGTTGAGTTCACTGGTTGCAAGCAACAGAAAACAACTCTGGCTAAATTGAGCAAACAAAAAGGGATGACACTGATTAGGTCACATGAGCCAAGAAATGGCTGAATGACCAAGTCTTGATGAGAATAAGAACCAGGCTATGCTAAGAATCCAGACTTCAGGGACTTTGAAAAATCTATTCCAAGTGGTTTTCTGGGAATGAATTGGCTTTGTTTATGATTTTGATATGACTGTGCTCTATATCCAAACTCCTGGAAGAGTCTGATCTGTCCATTTTTTATCACATAACCAGAGTACCTTGATCACACCAAACCTGCACTCATAGCAAAGGAATAGTTTACTAAAGAAAAATTGAGATGATGTTTCCACAAGATGGGATGATAGATACTGGGAAGATCTAAGCAACACACTTTTTTTTTTAATTTTTTGTTTATTTCTGAGAGAGAGAGAGAGAGACAGTGTGAGCAGGGGAGGGTCAGAGAGAGCGGGAGATACAGAATCTGAAGTAGACTCCAGGCTCTGAGCTAGCTGTCAGCACAGAGCCCGACACAGGGCTCGAACCTACAAACTGTGAGATCATGACCTGAGCTGAAGTCAGACGCTTAACCGACTGAGCCACCCAGGTGCCCCTAAGCAACACACTTTCTATGCTTAGCTATCCAAGGGGACTTCCCTGGACCCTAGACCCAAATAATACACTCAGATGGAATATATTACTACTTGAGACAGTGACTCTGAAGCAAAAGCACTAGAAAGGGTCCTATTTGCTTTGGTTGTTTAACCTTTTCAAGTACTTACACTTACCTTCTTTTTGTGTGTGCGATCTACCTGTGATTTAACTGTATAAAAGAAAATTCTCTTTTGCCAGATCATTGGATTCTCTCAGTGTTCCTAAGTTTGTATAGAGCTCACACACCCTATATCCAAAACAGCATCTTTGCATGGAGACAGAAGACACGAATGTTAAATTTCATCTCTCAGGTGAGCTCAGAATTCTTCCAGCCTGTGAGTTGGGAGCTACCATAAGCTTTCTATCTGGAGACAGAATGACTGAGGTCTTCCTACCATCAGATTTTTGGTTATTTATATCCGGGAAGCAATGTTCAACCCTGATTAAACTTTTCCAGTTCTTTCCCACCACCCTTACCTTGCTGCAAAGTATGCTCCAAGAACATTGAATGTTGAGTGTTGAATGATAAAAAGTCCATAAATAGTACATAATTACCAACGAAAATGTCATGCAATTTTTAAAGTAACTTAATGTAATGCAATCAACCACCAGGTGATTTTTGTGCACTGTATTGGATTATCCATGCTGCTATTCTCCTCCGTTAACCCAGATAATCAAGATTTGACTGTATTTTTCTGTTGTTACAATTAAAATAGTTCTTTATCCAACCAAGTGATTTGAGGAGCAAGCCTTTTCAAATCAAAGACTTATAGTCAATTTCTAGGCACACCCAAAATTACTCCACCCCAAAATGAAAGACACTGGGCCTTACACAGGCAGCTTAATACAGTGTATAAGAATACAGATTCTGGAGTCTGACCTCCAGACTGGAATACATTCTCCAGACTGGAATGCATTCTGACAATTGCTATTTATCATATGGGATAAGCTTTGTAAATTCCTAAATGCACAGCTCTCTAAACATTACCAACTATTTTATATATCAGTTATCATTCATTTTCTCAAGTGACTGAGATAGTCACAAAAAAAACAGATAAAAAATATAGAGGCTTTCTGTAACCAAAATGAGTTGAACTCAACACACATATCCATTGTCACCTTTTATTTAAATATTCTCATGTGTTGGGGTGCCTGGGTGGCTCAGTCAATTAAGCATCCGACTTCGACTCAGGTCATGATCTCATGGTTTGTGAGTTCAAGTCCTGCATCATGGTCTGTGCTGACAGCTCAGAGCCTGGAGCCTGCTTCGGATTCTGTGTCTCCCTCTCTTTCTGCCCCTCCCCCACTCATGCTGTCTCCATCTCTCATAAATAAATAACCTTAAAATGTTTTTATATATTTTCATGTCTTAATAAAAACAGAAATATTTAGTTATTTGAATAATGCAATTAATTAAATTATAATATTTAATAATATTGATATTTATATGAGAAGTTTGGCAGTAGGGTCCTCACTGAGATCCCAGCTTTTCCACAAAGCCTCCTCAGTTTCTCCATCTGGTACGCACCTCTCATTTCTCTGACTTCCAGGGTGCATCATCAGTACCCTCATATGTCTATCATCCCATTAGTTGATATTTAAATCACTTGTTTCTTCTTCCACTAGACAGAGACCACCTTAGACTTAGAGTCTGGTTGTGACTCTTGGCTGGACTTCCCAAGCACCAGGCCCAGATCCCCCCATCTGTGACACTAGCAAAGCTAGAAGGAGGAGAGTGTCTGACATCACTTCCAGGGGTTTGCTCAGCCCCTGCTCTCTTGCCAGGGTGTGAAAGGAGGCCCCTTTCCCCCGTCCGCTAAATGAGCCATGCAGATCAAATGTTCCAATTCCATGACCCACATGTAAACTGCAATACTCACCAGAGCTCACAGTTTAAACCAACTCATCCTCTGTCCTTTATCACCAGCTGTTATGGTCAGTTGTAGATTAGCAGAGCTCTAGCAATATAGACCACACTGAGAAAAAGTGGTTTTTGTCTTTTTTTAAGTAAACCATTTAATGGATCTGAGTGTCTAGAATCTTCAAGGCTGAGGTCACTTAATGTGCTGGTCCCAGTAACTGAAAATGGGTCCTCCGCTACATATTCTTAACAATTGTTATGAACAGCACAAACTGTACCAGGAAACATGTACGTCTTAGGATTTTAACTAACAAATAATAATAGCTTGATTTGTTTTTATAGTTTTTGAAGTGCTCTTCACACTAAGAAGTGTGAGATGCTGGTTTTATTCCTTTTTCATTTATAAAATGGAGGTAAGGAGATGGTACTACAAGCCCAAAGTAATGGAGGTGATTAGAAAGTCAGGACTAGAATGTAGAACTCTTAATTCAGTGCACCCCAACGCCTAGAAATTAGCCTTTAGTGAGAGAAAGAACAAGAGACAGTAAGGAGATGGGGTCTTAAGCTTAAGTAGAAAGCAGCCAAGAAACTGAGTAGGCAAGAGGGACATGGTGAGATCCAAGCAGGGCACATCCGAGGCTGAGATGTGGGAAGTGAACAAGCCATGAATGATGAGCAGACTCCAGGCTGAGCCATTTGGAGGAGCAGGTCCCTGGAGTGGTTTCGGTCGGCCGTTCAGCAGGGGACTAGCAGTCCTAGGCACAGGGGAGTGCTGTGTAGTCAGAAAGAGAGACCCCATGAGAGCCACAGAATGAAGCAGAGGATGACACCAGAGGCCAGTTTGAAGTCGCCTGGTTTGGAGTCAGACTGTGGGTGGGCAAGCCAAGGGACCAGTACTGGTACTTTGTCACACTATGGAAAAACGTAGTGATAACAATAGCTGACAACAATTATGCTTTCTGGTATATACCAGCCTCCGTGCAAATCAACCTGATGATTTAGTTACTATTTATTCTTCATATTAGACACATGGAGAACCAAGACTAAGAAGTTTAGAGGTATGTTCCAGGTCACAAAGCTAATAGAGATGCCAGGAATGCAGATGCTGGTTGATGGACTCCAGGAAAGTCCTTCCCAAAACATGAGGTATGTAGATAGGTAGATAGGTAGGTACATAGACAGATATTGGTTCCCCTATAGCAATAAGAAGGAACTAAGGTAGTGAGCTTCCCGGAAAGTGGTACATGGGCTGTTAAAAAGTGACCAGGGAGTTGTGCCTAGATCCCAGGTATAGGATTCCCTCAGAGAAACATCATATAGCTCAGCTGTGATTTTTCTGCTCCAAGTGGTCCAGCTTGGCTCTTTTACTTCACTTCAAATGGTGTTTTCTGCTTGTTTGTTGTACTGGACTTCAAGCATCCTCAGAGCCATTTTTCAAACAGGCTATCCTACAAGATCAGAGTTGCTAGACAAAATACAGAAATCCAAGTTAAACTTGAATTTCAGATAAAAAATTAATAATTTTCTAATGTAAGCATGTCCCGTGAAAAACGTATCTTAAATTCAAATTTAACGGGGCTTCATCTATTTTTATTTGCTAAGTCTGGCAATCTCATGTAGGGAGGAGAATTCATCCTCATTGAAGTAATTAATTTCTAATGCAAAATTTCAGGATCTTGCTGTGCATTATCTGGTCTCCCAAGGTCCATGGCTCTGAAGTTTCCAGGGGAATTCCAGAAATGTTTCAAAAGGACACAAAAAATGGGAGTGTTGCCCAGAACATAACTATAGCACAACTTGTTGGAAAAAAGTTATGTGGTTGATTTATCACTCTTTAGAACCAAATATCTGAGACCAAATAACTGAGAATTTGAATTGGCCCAGGTGTTCATCTCTTATTTAATTGCCATCAGTTAAGATGTTGACTGCTTTCCATGTGTTAAGCACTTTGCTGGGCACTGGAAATCCACAGAAACCAGAGTAAGTCTTTCCTCTTCATGATTCACTAGAGGTGATTAAAACACACACTTCTTTGAAAATGGCATAAATGTAAACAGATTAAAGTATGAACAGAATTCTGAACCCAAGTTTCTTGCAAAACCAACTTATAACAAGGTTAAATTCAAACACAGCAATTTTTTTCACCACCGCCTCCCTTCCCCCACCCTACAGTGATTTTTGTGATTAAACATACTTCTCAAATTCGTTACTTTAAAACACACACACACACACACACACACATAAGAAGAAGAGGAAAAAAAAAAAGAAAGCACACTCAAATGTTAACATTTTGGATCCATTAAGCTATGTACAGATAAATATTGGCCCACAGTCCAAACCTGGCTCATTGCCTGGTTTTTGTAAATAAAGATTTATTGGAATACAGCCACTCTCATTTATATACTGTCTGTGGTTGCTTTTGTGCTATAATGGCAGAACTGAGTGCTTGCAGCAGAGAACAGATGGCTCTCAAAGCTGAATCTATTTACTATATAGATCTTTAAGAAGAAGCTTGCTGATCTTTGAACTATGACACCAGTACTTTATTGTTGATTTCTTTCCAGCAATTCCCCCACCCCTAGGTTTACATCTTCTTTCAGGTTAGCACTGGCACAGACAGATCTTTGCTTTTAATTTTAATGAATGAAACTAATCTAATAACACACCTTCATGGTGACAAGAATCCACTAGAACTTTAAAATAGCACACATGGCCACACTTATTGTCCCTGCCGCCCATTTATGGAGAGGAGTAGCACCGGCTCATGGAAGTTCAGCAAGCACTTGGCAGAGCCCAAAAGATGGCCAGCTGGTGAGGTAGAGAAAGGCATTTCTGGAGCAAAAGCCACACCAACCAACCATGAGTTCTTATCATTTCATTATTAAGCTTTGGTGATGATGTAATTTTTGGCTGTCGCTGTATAGCTTTAATAAATGAGTCTACCCATTAGAGCTTAATTCTCTAGAGCTAAATTGAGTGTGCATAGTTTTACTTTCAGATACACTTTTAAGAAATTCACTTTATTTTTCATTGTCCAGCTAAATTCGTCCAGTTCCAACTCAGTGGTTATGTACACAGCCAAGACATTGTTCTTTAATGTTCTCACTTTAATTTAATGTTCTTTAATTGTCTCACTTTAAATGAGACAAAAATATATTTTAAAATAATGCAGTAAACGATAAAATAGGATCAACCAGAAGTTCCCTGGGGAATACAGAGTTGTTGTGTTTTGACTGAGACTTAGAAGATAAGTGTTACGGGGTGCCCAGTTGGCTCAGTCAGTGGAGCACACAGCTCTTGATCTCGGGGTTGTGGGAGTTTGAGCCCCATGTTGGGTGTGGAGATTACTTAAAAATAAAATCTTAAAAAAAAAAAAAGCATCATCCAATGAAGAAAAAATTGAAAAGGCTGTTGCCACAAGAGAACGCTTACTAAACAGAAGGATGGAGGGATGAGAACATGGTGTTCTTTATGGAGGGCACTCCTTGGGGAAGTGACTGGGGAATGAGTGAGGAGCTGAGCCCTCTGGGACCCGGCGTTGAAAGGAGCTTTAACTTGAAGGTGATGGAATTATCCGAGGACTTTGGCGGGAGGGGGGATTCAGGCAGTTGTGCCTTTTACGTAGGTCCTTCAAAGAAAGGCAGTTCTGGAGGCCAGGATGTTAGTTGCATTGTAATGGTCCTGAGAGATGATAAAGACAATGTTGAATGCAAAGAACAAGAATATTTAGGAGGAAAAATGAGAAATGTAGTCCTGTTCAGTTTGTGGACCTAGACAATTCACTGTCATCTGTGTTCAACAGTTCTCATTCGGAAGTGAATTCACATTTGCATATATTACCTGAAACAGGATACTGGCAAAAAGATGATTGTCTTCCAGTTCAATAATATTCTCTAAAAAATGTCTTTCAAGAAGCTTGTATCCTGGAATTTTATTTGCAAGGTGTGGAAGTAGGACTAACGACATGGTCACTGTCACAAAGATCCTTGGGGTAACATGAAATCCTGCTCTCATTAGGATTTGCACCTTCCCTCATGCCCTCAAAGATTGTTTTTGGTTCTCTGTTCTCACTTCTAGACACCTCCTTTTTCTTTAACAAATTAGCACCTAAGGTTTATTAATTCTACCAACAGATGGTCCTGACACATACAAGTCTCACCATGAAAACGTTTGGATTTTTAATCAGGATGTTCTTTGCCCATGTGGAAATCTTGCCCAGCCTGCATAAATAGCTCGAGGCCTTGAAGCATTTCAATAAGCCTCAGATGGTTCTGCTGTTTGCGCAGTGAACTTCCCCTCCAGACTCCCCAGCACTTTCCCTGTGCTGCACTCAGAGAATTCCAACTGCCAAAGAAAGACATTGGACTAAAATCCTTCCTGGAAAGGATGTCTTAGAGAAACAGTGTTTGTTCTGAGTGTGTGACTAAAGGCTTTTTAGGAGATAGCTGGCCCTCTATCCTGTCCTGGTGGGAGATGGAAAGAGGTGAGCACCAGTGTCTAACCAACCTGTTGACAAGGGTATTTACTGTTAAGAGAATGTTCACACTCTGATTTGTCATGACAAGCCTAGTGAAAACTGTAGAGCACTCAAAACAGGCCACATATAAAGCCTAACCCCTTTTACGTCGCTATTTATACATGACAACTGAGCCACATCATCAGCAATGAGACCTAGGCTACACCAGCCAGATGGTCAGGCACACATGTGTCTCCCAGTTATTTCCAATCATGTTCTCTTCAGACACCCGTCTTCCTCTCCATGATATTATTATAGGCCTTGGTGATCTCTGCCAAATATCACTCCGTTTCAGCTATATGCAAGGAACTGTTCCAGGGTTGAAAGAAGTTTTAAGAGGGTCCAATTGTCCTAGACACTGCACATGAGGTGAATTTCATATGAGCCCCATCCTCCTGGAGCACACAGTCTAGTGGGAAGACATCCAAACTGTGAGTGGTATAAAGTAGAGCGTAATAGCCCCAAGAAAGGAGCGAAGGCCCAGAATGAAAACCCAAAGGCAGGATCAACAAAACTCTGTTTTTGAAGGCTTCACGGAGAAGGAGACGTAGGGTGTGGTTTCTAAAACATGGGTAGGAGTTTATAAGCCGAGCAGTGAGGAAGAGGAAGGTCTTTGTCCCTTGGGGAGATCACATGGTCTATGTTTTGCTGCTCTTGAAATATAAATACCAAGAGCCAGATGGTGGTACTGACTCGGTACCTATAGGTGATGGCTGGCCACTGGGGTCCAGGGAGGCATCTCTGAAGTGAGCACCACACCCAGCGATGGAGAACCAGCCAAACTGGGGGAAGCTTCCTTCTTCTTTTCCAGCCTCATAGCAGAGGTGGTAGCCATAGGTTTCTAGGCTCTCGTTTGGAAGAGATCAGAGCCTTCTCTGGGCAATAAGCCCAAAAGGGGGCAATTTAGGGCAGGATTTTCTATCACTTCCTCCTTCAACAGTTGGTTTTCAAATTTTGGTATTCACCAGAATTACCCAGGGCTACTGTGTGTGACGGGTGGCTGGGAAACCAGCATCAGCATCAGCTGGGAACTTACTAGAAATGCAGAACCTCATACTCCACCCCAGATCTACTCCCTCAGAAACTGAGGGTAGGGCCCAACAGGCTGTTTTAATGATGCCTCCAGGTGATTCTAAGGCACTAGCAAGTTTCAGAATGCAGAACCGAAGCATATTCATTAAGAATATGGGTTCTTGGGTTCGGTTAAGCATCCGACTTTCGCTTAGGTCATGATCTCACGGTTCGTGGGTTCGAGCCCCGCGTCGGGCTCTGTGCTGACTGCCAGCTCAGAGCCTGGAGCCTGCTTCAGAGTCTGTGACTCCCTCTCTCTCCTGACCCTCCCCTGCTCACGCTGTCTCTCTCTCTCTCTCTCTCTCTCTCTCTCTCTCTCTCTCTCTCTCCCTAGAAATAAATTTAAAAAAAAAACATTAAAAAAAATTTTAAAAAAGAATATGGGTTCTTGTGGGTCCCTGGGTGGCTCAGTTGGTTAAGTGTCAGACTTCAGCTCAGGTCATGAGCTCACAGTTCATGAGTCCAAGCCATATTTCGGCTCTGAGCTGACAGCTCAAAGCCTCAAGCCTGCTTTGAATTCTGTTTCCCTCTCTGTTTCCTTCCCCTGCTCATTTGCACCTTCTCGCTCTCCCGCTCTCTTGCTCTCTCGCTCTCTGTCTTTCAAAAATAAACATTAAAAGAATATGGGTTCTTGAACACCATTCACAGAGATTATGTACCAGTCAGGTAATCACACATTTTGCTAGCGATTGCAGCACCTCCATGGGCTATGCCCTCCAGGTCCTGCCGCGAAGCAGACTCCAACTTTTTCCCAGCAGTCCCCTCTACATTATTGGGATCACTTGAGCCTGGAATTCACCCCTTCGTTATGCATTTTCCTATTAAAACAGTGATTGCACCTGTAAAATGAGGCAGTAATACAGACGTGGGCTTCTCGGGTTTAGAGATGATGTGTGTGGAGAACCTGGAATCATTGCTGATGCTGGGCCTCTTAGTTCACGCTGCCATTACAAAGGACCATACTCTGGGTGACTTATAAACAACAGAAATTTATTTCTCAGTTGTGCAGACTGGTATTCTCAGGTCAAGGGGCCACCATGGCAGGGTTCTCAGGAGAGACCTCCTACTGCTTTCACAATGCCAACTTGTATCTTTACATAGAGGAGAGAAAACTGTCTGGGCTCTCTTGAAAAGAGCACTAATCCCATTCATGAGGGCTTCATCCTTCTGATGTGATCACCTCTGAAAGACCCCGACTTCCTAATACCATCACTTTGGGGTGTAGAGTTCCAATATGAATTGGAAGGCGATAGGCACAAACATGCAGTCCATAATATGTGGAAACAGGCAACAATGACAGCTGTCCTCCTTCTTGGCCTATTCTGGGTCCAACCTGCTGCTAGTTTCAATGGCTGGTTACCAAAAGAGCACCCTTTGCAAGTTTTTGGTAGTCCGTGTGCCCCATTATTGAATCCAGTTGACTAAACCAACTCTGGAAGGCATAAAACATCCTATGAGAGGATGTCTAGATTGGGATATTTGATGGGATGCTTGTAAGATGCCTTTGGAACCTAAAAGGCCAGGATTAACCCAAAGCTCCTTGAACAGCACCCATCAAGTTGCTCTAAAATCTTTGCAAGCAAACATCTCTTCAGAAAGTTCATTCTTGTTTGAGCGTTCCCTTTCCCAACCCAATTCTACCTAATGCCTTTCTCAGTATGTTCTTGAATATCAAGGCTGTCTTCAAGAATATAATCTCAAGCAATATCCTGTTCTCTGTTTTTGTATGGTGTGATACATTAACTCTTCATGTTTTTCATGAGTTTGCTTCAAATCATGCTTCCTAAATCAGACCTTTAGTACTTGAAATAATGCTTCTCTCCCTTTCCTGCCCTACTCCTCCAACACTCTACTTGAGAGAAAAAGTATTCTATAACAAAAAAAACAGGAACAAAACAACAACAAAAACACCATGGCTCCCACTTGCTCTACCCCTAGGAAAGACAGTCTCAAATCTAAGTTCATAATTAACTCCAGGCTGGTGCAAAACCCTTTCTTCCTGATATTTTAGTTGAGTATTACTATTGGCAGCTTGAGCTGTAAAACCAGCTCTGCCAATTGACATCAGCCTTAAAAACTGTCTGATGTACAAAAGTTTGAGGTAAGTAATGTAAATCACAAAGACTGGCAGGTGAGGAGTTGGTACCCTGTAGAGTGGGTAGAAAAGACATGGCAGAATGGTCAGATTAATCAATCACCCTGAGTGAGCAAGGAGTTTTTGATGAGGCATGTACACTTCCAAGAGATTTGTCTGAGTGTATTGCCTTGCAGCTAAATGGAGTGTTCAGTAAATGCTGAGCTCTTCTTAGCCAAGAAACAACAGTTCCCGTTCTTCTTATCGCTGAGGCATGTGAGTGTGAGTTCATTTTGAGAATGCTGCAGTGCCAATCAAAACACAGAATCTTCCAGAGTCTCAAATCCAGGCTCTACCACATAACTTATGACTTCAATTTCTGTTTCGGTGGAAACAGTTTTCTGTAAAACAAAACATCCTCCTTTAGACGTCTTAGAGCACGTTTTTGGTTCTCTCAAATTTCTTTACAATTGGCTTTTTAAATGTATTTGGTTATAAAAAAGGTAAATGTTCACTCAAGAAAATATGGAAAATAGAAAACATCAACTTATCTTCCAAACACAGCCTATTGTTTCTCTTCAGCCTTTTTTCCTAGGTACAAAGTCACCTTAACAGGTAAATGAAGGCAAAAAAGCTTTACAAATTGCTTTCCGTGTAATATAATGTAATATTTTAAATGATCTATTCTTGGGCTGCACCATTGAGGAGCTCCATTGTTTTCCATTTATGGTTTGGTGTAGTGTCCCCTTAAATTTGATATGTGTTTGTCTAATTTGGGCTATTATAAAGCTGTTAATTAGAAACTTTGTGACTGAAACCACTTACAAGCGATATTTTTCTATGTTGTCTCCTCATTCAACACATTTTTAATATCTCCAGTATCCTGGACACTGCTGTGCATTGAGGATGCAGTGACAAACAGATGTGCTGTCTGTCTTATGTGCTAGAACTTTAAGGGTTTGTAGTATATTTAATTTTGGAAAGAACCCTTTCTCGTTACCATTGTAGAAATAAAGAACAACTGCAAACTGGTCTCTAACAAATTTAAAACACAAGATGCATTTTTTTTTCTGAATATAAAAAGTCTTTTTTTTTTTTTTTAATTGAGAGTGAGAAAGGCTGACTTCTGCCCCTCCTGCCCTCCCTGCCAGGCATCAACCTCTTGAACGTTAGAAAACAATCTCTGACTCGGGTCTGGACCAGCAAAACCTTGCTTAATGAGGGATCTGGAATGGCAGATAGACTAGAGTGATTTGCAATCAGATTCTGGATACCCACACCAAGCTCAGAGATGTAGGTTGTAATTAAAAGCAGGTTTCCTTTTCCACTCACCAAAAGCATCCTAGTGTGATGCAAAACTGTCCTTGCCAGTAGCACTCATAAGTCCCCTCATCACCCTTGGGGGAAAAGGAGACCCTTTGGAGGCACAGGCTGGTGCACTGCTCACATAATCTCCCAGGTGGAGAATTTAGGCCACAGGGCAGACCTTATGGGGTGGTACTTCATTTTCTAGGTTGCACTTGCTGTCTCTGTCTCTCTGGCCCTTTTTTTTTTTTTTTAACTCTACAATATGAGAAGAAAGTAAGTTGTCCAGAAGAGCCTAGCAGTGCTAAGTTCTGACATTAATCCTTTGCTTATTTTGAAACCAGCTTGTCAAACCTAAGTTGTTATTTGTACACATGACTTCATTTTAATTAACAGCATACCACAAGCTTATACAGTGAGCTCAAAAGCCAGTTTCCTTCACCAGCTTCAGAATATTAAAGAAAATCTTGGGGGCTCTGTAGGGAAATGAGATACCAGCATTAAGATGTTCCATTAAGAGGCCAAGACTAATGACTTGAGGATGCTGCTGAGATCAAATGTAGTTTATCAGGGATGAGAATGCTAGAGCAAGGAGGGACTGATGACACAAATTCAGATGAACCAAAGCAAAGTTTCATAATGGAGTCCACTATTCTTCAGAAAAACAAAAGCAAACCCCACTCCCTGATAAAGAAGAATATAAGATGAAACTAAGGACAGAGTAGTTCTTCTGCCTGACTCAATTCTTCGCTTGACTAGGTTTGTAACTACTATGGTCTGTAATAACTCCAAACACCCAAACTGAAAACTCTAAATGTCACAGCTTATTGAAAAGATCCATTTCAGTGAGTGTTTGACCCTTAACTGTCCTACAAACAATCACCAGTTATTCACCCAGGAGTCACTTCATTAGAAAACTAATTTGTTAAGAAAATAGCTTGGCATCTACACCAAGGACCTGCGAACTATAGCCTGTGGGTAGAATCTGGCTTTTTGGCTATTTTTGTAAATAAAGTTTTATTAGTCAGAGCCAAGCTCATTCATTTGCATATTGTCTTTGGCTGCTTTCACTGTGGTCAATGGCAGAATTGGATGGTTGAGATAAACCATTTGGTTGTTAAGTATTTACTATCTGGCTTTTTGTAGAAAGTTTGCTGAGCCCTAATATGAATAACCAGTCCATTTAAGAACATGTTTGACAAAGTATATAATAACTGTACACTGAAAATCACAAAAGATTGCTGAGAGAAATTAAAGAAACCTATAGAGGTTGATGATACTGTATGTTTGTATTGTATAATGATATCATGTTTACAAATTGGGAGATTCATTTTTAAGATATCACTTCTCCCCAAATTAACCTACAAAGTAACACAACCCTAATCAAGATCCCAGCAGCTTTTTTGATAAAAAATTGATAACATTGCTCTAACATTTATATGTGAATGCATAACACCTAGAATAAGCAAAATAGCTTTTGCGGGGGTGGAATCATGTTTGGAAGACTTACACTACTGGATCTGCAGGTTTGCAATTAAGGTATAGTAATCAAGACCACATTAGCATAAAGATAAACCAACAGACCAATCAAAACAAATAGATGATGGGGCGCCTGGGTGGCTTAGTCGGTTAAGCGTCCGACTTTCCCTTAGGTCATGATCTCGCGGTTCGTGGGTTCGAGCCCCGCGTCGGGCTCTGTGCTGACTGCCAGCTCAGAGCCTGGAGCCTGTTTCAGCCTGTGACTCCCTCTCTCTCTGACCCTCCCCTGCTCACGATGTCTCTCTCTCTCTCTCTCCTAGAAATAAATAAAACATTAAAAAACAAACAAAAAAAAAAACAAATAGATGGTCTGGAAGTAGTCCCACACATATATAGGTAGCTGATTTTAAACAAAGATGCCAAGACAGTTCACTGGGGAAAGGATGATTTTCTTCCCCACAAAATGATGCTAGAACAATTGAGTGGCCATAGGTAAGTGATCATTCAGTTAAGCCTAACTGCTCTGAATGGCAAATACGGCCTAAAGAAATGCATTTATGGGGAAATCGTTTGCCTTCTCTGTGGTTTTTTATATTAAGAAACTAGAAAATTTTTCTCTGAAAAATGTTAATTAGGGTATCCATGTGCAAAAGCATGGATTCTTGTAACATCAGAACTAAACAGGACATTTTTCTCATCTGTACAGAAAAAGAAGTCATGAGGTTGAAGGAATTTCCGAAAGCCAATTAAGAGATCAGTGATAGAAAACAATTCCAGTCTGTCTGGTAAGGACACTCAAAATTTGAGCAGGACCTTCCTAATATTCTAAGGCAGTAATGGATAAATGCAACACAAACAACAGTGAGCCACAGAGCAAAATGACCAAAATGACATAAAGTTGGCCAGCCCCCCAGGTAGTCACTCTGCCTTGGAATATGAAAAACCAGTAGCCAGATAACCAATCCCTGGAGACCCAACCCTGGGCAGATAGGACCCATCATAAGAGCCTTCAACATTACCTCAGAGCTGACGATTACAAAGAAATCTTGAATACTACTTTTTGGTTCTGGAACTGGTGGAAACAACCTGGTCCATAAGTGAGCTCTGAAAACAGAGCAAAGCAGGGAATTAGATGAGTGATAGCATCCTTCCTTGTCTTTCAGTATCTACTCTACAAATTGACCTAGTTAAGCTCAGGACCTGCTGTTCTGTAAATTCTAAATCTTTGCTGAGTTATAAATACATGTATTGTAATACGGGGGCTGTGATGCGGGCTTCTGGATCCTCTAAGAAAAACATAATAGTAATTGCTTCATGTTGGTCCGTGTTTCCAAGCCTTATTTCTGAAAATGGGCCATCTGCAAGTATTGGTGCCCCACTGCTAAATACAGTGCTGGCTACAGGCCCTTACCCACCTGTGCCGGCTCACGGGGTTCTTCCTCTCCTTTGAAACGCTACCCTCCAACCCAAAGAGTGTTACATTTATTAATAGTGAGGCTTTTTTTTTAATGTTTATTTTTGAGAGAGAACACATGCATGTGATGGGGGAGGGGCAGAAAGAGAGAGGGAGGCACAGACTCTGAAGCAGGTTCCAGGCTCTGAGTTGTCAGCACAGAGCCTGACACAGGGCTCGAACCCATGAGCTATGGGATCATGACCTGAGCTGAAGTCACAGGCTTGACTGACTGAGCCACTCAGATGCCCCAACAGTGAGTCTTTTTAAAAGATCAGTAATTTTCAAGGCACCTGGGCAGCTCAAGTGGTTAAGTGTCTAACTCTTGATTTTGGCTCAGGTCATGATCTCACGGTTTGTAGGACTGAGCCTTGCATCAGGCTCTGTGCTCGCAGCATGGAGCTTGCTTGGGATTCTCTCTCCCCTTCTCTCTCTCTCTGCCCTTCCCCTGCTCACTCTTGCATGTGTGCTCTCGCTCTCAAAATTGTGTAAACTATGAATGGGCTAAGATGGAACATGTTCTTAAGCCCCCTAAACGGCCCTTTGCCTTACTGAATGTCAGAATGGTTGAGGAGTTCATATGGAACCATTTGCAGGATCTAGAATTGGTCACCAGATCTGTATGACATTTCTAGAATCTGCATTTGACCAAAGGACAATCAGCCACTCAAGGCCAGGTGAACAAAAGGTAAGGGTAGGAGTCGGCACCTTGTAATTGGAGATCATAATTGGATTCCCATAAATGGGAAGCATTGGGATGATTTCAGTCTGCCGTGAGCTGCATTCCTTTACCCAAGACATAAAAGGAGCCTGCTAGTGGCTCTACTAAGACATCCGATTACAGAGTGTCAGGTGGTAAAGGAATGAAAAGACCATGAATGTAAAAGGCTTCACAGAAATGAAAACACTGCCAACAAATTCAAGAAGGGTGTATAATGGCTGAGGGCTATGTTGTGCTCTCCACTTTCTGTAAATCACCTAAGGGTGTTTCTCACTTTTTAATTTGGTCCATACTCATCTTGGAAATGCTGTCAAGAAAACACTAAAGTGTTGCAAATTCCATCTGATTAAAAAAAAAAAAAGCCTAATGGATACACAACAGAAATGTAAAAATTCAATACCCATACCTCATTGGAAACACCCAAATATTCAAAAATACTTACGTTTTACAGATAAAGGAGAAACTTAACAAGATGAAGCAGATGGCTGCCATAAGCGCGATAAGAAACCATTCTGTGGAGGGCTTCTGGTCATCATTTCCTGATGGAGAAAGAAAGAAATCTGAGCTAGAATCAGCTATAAATCTGCAGCATGACGAGATGCAGTCACCAGAAAGCTTGGGTTTGAGTCGCAGGTGCTGAGTGACACGGGACAAGTAGCTTAGCCATCCTGAGCTTGAGATTTCTCATGTGGGTGAAATGAAGTCACTTTTAATATTAAATCATTATCTAGTCACATATTTATGGACTATACCATATGGATTAATGCCTCCTGAATCCTGGAGCTTATCAGCTTTTGGTGAGTAATAAGGTTTTTAGCTGGCAAGACTATGAAACATAAGTCCTCTTAATAATCTAATTGCATTACAATCAAAATACACAAAGTTAGAAACTTAACTTTTAGAGGAAGCCAAGTACAGAATAATACTCAGAGTTAACCCTAAAAGCATCAGACTGTGCTAGAAATACTTTGCAATCTTAATTATGCTTGACACCCCTTACATTATTCCCATTTCAAGGAGAGAAAAGTAGAAGAAAATTGCCATTTAAGTCAGTACAGAAAGTATAAATACATCACCTGCCATCTTATTCTCTAACTAAATTTGGTTCTGTTTTGATGACCTCATTGAGGTGTGTGATTATTTTTTAAGGTACTGCAAAAGCTTTCAGGAAACCTCAAGGTCCTTAATACACGATTTTTAAACAGGTAATGTACTTGTTAAACTGCCTGATTCACTTCTGGAGAATAAGGCAAAAACTGCACTATCTCCCTGATATAAGTGTCCTTTCTGTGGGAGAGGCCAGTCACTTATTCATTCCTTTCTTCACCCCTTTAACAAATATTTATCAGACTTCCATTATGTGGTTGGCATGGAACAGGTTGCTGTGAGCTGGGTGAAAAGCATACGTGTGGGCTCTCCTCTTCTGCTATTTAGATCCATCAGAGAAGAAAGGCTCTAAGCAAATAATGACACACGCAATGACTTAATGCCAGCTGTGCTAAGTGCAGGGGGAGGGGTGTTTAAACCAAGCTACACCAGGAGAAACAGGTCCCAACCTCAGTTTGCCAGTAATTGTTTCCTTTATAAAATGAAAAGTACATAAGTAGAACTTTCAAGTGCTTGTAAATATTCTAAGACTTCCAAAAGCTCGAACATACTTGAAACTCAAAACGTTCAGGGTATCAAGAGGGAGAGCTGTCTTGAGGATTTAATTCCAGGGAGTCCAACTTGGCCTTGATCTCTTGCTTTTTTGCCTCCTGAGCACTCTTATGCAGGGTATATCTTCTACTTCCTCAAAGCTTTAATCTCTCCTCCTTCATCTCTTCCCTTCTGCTTTCTAATATTCATAGAGTCCTTTATCTTGAATAAGCCCTTCCCTTGCCATCGCTCCCAACTATTATCAAATTACCTTCCCACTTTACTTCCCAGCCTAATTTCTTGAATAAGGGGTTCAGGCTGCTTCATTTCCCCATCTCAGAAACTGCTTTATTTATTTGCTGATGGTTGCCTCCTAGTTGAATCCAAAAGACACTCAGTTTCTTTTTCCAACTTTATTTCGCCTGGCCTCCCTCCTGAATTTCATGCTTGACAATTGCGCCCACCTTGAAACCAAGGCGTGGGTTCTTTGACCACAATATTTCCCTTCCTCAGTGGCATTTCCTTCTTCCCCTTTTAGGTTCGGTTGACCCTCTCCGCTCATCCCTGCGCCCGTGGGTGTTTTCCATGACAGTCTATTGTTCCAACCCTGGAAAGCTGGTTGAACACAGCTGCATCTTTTAATACCATGTGATCTTCTCCCTGGTCTTTATTTCTGGCCCTGCCTTGACACGCAGCTCACCTTCTAGATCTGAAACTGCCATTGAGTGAAGGCCACTTAGATGTTCCTCCAAGTGACAATGTTGGAAACTAAGGTCATGTGCTTCTTCATATCAGAAGGACTTCTCTCACTGACTTCCCCCTGGTGGTCTCCATTCTTCCAAGTTTCCATACTGGGATTGTTGGAAGTGACTCTGAATCTTCCTCTTCTCTACAGCCCTGCTTCCCTTCTCCACAGACTCCTTTTACACCATCACATCCTAACGTCTCATAAAGGTAACACATCATGCTTTTGTCTCATACATGCATCCTAGCTGAGTGTGGAAACCTGGGTTCTATTCTCAGCTTGTTGTGGAGGTTGCCATTCTGGACTTCTGCTCCCTCATCTGTAAAAACAATCGAGTTGAGGGACACCTGGGTGGCTCAGTTAAGCATCCAGCTTGGTTCTGGCTCAGGTCATGCTGGTTCGTGAGTTTAGGCTTCTCTTCGGGGACCGCGCTGACAGTGTGGAGCCTGCTTGGGATTCCCTTTCTCTCTGTCCCCCACCCCTGCTCTCCTCTCTCTTTCTCTCTCAAGAATAAATAAATTAAAAATTTTTTAAAAAGTGAGTTGAAGTACATGACTCTTAAGATCTCTGCCAAATCAATACCACTAGTCAGGCCTGATACCATCCAGGCCACTGTGATTTCCTGCACACTTACCTTTAACAAACTTCATTTTAGAACAGTCGTCATTTGTATTGCTGAAGGTTTGAAACCTGTAGTAAAGTATAAAATCTTAACACCAGTGGTCATCAGAAGTAACTAATAGCTTACTTTCTTTACATATTTTTTCTTTTTCTTCTGAGTTCTCTTAATGCAAGGTGTTTGCCGTACATTTTAGTGTAATGCTTACGACAATGCTTTGAGGCGGGCACTCCTGTCCTCACTTGGCATATGGAGGAACTGGAGCAGAGAAGAGCAGCGTCAGACAGCTGGGGACACAGCTAACAGGCGGGGCTGGAATCCAAGTCTATGACTGGCTGACCAGTAACGCTCCCATCACCGTGGTGCAGGGTCCCTGGTCCAGTCCTCATCATCCCCAAACTGAGGACACAGTGCGCAAGCAGGAGCTCCACTTTAAACATCCTAAGCAGTTCTCTATCATTGAGCACTTTCCTGAGAGTCCAGCTGGACACCACCTCCCTACAGGGAAGCAGTTTCCCTGCTGTGTCCCCTCTGTGGGACGTAAGCTAAGTTGGTGCTATACTCCAACAGAAGGCGGCTGCATTGCAAAGGAGTCGTTCCTCCTGGTGTTCCCTAGGCTGCAGTTGGGACTGAATCACTTTATTAAAAACCTATGACCATAGGGGCGCCTGGGTGGCTCAGTCGGTTAAGCGCCTGACTTCGGCTCAGGTCATGATCTCACGGTTCATGGGTTTGAGCCCCGCATCGGGCTCTGTGCTGACAGCTCAGAGCCTGAAGCCTGTTTCAGATTCTGTGTCTCCTTCTCTCTCTGACCCTCCCCTGCTCACGCCGTCTCTCTCTCTCTCTCTCTCTCTCTCAGAAATAAATAAAACATTAAAAAATTAAAAAAAAAAACAAACCCATGACCATAGTACTCTTTTTTGTTTAAGTTTTAGTATCTATATCTATTATTTTACAAAGAAGCATTGGTCACAGTAAATATTATGAAAGAGATGCTCCAGGAGGCAAAACTTTTCCCAAAATCTATAGATACTGAAAGGTCCTAGCATTAATATTCAGTTGTCTGGGTTGTAACTGAGCACCCTGTTAAACCTAGTTTTCATTGCACTTGCTCATAGCTAATGTAAAGAGCAACGGGGATGAACTAATGCTGTCAAGTCAACTAGTGTCATGCTTTATTTCCCAGTTCGTTGTTCTGAATGAGGGATTCTGCCTGCTTCATTCTCCCATTTCTGAAACCCACCATTTCATGCTCTTAACCATTATCCATGTACCTTAATCAGTATATTCAGAAATTCTAGACTCCTACATGGAATATAAATTTTGCAAGGGGTATGTCAGCAGGAAAAAGTTACCCTGTTTACCACGAGGCTTAACAGACAGGTAAAGTTTGGGTCCTACGGAAAGAAAGAGCAGTGTTGTAAATATTATCAGGGTCATACACTTGGTCCCATTTGTGTTTCAAATTGTGAAATACCTTGTAACCTGATAGGCCAAGTGCTGATAATAGTACCGTTCATTTCTGACCATGATTACAAAAATCTTTTCAGTTAAACTACTCCCTAATGATTCACTTCAGTTCTCACTTTGATAAACAAAGTTTTTTCCTGAATTAGCAATAATACAAAGGCAGCTGATTTTATTTCATGCAATCAAAAATGTTATTGATGCATGCAAGGTGCTTTGTGGGAAGCAAAGTCATGGTCCCTGCCTGGAGGGAGGTGGCAAATCAGTCATTTCTCCTGGCCTGCCTTCTGCAGTGTCCTGATATGCTTTAGAACGACCCCCCAACGACCAACTGAGATCAGAACTAACCCCCCAGAGAAGACAGCCAAGGTCAGCTTTACCATGAAGAAAACACAAACAGGCAGGTAAAGTTAGTACAAGAAAAAGCTTTCCTATACTGACTGCCAAATGGAAATTACTTGTGGATTATCCAGTTTAATTATTAATGTGAAAATCTTGAGTAAGTCATATAAATAAGTGAATTAAAGTTAGCATCTACTCTAATTTCACTGAAGGTAGAAAAAAAGGGCAACAGGTCCCAACGACAGTATAAATCCTTTGGGTCAAAATCATAAAAAAGAAACTTCAATACTGCAAAAGTTGGGAGGCCCCTAAAGGTACCATTAATTTGAATTCTGAGGTCTCTGGCTTTGGAAGGTTTTTTAAGAAAAATGTTTCCAGATAACTTGAATCTTTTCTGTGACTCAAGGAAAATGCCTTTCTGATCCTCAAACGGAAGCCACAGATGTTTCTTGTCAAGAAATGGAAGGCACCACTATTTAGTTATGCACAGATATTTTAGAAAGAGGAAGTCACAAGACCTGTCCTTCTAAGGAGGACAAGCCCTCCAGACTGTCTACCTCATTCCTGAATGCTCTTCTGCCATTGTCAACTGAGATCATTCAGGAACTCCGCTATCTGGTTTCTGGTGGCCTTGGCTTCTATCACTTTGGACCTCTCAACCACCTGACCTTGAGAATATACTAACAGTTGAAAATTCTGCTGTTCTGTGACCCAGGAGTGTGTGGGGTGGGAGGTTGCCTGGGAAGGGGTGGGAGGGATGGTAGCAGCCCAGAGGGAAGAAAAACCTAGCCACTAAGCCTGACTTCATCCCAGAATCTGCCTCTAGCTGCTTTGGAAGCTTTGTCGAATGGTCTCCCTTCTGGTGATGCAGCCCCTCTGGTTATAGAATTCTGTCATCCATGTGGTTCATGCTAATAACTCCTAGGAGGGTCAGTTTGATTTGGAGACTTGCTCTACCTTAAAGTGTCCATAAAAGTATGATGTTCACTGCTTCCATACTGATTTTGAACATGACTCTGGACTCAACAGTAGATTTCAAGGGAAAAGAGCTAATTAGTAAATTGATGGGAGCCTTCCAGGGAGGCAGCCCTGCTCTGTGTTAGTAACACCGGCAGGTGCTGGGAAAAGGCAAGTAGCACCAACAGGTGGCAAGTAATGGAGGGGACACCCATGTGTTAGCCCACAAAGTTGCCTGTGGTTTGTCTCTACTTGCAAGAAGGTGTGGCATCACCATGAAGGAGCACCTCCAACCAGGTCATGGGCTCTCAATGCAGTCAAAAGATGGAAGCAAACCTTATAGACAGGTGAGCTTTCCGGGGCAGCTGCCAAGGGGACTGTGGACTTTATCTGCCTTAGGGAGTAAAGGAAAGGGGGCAGTAAATGCAGCCACAGTGGACAAAACGTAGTAGGGTAGTCCAGGGCCCAGAGTAAAATCTATAAAACTTGCACTGTGTTCATCTCTAGAACTTGGGCTCAAGTGAACTAAAATATGGACAGGAAATGAAGACCCTACGCATGTGTGCAAATCTACAGGTTTATGATCCACGACAGACCGCTGCAGTCCCACTCATCTACGTTACTCCTCCTAGGACTAGACTTGCAAGAGAATAGAGAACTTGTTGTTATTATTCTCTGTTTCACAGGCTTTCCACACAGCACTCCCAGGCAACCCAGAACTGTGTTTCCTGTAAGGAGCTGCTAAGCCTGCTTTGTTAACCTGCTAGCAAGGTGCATTGAAAGCTGGCTGTGCTCATAACATAAAGATAAGAAATGAAGGGGTGAAGAGGTGTAATCCTGGTTCTTTTACTTGCTAGTGAGGTGACCTTGAGCAGGGTGTCCTCTCCAGCATCCACTGCCTGCTTTGTAAAATGGGGATAAGGACTGAATGAGTTGATAGAGGCAAAGTCCTTACCCAGTGCTAATACATAGTAGGTGCTTAATAAATATTAGTTATAATAATTAGACATATTTGTATGAGGAATGAAGAATCTAGATGATTTTCCTAAATCGTCAAAGCAAGACTAAAATTCAAGTGCTGCCAGAATCCTCAGAATGCAGAGTAATAAGCTCTGCCCTGGAGGGGAAAGGAACACACCGAACAATCCAGATACCAGGGAAATAAGAACATAAGGCGTATAGGCTTCTAACTCTCAGGGATCTATATTAACATGAAATTATTGACAACTCAGCCATAAGCTAAAAGAGAGTTACTCTTTCAGAAACCACAGCCCCCACTGCCCAGCTTCCTGCCTCAGTTTCCCCAGCTGGCACCATGACCTATGGGATGATAAAGCATTGCGGAAAGAACAGGGTGGGGAATCAATCATGTGGCTACTACTTCAGTGCTCTCTTACTTGGGGCATTTCTTTAACTTCTCTGCATCTTTTTTCACGTCATCTGTAAATCCATGTAATTAGGAAAATTATTTGTTAAGATACACAAGATAACATAGGTGAACATGCCTAGCAGCATACCTGGGTCAACAATAGAATCTCTCCTTCCTTTGAGCTGTTGCCCCCTCTGATGGCCCCATTGTGGCGCAGGCTTCATACATGGAAGGGCAGTGTGGGCACCACTAGAAGTGACCATCCTTGAACACACAGTAAGAATTCCCTGCTCCTGACAGTTGGGGACAGAATCTGAAAGCTTCCCTTTAGCCCTCCTTCAGGCTACAGGGACCACCCAAGGGGGAGGTGGTCCTGCCCACCTGCTGAGGGCAAATGGTGGGGCTGCCAGCCTTTGAAACCACAGCGGCCTGGGTTGAAGGACCCAACTGACTGAACAGACTACCATGTTCACCAACCTGAAATCCCCGATTTGCAAAGAAAACCCAGAATCCCCATATGCTCTCTCAGCATCAGGTAGGCCTGTGTGCGTTTTTCAGGTGATTATGTCAACTATTTTTATTTTTTTCAACCAGTTAATCTCCTCCCCATGAAACCTTTAGCATTTGCAATTTTTTTTTTTCAAAGACCTAGGGAAGCCTAATTTGGCACCTCTGCTGTGTTTCCTCTTCCTGTTTCCCATTGCTTGTTTTCTCTCTGTTTTACAGTGTGGAAATTTTTTTTTTAATGTTTTATTTATTTCTAGGAGAGAGAGAGAGAGACAGCGTGAGCAGGGGAGGGTCAGAGAGAGAGGGAGTCACAGACTGAAACAGGCTCCAGGCTCTGAGCTGGCAGTCAGCACAGAGCCCGACGCGGGGCTCGAACCCACGAACGCGAGATCATGACCTAAGCGAAAGTCGGACGCTTAACCGACTAAGCCACCCAGGCGCCCCTACAGTGTGGAAATTTAAAGAGAAAGTGTATGGTGACAAAATAGAAAACAAAGGAGGAGAGAGTACAGGTGTCCAGGGTTGAGGGCGGGGCCGCAGGGTGTGCCCTCAGCTTCTGATCCAGGTGACTGGGTGATATAGGTGTTTCTTCGCATATTCACATCCTGTGAAAGCCAAGTCCAAGGACAAAGGCAACAAGAGTTGCCTGTGGGAACCTTACTTCCATCTCCACCCAAATTCTCAAACACATCCTTGATATATTGGCCCAACCTACTTTCAGGCTGAAGGCTGGGTCACGTAGCCCCAAGAACCAGTCCCCCCACCACTGCCCCATACTGTGACAGGAAAGCGAAGGCCAGGAATTCCTCTAACTCATCTTGTAGAAAGCAATGCCTCTAAAGCCACAAGCGCCCTCTTGGCCTTGACAATCTGAGAACTGTGGGAAACTTTGCTCTATTCCTGAAGGTACAAATGATATTTATCTCAAACCTAAAGAAATGTTAAAAAAAGAAAAAAAAGAAGAAGAAGAAAGTCATTTTAATTGGTACCTGGTATTGTCATGGCATAGATTCCAGCCTTCAGATAGGCCTTCACTGAGATCAGGGCAAAACCCAATCGCTGGTGTGAAGGGCAATGTCCGTGATTGTGGTTAAGACCCGTCTCTGATAAGCAGAACTCAGAAGGACTAAACCTTTAACAGTGACATGGCTGGGAATTAATGCAGGACGGACTCAGTAAGGATATAGCTGAAGGGAATTTTATTTCCATGGCTTTTTTCATGCATGGCATGTGAGCTTAATGGAGAAGGGAGAAGGAGAAAGATGACGGACTAGACTGGAGGACATGGAAGTCTTCAGTAAGACCAGGGTCAGGAGAGAAGGTTTTGGTAAACAAGAGACAGCAGAGATAAGAATTCGGAAGTTAAGAAAGTTTTAAAAAGGAGAAAGAAAGAAAGACGTGTGAAAAGTGGGAAGTCAGCTCTTAAGATAAGATGGAGAGGCCAGAGGAGG
This sequence comes from Proteles cristata cristata, assembly GCA_017311185.1. Taxonomy (NCBI): domain Eukaryota; kingdom Metazoa; phylum Chordata; class Mammalia; order Carnivora; family Hyaenidae; genus Proteles; species Proteles cristata. The sequence goes on along the minus strand of JAESUZ010003687.1, from coordinate 2,294,030 downwards.
AAGGGCAGTTGATAACGAGTATTGATAAAATGAAACTGCTATTTCCATTTGAAAACAAACATGTTTGATGTGCTGGGAATCCTAGCACAGAAGGTTCCATGTGGGGCTCAGGTTCAGGGCACTTGCTGGCACTAGCCCCTCATCACCATCCCCTGTACCTCTTGGCCATCCAGGGACCTTGCCAACCCAAGCAAGCCCTGTAGTCTTTCTCTGTCTTCCTTTTCATCAGTTAAAACTTACTCTTCCTGTGTCTCACTATTTAATAACCTTGGTCTATCATGGGTTAATGAGTGAATTGAATGTCTTCCACTTCACCAATTGACTAATGTGCCATCTATTTGAGAAAATTAACCATGAATAGCCACTCCTGAGCTGTTTGATAATTACTGATTTATTTAATATCTCTGGCTCTCCATTTCCTTAAAAGAGATGGAGTTAATAATACCCGAGAAAGAGGTGATATTTGTGTCAGGCTGCTGAGTGAAAATGGAAGGGGAGGGCTCCAGGGCTCCATACATACAAGGTAGGAGTGGAGGAAGGTTGTCTCAAGGAAATGAATGTAGCGACAAAATTGCCTGATAGACTGCAAGCTGAGTATAATTACGGTTGCATCCTCGAGGGGTAAGGAAGAGCCATGCAACATGTCCCAGAGGGGCCCAGACTTCCTATTATGTTTATTAATCATCTTGATGAAAATGGAAAGTCTGCATTGATTAAATTCACTAATGATCCTAAACTGAGCAGGGGAGTAAATTCTAGAAACGATGGATTTGTAAGGTGAGTGGTAATATTAATCAGCTCATCTTATGAAAAGGGTGGCAGTAAATGAAATGGGATTTGCCATAGATAATGGCAGTGAGGCATATACCTGGGGGGGAATTATAATGAGCCTAGTTCCAAACTAGGAAGCTTGTTATTTAGGAAATAATAATGGGACGAGAGCTCTAAAGTGGAGAGTGAATAATAAATTAAAAACAAGCTCAAAATAAACTCTCATTATGGATCACAATTTCACTCTCAGCATTTTTATGCTGGGCTCAGGGAGTGTGGAAGAACCTTGGGGTGCAATATTGACATTTTGTAGGCAAGGAAACTGGGACCCACAGAGATTGGGCATGAGTGACTCATCAGACGTGGCAAAACCCGGGCACACTCACTACTATGTGCCCTGCAACGGTGACACTGGAGATCGTCGCTTCTGAGACTCCTACATGTAACATCACACTCAAAGCCAGCCCCGATCACCCAGCTTGTGAGGAGTTCTCTTTCGCCATCTCTAGCTTGGGTCCTAGAGCTAGACACTGGCGGAGCAATGGCTAAAACTAAATTCCTGATTCATCTCTTACTCTGTAAGTTCTGAACTGAGCTGAACTTCAAAACTGAAATGCTCAGAAAGCAGAACTGGTGTCTTACCCTGAGTTTCTACCTTGGTTTCCACCATGTTCATTTGAAATCCTTGGACAGCATTAAAGAACAAATCTCCAAAACTCAGAAGTCTCAATAATTTGGGCCTGAGTTATGTACCCTTGGGGAATAACATACATCTTTTTTTTCTTTCAATTGTCCCAATGCAAAGAATTAAAATTAACCTTTGATCACAAACATTTGATAAAAATCTTTTTAAATATTTCCTGGGACTTCAAATGTTTCTTCTGTTTTCTTTCACTCTTGGTGAGCAAAGTGAATTTTCTTTGTGCAGAAGAAGCAGTGTTGAGGGTGGTCCTGTGTGTGCCAGGTCTGTTGAGCAGGTTGGGGCATCAACCTAAGGAGGGGGTGGGGAGGGAAGACTGGCCTTGGCAGAATTAGGAAGTGTGTTCAGTTGGTCCAGTCTTGGTTCCTTTTACTTCCTTTCCTGTGTCTGTTCCCAGGAAAGCTCCTCTGAGTCCTAGCAGGGTGATTTGGGGGACCATCCCATAAGGCTGTGCTGATTGGATGAAATTGGAAGTCCAGGAGGTACCATTCCCCTTCACAGACTCTGCAGCTCCTCCTGGCCAGCCCCACTACTGACTCAGAATAACTCTGAATTCCTCAGGCCTCTCTTGTCTCCCAGTCTTCCATGGAAATCTACCTGATGCACTCTAATCTGACTCATGTCCACAGAGCCTAATGGGTCACTGCCCAGGAATTTCCTAAAGACCCACCCATTAGCCTATGCGAATGAATTAAATAGGAAATTTTACAATGGGCCTGAAAGAAAGGTCTCCTTAAGAATGCTCTTCAAATGATCATTGAATAGCCCATAAGGAAGAGTGAGAGATAACATTCACATGCTTGACCAACCATAACCACAAAGTTAGCGTCCAGGATCCCATAATTGTTTAATTTGTTCAGCACCTTGCAGCTTGAAGATAGAAAATTCACAGCCTGTGTTTGTTATCACCTCAGAGTACTGCATGTCCATAGACCTTTTAGGACAGAAGTGGACAGTTAAAAAACTGATAGATCTCTGTGTATACTGCAACCACACAGCCTGAGGATGTGCACATACATGGTTAAGAGCTGCGTGAGATCTACAAGAACATGGAACAGTTGAAGGAACACTGGAACCTTGGCTAGATAGCTCAGGTATAACACTCAGCTTTGATACACGTTGACTGCATAGCCTTGGACAAATTACTTCTCTCTGACTTTGCATGGGTTCCCAGGACAAAGATAATATCCACCTCAATGACCTCACACCGATGACAACAGATAACATTTATTGATGGCTGTTTGCCAAATACTGCTAAATGCTTTACAGGCATTACCTTCATTAACCTTATCAACACACCTATTTTGCAGATGAGAACATAGATTTGGAAAGTTTAGGCAATTTACTTAACTCTCCGTGCTCAGCAAGTGGCAGATATGGGATTCAGACTGAGTTTGACAGAACGTAGAATCTGAACTCTGGTCGGTACGCCTTGGTGTGGCAGGACCCTGCAAGCTGCAGGGTCATGGCATCACATCTCCAGGTCACAGATTGCTATCTGGAGCTGAGTGAGCCTGGGAATGTGCCCTCATTTCCATAGCCTCCATGGGGTACTCATTACCCTTCACAGACCTCTCTGACAGATACGGTGATCTCCTTGCTGAGTAAACTAGTGATTTTAGTCAGAAAGGAAAACGGCTGCAGAACAGAGAAGCCCGGGCTACACCCAACCCTTCTGGTCAGTCCCCTCTGTCTGTTAGGCTGAAGACCCAGGGATGAGTCCACATTTTGCGGACTCTGAGTTGCTTCAATTTTGGAACCTTTTTTACACAAAGAAACAAAAACATGAATTCAAAAAGTAGCTGTGGGAAAACTGTAGAGACGGAGCTTTGGTTAGTAGTTGGCAGGGGTTAGGAAAAGAAAAGCTTATGACAGAGGTTGTGTTTGTAAAGGGGCAACAGGAGGGAACCTTGTGATGGTTGCATACACCTGCCAATGGAGTCGAATAGCACAGAGCTCAATACACAAATGTGTGCATATAAAATCGATGAAATCCAAATAAGATTTGTGGTCATTATCAATGATAATTCTAGTTGTGATCTCTTACTATAGTTTTGCAAGCTGCTACCTATCCCTGGGGTAGAGTGGATGAAAGACACATGAGTTCTCGCTGTATATCTCGCAACTACATGTGAATCTACAATTATCTCAGAAAGCTTAATTATTTTTTTTAAAAAAAGGATAAAAGTAGAATCAGATAATCCAAAAAAGGGGGGGGACAGAGTATAGAGGTTTAGCAAGATGCTTGAACGTGTAAGCTTTGCTGACTTAATGGTAAATCTATCTCTGGTCAAAAAGGCAGTTTAGAGCCCTATGTGAATGTGTACACTTTCCAGGATTATCTGCTTTAACCATGAGGAAGGTCAGTTGATTTAAAATAAACAGAAGCTACTTACCCACATATATAGGTTGACTCCACTCACTCCAAAACCCCATCTGTCTGCACACAGAGCTCACTGTGGCTCTCACTTGAATGGAATACTTAGAAATATCATCAATTATTGAGGTGAATGTATTTGTCGCAATTTTTTCTGTCTAAATGGAGAAAAAGAGCACAATAAGACTCTCTCGATGCAAAATTTAAGTAATGCCAATTATCAGAAAAGAAGGTCAGACATAAGTAATCTGACTCACTTTCATATGACCCTTTTAAAATCAACAGGACACACATGGATGAGTTGATTCTAGAATGCTTCAGTAGAGATGTGTCACAGTTACCCTTCAGGGGAAAGTGATCTTGTAACCAAAATGAATAAAAAGTCAATGGTAAGTTCTAGATGATTTATCTGGGTCCGTTTGATGTTTCCAAATGAAAAGACTGGGATGGCCTATAGCAGAATGCATAATCCCCCTCACCTTGTCCCTCCATATTCTGTAGCCATATTACTAAATACTATTCCTTGGTTTCCATCCTATCCAGCAGGCATTGTCACACTACAATGTGTGGGCTAGTCTGGTCGGCCATCTGTTTTTGTAGAGCCTGCAGGCTAAGAATGGTTTATATGTCTCTAAATGATTGAGAAATATCAAAAAGAGTATTTCATCACACATGAAACTGAAATTTCAGTGTCCACAAATAAAGTTTTACTGGAACACACCCATGCCTATTTACATATTATCTATGGTTGCTTTTGTTCCACAATGGCAGAGCTGAGTAATTGGTACAGAAACCATATGGCCTGCTAAGCCTAAAATATCTGGCCCTTTACAACAACAACAAATCCTGATCCCTGATGTACAGGAAGGTCTCAAACACCTGGAGACCAGGGAAGAGGAAAAACAGAGTCAGTGAATTTAGGAAAGGCTGTGTTTGAATCCTACACCCCCAAACTACCTGCAGGGCAACTTCCTTGACCCCTCTGAGCCTCTGTTTTCTCATCTGTAAAATGGGCAAAACAGCATCTAAGCATGGGTTATTGAATTAAATGCATTTCCCTACGTAATTCCAGGTTTAAAGATGTAGTAGGTTGAACGCTACGAAAACTGCCAATAGTCAACCCATTTTTGATGAGCAAAAACAACATTGGTTCAATATAATAATATGTGCTTGGTAAATGCGAGTTTGCCACTAGAGTAACGAGTGGTCTGGTGTTGAAACAAGGCTATTTTCTCACAAATGAGACTTTCTCTGATATTCTCTCTCCAGGTCATTGTCCCCACCAGGACAATCCTTTGTGCCCCAAACTAGAGATGTGACACCTGCATCTTAAATTCTTCTGGGCTTATTTCTCCTTTATTCACCCCACCCCATGGGCACCGCCTGATTTTTCTTGTTATCTTTCACTTGGACAGTTGCCACAGCCATTCACCCAACGCGCCTGTGTCCGCATGGCCCCTCCACCTGTGTCCAGCTTTTGTGCTGTTCCCAAAATTATTCTTCAGTTTTGCAGATGTGGTCACAGTTCTGAATGAATAAAACTCTCCAATGGCTTTCAGTACCGAGGGCTATGGTTTTAAAAAGAGAAACCACTCCTTTTTTCTTTTCTTTTCTTTTTTTTTCAAAATTCCAGTCATTCTGGGAGCAGTCCCAGTGTAGAATCTAGAGTTATTATTCCAATGTTGGCTTTATGTCCAGGCCGACTCAATTACTGCCACGTGGCTGAGGGAACTATGCTCTTTTAAGCCTTTGAGTTATGCCTCTGCCTAGACCCCTGCCACTTAAAGTGTGGTTAGCAGATTGGTGGGGGTCAGGAGCTGTTTATTACTGATCTGCAGTGAGGTAAATACAGAAATGGACACAATAATTTAGGGGCTTTTGTAGCAATGTGACATCCCCACAACATCAATGCTGGTGACTGGGTGTGTCTCTGGGTATATTTGATTTTCCTAGCATTTCATTTTTACCCTATTTTCCAAAAGAAACAATTAGAAATTAAATTAGAGATCTAATTAGAAGTTAAAAACTAAAATAAAGAAATCTAGTCTTTTAGCATTGGTATTTCGGGGATCACTGACGACACACTACCCTTTTGTGTGACGACACACAATCTTTTGTGATTTCACTCAGTTCTTCTCGGTGGGGGCACTAGCTGGTTCCTTTGCCCAGCCCCTCCTTTGCACCCCTTGTTGGCCCTTCCTCTGAGGTAGTGAGTTTGTCCACTAGACTAGGCCTCTCGATGGCAGAGCCAGTATCTTATCTTTCTTTACCTCCCACCTAGAAACCAATTTGTAAATATTTGTTGAATCAGATCGGAAGGAATTGAATTGGCTTTGCCTTCTACCCAGTGAGACATGGGTTGTTAAACCCCACTTCCCTAGAGCTTTGCCAACTTGGTGACTTTGGGCAAGTGGCTTAATCTCTGCCTCACTTTCCTGTGTAATGGAGATGATAATTACTTAATGGAGTTACTGGGAAGATGGAATAAATTATCATAATAAAGTTGGACACATAGTTGAGGTTTCATAAAAACTGGCTTTCCTTTCAGTTTCTGTCCCTTGAACTTTTTGTGCATTAATGCTAAAGAGTATATTTCAGTTGTGATGAAACACATAAACATAAAATTTACCATCTGAACTACGTGAGCACATTCGCACTGCTGTGCACCCAGTCTCCGGCACGCTTTCGTCCTGCAATACCGAAACTCTACTCATTGAACAACAGCTCCTCCCAGGCCCCTTCCTCCCAGCTCTGGGAAACCACCATTCTGCTTTCTGTCTCTCTGAATTTGACTACTCTTGGTGTGCCGTATAAGTGCGACCCTACAGTATTTGTCTTTTTGTGACTGGTTTATTTCACTTAACATCGTGTCCTCAAGGTTCATCCAGGTAGTAGTGTGTGTCAGAATCCCCTTCCTTCTAACGGCTGAACAGTAGTGCCTTATGTGTCTACATCACAGTTTGTTTATCCATTCGTCATCTGTCAGTGGGCACTTGGGTTGTTTCTTCCTTTTGACTCTTGTGAATAATGCTGCTATGAACAGGGACGTACAAATTTCACTTTGCGAGCCTGCTTACAATTCTTTGGGATACATACCAAGACGTGGAATTGGTGGAATCTATGATAAATTTATTTTTGATTTTTTGAGAAACTGCCATGCTGTTTTCCACAGGGGCTGCAACATTTTATATTTGCACCAAAAGTAGTGCGAATGTGTTTTTATGTGATCCTTTGTGTTATTTTGAACCAAAAGTATGTCCATTCAAGACAAAAAGCCAGTAAAGCTTGGTTTATTTTTACAAAACTTGGGTAGATATAAGTTACCTTTGACCTGGTCAGTTTCAAGCTGTAACCACAGCTCTTACTGAATATAATTTTTTAAATGTTTCTAAGAGAATGCTATGGTCAAATATTGGAATGATCTGAAGAATTACCTGGGAATAATTTTTCCTTGTGTTGTAAATTTTCACTTCATATTCAAAGCAGTGAATTGGAAAGGCAGAAACTGGTTTTTCCCACTGAATTGAAAGACCCAGTCCTTCAGTCTCTGCTGTGACATTCACTGGAGGATTAACGCGATCTAGGTTAGAGAATGAAAGGTCAGTGATCTGGGCTGATAAATCCAACCCACTCACACTCCCCAAGGCATTTCTAAGATACAACCTTCTCAAGTATCTACCTTCAGGATTTAATTAACTAATCTCCAAGTCCGAGGACTCCAGTGGCTCACAGATGACTCCCATAGTTATAGCACCTAAGAGATCCCTCCTCTAATCTTAAAGCATTCCTCTTCCAAATGGCATTGAAGGGTTGAGTCCCCTGGCTGTTCAGCTCATTGCAAGACCCATCACAGCATCCCCGCTTCTCAAGCTGGATCGAACTAGGTAAACCTGACCCTAGAGACAAACCCTGAAGCTTCCACCAAGCCCTGCCTCTACTGAGCAGGTGTGTGGCTCTGGGTAAGAATTTCCTCATTCTGAGCCTCGGTTTTGTTTCATTTTATCTTGTTTTGATTTGTTTGGGGGTGGGGATGGAGTGGGAAGGTTCAATTTTCTCTGCATAAAAAGGATGGGTGACATTTGTCTAACAATTCTAGAGTTCTTTCTCCTGAGTAATCACTTGATTATCTTATAGCCTTGTGATGTGGGCGGACATGATTTTTAAGCAATGCTCTTATCTCAGGCTCTGTGACTTAGATCTCATAATGATTGAATCATAGGGACAATCTAAGAATGGGACCTATTGGTTCCAGAGCCTGCCATTCCCTAAGCAGAAAAAAATTTAACCAAGAATGTATTTCTTTTAGTAACATGAGGAATTTCTCTCAAAGAAATGAAAATCATACAGGAAAATGAATTTCTGTGGTCTGTATCAGGTTGCACCCACTTTCATATTAGTATTATTTCCCATGCCCTCCTCAGCATTTTTTATTATTTATTTTTAGAAAAGTGACATAGTTAGGTCATCTGAGAAATAGACTGTTGAATAGAATTACATAACCTCTTTAGTGAGATAGTTCCTTAAAGTTACATACTTCATTTGATAGAGATATAGATAAATCATGTCCCTTTAAATAATACCTTGTGTATTTATAATTATGTGTAATTACCAGGCATTGTTCTAAGCACTGTAGAGATATTAACACACTTAATTCTCACAAAAATCTTGCAGGAAATATTAATTTATCCCCATTTCTTTCTGATGAGAAGACCGAGGTACAGAGGAATGACTAACTTGTCTACAGTCCCTCTAGTCAGTGGAGGAGCAAAGACCCAAGCCAAGGCAGCCTGACTCCACAGCCCATGCCCACAAATATGCTACCACTGAAATCTTGGGTGTTAGTTAACAAGAATGCTACATGAAAGACTCCTGATGAGCTTCATGAATACAAGCATCTAGGATGAAGGAGACTACAGTATATCTATTTTGTGAATGGAGCCAATGAAACCTTAAATAATATGTTGAGATCTGAGAATCCTATGCTGAGAGAGACATTTTAGGACCACCCAGAGGAGACAGACCACCATGGCAAAGGGTCCTAAGGGGAAAGCATGAGGAATTCGGGGTGGGAAGCTTGGGGAAGAGAAAGCTCAGGATGAGAAAGCTTGCCATCTTTTGCTAGCTCTGAGACCATCTTGTGGGGAAAGGGATGAGAATTATTTGGAGGTACCACTCCATCGCAGCACCAGTGGGTAGAAACTTCATGAAATGAGTCAGAGGTAAGAGATGAAAGAATGCTCCCTTCAGCAGTGGGTTCACATTCCCTGGTTGAGTGATTCTCACATGGGAGAGATTCTGTCCCCCATGGGACACTTAGAAATGTTGGGAGACATTTTGTTGTCACAACTGTGGGGAGGGTACTACTGGTCTACTAGGAAGAGAGGAGGGATGCTGTTAAAAATCCTGCAAGGCACAGGACAGGCTCCCACAAAACAGTTATCCAACCAAAATGTTCAGTATTGCTGAGGTCGAGAAAGCTTGCCCCTATGCTTGTCAGGCAGGGGACAGATAATCACTTAGCATAGGAAAATTAGTCAAACGATGTGATCTTTATAATCCCTTCAAAGCTGAGATTCTACAATTTGGTTATTCCAGCTCTGAGTTAAGTCTACCTTACCAATTGCATGAAGAGCAAACAGCTGATCAAAAGGCTTGATTGTAGCATACTTGCTTGAGCCATTAGCATGCACTGCGAGTGGCTCACTCCCTCTGCTACTGATAAAAGTCCTTGGAAACCAGCATGCAGTATTTCTGTTCAGGGAATCTTTCCTGTACTCCTGGCATTCTTCGGTCCAGGAGCCATACCTAAATCGAAACACTCATAAGTTTTTAAGACTATAGGAAATGGTGTATTTGCATAAGTAACAACAGGTACTCACCTATAGTAGAGGAAATACTGTGTATCCTCAGGGGCATCCTTGCCGGCTAGCCAGCTGCAGTGAAGAGAAACTTGGTATGGCCTTAACGGAGTACGATTATTCACTGTGGTGTTTGTGGTACAGGTTAAATTCATGATTGAGGTTTCAGGAGACCCTAGATGACCAATAAGATGGTCAAAAGTAAGAACAAAACATTGTCATGACAGTGTTTAAAATTTTGTACTTCCTCTGAAACTATATTGACAGGGGACATCTCACCATGAAAAGTAAGTAATTGTTAGCACAAATTTATAGATATCTATTTGCGAAGGACCAGCCCCCTGGGGGATGAAGCTAGGATTATAAAGCCTGAGTTTCTGACGTCCAAAAACTTCTGTCTGGGGCATGTGGGTGACTCAATCTATTAAGCCTCTGACTTTGGCTCAGGTCTTGATCTTGCAGTTTGTGAGTTCAAGCTCCACATTGGGCTCCACACTGACAGCTCAGAGCCTGGAGCCTCCTTTGATTCTGTGCCTCTCTCTCTATCTGTCCCTCCCCTGCTTGTTCATTCTCTCCCTCTCTCTCTCTCTCTCTCTCTCTCTCTCTCAAAAATTAATTAATTAATAATTATTATTTTAAAAATACCTTCTGGCTACTTGGGGCTAAGGGGTATATATGTGTGATATATAACAATAGATTGTCATTCAGAGCTTGGTGTCCAGCAACCGTGGTCTTCTAATCTTTCACATGTGACACTTTGAACCCCACTCTTCTGGGCCTCAACCTTTGCAACTGTAAATGAGAGAGTTGGGAGAGGAACGTCTCCAGAGCCACTTCCATCCTAGAATCATGGGAGTCATTGGGCTGCACGCAAATGTGTCGTGAATAACAAAGATTGCTGCCCAGAAGGAAATGGGTTCTGGCAACACAGCATAATAACAACTCCTCTTCGGAGACGCCACACACTCACATATTGAAGGCCACTTCAGCATGCAAAGGTATTAGGGAATCTTGTGATTTTCCACCAAACCAATTATGTTCCTTTCCCCCAGGATTTCCAAAGATTATTCGGCGGGAAAGCCTTGTTTTCATTTCAAACTGCATTGTCAGCACATTAACAGGTGCTGTTCAGAATACACCGTGTTGACCCTGGCCTTGTGGTTGCTCAGAGGAGGGAAGGAGCACATTGGGCTGAGGGTCCAAGAGGACCTCATCAAAGTGAGAGCCTTTTGATTGAATCTCAAATGACAGAGGGGGTCTCATTCGCTTAGTTTAAGTCAATTGTATGATGAATTTATCACTGCCGGCCAGTGTAGTTCAAGGAGAAGACTGCAGTGAACTTAGACAAAAGGGACATTGGCTACTTTGTATTATTACCACGCACTGTCAGAGATGTTCCTGTCTATATATCCATATACAACAAACATGCATAGATTTATGTATATGCCTTGTAGAAAATGTACTGTCCATGCACTAAATGACCAGATGCTCCATGCCCAAAGCATCCTTTAGAGTCTCCGCCCATCTGTTTGTCTCCCAGCTCTCTTCCAAGGAATTATTTGGTATGAATTCAGTTTGGTTCAAAGGAGAATCAACTTTGCATTAGTGTCAACGTATAGTGTCATGCTGAGAGAATAATTAGAATTGCAGAAATCTCATTCTGAAGGACGCATTTCTGGTAGAGTCCTGTTACTTACTGAGGTGTGAAAAAGTAGTTTAAGGTAAGACACACAAAGGTCTGTATCCTGAGTCTACTGTGGATCACTGTCTGTACTTGGAATCAAGGCCATTGTGAATTGGCTGCTAAATGGTCTAGGCCACGTGTTATGATGAATAAATGGGCAGATTTTTATAATGCTGCTCTCAGTCACATACGCAGTTCAGGAGGTATGTGGCTTTTTCATTCAGGGATGTGACAAGACAGTGGTTGAACGATGACCCATGGGCCAGACTGGCTAAGACAACTGTCATACCCCGGGACTTGGTGAACCTTCTCTACTTTCTCTTGTGTGTGTTTCCAAGGGTTTCATCATGAGTATCACTGATTCTAAGTATTAGACACCCCAGCTTTCCTCCAAAGGACAGTATAGAGATAGTGGGAGCTGTCTCCTTTCTTCATGGCAGGTTGTTCAGTCTTGTGGCTTCTATGAAGCATCAGCTTTCTTCAATTTGGTATGTAAAGTCATAGAATGCAGAACTACACACACACACACACACACACACACACACACACACACACACACACCTTGTTCTCCTGGCTGTAATGAAGCATGAGACACTGTCCCCGCTCCCAACAGGCTCATAGTCAAAGGGGGCAGGATCTAAATCTATTTATTTGTGAAAGATAATGTCATATGTGCCAAATGAGTAACACAGCCCATGAATGGGTTCTGGGGAGGAAGAACATTCTTCAGTGTATATAGGATGCAAAGTGAAAAGGCTTTATAGAGGAGGTAAGACTCGATCTGGGCTTGGACGTGGGAAGGATTTGTATGGGCTTGAATCCAGGAAAGTAAAGCCTCCAAAGCAAGAATGAGCTGTTGTGTGGGGGTCAAGTTTAGAAAACTGGCTGAGAAAAACAGAGAACTCACGTAGGGTGTGGTTGGAAATGTCTTAGACCTGACTGGCCCTGATTCCATGTTGAGCCTGTTACTTGAAGCAAGGCAGTGAGAAGTGTAAGCTAGGTCTGCAGGGATGCAGCACATGGGATTGGAGGGTTATGACATTAAGACGTGACCACAGCCTCAGGATGTTAACGAGGAGGAAGAATACCTCACAGGAACTGCTGACTGACTACAGAAAAGAAAAGTCAGTTGTCCAACTTCACTGAATCTGCAAAGTCAGGAATCCAACGCAAGGCTGTTAGGAGCCTGCCTTACCAGGTGGGGCTTTAAGCTCAGCAGAAACCCAGCTGCTTGCTGGGAGGGGCTGGCCATTCCAGGGGACCGTCTGCACACTTGCTGAGAAGCCTTTATGAAGAACGGTTACACGTTTGCTTTCAGTGTTCCTGGTTTCATACTAAAAATAAACCCCACAAGTCATGATACATAAAAGGGAAAGAGCATTAAGAGAGCTATTTTAATCCAATAGCCATTTTCTTCCACTTTTTAAATGGCACATAAATAAAATGCAATTAAGTAGTTTGGCTAGATAAAAATAATTAGGCCCATGGTTTCATAGGTACATATGTGCTTATCCCCAAACTCATCGAGTGATGCAGATATGCACAGCTCTTTTTGCACACCTTTTGTCTCTCAACAAAGTCTGATTTTAAAAAATGAGAGCCTCCTTGGGATTCTTTCTCTGCCTCTCCCCCACTTCGAGTGTCTCTGTCCCCCTCAAACAAACTTTTAAAAAGTACAATAATAGAAGAATTCCTCAATGATACATGAAGACATTCCTATAAGAACAAAATACTATAATTAAGGCACACATTTACTACAACCATCATTTCTAGTCCCAGTCTCTTCCCCAGAGGTAACTTTCTAAAGGAAAATTCTCTAGAATTCTGTATTGACTGAAAAAAATAGTTACTACTGTTTCTCTCTGTTTGATTTTACTGCACACCTCCTAGGTATCAGATGCTTTAACATATACCCTGCAGTAGGTTACCCCAAAATTGCATCTCTCAGACCTAGAGTGGCCCAAGGTTGCCCAGATTTAAACGTGGCCTCTGTGGGCACAAACTCACAAACTGTGAGTGAGTTTCTCTTCTCCCTCCTCCCCTTTTTGTTGAATTCCATTCAATAGGGAAAATGCAGTCAAAATGAAAATTTGCCTCTAAAGAAAGACGCCGTCGGAACAAATACTTACATCTTCTTCTTGTGGAGCATTTATTCTCACGTGATAGCCTAGCTCTATATTCGTCGGCTCTTGATCGGGATTTGATTCCCAATGCAAAAGAACTTGCGAAAGGCCAGTAACTTTGATGGTGAAGTTGGTAGGTGGGAGAAGTGAAGCTGTTAATTAAAAGGACCAACATGATATTCAATTGTATGGACATAGCACTTTAAATTTTAAAAACATTTTATTGTATAGTACAGGATTGTATGATTACTAGAATAAAGAAAACTGAAATAATTTTGGAAAAAGTTGCTTTAAAACTGCTTTTAACTCTGTATCTTTCTAATTTTGCCCAAGTGTTTACCTAACATTGCTTTAAAACTGCTTTTAACTCTGTATCTTTCTAATTTTGCCCAAGTGTTTACCTAACATATAGGCATCTTACTGAAATCTGAGTATCTTAGTATTCATTATAACCATACTTTTCAAACTGAGGGCCATTTATCTATTAATTGGGAAAACTTATTGGTGTGTGGCTAGAATTTTTTGTAATGACATGTAAGAAAATAGAATAGAAAATATCATGGTGCTTGAAATATAATTACTATTTCGTGAACCTCTTGTTTCTACTATATGAAGCTACTTCAATATTTGTGTATGCACTGGTTCATGATGTAAAATGAATTATTTCTCATTATGAATCAAAGTCAAAAAATTTGGCATGTAGAGAAAACAGCGTTCTTTTCATCGTTAATGAACCACTCTGTTTTCAAAATAAAAGCTTTCCTTTAAATTACACAATCAATGCCCGTTCATTTTTGAAATTTGGGGAAGCGCAGGTGAGCAAAAAACTAAATTACCTATAATCCTGCAACTGAGAATAGTGTTCATGTGTGAGATAACTTGTGGTTAGTGGCTACTATACTGGACAACGTGTATATAGAACGGTGCCATTATCATAGAAAATTGTCTTAGACAACACTACATAGGGACCATGTGACAATTTTCTTCTTAGACTCTGTCAGTGTGGCAAAACCATGGATCAGCAAGTTTCTGAACCACACAAGGTGGAAGTTTTTTACTCTTTGGTTATGAGGACTTGTAACCATCCCCTTGCATGGGATAGCATTCCACGTGTGGTCACCAGCTCCGGCTTTATTCCATAGAGCCGCATAGTGCCCGTACACCGCACCCGGAGTATGGTTCCTCCTGGAGCATAACATTTGTTTTCCAGTCAACTTTGCTCTCTTAAAGTATGGCATGTTTAAAGAGTTTGTATTCCAATATGAATAGATATTCTTCTTTTAAAAAAATCCACACAGAATTTCCTAATAGAGGATTATTTGGGAGAACATAATGCCATCATTTTGGTAATGCATTATTTTCCAAGAAACACTAGAATTTAATAGATGGTACCCACGTTTTTTATCAGCAAGTGAGCCAGCTCTCAGTATCACCGTAGCCCCCAGGAGAATCAGTAATGCAGGTGCCATAATAATCACATCCTACAGGAAACAGAAGGACGAAGATCCAAATCACCACCCAGTGCCATTTTTAGGAAAAACTGGCAGCTATCTTTTAACGTAAAATGTAGCCATTTGCCTATTTAACAAACAGTTATGAACAACCTGTTATGTGCTAGAAATACAAGTACGAACGAACAAATCTTGAGTTTTATCTCTCAAATGTAGATCCAGGGCTGGAGGGGCTAATGTAAATGAAATGGAGACTAGAGAATGAAATGTAAGTGAATACTTGCAGTCCGGTTAAACCCTGTGGCATTAAAGGTGTGAATGGAACACCGCAGGAGTTCAGAGACTTTCGAAATGACTCCTGAGGAATTATCTAGAGTTCTTTTTTTAAAAAAATATAGTTTATTGTCATATTGGCTTACACACAGTAGCCAGTGCTTCATCCAGAGTTCTTGACACACCCAAAGGGAAAAGGCACTCTCAGGGGATTGCAGGGGGAAGGCAAAGCCAGAGGAGCAGAAATTACGATGGAGACGTACTGAGTGGGAGACCACAGCAGATCTTTGAAGAGTAAACTATCTTAGGCACAGTTAATCAAACTGAAAATAAATCCCGTAACAATTTTCAATAATGAGCATTTAAATATGGGCCCAGAAGTTTAAGTCTAAAAGAATCTCAATGTGGGAAAGAGAAACTTTGTATCACAAACCTCGCAATAAACTTCTGGTACTTTGAGCTTTAGAGAGGCTGAGGTTTTTGAAGAATCCTAACCCGGGCAGGCCATAAAAGGAATACGAAACAGAGTTACGGCCCCAAGGAAAAATAAAACCGTATTTACACCTACTTGAAATCACTGGACAATGAAAATGAATGGAGATTAAAAATGTTCTAATAACTCCATGCAGCAGTCTGGAGAGAGTGGGTATCATGTCAGCATCTTGTTTTACAAGTTGTCAAAGAAGGGAATTGATCCCTTGCTGGGATTTTATACGTTAGAAATCTTGAGTATTTCTTCTGAAAATATGGAAAGGCATTTCTCATATGAACTGGACTTCAAGGCATAATATTAACAGCCGCTCCTGTTGTGCACCACGCTTACTTTGACAAAGCACTTCCTCCTATTATCTCTCATGCATCCCCTTTGATTCAGTGGGTGGCCCACATGGTTTTTAGTCAATTTACAATAAAGAAAAGGAGTCTGAAGGGTTAAATAATTTGCCAGTGATCAAACAGCTCATAAATTATGGAATTTAGACCCAATCTTGGGTTTTCCAACAGTAAAGTCTACATTCTGTACTAATTTAAATGACTTTTAGTTTTCAGTTTAAAAATTTATTTAAAAAGGGGCGCCTGCCTGGCTCAGTCTGAAGAGCATATGACTTTTGATATTGGCCCCCCATTGGGTATAGCAATTACCTAAAAATAAAACCTTAAAATATTTATTTAAATGGGCTGGTATTTTGCAAACATAGTGCTGGTAGAACCACAGAAGATAGACTTTAGCTAAAAAGGCAAAAACAGAACAAAACAAAACAAAAAAAAAACCCAGAAACAAAAACAAAAATATACCATTTTTAATCATTATTTTTTAGCTTACTATTTAACCAACTTACTACTTAACTTACTACTATCACTCTTAACTTGGTAATGAAATTAGTAAAATATCACAATATAGAAGACAGAGACAATACAAATCATTCAATTTCTTCTTCAAATTTAAGTATTGCTAATCAGAATTACACTACTTGTGTGAAAAATAATTTCTTTTACTCTGATTCCATACTGGGCAGAAACAAAATTTTTTAAATGGCAATGACCATAAAAGCAGGTTTTTTAATACTTTGAAATTTTTTAACAATTAAGAATGTTAAGGAGTTAAAGGGAAGCATTAGCAATTTACTGAACCTGAGAAGCAAAGATGCAAAACTAAAACCAAAAAAAAAAAAAACCTTTAACAAATAACACTGCTCTCCAACTTGAGAAGGTCATGTCTTTGAAATGTCAGCATTTCCTGAAATGATATCATATATGCTCTAACTTTGCACTAATTGTCATTAATAGGAATTCTAGTTTTGAAAAAAATGCAAAATTGGTATTCCCTAGTGATTTTTACTGACAAAGTAAATAGTAGGTTGTAACCAAACAGCTATATTTGTCATTCTCAGTTAAATAATTGACGTGATGAAACTGTTGAATACCTAAGTGGGGAGATAATTGAACATTTTACATAACCAAGCACCTCCTCTTTGAATTTGTTGTGTACTGATTGTATAGCTGCTGAAAATAGAATTATTTTTCATATTTGGTCACTCACAAGTTTTTCAATGGTTAACTTTTTTGCTATAAGACAACCGTGTGCTTATTTTCATATCTCATTGTGGTATTTTCTATTCAAAGAGGTGATGCTTTTGAAGGGAAATCAATGGTCCTATAGACCACACAAGATACTCCAATAAAAGTCTAAATATTAAGGAGAATGACAATTTTTTTGTGAGCCAGATTAAGTTCCCCTGAAGACTGGATATTACTGGAGCTGCAACTGATGCATATTTTCCGCAATCCTGTGCATTCTCTGTGCCTTGAAAGCTCTTCCAGCTTTTGTCCATGGCCCCTGAGTATTTCTGGTCCCAGGCATAGCAATTACCCTTTCTGGAAAAACAACCCACATCTCTCTGGGCCATGTCTTTAATCCAAAGATACTTTGTTCAATAGATGTCAACTGGGCAACATTTCATTGTACAAGAAAGAGCTACATCTTAGCTTAAAAATACATCAGAATGGCAATATGATCAACTATTTCTCATGGCTGCCAATTAAAATCCACAAGAATGCTATGAAGTTGTTAAAATAAGATTCAGATTAAGCAGAAGGAAGAAGACATGGGTTGCCTGCCTACAGTTCTTAGACATACAAGCTCAGCCTTGTAGAGACATCATAGGCTGTCACATATTCATGTGACATTTCATCGAGTCAATCTAAAATTCCTCGAGTCCTCTCTAAGAATTTGGCTTCCGGTAAGTGTTAGATTCTTTGAAATTTGGAAGAAAGCAGGAGTACAACCTCTCGCACTATATATGTTTCCAGAGAGTTGAGTAAAGTTTTGGCAATTGGCAATGGATTTCCCCAGTGTTCCTAAGAATTGGTCAAATTCTACTGAAGTTCAGACTTAAAAATACTTTCCCCTCTTTTTTTCGTTTCAACTTTTTTTTTTTTTTTTGCCTGGGGCATTTGTCTTATAACCAAAGTTATATATGCAACGTTGTTTTTAGAGCATTTTTGAGTCAGTTGTGGTGACATCTAATTCCAAACTCAACCTCAGTGCACAGAAATTGAAGAGCATCTGAGAGGATTCATGCTCTGTTAGGCTCTTAAAAGTAAAGAGTTGACCTTGTACTTCCTCTTTCTTTCCTGTACAGTGTAATCAGCAATAAAATTCATTGAGGGAGGAAGAATAAATAAATAAACCAAGGTGTAAAATGCAAATGACACCTTTAGCCCTTAGGTATATTGCATTATCCTCCCCCCTCCCCCCACCCAAAGAAAAACTGTGGAGGCTTCCTAAAAATATAAATGAGTTATAAGGATTCCGTATAATGCATGCAATTTTTCCCTAGTATTCCTGGATTTGGGTTAATTGTCTGAAGTAGTCATAAAATGTAGCTCACAGGTTCAAATTGTTGTCCTACCCAGACATAAATGATCTTCTGCCAATGGTGTTGCCAAAATGAGCAGATGGAAAATGAAGTTAGAAGGACTTGGCTGCTAATCTCCCAAAGTGGCTCAATGTCTGCCATATAATCGAACGTGGTGCGATTTGTCATCCCGCCTGCAGGATCCCCCATTCCCGGGCTTACCTGCCTCTGGCGATCCTCTTTTCTCCAAGGACCATGCTCAAAAGGAGAGGGTCAAGGCCAGGTCCACCCTAGCTGTGTTCGGCTGCAGCCCCAGCACCTAGCACAGTGTCAGACACAGGGCAGATGCTAAATGTGCCTGGCCCTGTATAGAATAGACACAAATTAATACACTAGCCTCACCAGGTCAAGCCCTGTAGGGTAAAACCTATAGCATGCGGGCAAAACAGACCGAGCAGGGCAGGCTGGGAGCCTGCAACAAGTCTGGTCTGTTTGCAGGAAGGTGTGATACATTTGGTACCTTGCCTAAAAATTTCCCTAAGCAGCATTTTAAGTACTGAAAACAAATGAGGTGATTTGATGTTCAAATGTTTACTATGTTTTGAAATGCAGACTGTTCACCAATAGCTACATACGTTAATATATTTTTCAATAACTATGAAGGGGGACATAACCTTTCCTACAAAATAAAAATTGCACCAGCCAATGACATTTTTGGCATGATAATTCATTAAATTGCATATCAAACACGTTGATCAGTAATGACTATGAAAGCAGTCACTTTTCATATGTTTATGAATGTTCGGTTTGTGGGGTATTGAAGTATTTTGATTTTTTCTCTCTCCGTTTTATTAAATTTTCCCTTCAATCCATTTCTTCTGTGTGTGTGTGTGTGTGTGTGTGTGTGTGTGTGTGTGTACATATACACGTTTGTTACTTTGGGTGAATAATTAACAAAACCAAGTGAGATATTTCAGCTATTTAGATATCAGCTATTTCAAATTTTTGTACATTTTATATCAAGTCAAACAGTCTTCAAAATCCCAGAACCCACAGGAGACACAAAAGGCAGATGCCTTCAACTAGATACAATGCGATCTCCTTTTTGTGGTGGTTCCTTCATCTGTAGCTTTCTGAATTTATTCTGAAATGTCCTCACCAAGATATTTAATTAAAAAATCCTATGCCCTCTAAACTCATGTATTTTCTAAGAACTCTTGGCAGAGTATATATTTTCATTGTAATCCCTACAGTATTTGCAGCAGTGGCAAACAAGTCCCCTATATAAGCATCAACACAACCATAGGCGTTTTGATAATATGACTCACCTTGCCACGGATTTGCCCTCCCAGCTACTTAGCTAATATACAAGAATAAAATGCTGTACCCAGAATCGATATGACCTGCCTTATAGATACTGTATATAGCACCATTATTAGTTCCATGCCTGCTAATTATAGTTATAAGGGTTTTGTTTCCCCTTTTTATTTAAAAAGTTGCCCTATATTTATAAATCATTATTACTTTTCTTATCCCCCTCCCCTCATCCCTGTGTAATGAAATTATTAGGAGGTGGAGCACAGGGTTGTCTTAGAGCGGGGAAAAGGCATTTACTCACTTTGCAATGAATCAGCCTTGGATCCCCACTTGCTGAGAAGTGCGGTGGCCATGCCATCAGATGCAGCTGCAAAGGCATTGAAAATGAATCTTATCTCTGGCTGCACTTTTTGACTTAGAGGCGGTTCTTCTTTATTGTTTCATCATCAACAGCTGTAATGGTTACAAACTCACAGGCAGTTGGCTTTACAAAGTGAGGGCGACAAGGCTCTTAGTATATATCCAGGAGCATTTGTAAGAGCAATTAGGGGGCCAGCCCTAGAGGAAACTCCCAAGTGAATGAAATGAAAGAATCTCTCTTGTGCCGATAGCCGCTATCTGATAACGGTCTCCTCTGCGTTTTCATTCTCTTTTGAGGTGTTTAGCTCTGTTCAGGAACTGAAATGAACATTTATTCCCGGGGGGTGAGGTAACCAAGATTTCTGTGGGCTCTGTCAAGCACTGCATTCCTAGGATCTTTATGTGCTTCATTCAGCGAAGGTATGTGTTGCTGATACACAACACGGGGCACAGGACATAACAAAGAATGGCGCCCAAGGAATAGGTCTCTCTGCGTGCTGAGCGTTAGCCTTTCCCTGCTTTGCTAGCCGGCCCTGCACCCACCAGTACATATGTGTGCTAGGGAAGGGCAGGGAGAGTTTCTGGGTGTCCTAAACTGCTGGCAGCTGAACAAATGATGACAGAGGTAATGTGAGTCTGTGACAAGGCCCGGGACCTTCTCCCTTCCGTCTCCCCCCGGTTCCCAGCAGAGCACCTAGCTGTCCTCGGCATGCTGTAAGTAAACTTGGCTGTTTTTTTGTTGTTGTTGTTTTCTTTGTTCCATTTCTGTCCAGGAATTTTGAGATGACTGACTAGCAAAACTAAAAAAAAAAAAAAAAAAAAAAAAAAAATTGTGTCCCAGGGTGTCAATGGATAAGAAAAGCACTTATCGTGTGAAGCATCAGGGCCAGATACTAGTCTGTGCCTTTGTAAGGGGACCTCCAGTCTTAGCCCAAGGAGCTGAGTGATGACGGCCTGTGAAAAGCCAGTGCAGGGAGAGTGGGAAACAATTTGGCGACTGTGAGGTGAGATCAATTCCGTTTGCAGGGTGGGGAACCACAAGTTCTCTGAAGGAGCCTTCCCAGGAAGCTCAGCACATGTAATGAGTAAGGGGGTAGTGACTGGGCTTCTTAAAGTGTCTGGTGTAGCAGTTCCCAAAATGAAACTAGACCAACCATTATTGGATGACCTAAAAATGTGATTTCTTCTGGGGAAAGGGAAAGTGGCCGAAGGAATGGAGAGAGATCCATTTATTTGCTAAGAGGCCCCCAGAAAAGTTGAGGTGGAGTTATTCACCTCAGACCTACTCTTTGATGTCCCACACATGTAATTTTAGGTGTAGCATACTCTAGAAGCCCTAAAAATAGTTATTAATCATTGTGAAGGCCATGGTTTCCAGCCTCAAAGTCTGCTTTCACGTTGTATTTCTTATATTCATTTATTCAAGAAGTATTTCTTGAATGCAGCGGTTGCAGGAAGCTTTGCCTCAGTACCCAGGATTCGTTGTCTTCGGCTTCGAAAAATGAAGAGGTGGATACAGAATAAAATGAGCAGCAGGCAAAAGTTTATTACAGTATAAGATCAGAAAGGAAGAAGAGTATGAAAGAAAGCTCTCCCTATAGAGAGGGGGTGTTTGAAAGTGAAAAGTGAATGCCTGACTATAGGAAGGGACTCTGTTTTATAGGGTTTGGGTCAGGACCCACTCCTTCCCCTTTGTTCCTTCTCAGGCTCTCTCCCCTTATTGGCGGGGTAACTCCAAATGCCTAGTCATTCCTTTTTGATTGGCTCGTTTCTGTTGTATGAGGGCTGGTCTATGGCCATACTGGTCCTTGTGGGTCACATATTATATTTTTAGTCAGGTTTTTTGTTAAATTCCTGAGGGAAATCTGAAGGGCATAGGTGGTATCTTGTTACACTGTTAAAAGGAACCTTATAACTGAGGGTGTTTGCTTGAGTTCAGATGTTCCCAGTAGAAGTGTTTTAAAGGAAGTGCTTTCCCCACCGAGTCACCTTGAAGCCCTACCATCTGCATTTCTGCCTGTTGTTCCCTATCATACCGCTACGCACAGTTCCAGGCACTGTTAAGGATATAAAGAAAATTAGACCTGGCTCCTACCCTCCATACCATCTTCTCAGATATATGATCCTTTATCAACTCTACCAATAATCATTTTTAAAATGTGTTCACATTTTGTCTCCATGTCCTATTTCCCCTTTAGCCTGAAGGAAAATGAGGGCTTTGTATAGTTTCCTTTTTGTGGCAACAGTTTTTTTCCTTAAAATAAACTGTAAACGTCCAAAAATGGAATAATGGAACATGCTGGTAGAATTCCCCCAAATTGTTTTTTTATTTTTGATTTTTAAGTAAAATCCAATCTGTATTCTTTTATTATTTCATTTTTTTAATGTTTATTTTTTTTTTGAGAGAGAGACACAGCATGGGCAGAGGACGGGCAAGAGAGAGAGGGAGACACAGAATCTGAAGAAGGCTCCAGGCTCTGAGGTGTCAGCAGAGAGCCCAACGCAGGGCTCAAACTCATAAAACCATGAGACCAGGACCTGCGCCAAAGTTGGACACCCAACCAACTGAGCCACCCATGCTCCTCTGTCTATATTATTTCAGAAGAAAAAGAACCTGGGTTTAGCCAAATAGTATAGGTGAAAATATAAAC
Organism: Proteles cristata cristata; assembly: GCA_017311185.1. NCBI lineage: Eukaryota > Metazoa > Chordata > Mammalia > Carnivora > Hyaenidae > Proteles > Proteles cristata. Next base: position 2,271,109 of record JAESUZ010003687.1, on the reverse strand, counting down.
AGGATAACAGGAACTCAAGATTCAGTGGCCCCACCTAGGACCACTGTTACGGAAGCTTGTGGAAGGTATCTATTCCTAGGAATCCATTGCATGGAAATAATGTGAAATGTAGACCAGATTTATGTAAGAGAAAAGTGAAATTCATTGTAGCTTTACTTGTAATGGGAAAGTAATACAAGGATGAGAGATAACTTTCAAAGGTTGAAGTATGTAGATATGAAGTATTTATTGATAACTCTTAATATAGGGTATTATGGAAAAAATGTTAAAAACAATAGGAGAGCAAGTATACACAGATGGATAGATTTCCTTTTCATGATCTCATTTTTGATCAGAAGACCAAACTGATAGGAGTGGTTATCTCTAAGCGGTATGTTATTAGTTAGCTATTGCTACAGAACAGCCACCCACAAACACCGCAGTAGTAAACATTGATAAGCATTTGTTTCTTGCCCAAGTGGCTGACTTTTGATGAGAGCCTGGCTAAATTTGGCCGGGCTCCAGATCACAGAGTGGGGTCATGAGTGTTCGAAGCATCTGTCATTCACTGGGAACCAGTGGCTACCCAAGGCAGATTCTTCTTATGGGTGATAAGAAAAGTGCAAGAGGGCACAACCAAGTGCACAAGTCTGCTTCAAATATCTGCTAATGTCACATTCACTGGCATCCCAAGTCAGAGCAGAATACATGGCCACACCCAGGGTCAAAAGGACTCATCCCACAGTACACACCACCCACGTGATAAGGCCATGATAAGGGTGTGGATGTACACAGCTGCTAGCCAGCAGCGAAGAATGGGAACCAATGATGGGGTGCCTGGGTGACTCAATTGGTTAAGCTGCCAACTTTTTTTTTTTTTTAATGTTTTTATTTATTTCTAGGAGAGAGAGACACAGCGTGAGCAGGGGAGGGTCAGAGAGAGGGAGTCACAGACTGAAACAGGCTCCAGGCTCTGAGCTGGCAGTCAGCACAGAGCCCGACGCGGGGCTCGAACCCACGAACCGCGAGATCATGACCCAAGCGAAAGTCGAACGCAACCGACTAAGCCACCCAGGCGCCCCTAAGCTGCCAACTTTTTTTTTTTTTAATTTTTTTTTTTTAATGCTTTATTTCTAGAGAGAGAGAGAGAGAGAGAGACAGCGTGAGCAGGGGAGGGTCAGAGAGAGAGGGAGTCACAGACCGAAACAGGCTCCAGGCTCTGAGCTGGCAGTCAGCTCAGAGCCCGACGCGGGGCTCGAACCCACGAACCGCGAGATCATGACCCAAGCGAAAGTCCGACGCTTAACCAACTAAGCCACCCAGGCGCCCCCTAAGCTGCCAACTTTTGATCAGGTCATGATCTCATGGTTCATAAGATTGAGCCCCACATTGGACTCTGTGCTGACAGTGGAGAGCCTGCTTGGGATATTCTCCCTCCCTTTCTCTCTCCTCTCTCCTCTCTCTCTCTCTCTCTCTCTCTCTCTCTCTCTCTCTCTTCTGCCCTGCCTTTCCCTGGTGATCTCTCAAAATAAATAAGTACACTTTATTTTTTTAAAAAAATGAATTGGAACCAATGTTTTATCTACTGTAGTGGGATGAACCAGTCCTTTAATTTTCTTCTTATGCTCATACAAATATTTTATTCTGTATAAATGCAGGAGAATAAAGTATTAGAGACATGCAGGTCAGTGGAATGGAACTGAGAGTCCAAAAATAAGCTCTCACATTTATGATTGATTGATTCTTGACAGGGAAATGAAAATAATTCAATAGGGAAAGGAACAGTCTTTTTAACAAATGATGTGTAAATATGCAAAAGAATGATGTTTAAGCCCTACCTCATACCATGTACAAAAATTAATTCCAAAGAAATCAAATACTTAAAAGTGAAAACTAAAACTATACAATTCTTAGAAGAAGACATAGGCATAAATCTTAGTAACCACACATACGGCAGTGATTCCTTAAACATGACCCAGAATCACAAGCAATGAAAGGTAGATAGATTGGACTTCAGCAAAATTACAAATTTTTATCCTGGAAAGGACACCATAATGAAAAGACAATCCACTGATTGGGAGAAAATATTTACAAATTATATATCTGGTAAGGAATTTATAACCAGAAAAAAATATGAGGAAATCTTCCAACTCAACAATGAAAAGACAAATACCCCAATGAAACAATGGACAAAGGATCTGAGTGAATAGGTCTCCAAAGCAAATGTACCAATAACCACCATAAACATGAAAAGCTGTTCAACATCATCCATCAGAAAAATGCAAGCCAAATCCACAAGGAGATACCTCTTCACATCCACAAGGATGGTTAAAATAATAATAAAAAATAATAATAGTGTTGTTTGGGGGTGAGAAAACAGAACCCTCATAGACCACTGGTGGGAATGCAAAATGGTACAGACACGTTGGAAAAGTCAGGCAGTTCCTCAGACAGTTGAACATAGAGTTGAACATATGACTTCACTCAAATACCTGAAAGTGTTGAAAACTGAGATCCGAAGATCTCAAAAATTTGTGTGTGAATGTTCATAGTGTGATTCACAATAGCCAAAAAGTAGAAATAACACAAATGTCTGTCAAGCAGTGGTTAAGAATATATGGTATATCCATCCAGTGGAATGTTACTAAGCAATGAAAACAAGTGAAGTACTGATATATGCTGGAACACGGCTGATCCTTGAAAACCTGAAGCTAAGTGAAAGAAGCCAGTTCATAAAAGACCAAATGTTATATTGTTCCAATTATATGAAATGTCGAGAATAGGCAAATTTATAGAGAGAGGAAGTAGATTAGTGATCACCTACGGCTGGATAGGTGGAATGTGTGCAAAATAGGAAGTGACTGCCAGTGGCTGTGGGGTTTCTTAGGGGGTAAGGAAAATATCCGCAATTGATTTGATGATTGCCAACTCTTTGAATAAGCTAAAGACCACTGAATTACATACTTTATATAGGTGAAGTTTATGACCTGTGAATACATCTCAGTAAAACTGTTTTTTAAAAATGCCCTAACAAGATTTACATAGAATCCTAGATAGGTATTAGAACAATTCCAGCGTGAAACCAATCTGTAGATTTACCATGTATTGCTAAAATTCATGGCATTTCCTTGTTGAATAAAGACTTTCAACGGCTTAAGCATCTTGAATTGTTAGTAACTAGTTCTTCTTTTTCTTTTTATTATTGCTTTTATTGCTTTTTCACTTATATTGAGATGTAACTGACACATAACATTATATAAGTTTGTGTATACAACGTAAGGATTTGTTGTGAGTACATATTGCAAAATAATTTTGCAGGGACCAATTCCTTTCTTGCAAAGCCAGGTATAGGAAATCAACCAAAATATGGAAACAAATGAAACATACAATTAAGCTTACTTTATTAATGGAAATTACTATTCACTTTCAGTCAGGAGATAATCTACTGCATGCCTGGGGCTGTCAGGTGCTTTATTCATATTATCATATCATAGCCCTATAAATTTATGTTACAGATGAATCAACTCAGAGAATTTAGCACAGCTCCATTGTGATGCTCCCTACAGTCACATTGCCTATAATGGCAACACTTTAGTTGTGAAATTGTCATAATTATTTTAAAAGAAACAATATAACAATAAGGACTAAATATCTTACTTGGTCCAAGGGCAAGGAACAGATTCCTCTTGAGAAATTTCCAATTATTTTAGGTTAAGTCTAAACATCATTTCCTATGGGAGCTCCTCTTTGACTTGACTCTCTCTCTCCCTCAAGTGTTCATTCAACAGCTAAGTCTATTTTATTTCTATACGATACTGAATACTTTCAGTATCGTATAGAAATATGTTTATATCTTTGTCTCCAACACTAGATGTGAGGACAGGCCTTAACTTGATCTAGCTTGGTTTTGTCAGAATTCATCAGAGTATCCAGTTTTAAGGAAAGAAGAGGGAGTTTGTTTTGTTACAATAGGAAATTCCATGTGATTTTATATTTGAAGGTAGAAGTGAAATGAGAACATCCTAAGGAAGCTGGTTTAGACTCTTCTTGGTTCTGATCTGAGGCTGTTGATAAGTCAGAATTTTGAAGGTGATTATTCTCAGTCTTTACCCTTGGGCCTCTGTTCTTTTAACTATTATTGAAGTCCCATCTTTTAAAATTAATGACCCGGTATGAAATTTCAGAACAGCTAAAATTGATTTGTCTATTTACTTACCTCTTTTAAATGTAAAATAAAATTGCATTTGTGTGTAAAATCCCTGAGCACCAATGAAAATGGCGATTCTACATTTTCTGAGAAATCTCTTTATTTGTCCTCTGGGAGATCTTAAACTTTAGTTGGCTTCTATTAAACTTTTATGAGAACAAAACGAGTGAATGACTTTTCCTTCAAAGAGGTACTTTCTGTTGTTTCAAAGTAAGAACACAGTCTTAAAACAGAACATGTCTTCTAAACAAATTACTCAGTGTTGATCCCCCCCAAAAAAGGGGGGTGGGGTGGGGGAGGAGTGTGAGGAGATAACCAGCATCACTCCCAAATTGCATAATCTTAAAATTAGGACAAAACTCTGTTATTTATTTATTTATTTACATCCACATTAGTTAGCATAGAATCCGGTGGGGTTTTGTCTGACTTGTCTGAATATTGCCTCAAATATTTTCCTCAAGGGGCCTAAAATGCTATCATAAATTATTATCTTTATGTGAAGCATTATTCTCCTTTCACTGTCCTGTTTCAAAATGCAAATACTCCTCGGAGCAGTGATGTATTAAGGACACTGATGCCATATGTCTTGGAGTTGGGTGCTGGCAGGTGGGGTGGGGAGCTCTGACCTCAGGGTTATCGCTCTGCTATTTAATGGTTTTTAACCTCAGTTCAGCCATGTTTTGTTTAACTGATGTCAAATCCTCTGCCTAAAACCAGAAATGGGAACGAACAGAGCAGGTAGTCAACATATTAAGGTCAACACAGTGAATGTCCCAGGTTGACCGGCCAGTTATTTTGTTCTGGCTTTGAAGGTGGAGGGAGGGCAACACTTGGAGCTGGAAAGGACCAAAACAAAAGCTCATTCTTCCCACGTCTCCAGAAGCAGTGCAGCCCTGTGGACCCATTTTGGACTTGTGACCTCCAGAACTGGGAGACAAAAAATTTTTGCCCCAGGCCCTTCCAACCCATTTTCCATGCTGCTGTCAGAGTAATCACATGACAACACAGCACGTTTATGAAAATTCCTGCTTAAAATCCTTTAATGTCTTTATATCACCATTAAAATGAAGTCCAAGTGTCATGCTGTGAAGGGCCCAGCCCTGCATGATCCGGTCCCACCTGCTTCTCCAGCTCCACCAGAGTACAACACCAGTGATTCTGAGTCAGAATGTCTGAGGTGAATTCTACTTGTACTCCTCACTGCCTGTGTGACCTTAGAGTAACTTCTCCGTGCCTCTATTCCTCATTAGATGTTCCTGAGGATTAGTAAGCTAATACAATGCCTGCTACTGTTCTAAGCATAGTATAAATTACTAGGTAGTGTCATCATCACTATGAGCATTCACACATGCCAATGGCACATAGTAGACCCTAAATAAACATTGAATGAATGAATGCAGTGTGACATTCACAGGTGTTTCATATACTCTGTTATTTCTCTCTATGATTTACAGAGATAATTCAGTTTTTTGAACTTAATGTTTACTTATTTTTGAGACAGAGGCAGAGACAGAGACAGAAACAGAGTGTGAACAGGGGAGGGGCAGAGAGAGAGGGAGACACAGAATCCAAAGCAGAGCCTGACATGGGGCTCAAACTCATGAGCGGAAAGAAGCTTAAGTCTAAAAGTAAATACAGACTACATAGTATACACAGTAAGTCTAAAGTGCTTTTATCTAATTTTCTTTACTTTTTAATAATCTATTGCCTTTTTAAAAACGTTTATTTATTTTGAGAGAGAGAATATGTGCATGCATGAGCAGGGGAGGGACAGAAAGGGAGAGAGGATCCCAAGCAGGCTTAGCGAGGAGCCCAGTGTGGGGCTTGATCCCACCCGCCATATTCACTTTTGGGTAGGTAATATACACGAAGAATACTTCCTGTGGGATTTTTGTGTAGTAAACATCAGTTCCTTCAGTTGCTGTGCCAGTGAAGTTGTATTTCCCTTAGGATGGATCTGTATTAAGAGATAATAGTAAACATCTTATATGCAGGGGAGAGGATGTTTGGATTGCCTTGGTTGTCCTCACCATTGTCCTGGAGTGCGGTGTTGAGGGGGCATTCTGTCTACAGAGTTCTCTTCTGCTTTTGTTTAATGACCTCAAAGTTCTTCATGCTATGTTCATATGTAAATGCTTTAAGAGTTGAACTTTGAGTATTTCTTGAGAGGCTATAGTATGTTTTTTTAAGCTTTCATGTTCTAGTTTTTGGCTAATATATGGAAAGAAAATAGTTTGGTCAGGTTTTTTGAGGCATAATTTACATATAGGAAATTTTACCCTTTTTTCATGTACTGTTTCCATGTTTTGACAGAGACAGTCAGGCAGTCACCACTATTATCAAGATATATAACCATTCCATCACTGCCCCGCCCCCCCACCAATTCATTCATGCCACTTTGTTGTGAACCCCTCCTTCCATCTCCAGTTCCTTGAAGCAAATGGTCTATTCTCTGTCTCTCTGGTTTTGCCTTTTTCGGGATGTCATGTGAATAGCATCATTATGAAGCCTCCTGAGTCTGGTTTTCTTGATTTTAGATTTATTTATTTATTCTTTTATTAAATTTTGTTAATATTTATATTTTTTTCTGAGAGACACACAGTGTGAGCAGGGGAGGGTCAGAGAGAGAGGGAGACACAGAATCTGAAACAGGCTCCAGGCTCTGAGCTAGCTGTCAGCACAGAGCCCAATGCAGGGCTCAAACCCACAAACCATGAGATCATGACCTAAGCCCAAGTCGGGCACTTACGTGACTGAGCCACCCAGGCACCCCTCTTGATTTTAGATTTACATATATTGTCATATATATGAGGAGTTATCTCATTTATATAGCTCAGTGATATTTCTTTTCATGGATGTATCAGTTTACTTACCATTTATCTGTTGGAAGAAATACGGCTTTTTTCCAAGTCTGGGTGATGATCAGTAAGGCTACTAGAACCAACCACGCACATTTTTTTTTTTTAATGTGAACATATGTTTTCATTGGTCTCAGCTAAATATCAACGAGTAGGGTTGCTGGGTTGTCTATTGAGTAGGTACAACTTTATCAGAAACCACCAAACTGTTTTCTATAGTGGTTGTAGCACTTTGTATTCTCACTAGTGGTGTATGAGTTCTAGTTGATTCACATCATCACCAGCACTTGATACTACCAGGCTTTTTATTAAAACATTCTAATAGGTACACAGTGGCATCTCACTGTGGTTTCAGTTTGCATATCCCTGATAAATGATGATGTTGACTATCTTTACATGATTGGTTGACAAACATATAGCTTCTTCTGTTACATTTATTCCTACATTTTAATCTATATCTGTATAATTTTAGCTACTATTAAAATTAGAATTTGTTTATAACTATTTGCTGCTACTTAATAAAATACATGTGGTTTTAAATTATTAAACGAGAATCCTAAAACTTTACTAAATTCATTAATTCTAAAAGTTATGTTGATTCCTATGTAAACCATTATGTCATCTGAAAAACAGTGCTGCTTCTTTCCTAATCAAGAAAGAATAATCAGGAATGTAATAATCATTATACCTTTTACTTCTTTTTCATGACTTATGTTAATGGTTATGAACTATGGTAAAATGTTGAACAGAAGTCATTAGCTGGGCATCTTTTTCCTGATATCAAGGGAAAAGTAGTCAAATTTTACCATTAAGTATGATAGTAGCCGGGCACTTGGGTGGCTGAGTCGACTGAGTGTCTGGCTTGGGCTCAGGTCATGATCTCACAGTCCTGAGTTCGAGCCCCATATCTGGTTGCTGTCAGCACAGAGCCTGCTTCGGATCCTCTTTTTCCCTCTCTCTCTGACCCCATTCTGCTTGCACTCTCTCAAAAATAAACAAACATTAAGTATGATAGTAGCTGTACATTTTTCACAGATGTCCTTTAACAGATCAAGGAAGTCTTCTAATCTCAATTTTCTGAGAATAATCATCATTAATAACTGTGGGATTTAAGTGCTTTTTCTGCATCTATTGGGAAGATCATATAATTTTCTTTTTTAGTTTTCTAATATGGTAAACACAATGATTAGGTTTCAATTGTTAAATCCACCTTGGATTCCGGGGATCAACCAAATGTGATCAAATTCCAATTTGCTTGATACGGTTTTCTAATATTTCATTAAATATATATGTTTCTAGGCTCATGTGGCTATTGATGTATAAATCCTTTTTTGGTAATATCTACTTTAGGTTTGTTATCAGTGTCATGCTGGCCCCAAATAAGAGGAATAGTGTTTCTTTCCCCCTCTATTTTCTGAACAAAAATTGTGCATTGGTGTTATTTCTATTTCTTAAGTGGTTGATAAATTTGACCACTAAAACCATCAGGGCCTGGAATTAGCTTTGTGGTAAGTTTGTTGAACAAACTTCAGTTTCTTTCATAGTAAAAGGATTGTTTAGATTTTAAATTTCTTCCTGTTTCCGTTTCGATGCATGTCTAAAAGAATTTGTCCATTTCATCCACATATTTGTTGGCATAAAATCGTCCATAATGTCTTCTATTCTCCTGTTAATGTCTACATTTCTACAGTGATATGCTCTTTTACACTGAATTCTCTGTATTTTTTTCTTTAGCCTAGTTAGGATATGCGAATATATATATTTATTGCCATGTTAAGGAGTATAAATCAATGCTTTGCCTCTGAATGGCAACTTGGAAAACTGGTTCTGTGCTTCTCAAAATGGGATACTTAACAGCCCTGAAGATAAGAGGTCTGATCATTGGAAACCACAGAAATACCAGAGCACATGAATTTTTTAGGGAAATTAAATAATTTAAAGTGGTATTAGAAAGACTATACTTAAATAAAATCTGCACCAAATGTTTCATTTTCATTTTTAAAGATAATCGGGAAATTTCTTGGAAATGCCACTTTTTAAGGATTTGGGACTTTACTCCCACTCCTTTGCCGTTTTATTTACTCTTCTCGGCCTTGGAAAAAAAGAACTCAAATCCAAGTTCTTCACTTTGCACCTTAAATAGTTTTCTGACTTCACAAAATCTAGGCGGGAAATTAAAACACGCCCGGTCATTTAAATTGACCAGAGGGCTTACATTTAGAATGAATGTCTCTAACCTTCTGCTTAGGTCCTGATGAAGCGTCTCTGCCAAGAATAGTAACATTAAATGAGTATTTCTTCCTTGCTGGGAAGTAATAGGACGTTTAAGCCTGGCAACCCCTAAAATAGGTTTTACTGACAGTCAGTGACACTTGTCCAAGGACACACAGATATGCAATGCAGATGGACGTCTGACCACCTCCGAGAAAGAGAAAGGTGTGGGGAGATGTAATTAAAATAAACAACAGACCCTCGTCCCTCAAGAGCCCCACAGCTCGTCCCGGGTGGGCGCTGCGTTCCGAGGCGCGGGAAAGCTGCGCTCTTCCACTCGGCGCGCCATAGAGAGGCGGGAGCGGCAGAGAGCGCAAGCTGAGGCCCGCAGCCGCCCGGCTGCGATGCCCCATTCACCGCCGACAGGCGCGCGGCGGTGACGTCACGGCGCACGCCGTCCGGAAGTGCGCGGAGCTGCGTTGACGGCTGCGGCGAGGCTGGTAAGCGGACCGGCGGGGTGCGTGCGGGAGGCGTGCGGTCTGCCGCTGCGCGGAGGGAAGCTGGGCGACTGCCGCGGCTGGCTGTCCCCCACGCGGGGTCACCTGGGGCGACCGTGAGGTGGGGAGAGGGCGTCACTTCACCGTGGAAGAGAGCCCAACGTGGATGGAGGTCGTGCGGGCGCGTCCCCGCCACGTTCCAGTGACTGCAGGCTTATTCATCGGGCTTCCCCGGGAACTTTCCTTTCCTTGCGGCCGGGCCCGGGAGGGTCTCACTAAGCTTTCGGTCCGGCACCCGCTGTGGGGGACGGGACATGCCACTTCAGGGTCAGGGCCCTCAGCGGCTTTTTCTGATTGGAGGCGGAGTTGGACTGTTTTTCTCCCCAACGTCGTCTGGGTGAGGGGGACTCGCCTCACTTCCTGGTGGGAGACGCCGCTTTTTGAAACCTGCTTCCCAAGGAAAGGAATGGTTCTCCAGTGCTCTTCTTCGGGGTCACTTGGAGTCCCCTTGGTCCCTCAGAGAGGCCCACTTTACATGGAAAACAGGGTGTGAGTGGGACCCAGGAGCTGGCATAATGGGAAGGAATGGTAAATGCGGAAAAAGTGGGCGGCAAAGACAAGTCTTGGGAAAACATGTTTTTCAATGCCTAGGAAATATCCCTGGGTCATAAATCTGAGGGCCAGGTGGGAAAGTACACTGATAAACATTAAGTGACTGTCCCATGTTTTGAAGGAGGCCAAGTGTTCCCGCAAGTGTTTGCATTTTCTGCAGCCACTGTCTTTAGACTGATCCCCTCGAGCTTTAACCGAAACCCACCTCTCCAGAGGGTATTGTAGCAGTAGTAGGTGATGACGACAGCAGACAGTAAGTGCTTCAGGAATACAAAAGTGGACGGCTGCAAGCATAGATCTAGTTATAGGTGACTGTCCCTCACATCGTCACTTTTTTCAGTTTTTCCATCTGAACAGGACATGAGAGTCTCTCAGTTGTTAAATAAAATTCCAACAGATCCCTTTGTTTTCCTTGACTTGTACATTTCATTACCGTGCATGCGTGTTTGTCTCCTAGATGTATGGTTGGTGACTTTGTCCCCAGATGCTGAGGTGCCTGAGTCCCTGGCACAGGCCACTACTGAGCTGTAGGAGTAGGCTGTGCCTTTTCAAGCACTATCTGTTTACAATGAAGTTGCAGTCTCCAGAATTCCAGTCACTATTCACGGCAGGATTGAAGAGTCTGACAGGTGAGAGATCAGGATGCTTTCTTGCTTTGGAAGCCCATGTAATTAGAGAAGCACAAGGTTAATGTTTTATAGCCAATACTCAGGGGTGGGGGGTTTTTTGTTGTTGTTTTTTGTTGTTGTTGTTTTGCTGTTGACCTGATGCAAGAAAGGTTTACGATGGGGAATCCAAAACTGTAGCCAAAGTGTAAGAGTCCAGCAGTGACTTCAGTTACAAAGCATAGCTTTTCTGTATATTATACTAAATACATACATTCTAGGATTTGGCTTACTAACTTAATGAGTAGATATATTTTTTGTGGATGAGGAAACAGAGGCTTAGGAATGTGCCCACGTTTTTATAATAGCCTGGGAGCTGACTTTTGAACTTGTGCAGTTTCTTTTCAGAACCCAGTTTGTAACCACCAAGCTGCATTTCCTTCCTAGGAAAGTGCTTTTGGAGAGAACTGAAGGCAGAAGGAAATAGGAATCCCCTCTGTGCACATGCAGCTCACCGGGAAGGAGCACAGAAAATGACCATAGCTAAGTGCTCGATTACAGCAGCTTCCATTGCTCGTCACAGTTTTCTCATTCCTTACCTTGGTCCCTGCGTATCAGCACTGCTGTTGCTGAAGCGGCCATACTGCTGCTTTTCAAAGCCTGTGGTATTTTAGTGGCCCTTAAGAAATCCATTAAGGTGTATGTGTGTAGAAACATGACTGATACAGTGATTTACAACCCTAGCTGTCCATTAGATTCACCTGGGAAGCTATTAAGATCTACAGACTCTTTGGTCCCACCCTGACCCAATGAACTGGAATCTCTGGAGAGGATGGGCATCTCTTAATTCTGATGCACAAAAGGCAAGGAACCATGACATTATATTCATTCCTTGTATTTATTCCCAAAGATACTTTCCTCTTCTTGACCTTAGATGATTTTTTAGATACATGTCAGAGGTCAGTGATCCAGAACTTGTTGATTCATATAGATTCTTCATGTGGTCTTGAAGTGGAGGGCCTAAAGCTGATACTTCATTATGAGTCTTAATTAAAGTGAAAAATGCTAGAAACTCCCCGTGCAATAGAAGTTATCAGTCACATGTGCGATGTAAAGTTTTCTAGTAACCATATTGAAAGTAAAGAGAAATGGGTGAAATTAACTAATAGATTACATAATTAGTAAATAAATAAAATAAAATTATTTTCGTCATTTCATTTTATCAACTGTATTTAAGATACCATAATTTTAATATAAATTTTGTGTAAAAATTATTAAGGAGGCATTTCACATCCTTCCTGTAACACCTCTTTGAAATCTGGTGGTTCGCACATACTGACCATCTTAATTCAGACTCACCACATTTCAAGTGCTCAGTTCAGTTACCATATGTGCCTCCTGTTTGAACAAGTTTAGAAGCTCCAAATCTGAGTTGAATTCAAGCTTGTTCTTTCTTTATATGCCTTTCTCAGCTCCTAACCTTCCCATCTTCAGTTGCAAGAGGCCTCTTGGAAGAAAGGTGCCCAATGCTTGGATGTAGGTAATTAACTGTTGTTGACCTGTTTCAGGTCCTTCTGCTCTGGATATTGATTGCTATAGGTTCTTGAACATCTTTTAACAATTTCACTTGGCTTACTAACCCTTACCTCAAGAGTTGAATTATCTCCATTTTGAGAGGTGAAGTCCTAAGGATTTAGATTTAGATTTAGAAGTCCTAAGTCCTAAGGATTTAGAAACTAAATAGGGTGGGAAGATACAGGTAGTTTTATCCACAGGGTCTTGTCCCTGAGAGACTGGCAAATGGGAGTATAGACATTTTCTAGAGTTGACATTTTTAGGATATAGTGGATGTAGCAAGAATGGAATGTTTTAGTACAAAGCTCATCAGTTAGAAAATCAAATCATTGGTTTTGTTTTTTGCTACTTTCTGAAGACCTGGGTGTCCTGGTTAAATATGATGTTCTACATGAAAACACTAAAAAACACACACAGTAATGATGACTATTGTGTGGTGATTCCGTACAGTCAAATTCTATACCAGTTCTCAGATCTTAATAGCTGCTTTGCCACATGTGAAATTAGTTTCCAGTATGTAAGGATTTGGGAACTAGGATAGTGGATTATCTGTACACTATATAGGGTTTTATAATTTGTCAATTTATGTCATGTAATTTTTCCTTTTGCTTGAGGACAGCACTGTAGAGGCATGTTAGAAACATAAAAGTTTTTTTCCCCATTCTGTACATGAGACTAAAGTTCAAAACATAGTGAGTTTTGCCTAAGTTACATGGTTAGTGGACAAGCCATAGCTGCTTTGGCCACTTGGCTGTGGTCCATAAGCAGTGCTGGGCATGTGTACTCAGCAGTTAGCTTTTAACTGCTTAGGTATGTGATGTCATAAAGCCATCAAAGTAACATTTGGGACAGTAGGAACACTTGCTCACTCTTTTGAACCTAGGATATCACAGTTAAGTTCTTTTGTGAACCAGGTTGGTATAAAGATGAGTAATACAGGTTTTCTACCCTGAGAATAAACAGGTAATTTTAGTATAATTAGTACACATAATTAGCTAGATCAGTATTTTTTTCCCACTTCGGGTGGTACCCATTAGTGAATCATAAAGTCAGTTTAGTGGTCATGAAGAGGATAGAATAGCTGAGATTGTATGGTATGCATTTTGTGAAACTTGGTTTTAAATATGAGTGACTGCCATGCAAAATGCCTTTGTTGGTGTGGGTTGTGCACCAAGGCATTTCATGGCCAGCTGCTCAGCTAGATGTTTGGGTGAAGTGATCCGTAGGAGCAAATTTAGAGGGAAACTACCCGGAGAGTTTGGTGAATGTAAAGTGTGATGCAGAAATTAGTGAGAAGAGACAGAAATGGGTCAGGAGGCCCTTGTGTAATGTACTGATGAAATGTAGGTCGTGTGCTGGGGCTGGTCAGAGGAACAGTGGCGTAGCTTAATCAAGTTAGTGATTTAGAGCCCTAAGTGTAGACTGTGGAAGCTGGATTTAAGAAGACTGGTGTAGTCCTCTTATTCAGGAAGGAGATAAAGAGACTCTGAACTAGGGAGAAACAAGGGTAATGTCCAGAAATAGATTGGCACTCCTTAACATTTTGGGTCATGGACCTCTATAAATCTCATGAAAACTGGACTGACATATGTGGTTTTTATATTTCATTTTAAGGGACCCATGAACCCCTTATTAAGGAGCCCTTATTAAGACAGACAGTGGGACTCGACAGGAAATGTGGAGTGAAAGAAGATGAGCATATACTCTTGGGAAGTACTTAGCTCTGGAAGAGCTTTTTTTTTAATGTTTTATTTATTTCTGAGAGAGACAGAGTGGCAGTGTGAGCAGGAGAGGGTCAGAGAGAGCGGGAGACACAGAATTGGAAGCAGGCCCCAGGCTCTGAGCTGGCTGTCAGCGCAGAGCCCCATGTGGGGCTCAAACCCGTGAACCGTGAGATCGTGACCTGAGCCGAAGTCAGACGCTTAGCCAACTGAGCCACCCAGGCGCCCCTGGAAGAGCTTTTAAGTTAAGGCCTGGCGGCAGAGGGAGTGAGGGAGCATTTGTTACTTGGTAGCAGATCATTTTAGATACAGTGTGCAGAGAGCAGGGTGGAAGGTTTAGGAAGGATCGGTAGAGGAGGAGCAAAAACAGATTAGAGGTAGGGATAGAGGTTAACATAGCAGGTTGTGATTAGGGACTCCAGAACTCTGACACATTTAACTCGGTGCTGAATACAGTGATAGTGCCCATCAGCCAGAGACCACAAGGAGCGCGCCAGGTGAGTTGTTACTCCTTGCAGTGAGGGAGAACACTGACCAAGGAGAACCTTGGAGTATCTCAGCAAAAGGTTTTTAGAAAGGATTTCTTGTGGGATTTGTGTTTGTATCCTGTTTTAGGGCGTGTGCTAAGAAGTGAGGCTTTGCTGTGGGTTAGATGGTATCAGCCAGCAAGTATAAATCTGTGATGGGTATCTTGACTCTTAACTAGAAGGTGAGAACCCAGCACTATGCTCTGTTAACTGATGTAAATAAGGAGCAGTCACATGTATTAATTGTCATAAGGTGGTGTTTTTGATAGTGTTTGTGTCTCTTCTCCGTTCAGACATGATTACTAGTTGTCTTGTGTTAACTGCTTCATCATGATCACTGAGTGGACTTCTCTGACATGAATGTCCTCTGAGATTGTTTATGTTCAGCAGGAGAGCACTGAGGCCCAGTTGTGGGTGCCAGGCTAGCTCGTGTCAATACCAAGGCTTAGGGGGTTGAATCCGGCCATTTTATGGATGTCATCCTTACTAGGTACTAGATGATGTCCTTTAGTCATGTATGTAATTACAGTAGACTTTGTTCTGTCCGCTCTAGGTCTCCTGGACTGAGGTCCTTATAGTAGTCTTCAGTGTTACATGGCTTTTCTAGAACATATAGGAGCAGAAATAAAGTGCACTTTTTCTCTTGGCAGATTCTTCGCTGTAACATTATCATACCCAGTGTGGTAGACTAATGTTTCACAGTTCCATAGTTTCATGCATGAATATACAGTTTCACCGTCAGTACACAAAGAGAAATATGTGTAAGAACACCTCACAATTCTGAAGTATGTACATAAACCTGGAGAAAAAGCAGAGTTTTTCACTTTACTTTTTGGTTCTAATTCAAATTTATATCAGTGACGTTGGGGTATTGTGGAATTCTGAATTATTTTCCAAATCAGCCAAAAAAATTTCTGCAAGTTCCCTGCTCTCACAATTGTGACAGGCCTTCTATTATAGGTAAGTCACTTCATTGCTGTGGGCCATGTTCTCCTAATTCTTATCTGAAAAGGTTCAGTTAAATAATCTCTGCTGTTCCTAATAGATTGGAAAAGCTTTATACTTTTGTAATTAAACACACTGAAGTAAAAACCATTCTTTCTCCTCAGAATTATTTGTCAAAGAAAATCATGAGTTAAGAATAGCAGGAGGAGCAGTGAGGGATTTATTAAATGGAGTAAAGCCTCAAGATGTGGATTTTGCTACCACTGCTACCCCTGCTCAAATGAAGGAGATGTTTCAGTCTGCTGGTATTCGCATGATAAACAACAAAGGAGAAAAGCATGGAACAATTACTGCCAGGGTGAGTGAAAGGTTTGAAAGCAATCACATTGCCTTTCTTTTAAGTATAAAAAAAAAAAAATTAATATTTATTTATTTTTGAGAGACAGAGTGCAAGCCGCGGAGGGGCAGAAAGGGGGAGACAGAATCCAAAGCAGGCTCCAGGCTCTGAGCTGTCAGCACAGAGCCCTATGCGGGGCTCAAACCCACGAACCGTGAGATCATGACCTGAGCTGAAGTCAGACATTTAACTGACTGAGCCACCCAGGCACCCCTGTCTTTCTTTTAATTTTTAAAACTTTCATATATTCATTTTTAGGTTTTTTAAAAAACCCAAGTAACAAAAAAGTAAAAAAAAAACTATGTCACCTATGTGCCAGAGGCACACAATGGGTTAAGTGGGTGGCTCAGTGGGTTAAGCACCTGGCATCCTACTCTTGGTTTCACCCCAGGTCATGATCTTGCAGCTTGTGGGTTCGAGCCCCACATCAGGCGGTGGGCTGATGGTGCAGACCCTGCTTGGGATTTCTCTCTCCCTCTCTCTCTGCCCCTGCCCTGCTCTCTTTCTTTATCTCTCTCAAAATAAACATTAAAAAAAATGTCATTCTCTATCTCTGTCTTAAACTCTGCATCCTCCTTTGCTATAGCCTCCTCTGCTGTAGCTATTTGGTGCGGTACTCACCCGTTAGACCCACAGTTCTGAAAAAGACCTTTCTATGCTGCAGTGTTTGTTTCGAATTTCCCAGTTGTACGATGGTGTCCACTGACTTGTGCATGGGAGAGTGGCTCAGCTTCCTTCCCAGCAGCACAGGCAGTTCTCCCTCATTTTCTTAGTATCCGGGCACCATCATTTTTGCTGAATTCAGATTCAGTGTTTACATTTCTAACTATGGCTTACAGCTGGATTGTGAAGCATATCGTGACTACCTTTCTTGGGTGATTTTGGTTTTCCCTGCACTTAATAACATGTTTCTTTGATGTAGCTTTCTGTGCGCCACTGATTCATTCCTGTACTCTGTAAAATTCTTAGTAGAGTAAACCAGAATAAACCCGTCAAGTTTCAGTTCCTTTGTTTTGAGCCACCTCACCTCTCTTCACATCTGTATGTTCTCTCCTGAACATACAGGAGAGCATTTTCTCTCCTTACATCTGTATGTTCTGGCCTGGATCCTCATTCCTCATCCTGAGATTTCCTTGCACCAGATTCTGGGAATCTCCTGGCCTCTTCCTTACTAGACTGCCTTGGTCCTGAGTCCTATGTGGTATTCTTCCTTGGTTTTGGTCTCATTAAAAAAATTTTTTTAGTGTTTATTTTTAAGAGAGAGAGACAGAGCGTGAGAGGAAGACACAGAATCCAAAGCAGGCTCCAGGCTCTGAGCTGTGAGCACAGAGCCCAACATGGGACTCAAACTCATGAACCACTGAAATCATGACCTGAACTGAAGGCGGATGCTTACCCAACTGAGCCAGACAGGTGCCCTGATTTTTGCTCTCATTTTAATAGTCTGAAACCTGAAAAGCTTTACATATCTGAAAATATTTTTATTTTACCTTCACACTGGTTGGATAGTTTTCCTGGTTGTGGAATTCAAGGCTGCCAATCATCTTCACTGAGAAATGTAAAGACTTTGTTTTCCACCTGCCAGTGTTGCCACTGGGAAGTCTGAGCTCATTCACGGTTCTCTTCTGTTTGAGACCAGATTTTTTGTACCCCTACCCCTGAAGCCTTTCTGATCTTTTTATCAGATGTTTGCAGTTCCAAGATGCTGTGCTTGGTTTAGATATGTTTTTTCATTCATTGTGTGGGGACACTCAGTGGGCCCTCTTGTATTCCTCTAATTCCATCCCTTCATTCAGTGTCCTCAGCTTTGGAAACTCCTGTGATGTTTGGACCATGGGGATTGATCTTACATCTTTACCCTTGTCTCCTAATTTATATTCTCCTATCTTTAGTTATCATTCCATGATATTGCCTTTATATGTGCATCCAGTTTTTCTGTTCATATTTGCAACCTGTGCTATTTAAAAATCTTTTAAGAGGTCTTCTTTTGAAAACTTCTTGTTTCAGATGCAGTATCTTACTTCCTTTAGGATACCAATTGATAGTTACTTGGACAATGTCTCTCTTTCCTCTGAGCTTTTTCTGTCTTTCCCGTTGGCTTTCCTTGAATGTGGGTTTGGTTCTTAACGTTTGTGTGATCCACTGGTATTTGTAAAGTGATTTGAGAGCTTTACTCTAATTTTGTATGGGAAATGTCAGCCAATTAGTTGTGGGACCATCAGTGTCCATATAAGTAGGCCTGTTCCTTATTCCAGAATAAGGCTGGTTGTTAACATTTTGAAAACCAAGTGGGGAAAGGGAATGAGGGTCATGTTGATTTTTTTCACTTCATCGTGTTTTCATTGTGGTGCTTCACTCCCACTGTTTTTCTATACCTGATGTCCCAAGATGTAACTATTTTTAGGTCAACCTTTCTAATGAGCTAATCTCTAGTTCTTTGGGTAAGGTAGGCATTACAGGGATCTGTTTCTTACATTGATTTTCACAATCTTCATATTTCTTTAAAAAAATTTTTAATGTTTATATTTGAGAGAGAGCATGTGCAGGGCAGGGAGAGAGGTAGACAGAACGTGAAGCAGGCTCCAGGCGTTGAGCTATTAGCACAGATCCCGATGCAGGGCTTGAACCCATGAACTGCAAGATTATGACCTGAGCCAAAGTCACTTAACCGACTGAGCCACTCAGGCACCTCTTGTCTTCATATTTCAAACCCTTTACTTACCACTTGTCTTTAGAGAAAACTTGTGCTTTAAATTCTTGAGTTCTAGAACTAACTGGTTTCTAGAAAAGAAATGACATTGAGAGGAATTTCAGAACAGACTTCCAATAATCACTAGTAGTTTTTAGTTCTTAATGAAGTGATTCCAAATTCCTGCAAGGCATGTAAAACCCTTTGTTGTCTACCCCTTAGTGCTAGCATACTGTTTGTCAGCTATACTTCTTTGTGCATAGAATATCCCTCTTTCTCTCCGCTGTGCCTTTGGCCATCTTTTCTCTTCATTTGAAATGTTATCCCCATGTGTGCATGTACAGACCCTACTTAGGCTCAGCTCACATGTCAGTGTGTCAGAGTTGCAGGATGTGTTAAGGGTTTGTATTTTTTCCCCTATCAGTCCTTTGCTCAATGGCATATATGCTGTAAATTGATAATCAGCTCTTTGTAAACCAGAGTTATTAAAAAATATTTCAGAGTAGCTTGATTTGAAATCGAAGAACTAGAATGTATTGTATTAAAGGCCTCCTCACTTCTCTGCCACAACGTTTGTTAGAGTTGTCATTTTTTTTTTTAACATTGGGCTCCCTTTTTTTTTAAAATTTATTTACTTATTTTTGAGAAGGGGGGATGGCAGAGACAGAGAATCTCAAGCAGGCTGTGTGTGTGCTGTCAGCGCAGAGCCCAATGTGGGGCTCCATCTCATAAACCGAGATCATGACATGAGCTGATATCAAGAGTTGGACGCTTACCTGACTCAGCCACCCAGGCGCCTCAAACTCATCTTTTTAAATTAAGATGCATTTATTTTTTTTTAAATATTCTTTGGATCTGATTTGGAATATTGTGGTTGTCTTTCTGTTTCAAGATATTTGTGCAATAGGTGACTATGAAAAGATATATGTGTCAGGACTCATTTTTTTCAGTGCATCCAGTGTTATAAAAACTAATTTTAAAAACCATTTCATTACAGCTTCATGAAGAAAACTTTGAAATTACTACACTGCGGATTGATGTTGTCACTGATGGAAGACACGCTGAGGTAGAATTCACAACTGATTGGCAGAAAGATGCTGAGCGCAGAGATCTGACTATAAATTCTATGTTTTTAGGTAATATCTGGAGACAATGTTCTAATCCAGTCTATCTGAAAGCTGCCTTTTCTGGAATTCTGGAAACGTCCTCCAACCTGAGAGGTTGAGTTAGTTTCATCTGAGAGACAGTGTAGCATGTGGGTTAAAAGATGATTGTGAAGCCAGAAGCCCCAGGTTCAAATTCTGACTCCATGACTTACTAGCTATAAATGGAAGATGTTAATATTAGCTTCCTTTGTAAGGCCCTCCTGAGGATTAAAAGAGGTAATTTTAAGTCCTTAGAACAGTGACTGGCACATATACACAGTTAGTGTTAACTTACTAATTACATCTAAAAATAGTTAACATTTTGGGTAAGAAAAATGCACCCACAAAAATCCCGCATGTTACTCTCCACTGCAGGCTTTCATGCATTCCTACCCTATCTCTTCTTCCCTCTTTGGGTGCCCGTGGTGCATATTGCTAACTGACTTCAGCAGCCTCTCTGTTGCTGTGCCTAGGCACAACATCACATTCTTTCATGGCATTGCATTTTAGGAATCATGTAGAATCAGAGTTGTCCTGCAAGAGAAAACCTGTTTATCATCTGAGCGTGATTTTTGTGTTAATGAGACTCCTAATAGGTGAACTAAGTTAGTGCTTAATTGAAGCATTATTTTCTGTACTTTAAATTTTACGCAAGCCCTTTATGTTTAAAACTTTGGATTAGAAAAGAGAGATGCACTTTACATAATCTAGTTGTGGCAGCAGTAATAGTGAAAGGATCAAGTATAGGTTTCCTGGCTATGCAAAAGTATTCTGTGTCACCTTTCTTAAATTGAAATGGTGTAAGGTGAGGAAGCAATTACTATTTCATCAAAATGAAAATTCTTTTCCAGATTTCTTTCAGTTAGTGAAAAAGCTATCAGAGTAGGTCTTTTGTAAAGGCAGTATGGCCTCAAGTGAACTTTCATATAGTGGAGAAAGCCTGTGACAGGATTTGCTTCCTGGGATGGAGAAGGGGGTTGTAGGTGAGATCTCCTGATAAATACATTAAAAATGATGTCTTGAGCACCTGCTAGGTTTTGGGTCACTTGATATACTTAATCTCATTTAACTGGCAGAAAAACTTCATTGAGTATAAAATCCATTTAATGAGGAAATAGACTGAGATGTTAACTTTGTTCAAGTCACACACTGCCATGATTGGAGCTCGGGTTTCTTTTTTTTAATTTTTTTTTTTTTTAATGTTTTATTTATTTCTAGGAGAGAGAGAGAGATAGCAGAGCAGGGGAGGGTCAGAGAGAGAGGGAGTCACAGATTGAAACAGGCTCCAGGCTCTGAGCCGGCAGTCAGCACAGAGCCTGACGCAGGGCTCGAACCCACGAACCACGAGATCATGACCTAAGCGAAAGTTGGACGCTTAACCGACTAAGCCACCCAGGCGCCCCTGGAGCTCGGGTTTCTATAGCCTACGTGATTCATGAGCAGACAGAGCCCAGTTGGGGCAGGTTTCTCTCTATTATGTGATCAAATTACAAGTGTTCATTGCTTTTTTTTTTTTTTAGTTTTTAATATTCATTTTTGAGAGACATTATGAGTTGGGGAGGTACAGAGAGGAAGGGAGACACACAGTCCGTAGAAGGCTCCAGACTAAGAGCTCTCAGCACAGGGCCCAACATGAATCTTCTCATGGAGTGCAAGATCATGACCTGGGTTGAAGACAGATGTTTAACCCAGGTGCCCCCCGTTCTTAACCTCATTTTGACTTAGGGTAAACTCCAATTAGTACAATGTATAATATCTATAACTAGCTTCTCCGAAGCATACTTAACTAAAAGAGGTTATTATTCTTTCTTCAGTATACTCTTTTATAAAGGTAAAAGCTGTTCTTATTGCTACTACTGTTTTGTTTTCTTTTGTTTAAGTTTATTTTTTTGAGAGAGAGGAGAAAGAGAATCCCAAGCAGGGTCCGTCTGCACTATCAGTGCAGAGCCTGATACGGAGCTTGAACTCACCAGCTGTGAGAGCATAACCTGAGCCGAAACCAAAAGTCAGACACTTAACTGACTGAGCCACCCAGGTGCCCCTGTACTACTGTTTTCTACTTTTGCTGAGCTCTCATAATGTGCTGGGCATGGTTCTGAGCACATCATAGAAATTGAATCTTCCCAGCATCCCTATGAAGCAGATACTGCTATTTAACCTACAGTCACTTGCCTAAAGTCATCCATGCAGCTGGTAAATTGAAGAATTTGGATTTCAACATAAATGTCCTGGCTCTGGAGGTCACATTTTTTTTTTTTTACAAATAGTTTAATAAGTTGGTTTCCATATAAGGCCCAGTGCTCATCCCAAGTGCCCACCTCCATGCCCATCTCACCCCTACCCCCCACACCCATGAGTCCTCTGTTCTCAGCATTCAAGAGTCTCTCATGGTTTGCCTGTCTCCTTTTCCCCCACCATTTCCCCCCTTCTTCTCCCCCTTGTTCCTCAGTTAAGTTCCTCCTAATCCTCCTATACGTGCAAACATATGATATTTGTCCTTCTCTGCCTGACTTATTTCGCTCAGCATAACACCCTCAAGGTCCATCCATGTTGCTACACATGGCCAGATTTCATTGTTTCTCATTGCCATGTAGTATTCCATGGTATAGATAAACCACATCTTCTTGATCCATTCATCTGTTGATGGACACTTAGGCTCTTTCCATGTTTTAGCTATTGTGGAGAGTGCTGCTATGAACATTGGGGTACATGTGCTCCTATGCATCAGCATTTCTGTATCTCTTGGGTAAATTCCTAGCAGTGCTATTGCTGGGTCATAGGGGAGTTCTATTGTTAATTTCCTGAGGAACCTCCACACTGCTTTCCAGAGGGGCTGTACCAGTTTACATTCCCACCAACAGTGTAGGAGGGTGCCCGTTTCTCCACATCCTCGCCAGCATCTAGAGTTCTCTGATTGGCTCATTTTAGCCACTCTGACCGGCGTGAGGTGGTATCTCAGTGTGGTTTTGATTTGTATTTCCCTGATGAGGGATGCTGAGCATCGTTTAATGTGTCTGTTGGCCATCTGGATGTCCTCTTTGGAGAAGTGTCTGTTCATATCTTCTGCCCATTTCTTCACTGGGTTGTTTGTTTTTCGGGTGTGGTAGTTTGGTGAGTTCCTTATAGATTCTGGATATTAACCCTTTATCTGATATGTCATTTGCAACTATCTTTTCCCATTCCGTTGGTTGCCTATTAGTTTTGTGGGTTGTTTCCTTTGCTGTGCAGAAGCTTTTGATCTTGATGAGGTCCCAATCGTTTATTTTTGCTCTTGATTCCCTTGCTTTTGGGGATGTGTCAAGTAAGAAGTTGCTGCGGTGGAGGTCAAGGAGGTTGTTTCCTGCTTTCTCCTCTAGGGTTTTGATAGTTTCCTGTCTCACGTTCAGGTCCTTTATCCATTGTGAGTTTATTTTTGTGCATGGTGTGAGAAAATGATCTAGTTTCATTCTTCTGAATGTTGCTGTCAGTTCTCCCAACACCATCTGTTAAAAAGGCTGTCTTTTTTCCATTGGATATTCTTTCTTGCTTTGTCAAAGATTAATTGGCTGTATACCTTTGGGTCCAGCTCTGAGTTCTCAATTCTATTCCATTGGTCTATTGTCTGTTTTTGTGCCAATACCATACTGTCTTGATGATGACAGCTTTGTAGCAGAGGCTAAAGTCTGGGATGGTGATCCCTCCCATTTTGGTTTTATTTTTCAGTATTACTTTGGCTATTCGGAGTCTTTTATGGTTCCATACAAGTTTTAGGATAGTTTGTTCTAGTTTTGAGAGTATGCTGGTGCAATTTTGACTGGAATTGCATTGAATGTGTAGAGTGCTTTGGGTAGTAATGACATTTTAACTATATTCTTCCTATCCATGAGCATGGAATGTTTTTCCATTTCTTTGTGTCTTCTTCAGTTTCCTTCATAAGTTTTCTATAGTTTTCATCATACAGATCTCTTGTATCCTTGGTTAGATTTATTCCTAGGTATTTTATGGTTTTTTGTGCAATTGGGAATGGGATCAGTTTCTTGATTTCTCTTTCTGTTGCTTCATTGTTGGTGTATAAAAATGCAACCGATTTCTGTATGTTGATTTTGTACCTTACAACTTGGCTGAATTCTTGGATCAGTTCTAGTAGGCTTCTGGTGGAGTCTGTCAGGTTTTCTACGTAGAGTATCATGTCGTCTGCTAAGAGTGAAAGTTTGACTTCCTCTTTGCCAATTCTGATGCCTTTGATTTCCTTTTGTTGTCTGATGGCTGATGCTAGGACTTCCAGCACTATGTTAAACAGCAGTGGTGAGAGTGGGCATCCCTGTCGTGTTCCTGATCTCAGGGGGAAAGCTCTGAGTTTTTCCCCGTTGAGGATGATGTTAGCTGAAGGCTTCTCATAGATGGCTTTTATCATGTTTAAGTAGGTTCCTTCTATCCCGACTTTCTCTAGAGTCTTTATTAAGAAGTGTTGCTGTATTTTGTCAAATGCTTTTTCTGCATCTATTGATAGGATCACATGATTTTTATCTTTTCTTTTGTTGATGTGATGGATCACATTGATTTGCGAATGTTGATCCAGCCCTGTAACCCAGGAATGAATCCCACTTGATCTTGGTGGATGATTCTTTTTATGTGCTGCTGGATTCGATTTGCAAGGATCTTGTTGAGAATTTTTGCATCCGTATTCATCAAGGATATTGGCCTGTAGTGTTTTTTTTTTTTTGCTGGATCTCTGTCTGGCTTGGGAATCAGAGTGATGCTGGCTTCATAAAATGAGTCCAGGAGTTTTCCTTCGATTTCTATTTTTTGGAATAGCTTGAGAAGAATTGGGATTAATTCTGTTTTAAATGTCTGGGAGAATTCCCCAGGGAAGCCATCAGGTCCAGGGCTCTCATTTGTTGGGAGTTTTTTGATAACTGATTCGATTTCTTCACTCGTTATGGGTCTGTTCAGATTTCCTATCCCTTCCCATGTGAATTTTGGTAGTGAGTGTGTGTTTAGGAATTTTTCCATTTCTTCTAAGTTGTCCAATTTGTTGGCATATAATTTTTCATAGTATTCCCCGATAATTGCTTGTATTTCTGAGGGGTTGGTCGTAATAAGTCCATTTTCATTCATAATTTTGTCTGTTTGGGTGCTCTCTCTTCTTTTTGAGAAGCCTGGCTAGAGGTTTGTAAATTTTGTTTATTTTTTCAAAGAACAAACTCTTGGTTTCATTGATCTGTTCAATTGTTTCTTTGGTCCCTATGTTGTTTATTTCTGCTCTAATTTTTACTCTTTCTCTTCTTCTACTGGGTTTAGGGCGTTCTTGTTGCTCTGCCTCTAGTTCCTTTAGGTGAGCTGTTTGGAGGTCACATTCTTAACCACTACGTTATTCTTAGCAACTTGGCTTTACTTCTTATTTTTATGCATTATATTTTGAAACTGATACTCAGAGCAAAAAACAAAGTGCACACCTATCAGTGTGTATTTTCACTAATTTTTACCTTTAGTTCATTTTTCTATACACGTTTTTTTCAAGCATTACTGAATGAAGCATTCCTAGTTTTGCCATTTCTGGTTACTTTTGTTTCTCAAACTTGGCTCATCTTATCCTGTTTTGTTTTGTTTTTGTTCCTTCCTTTAATGAAGGGGACTTTAGTATTTCCATGCTCACCGGGAGAGCTGTCTCTTCACTAAGAGAAATAATATTAAGAGACTGATATACCACATGTATTTGCTATTTTGTAGTCATATTTTTGCCTATTTACTCCCCCCTCCCCATTTTGTTATATTTTTGAATTTGGAGCCTTTTAAATTTGCTATATGTATCAAAATCCTGTATAAATTAAGTTCAGGAAGTGTTATGCCTGAGCTTACCACTGTAGTTGCATTTGGGATAATCAAAGAGCATTAAAGTTCAAATGGAAATAAACTGACAAGTAGTTGTTATTCACAACTAGTGGCAGTGGGTCTATAGCGTAACGCATCTCAGGATCACTGACCTCCCCATTTGGATGGTTGAATTACCTTGTCTTTGTTTTTTTCAGTCCCTAGGAAGAAAGGAACTGGACACTCTAATACCTGAGGTTTTATATGCCTTATATTAAAGTTATTTTTTCCTTTGTTTACATATGAAAGGACAGACTAGTGGGAATTTTTTTGTTTACATTTTTTTAAATGTTTTTTATTATTTCTGAGAGAGAGAGAGAAACAGCGTGAACAGGGGAGGGTCAGAGAGAGAGAGGGAGACATAGAAACTGAAGCAGGCCTCAGGCTCTGAGCTAGCCGTAGAACCTGAGACGGGGCTCGAACCCATGAACCGTGAGATCACGACCTGAGCTGAAGTCAGGTGCTTAACCGATGGAGACATCCAGGCACCCCTATATACCTTTTTTAAAAATGGATATTAGGTTTACATGGTTCAGAATTCACAAAACTTAAAAGGCTACAGAGTTGTCTCCTGATCTGATTCACTGTGCCCTTGCTCACAATGCCTTCAGACTAGGGTCTTTGCCATGTGATAGAAATGTGAAAAAAGCTGCCTCAAAGACTTATGTTTTTTTATGAGTAAGGTTGTAAAATCTTCATTTTTTAAGGTTTTTAAAAATATTTCCTTAGCATATTTTTACCTAATTCTTCTATTTATATGTGGTATTTTTATTTATTTACAAGAGCTTTCTGTATATTATGGAAATTTGGTATTTGGCTCTATATTAACTTAATATTTTTCTCAGTATACTTTTCATCATGGTGGTTTTTGCCATGCAGGCACATTTGATTTTTGTGTGGTTAAATTATTTCCTTGAAGACTCTGGTGTTGGGTGTTTGTGTGTCTAATTTTATTTTCTTGGTAAACCCCAATGCAGTGTAAAATCTTCAGATTAACTTCTGACTCCCCTGCCCCCATACTTAACTACTAAGAGCCTACTATTGATAGGAAGGTTTACTGATAACAGAATCAATTAACACAAGTTTTGTGTGCTCTAAGAATTATACACTGCATTCTTAGAATAAAGCAAGGTAGAGAAAAATAAGAAAATAAGGGAAACATTAAAAAATCTACCTATAAGTAGACCTTTGCAGTTCAAACCTATGTTCAAGGGTTAACTGTATATTTTTAAAGGTTTTCCCCATTCTAAGGTCATAAATTACTTTTCCTGTGGTTTATGATTTTAGTTTTTCCTTTTTATTTTTGCTATTTATTTTTTTCCCAGATTATTTGGCCTTTCTTGTTTATTCTCCCATATTTACTTGAAAATCACCTTGTTTCGTGTCTGTACACCAATTTATACTATCATGTTTCTTGTTTAGTTCATTGTTGGGTATTATCTTTTTAGTTGCTGTTAATATCTGTTATTCCATTATTTCTTCCATTTGATAGTGAACATGGATGAATGCTATTCACATCTGTATTTTAACTTTGTAACTCTTCACTTAATTTTTAGCTGATTTTCTTGTTTTTCAGTTATTTGTTAACAGTGATGGTATCTCTCCCCTCTTTTTTAATGAATAGGTTTTGATGGTACTTTATTTGACTACTTCAACGGTTATGAAGATTTAAAAAATAAGAAAGTTAGATTTGTTGGACATGCTAAACAGAGGATACAAGAAGATTATCTTCGAATTTTAAGATATTTCCGGTAAGAAATTTTTAAAAATAATGATAACAGTTTTTAACAATCTAGAGCACAATTCTGATCATGTGAAATGCACAGGTCAGTGTACAAAATGGTGACATCCCAAATGTCTGTTCCTGATAGACTTCATAAAATGTGATTTACTGTGAGAGATTACTCAGATACTTTGTATTTTCTTTCCCAGAACATAGATATTTTCTCCATCCTCTGATGGGTTTTTTATATAATTCAGCTTTAAATCATTTTTCAAATGTCCAATTTTCTTTTTATTTCCTGCACTAATCATTCATTTCACAGATAATTGAGTGCTTGCCATAGGCCAACCACTGTGGTGGGTGCTTTCAACATGGAATAATGAGTGAAAGTCTTTGCCTTCACATGGCTTTCGGTTTTAGGTGGTCATGGGATATCCCTTAGGTGAACTTGCTAAGCATGAATATATATAATAAAATATATAATCCAGGTAAGTTAACATAGTGCAATAATGCTTTCAGGAATAGAATTTAGTGATTCATCACTTACATATAACACCCACTGCTCATCCCAACAAGTGTTCTCCTTAATGCCCCTTGCCCATTTGGCCCATCCCCCCCACCCCTCCAGCAACTCTGTTTGTTCTGTATATAAGAATTTCATGGTTTATCTCCCTCTCTGTTCTTAGATTATTTTTGCTTCCCTTCCCTTATGTTCACCTGTTTTGTATCTTAAATCCCATGTAAGAATGAACTCATATGATGTTTTTCTCTTATTTTGCTTAGCATAATACACTCTAATTCCAGCCATGTTGTAAATGGCAAGATTTCATTCTTTTTGATCACCAAGTGATATGCTATTGTATGTGTGTACACACCACATCTTTATCCATCTTTATCACTCGAACATTTGGGCTCTTTCCATACCTGGGCTATTGTTGATAGTGCTGCTATAAACATTGGGGAGCATGTGCTCCTTCAAAACAGCACTTCTCTTTTGGATAAATACCTAGTAGTGGAATTGCTGGGTCATAGGGTAGTTCTATTTTCTAATTTTTCTAAAAAACTATTCTAACTGGCTAATTTATGTGTAGTAGTATTTTTCACTGGTTGGGATCACATTTGGAATATTCTGTAACAGAGCCTCATTGCAAATAATAGAACACAGGCTGAAATCCATAGTTACTGTTATTTCATCTATATTATGAATTGATTTCTGAGATTACAAGAAGTACACTCCAGCGTGTGCAACTAGATGTGTCTTATTTGAAACTCTTCATTAAAAGTATTGGGTACTTGGGGCACTTGATGATCCTATGGTTCACGAGTTCGAGTTCCACATCGGGCCCTGTGCTGAGAGCTCAGAGCCTGGATCCTGCTTCAGATTCTGTGCCCCTCTCTCTGCCCCTCCCCCACTCTCTTTCTCAAAAATAAACATTAAAAAAAAAAGTGTTGATGGGCATAGACAGGCACACTTTGTACACTGCTCTGTTGATGGCATTCCACTGTTGTTTGGGTCCCTTTCCTAGAATGTTGTCTTATTCATCCAGTATAGGTACCAGTTCCAGGAAGTACATTTGATGGCTATTCTAAGCGTCTCAGTGATTTGGAAATCAAAGTGAGCAGAAGGTTCCAGTTCTTGCTAATTTAAGAACATTATTTGTATTTTACCGGATCTCAGATTTTGTCATCTGGGAACAAATTGAAGGTAGAGAATTGACGAGATGATTTCTAAGGTCCCTAATTTTGTGTTGTCTCCTATTAGATGTACAGAATAGTACCAGTAAAATGAAAACTAGATTTTTTCTAGTGATATGCCAGTTAGAGGTACATGCTCTGATGATTTTGTTTTGTAGGTTTTATGGGAGAATTGTAGACAAGCCTGGTGACCACGATCCTGAGACTTTGGAAGCAATTGCAGAAAATGCAAAAGGCTTGGCTGGAATATCAGGGGAGAGGATTTGGGTGGAACTGAAAAAAATTCTTGTCGGTAACCATGTAAATCATTTGATTAATCTCATCTATGATCTTGATGTGGCTCCTTACATAGGTAAGAGCAATTTATAAAATATATGAGATTTTGATGAGATATCTGGGTTAAAATTTCCTAAGGAAGAATGTTTGGCTAATTCCTAAAGGCGAAAAAGTATTTTAAAGTAAGATAAACTTTGAGATCATGACAGGTAGGAGGACACAGCTAAAGAGCACTGAAGTGGGACACAGTGGCCTCCAGTGTCAGACCTGGGTTTGAATGATGCTTTGCCACATACAGCTTTGTGATCTGGGTCAGTTCCTTAATCATTTGTTGATGAATCTAAAAAAGGGGTGTGAAAATAATTGCATTTATCTAAAGGAAGGGCTGATGCAGTGAATTAATACATGTAAGGCACTTTAAGAGTAACAAATACAGAAATTACTCAGTGTTATTAGAATGTTCAGAAAGAACAGTGGTATATGTTCCAGCACCCTTCAGGAAACTTGGGTATATTTCAAATCCAGTTACTGAATGGAGGGTGGGGGGTGGATGTTATAGGACAGTAGGTCAGTGAGAAGTAAGTAATAAGTGTCCCTGGTGAGTCTAACACCACCACCAGTGGGTCTGGAAATTAATGTTTTAGGACTCCTCTAGGTCTTGGAGGGATTACAGGAGAGAATAGCAAGTTTCTCAGTGGTTTACCTGTGAGATGGAGCATCACACTGAACCAGTGAGCGCTAGAGGCAGGACATTTAGTATACTATAGCCGTGACTGGTTGAGGCTATGAGGGTGTTTTATTAAATTTATCCACTGTAAAAAATAAAAATAGGTAAAAAATGTTTTTGTCCCTACAGGCTTACCTACTAATCCAAGTTTAGAAGAATTTAACAAAGTCAGTAAAAATGTTGAAGGTTTTTCACCAAAGCCAATGACTGTATTGGCCTCATTATTCAAAGTACAGGATGATGTCACAAAATTGGATTTGAGGTTGAAGATTTCAAAAGAAGAGAAAAACCTTGGTATATTTATAGTTAAAAACAGAAAAGATTTAGTCAAAGCAACAGATAGTTCAGAACCATTGAAACCCTATCAAGACTTCATTATAGATGTAAGTATATACAGGCATGGTCAGAACTAATTTATTAATATTAAGACCCAGTGTGTTCTGTGGATTTCATTTACTTTAAATGAAAAATTACACATCTGTTATTTAGCTCTTAGGTAAGATGATTAGCAAGCTTTCTAACGTGTGGTGAAACTAAATGTTTGATTTTGGCATAGTCTAGGGAATCTGATGCAACGACTCGTGTGTGTGAACTCCTGAAGTACCAAGGAGAGCATCGTCTTCTCGAGCAAATGCAGCAGTGGTGCATTCCTCCATTTCCTGTGAGTGGCCATGACATCAGAAAAGTAGGCATCTCTTCAGGAAAAGAAATTGGGGCTCTGTTGCAGCAGTTACGAGAACAGTGGAAAAAAAGTGGTTACCAAATGGAGAAAGATGAACTCCTAAGTTACATAAAGAAGAGTGAAAATTGATGAGAGCTGGTACTAAGTAACAGAAAATTGTTGGTAAAATTAGTGTCCTCCTCCCCCCACCTTTAGTGAGATTTAAGACTTGAATATATAGCAGAATAAAAGCCAGCGCAGAGGGCCTCTTCAGATGAGTAAAGGTCTAATTTTTTGAAATATATTTCAGGCAGTAAACTGAAATCTACCTCCTCTTAGTCTGATTTATATCACTGAACCTTGTGATTCCTTTGGAGTAGTTCCTACTGCAAATAGTATAGTTGGATTCCCCTCTCGTAATCTGTCTAGATTTTCTTCTTTTGTTTTTGGTATAGTGTGTTACTGATTGATCTTAAAAAGTTGTAACTGTCGATAAAAGTGTTTCTTAATGTTTGTGATTGAAATAACTACATTATTTTACCATTGTTCTGGAATCCAGGTAAGAACTGAAACTTAACAAAGGTGTGCTGATAACACAGTAGTTGACAAAATAGCCCATGTAAAATAATGACGACCAGATGCATCCCAGGTGGCTATTTGTACACCCAAAACTTGTTCTAGCAAGCTGTTTTGGTATCTACTTGATACTTTTGTTGTCATAATTTATGCATGCTAAGCCTGAGAAAGATTGTCTTGACAGTTATTCTTGAGCCTATTTTTTAATAAACATTCCCTTTGAAATTATAAGATAAATGTGTATGTATGGTATGTGGCAGTATACATCTGTCTCTTTATATATATCTCTAGATATATATGCATATATTCT
The DNA here is from genome assembly GCA_017311185.1 of Proteles cristata cristata. Lineage (NCBI taxonomy): Eukaryota > Metazoa > Chordata > Mammalia > Carnivora > Hyaenidae > Proteles > Proteles cristata. The sequence goes on along the minus strand of JAESUZ010003687.1, from coordinate 2,239,323 downwards.
CCATACTGACAAATTAAGGTCAGCGTTAATTTTTTTAAAGATGTAGCCTACATTAAAATGTCCACGAGCAGGCCTATACATATGGTCTTTTAATTTTTTTAAAAACGTTTGTTTGTATTTGAGAGAGAGCTTTCAGCACAGAGCCCGACACGGGGGTTGAACTCAGGAGTTGTGAGATCATGACCTGAGACGGACCCACTAAGCCACCCAGGTGCCTCTGTCCACATGGTCTTTCAAAGGTTTGAGCCCTTCATGCTTTCAGCAGGTAAATGGATGCGTAATGCAAAGTATTACTTCAACATTCTGCCATTTTGTAATTGACTTTCGTTTTTGTGTAGCCAGTCACAGCATCTTTGTCCTCTGTGAGGACAGGTCAGTAATTTAAGTCCCAGTTTAAAATAGTGTTATATGCATTTTTTTAAATTATCAGAAACTTTTATTTGCAAGTGTCAGTAAACAAAATAGAACATTCTGAGATTACACCTTTTAGATGGCAAAAGTAAAAGCAGCGTTCCCTCTCTGTGACTGATTAAGGTTTCAGTGTAGAGATGTGCTTTGTTACTATAAAGAACTGCCTAGAATAAGTTTTAGTTTAGTATAAGACTGCATGAAGAACTAGTACAGTCCTATAAACCCAGTGTTCTCAGTAGCAGTAATAGCTTAGGAAAAAAACTACAAATTTGGGCATATACTCTTCTGACAGCATTCTTGAGTTGCTTTTCATTTACTTCCTGTATATAAATATGCAGCATGAGATTCAGTTGTTTTAAGTCTAGGCAGTCATAACCATTGCATGTTGGGTAAAATAGTATATTACAACGTAAGAGATTTTAACAGTCTGCTCTTGGCTGGGCCTCATACATTTTCCCCCACTGGTTGAATTTTATTCCCTAGTTAATTATGTAAAGCCATGAAGGAATATCAAAATTACACAAATGTGAAAGGATCCGAAAAACACTTGAACATATAAGCAAAGAGGTAGGTAGCAAATCAGTATATCTACAACTTCATCTTAAATTATTGGCTTGTGAGTAAATATCTTACATTATTTAAACAATGAGTATGTGTAATATTGTTTGCTCTTAAAGTTTACTTACAATTTTTTCAAGTTGCATGGAATAAAACTTACAAAATACAGTCACTATGGAGCCTGAATGAAGGGGGTGTGTTTTACGATCCTTGCCCCATAGTCGTTTAGGTTCAAATCAAACACTGAGTAAATACAGAAGTTACTGTTTTTCACTAACAAATACACAAGGAAATGAACACTATTTTGGGGCTCAAACTGCATATTTTAACTCTTTAATATCTTCAAAATTTACAAATCCATATGAGAGAAATTAAAGAAAATTAAAGCCTTTTTTCTTTGCCTCTTTCAAAAGGAACATGTACTTGGCACCCTAGCTTTTGAAACTTCTATAAAAACTTGCTATTTGATCCATATATCAGGAGCAAATGATTAACCTCACATTAAAGGAATTTCAAATCTGTTTGGTGCCAGAAACCCTCACTTTCAGTGAGGTTTTCATGTCCTATCAGGGACATTGTAGTAGGCCAAAGTATAATGGTACCAAGGTACTAAAAGTAGATATTCCTAATTTTAATTTAAATCTTCAAACATCGTTGGACTAGGAAACTGGAACCTTCCATGTAATGTTGCTTTTATATACTTAGGTATGCATCAAAAGCAGGAATTTCTGAAGCAGATCAGATTTTAGGAGACCAACTTGATAAATAACTTAATCCCTACTGTATTTGTTTACAAGCAAAGTATTACTTTGTCTGGACTTATCTCATCTTCAGTGTCTGGGATTGTGGGCAACAGAGCAGATCGAGTCAAACCCCAAAACTTCTGAGGTGACATGTCTTTTTTGGTGGCTGTAAATTTCCATCCAATATGGCTTGCACAGATCCTACACTGGGCGATAGTCCAGGCATACCTACAAAATTAAAGAAAGGTATCAGGTAAGGAAACCCATTAAGCCTTAATGAAAGTGTCAAATAAGACTGGATAATTCAAGTCACATGGTCCTAGGCCCATCACTAATCCACACTCAGCTTACCTCTTCCAAAATTTTGTAAGAAAAGCCTACTATACTTTACCCAGATTTAATATTTTCAAGAACCCTAATAAGTTCTCAGGTGGTGCTGTTGGTCCCAGGCTCACACTTTGAAAAAAGAAAACCAGGACTAAATAAATGGTGTTTGCATCTGTTTTGTCTATTACTGCTTGGGAAGTATTCTCTGGTTTGATAACACTACAGAATAGATTGGTTCAGATACAGTTTTACTGGGTCACAAGCCAGCTGATTTTCAGAATGAGCTAAAAGGAAAATGAAAACAGTCTGCTGTCATTAACTGTAGCTAATTAAAGGATAACTGCAGTTGCCAACCTTCTAACTGTACACTTAGTGAGACTGCAAAATTAGTTACTAGCCATTCACAGAATGGAAAAACATTTAAATAGAACTATTCATCTTAGTGTCTAATTTTGATTAAAATTCTAATAATTCTGCTTAGAACTCTGGGTTTTTCTGCCCAGTTAAGGCGGCAAAACCAAAAAAAATAAGTAACCACATTACCCAGGAAACCAGCTGTGCTCTGTCGAAGGTCGGCCTATCAGATTCAAGTTGCAAGCCTTATACACAGTAAGCGTCTCATGCACATATCCATGAGGATTCACATAAGCTGCCATCGGCCCACATAAGGATAAACTACAAGAGAGAATCAGCACAGAGAAGTCAAAATGGGAAGAAAAAAATGTCTAATGAGGCAGTAAGAGGGAAGATCTTAGAATCCTGTTTTGAAAACAGGAGGCTGACAGCCCCGTTTCATTCAGTCTACATGTTTGTAAAATAGGGAGCTCAGCTTCATCTAAAGGAGTCTTTCAGACTGGAAGTACAGTGAAAACGACCTTTTGGTCATCCTTGGGCTACTGATTGTAGACAACAATTTCCCTATGTCCTGATTTTCAAACACTTTATCACAGTAGCAGTACATGTTCAGAAGCATGTCCTACTTTACCTTTGGCCCTGTGTTTGACTGCAAGATACTAGCCTAAGCATTTATCTGTATTCACTAAAACCATACACAGATTTTTCAAGCAGGAATGGGAAAAAAAGGATTGCCTCTTTCTGACTTGACCATGCTCATTACCTGTAAACATCTTACATAACCATTGCTGCTGAGTACCCAATGAGGAAGGGTATCTTAACCCCCCATATTTCATTTGCTGAAATGACTGTAATTTAATGGAGGAAAATATATGGAGAATGGATATATAGCCTTGACTATAATTCTGTTATAGCAGTCGGAACATATAAGAATGTAATAAAGCTCTCACCTGAATATTTCATTTTTGGTTGTTATTTCTGTTTCTTGACATTGTTTACAGCAAAGAGAGGTACACTAAGAAATTTAAGAGAAAATTAGTGGGGAAAACTCACATTTGTTTAATTATGTAATTACACAGCTCGTCAAGAAACTTCAGAGAAAATACTGATCCCTCTTAATAACATGTTTTTCTTCCAATCATTACAAACTATAGTTTTTAGAGAAAGTCACACATATTCACTTCTAAAACTAATGACTTTGTAGGACAGTGACATGTATATAACGGCAGGTGCTCAACATAGAAATCAAGTGACAAACTCAAAATGTTGAAGGGATGTAAAAACAATCTGAATGGCTGTATGATCCCAAATGAAATATCTAAATTATCCTTTAAATCATTTTAATGTAAGGGTGGCCTGGGTCGCTCAGTCAGTTAAGCATCCAACTTCACCTCAGGTTATGATCTCACTGCTTGTGAGTTCAAGCCCCGTGTCAGGCTCTGTGCTGACAGCCTGGAGCCTGCTTTGGATTCTGTTTCTTCCTCTCTCTGCCCCTCCCCATGGTCGGTCTCTCTCTCTCTCTCTCTCTCTTCCTCTCCCTCCCTCCCTCCCTCCCTCCCTCTCAAAAATAAATAAAAAAATGTAAAACAACTAGTTTTCTAATTGCATCACTACATAGCTGGATCTCACAGAGAGTCTAGTGTAAGATACAGGTGTCATGAACATGGTGAGTATACTCACTTTATTCATAATATCTAGTTCACAGCGGAGTCGTTGGATGGCACTACCAATTTTAAGGAGCTGAATCCTTAATACATCATCAATAGGAAGACAAGCAGCTACTCTGTAAGAAAAATCTTAAAGACATGGTGGTTTTTTAAGTTTTAAGTTTATGAAGCAGATAATAAGGTCTTTTTGAAATAAACCCTCCCTACAGCATTCACAGAGAACATATTCCACATAATTATAAACAATACTAAAATACACTAGCTATCAAGTAAATACTACTAGGAAGTTCGAAAATTAACTTCTTATAATTGGTTTTATAAATGTCTTTCAAACATGAAAATCAAACCCATGTTAGAAGAATTTCCTCAAAGACTAGAAAAATGGCTATAGTAACTAGCTGATAAACAGATTATGTGTACATAAGGTAAGTCCTAGAACTATGGTTATTTTTAACGCCACCATAAAGAACTGGGAAAAGAGTGTGTTAACACTCAAGTTTTTGGATATGAGCTATTCACTACAAGTTGCCTAGAATAGGAAAACTGCCTCAAATTAGAGTGCTCCAGAATTTGAGAACTTTGCTACAATTAACTACTTTTAGAGGGCTCAAAACAAATATGTATGCTTTTCAGAATAAAAATATGAAACTAAAATTTTTGGTTTCATTACACATAAAACAAAGTAAGTTTAGTAAAAGCCAGAGGAAGGAAGCAGACTTTTCATACCTATTGGATTTGAAGGAAGAGAATCATCTTTAAGATTTTCATCCCATTCACGGAGCTGTTTCTTAATTCTGTCCATTAAAGTTTCCTTGTTTAAAATAAAAGCAGCCATAATAAGGTTCACAGACTTTTAACAATTTACCGCCAAATTTTCAACAAGTCTCAATGTAAGTCCTCACTCTCTGTACTAAAGTCCGAGTCTCAGTTTCAACTGTGTCTGTGGTCTCACGTGCAGATGGTCAGAGCCCAGCTCGTCCACCCAACACGAAGTTGCCTTTCCAGGCTTCTGTCCTCTCTCCCTAGGAGCACATGCTCCTGCCCTGCTGCCTTCTAGGTGTTCTCTTATGAACTGTGTGGAATTGGCTTCTCTTCTCCCCCTTCCTACGAAGGCTTTTCTAACTCTAAGTTATAAGAGCACTTGCTATTTACATACCTTACTTGGCACCCATTTAGCACCCAAGAGTGTGCTTCCTATCTTTTCACAGATGTCTGCAAAAAAACACTGCTCTGTTTTGCATTTGTAATGGCTCAAAGCGCTGCTGAAGGGCAGAGTGAACTGTAGTTTCTTCAGTGTTGTGTTTGTGAGACGTGCTCAAACCTAAGTATTTAGTCTTCCTAAGAGTCTACGTCTTAGGCGAGGTGGTTCACTAGGGAAATGACTAACATTTGTTGAATGCCTATTGTGTGCCAAGTACAATAACTATCACTATCCCCATTTTAAAAATTCAATTTACAGGGGCACCTGAGTGGCTCAGTCAGTTGAGCGTCTGACTTCGGCTCAGGTCATAATCTCACGGTTTGTGAGTTCGAGCCCCACATCAGCCTCTGTGCTGACAGCTCAGAGCCTGGAGCCTGCTTCAGATTCTGTGTCTCCCCCTCTATCTGCCCTTCCCATGATCATGCTCTCTCAGCCTCTCAATGATAAATGTAAAAAAAATTTTTTTTTTTAAAACTCAACTTACTGAGATGAGTAATTTGCCCCAAACTATAGGGAAAATGATAGAAATCAGGCTTTGAAAACAGTCTTTGTGTCGAAACCCCAGATTCTTTGACCAATTCCAGGCTGCCTCTTACTAAGTTTTGCAAGGTATGGTGGTGCCTAAGTATGACCATTTAAGGAGCAAGAACACTTGTGGATGCAGTAGACTAATGGGATCAGGAGACCTAAGTTCATATACTCATTTAGGAAAAAAACAAAGCACCTTATGGGTGCTTTGATTTTTGAAATCTACCTGCCACTTAACACATTTCAAATCCTTATTAGACCCTAAAACACCTCATTATCTTGTCCTGAATTTATAAGCCACTAGAAATTGGGAAAACAAAAAATTCTATAAAGACAAAGTAAATCCAGCAGAATCTGATTCCTTTGTATTCTACTTAAATGTAAAGAAGGGCATTAGTTCTGAAAATGAGATACCACTGAGTATGAAAGTCTGTGTTTCATTCCAATGACCCTTAATTATGACAAGGCTTACCCTAGATATAAAAAATTACAAGGTAATACTTACAGCATCATATAAGGAATAAAGCCAGCGAGGCCATGAAGTCAAATTTGCACAATGAAACTTTCTCTGGAAACAGAAAAAAGTCACTTAAATTCTATATAGATTCTTATAGTGGAAAGAACAATATTTAAAAATTGATTTTGGCCTCAAAACGATTTTCTAATTTCAATAATAGGGAAAATTTTGTAGATAACCCTATTAATAGATTCTTGATTACCTATTAAATTTGATAATCACTGTTTTACAGCTTTCAATTTATACTGCAACTAGAATCCTCATTCTTACTGGGAAAATTTAACAATTTAATGGTGAGGATAACTTACTGAAGTTAAGATGAACTTGAAGAATGATTAAATGTACTTACATTACCACATTATCTGCCTACTAATCATTTGTTCAGTATATGCAGGGAAAACTCAAATATAATCCAAACTGTCTCTGTGTAAAACTTTAAATGGCTTTCAAGTGAATTACCTTAGAGGCAAATATAAGAAATCAGTCAATTCTAAGAAAAAAATGATCATACACTGGAGACTCCAGGATGAAGTCCCCCATTTCATAGAACTGAGGGAAAGGGGAAAAGCATTGGGTAGCTCTTCCAATTGTATTTTGGAATCCAAATGCAAGCATTCCTAAATCCATATAAAAATGTGCATTATACTTAAATTCCAGTAGAATTTCTATTTTTAATGGGAAGACTCAATAATTAAAATGGGAGTCCTCAAATAGTTAATAATACCAATGAGACTGGAATTCAGAAGCATAACTTAAGCATAACCTGGAATAATAAGTGTGTAAAAACTACCAAGAAAGTTTGGAAAGAGAAGTATTCTACAGGACACAAAAATATGATTGAGAATGCACTACAGCAGTGCTATTAATAGCAACAAACTAAAAACAACCAAAATGTCAATGATCAATAAATGCATTAGAATACAAACATACTACAGGATACTTTGCACCTGATCAAACAAGGCATTTCAAGCCTACAGAGAATAAAGAATGACCACATCTTCCTCAATAAGGAAAACAAAACCTATGTAAGTACAGACATTCATAATTCTGTAAACAGTTAACTGATATGGGGAATGACACACGAAAAGTGGGTGGGAAAGGAGTAAAGTGGCTCAGAAAGGACTGTCCCAAAACAGGACAAGAAAAAACAAGCTTAAGATTTAACAGAATGAAAGGGAAATCCTATGCTTGCACTTGCACAACCAAATGAATGGGCCTGAAATGGGGGAAACATGACACATGTAAAAAAGACTTGGGGGACTCAGTTGATAGATGAACTAACCAATGCGCTACAGAGCTTACATCCTACTCTCCCTGCAATCTTATGTTAGAAGATGTCCAGAATCTAAGAGGAGACAATAACGTTACCCTTCTGTGACAGTCAGAACTGTGAGGGGCCAGGATGCTAAGAGGAGATCAACAGTTTATATTAGCAGTGTTCAGTTTGGAGCTGCCTCTCAAGGGGACATGATCATTACTTTTAAATATTTTAGAGAACTATGACATGGATGAGGATAGACTTGTTTTTCAGGGCTCATCCACTAAAGCACAAACCAATGGATTCTTTCACGAGACAAAAGTTTTGGCACAATCTCATCCTTATATTTGAGGCTACCAAAACATGGTTCTGGGAGGGCCTCCAAGTATATGTTCAAAAAGTGATTTAAGCCAGAGGAACCAGACTGTAAGACACTTAAGCTACTCTCCAATCAGTTTACTTTTAAGACCAAAAACTAAGGCTAAGGAATTTTGTCACCTTCCAAATAAATGCTTCAGAATAAGCACACAGAGTAAAAAAACAAACAAAAAAAACAAAAAACAAAAAACAAAAAACCCTACAGCAGCCCTTCAGGTAACCACAAATATGAATATTCAGTAATAACAATCAGTGGCAGCCAACTGTACCAGTCTTAGAAAAATTCTCTAGGTTGGCAGTATTATCATCCCCATTTGAAAAATAAGGAAACAGGCACAGAGGGCGGTGAAACTTGCCCAAGGCCATGGTAAACAGGGAGCTGCTGGGCTGTGCATCCAAGGGGTCTGGCTGTAACCATGATTCGTTCAAAAAATATTCTGAGCACCCAGTATGTATGTGTCAGGCATTATGTCCGCAAATTTGGAGTGTACCAGTGATCAAAACAAAAAAAGACCAAAGTCACTGCCCTGTGGAGCATGCATTTTCGTACAAAGCAGCTTGCTTTCTAGTGGTATACTCACAGGTACAAAGTGACAAAAATCCAACAAAGCTCCAGTTTGGCAGATTGACATACTACACACTCCCAATTCAGTTATTAATATATACGTCATACATCAGAATGACCACTTTTACATTACAAAAGCATATCATTTTACTTGGCACTCATGTCAAGATACAGAGAAACCCAAGTACTGTAGCCACTCCTTCCCACCATAACAGAGAGAACGGAGTGTGGCACACTAGTGTATACTAAGAGCAATACAGCAGATCAGGATCACTACCATTCGCCCAGCCAACCTGCCTCCTCCGTGAATGTGAACACACTGCAACTCAGGTGTCTCAGTTCTGTAACTTTTTAAAGTGAGGTCAATAATATTCTTTCTCAGGATTATCTTGAAAGATTCAAAAGTTCTATTTACAGATCAACTAAATGTTTATCCTTAATATTTGTGATATGCTTTATACGGTCAACTGTACAAAACTGAAGTATACCAAAAAAGATTAGTTAGCTTTTACAGAGCAAATGCCCCAATTTAAGCCATTTCAATATCTCAAATTTAAGAGTCCCAATTTAGACTTCTGGTGCAATAGTAAAGGCTATTACTTCTATCTGGGTAATAATGATGGTAAGTTCTAGCAATTTATGGGCATTCTTCACATGTATCAGCACCACAATTTACTTCATAAAAGGGCAATACTTCAAAAAAAATTTTAGTACTAGCCCAAAAGTTAGGTGCTTCCAAGTGACAAATGTCTGATTTTCTAGTGAAGAAGTATTCACTCTTGGGAACAGGATTTACTATGGAAAGCAGGCAGAAAGACCCTGAAAATGATCTCTGTTCCCTGAAGGCAATCCATCACATTCGTCCATTTTGAAGCCTCACATCTAGAGCTTCAGATTTGCCTTCCAACAATGTGGAATGTTAAACAAATGTGAAATTCCACTTAAATGGCTCTTTGAAGTGCAATAAAATTGGAAGAGCAATGTAAAAGGCAAAACATGAATAGTAAATCACTGCCACTAATACACACAGTAGCCAAAGGTGGGTAATTTATTGCATTAAATCCCATCACCATCAGCAATATAAATAATAAAAATAATTTATCCAGGTAATTCAAAAGCTACTAGTTTTGTTTCCTTCTTCACTTACCAACTTCCTACTTGCCTATAAAAAGCAGACTGGAACGGTATGCTCTTTTCTTCTCCGAGACTTCTAAACTACTAATGGCAGATACACAAGTATAAGGATAAGACATATGCCTGGAAAAATCACTGCTCTGTCCAAAGAAGCCTAACTACACACAGCCTAAGCTTTCAAGACCTTTTTCTTCTTTAATATAAAAATAGGCAACAAATATTATTGTCTTACTTCTACTATTACTATTCTGAGACAAAGCAAAAACTTGTTTTCAGAGACAAGTTCCTAGGGAAAGTAATAGTAGCCACCAAGACCTTAAAATACGAAAAGACCAGTAAAAAAATTTATTTCCAAAAATTATGAATTGTCAACAGTTATCAAAGTGTTAGGGAGGTGCATAAAGAGACTCCCAACAAAGCAGAAGTAAGGAAAAAAAAAAAAAACACGAATTTCGTCTATGATAAGGTGGCACCTTGTACCGGTAAAGGAAAATACAGGCTTTTCAGAAAATGGTAAGAGGACAATGAGGAGCCATCCGGAAAAAAAGTGGAGCTGAATTCATACCAGGATAAACCACACATGGATAAAAGCTTAAAAAGTTCTGATTTCATTAAAAAGCAATGCAATCAAAGTCAAAAGTAAAAGACTACATTTTAAATGTTTTTTTAAAAAAATTCCTTTGTATGAGGAAGTAATTTCTAGCTATGTTTCCTAATGCATGAGGAACTCCTAAAAATCCACAAAGGGCAAACACTATGTATAGGTACTTCCTAATAAAGGAAACACAAATTATTATTCAACACAAAATGTTACACCTCATCTCAATCCAAAGGATTAAAATTAAGCCTTCAACAAGATTCTATATTTTACTTATCAATCAGCAAAAAGTAAGTTGGATACTACATTGTCTGTGAAGCCATAACGACCTACTGCTGTCAGAGTACAATAGGCACAACTTCCTTAGGAAGGGACTCCGAGAATATCTGTCAAAATTATGAATGCAGATTCCCTGTCATCCAGTAATCCCACTTCCAAAATTTACTTTATCTCTTTGTGTGTATGGAAGATCATTTGTTTACAAAAGTTAGTGCAGGTCTGTCACCCAGAAGTGACTGGTTATGTAAATTATAGTGTAGCCATACAAGGGAACAGTGGGCAACTTTAAAAACAAGGAAGCAGTGCCCCAAAAGTTGATACAGAAGAATCTCCTGTAAGAGAGAATAAGGTCTAGGATAGTATGTATTCTTTCACCTAAGAAAATGTAAAGCAATGAAAATATCTGTGTCTTCAAAAAGAAATTCTGGAAGACTTAGAAACTAACACGTGAGCCCACGTTCAAGGACTTGCTCTTCAGAACCAGAAGCAGTGTTCAATTCTTTCCTGCTCCCTCTGAGCACGGCTTATAAACTTAGCAAGACTAGAAAGATGAGCAATCACTTTCTTAACTGGTTTCCACATTCCATTTTAACATTTTTTAATGTTAATTTATTTTTGAAAGAAGGCAAAGCATTAGCAGGAAAGGTGCAGAGAGAGAGGGAGACACAGAATCTGAAGCAGGCTCCAGGCTCTGAGCTGTGAGCACAAAGCCCGATGCAGGGCTTGAACTCACGAACCATGAGGTCATGACCTGAGCCGAAGTCGAAGACATAACTGACTGAGCCACCCAGGTGCCCCACCACATTTCATTTCTTTTTACATTTCATATTCAACTATTTTCTGGTCAACACAGGAGGCGGTGCCCTTAAAAATGTATGTCATATTCCCAAGTTGGCTAAAGAAAAGTTTCCTTATTGTGAAAATCCCATTACAATAAACGCAGCCAGAAGTGAAAGGCACTGTGATAGGGAAGAAATAATTATTAGTTTTGAAGATCAAATCACAGAATTAGGAATGTTTCCAGATGGAAGTGACTTTTGGAAGAGTGTTCCCTGACTATACTAGCCTAACTTCTTAATCATTAGGGACATCTCTGCTGTACCCTTGTCAGAATGGAAGATTATAAAGGAATACTTGTGGAAGCTTAATTTTGTCATTTGGAATGTTCAGTTCTCAAGGGCAAATGTTAAGAGAAGTGTGTGCAAACAGTTTCAAGGTTAATTGAATACATCTAGGCTACACTGCTAGACCCCTTAAGTATCATTTCTGCTGAAAAAGTACTTGGCAACCTGATAAGCCTGAGTTGGCTTAGAATCGTCTAAGCATCTCCCAATTCTGACTACATTAACTACCTCTCAGACATAGAGACAAATGGATGCACTGCTTCCTTCCATGCACTGGTAGGATGTAGGAGTCAGATTTGAATAAAGTGAATCGAGCTGCCTTAGATCCATCCCAGGACAAGCAGCATTATGTAATCCAGTCCCTGGTAAATTACCATCCAGCTAACTGCACAGTAAGCTGAATCAGTTAGACAGTGCTAATGCACATGCAGTTTCAGCCAATGGTACCTACCACCCCTTTTCCTTCACTTGGTGAGTGGCTCAAAGTGGTGTCTCTAAAGTAGAACAGAGATTTTAGGTCATGTGCAGTCCAAAATAGATCAGCTAGCAATTTTTCTTGGCCTAGTGATTTAGACCCAAATTTCTAGACTCAAACTTCACTCAAATTTTAAAGAAGGAAACTCATTAAACAATCTGAAAAATACATGTGATGAAGGACCTGTATTTCCTTAAACCTTTTACATCTCTCTCCTTCCTTGGCACTTTCTGCTTAGTCCTTGGCATCTCTGAATATGAAAATAACTGAGGTATATGTTATTATTAGAGAAATAAATATATTATATTATGATTATTATTAGAGAAATAATACAAAGGGGAAAGAGGACCTGGTTCCAAACAAACAACTGCCTCTTTGGTCTCTGCACCTCCGGCTCTCTTGCTCTCAGTGTGCCAGTGACAACCGAGTTGCAAAGGCTTACTTCAGAATTAATGTGAAAAGCTCAGATTCTTTAGCCACAGAATAGAAGAATTCCAGGAGTACACACAAAAAGTAAAAACCCAGTCTTACCTGCTTAACTCACAGACAGGACACACAATGAGCACAGAGCATTTAAGTGAGGAATTAACTACAATCACTACAACTTTACAAACAAGAGTTAAGTTAGGGTTTTTGAATTGTTGCTTTTTGGCAACCAATCTTAGTGTGGAAGAACTAGGATATAAATCAAAATGCTTACTATCTCCTAAAACACAATCCTGTTATTGAAATGCACAGCTATTTAAATACTGGGTGATACACAGGAAGCACCTTGATGCAGTTCCCATGGCACATAACATCTCAGTAGCACCCAGTGCCCAACACGCTTTTAGGCATTTATTAAATGACTTAATAAATTCCAAAACCACTCCCGTGGAGCCCATGTACCTCAGAGCTGACTCTGATGTGCTTATTTCAATAGCGACATTTAGTATGACCACATAGCAGCAAAATCTTCCGCTGTTCTACCTTTAAACTAAAACAAAGGTAAAAGTCTATTTAAAGTGTCTGTATCAGGTTTGAAACAGGGAGTACTGCCTAGGTATACAAAGGTTGTCTGCAAAGTTAAGGCAGTGTCTGTTATATCTTCAAAAACATTAGTTTCAAGATTGTGTAGGAATCCTTAAGCAATGTATTTCTACCTTTCCTACTGGATTCTTTTTAGAAATGCTTGATAAAACTGCAAAACCATGTCACAGACTGTCCAACTAAGGTATATATTACTAAAACCAAGAAGCCCACAGACACCTGGCTAGAAGCCGGCTGCCCCCCGAATAGCCATCCTCAAAAACTCTCTCTGAAAACGATAAATTCAACCTTAAGAACATTACAAGCGCTGGTACACTAATTTATAAGACTCCTTTATCAATTATCTACACTAAGTTATAACAAATTAGGATCGTATGCTAATTTGTTCAAACTTAAAACCTGTACTACTTCACAAAGTGTAAGGAGTGATCAATGTAGGATTTTTCAGATTAAAATGGAAATGTCTCCATATTTTTAAAAGATAAACCTCAAAGAGCCAATTTTTTCTAAATTTAAAAACTAGTGATCATTTCCCTTAGGCAGAAATCATAAATATTAACTATTTTCTAAATTTATTTATGTTTCATTTTTTGAGAGTGCAGGGGGAGGGGAGGGGCAGAGGGGAGGGGGAGAGAGAGGGAGGGAGGAGAGGAGAGAGAGAGAGAGAGAGAGAGACCGTGCACACATGTGCACACACGCATGGGAGGGAGGAGAAAGAGAGAGAAGCTTAAGCAGGCTCCATGCTCCGTGTGAAGCTTGAACTCACGACTGTGAGATCATGACCTGAGTGGAAAAGAGGAGCCAGACATTTAACCAAATGAGCCATCCAGATGCTCCAAAATTAGCTCTTTTATATTCAAAACTGATACATGTGAAAAATGCGTAGAAACTGGCTTCATCAATTTTTTTCTAAGATAAAGAGTGATCTAGCCAAAAGGGTACGTGTAAGAATTAATGCCCAAATAAGCAGTGCTTTGACAGACCACACAGTCTCAAGCCAATTTTTGTGATGTCAACCGTGTCACACAAAAAGATAGGTAAAAAGCTTTCGGAAGTCCAGAAGATTTGGAACACTACTACTACTTGGAACTCTCCTCTCCTTAAGGTAATGTGTTTATGATTCAAGAGCCAAACATGTAATCTGATTATAGTTTAGCAAGATTCCCAGAGAACTAAAAATCACAAGCTATTAACTAATACACAGCTGACAGGCATTAGAGCAAGAACACCTCACAGCACTGTGACACGGGGCTATTTCTGCAAACTGCTTTTACGTAAATGGCTGCCTAGAAAGTTTTAGAAGCTCTAGCTTTGATCAAATGCAGCTAGGGTATTACTACAGAAGGTGTCTGGGGAGTAAATCATGAGACTTCTTTGTGTTCTTTTCTCAAATACAGGAAAAAAGCAACCTGTCTTCATTTTCTGAGGATGCACAAAAAGTTAGTTTCTCACCTTCTGGTATTTCTGCCACCATTTATATGAATACTGGTCTTCCCATGAGACAGGTTTTGAAGGAAATATCTGGCATTTATTGAGGGATTCTAACTGAACTGCAGACATGGTTGAAGGCAACACACACTCGGGAAGAATTTGCACTTTAGCTTGCTGGATTCTAAAATAAAGAGAACCAAGCATGGTGTTCATTTTTAAAATAAACTAACTCAAACTACTAAGTTTCTAAACATTATGGGTAATTTTAAATACTAAGATTTCCAATTTTCTTTTCTTAAATGTACTCATCAAATGCTGATGTTAAGATGCAAGAATTTTCAGAAAATACTGTATTTCATAAATCATACCAAAGTTAAAATGAAAGATAACCTCAAGTATGGATTTTCAATCTCACTTTGAAATGCAAAGTGAGATTTGTACATGTTAGATAAACACAGTTTATTAATGAAACAAATTTAAAAAAATCAATATACAACCATCTATTACCACTTGATACTTCTACATTAGTTTCTCAGGCATTCTTGGACACCCCACCTCTTCCAGCTTCCCACCTGCTCCTAGCTCTTACACTCGTCTCTTCTCCCAAGTCTAATCTAACTGGAGGAGTTGAGAGATGAAGAGAAAATCAAGAACCCATTTATGTGGACAGTTAAAGTAAGACTACAGAATTACATATGGCCTTTACTTCTATGTGCATTCTTTTTCTCCTTCTCAAACATCTAACTTGAAATGCAAAGAATCAAAATATGCATTATATTATCTTTTTTTAATCTAAAAATTAAATTCTCCTGAGAATGAAGTCACCATTTCCAGAATGCTCCCTGCAATGCAGAATATTATGACTGCAAACATCTTAATTGTGAACAAATGCCAACAGGAACACTGTACGTATGAGCTATTTTGTTTGGAAGCCTGTCTCTGAGAGTAAAGCTCTTGAAATGTAGGCTGTACGCATATATCAAAATGCTGAAACAAAAATTTGTCATAATGACCAAAGTTCAATATATTAAAAGTCTCTGCTTCATTATTAAATATGTTTAGAAATTCTTAAGTGGTTTTTCATATTAATCATGGTCTTGACCTATAAAAAGTTAGGAATGAAATTTTGATACTTGTGCTTATTAGATGACAAAAGCTAACTTGGTTAGACACATTTCACTAACTTCATTTCTCTCCTGCAAAATCAAAGATATGTCTACATGATTTTTCAGAATGTTAAAACAAACGAACATATTCAAATTATGTTCAAATGTTCTTATATTAGAACTCACTAAAAACAAATAAAATCTCTATTTTCTTCACCTGTCACATGAACACAAACACTTGGTAATCATATTTTTAAAACAAAAGCGTGTACCATTCTATAGAAATATTTAGAAATCTGATTCTTCTTTAAGGCCATCAGTGTCTAAATTAAAAATGATACTTAACTATTACATAAGGTTTCGCTGTATAAGGATAAAAACATTAACACTGGTGAGAAATTGGTTTACTGATCATTTTAATAATCAGCCTGTGGTATAAGCTGCATGAACTGCCTTCCAGGACTGAGCAACACTCTCTGCTCCTGTTGTTCCACATGCTTCTACACGCTTCCACACACCTGGGCTCGGATGCACACACAGGGCTGGTTCTTTGCTTGTAACATAAGCTACTTTCGTTTCTTCCCAACTTGTTTAGAGCAGTTGTTTTGTTAGTATAGTTACATAATCTATATAAATATTACAAAACCAATGAAATATGACTTAAGTAAAATTGCTTTAAGATACAAAGTTGAACAATAAAAATTGCTTTCAAGTTAGGTTCAGACAGTTCAAATAATTCAGATGATTAATGGTCTCAATTACCACAAGTAAGAGAACTTCTATAATTCCAAATAGGGTATTAACCTCCTCTTCTTCTCAACAAGCTAAGGAATATTCTACAGTGATTCTATGACATACTTAAAATTTTTAATTTTTCAAAAAAACGTTCATGTGTTCAGAAAATGCCAAAGAAATAAAGATTCTCAGAAAAGGTTAGAAGGCAGCAGTATAGTTTTTATATATGAAGGGTTACTTACGTAAAAGACAAATGACTATCATATAACACTACTTGACTGGATAAAGGGAAACCGGCTTGAGTTCTGAAGGTGCTATGGATGAGTTCTGGTAGAATGGGAAGAGCACTAGCTTGGAAGTCAGGGGACCCAGAAGCAACAAAAAGTGGCTTACTAGCTGCATCACTTCAGGCAAATCACTTTCTCTCTCTCGTATTTAGCTGTCTTGTTTGGAAAAAGAAGAAATTCCACTAGATTATCTATCTCCACAGAGTCTTCCATCTCCCCATTTCTACTGACAGGAGTTACAGGGCCGGAGAGGCAGCAGAACCAGAGAAATCTCAATCCATGGAGCCCTTTTATATTAAGAAAGACTCACCTGTGTGAGAGGTCTTAGCAGTGGGTGGGGCTACGGAATAACAGAGCGTGCCCTTTCCAAGTCTTGCCTAACCCTATCACTTTCATGTTAGCCTTTACTAGCATCAAACACATAGTCTTTGACCTGTTTTCAGAGTTAATCGTCTACTGCCATCTTGTGTTCAAAACCGTTTTTCCACAGTCAAAAGTCAAGAAAGTCTCAGAAACCTAACTTTTCTCCCAAGTCAATTTTCTTTTATGGTTCCCGTAACATAGTATTCACAAATAATCAAAAATTTAAAAACAGGAGGATAAGAAGTACTTTAAATATGGAAGTATTAGTAAAATCTGTAGTAAGAAAAACAGCTTGCTAATTATCACAATGCAGAGCCCTCAGGAGGACACCCATTCACTCGGGTAGCGTTTATGGTCCTAAGTATCGAACATATAGAAGTGTTAATCACTGATCATCTTCAGGCAGTTCATCTACTGAGGGAGATAGACATACAGTCCTGTAATGATAATACAACATGTTAACACCATGAGAGTCGGCACTGTGAATGTTCCGGGAGGGGGGTGGTACCACTGAGAGCCCTGGTACCTCATGCCTCATTTCTCTAGCCCCAAAGGGTTGCCTCACCTGTCTGTATTTCCATAATCCAGTGATATCTGTGAATGCCCATCATGAGAAAAAAACAAGACAAAACCTCTCAAGTTCTACACGTTCAGAAGATCTGTTCAACACAGAGGTCGGATAAAATTTTCAGCTCCGGTTAGGAGACCAATTCAGTAGGAGTGGGTGAACCCCAAGAACCTGTATCTTTGCAATACTTCACAGGTGATTCTTATGTGCCAGAGTTGAGAACAGCTCCCATAAGAGGTAACATGTAATCATCAGGACACATGCATATTTTGTTTTACTTTGTTTTTAAAGGATAAAGTCAACTGGATTTTTTTACATGAGGTTAGTGGTCCTTAAACTTGTGAAAAAGCTCAAACCATGAGAGCCATGCCATACTAACTGTTAAAACAATTATACTCAGAAAATTCTAAACCTTGTAAGGTACAGAGACAACAAGCATTTACTGATCACTTACTATATAGTTAATACATTTGTGGGTGACATAAAATTCACACCAGAGACGGGTGCCAACTATAAATGGTTCCTACAGCCCAGATGGACCAGTTGACAGGTATAACCATTGTGGCTTTCCCTCTCACAGGAACACTGCAAACACCACAGCCACCCTGTCCTGATGAGTGCACAGAGAACGTAGACACCTGGGGCCTTCCAGCCTTTTCCACTCTGAAGAGAAGCCTTCAATCTCAAAGCAGCCATATCCCCAAAGACATTTGTTCTTTGGGTTTACTTTACTATTCTCAAACATGGAGGGACATGAGAATCACCTGGAAATCATGACAAAAGATGCTGCAGCCTCACCCCAGGTTTACACCACTCTCTAGGGGCAGGGGATGAGGATGAAACTCAAGCTTCTATCATTTTAAAAACCTCCCATGTAGTTCTGTGGCACAGCCAAGTTGGAAACCACTAGGCTACACCTTCAAAGGAGAAAAGAACTACTCAAAAGTTACAAAATGTGAAGGGTCAGTACAATAGGAAAAAATAAAAGTAAACAATCTCATTTAACGATATACGTTTTAAGATATATGGTATTTCTTACCCATCTGACTGTGTTCTTAGCTCAAGGACTTTGAACCTTTGTCGTCCAATTGCTTTCACTTTCACTATCTCAATTCCAAAATCCTGTTCTTCTCGATAGGCATATATCTCTGCTGTAGTTCCAAACTGTGCTTCCCTCTCCTGTATATTACTTCCGAGGAAAATTTTAAAAGGAAATAATTTTGAACATTTAATTTTTAAATACACAAAGGTGCCAAAAGCAATACATATGATAAGCATGTATATATATAAGAAGCCTTCGGGGTGCCTGGGTGGCTTAGTCAGTTAAACGTCCGACTTTCGCTTAGGTCATGATCTCGCGGTTCGTGGGTTCAAGCCCCACGTTGGGCTCTGTGCTGACTGCCAGCTCAGAGCCTGGAGCCTGTTTCAGAGTCTGTGTCTCCCTCTCTCTGACCCTCCCTGCTCACTCTGTCTCTCTCTCTCTCTCCTAGAAATAAATAAAACATTAAAAAAAAAAAAAAAAGCCTTCAAAATTACAATGTGAGCACTTCAGGAAAATAATAGATTTCTAGTTACTGAAGATGATCTAGGACTGGTAGGGGTTTAAAGTCTCATTTCCCAAACCAGAAATTCTTTTACTTCAGTAGAGCATCATTTCTGCTGCTGGTTTTTAGCAGCACTGTACTGGGGTGGGAAATTCCTGTATTCACTTCCTATTCTACCACTGACTTCCTCCAGCTGCTATAGGTAACCCACAATTCAGTTTCAGTTTGCCACTGGTATATAACAGGACAATGCATGAATTTTGAGAGAAAGAAAGGAATAAGCCAATCCTTTGTAAAGGTAATCCTTTACATTAAAATGTAAAAGTACTCTCTCTTCTTAAATAATGAAAGTTACTGAAAATCGGATTCCAGAAATTTTTATTAAGTATCAATGACTTAAAAAATTGCAAATACCAGAAAGTTTGTGTGTGAGAGGAAATATCTGATTTGGATAGTAATGAGAACATTAATAATACTCCTACTTGCACTTTCAATCATTTTGTCAAAATTTCTTACTTCACATCCTTATCCAATCTCTTGTGCATGCAAAATAATAGTCAGTTTTGGCTTTAACACTGACCTCTGCTTGTGACTCTACATGAAAGAGAATGTGTTAAGCAAATTCACTCTAATATTTTACCTATATGCAAGAACCGCAAAGGTTCTGTCTTTCTGAATCAAATTCCGCACCATACTGACTTCCTGAGGACGAAAGAGCTGAAGAGGTAAGGTCTGCCCAGGAATCAGGATCATCATCACTTGCGGCAGAACTGGAATAACCTGGCAGCTGTCATCATCATGCAGAGTCCTGCCATGAAATTCTTCCATATCCGCGCCCAGATACTATTCAAGAACACACAGACACACTGTCACATATATGTAATAACAATATAAGCTTAACAGACCAAAGAGCCAATCAGATTAAAAGAAATATAAACAATAGGTACAACATTTACTTAAATAGTAAAGTTGGTGTATTACCATCCCACATGAAAATTTCATTCTGATTCTTATGAGTAGAATTTCCATTACCTTGTGAAGAATGTCTCACACATAGTTTGAGAACATTTTTTAGTTCAAAATATTTTATTTTGACTAAGAAACCTCACTATGTCCAAACACATCACAAATGACCCTATAAAATGTCAGCATGTTAGCTAACACCCTGGTACCAAGTAGGAGAGACAGTATAAAGTATCTTGTAGCTCCACTACTAGAGGAAACACATGGAGGATGGCAATTCTTCAAACAGTTATTCTAGGACATAGTATGAAACTGCAGGAGATTAAGAGTCAAGTATGGGTATCAACTGGGAAAGAGCCCACATCTCCATCCACCATGTCTACTGTGAGGTAATATCCAATAATCCTAAACTCAGTTACTTGTTTTTAGGAATTCTATCTACTGTTACATTTATGTGTCTACTGTATACGATCTGCTACTAAATTTATACATACTGTATGTGATGTTGGCAGACTGGTGTCAAAATTTATGACATTCGGTTTTTTGGCTTCTTTGCTATCCTGGTCTTCAACTTCCATTTCAATTTCATCTTCTTCCTCACTCTCTGCTGTAAAAGTAGAAGATTTTGAGGGAAAAAAACGGATTCAAGAAAATGTCAAAGTGATGTTCCCCTTCAAATGCACAATTTCTTCATGAGACTTCTGAGCCCAGGAGAAGAGGGATTCTAAACACCACTTGCATATGGTAATCACTACAGTACTGTGAAAAGGCAGGTAGAGGGCTGGGGTCTATGCATGGTTCTTAACTGTATCTTTTTAAAATCACCTTTTTTTTTTAAGACTAGTTTAAGATTTACATAAAGGTGGAAAAAATAGTATAGAGATTTCCTGTCTATCTTCCATTCACTCTGTCCTCTAGCTAACATCTGGTATTAATATGGTATATTTGTCTAAAAATGAGTGTTGGCACCTTACTGTTAACTAAACTCCACATTTTACTTGGCTATCCTTATTTTTATCTAATACCCTTTTTCTGTTTCAGAATCCCATCAAAACTAGCACATCACATTTAGTTGTCATATCTCCTTAGCCTCCTTGGGGCTGGTTTCTCAAACTTTCCTTGTTGTTGATGGCCATGACAGTTTTAGGTACTGCTCAGGCATTTTGCAGAGGGACCCTCAAATAGAATTTGTTTGATGTATTTCTCATTATTACACTGAGGTTATGTACTTCGGGGAGAACATCATAAGAGGCTAAGGGTTGTTTTATCATATATCAAGGGTGCATACTATTAATATGATTTATCACTGCTGATGTTGATGGTGATCACCTGGCCAAAGTACTGTCAGATTTCTCTACTGTAAAGTTCCTAACTTCCTCCTTTCCCCTTTGTACTCTTTGGAAGCCAATTACTAGGCAAAAATCATCCTTAACAAGGTGAGGGATTATGCTCTCCTCTCCCTGAAGGGGAACTATCTACATAAATTATTTAAATTCTTCTGGATGAGAGATTCCTTTCTTCTCTCTTGCCAGTAACTAAAATGACTTAGACAACTCATTTCACCTGATTATGCCTTAGTTTCTGCATCTGAAAAATGACAGGAAGGAACAAGACAATGTCTAAATGTCTTTCAAACTCAGAACTTTAAAAGAATTCTTGGAGAAGACAGGAAGGAGGGAAGGAAGGAAGGAAAGAAGGAAGGAAGGCTGGAAGGAAGGAAGTTCCTTTAATTAAAATAGAAAAAGATAACATTAGTACCCAGCAAAAACATTTTCATAGCAGTGACATCAATTCCCTGGCTGTCACTACAGTATTAAAAAATGAAATGTTTGTCATCATTTT
This sequence comes from Proteles cristata cristata, assembly GCA_017311185.1. Lineage (NCBI taxonomy): Eukaryota > Metazoa > Chordata > Mammalia > Carnivora > Hyaenidae > Proteles > Proteles cristata. The sequence goes on along the minus strand of JAESUZ010003687.1, from coordinate 2,217,338 downwards.
CATATGAATTTTGCTTTGGAATTTTAAATTTAAAAATAAAGTTCACTTGAAACATAAAACATACTTAAAGGAAACATCATAGAAAACTTTCTGTACACACAACTTTTAAATTATGAAAACTAAGCTTATCTACTTCAAAAACTTGATGTTACTGATAACAGAAATGAGAGTTAGAAAAAGCTACACTAAATAAGCGTTATTCTACTAAATGGAAGTGTGTCTTGTTAATGCCAGTGGGTTAAATTCCCATCCTAGATCTGCAGTTTTCAACCAGGGCTGATTTTGCCCCTCAGGGGATATTTGGAAATGTCTGGAAATATTTTTGGTTGTCACAACTAGGGAGCCCTACTGGCATCTAGTGGGCAAAGGACAGAGATGCTGCTAAACATCCCACAAGCTGCAGGAAAGTCCTTCACAACAATCAATTTTCCAGTTCCCCAAAACCAAAAGTGCTGAGGGTGAGAAATTCTGGCCTAGACAAAGCGAATCTCATTTTTGACCTCATATTTCATGTATTTTTAAATGTCCCAAATTTCTGAATAGATAAAACGTCAACACAAAATTGTCATTTTCTTTTGTGTATTATCACTATTTAGATCAAATTACCTCCCAGCTAGTTTTCTGACAGAAAAAACAAATGTTTTCCAATGTACTGTCTTGGACTTTCTATTAATTTTTTTTTAATATTTTATTTATTTTTGAGAGAGAGATAGAGACAGCATGAGCAGGAGAGGGTCAGAGAGAGAGGGAGACACAGAATCCGAAGCAGACTCCAGGCTCTGAGCTAGCTGTCAGCACAGAGCCCGATGCGGGACTCAAACCCACGAACCGTGAGATCATGACCTGAGCTGAAGCCGGACGCCCAACCGATGGAGCCACCCAGGCGCCCCGGAATTTCTATTAATTCTTAAAAGTTTGTAGATATTAGGATTTGTCAGAGAGGGATGTAACTTTTTAAACTTATATTTAAATGGGGAATGGTCTAACACTTCATACAAATTTTTGCCTAGACCACAGAAGTTCCACCAAAAGATAACAACAACAACAATCTCAAGCGATCTCCTTATACACGATAGCCTTTCTCATAAGTATGGCCAAAACCCACTTCCCCCTACTCAGCTGTTTATTACTGTTTCCAACTTCGGCTCAGGTCCTCACCTCACTTGTGAGTTTGAACCCCGAGTTGGGCTCTGTGCTGTCTGGAGCCTGCTTCGGATTCTGTGTCTCGCTCTCTCTCTGACCCTCCCCGCCTCCCCGTCTCACGCTCTGTCTTGTCTCTCTTTCTCTCCCTCTTCTTCAAAATTAAGTAAGCATTAAAAATTTTTGAAAAAAAAAAACAAAAACAAAAACCCAAGTCCTACTACGTGAATTTATGGACAATCCAATGCTTCTTTATAAATAAAACTCATACATGATTTAGAAAAGCCTTATTATTATATCTACAAGCTCTTGGGGCCTTCTCACTCCTGTTTCTTCTCAACAAAACACATACTGACTGTTCAGAACTACCAGGGTGAAGTCTGATGACTCATCTGATGCAGGAGCAGCATATGAATGCCAACAGAACATCCGTAACCTCCATAAACAGTGGATTCGGCACGTTCAGAGTGGGGCTGGTGTCTCTGAAATAAACAGCTCAGCTCGTCAGTCAAAGGCTGACAGACTTACCTTCATGTCACTTCAGCTAGGTTGGCTTCAGGAACAACCACTGTGGTTTATTTTTATATAAAAGGTCCCTCCTATACGGTGGGCATGCATTCAGTCTTCTCCAATCCACACAACTCCCAGTGGACAAATTAATCCTCCAAGCAAAGCTTTCCTTGGGCAACTCCCTGTAACCCACAATTGTTTCTTGGCAACCCACAGAAAAAAGCCCCAGCCCCATCGGCAAGAGACAGAAGCTCCCCAGCAACTGAGACACAACCTACCTCCTAGGCCTTCTCTTCCAAAACCCCATCCTAAGTATATGCTTTTGGATGCTTCCAGATCCAGTTCACAATGCTTTACTGCAATCTCTCTGAAGGACAATACGAGCATCAACTTATATGGCCTTAAGTAAACTTACGCCTCACACAGATTATAAACCTCAAGTTCCAGACTGTGTATCATATCTCTTTTCATGTCCACAACACCTAACTGGCACACAGTGAAGGAACTCAGCTAACAGCTCCAGTTTGTCTGATAACCTCTTGGAAAACATCTCCTTTACAGCTTTTCATGACAAGTCTATACAATTATCCCAGGCATTTTTTTTTTTCTGCCCAGGATTCCAGTATAAAGCCAAGGTCCAAATTTTCCCGAAACAAAGGAAAAAAGAAAACTTAATTTTACTCCACACTTCTAAGTCTCTTTAATCAAGCAGATTCAACTACCTGCTTGAACTACACACCTGAGAAAAACATGCTAGTACTGCCTTGGCAGTAAAGTGGGTAAGCGACATTGGCTGTGTTGACAAAAAGACTCAAACTTAAGTCCCGGGGCTGCTACTGTGTCACCTTGGGTAAGTCACTGAACTAAACCATCCATTTCTCGCTTACCAAGCCGGGATCATAAAAGTTATACGGGGAGAATTAAACAGAGAAATGCACGCAAAACGCTTACCGCAGGGCCCGTGACACGTTCAAGGCTTAACGTCTGCTAGCTGTCACTCTCACTGAACGGAAAAACTCCAGGAAAGTAACGGCTGCTAACCTGGCCGGGTCCCCCACACCCTCTCCCTCCATCCCCCCAGTTTTAAACCATTTCTTAGGATTCAAGTTCCGGTCACAAAACGGACGGAGAGGAAAGTGTCCCCGTCTTTGGGAGCAAACCCCCTACCGGATCCAAAAATTATCGCTCATAGCCTGAGGCGATCCAGCAGGAGACAGAGGCGCCGGGACCAGGTAGCTGGCCTGAGGCCTGAGGTGAGGCCGCTTCCCGGAGCGCCCCGGCAGGCCTCGGTGCCCCCCGCCCGTCTCCCCAGCCCTGCTACGCCGCTCACGGCTCGAGCCTCGCCCCGTCCCGCCTGCGAGGACCGGTTCCCGGAGGTTACCAGGGAGGAGTGGCAGGTGGTTGCCCATATTGTGCGCAGCGTCCTCCGGCTCCCTCTCGTCGGCCATGTCTGTTTACCCGCAGAGGAGGCTGGGACAGGGCGGCGCCCGGGCAGCCGGGGGAGAGTCCGCGCCGCGCCGCCGCAGCCGCGCACGGGGGCCACAGCGCCCTCTGGCGGCCCCCGGGGTCCACAGCACGCCGACCCGGATGGGAAAGGGCGCTGCAGGCTTGGGGACTGGCCGCTGGGGCTGAAAGCTGTCCCTTCCACCCTTGACTTCAGGACTTCCCGCCCGCAGCACACGCTGCGGAGCCCTGGCCTGATTCCAGCCCCCGTGACGTTTCACCTGTGGGGAAACTGAGGCTCAGGTGCTTGTCTCCACCTTGCTCTTGACGAAGGGCGCGGGGAGCAAATGGAAACCTGCTTATACAGAGTTAACTCCCAATTCTTTAAAAGTACACATATGAAGACTGGGGAAATGCATCAGTTATTCCGAAGGCAGTTAGATTATAGCTGATATTCTTTCCAACAATTTTCAGTAGTTTCCATATATATTCCAAAATTAACACGTATTAGGCAGAACTAAATGCTTGAAATGATTCCACAGAGTAGAAAAAAGCCTATGATTGACTGGTAAAGTAAGAACGTCTGAATCTAAAAGAGCCGACTCATGGTGACTTAAACTAAGTAAAAATCAGTTATTATATGGCGAAAGAAAAAGTGAGGTTTGCAAAAAGGAGCATATTTCTGTTACAGTAGTCAGGTTGTGACTGGCACAATTTTTGTTTTGGACAACGGGCAAAAATTTTCATAGTGTGTTTTCACCATCATTTTTCCAGCAAAAGAGGAAAGATGAAAACATCTTTAAGGGAATAAAATATCGCAATGTGGTGGCAAGGGGAAGGGTAAGAGAAACCAGAAGCATTTGCTCTAGAGGACACAATAATAAATCTGAGATTTAAATAAATGTTCCAAAAATGGGCCTCACTGGAAAGTTAAAAGCTAAAGCCTCCTAATGAGTGAGACTCCCGAATCCAATTCTGTGTCATCCTGCCTTCTGTCAAATCACTTTGTGGCCTTTGTAGAGTCATTTATGGCCTCAGTCCTCAGTTTCTCCAGTTGCAAAATGAGAATGGACCAAATGCCGCCCCAGATTTGTCCTAGTGAGTAATGTCTGCAGTATTAATGACAGCATCACCTTTTACATTTGAGTTAATGATAATTACGTGTAATACATTATGGTGATGATTAGTGGAGTTAAGATGATCACTCTGGCCAGTTGAAGGGTGAATCTATGACAGAATGACGGAAAGGAAAGTGCAGGAAAGAATGACAGAATGATGGAATGGGTGGAGTGTGGGTGTCAGAGCGAGAGAAGGCAGGGAGTGGGGTGGGCGGAGAGGGTGAAAGCAAGTATACAGATATACACATTTGATGTGGTAGCATTATCAATTTCACCATAATTTGTAGAATTTCATAAACTGTGCTGACCTGCAGGAGACATCTCTTTATATACATCAAGCATCTGACCTCTCAATAAGGAAGCCCTGAGCTGCTCATGGCCCTTCCCAGAGGTGGCCCCAGAACTGTGATCTGCACCCTGGGTCAACCAAAAACCCTGTGGACAAGAAAGGACAGGTGTGAAGTTTGGCAAGGTCAGCAGATGTGACTGGAAGAGCATAAGTTGGTTCTTTGTTCTCTTGGGCACTATTCCAGGGTCAGTGAGGCTACCTGCACGTATCTGTTACTCCCCATTCTGCTCTTTTTTCTCCTGATCATTCACATTCATCATCTGCTCTCTCCTTCCTTTCATCTCTCTTGAGTCTACCCAGCCATCCAAAGCTCCATCTTTCAACAGGGATAATAACAAGTGATCACTGAACAAAAACATCTAAGCAAGCAGGTTTCTTGGATTAAGCCCTGGTGATTAAAACTAAAAAGGAAAATATGATCATTCCCCATTTATTTTTAATTCAGTAACTTTATCCTTAAACAGAGTATCATACTGAGGTCCTCACATTTCTTCTTGCTTGCATGAAGTGTGTTCATTGATAAAGAGCTCTGCAAAACAGAGGGGAAGAAAATATGTAAATTTTTAAAAATATTTAAGTTCATAGATGGTTGCCTGGTAGCTCAAGAAGTGACTTTAATAGGACACAATTAAAGTTGATATTAGATAAGAGAAAATGAGAATGAAAAAGCCCACTGCTCTTTCAATTTCTGGCTTCTGCACTTTATTAGCAGCAAGGGATACACACACTGGGAAGACAAATTTCTGGCTCCCTTCTGTTTTTTGTATTCTCTCTCTCTAGTCTTTTTTAATGTGTTAAAGAATGTTGCTACCTTGGTCTAAGCAGTCAATTATCTCTTGCCTAGATTCTTGTAATAGCCTCAGTATTGGTCTCTGCCTTCCACTCTTGTCCCTTAGAGCTCATTCCTTCTTCTTTTTTTTTAATGTTTATTTTTGAGAGAGAAAGAGAGAGAGAGAGAAAGTGAGCAGGGGAGGGAGAGAGAGAGGGGTAGACAGAGGATCCCAAGTGGGCTCCATGCTTACAGCAGCGAACTTGATGGGGGGGTTCATAAACCAGGTCATAAACTTCATGACCTGAGCTGAAGTCGGATGTTCAGCTGACGGAGCCAGCCAGGCACCCCTGCAGCTCATTCTCAGCAAAGTGGCCAGAATGATTCCAGGAGAGCACAAGTCAGATCACGTGACAGCCCCTGCTCAGAACCCTTCCCTCTCCATCACACTAGAAGCCAATTTTTTTTAAGTTTTTATTTATTTGGAGGAAGAGAGAGAGAGACAGAGAGCAAGTATGAGTGAAGGAGGCACAAAAAGAGAATCCCAAGCAGGCTCCACACTGTCAGTGCGGAGCCTGAGGTGGGGCTTGAGCCCAGGAATGGTGAGATCATGACCTGAGCCCAAATCAAGAGTTGGACACTTAACTGAATAAGCCAATTCTTAACAGGGGCCCACAAGGCCCTTATAACGCACAGTGGGCTCCCACATCCTGCTCTGAATCCCCTTTTCTGCTTTCTCCGGGCTCTCACGACTCTTCTTCAACTGGCCTTCCTGTTCCACAACCAAGTAGGGCCATCCCCACCTCAAGGCCTTTGCACTGACTGCTGTCCTTTCTTGGAAGTCTCTTCCCCCACATAGATGCATGGCTTGCTCCCTTGTATCTTCTAGGTCTTTGATCAAATGTCCTCTCCTGGGGAAGTCCTTCCCAGACTACCTAGTGTCTGATTGCAACCAGACCCCCAGTCTCCCACCATTCTCTTTCCCCCTTGTCTGCTGTATTTTTCCTTCAAAAGCATTTGTCAGCTTCAAAAATTACTATAAGACTTCATTTTAAAAACTGCCCTCACTCCTCCAAGAATGTATACTCATTGGGAGTCAGACATCTCTGCCTCTTTTGTTTACTCAAGTGTCCCAAATGCCCAACTCAAGGCCTCACACTTAATAAGGAATCAAAAAATGTTTATTCATGAATGAATAAATGAATGAGTGAAACGCACAGTCATGCTGCCGTGGCATTGTTGACTGACCTTCATTTTGTTTGGGGCAATAGTGTGTGAAACCCTATGGGATCATGTTTGCACCAAGGCCACAAAAGCCCCCTTCCTTTCCCCATGATCCTTTGCAACTAGTGGTGGTCGTCCGTCTGATGTGACCCAGAGAAGGTTTTGTGGGCAGCCATGGAGACACTGAGAAGAAGACAGCTTCCAGAAAAGATTCCCTTTCCTGTTTAAAGGAAGAGATTTCATTCCTGCTCACTCCTGCAGGGATGGAGGTTAAGCTCTAACTGGTTTGGTGAATAAAACCAGCCAAAGAGCCAAAAGAGTCTTGAAAGGAAAACACATATTTTAGAAAAAGCAAAGCTAGTTTTACTTGTAGATACATTCTGTTAACATAAAAAAAATGTTTATTTTTTGTTTTTGAGAGAGAGAGAGAGAGAGAGAGAGCAGGGGAGGGACAGAGAAAGAGGGAAAGTGAGAATCCCAAGCAGCCTCCACCCTTAGCACATGGAATCCTGCTTGGGGCTTGAACCAAAGAAACCATGAGATGATGACCTGAGCCGAGGTGAGATGCCTAACTGACCGAGCCACCCAGGCTCCCCACAAATGTCTATTTATTCATGTTCAGAACACTGGAATTACAACATGGGAAAAGAGTCCGCAGTGAATGAGATTTTTGAATGTGGGCCTCTGCTGGGTTGGTCTTCTCCCCACTCCCTCTTCTCTGCCCCCTTCCCCCTTGTGGAGCAGCTGTGGAAGGGACCTTGTACAGGATGATGACGGCAAGCCCGGGGGAACAGGAACTGTACTGGAACTTTCTGTCCATTCTCCTGACACAGTCTGGGTGAGCAGGCCCTGCGGTTTCCTGAGAGTTTTTAGTTTAGCTCTTTCACTGTGTGTAAAAGCACTGGCTCTGCACCCTTCCCTCATGATCAGTGGATGCAAGGGGAGTGACTGGGACCTCGCAGCTGGGGTGCCCACGTAGGAAAGAGGGGCAGGGGGTACACATGGCCTACTTTTCAGCTTCAGCCCCTCTGGCCCGCCCGGGGTCTTGTGAAGGTCACCTGGGGGTTACAGCCCTAGAGTCTGCTGACCCCCAGTTGCTTAGATAGTGGTAGAGGCAAGAGTCTCAGCCCACAAACATGGCCCAGTGGTGCCCCCAGCTGACAGCTGCTGCTAAGTCTCTGAGGCAACGCCCAACGTGGCCTTCCACAGCTGGACAGCGGCCTCAGCGTCCAGGAGGGCTGGCTGTGCCCACCAGAGGGAGGGTAGCCCTGCCAGTTAGAAAGTGAGGCCTCGGTGACCCAAGGGACGGGGGGAGGTTTGTGTCACCTCCTTCCACCTTTCTCCACCGCAGCCCCAGAGCCTGCAGACCTGGCAGTGGGTTGACTGGATGGGCAGCCGTCCCGAGGTCAGAAGGGCAGCCTCCCCACTGCTGGCCCCTCCTCCCTCCTGAGGTTCCTGCTATTTTCTTTTCTTTTTTTTAAATTTTTTAATGTTTTATTTATTTCTGAGAGAGAGAGAGAGAGAGAGAGAGGCGCAATATCAGCAGGGGAGGGTAAGAGAGAGGGAGACAGAATCCAAAGCAGGCTCCAGGCTCTGAGCTGTCAGCACAGAGACCGACGTGGGGCTCGAACTCATGAACCATGCAATCATGACCTGAGCTGAAGTCGGACGCTTAACTGACTGAGCCACCCAGGCGCCCCAAGTTCCTGCTATTTTCAAGGGCGAGTTGTGCACAGAGCAGGGTGGGCAGTGTGGAGCATCCCCAGGCAGGGGCCACAGCTTACGTTTCAGTTTGCAGGCAAGAGACCCAGCCACCAGGGCAGTGAATCAGGGAAACCTGACCACAGGGAGGGTCCATGCTGCCCTCTGCGGTGGTAGAAAAAGAGTGGTGTTTCGTCTGTTACTGTTTATAATTAAGAGGTTAATTCGTTAATTTTGGAACTGAATACACTTCCAGCTCTTGACTGTGCAAATACTTGTGTAAGTAACACAAGTACCTTGTTCCAAGAGTCTTAATTCCTTCTGCGAGGTAGTAGCTCTCTCCACCACTCTTAAGAAAGAGGTCAAGGGCCACCTGGGGGGCTCAGTCGGTTGAGCATCTGACTTTGGCTCAGATCATGATCTTCCAGTTCACGGGTTCGAGCCCCGCATCGGGCTCTGTGCTGACAGCTCAGAGCCTGGAGCCTGCTTTGGATTCTGGGTCTCCCTCTCTCTCTCTGCCCCTCCTCTGATCACACTGTCTGTCTCTCAAAAATGGACAAATGTTAAAAAAAAAAAAAAAAGAAAGAAAGAAAGAAAGAAAAGAAAGAGGTCAAATACTGGTGACCTCCCGGCGAGAGTTATGAGGGTGTGTTTGGTCCTTGCGATATTTTGAGTTTTGGAATTAGTTGGCAACATCTGGAAATTGAAAAAGACACATACAAATATTAATCTGTTTTTAAAAACTAGGAAGCTTGGCAGCTGTATGTGGGGCTCATGCACAGGAATGCCCGTCTTGAAGTAAGTGGTAGTCGCCCCATTTAAATGGACAGCCCCTGTTGGACAGAGACCCCAAAGAGCCAGCCCTGCTCAGATACCGCTGGCACTGTGTTTGCAGCCTCTCATGCGAGCATGTAGAGATAGAGCGACACCACGTCTTGATTTGCCCAGACAGCCCTGGCATGTGTCTGATGTATAATTATTACCAGAGCCCCCTCTGCGTCCCCCATCCACTCTCCAAAGTGTGCCAGTTTGTACCATGAATCATACGCCCCACAAAGGAGCTCAGAGCACTGGGCCGAGGCTGTGAGGGCTCATACAGCCATCTGCTCGAGGATTCACATATGCGGTAAGCCTCTCTGGACAATGAAGGGTCAGAGTTTGTAGCTCTACAAGTCATAGACACAAAGGGATCACTTTCACAAAGTTACTTTTGAAGTGTTCTTCTGGTACTGTCACTAACTTAAAAATCTTTGGAATAAAGTCATGGCAATTCTCGTGTGTTTAGTCTCTAGGAATCACAAATACTTTCCTAAACTTGTCCAAGTGGAGAAACCTTTTTACATTTTTTGGCAACCTACACATTAGGAAAAAAAAAACCCAATATATCCAGCAATATATCCTTTCCTTAGTCTACTTCTTTATTAAGAAAAATTTTAATGTTTATTTGTTTTTGAGAATGAGAGAGGGGAGGGGACAGGTAGAGAGAGAGAGGACAGAGGATCTGTAGCAGGCTCTGCACTAACAGCAGTAATCCTGATGTGGGGCTCAAATTCACAAACCATGAGATCATGGTCTAAGCCAAAGTCGGACGCTTAGCCAGCTGAGCCACCCAGGGGCCCCTCTTTAGTCTACCTCTCACCTTCCAGTGCTGAGTCTGGCAGCCACTGCCTCAGAATGTGTGTTTCAGCACCTGTGATCCTGTAAATCCCAGGGTTCCAAGGGAATGAAAGATGGATCTTGTCTGCTTTATGCAGACCTGCAAGGGAGAGAACAGGGAAACGTGTTCTGTGAGCAGGTATAAAAACTAGATGAAGTAAGGATATTTCATAGCCCTTTCAAAATGTTGACAATTTTATTAACTACTCACTTTCATATTTCAGTAATATTGGTGCATAATTTGGACTTGAAAAAAAAAAAGGCCTTTATATACATCTTTCACTGTTATGGTAGTATTTTCAGGTGCCCCAGAGCCTATTCAAGTCTAAGGCATGCTGGATTATTTGAAAGAATGATTATTTGTGATGATACTTAATATTGCAATTTACTGAGACTTCTTGCCATCATACCCATCTCTGATTTGACAGGTAAAGTAGAGAAGATTTTGCAAGATAGTAAAATGGTGAGCAATTTATGTTTTTAAACTTGTGTACAAAACGGTCTCATGATTCACCCTCTAGTTTTTTCTGATGCCATGGGGTGTTTTGACTGTAGTAAGGAAGCAAGGAGTACTGAGTACTGCAGGAGAGGACCGCAAGGCAGGGAGGGAGGAGTCCTAGGTTCCCTCCTCTGTCTTGTTTCCCATGGTGACCTTGGGTCATACCTAGGTCGTTTCGTTGTCTTCCCTCTTGGCCTTACATGCAAGGGCTTACAACTTACAATGGCCAGGATGCGGGAGGTTTTGCTAGAGTAACAAAATCTCAGTGCCTTTCCAGCACAAGTCAAGTCAGCTATTGTTGTGATAACTCTCTGAGAAGCATTTCCGGTCTAGGCTCCTTCAATCTAGGGTAACTCCGTATCAGCACATACTTCTGGGGAACTGAGCACTGCCACCTCAATACTTCTGCTTGCAAGAGACACACCACCTTCGCTCTGATTTCACAGACCAACGTGAACCCGAGGACCAAGCCTGTTGTGAAGGGGCCCAGAAAGAGCAATACTCTATATTTTGGTTCGGTTAGTAACAAATCTACCACAGGGTGGAAGTAGATCAGTAGTTTCCCTGTTTGTGCATGTGTGTGTGTGTGTGTGTGTGTGTGTGTGTGTGTGTGTGTGTGTATGCATATATGAATGTATACATTCGTATGCACATCTGTTCATACACGTATTCATAAATATATATGTTTCCAAATACTTTGCTCAAACAAAATTTCACATGGATGCATAAACAACTATAATAAAGAAAATGAGAACTACTGAGGTTGTCACTTTAAACTCTCCTCACTTTTTCTTTTACCAGTGCAGGGGAACAAAATCCCACAATCCCCAGATGTTCTAACATGCTATGATACTATCCAATGGCCAGGAAGTGAACAACTTCATAAGCCACTGTCTTAAAAATAAGAGACCAGCACAATGACTGAATTCAGATGTAACCAGGATAATGTATCTCATCATATCTGCATTTGAAAAGTCCAGCAACTTATGAGGCAAATTGGAAAATAGATGGAAAACCAATCAAATTAGGGTCCAAATAAATATAACTCTCAATGCCTGAATTGAATTTAGGTTTCCCAATTCTAGTACATATACCCTTAGCTGCAGCTGACATCAATTTATCATCTGTATTGTGAAGCAACAGGAAAATTTATAACCTAGGTGTTCATTCGGAAAAATACTTCATATGAAGCTATTAATAGATTCATGAGTAACATGGCTTTCAATTAGTGAAAAATAGGTAGATAAAAGAGAAATAATATGATAATAATAATATGCTCAAGAGAGTAGCTAACTGAAAAGATAGGAAGACAAAAAAGGCTAACATGAGTTGTAAGCCCAGACCAGAGCTGAGAAACAAATTCAGATGTGTTGGAGAGGTAGAAAAAAATCCACACTAAGACTCTAGACTGTACATTGCTCAGCTATTCTTCAACTCAGATTAATAACTGTATTCACTGCATTTGTCTCATGAACCAAGTATTGTAACAAGAGGAACAGGAAACTGTTCAGGAAACTGCCAGAAAGAAAACACAGACAGAAGTGCCTGTCCTTACAAAGCTTACATTCCACTAGCGTAAAGAGGATAATGAGCTGGTAGAGAAAAAAAAAAGGGACTAATATGGAATTTCTCCTCGGCTGGGTTGTAGTCTAAGGGTGCAGGGGAAGCAGGCATATAAACCACATAGCTGTATGTCCAGGACAATGGGTCACATGACATGTTTTGGTCTATGATATATGACCATGATGATTTCCAGAGGAGAAGGATGGGACACATTTCCCTAGAAGAAGTACAGGGACCTTCTCAGAGGAGAAGGATTCAGTGGAAGGTGGGCCTCAGCCACTCTCCTACAACGGCTGCATTCCGCACTGACACAGGGCCAGTCAGCATGGGAATGGCATCACATGGATGCCTCTTCCAAGTGTCCAAGTTTCAACAATGACATCAGACCTCTCCATTTGGCTGCAGTGATAGTCACAATTTGGACAAAGAGCAGTTGGTAGGCCTTACTTAAAATATACCTTAGACATGAAAGCACTTAAGTGATGTAGCACTCATGTTCCTTCATAAAAATCATGTAAGACTTATATTGGCCATCCAAGAACCTAATCAAAATTAAGGACCCCCAAACTAAGGATCTCATGATCTAAAAGGATTCACCATTAGTTTTTATTTACAGAATCCAATTCTATGAAAACAATTCAAAGAACAGATAAAAATTTGTACACAGTGATGTTCTTGTCAGCATTATTTAAAACATGAAACAAAATGTCCAATAGTTTGATAGTTAATGATTATCCCCCAGGTAAAATATTACCTGCTTACGTGAGCCAGAGCCAGTTTCTATTCATTCCTGAAAACTCTGACAAGGAATTTGGAAATAAGGAAAGAAAACTGCAAACAAAATAACATACAACATAAATAATGAAATATTCTAAAAGAGTGGCTGCCTCTGGATACTGGGAATTTTTTCCCTGACAGCCTTCTAAAACATTTATATTTCTTCAATATGTCATAATTCAAAGTCATTTATGAGTAAATGAAATCATAGGTAATTAGTTTCATAATTTAAAAAAGTTAAGAGCAGGTATATATTTTTCCCAAAGAAGTCACACGGAGCAGCTGAGATGCATATAAATAATAGCATAAGACACAATGTGGCAGGAGCTATGTAGGAGAACTTCCTGCCTTGGGAAGATAGCATCTGAAGAATTACTTTACCAGATAGAATCATAAACTGAGCTTTAGATTCATGCCTATTTGAACATGAACTTCTGCAGAATAGACTGGAGCTTTGAGCTGGTATCAGGCTCTTGAGATTACCAATGCTTTATGAATTTCCTGTATGCTTGGGATTGTTGGAAGCCTGACTAAACACTTCCTCTCCATGAGAAGACTCAGTTCTGGTTCTGTCACTCAGAACTGAGCAGACATTGGTTACACATTTACTCTGATTCAAAATCAATCCATGTGCTTTGTGTGTGTCCCTTCATTGAATGTACAGCAATCTTGACAGATCTATGCTCTCATTTCTACTTTTTATGATCACAACTCTTTCCTCCTATGAAGTGAAAGGTTCAAGATGAATGATTTTCTAAGTCACAACTGACTTTTATTTTCTACACATCCATCAATTCAAGTCTCCACAGATCTTAGCTCACTGTGTGTCCCTTAAACTTTGTCCTATCCTCCTGGTGCCCGGCCTGCTAGTCCTGGGATCTACCACCAGATTCATGCTGTTAACATAGATTTATATTCTTCTTGCTCTTTCCAGTGCTGTGTGACAGTCCTCAGCTTCCCTCAAGAAAGATGAAAAGAGAATCACACAAAGTGGGCTAGGAGGTGAGGAATGCATGTTGATTTCACAAAGCATAGTATCTCTAAGTATAGCTTGAGTCCTCTGTGGGTTACAAGGCTCTTCCTGAGTAGATTGTAAATCAGTCTGAGAATATAACTCTTTTGGGGGGGTTTTGTTTGCAGATAGTAGACACAAACCCATAGATTTTTACTCTGATGTACATCTAAGGACTATTTATTTGAAAAGCTTAGTAATAGGGCTAACTAAGGGCTCCTGAGTGGCTCAGGCACTTAAGCATCCATCTCTTACTTTTGGCTCATAATCTCACAGTTCATGAGTTCAAGCCCCACATTGGGCTCTGCACTGACCCATGTGGCGCCTGCTTGGGATTCTCTCTCTCTCTCCCTCTCTCTCTACTCCTCCCATGTGCTCTCGCTCTCTCAAAATAATAAAACTTTAAAAATGGGTAATGAAAACTTGGTTTTCATAAATTAAAATTAAGGTATTATAAGGGATGCCTGGGTGGCTCAGTTCATTAAGCATCTGACTCTAGATCTCAGTTCAGGTCTTGATCTAAGAGTCATGAGTTCAAGCCTCACATTGGGCTTCACACTGGGTATGAAACCTACTTAAAAAATTAAGACATTATAAGAGTTTACTAAAATCTTCCACTTTATATTCTATCAATAAAACAAAGCAGGAACTGAAGCGATTCCCATGACTTTCTGGAAGGCTGCTGTGTTAAATGTGCTGCCTTCAGTTGGTTTGGTTTTAGATCGTTGGTCTTTCTACTGCATTTAGTTGAGAAGTTATATTGAGATTTGCTTTTGTGGATCACTGTGTTGGCTGACTGATGCATTTTCAGAGACTTTATTGTTATGTGCTCACTCCAATGCTAGCAAAGAATTCTTTTGCTTTAGAAAGCTGGAATTCACAAGATGTATGGAGGTAGGGTTTTTGCTCTGGCTGGAACGAATCAAAATCTAAAAAGTCAGACAGCCACTGATTTATAGCCCAGCCTGATGTTCTTTGTACTTTATCACATGGCCATTTTTCTTTTGGCAGGAGTCTCTCAGTGCTGGCTGAAGATGCGTGGGCAGCCGCCATATTCCAGTCAGGCAAACTGAGGGTGCCACTTTAAATTTATATCATGCCAATCCCTGGAAAAGAGGGGAATCCTGGGATTAATCAGGTCCACACAACAAGCTCTCTCTGTGCCAGGCTGGGGCATGAAAGAACAGAACGAAGAAGCTCTTATTATTCTGAAACACTCAAGCATAAATCTTGCTGATGACAGAGTTTGGCCCAGAGCCTCAGGCAGTGATATAATTGATGAATACAAAGAGCAATAACCCTTTTCCTGCAAAAAAAGTATTTCCTACTTCACTCAGCTCAAGTGTCCCTTCATCCAGAAATCTTTTCTGATGTCTCCAAGCAACTATCGCATTTGTCACTTTATTTTGAAAAATTTTTTTATACATTACAATTCCCAGCTCTGAGGAATGTCTACTGAGGTCAGGGACCATGCCTCACTCACCTGTGTATGCTCAACAATCAGTCCAGGGCTGGACGGGAGGTTGATAAATAATTGTTGGGTTGAATTCAACTTAGGAAACAATGTGGTAGATAGCGAAGTCCAGTCTACATCTGTCCAGTCATGGAATGCACTAATGGAGTGATGACTTCAGAGAGAACACAACCATCTTTAAAAGTAGGGTAGACCTCCAGACTCCAAATTAATACAAAAGTAGAAAACATTGAAGATCATAATGGCAAAAATCTACTTTAACTTAATGCTTTCCACCTGGCAGGATGTGGGAGTGAGACTTTCCATTCATTATTCTCATTAATTTCCAAACAGCCTTGAAGAGGGCATTTTAAAAAATGTTTATTTAGTTATTTTGAGAAAGAGAGAAAATCCCAAGCAGGCCCAGTGTTGTCACCGCAGACCTGACATGGGGCTCCATCCTACAGACTCTGAGATCATGACCGGAGTTGAAATCAAGGGTCAGATGTTTAACCAACTGAGCCACCCAGGTGTCCCTGAAGGGAGGCATTTGTAATCTATTATAAGGGAGCCTGAGTTGAAGTTCTATGTCTAAGCCTTCACAGCGTGGAAGTAGCAGAGCTGGAAATTCAAACCCAGACCAATCTATCTCCAAAAAGAACTTACTCCCTACAGTTGAAGAAAATGAGAGGCAATATCTAACAGTAGGAGGGGTAAGCCTCACTGTCAGTATCTGACAGTGGGAGGATGTGAAGAGTCAGGATGGGAGGCTGGGGGGCTGTTACGGTGTAAACCTTGGCAAATATAAGGGGTATTTCTTTTCTAGAAATAGAAAAGGAAGAATGATTGGGCATGTATTGGGGTGTGTGCTAGGCTGAATAATAATCCACCAAAAATGTTCCTATTGTACCCCTAGAACCTGTGAATATATGACATGGCAAAAGGGACTTTGAAGATGTGTTCAATTAAGGATCTTGAGGTGGAATCTATCCTGACTACCTGGGTGGCTCAGCGTAATCAGATAGGACCCTTAGGAGAAGAATACGTGGTGTCAGAGTCAGAAGCAGAAAAGCAAATTCTCCCCTGTAGCCTCCAGAAGAAACACAGCCCTTCCAACACCTTGATTTCAGCCCAGACACTGATCTAGACTTTTGAATTACCAAACTGTGAGGCAGTTATACTTGGGTCATTTTAAGCCATGAAGTCTGTGGTAATTTGGTACAGTGGGGAAAGGAAACGAATGCAAGGCAGAATGTGAAGAGGAAGAGGTCTTGAAGCAGGGAAGAGATTTCTGAGGTCAGGTTGGTGTGAGAGTGGGGATGGAAGAGAGTGAGGGGCTGAGGCAGTGCCATTCAAGGTGAGCCCAGGATGTTGGGAGCACTTGCTAAAATGCACATCCCCAGGCCTTAGAACTTCACAGTCCAGCTGCTCATGCAGTGACCCTTGCTGCTGTCAGAAGAGTGACCATCAAGTATAGCCTACCTACACAGATGAATGAATGAAAGCAGCTGACATGAGAATATTAACGCGTGCTGGCCTTTGTGAAGGGAAGCATTCAGACCAGATCTGTAATAAGCAAGTTGCTCAATGAACCCTATCAACTGTGATCTTTTATGACCTCCTTTTAGAATGGTGACCATGTTTGTGCGCAGTGGTACGTGCTATGGACAAACGGTGGTGAGCAAGACAGGCATGCCTGTCCTCTCCTAGGGCCTACAGTCTAGTGTGAAAAACAGACAAGGCTTAAATAGACATATCATCAATGACAAATGTCATAAACAGGAAGTACAGGTGGCTATGAGCCTCTAACTGGGGGACCTCACTTGTCTGGGAAGGAAAGTCGAAGAAGTTTCCCTCAGCAAATGATGTCTGAAGCATTAGTAAGAGTCAACTATGGGAAAGGGGTGTATGTGGGGAACAGGAGAGAATAGCAGGAACAGCCTATGCAAGAGCCCTGAAGCAGAAGAAACCTGCTGGAGGTCAGGGAGTGAGGGTCAAATGGGCTGAGGCTGCAAGCTACAGGGAAAGCAGTGCCTAGTGCACAGAGTTAGGAATCTTAATCTTTCCCATAGCAATGAGTCATGTGATTAGATTTGCATTTGGCAGTTGGCATTTGGCTGCTGGGTGGAGGGTCAGTTGAACTGGGAGGGTAGACAAGCAAATCTCAATTAGGAGGCCATGGCAGTACCCGCCACCACACCCAGAGGGTGCCCAATAACTGTTAACTCTCACCTGTAATTCTACAAGATTGTCATGCTGGTTTGTCTTTTACAGAAAGTCAGATTTTCAGCTCAGCCTACACTTCAGCCTGAGAATAAATGAATACATGAGTTCTGATATTTTTCTCCAAATCTCTGACATCTCAGCTCACTGAGGCAGTGCCCATATGTAGGTGGCTCAAATGCATACAAACAATTGTGTATACCCAACTTGAGAGAGCTTTCCTGTTGGTTACAGCTCTGAAAGCAGCTTGGGCCTAAGTTTCGATTTTAGAGAAGACAAAGGACTGTCCTCACCCAAACACAATTCTCATCTGTCAGAACAAAGTACAGAAATCAAAGCAACTGTCAGTAAACGTAATTTTAAACAACTGCTATCAGTAGAATCTGTGGTTTTCCACCACAGTGACAAGGATTCCAAAATGACCAACTAGAGGAAAATAGACCATAGAAGGTAAAAAAAAAAAGAGACATTGATGCCATCTGCCATATTTTTATGAGCTAATATGACCAGAAAATATTGATTACTGTAGAAGTTCCCTTAAGTCAGGAGACCGGTTATTAATTTTCATGTCTCATTTACCATAATCTTTTATAGCTTTTTTACAGTAAATCCTCTTTATTTTTGAGCTTGAGTATGAAGATAAAAATGAATTAGATTGATCTGAATTGTTGTCAAATCTCTCTGGCACCTCCTGATGCTATGACCTTGGGCAGGTTATGTAAACTCTCCTGCCTTTATTTCCTTATCTTTCAAGTGGGAATATCGAGAGAATTCTCATGGAAAAGGCTGTTGTGGGAAGAGATATGATAGTGGAATGAAGCCTGCAGACAAACTGGCACATGGTAGGCACCTCCTCAATTGTTAGCTATCGTTAACTGCTAGACATCACTCAAATCTAGACCTGAACCCACTGTCTGATGTGCATTTTGCCTCACTCTTTTGCTTGTTTTGTTCTCTTGCTGGGCATCAAGATCTCCTCTCTCGGCTCCAATCCCTTAATTCTTTATTTGGCTTTGTGATGTTGGGGCCTTAACACTGCAAATCATGGCTCTGCCCTGAAAGCTGCCAGTAGGGGGTGCTCGAGGGACACGGCAAAGCTGCAAGAGGAGGGGATTTGCACATTGCTGCGTGAGTCCTGTCCCCAACAACACTCCATGCGAGCCACACTTAATTGCATCAGCGTGTTCCCACAGGAGCAATCTTATCCAGTTTGTAGTTTTTTCAGCACTTACAGAAAAGCCTTGCTGCTTCCCTCTCAGAGACCCTAGTATCAACTGACTAGAGCCTTTTCCACAGAGATCCAAGCTGTGGCAAAGCCCCTAACTCAGGCTCTGAATTTAATAAGCTGACGTTTCCTTTTGTTACTCCATTTCCGGGCAGTTAGCTGTTTCCTATTGTTAACAGTTTTGTATCAAGTTAATAATTCTCTGTAATTAAACCCTCTCTTTCCAAATAACTGGGGTGGATTATATATCCCGACTCAACCCTGACAGAAACACTCTTATGTCTTTGGATGAATACAAATTCCTACTTTAAACAGAATCCAATTTATCAAAAACTTGAACAAATAAAAAAATTGGCAATCCAAAAAAGAGAGCGAGAGATTTGAATATATACTTCACAAAAGACATATGAAAGTCCTACAAACATGACAATGTGTTCAAACTCCTTAGTAATTTAGGGAAATGGAAGTTAAAACTCTAATTAAATACTTACACGACTGATTATATTAAATATACTCAAAATACCAAACAGTGATGAGAATGTGTAGCCATGGGAACTCTTTGGTACTATAGGTATGAGCTTAAATTGATTATCAGCCACTTTGGAAAACCATAAAGGTCACCATAAATATACCCTATGACTCAGCAATTACAATTCTAGGTATATTTCCAGCAGGAATACATGTACAATAATGTCCATAGAAGCAATTTATGCAATAATTCCAATCTAGAAGCAACACAAAAAACTGAAGTGTATTTACAGTAACAAAAGCGAACAAGTTCTAACTACACCAGAACATGAATAATTCCTACAAAAATATTGTTGAATAAAAGAGGTCAGATAGGGAGCACCGGGGGACTCTGTCTGTTGAGCCTCAGACTTCAGCATAGGTCGTGATCTCAGGGTTCCTAAGTTCAAGCCCTGCATCAGGCTCTTTGCTGTCAGCACAGGGCCCACTTCAGATCCTCTGTTTCCCTCTCTCTCTGCCTTTCTCCTCTTTGCTCTCTCTATCTCAAAAATAAATAAATGTCAAAAAAATAAAAGAAGCCAGAAACCAAACAATAAACATAATGTGATTTTTATCGATATAAAGTTCTAGAAATGACAAAACCAATCTGGTGTGGGAAGTTGGCATAGTTTTCGTCCTTGGGGTGCATGTAAGGGTACTGATGGGGGAGGAGGAGAAGTAGAGTTTCTGTGCTAATAATGTTCTACTTCTTGGGTGATGGTTTCATGGATGTAATTATTCATTCATTGTGTGTTAATTTGCGGAGCTGTGCATTGTGACTGATGTACGTGTGCTGTACTTCAGTAAAAAGATTCAAAATATTTAAAGCCTTAAGTTTCCCATCTTCATTGGGCATTTATTTTGAAAAATCACGAGCTTCTCCTTTACTTTGCCTTTTACTTCAGAACATTATCTCTATCTTTGGTTTCTGGGAATTTCCCAGGGATCTAGACTTAAAACATAGCTGGTTTGCATTTGGTTGACACTGTTGGTTATGTTGCCAAATATTGCCTACTAGGAAAACAACTCATTTAAGGGAGACTTTTGCTTGGTTTTGAATCTCTGGACAGAGTACATTGTCTGATTTTAGCAAGTGCTCAGTAAATGTCTGCTGAATGAATGCTAGGGAATCTTTGCCCAGAATGTCTTATTACTATTCTCATGCTACTACAGTATCTTGCATAGAGAAGACTCTAAAACATATTTATTGACTGTATAAAAATGAATTCTGAAAGCATGAATACAGTTTAAACTACATGATGCCTCACTGGAAAATTAACTTTGAATTTTTCTGAATTATTCAGTGAATGTTAACAGTTTTTTAGGGAATGTACATCACTATCCAAAGATATTGTCTGCCTTGTTTTTTCTCCTGCCAAAGTTTTTAGACACTCAAGAAACTCTTCTTTAATTTTCTACTTTGTCCAAGTTGTGACTTGATATTACAGTGCTAGCATGCTATGACACAAATAGTGACTAGTCTTATTCAACCTTAGACCAGCTGGTTGATTGTGTTAAATATTTGAACTATGCTTAGGTTTTGGCTACTCACGTTTAATATGAAAATGTTGGGGGGAGCACCTGGTGGTTTAAGCGTCTGACTCTAGATTTTTAGCTCAGGTCATGGTCATGGCGTTGAGCCCTGCTCCTTGCTGAGCATGGAACCTGCTTGAAATTCTCTCTCTCTCTGACCTTCCCCCACTCATACTTGCCCCCCCCCTCTCTCAAACAACAATAGCAATAACAATGATAAATAAAATGAAAATGTTGGAATTGTTAAGGATAGCAAATATGTGCCCTACTAGTGATTATTCTCTCCTGTTCATGGCAGGCATTGCTAATCAATCATATTATACTTGTCTACTGAGCCCTTAACCTATCTCAGTAGGGCACAACAGACCCATACCAATAAACTGTAGTTGGAAACTATACAAAACCTAGTTGTCGACTCTCAACAAGATGACACAAAATGTCCCTTTCAGTCCTGAAGTTCTATGGTCCTATGATCTGTAAAAAATAATATTCTCTGCAATGACTCTAAGGCACTGCATAATTCTAAAGTGCATTCATAACTATCAAAGAAAGATTACATTTTATTATTCACAGTTTCAAAGTTAGGAGTATTTTATTGCATTATCAATCTTTCAAATGGATAATTCACATAGAGTGCTGATTTAACACAACTCTTCTTAACTATGAATTTCATTTTTAGGATGGGATTTGAAATTGGCACAGGGACACATATCAAGCATCCCAGTAGAATGCAGACATCCAAAATCTGAAATCCTCCTGTCCCATAAGTGTTAACAGTAAAATGAATTTTCCTAGAACAGTAACACTTGACAGGTAAGCATTCTGTGTGCCTCTTCATTCAGAGAGTGAATTAGAGAAATCAAGGATAAAGATGTAATCGCCCTAACAAAGCCTGAGGTTGGAAGTACCAGAATAATGTTGTCAAATTAGGTTTATGATCAAATTTGAGTTCATCTAATGGCTCTGGATGGACATCTTTATGTAACGTTAAATATATTAAGCTGAATGTCTGGGTCATCACTGAGAGTCTGTTAACACAGTATTACTTGGTAGAGCAAGGGACAGTGAAGTTTGATTTTCCTAAACACTGTGGTGATTACAGTATCTGATTTCTGGTGAACAGTGCTTTCCTTTCCAAACTCTAAAGTAGTGACCTCAGCCTACAGGCGAAATCCTTTAGTTATTTACCAAAAAGTTGGGATTACAAGCCCATTTTTTTCTTCTCTATCAGCACTCATGAATTTGAAATTTAGGGGGCACAATGTTCATACTGACAGGTAAATGGTAGTAGGCAGGTAGTAGGAATTGAACATCCCTTTAACGATGTTTTGAGGGTTCTCATAGTAAAGCATCATCTGTCACTGAGCAAGAAGGAAAGAGCGAGTGCATGGTTGCTGACAAATAGGGCTGAAATCTTGGTTCTGGCACTCGGATGTATCCCTCCATTTCTTGGGCCTGTTCCCATTTGTGTAATTCTAGGGATAAATGAGACGCTCATAAAGTTTCTCTCACTTCTAACATTCTAGATGGTGCTTGCTAGGTGCACATTGCTAGATGCAAACATTCTAGATGTTTGTTGTGGAATCAAACCAGTGCTAATATGCAAATTATGCAGATAATTTAAGTCAAGGTGGATTGCAGACCACTCTAAAGATTCTGCTGATTATTTTGAGAAGTGTGTGCACATTTGTAGCCAGTAGGAGTTGAGAGCTTGTGTCAATTTTTACATCCCAGCTGCCTTCTCCCGCACCTGCTGCCACCTTAAATCATGACCAACTTCCTGGTTTGAGTAGGAAAACCTCAAAATTTGATATGCCAGGTGACTTGCAAGGTAGGCTCATGCGGTGCAGATTCTAGGATACTGTGATGTAAGTCTACTTTGCAATCCTGCTTTTCTTTCAATCTGCTGAGGCAGAAAGGCTACTTCAGGCATATTATACTTCAGTTGGGGGACTGTTCCGGAATTTCGAGTCTTGGTTTGGTTGTCTGTGAACTGGAACATTTCCAAGGTCTCCTTCTATTTTATACTTTTACATGTATCCAAATGCTACTTTTATTTTTTTATTTTTTGGGGGGCAAATTTATTCACTTTTGAGACAGAGGGTGGGGGCAGAGAGAGAGACACAGAATCTGAAGCGGGCTCTAGGCTCTGAGCTGTCAAAACAGAGCCCTATGTGACATTTGAACTCATGAATTGTGAGATCATGACCTGAGCTGAAGTTGGATGCTTAACTGACTGAGCCACCCAGGCGCCCCTCCAAATGTTACTTTTAGCCTTCGAGCTTCTTAGACGCAGACTAACTATCTTCCCTATCAAAAGCCCCATGAGAGAGGCTATTTGCCTCAGAAAGCCCTTCTATTATTTACACTGGGCATGCCCAGTACAACTGGCTTAATCCCAAGGGCATTTGTTACAAGTTATCAGTTCTGTTTTTAGAGCATCCACTGGTTTTCCTAATGGTGTTGAAAAATTAGCCTGGCTAAATATATCTGACTGAATGTATGTGTATTTATACAAACTACATATTCACTTTTCAAGGGGACTGTTTGGAGATCAGTGTCAAAAAGTCTAAATTTGAGGATTCTTAAATTGGAGTTGTTAAGGATATCAAATACGTATTCAGTCTAAGCTCAAGGCTAAATGACCTCATGGATTCACTTATAGGAGCAGATTAGCTTATAGGGCTGTGCAAAGTACCAGACTTCTGAATATTACCTGTATTATTAGGGCATATTTGTTTCTTACTGCTGCCATAATAAATTACTACAGATTTGGCAGCCTGAACAGTACAAATTTATTATCTTACAGTTCAAGTCAAAAGCTGAACTCGGGTCTGACTGGGCTGAAATCAAGAAGTTGGCAGGGCTCCTTTTCAGAAACTCTGGAGAAGAACCTGTTACCTTGCCTTTCCACATTCTAGAGGTTGTACACAGTCCTTGGATCATGCCCCCATCCTTCCTCTTTAAAGCCACCAATGTCTTCTCCAACCTTTCTTCCAAGGTCATATCTCTCTCTAATCACAGCCAGGAAAGGTTCTTTGATTGTGAGGACTTATGATTGTAATGTGTACACTTGAATGATCTTGGATAATTTCCCTATTGCAAGCCCTTAACCTAATCACACTTGCAAAGTCGCTTTTTTTTTTCATGTCAGATAACATTTTCACAGGTACAGGGATTAAAGCATGAACATCTTGGGGGAAGCCATTATTCTGCTTCCCACAATATAATCAATGGAGGCCATTAAAAAAGTCTATTTTTTGCACCCAAGGATGAGAAACGTGAGGAATTTCAAAGCCACTAAGTGATACTAATTACTATGTACAGCCCAAAGGGCACTAGAGACCATCTGCTTAAATCCTTCACTTTACAGATGAGGAAACTAGGGCCCAGGCAGTTCAAGGTCACAGGTCTGATTAGCAGAGGAGATACATGTGGAACCCAGCTCTCCTGCCTCATAGCCACTCCCTGTGGGCCTTGGATTGTATTCTCACTGCAAAGAAGGATTTTGTTTTTATAAAATCACTGACTGGGGGAAAGGTGTCTCTTTGTTCGATTTGAAAGAACATTTTTGAATGAGAACAGAAATTTGTTAAAAGGTTCGTAATGAAATGTCAAGACGGTTTGCCATTTTGGAAAAAATAGCACTTTTAATCCAAAGTGACAAAATTATTCTGTTGCCAAAGAGAGATGGTATTTAAATAAAGGTCTCACAAAATCAGGGCAAATGTAACATACAGTACATTAGAAATTTCAGGATAAATTCAAAGAATCTTTGGACCTTGGAAATTTGACTCTTGATTACTCCAACTTCCTAGATCCACATCTATCGTTCCATCCATCATTCCACCCATCCACCATCTGGGTCTACACATTACTCATTATATACCAACCATGTGCCTGGGGTGCTTGGACTATAATGGTGAAGAAAAAGTGTCCCAGTACATCCAGGGCTGAGAGTAATAATTTGAGGGGGTCCCGAGGTGTGTTCTATCCCTCACCTGATAACCAGATTCCTGGATTCTACACATCTGTGGAGGTAGGAGGGGCTGGACCTAGGACTCTGCATTTTAGCAAGTTTCTCAGGTGATTTCAAAGACATTAAATTTTGAATCCTACTGAAGTAAATGAAAACAATTCAGCAGGTAGAGCCCCACTTCCATATTCTCTCCATGGTTTACTGGGATCTCTGGTAAGAGTTGAGGGGATAGAGGAAGGAGGAAGAGCCAACCAGAACACATCACCTCCCCCAGATATGACTAGGGTGTTGATTTACTATGATTATTAATTCATCTGCACCCCATTTTCCCCTGGGAGGTTCATGAACTTTCAATGAAGTGAATAATGCCCCTTGATAAACTTTTGGGAGTGCACAAGATTGCTAAATTGAATGAAGGTAAGTGAACACAAAATCTACACAGTGTCAAATTCAGAGCCATGTGCAATTCTGTTTTCTACCTTTCCACCATTTCTTCTGCTGGTGTTAGAATAATTCTTGCCTTGCCCATGACAAGAATATGTTTGGGAAACACTTGGCATTGGTCAGAAGTCGGAGTACATATATGGTACTAGGATTTAAAATGAATGTTTGATGTGACATGACTAAGTTCATACCCAAGAAGGCAGAGCCCTAGCACTTTGCTTCCAAGTTATGATACTATCAATATTAGACCTTAAATCAATTATTACATATCACTTGATGAGCCAGTGAAATCTGGAAAATATCAGGATGTGAATTTTCCAGCTGTTCTTTGATTTGACTGTTGATTCTGAAAAACACCAGTTTACTGCTAAGATTCCAGCATAAATAAGAGGGCTTTCCATTACTAATGACTTTTTACTGAAGAATGGATGCATTCTAGTAGTTTTACTGTTGGTAGCATGGCCCCAGACACTGCAGCTTTTGAAAGTATCAGGGATGTATATCCAAGCCAGTTTGACAGAATTCCTTGAAAAATGGTAGTTCACTTCAGTCAGAGGGATTTTTCAAATTTATATGTGTTCATATAACTTCTTTTTTTGGGGTGGGGCTTATTTTATTTATTAAGTATTTTTAATTCATTGAAACTTACTTGACAAATATTGATTGTCTATTACCTGCCAAGAATAATACTAAGCACTGGGCATTCCAGGATGAAAAACACAAAAGCAATCTCTAATCTCATGAAATTTACTACATCCTAAGAGTAATTCTGGAGAAGGGCACCTGGGTGGCTCAGTGGGTTAAGCATTCTACTCTTGACTTTGGCTCAGGTCATGATCTTGCAGTTTCTTAGAACAAACCCCGCATCCAGCTCTGTAGTGACAGATGACAGCACAGAGCCTGCTTGGGATTCTCCCTCTTGCTCTGCCCCTCCCCCACCCCCAAATAAATAAACTTTAAAAAAAAAGAGCAATTCTGGAGGAGAATAGCAAATAAAATAATAGAAAGTTGTAATAAATAATCAGAAGGAAATATAAGAGGCTGAAGTAGAGAAGGAGGAGGGCTTCAGTTTCAATGAAAAATGAAAGTCTTTATAACTGTAATCGCTGATTTGATTCTCAAGCTTTTTGTGTAAGATTCTGGTCAAGGATTTTGTCTATTAAGTTTTTAATCGTCCTTCATTTCACAACAGATATTTTATAACAAGTATCTAGTTAATGTATACTTACATTCCAGTTTATACTCATGGCTTCAGAATTAATATCTTATTTAATGACTGAAGGTAATGAGAAATCATGATGTTGCTATTTTCCAAATATAATGTTCATTTCTCACAGTGAAATTTAAGCCCGGTGCACAAATACATATGTGCCACAAGGTGGCGTGCTTGATATTTACAGAAGGTCCCTTGCTGGGAGAGAATTACACCTTTGGAGAACTGCTCACACAGACACAGACACATTCTCTTTCCACTTAGTGAAGAGGGGAACGAAAATAGATGACAAAAGAAACACGTTAAAAAATGCTCAACTATTTTTTTAAATGTAAAAAATTCCTCTTAACTTTGTCTCTGAAAACCAGAGTTGACTGGGTTTGTGGCCCCTTTCAGGTGGTGTGACTCTATATACGGTTGCCAATTATTTGAATTCATCAATTCTTAAAATGTATTTACAACTTCATTCTCTCTCACCAAGACAAAGAAAGAAAGAAAGAAAGAGAGAGAGAGAGAGAGAGAGAAAGAAAGAAAGAAAGAAAGAAAGAAAGAAAGAAAGAAAGAAAGAAAGGAAGAAAGGAAGGAAGGAAGAAAGAAAAAGAGGGAAACAGAGAGAAAGAACAAACAGAAGAGAAAATACCCCCTTGATTATTCTAAGAGCACCACTTTTTTTGGTGCACACTTCCTGTGTGTCAGACCATAGTGACAATTTTTGACAATTTTCTACTCTTCATTATTACTCCTCTCTTTGCCCTGCCTGCACTTTATCTCTGTACAGTTTCCTGTTTAAATCATCATTACTTTCATCTTCTGGGTTAAAGAAAGGAAATCTCTGTTCTCTGTTCTTCAGCTAGTTCTCTTTGCGATGGTGAACACCTTTGCTGGTATATTTTCATTTCTGTAAATAAATTTCAAGAACTCCTTGGATTATTTTTATAATTTAGCACTTGGGTTTTCACATTTTTCTTCAAAATTTTTTTGAGGACAGAGGGGCAGAGAGAGAGGGAGAGAAAGCATCTTAAGCAGGTTCCCTGGTCAGCATGGAGCCCAACATGGGTATTGATCTCACGACAGTGAGATCATGACAATGAGATCATGACCTGAGCCAACATCAAGAGTCAGTTGGATGCTTAACCTTCTGAGCCTCCAAGTCATCCCTCCCATTTTTCTTCAAATCACCCCTTTCCCATGGTCCTCTCCCTTGTATGCACAACCCCTCCTCACCCTGTCAACCATGCTCATCCCAGCCACTGGCTTTGTAAAACTCATCTACACTGATGATTATTTTCTAAAATTTTCACCTCTGTCTTCAACAAATTTTCATTTCTATGGAACTGCAAAGCTTTCTCATGCCTTCTCTTGCTCTGGACGTACCTCAGATAAATCTCAATTTCATTTTGCCCTGGCATTCAAGCTAGTTATCTGAGATCCTTGCATTTTGCTAACCGATTCTCCTCACAGTGTGGAACCTTAATGAAAATGAGAGCAGGTCACATTCACCTTGTGTTAGTCAAGTTTCTTTGTTTTGTGCGAAAATAGCTCATACTTTTTATTTGGCTTATTGGAGTCCACCTGACTGGCATAGAATCAGGAATCTGGGCAGCTAGTTCTGACTGCTACACATTAACCACGTGATCTTCTACATGACCTTTTTGGACCTCATAGTCCTTGGTAAAATGAGGGCTTTGGACACATGCTCTTAGAGACCTCTTTTACTTCTAACATTTTTTTTTCTTTTTACTTCTGCAAATCAGTGGCTTCATACTTCACCCAACTTTCTCTGACATAAAGTTTTTTGACCATTTAAAAAAATTTTTTTAACATTTATTCATTTTTAAGAGACAGAGACAGAGTGTGAGTTGGGGAGGGGTAGAGAGAGAGGGAGACATAGAATCTGAAGCAGGCTCCAAGCTTTGAGCTGCCAGCACAGAGCCTCACAAACTATGAGATCATGACCTGAGCCAAAGTTGGATGCTTACCCAGGTGCTCCCATAATGTTTATTGACTTTTAATTAATAGATGTAAGGCTGCCTTGGCAGAGGAGGGAGGTTTTGGGATGGGGGATGATAAGAAGGAAAGTAGGGAAAACAGAAGAGAGGGCAGGACTCTCTACGGCTCTCTCCTCCAAATCATGTCTCCTACAAAAATAACGTAGGTGTGACAGAAAGAGAACTAAAACCTCATCTACTGAAGAAGACTTACTGGCTTTTGCAAACCATCTTAAGCCCTATTTGGAGCAATGCAGGGAACAAATATGACAAATAAATAATGATGATAAACCTTCCAGAAAATTAACGTTCAAAGAACTTCCAGGAATTTCTCCTTAACAAAGAATAAATGAAAGACCAGCCACTTGTAAAAGCATAAACAGAATATCAGTCCTTGATTCCCCACAGCTTTCCCTAGGCTACTTATTCTCAAACTTCATCGGTCTGTCCGTATCATCAAACCCTGATTGCCAAGCCCCCATCTTCCTAGAGTTTCTGATTCTGCAGGTCTGAGGTGATGAAGGTTCCTCACTGCTAGTCCAGGAAGCACGCTCAGAGAACCACTGCCCCAGAAAAGCAGGTGCTTGCTTCACTCAAAGGTGAAATATTGAAAGCTTTTCCTCTAAGATTAGGAAAAAAACAAGGAGGCCCACTCTCATCACCTTTACTCAATATAGTATTGAAGTCCTCACCAGAGAAATTAGGAAAGAAAAAGGAAATAAAGTCATCCAAACTGGAAAGGAACAAGTAAAACTGTCACTATTTGATGACATGATATAAAGAAAATCCAAAGACCATCAAAAACTGTTGTAAATAATAAGTGAGGTCAGTATGTTTCAGGATACAAAATCAAAAAACAAAAATCTGTTGTATTTTTCTACACTAATAACAAAATATCAGAAAGAGAAATTAAGAAAACAAACCCACTGCAACTACATCAGAAATAATAAAACATCTATGAAAAAAATGAACCAAGAGGTGAAATAACTGTACACTAAAAATTATAAAACATTAAGGAAGAAACTGAATAAAACACAAATAAATGGAAAGATATTCTGTGCACATGGATTGGAAGGATTAATATTATCAAAATATACATACTACCCAAAGTGATCTATAGATTCATGCAGTTCTTACCAAAATTTTAAAGCCTTTTTCAAAGAAATAGAGCAATCCTAAAATTTTTATGAGAACACACACACACACACACACACACACACACACACACACCCCTGAATAATGAAAGCAATCTTGAGAGAGAAGAACAAAGCTGGAGGCACCACACTCCCTGATTTCAACCTCTCTTACAACATTGTAGTAATCAAATAAATATGGCATTGGCATAAAAATAGACACATAGATCAATGGAACACAAGAGAAAAGTCCAGAAACAAAACCATACATATGGCCATTAATTTATGTCAAAGAGCCAAAAATATACAATGGGGAAAGGGTAGTCTATTCAGTAAATGGTATTGATAAATGTGAACAGCCATATACAAAATAGTAAAACTAGACCAGTATTTTGCATTGTACACAAGCATTACCTCAAAATAAAGATTTCAACATGAGACCCGAAACAATAAAACTCCTGTAAGCAAATAGAAGAAGTAGTCTCCTTGACAATAGCCTTAATGATGATTTTTTTAAATATGACACCAAAAGTAAAGGGAACAAAAGCAAAGATAAACAAATGGACTTCATCAAACTGAAAAGATACACAGTAAAACAAACCTATTGAATGGGAGAAATAAAATAAAAAGGCAAATCTACTGAATCATAGAAAATATTTGCAAATCACATACCTAATAAGGTATAAAGAAAATATATAAAGAATTCATACAACTCAATATTAAAAACCCAAACAATCCAATTAAAAAATGGGAAGATCCAAGTATGCATTTTTTCTCAAGAAGACATTCCGATGTTCAACAGGTAGGTAAAAAGATGCTGCACATAATTACTCATCAGGGAAATGAAAGTTGAAACCACAGCGAGATATCACCTCACACATATCAGAATGGTAATTCTCAAAAACGCAAGAAATACCAAGTGTGAGAATGTGGAGGAAAGAGAATTCTAGTGCACTGCTGGTGGGAACATAAAGTGGTGTAGCCTTTGTGGAAAATAGTATGGAATTTCCTCAAAATATTAAAAATAGAACTCTAATGTGATGTGGTAATTTTTCTGACTTATATAAAAATATACAAAAATAATGAAAGCACTAATTAGAAAAGACACATGTACTACTATGTGCATAGCAGCATTATTTATAATAATTAAGATATGGAAACAACCCACGTGTCCACTAATGGATGGATAATGAAAATGTAGCATCCATGCACAGTGGAATATTATTCAGCAGTAAAAATAAGAATGAAATCTTGCTTTTTGTGACAACATGGTTGCACCTTGAGGACATTATGCATAAGTAAGTTAGAGAAAGACAAATACCATACAATATCTTTGGTATGTGGAATCTAAAAGATACACAAAAACAAAAATAATCAAGATCATAGATACAGGGAACAGATAAGTGATTGCCAGACAAGTGGGATGGAGATGGGTGGCAAAATAGGGTGAAGGGGGTCAAAAGATTAAAAAAAAACTAGAGCATATAGGACTTAGAAATTATTTAATCCGGCCCTTAATTCTGAAGATCAGAAACATCAAGTTCCCATTATTAGCATATTGTGTGTGTGTGTGTGTGTGTGGTGTGCATACTCAAAAAACTCCAGGTATTTTTCTATAGTCGTCTGGCATTAAACCCTGCAGAAGGTGGCTCATAGACATCGTGTGTTGGTGTTTTCCTATTGATTTTGTCTGGAATAGGGTAAAACCTCTCCATCTACAGACTGAGTCATGTGTCCTATCCCTGGTTCTTCTTCAGGAGGATTTTTTTTTCCACTTAAGTCTTTACCGCTTTCCTCCCAATGCCCTGTCTCCTCTCCAGGAACACCTACCTGAGATGTTCTCCCCTTGTCCACCACATCCATCCTACTGATGGCCTTTCATCACTTTGCCCTTTTTGTGTCCTTCTGTGTTCTGGAAAGGCTCATGGGCTGGTCTGCACAAGGCCAGTTACACCATGTGCTTCCACTACAGGGCTAGTCCCCTTTCCATTGCCAGCTTGCTAACTTTGTGTCTGTCCTGTAGTCTTTTTATGTCAGTCTCTTTTTCCAGAAGAATTCTCAGATCACAGAGACTCTTCTTGTATCCTTTCGAAGATGCCAAGTGTTTTCTTCTGCTTCTTAAAACTGACCATTTTCTGAAGTATGCTTGTATTCAACAGAATGTCTGTTTTGATTTTGTCATATTTGTTTTGATTTTTCCTTTGTTCACTCTGGAATGTGGGGAGATCAAGTCAAAGTGTCTTGCTGTAGGCTCTGTTTCCTGTCTGTCCATGTGTTGGCAGATCTGCTAGAGAACATGTGAAGGTGTACAAACAAGAGAAGGTACATTCTTAAAGGTCTACAGCTCTGAAATCAATTTCCAGAATGTAAGAAAACCCAAAGCCTATGATTCTGTCCCTGTTGTTTTTCTATCATTCTGAACTGATGGAATACATACAACCTAGATTCTCATATTAAATTGTATATATATTTTTTTATTATTTTTGTCCTGAAGAGTTCTTAATTACCATGAATTTGTTAGCATTCCTTGACTGTCTTTGTACCAGGCACTGATGTGATTGCTTCATGTGTATTAACTATTTAAATTCTTGCAATAATCCTGAGAATTAGGCGGTATTGTCCTTACTTTAGAGAACAGACTGAGGCACAGAGAAATTAATTAAGAAATTTTCCCAAAGTTGCAAAGACAATACATTATTGAAGCAGGTTTCATATCCATGCAGACTCAAATACTCTGTCACACACCAAATTCATAAGAAATACATATATTGGTCTCTGCTCCAGTTTGTGACATGGAGGTCCTAAAACCCTTGCAATTTCCCGAGTCATCAAAGTGTCTTTTCTTCCAATCAGGCAACTCCCAGATGGGCGCTGGCCATCAGAGAGACCAACCCATAATAGGAAGCTTCGAACTTTCAATTCCAGCCCCTATTTACTGGAGAGGGGAGAAGGGCTGGAAACTGAGTTTTTAAATTGATTATGCTCATGTGATGAAGCCTTATACATCCCCAAAGTATGAGATTTGGAGAGCTTCTGACTTGGTAAGCACACTCATGTGCCTGAAGGGTGACCCACCCCACCTCCACAGAGTCAGAAGCTCCTGCCCTCAGACTCTTTAATATGCATGTATTTCTCCATCTGGCTGTTCATTTCTAGCTTTCATTATATCCTTTATAATAAGCCAGTAAATGTAAGTGTTTATCTGAGTTCTGTGAGCCATTCTAGCAAATTACCAAGCCCAAGAAAGGGGGTTATGGGAACGTCAATTTGTGGCTGGTTGGTCAGAAATACAGGTGACAACGTGGGACTTAGGAGTACATTGTGAAAGTGGTGTTGGTCTTATAGGACTCAGGTCCTAACCTTTGGGGTCTTCCTAACTTTAGGTTGAAAGTATTAGACCAGAACTGAATTGTAGGACACCGAGCTGGTATCAGACAATTGGTTGGTAGGGGGAAAAACTGACATGTCAGGTCACAGAAGGTTCTATGTGAATAGTAGAGAAAAAACACAAGAGTTGCTTGTACATACAGTGTCTCTCACTTTTACTTCATTTTAATAGATTTAAGAAAATCTACCCATTTTGTAGAAGTAGGGAAAATCTGTCATGAGAATGAACTTGGAGTCTATCACTCCTCTCACCATACCATGCATTTTGGAGTATGTGTTTACATAAAGACACACCTCCTTCTGCTCATTGTGTGAATGTGTAAGCCTACCTGCCCCCAACATAATTCAGCAATGTCTGATTTACAGGATTTACAGAATTAGATGTACTAAGTATATATTTTCAAAATTATTCACTATTATATTTCCATCAATAGTGAACTGAGGAGGAAACACATTTGTTTACATTCAGTTGCTCTTACATTATGCCTGTTTTAAGGGCCAATGAGTAAAAAATTTCTAATAAGTTTCTGATTCTTCATAGTTCATGAAGCTCACATAATTATATTCTATAACAACTGAGGGCTTGAGGATTCCCCACACTCCACTTTCAGGGCAAGGCAGTGGCAGTTCTTTACAATATAAGCTGGAGTCTCATCTAGACAAATCATGATTACCCAAGCCCCAGGGTGCAATATTAAAAAACTATAAAACCAAATATCTGCAGTCAAAGATACTTTTCCACCAAGTGGTAGATATATATCCCAAATTAGACTCCATGGCCTGCATTTTCTCTTTTCTTCCTGCCCCATCTTTTGCCAAGGGTCCTAGAATTCTGTAATATCCAATATGGTAGCCACTAGCCAGGTGTGGCTATTTTAGCATCAGTTATTGAAAATCAAATACAATGAAACATTCAGCTCCTCAGTAGCACTAGCTGCATTTAAAATGCTGTATAGTCACATGTGGCTGGTAGTGGCCGCAATGGTCGGTGCAGACAGAATATTTTCACCACCACGGTAAGTTCTGCTGGACAGAGCTGCATGTGTTGTTTCTCTGTGCTAGCAGGTGCAAATCAGTCATGGACAATGGGAAATATTTCTTTCTTTTTTTTTTTTTTTTTACAATTTGATCCCAAGAGTTTTAGGACTCGAAGAAACACTGGAGCTTACCTAGTTCCTTCATGGTGATGTTAGCAATAGTTTACAGATTCATAGCATCTGGGAATGTAGTTGCTCACTAAATGTTTGCTGAGTGAATAAATGATTGACAGTTTATGGTGAGCTAATTTACATAGTGTTTCAGTTGAGCTTTACCACAATTCCGGTAGGCTGGGCTAATTCCATTTTTTTTTTTTTTAATTTTTTTTTTTAATGTTTTTTTATTTATTTTTAGGAGAGAGAGAGAGACAGCGTGAGCAGGGGAGGGTCAGAGAGAGAGGGAGTCACAGACTGAAACAGGCTCCAGGCTCTGAGCTGGCAGTCAGCACAGAGCCCGACGCGGGCTCGAACCCACGAACCGCGAGATCATGACCTAAGCGAAAGTCGGACGCTTAACCGACTAAGCCACCCAGGCGCCCCGCTAATTCCATTTTAAAGATGAAGCAACTGAGGTTTTACAATTTAGTCATATTAAACTAGCAAAATTAGGAGATTAATTTAAGACCATGTTTTTTAATCTAAACTTAGCAAAGAAGTTGAGGTACAGAACAGAGAAGTTCTGTTACATTTTTAAGAACACACAGCAGTGGGTAGCAGATCCAGAACTAGAACCCAGGACTCCTAAAAGTGAACCCAGTATTTTTCTACTTTACTATGACATCACATTTAACTTTAGAACATATTTCTTCTTTCTCTAGAAATATCCCTTTTATCATCTTCTTTGATGTTGAATTTGTGTCTTTAGTCATTATCTTCTAGAAACTCTTCAAACTACTGGTACTATACTAACAATAATATTTATAACTAAATCTTACTATATATTGAGCTCTAGTCTCAACACTTAACATTGATAATTTTGTTTAATTCTTCTCAGAGTCATATGGAGTCAGTTCCATTATCATCTTGTTTAGAGGCTGGAAAAATTAAATTAATTAAAGAGCCAAACTCCCGTAGTCTGACTCCAGAGCCTAAAGGAGGGAATCCTATGAGAATGAGACTGGGTGAAGAGAAATAACTCCACAGGGGCTGGAGGTTCCTAGAGGGGAATTTCTGAGAAACATACAAAATGAACCCTCTAGAAAAAAAATGCCCTCAAGAGAAAGAGACAATTTTGAATACCCTCTAAGTGTACAGGGTCCTGATGCCAAATTATGGCAGCACCAGCCACATGAGACTATGAATTTTTCACCCACCTGCCACCCCCAAGTCCTGGGCCTAGAAGGGTAATGAATACGGGGAAACCAAGAAGTAGTTCACAGGGCTCCCCTCCCTCTTCACGGGGTTCAGCAAAACCAAAAGCCTCAAAGCAGAACCAGACTGGGGGCTGAGAAACTGCTATCAGGTAGTTTGGAGTTTTGATTCTTGCCTGAAATGGAGATTTTAACCCTTGATTTGAGACGTTTTTGGGAAGAGAGAATGATGGGGAGATTTTTAAATTATCTGAGCATGGTCCCTGACCAAGAATTCATCAGAGTGGTAAGTTTGAACATATAATGGGAGACAATAAAGTTGTCTTTTGCCTGTTACTGATCTAAGCTGCCTAAGAAAATGGTCACAGAAGTGACGTGTGTTACTATCCAGGTTTTAGGACTCTCTAATTTTATCCAGACTCAATTCAGCTCTCAGACTAGAGTTCGGACTATTTTAAAATAAGCCTGAGAGGAAAACCTTTAACAGTCTATGCTGTCCAACTTCTCCTAGGAATAATAGTGAGGAAGAGGGTTTCTCTCAATGGAAATGCAGGGAATAAACTCATGAGGGCTTGTGCCTATGGCCAGACCCCCATGAAAAGCTGCTTTGCCAGGCAATGTCCACATCTGAAAATTAGCCAAATATACAAGTAAAAGAAAAGGAATTCTCTTTCCCTCCGGTAATCTGAGTCTCAGGCCCCTGGGAAAGAAACTTCATGTTCTAAGTCACTTAGTGCATTTCCATGTCAGCTGAGTACAGGTGAGTTAGATGAGGTATTAAAAGAAGAAGTGACATGGAGCAAAAGGAGCTCTTATTTCTGGTGGGAATACAAAATGGAATAGCCACTTTGGAGGACAGCGTGGTGGTTTCTTATAAAATTAAACATACTCATGATCTCGCAATCTTACTCCTTGGTATTTACCCAAAGGAGTTGAAAGCTTATGTCCACACAAAAATCTGTGCCAGCTGTTCATAGCAGCTTTATTTATAATTGTCATAACTTGGAAGAAGCCAAGATATTCTTCAGTAAGTGAATGGATAAATAAACTTTGGTACATCCTTACAAAGGAATATTATTCATGGGTAAAATGAAATGACCTACCAAACCATGAAAAAATATGAAGGACTATCAAATGCATATTACTTAGCAAAAGAAGCCAGTCTGAAAAAGCAATACACTATATGATTCCAACCATATGACCTTCTGGAAAAGGCAAAGCTATGGCGAATAAGAAGATTAGTAGTTGCCAGGGATTAGTGGCTAGGAAGGGCTGAATAGGTGGAGCACAGAATTTTTAGGGCAATGAAAATATTCCCCATGATTTTATGATGATGGATACATGTCATTATACATTTGCCTAAACTACAGAATGTACGCCCCCAAGAGTGAACCATAATATAAACTATGAATTAATGACAGTTAGTGTGAATCCAATGATTGTAACAATGTGCCACTCTAGTTCTGGACAGTGATAATGGGTGAGGCTATACGAGGAGAGGGGGAATATGGGAGCTCTGTACTTCCCACCCAATTTTGTTGTGAACCTAAAACTGCTCTAAAGAATAAAGTCTACCAAAAAAATAAGGGGTACCTGGGTGGCTCAGTTGTTTGACAGTCTGACTCTTGATTCTGGTTCAGGTCATGATTCCAGGGTTGTGGGATAGAGCCCTTTGTTGGGTTCCATGCTGAGTATGGCCTCTGCCCCTCTCCCCTGCCTGTGCTCTCCCTCTGAAAAAGAGAGAGAGGGAGAGAGAAAGAGAGAGAAAGAGAGAGGAGAGAGGGAAGCACTCAGGATCTTCACTGATACCTTTCCCTCTCTTTATCTCTTTCTCTCTTTTGCATCATTTTGTTATAGTGGAAAATGGAAGTTGGCCATAGCTCTGGTCTGTTGAATGCCTGACTCTGTCCTGAGGATACACAGAGTCTCTTTCCTCCCACTGCACCCTCACAGAGCCAAGAGAGAAGATGAACTAATAACAAAATGTAAAGCAGAGACTGAAAACTGGCAGTCTATAGGCCAAATTCTGCCTGCAGATGTATTTTCTTGGCCAGAAATCTATTTTATTATTAAATTTAAACTATTCACTAAAACTTAAAGTTATGTTTCATGTAAAAACGTTTATGTTTGGCTTTCCTTTTAAAATAGCCAGAACCAGCAACAAAGGACTCAGAATTCCACAAAGCAGTAGTTGGCTAGAACTGAGTTGTTTCATTTGTGTGACCTGCCTGGTTGCAGAAGCAGTGAGGCCTGAGACCCTTGTTGTAAAGTGTTGCATCTATTTAAACAGTTATCTAGGAGTAGATCTGCATTAAAAAATATTTTAATGTTTATTTATTTTTGAGACAGGGGGCTAGAGAGGTAGGGGACAGAGAATCTGAAGTGGGTTCTGTGCTGACAGCAGAGAGCCCAATGCAGGGCTCAAATGCATGAATCATGAGCCAAATTTGGATAGTTACTAGACTGAGCCACCCAGGTGCCCTGATATGCATTTTTTAACTATAAAAATCATTTAGGATATGGAAAGCATAATTTAGGGTAATACAGATCTATTGTCCCCTATAGAAAAATTCTGGAATCTTTTAAAATGTGGAAATGTATAAATGTGTCAATATCAGATAAACTTCTATCAAATGAGGAAACAGTGACTATGCAAGAGGGAGCAGAAAGCTGCACTGAGACTCAGGGAGCCTGAAATTGTATTTGCAGTTTAGCCTTGAGCCATCTGGGTGACCTCAGAAGGGTCTATACTTTTCCTAGACTGCAGTTTTTATTATTATAACATTAGAAACTGATGGAGCTAATGTTCCCCCAAAGAGCATTTCTTGACATGCCAATCCTGAGTCTCTGTGAAAACAGGGTTCCTTTTCCAAATAGTTTGGGAATGCTGCATCCTTTACCTGGCTTTGGAAGGCAATCCTTGACTATTGCCACATTAAAGAGTGTTCTTATAGGAACAAAACTTAGTTACCTCTGTTTAATTTGGTGCATTTTGTAAATTTACTTGACAAAAGACAGTGTTTATTAACAGGGTTCAGACTTGCTCTTGTGGCACGCATTTTGTTGAGTCACAACTATATTGAGATCCATCCAACTTGCGTGTTCCATGGTTTTGTGAAGCGTTTTAAGTATATGTTTAGAATTGCATTTCAGGATGTTTCTAATTAATTCATTTCACATCCATTCTTTTTCTTCAGAGAGCACTCTATTTTTCTCCATGGCTAAGATGACTATGCAGCAAATTAGTGATGGAAAGTATATTCTTTGTATTATCTGAATTTGATTTTCCAAGGTCTTCTTTTTCTAGGTATAATGCATGTTCATCCCTTCCAAAGTGACCATTATGCTGCTAAAATAGTGAAGTCTGGCAAAAGCAGAGCTGTTGTGGAAACATTAAGAAAACATAATTATCATAGAATGGCACCACCCACTTTGCATATTGTTGCAATGCATCTTGATGGGAGAAAGAAACAATTTCAGGAAAATACTGTCTGTGTCATGATTTCCATCCTCTTTGTTTCTCTTATCCACGTGGGGCCAATCAGAACGCTGTATTACACAAATTTGAAATAAATCAGGATTTAAAAAAATCTATTTCCTATGAACGAGGCAAGCTTAATCCTTTATGGTTCCTCAGGGGTGAATTTGGGAGCCCCTGAAAAAT
The DNA here is from genome assembly GCA_017311185.1 of Proteles cristata cristata. Taxonomy (NCBI): domain Eukaryota; kingdom Metazoa; phylum Chordata; class Mammalia; order Carnivora; family Hyaenidae; genus Proteles; species Proteles cristata. The sequence continues at coordinate 2,178,481 of JAESUZ010003687.1, read as the reverse complement.
ATAGCTCCTTCTGGAGCACTAAAAATTCCTTCAAAGAGCTCATGGAAATGCCATTTCCTTCTAGATGATGTGACACCAGCATGCAGGCATGGGAGAGTTAGCCTTTGAGCCAAATGTACCAGATATTAAGCAAACCATTCAGGGTTATACAGATAAATTTAGATTTATATCTTTAAAACAGTCTGAATAGGAACATGCAAATTCCTCATTTAGAAGAATTTTCTTTTTGTACAAAGGCAGGGATGGCTACGGGTATTATTTTCATTGTTGAACCTCAACTTTTCTTGTGCCCATTCCTAAAGAGCTCAATGGTGAGCGATTTGGGGCTAATGGCCCATGACTGCTTATAGTGCATCAGTTCATCTTTTGCACACCAGGGGAATACTCTCTGCTTAGCAAGAGACCTGGACCTGGCATCTAAAAAGAATTTGATAGTAATAAACTAAAAGCCAAGAGTCTAGACCATTAAGATAAAATTTGCTGGGAATGCATATACAGTGTTTTCCTAAAGTTCAAAGAAGTCACAAATACATGAATGTGTGGATCAAGGAACTGTGAGTTATCCATATGCTGTCATTAGGCAGGTTCTCAGGTTTCATTAATAAAAGCACAATATTTAACACACATGGGAGGTTTCTGTCCCACAGAAACCTGCCTTCTACACTAGTCGGTCTGGATAAACACTACTGGTTTTGATCCCAAATGCTTTATTTTCTTAGGAACAGTGGTAATTCAGAGTATGTAGAAGACACTGATGGGAGAGTGAGGGAAGAGTGTTTGGAAACCCTGATAACTTGGAGACTGAGAACCCTCTAAAGGAGAGGCTGGGTCTTGATCATTTTTGTATCCTCAAGTAGTTGGGAAAAATTGACACTGTACAGACCCCTGAAGAGCTTAAAGGAGAAGTGACAGATGGCTACAATATGGGATTTTTTAAAAGCTGACTTCCTCTAGGGGAATGAAACTGGGTTGGTATTTGCAGATTATTGCTATGCGATATTGCAGAGTATTATATTTTTAATCATAATGTCCAATGTTAGAAGTAAACTCAGACTAGCCTAAAATTGTCCACACTTTGCCTTCACTCTATTGTCTGTGAAGCACCTGTGCTATTTCTCAAGGCAAAAGGACCTCAAGTGGATTTTCATGAATTGATGTAGATTTACATAATGGTTTTTGTGACTCCCTCCCTACCCCTTCCCATTGCTTCAGCTAAATGTTTCAGATATCTCTGTATTTTCTACATTATCTTTCTTCTTCTATCTCCAACAGTTCTAACGATAAGCAAAATTTGGATCGAAAATCACAGCATGCAGAATTACAAATCTAGGAAAACCAAAGAATGAGATAAAGCCCCCAGTTAGACTTTCCTTACCAGGTCCTTTTGCTATGTGGATGGCTATAGTGAGCAGAAAAGGGGAATGCAAACATCATACAATTTCAGCTTAGAAGGATTTGTGGAAGTTTTTCCTCCCCATTTGGGTTTGGATTTGAACTCGGTGGCATAATTTCTACTGCATGGCAATATTATGTGTTAGTAAAGTCTCTCAAGATCCTTCAGCATAGTTTCTACCCTATTTTTAAGTAATCTTAGGTCCAGAAAGGACCAAAAGAAAATGGTAGTGGGTAGGTCGGTGCGTATGTGTATGTAGGCGTCCATAGCAGTTAACACATAAATCACTAAGGAGGAAGTTAATAGTTCTAGAACTTTTAAACAACTAGAATCATCTAATAATGTCACAGTGGTGACCTCCTGACCCTGAAAGTCTTCAAGCAAGGAGTCTGGAAGTCTAGCTGTCTGGGTGAGGAGACTTACCATTGAAGAAAAGGACTCCTGGATGGTTGCTGAGTTTCCTGTTATTTCCAATCACTCACAATCAATAATCAAACAATAAAAACAAAGGAAATGTAGATGTTCAGTTCTAGCTAGTATCCATACATTAAGTCAAGATTTTAATCCAATGCCAGTGTCCAAGTCCATGATAATATGACCCAGAAAGAAGAAAGGCCTGTGTTGCTTTACTGTGGGGACCATTCACCTTCTACCCTCTGGAGAGCAGGGTTTCTGGGAACAGCCAGAAAAAATATTGAGAGGGAGGAGGAGATTCAGCAAACTTCTACTGAGCTTCTACTCTGTGCTGAGGACTATGTTAGACACTTCAGGAGATAAAGAGAGTACTTTCCCTCAAAGTCATGACAGACAGACATGCAGGAAGCTGAATTATTTCTAATTCTTCTCTCATTATGCCTTCATGAAGCTAACTTCCAAAATCAAGAAGCCAATCCCCATAGGATAGATGTTCCTCCTCTTTGCTCCTTCCTCCTACTTCCTGACTAGTTTAGACTTCTATCTCTGGGCCAACTGCCTCCTAAATGGCCTTCCAATCTCTGCAATTGCCATTTCTAATAACACTCTGCCTTCCCAACTCTGATCATGTTACCTGAAAAACTTTCTACATCTTCCTCAAAAAAGTCCAAAACTCTAAGGTTAGCATGCTAGTCTTATAATTTTCTGCTCCAAATTATTTTCTGCTATTACCTATGGATGCCTTTTGTGATATTATTTGGACACATGCAATGCATGGACATCTCTATGCCCTTTCTGATTGTTCTCTCTAAGTGGAATATCTTCCTCCCAATCACTAAATATTTAAATCTACCCTTCCTGCATTATTAGTTCAAGCTCCACCTTCTCCACTGAAGGTGACCACAATGACCTTCTTGTCTTAAGTAATCAATAACACTTTCCTGTCATTCTCTTATGGCAGTTTCACACTCTAGCTTAAACTATATTTAGCCATATGGAGTAAAATAAAAAGAAAAGTCACTTTAACTTAAAATAATTCATTTAGCAAATGATAGAAGAAAGCATTAAATGATATATTTTAGATTTAGAAAAAGTAGACTATTTTACATGGCATTCCATTCAATGGGTGTATGCCTTAGAATGAGCCCAAAGTAGGAGGTAAGAATAATTTGCTATTCCTCAACTGGTCCCAACTCCCATGGAGTTGCTTTCAGGGCATGCTGTAATATAAACATGTATGTTTCAACAGGTGTCCCACAGTTAACTGAGGTGTTCACATAGTAAACTCTGACTACATATACCTTAGGCTGGACCAAATGTACTTCCCAAGACAAACATAGCAATGAGAATCATCAAATTTGATTTAATCTTTCTTTTCCTGGGCTGTCAAGTATTTTGTACAGTACTCAACCAAAGAACTGATGATCTATTCCAACTATTGAAAACAACAGGCTCTTTTAGAGTACTATATAAGATATGTTGGTCTTCAACATGGCCCACATCTTTCTTTGGGACCTCAGGAAGAATCTGGACTACGGGGCTTTTCTGTCTCTCATGCTGGCTTTAGACTCTAGCCCCAGTACCCTAGGTGACTTCATGATATGTTTTATCCCTCCAATTCAAGTAGGACTTTTAAGATTTAGAACCAGGTGCCTAACGACTTAAATTGTAATCTTTGCTTATTCAATGCATATGTATATAGGACAAACCAAAGGTAATATCTGTTGAATGCAACCTTCATCTTGTAAACTTTTATTTATAAAAAAAGGATCAGAGGCAAAAAGGAGAGGATTGATTTGAGACGGATTTGTTTTTGTTTTGTTTTCCTTGTTTTTTAGTATACATAAAATAAAGTAGCAAAACTATAAAAAAAAAAAAAAAGATTTAGAACCAGGCCTTTGTAATCTCAGAACAATACCTAATGCACATTGGGTACTTTTAATAGTGCCTACTGAAGGAGAAAATGAACAAACCCTGAAATATAAAGATGCTACCATTAGATATACCATTTAAACTTCTGTTTTCTTTGTTTAATTCCAGGATTAACTGCTCCATTCATTCTCTTTCAAAAAAATCTACCTGGGATATTTGCAAAGTGGTTTTTATAAGGCAAGGATCTTAGGTATGGCCACAGAATAGAGTAAGGCTAGCCTCTCCCTCTTCTCCTACCGCACCCTGTGAGGTACATCCAGTTGTCTATTTTCCTGAAAATAATGTTTTTAATGAAATGAGACTCAGCCTCATTTTCTTCATAGATAAACCAGGAGAAGACAGAGTAAGTGGCAAAATACGTGGTCTAATCAAGAGTCCCGTTTCTGCATTCCAGCTCTTTTCTCTGCTTTAAGATATACAATGCATCATGTAAAACCGGTTCATATTAACTATTGAGAACGTGGCACAGCTGATGGCTGTTTCCTTATTTACTAACCTGTATATCAGCCATTTGTCATTCCCATGTACAAAGTGGGTTGTATTGCAAATGAGAGGGTATTGCCCAAGCCGTATTTCAGTTAAGAATAAGGGATTGTCAACTCATTGAAAATGTGTGAAAATAAATCTATCTAATATATATATTTTTGATCTGTTCCAGCAGGAAATGATAAAAATGTCTCTTGGTAAATTTTATTGCCGATGAAAAGCAGAGGATGACAGCCCATGGGGCAGGTTTACAGAGCACATAGCCCATAGATTATGTCTCCTCTCCACTGCCAAATACCTCTCTCCTGTTTTTTTTTTCCTCCTCAGATCCATCCAGTTGAATCATAAAATGTCAAAAATGGAAGGGGCTCAATGTATCATTTTCCAGGAATATGACCTGAAATACATGAGCTTTGAAGGATGTTGAACCCCTTAAAACTTTCTTATGTATATACATTTTTTGGGTACATTGCTTCTACAAGACTTTTAAAAGGACCCAGGGCCTCTAAAATAATAATTTTTGAAGTTAGTTTTGACATTTTATACATATGGGAAGTAGACCCCCAGTAAAGATTCTCTCATTATTCTCTGAAAGTAATAGATCTAGGGCCAGAGCTCAAGGCTCCTGGTTCCTCAGCCAATGCACTTAGTGACTCACTGCAACCTATCACACAGTGTGAATGATGGCTGCTCAGGATAATTCATTTTTCCTATTCTCCTGTAAATAAGACCACAGAGGTGGGCACATGGCTTAGGCTGGGTCAAACATAATTCTTATGGCACAGACTGCACCATAGGGTAACCAAATTCATTTTCTTCTTATTAGGGATACAGGAAAATTTCATTATTTTGCGGCCTCCTCTGCTGTTAGGTGGGGCCATGTTACTTGATGGGATAGGGATACAAATAGTGCTTGCGGTTTCCAACTATAAAAAATTTCTAAGTAGAAAAACATTCTTTATAAACTTCAAGCTTTCTTCCCATGTCATGGGAACTTGGAGGTCAGGTATTTAAGTCACGTGTCAGAAGAAGGGAGCCTAGACTCTTGACTTACCTGACGGAAGAGAGCCCCTGCTAATGACATACTGGTGTTTGTATGATTAGCAATAATGTTCGATAAGCTAAATCACAAATATTTGTGAACTGTTAACACAGTATTGCCTGTGCTACCCTCAGGAATGTCCCGGGACAAGGTAATTGGTTCAAGGAGATCACACAATAAAAAGACAGTCAAATACAATCTTTTGATGGCTTATCAGGCAGATTTTCTGTAACAAGAAACATTCTCAGTATCTCAGTGACTGCTCAAAACAGCAAACATTTACTTTTCATTCATGTTACATATTAGATTTGTGTTGGGTTTGTGCCTCTTATGTACCTTTTCATTCTGGAGTCCAGACCCACAGAGCAATCTTCATAAGGGGCATACCTTGACTTTTGACAGAAGAGAAAAGCAAAAGCTCATGAAAACCTGTGATATCTCCTCAAGTTTACCTTCAAATGTGTCACACACTGTGCTCCCTTTCCTTCCACAGACCGAAGGATGTCACACAGCCAAACTGACATACACTTGTCCCATAGGAGGCTAGGCAAATCACATGCCATGGGTAGGGAGGGACAGTCTTTTTATGAAGAGAAGGGGAGAAAGTTATTTTGAATTGTCGTTTATACCTTGAATTTATGCCTGACTATGGAGGGAGAAAAACTCTATTTTGTCTGGGATTAACAATGATGGCTGCTAATATTCATGTTTGCTATCTTATGAAAGTGGCTTGTCAACATATGGTTGGAAACATCAACTCAGGAGAAGACAAGAACAACATTCCAAGTGCAGAGAGAAAGAGAAGATTCTACAGACTTAGAACCTCATTTCCAGTTCTGAGACCCTAGTTCCCATAGCTTTTCCTTGGTCTAGCAGTTACCTACCCCAGTATCCTTCCCAGCATATGAGCCAACAAGGTAGACTATCTTCTTTCTAATTTTTCCTTTTATTTTCTGCATATTTTTTTTGCCTCAGTTAGCTTTAGAACTTCTGTCACTTATTTTTAATTATGAGAAAATTATAAAATTTTATTGAAAGATGGTAAAATACTTAAAAGAGTAGAAAAATATATGTACCTTAATGACTGAAATATCCACTATGTAAGGGTATTACTTCCTAAGTAGATATATAGATTTAATGTAACTTTGGCCTCAGGTGCTCATCTTCAGATATTTTGGGGGACAATCATAAAGAATTTCTGTCACTTATAATCAAGGGAAACCTAATATAATTTACTATATAATACATATTATCATATAGTATACATTTTATACTCTACATTCTTGTAGGTAAATGTAGCTGGGTTGATAGAATCAAATAGGGTTAGGGTCAAATCCACTTAATTTTCTTCTGGTTATATGACCTTGGACAATTTATATAAACTCCATGTCTCAGTTTCCCCATCTGTAAAATGGGGCAGTAGTACTTACTTCATATATTTAAATAAATCTCCTTCTTTCTTAGCTTTTCCCATGTCACAAAATAGCAGCACCATTTGTCCAGTTGTTGAGGACAAGATCTCTACAGATATGTGAGCCCTCTTTCTTTCTCTTATATACATGCCACACTCAACCCATTAGTAATATTTCGAGGATTCTACTACTGCTCACCACTTTTACCACCAACGTCCATGCTCTCATCTTTTGCTGACTCTTGCCCCCTTCCTACAGTAGTAGGAATGAACACTGGGAAACACAACTCACATGATGGCATTTCCCTCCTCAAAGCTCTCCATTTCAATCAGGGAGAACCAAAGTACTAACCCTAACCAGACTTTGCATGACCAGACTACCTGCTTCCTCCCTAATATCACCTGTACCACTTCATCTGCTTCTTCACTCCACTCCCCTATCTACCTTCATGCTACTCCTGAGAAAGCCAGCAACATTCCTTCCTCAGGGCCTCTGTACTTACAGCCCTCCTGGTTATGCTACTTTTCCTGAAGCATTTCCTCCTTCTCTCTTTTTGAGTTTTGCTCAAGGGTGACCTTGTCAGGGAAGATTTCCCTGGCCCCTTTATGTAAAGAACAGTCCTCCTCTTTCCCAGTCATGTTCTTTATTTGCTGTCTGTGATTTGCTTATTTTCACCAGAACACTGGCAACTACCTGACATGCTATGTACTGAGTTTATTTTGGTAAGCTTTAGGAGAGCAGGGGCTGTTTTATTAAGTGCTTTACTCCATTTGGTGGGGAGGGAAGCATCATAGATGTTTAGTAAATGTCTATTGTTTAAATGAATATGTTTAATCAATACGTTTGAAACAGGGATAACTTAAAGCCCAAAAGGTCTATAAAATGTGTAGAGCATGTCAGGCATATAGTAGACAATAGAACTGTACTGGGACACCTGGTTGTCTCAGATGGCTAAGCGTCCAACTCTTGATTTTGGCTCACATCATCATGTCATGGGTCATGAGTTCAAGCCTCAAGCTGATCTCTATGCTGACAGTGCAGAGCCTGCTAGGGATTCCCTCTGTCTTCTCTCTCTGCCCCTCCCCTGCTTACTCACTCTCTCTCTCTCAAAATAAATAAATAAGCTCAAAAAAAAAGAAAAAAGAAAAAAGACACTGTATCTATTATCTCAAGGTATACTGAGCCTTACCTTTGTCCATGATTCTACAAATAATAGAGGCTGACATGGGAGAATTTGGGGCTAAGTCCCTTTCCTACATTCCTGAAGCCACATGTCATGAACAGCTGTCTCTATGGTCTGTAAAGTCAACCCTGAGCTCCAGACAGTGGGGTTCTAGGGAGAAGAACCTAGGTGTGAAACTCTTGTCCCCAGCAATGCGCAGCCTCAACTTTCTTTATCAGGACTTCTCCAACTGCTGGTTTTGATGTCAAGTAATGAAGATCTCATTCAGAGACATCCCTGGGGGAGGATTATTGACTTTTACCTAAGTGAATGGAAATCAAAATCCCTCAAATCTACCTTTTAGAAAAAAAGAGGCAGCAGCAGCTATAGGGGACAGGTAAGGGAAGAGAGAACTGTGAGGAAGCATCACCATGAGAATTATTTCCACAGATTATGAAGCTGACTGCTGGCCAGGGGTGATGGTGGAAGGGGTCATCATTTTAGAAACTCTGCATCTCAGAGAGACTTATGCTTCCCCACTATATCCCCTTCAGTGCTGTAATTCCAGTGGTCTTAGTTTGAACACAGTCTGAGATTTCATCAGAGCAGTGTCCAGAAATAGCCAGGGGTGAAGCAGCAATCTCATCAGAGAGTCTGTTATATATTCCCTCACACAGAGAGCCTATTACGCGTTCTTTGATGACCACACAGGGATATTGTTTACACAGAGCTGCTTTATTCTAGCAGAGATCCCATTGGAGAGCTGTAAGAGCCATTTACGGTCTGGCAGCAGCAACTGCAGATGGGAAAACAGAGCCACATACCCCTGCTCTGCATTCTATTCTCTCCCACTCAGCCCTTCCATCCGGACCTTCTCTGGGGGATTTCTGGTGGGAGTATTTGTGTTCTCACCTTCCATTTGCCTTTTCCTTCTCTGGCTCCCATTCCTCTCCCCTCATTTCACCCATTCTTCTCTCTGCCTGTAGAATGTCCAAAGTCTGCTGGATGCTTAGGTAAAACAAAGATTACTGGGATATGCTTCCTGTCCCCAGGGGGCTTGCTATCAATTGCTGAATCTGTGTCTTCTAGGGAAAAGAGTAGGAAGCCGAAGAGGCAAAATGTGACATTCAGTGAAGGTGGGGAGTCAGGAGGCTTTCTGGGGAGACACCTGAAGGATGGATATGAACTTGAAAGGATGGGGTAGGAAGAAGTCTTGAGGTGGTCGCTGCCAGGGCACACACAGAGAGAAGTTAAATTTGTTCTTGTAGCAGTTCACATGCCTGGTATGCCTATCTCATGCCCACCATGGGGCCAAGTTCATGACACAGACTATCTCATTTAATCCTCATTTAAGCCTATGATGAATGACTTCTTTTACAGGTAGAGATAGAGGCTAAAAGAAATTGAGTAACCTTACCCAGAGTCACACAGACAGTTAATAGTAGAATTATAAATTAAATCCAGACCCATAACCCTAGGCTCTTTTCTGAGAGAGTAGTAGGAAATCTGTTTAAAACACAGAAGCAAAGGCCATATGGTGAGGGGTCTAGAATACCAGAAGGAGTTTTAAATTTTCTAGGTAAGTAATGGGTGGGGATGGGGGTGGGTCTTCAATATGCTGAACAAAGCATTAATAAGCTCTCTTATTTAATCTTTGTCTTAGCCCCGTATAAACAGGCAAATAAATACCAATTAATCTTCCTCACCACAGTTAAATATGTCCCATCTCCTCTGAGAGCCTACAGATCACTCAAGATAAAGGTTGTTTTTTTTTTTATCATAGCTTCTTCATTTCTTTCTATCCCAACGCTTCTTCCAAGTGTCTGCATTCCTGTTTGTTATTGTTAGAAAGGCATTTTAGTATAGCTAAAATAAGATTCTAGAAATCCATATTTAATTGATGTTGGCCATTGCAGATTTTGTAGTAGTGGTTTGTTTTCTTTCTAGTGCATTATTTAGTAATGAAGAAACTTTCAGGCTCAGAAATTGTGGGCTAATTATCATTTACATAATTATATGGTAAACACACTCCCGAATTGCGATTTAAAATTTTTTCTGAAGAGTCCCCAGGAATTTCATATTCTTTAAAAATTTGCTTATTACTTATTCATTAAGTAGATTTATCCTGAAGCAGATAATATCATCTCTCTTGAGTGTAAGTTTCATTACCTTTCCTTGAGGTTAATAGATGAAGGTCAGATATAAACATGCCAAAGAGCTTTTAACTCTCTTGTGTGGCCATTATCTGGATGGCTACTGGCTGTATTTTAAAATATTTCACTAGAGTTTTGTTGATTAGGGACTTGACCTTTGAGCTCCTCAGTGTTGCCCCCAAGGCAGACTGTTAAGTAAAGGGCCAGTCTCTCTGTTGAGAATTGGGACCTGCTATCAACAGTTTCACACATTTTAGAGATTTCTTTACTTGGGAAGAGGAAAAAGGTATTAGTCTGTTCTTATCAAAACAAGCAGGCAAACGTTTTCATTTAAGCTCATATCAGCTTGAGATATCATGAGATCTTTTTTTTTTTAATGTTTTTTTAATGTTTTTTTATTTTTTTCCAGGAGAGAGAGAGAGACAGCGTGAGCAGGGGAGGGTCAGAGAGAGAGGGAGTCACAGACTGAAACAGGCTCCAGGCTCTGAGCTGGCAGTCAGCACAGAGCCCGACGTGGGGCTCGAACCCACGGAACGCGAGATCATGACCTAAGCGAAAGTCGGCCGCTTAACCGACTAAGCCACCCAGGCGCCCCTAGAGATATCATGAGATCTTTTTATGATGAGCATGTAGGAGGACAGAAGGAAGTAAAAGATGAATAAATTCAGGATGATTTTAAAGCAGTAAATACAAGAAAAATCCCTACGCTGTCTTGTTCTCCTTTCACCCAAATTTCTAGCAGAACTCAAACTTCCTGGGAAAAGGCAAAGGACTAAGAATAAGCCATCTGATAACATACATATAGCCACTACTCCAGTATCAAATTTCTTGGTTTTAAGATTTGTGGCATACACTTCCAAACGTTGATGAAATATGCCCATGACAGCCTCCCTTAGTCTGGGAAGCATATACACACTTTTCATCTGCATTAATTCATGTACTGATTCATACTTTTCATTCCCACAAGAGCACTGAGAGGGTTAATTTTATTTGTCAACTTGATTGGCCACAGGATGCCCAGATAGCTGGTTAAGCAAACCTTGGGGTGTGTCTGTGAGGGTGTTTACATATGAGATTAGCATATGAATTGGTGTAGTGAGTAAACCAGATGGCCCTCCCCAGTGTGGGAGGGCGTCCTCCAATCTGTTGAGGGCCTCAATAGAACAAAAAGGTGAAAGAAAGTTGAATTAGTTCTGCCAGACTGCTAGAGCTGTAACATTGATCTTCTGCCCTTTGATGCTCCCTTGTTCTCAGTCTTCCAGACCTAGACTGGCATGTAAGCCACGGGCTCCACATCTCAGGCCTGGAAATACACCACCAGCCGGTGTGAGTCTCCTGCTTACAGATGGCAGGTCATGGGACTCCCTGGCCTCCATAACTGCATGAGCCAAAACCTTATAACAAATCCCTTTCTAGAGATATATATCATAATGTCTCTGTTTCTGTGGAGATCTTTAACTAATACAAACACTTAATAATGGGGAACAATGGGCCAAATCAGGGATTGACAACTCACGTGCCTTGGGGAAAACAAGAGAGGAGAGGAAGGCTCCCTCCCATTCTCTGTGAAACATGAAGCACTCTGTCTTTTTCATTTTCCCATTTTCTCTAGGGTCACAGACACTTGAAATATTTCACCTTAATTCCCCTGTAAGAAAAAGACCAGCACAGATACAACACAGCAGCTGATGGTTTGTCTTCAGAGGGACAGTAGGACCTGATAGAACTGAGGCACAGGGTGAAGTGGGTGTTGCATAAAAAGAGGCCAAATGTTAGCATGTTTTAGCTGGCTGGTCCAGATGGTGAAGCAGTGCTACAAGATCTGTTTTCTTTTGTTTGTCTTTGTTTCAAAACAAGCTAGAAATATGTTTAAGGTAGACAACCCAATTTTTGAACCTGGCCCCTAACATGAATTTAAAACATCACATAGGTTTGAGGACAAACATGTTTATCAGCCATTTCTGGCTCATGAATCATGAGTTTGAGAAGACTCTGGTTAATGGGACACAGAATCCTTACAATAGATGTGAGAAAAAAACACAGTAAGCACATGATAAACTCATCACCCTCAGAACATGAGGGAAGCACATGAGTGCATATGATTTCCGATATCAAGTGGTAAGAACTTGTTAAATCAGGGCCATACTCATTTCAAGGTAGTTAAAAAGATTACCATAATGATATGTTGGTAATTTGAATTAATTGCATAGTGATCCATCACAGATTACATTAAGCGAAAGGGAATACAAAAATAAACACTGAGCTGGAACAGATTTTTAGGAGGAGCAAAGAATGACTAATCCAGAGGAACTGGTAGACGTGGGATTCCTAATTCCTATTCCCTCACCATTTACCAAAAATATGAAGGAGGCTTAGAAATATATGGGCAAAAATAATTATATTTATTGCTTTTCTTTGATCAAATTATTTCAAATTTGGACACACCTTTGAAGGGTCTTCAAAACAGTTTACTTATCTGGAAATTGTTTTATTGGCTTATAGTAATTTTATATTCCATTAAAATCCTTTATATAATTTGTAACTTTGAGACAGGTGACAATCTCATTCAGTCTTAATTTCTTTATCTGGAAACGGGTGGTAAACTTGATGGCTTCTGATATTGTTCTTTCAACTCTACTATTTTATGAGATGCTCTGACAAGAAGTGATAGCTGTCTGGGGGTACGCGGTGCTAGAAAAAGATCATTTAAAATGAAGGCTATTAAAATGGGAACCCAAAATTCATAGCACATAGGGAAATGTTTGATTGGAACGTTATCTTGAAAAATGATATCAAAATTGCAAAATTTTATTCCAAAGGTAACAATATTTAAGTTTTGAATGCAACTTTGTATAAAATGTGAGAATGAGCAGAGCTTAAATCTAGCACTGATTATTAGGGGACAAGAATAATTTCTCTGTATTTTGGACAGTAGAGAGTGATACAATGTCCTCTCTTTCAGGTTTGACTTTCACGGTGTGATAATCAAAAGGGTCACTTCAGTAAGTGCTTGAACGCTTTATCAGTTTTCCCAAGACCCTGTCTTTGTCTTTGATATTTAAATCCTTCTCTTCTAAAGAATTTATTTTATAAACATTCTTGTCAATTTTCTCTTGTTTTTCTACTGGATCCTTATGTGTGTAAGGCTTTGTGTTCAATTAGAGTCCTTTTCCATCTCTTCTTAGAGGGCTTCTGAAATCCTACATTTCAGAGACAAAATTTGTTGGATTTGCAATTTCATTTTGCATTTGTTTTGCACTGTTGAAGCACAGATTTGACAAATATCCAATGTGGTATCACCCCACATAGATAATATCTTCAAGTCTGTGGAGAAGAGCTAATTTGATAAGGGGTCAATTATAAGTAAATATTTTTATTCTTCCAAGATACTCTGCCTTCAAGTAATTCTAGGATACACACCTAACAATTATATATCCTTTCATTCTTTTATAAAAATGAATTTATTTCCTACATGATTTTTTTCTCGATTTTAGCAACACTAGTATCTTTCACTAAATACAGGTCCATCTCATTATAGCAAAACTCTTGATTTTTCAACCCCCCAGTGATTGAAATCTTCAACAAACTAATGTTTACTTTCTGAATTTTGTACTGAGAAGAAAGAGGCAAGAAAACAAACTCGTGTAATTAGTCTGAAAAAATCAAATATTTAAAAATCAATTGGGCCACGGTTGGTACAATTTCAGGCCAAGGCCCTATGTATCCTTTATATTTTTTAATGTTTTATTTATATATATATTTATAAATATATATTTTTATTTTAATATATTTTATTATAAATATATATTTATTTTAATATATATTTTTATATAATTAATTAATTAATTTAAGAGAGAGAGAGAGAACATGCACAAGCAGGGGAGGAGCAGAGAGAAGGAGGAAGATAGAGAATCCCAAGCGGGCTTCAGGCTTAGAGCCTAGCATAGAACCCAAGGCAGGGCTCGAACTTGTAAGACATGAGATAATGACCTGAGCCAAATTCAGACACTTAATTGACTGAGCAACCCAGGCACCCCTGTATTCTTTAATAATAGGAATTGAGTCTCAGAATGCTGTTTAATTGCATGTAGTAAAGTACATGTACTTATAGAAATATTTTTATTTCCTTTATTTTTATTTATTTATTTTAAAATTTAAATCCAAACTAGTTAGCATACGGTGGAATAATGATTTCAGGAACAGAATTTATTGGTTCATCACTTGCAAATAACACCCAGTGCTCATCCCAAAAAGTGTCCTCCTTAATATCCCTTGACCAATTAGCCCATTCTCTAACCCAACACCTCCAGCAACCCTCAGCTTGTTTTCTGTATTTAAGAGAATCTTATAGTTTGTCTCCATTTTTTTATTATTTTGCTTCCCTTCCCTTATGTTCATCTGTTTGATATCTCAAATTCCACATATGAGTGAAATCATGATATTTGTTTTTCTCTGACGTATTTCACTTAGTATACTACACTTTCTCCCATCCATATTGTTGCAAATAGCTAGATTTCATTCTTTATGAACACCAAGTAATATTCCATTACACACACACACACACACACACACACACACACACTACAACTTATTTTTCATGTAGTTTGTTTTTTAATTTTTAATAGTTTATTGTCAAGTTGGTTTCCATATAACACCCAGTGCTCATTCCAAGTGCCTTCCTCCATGCTCATCACCCCCCACTCCCTCCCCCCACCCCATCTGCCCTCGGTTTGTTCTCGGCATTTGAGAGTCTCTCATGGTTTGCCTGCCTCCCTCTCCTCCACTATTTTTCCCTTTCTTCTCCCCTGCGGTCCTCCGTTAAGTTCCTCCTAATCCTCCTATACGTGTAAACATATGGTATTTGTCCTTTTCTGCCCAGCTTATTTCGCTCAGCATAACACCCTCAAGGTCCATCCATGTTGCTACACATGGCCAGATTTCATTCTTTCTCATTGTCATGTAGTATTCCATCATATAGATAAACCACATCTTCTTGATCCATTCATCTGTTGATGGACACTTAGGCTCTTTCCATGTTTTAGCTATTGTGGAGAGTGCTGCTATGAACATTGGGGTCCATGTGTCCCTATGCATCAGCATTTCTGTATCTCTTGGGTAAATTCCTTGCAGTGCTATTGCTGGGTCCTAGGGGAGTTCTATTGTTAATTTCCTGAGGAACCTCCACACTGTTTTCCAGAGGGGCTGTACCAGTTTACATTCCCACCAGCAGTGTAGGAGGGTGCCCGTGTCTCCACATCCTCGCCAGCATCTAGAGTTCTCTGATTTGCTCATTTTAGCCACTCTGACTGGCATGAGGTGGTATCTCAGTGTGGTTTTGATTTGTATTTCCCTGATGAGGAGGGATGCTGAGCATCGTTTCATGTGTCTGTTGGCCATCTGGATGTTCTCTTTGGAAGTCTCTGTTCATATCTTCTGCCCATTTCTTCACTGGATTGTTTGCTTTTCGGGTGTGGAGTTTGGTGAGTTCCTTAAGGATTTTGGATATTAACCCTTTATCTGATATGTCATTTGCAACTATCTTTTCTCATTCCGTTGGTTGCCTATTAGTTTTATGGATTGTTTCCTTTGCCATGCAGAAGCTTTTAATTTTGATGAGGTCCTAATCATTTTTCTTTCTTGATTCTATTGCTTTTGGGGATGTGTCAAGTAAGAAACTGCTACGGTGGAGGTCAGGGAGGTTGTTTCCTCTTTCTCCTGTAGGGTGTTGATAGTTTCCTGTCTCATGTTCAGGTCCTTTATCCATTTGGAGTTTATTTTTGTGTATGGTGTGAGAAAATGATCTAGTTTCATTCTTCTGCATGTTGCTGTCCAGTTCTCCCAGCACCATCTGTTAAAGAGGCTGTCTTTTTTCCATTGGATACTCTTTCCTGTTTTGTCAAAGATTAGTTGGCTGTATACTTTTGTGTCCACTTCTGAGTTCTCTATTCTATTCCATTGGTCTATGTGTCTGTTTGTGTGCCAATATCATTCTGTCTTGATGATGACACTTTTTTTTTAAAAAATTTTTAATGTTTTATTTATTTCTAGGAGAGAGAGAGAGAAAGACAGTGTGAGCAGGAGAGGGTCAGAGAGAGAGAGAGAGTCACAGACTCTGAAACAGGCTCCAGGCTCTGAGCTAGCAGTCAGCACAGAGCCTGACGCGGGCTCGAACCCATGAACCGCGAGATCATGACCTAAGCAAAAGTTGGACGCTTAACCGACTAAGCCACCCAGGCGCCCCTTGATGATGACTGTTTTATAGTAGGGGCTAAAGTCTGGGATGGTGATGCCTCCCGTTTTGGTTTTCTTCTTCAGTATTACTTTGGCTATTCGGGGACTTTTATGGTTCCATACACATTTTAGGATAGGTTGTTCTAGTTTTGAGAAGTATGCTGGTGCAACTTTGATTGGGATTGCATTGAATGTGTAGAGTGCCTTAGGTAGTAATGACATCTTAACTATATTTATTCTTCCTATCCATGAGCATGGAATGTTTTTCCATTTCTTTGTGTCTTCTTCAATTTCCTTCATAAGTTTTCTGTAGTTTTCAGCATACAGATCTCTTGTATCCTTGGTTAGGTTTATTCTTAGGTATTTTATGGTTTTGTGTGCAATTGTGAATGGGATCAGTTTCTTGATTTCTCCTTCTGTTGCTTCATTGTTGGTGTATAGAAATGCAACCGATTTCTGTACACTGATTTTGTATCCTGCAACTTTGCTGAATTCATGCATCAGCTCTAGTAGACTTTTGGTGGAGTCTGTCAGGTTTTCTATGTAGAGTATCATGTCATCTGCAAAAAGTGAGAGTTTGACTTCCTCTTTGCAAATTCTGATCCCTTTGATTTCCTTTTGTTGTCTAATGACTGACGCTAGGACTTCCAGCACTATGTTAAATAGCAGTGGTGAGAGTGGACATCTCTGTCGTGTTCCTGATCTCAGGGGGAAAGCTCTCAGTTTTTCCCCGTTGAGGATAATGTTAGCTGAGTGTTTCTCATACATGACTTTTATGAAGTTTAAGTAAGTTCCTTCTATCCCGACTTTCTCAAGGGTCTTTATTACAAAGAGATGCTGTATTTTGTCAAAGGCTTTCTCTGCATCTATCGACAGGATCATATGGTTATTATCTTTTCTTTTGTTGATGTGATGTATCATTGATTGATTTGCGAATGTTGAACCAGCCCTGTAACCCAGGAATGAATCCCACTTGATCTTGGTGGATAATTCTTTTTATGTGCTGTTGGATTCGATTTGCAGGTATCTTGTTGAGGATTTTTGCATCCGTATTCATCAAGGATATTGGCCTGTAGTTCTCTTTTTTTGCTTGGTCTCTGTCTGGCTTTGGGAATCAGAGTGATGATAGATTCATAAAGTGAGTTGGAAGTTTTCCTTCAATTTCTTTTTTTGGAATAGCTTGAGAAGAATGGGTATTAATTCTGTTTTAAATGTCTGGAAGAATTCCACAGGGAAGCCATATGGTCCAGGGTTCTTATTTGTTGGGAGATTTTTGATAACTGATTTGATTTCTTCACTAGTTATAGTTCTGTTCAGATTTTCTATCTCTTCCCCTGTGAATTTTGGTAGTGAGTATGTGTTCAGGAATTTGTCCATTTCTTCTAAGGTGTCCAATTTGTTGGCATATAATTTTTCATTGTATTCCCTGATAATTGCTTGTATTTCTGAGGGGTTGGTTCTAATAAGTCCATTTTCATTCATGATTGTGTCTGTTTGGGTGCTCTCTCTTTTCTTTTTGAGAAGCCTGGCTAGAGGTTTGTCAATTTTGTTTATTTTTTCTAAAAACCAACTCTTGGTTTCATTGATTTGTTCAACTGTTTCTTTGGTTTTTATGTTGTTTATTTCTGCTCTGATTTTTACTCTTTCTCTTCTACTGGTTATGGGGTGCTCTTGTTGCTTTCCCTCTAGTTCTTTTAGGTGAGCTGTTAGATTTTGCACTTGTGCTTTTTCTAATTTCTTGAAATAGGCCTGGAGAGCAATGTACTTTCCTCTTAGGACTGCCTTTGCCTCTTCCCATAGTTTGGATTGTTGTATTTTCATTTTCATTTGTTTCCATATATTTTTAAATTTCTTCTCTAATTACCTGATTGGCCCAATCATTCTTTAGTAGGGTGTTCTTTAACCTCCATGTTTTTGGAGGTTTTCCAGATTTCTTCCTATGGTTGATTTCAAGTTTCATAGCATTGTAATCTGAAAGTGTGCATGGTATGATCTCAATTCTTTTATATTTATTGAGGGCTGCTTTATGTCCCAGTATGTGATCTATTTTGGAGAACGTGGCATGCACACCTGAGAAGAAAGTGAATTCCATGCCCTCAGGATGTAGAGTTCTAAATATATGTGTCAGATCCTCTGGTCCAATGTGTCATTCAAGTCCATTGTTTCTTTAGTGATTTTTCTGTCTAGTTGATCTATCCATTGCTGTAAGTGTAGTATGAAAGTCTCCTGCTATTAGCACATTCTTATCTATAAGATTGTTCCTGTTTGTAGTTAATTGTTTTAAATATTTAGGTGCTCCCATATTCGGTGCATAGACATTTATAATTGTTAGTTCTTCCTGAAGGATAGACCCTGTAATTGTCATATATTACCCTTCTTCATCCCTTGTTATTGTCTTTAATTTAAAGTCCAGTTTGTCTGATATAAGCATAGCTATCCCAGCTTTCTTTTGATTTCCAGTAGCATGATATGTATTTCTCCATCCTCTTACTTTTAATCTGAAGGTATCTTCCAGTCTAAAATGTGTTTCTTGTAGACAGTAAATAGATGGATTTTGGTTTTTTTTATTCATTCTGCTACCCTATGTCTTCTGATTGGAGCATTCAGCCCATTTATATTCAGTGTTATTATTAAAATATATGGGTTTAGAGTCATTGTGTTCTTTGTGGGATTCATGCTTGTGGTGGTGTCTCTTGTATCTTGCGTTCCTTGAAACATTTCCCTCAGAGAGTCCCCCTCAGGATTTCTTGTAGGGCTGGTTTAGTGGTGACAAATTCTTTCAATTTTTGTTTATTTGGAAAGACTTTTATCTCTCCTTCTATTCTGAATGACAGGTTTGCTGGATAGAGGATTCTTGGCTGCAAATTTTTTCTGTTCATCACATTGAAGATCTCCTGCCATTCCTTTCTGGGCTGCCAAATTTCCGTAGAAAGGTCTGTCACTACTCTGATTGGCTTCCCTTTGTATGTTAGGGCCCTTTTCTCCTTAGCTGCATCAAAATTCTCTCTTTGTCCTTATATTTTGCCAGTTTCACTATGATATCTCGTGCAGAAGATCAATTCAAGTTATGTCTGAGGGGAATTCTCTGTGCCTCTTGAATTTCAACATCTACCTCCCTCCCTAGGTTGGGGAAGTTTTCTGCTATAATTTTTTCCAGGACTACTTCAGCACATTTCCCTCTCTCTTCCTCTTCTGGAATTCCTATGATACAGATATTGTTCGTTTTATTGTATCTCTGAGCTATCGAACTCTTCTTTCATGTTCCTGGATCAGTTTATCTTCTTTCATGTTCCTGGATCAGTTTATCTCTCTTTTCTCAGTTCCTTTTTTTTCTATAATAGTGTCTTCCAAATCACTTATTCTCCTTTCTGCCGCTTCAATCTGTGCATTGGATGCCTCCAGTTTATTATGTATCTCATTTATCGCATTTTTAATTCATCATAACTATTTTTAAGCTCCATATTGTTTGTAGTCATAGTTTCTTTGATGTCCTCCATGCTTTTTTCAAGCCCAGCGATTAATTGTATGATTATTGTTCTAAATTCTTGATCAGTTATGTTGCTTATATTTGTTTTGAGTAGTTCCTTAGCTGTCATTTCTTCCTGGAATTTCTTTGGAGGAGAGTTCTTCCGTTTCATCATTTTGGTTAGCTTTCTATCTCTTGTTAACTTTAAAAGCTTGTTGTACACTCTGTCCCTACGAGTTCTGCTGTATTAGAGGGGCTCTTTTTACTGTTCAGGGCCTGACTGTTCAGGAAGTGTTCTTTGGATAGTATCTCTTGGTTTCTCTTGTTGAGCATTTGGTTAATTTGTTTCCCTACTCGTAGTGGTATTTGGGACTCTCTACCATGTGTAGTTTGGCTTGTTTCTTGAGGCAGCCCTGGAGAAAGAAAACAGACGACCACAGAGGGAACAAAGATACACAAACACACAGACAAAACCAATAAACATGCAAAACCAGGCTCAGGTAGAAACAGCAGCAACAAAAACAACAAAACAACTATCTGGCAGGGATGGGAGTGGTTTGGTGTAGGTAGGTCTTGCCTCCACTTTGTCAGCTGGCCACTCCCTGATGCCCTGCCTTGGTGGTTGTGGGGAGAAGAATGGTGTCGCCCCAGTCCCTTCTCACCCAAGCTTGCAAATCATTTCTTCAGTCAGGTCTCCTTGTGCTGAGGATGTTGCCAAGGTGGGCTGAGTTCTATGCCCCACACCCCACCTTGTTTCCAGGTACCAGTCTACAGGTTTTGTTTATACCACCCTAAACAGTTCCTCAGGTTGCTGCTTCCCTGTTGCCGGGGGTTGAGTCAGGGGTGGGGGAAGTGTCACAGCCTCAGATCCGTCAGGGTCAAGCTGTGATACAACCCGAGTGTGTTTGGGGTAAAATAGCAACTTCAGGTCCACAGAGTCTGCGCCGCTGCTAACACTGCCACTTCACCAGGCCGCTGCTGTGCAAGCTGCCCCTGCCACCAGTGCTGCCGTCGCTTCACTGGGCCGCTGCCATGGATGGTGCCGGGAGTGCTGCAGTGCAGTTTTTTTCTCTGGCATCTTTTGGGACTGGGGGCACCTAGTTCAAAGTCAGCACCCCAGCGAGAATTTAAAAAACACTGTCTTTCCAAGCTGAGTCGCCGCCAGGGATGGTGCTGGGCGCTCTGCAGTGCAGTTTTTCCTGGAGCCTTCTGGGACCAGGGGCACCTAGTTTAAAGTCAGCACCCCAGCCAGAGCTAAAAGACACTCCCTTTCTAAGCCAAGGGTTTTCTCTTCTCCAGGGACGGTTCTGTGCACAATCTCAACTTTTATTTCCTGTCCCCTGTACTCCTGGCAGCTCACCACCGCTCACCGGTTTATCACTCACCTCAGCCGCACGCAAGCTGGTTCCCTACACTCCCTCCATATCTCTGAGTTCCGTCCAGCTTTTATCTTCCCCAATTTGCACTCATACACTTATGAGGTTTCCTTTCCAGTGTATTCTGTCTCTTTCTCTTCCCAAACTCCTGTGGTTCAGTGTCCTATGACTTCAGGCCTTCTCTGTTTGAGAGATGGGTGCAGGTGAAATGCATGGAGCTCCCTACTTCTCCACCATCTTGCCCCCTCCACATACTACATCTTTATCCATTCATCAGTCAGTGGACATTTGGTCTCTTTCCATACTTTGGCTATTGTTGAATACTGCTACTATAAGCATTGGGGTACTTGTGTCCCTTTGGATCAGCACTCCTGTATCCTGAGGATAAATATCTAGTAGTACAATTGCTAGGTCATAGGGTAGTTCTATTTTTAATTTTTTGAGGAATCTTCATACTAGTTTCCAGAGTGGCTGCACCAGTCTACATTCCTACCAATAGGGCAAGAGTGTTCCCCTTTCTCCATATCCTTGCCACCAACTGTTGTTGCCTCAGTTGTTCATTTTAGCCATTCTGAAAGGTGTGAGGTGGCATCTCATTGTGGTTTTGATTTGTATTTCCCTGATGATGAGTGATGTTGAGCATTTCTTCATGTGTCTGTTAGCTATGTGGATGTCTTCTTGGGAAAAGTAGCTAATCCTATCTTTAGACCTTTTCTTCACTAGATTATTTGTTTTTTGGGTGTTAAGTTTGGTAAGTCCTTTATATTTTTGGATACTAGCCCTGTATCTGATATGTCATTTGCAAATATCTTCTCCCATTTGGTCTGGTGCCTTTTAGTTTTGCTGATTGTTTACTTCTCTGTGCAGAAGATTTTTATCTTAATGAGGTCCCAATACCTGATGTTTACTTTTGTTTCCTTTGTTTCCAGACTTATGTCAAGTAAGAAATTGCTGCAGTCAAGGTCAAAGAAGTTGTTGCCTGTTTTTTTCTCTACGATTTTGGTGGCTTCCTGCTTACATTTGGGTCTTTTAGCCATCTTGGTTTATTTCTGTGTAATGTATAAGAAAGTGGTCCAGGTTCATTCTTCTACATGTTGCTGTCCAGTTTTCCCATTTGCTGAAAAGACTTTTTTTTTCCCATTGGATATTCTTTCCTGCTTTACCAAAGATGAGTTGGCCATATCTTTGTGGGTCCATTTCTGGGTTTTCTATTTTGTTCCATTGATCAATGTGTCTGCTTTTGTGCTAGTACCATACTGTCTTGGTGATTACAGCTTTGTAATACAGCTTAAAGTCTGGAATTGTGATGCCTGTAGCTTTGGTTTTCTTCTTCAGGATTGTTTTGGTTACATGGGGGTCTTTTAAGGTTTCATGCAAACTTTAAGATTATTTGTTCTTCTCTGTGAAGAATACTGGTGTTATTTTGATAGGGATTTCAATGAATATGTAGATTGTTTTGGGTAGTATCGACACTTTAACAATATTTGTTCTTCCAATCCATGAGCATGGAATGTTTTTCCATTTTTTTGTGTGTGTCTTTTTCCATTTCTTTCAGAGTATACATTTTTCACCTCTTTGGTTAGGTTTATTCCTAGGCGTTTTATGGGTTTTGGTACAATTGTAAGTGGGGCTAATTCCTTGATCTCTCTTTCTGCTGCTTCATTATTGGTGTATAGAAATGCAACTGAGTTCTATACATTGATTTCTGTACTTTGCTGAATTCATGGATCAGTTCTAGCAGTTTTTTAGTGAATTGTTTTGGGTGTTCCACATAGAGTATCACGTCATCTACTAAGAGTGAAAGTTTGATTTCCTCCGTGCTGATTTGGATGCCTTTTATTACTTTGTGTTGTCTGATTGCTAACACTTGGAAAGTTCTCACTCTGCATTATAAAAAGGACAGCCATATTTCAGCTCTTACAGAAATGAAATAAGGTGGAAAATTCTAACAAACTGTTTAAACTAATTTCTTAAAGAGGCTTCTTTCATTGCCAGAGATCTTAAATAACCCCTTGGTCAGTCATCCAGAAGCAATTCTTCACGTAACTGATGAACTTGACTTCTACTTTGGGAAGAGAACCACCTTTTTCTAAATTTGCTTGCACTTTTGTTTTAATGTCTTCTACAGAATTAGGTCCTTTCAGTGTTTTGGGAGTCTTTTCCTGTTTTTTGAAAGATTCTTGACCTTTTGATCTTGATGTTGGTGGTTTTGAGTCTTTTCTATTCTGGTTTGATTTCTGGGCATTTTTGGCTGGAGAATCTCAGATAGATTTCTTTACTGAAGCTTTTTCTTAGGCTCCTTCATCATCAAAATAATCATTATCATCATCGTTGTCATCATCATCATCTTCATCGGCAACAAATTTTACTTTTTTCTGTGGAATGTTGTTACCACTTCCAAGGGCAGAACGCTTTCCAGATACACTAAGGAGCTTCACATACTCTTCTTCTTTATCTTCTGACTCTGCATCTTCTTCCACAGCTACTACGCACTGACCACTAATATGCACAGGCCCTGAACCACATTTCAATCATAAGACCACAGGCGGTGTTATTTCAAAGCCCCCAAGGAAAACCGTTGGCTGTAAGGTCATTTCAAAGTTGCCACTGTGACTTTAATTGGACTGCCTTCATAATTCATTGCTTCTGCTTCAACAATGTGCAATTTATCCTCTGCACCAGCCCCTAAACTAACTGTTCTTAAAGGTAACTGGTGTTTGGTTTTCATCATTGTCCACCTTAAAGTGATAATTTTTGTCAGCTTTTAGTCCACAACTGAAAAGATAGTTCTAGGGCCTCAGGGGGCTCATGTCCATGCCTATCGAATCTTCCATGGGGTGATGGCATGCACTTAGGTGGGAGAGAAGGCAAATGGAGAGAAACGACTACTGTTCCACAGAACAGCCATGCAGGGTAGAAATATTTTTAAAGTATAGATTTACAAATAAAAGTCTATAAAAACGTAAAGGACAAAATTGTAGGACCATTTGCAATGAAATGGTCCAAACAGCTAAAATAAAAACTGCCACACTCCTTTGATCAGAATCACCCACACGAGGTTCCTTTCTAAAGCTGAAACAATTTAAAAATGGGTAGCAAAAGGTCTGTGCATCTAGTTGTAACGACCAGGGGCAAGAATGCAGCTCACTGCTAGTACACTCTCTGAATTAAAAATTAAAATAGAAGATACTTTATAATTAAATAATTTGTCTAGAACAAGCAGAAAAGTTCATCCAAAGGTCAAACACCCAAGAATTGCCAACTCTAATATAACACGTGAACTTTATCAAATAGGGACTTGGCCTTCAGACAAGACAACCAGCAGTAGCTGAATTACTCCCAACTCTTTCAGTCAGGATAGAGCCGAGTTTCTCCACCTCAGCACTGCTGACGGGATGGGGTAGACACAGTAGATAACTGCCACTGTGAGCTCTCCTAGTGCTTTACAATATCCCTGGTCTCTACGTACTAGGTACCAGGAACACAATCCCAACAACCACCCTCAAAATTATGACAACCAAGATGTGTCTAGACACTGAACAAACGTCCTGAGCGGGGAAAAAATTGCCTCCCCAGAAACTGGCTGGGACTGTGACTTACTCTTATGGGCAGTAGTCACCGTTTTACCGTGGCTCCTATAAGGGCTCCTGTATTGTATTTCAGTCGAGAATGTCTTAAATTTTGATCATTCTAGGATGTTTGTTTCTGCTCATCACTGTATACCCCTTGAAGAACTTCGATCATTTGGCACCACCTGTACTATTACTTACTAATACTCCTTGAAGCTATTTTTTTCCCTTTGCACATATGTGGATCCATTCTAGGCTCTTATTAACAGGAAAGTTGACTCACAACATACAGTAGATAACTCTGTACATTAGAGCCTGATTCTTCTAGGAATCCAGGTTGAGAAAGGTTACATCTAATTTGAAACCTGGAAACCACCTGAGACAGCCGCATCTCTTTTACTCCACCATGTAGTTGTTATCTTAACCCTATTTGCTACCCTGACATCACATGAAGTGAGGCTCACGTGTAAATTTGCCAAGGAACATTCTGCCTACCTCTTATTTGCCCGACAGGAACCCCTTTCCTATCTTATTACCTCTTCTTCTAACTGAATGATTGATTGGCTGAGATATAACTGGCAAATAATGTATTAGTTTCAGGCATATACCTTAAAGCTATTTTTAATGCAAATAAAGTTACAATAAGTAGACATACACTCATCAGAACCTGAGGTCTGCTCTCCGGGAGATTACAAAGTGTTAGAGGAGGGAAGGGGAATCTGTGTGGCTCAGTCAGTTAAGCGTCCGACTCTTGATTTCAGCTCAGGTCATGATCTCATGGTTTGTGTGTTTAAGCCCTACATCATGCTCTGAGCTGACAATATGAAGCCTGCTTAGGATTCTCTCTCTCCCCTCCCCCACTCCCAAAAGCACGTGCTCTCTCTCTTTCTCTCAAAATAAATGAATAAGCTTTAAAAAAAACTTGTAAGTAAAAAAAATGGTTCGAGGAGTTAAAGACATGATAATAGCAGGCTGAGAGTTTCTCTTCATGGTATAAAAAAAGGTTGAGAAGTCATTTTTTTCACCAGGTTAATTAATGTTACTTAATGTCATCTACAACTAAAATGATCTTCAACCAGGGGGGTATTATCCCACACTCTGGGAGTTACTGTCCCAGTTTATCAAAGGATTTATCTGGTCTGTGTGTCAAGAATTAGGTGTCTTGCAAAAGAGAATAGGGCTAGATGACTTTGCTGGGTAAACTAGTATACTACAGTAATAACAGTATCCCTCGTAAAGCTGTCACTTAAGGATTACATGAGGTAAGTGATGTAAAGTAATCAGCATGCTCAGAATACTGTTGGCACAGAACCCTTTTGAAATATTTTTTCCAGTTTATTTTACTTTATTTTTTGAAGTGTTTATTTTGAAAGAGAGGGAAAGACAGAATGTGAGCAGGAAAGGGACAGAGAGAGGGAGACACAGAATCTGAAGCAGGGTCCAGACTTTAAGCCATCAGCACAGAGCCTGAGGTGGGGCTCAAACTCATGAGATTATGACCTGCACTGAAGTCTGAAGGTTAACTAACCCTAACCCACCTCTTTTTCTTTAAAGTGTCAATTCTCAAAAACAAAGCCTGTTTGTCTTTGATGCTAAGTCTCGGGTCAGTTGGTAATCTTCCATGAAAGTCAATCCCCTCTCTCTTCTGATAAAATAGTGTAGGATTCTAAATGACGACTGAGTAGAAAACTCACCAGAATCCCCTTGATATTTTTAATTTCATTTCTTAGACTCAAGAGGTTTGCGAAGTTCAGCTAGAAGGGTTTGTATGATAGGTAGGCAAACATTCCATTTGATAAGGTTCACCATCTCTAATCAAAGCTGGCAATTCCTGACAGGCAACATTACTTTCAGTTTGCTTGGTGGAATGGTGTGATTTCTGCTTGGGCTAGCCAAAGATACAAATCATATAGAGACTTCTATTCAAGCGTTGGTTCAGATTTTTGGCAGTCACATACAAAATCTTGCATCAAGGACATCCACGTTCCTGATTGGCATCTATCAATTCTTGTGCTGTAGGATAATGAGTAAATGAAACTAACACTAACTGAAGGTGCTATCCTTTGCTGGGTGCTGTGCCACACCCTTTTAGATTAATCTCCTAAAAATTCTGTGAAATCCCTACTATTCCCTATAAAAGATGAAAAAAGATTAAGGCTCGGGGAAGTTACAAAATTTTCCCAGGCTTTCATGGTTAGTAAATGGTGGATGTGAATCTAAATCTGATTCCAATGTGTATGTTATATTTCATCTGTAGAGAACACACCTGTGAGATGTGAACAGATCTATTAAAAATATTAATATTTTGCATTTATGTAATTTTTTAGATCATTCAAAGTAACTTCACATCTCATATTTCACTTGTTTCACTATCCCCTATTTTGTAAACAAAAATAAAACAAATTTGTGATTCCAGAGACGGGTTTACTGGGGTTTTACAGATATTAATCTCATGTAGTGAATTTATTTTGGCCATAAGGGCTGTCCTAAAGCAAACGTGTGTCCTCTGGTCATCTCAAACTGGAAGCTCCAGGGCCAGAGCTGGAAGAGGCTTTATTTGTATGGCCAACTGTGCCATTTAGTACTGATTTATTCTTGAGCTGAGACGGGTCCAGATTTTTCCACTCTCAAAATTCCATGAACATCAAGTAAGAAATCTTACGAAAAGAGAAGCAGACACACAAATTTCATCAAACCTACACTGTAACCTCAGTCTGGTACCTTGGTTTCTCCTAGTGCTGGGCATGTGGGCTAGTACACATGTGCATGATTATTTTAAAACTTCAGAAGATAATGGATTCTTTAATTCTGATTCAAAATTTTCAGGCTTGTGAAGAAGATTGCATAAGGCTTTAAAACCCATAACCTAGCCTGATGTTTTACTTTCTTTGGAAGAGCCTGGTTTATTTCTTTTCTCACCAGCTGTTTTACTTTACCAAGACACTCAGTAACTTGGTGGTGACTTTGCATTCCTGCTTCATTTTTCTATTCCTCAGCCCAGAGAAAAGGTGACCTCATATTCCAAATTCTATCTAAAGCAAATCACAAAAGAAGGGAAGAAGAGTACTGCTTCTAGGACTCACAGGGAAGTTTTGTACTGAGAGAGAGGAGGTGTCAGAAACCTCAACTTGACGGTCAGTATCCCTGAGTTCACCGGACTCTCTGTGCTTTGAGGCCACTTTTCAATTCTCTAGTTTCTCTAGTAAGTAACTATAGAAAGCAAAAAAGAAAACTGTTTTCCTCCACTT
The DNA here is from genome assembly GCA_017311185.1 of Proteles cristata cristata. NCBI lineage: Eukaryota > Metazoa > Chordata > Mammalia > Carnivora > Hyaenidae > Proteles > Proteles cristata. The sequence continues at coordinate 2,150,597 of JAESUZ010003687.1, read as the reverse complement.
AAAAGGTACTGGCAGGTATGCCCTTTGCTTTTGGAAGGCATAAATTTGGTATCCTAGACATTTGATTGTTCTCAGTGCACCAAGGAAACAGTTCTATTTGTATTTGATGGGGCTGTATTCACTGGGCTCTGTAATCTGGTCTGGGACTTGGTGCAGTAATTCTGAGATCTTCCAGGAGAAGGTTCAGCTCAGCAGTCAAGGCTCTCAAAGTCATGCCAGCATATGTCATTGATTTTAGATGCTCAGGTCTTCTTCACTCCCTTCCCTGTGGGACTCTGGCAAACTATGAAGTGGAAGCTTATCTTAGTTGTTTTTCTACTTCCTTTCAGTGATTTTTCCCACTTGGACCCTCCTCTGTCTTACAACTAACTTGTGTGATTACAAACACCTGCAGAATGTAATAGACACTGGTATGGATTTATGAATCTCTCTCTCTCTCTCTCTCTCTCTCTCTCTCTCTCTCTCTCTCTCTCTCTTTTTCTCGTGGACCTCAGCCTCTATTTCCCAGATCCTTTGAGCTGAGTGGTAGGCAGGTATGTGACCATGTTCTGGTGATTGGAATGTGAGCCAAAGTGAGGTCCCATCTTCTAGGCCTTTCCCAGGCATATAATGACTATTTCTAATTGACAGTGGGCTACTAAGAACTAGAGAATTAGGCTAATTGGAATAGAATAGTACCAGTGGTAAGAGAAAGAAGTCTCTAAGTTGGAATTCTGCAATAAATGGAGTCCACAAACTTTAACACATGGTTTTGATGGCATATATTTAGCAGAAGCTTTGGTAGGCTAAATAATGTGCCTCCACCAAGACGTCCACATCCGAATCCTCAGAACCTATGAATATGTTGCCTTATATGGCAAAAGGGGCCTTGCAAGTGGGATTAAGAATTTTGATATTATCCTGGATTATCTAGGAGAACCCAATGCAATCACAAGAGTCCTTATAATAGGGACACAGAGGGATATGTGACAACAGAAGTGAAATGTCAGTGTAAGACTTAACCAACCATTGCTGCCTTTGAAGATGGAAGATCATTCTAGAAGTCAGAAAAGACAAGGAACACATTTTTCTATTAGAGCCTCCAGAAGGAATGCAGACCCACTCACACCTCGGTGTTAGCCGAGGGAAACTGATTTCAGATTTCTGACCTCTAGCACTGTAAGATAATATATTCATTCTGTTTTGTCCTAATAGATTAGTGGTAATTTGTTACAGCAGCAGATGGCCAGTAATACTCAGGTCTTTGGATTTTTTACCCTGCGTCTCTTTTATATTCTCTTCTATATTGACATCTAAGCCACTTTGGGTAAATGACACTGTCCTGTGAATAATAATAACAATGGACACGTTCTGATTGTTAACTATGGGCAGGCTATAGTTGTGACTGTATCATTTTCCAACTGTTTTATCATGTAATCTCCTGAACAAGCCCATGGGAAATGAAAACATATCTTGGAAAATGAAGATATTAGAAAATGAAGACAATTCCTACAGAGATTAAGTCATTTTTCTAAGGTCATACAGCTTATTACTGATATATCCAAGTGGTCCAATATCACAGTTAGTGGTGTTTTTTGGTTTTTTTTGATGTTTATTTATATTTATTTAGTGAGAAAGAGATATCAAGAGCAGGGAAGGGTCAGAGAGAGAAAGAACGAGAGAATCCCAAACAGGCTATTCATTGTCAGCTCAGAGCCTGATGCAGGGCTGAAACCCACAAATTGTGAGATCATGACCTGAGTTGAGACTGTGAGTTGGACACTTAACTGACTGAGCCACTCAGGTGCCCCTATTGTGTCTGCTTTTAACTGCCTATAACATGTGTACATAGATATCTCCATGTATGGGGTCCATATACTCTAGAAGCTCTCATAAAATTTGATTTAGAAAGCTTTTAGTATAAATTTAAAAAAAATAGTAAAAATGGCACTTTAAAACACTCCATTTCGAATACGTGTTCACACTGTCTCAGGCGAAAGGGCACATTTTATATTCATGTGTGGCTATGACTGAAAGATCGACCAATAACTCAGGTCAGGTTGAAGAAGTTTTATCCAATAGCTCAGTTTCTATCATCAGGACTTTAGTATGTAAAATAACTGCAGTAAAATTAATATAAGAGTTGCTTAGTATATTATAATGGGTTAATATACTAAGCGGAAAATCTGTAGAGTACTTAACATTTTACATATAACTTATTAGGTCATTTTTCAAAAAAAAAAAAAAAAAGACCTTATTCAAGGAACTGTTAGTACCTGCCCAGACTTGCCTCATTTAGATTGTAGAGACAGTCTAAGGGACCACAACAGCTATTACTGTTCTGAAAAAGGTAAAATATATAATGCTGTCTATTTCCTACTGCTCTCTGCTAATTTCACTCAGGAATGTCTAAAAACGAAAGGTGAACAGGTTAGCTCACTATGTGTATATTTGGGGGCCCTTAACTCCTCCCAGTTTGAATTTCATATCTGTAAAATGAGACATTTTCCTGTCCTGTCTATCAGCAGGGTCACAATGAGGCTGAACCAGGTGACAGCCACGTGACTTAGAAAACAGAAGTCCTACTGAGATAGAACAGGGTTATCGTTAAGCTTTAATCATAATAGAAAATACAAAAACACTTAGCTGTTAAAATCTCAATCTTTCCAAAAGGCAGTGTGAAGTGTTTAGAAGAAGGGAGAGAGGCACTGAAAACACCTTTTTGTTATGAGATTTGTTTCCTTTTTTTTTTTTTTTTTATGTTTTATTTATTTCTAGGAGAGAGAGACAGCATGAGCAGGGGAGGGTCAGAGAGAGATGGAGTCACAGACTGAAACAGGCTCCAGGCTCCGAGCTGGCAGTCAGCACAGAGCCCGACGTGGGGCTCGAACCCACGAACTGTGAGATCATGACCTAAGCAAAAGTCGGAAAGTCAGACGCTTAACGGACTAAGCCACCCAGGCGCCCCTAGATTTGTTTCCTTTTAAGAAGAGGGACATTCTCTGTTTTGCTGAGGGCCTGAGAGGAAGAATCAACAGAAAGCTGCTTGAATCCTAACCTGAGTCTTTATTTGCATCTGTCTGGTTCCTTCTTATAAGGTGCTAGACTTATCGGCCATACCCAGGTTTTGAGATAACAAAAGGTTTGGATAATTACATGTGCTTTAATAACCTTGCTATGTTTTCCGAGATCAGTAGATATTCAAAGTATCTCGTCAACCTCTTCAAGTTGGAACTGAATCAGAGGATGGTCTTCTTCTTAGCTCCTCTGAGTTGATTTCCAGCATCTGATTAGGGAAAGACAAGGTCATAACCTGCGGGTTCAGGAAGAAGTTACTAGCACTGAAACCGAGTACAGTCCTTCACTGTACCCCCAGCATCTGGAATAGGGTCTGGCCTGAGCCAGGACCAGGTAAGTGTTATCCAATGTCAGACAATGACAGAGGCCACTATATAGGATATGTGGACAAAGTCATAACAAGGGTGCAAGGTAATTGCTACAGCAGGAGGAAGAGAAAGGAGAAAAGAGTAATTACCACAGGAACTATCCTGCCCTTATTATTTACCGTTCTCATATAATCAATCTGCAAGTAAAAATTATTCAGGCAGAAATATCAAATATTGAACATAATTTAAAGGCTCATGAACACAGTGAAGACGGAGATTTACCAGAAATATGACCCTTTAATGCAAACTTAATTGGATGAGGCCAGACTGCCTGGGTCCAAACCCACACTCCATAATGTGCCAGTTATGTGACGTTAGTCAAATCCTGTATCTTCTCTGTTTCAGCTTCTTCATTTGTGAAATAAATTCTACCCTCAAAGTTACTATAAATATTAAAGTAGTTAATAAATATGAAAGCTAAAAACATTGTCTAGGATTTATTTCTTATGGTAAGCTGATAAGGGCTCCCAAAGTTATGTCCGAATCCCTATGTGACAGCTGTGTTAACTAAGCTGGATGATGGTACTCAAATTTGGGGTCAAAAATTATCATAGATGTTTCTGTGAAGTGTTTTTTGGATGAGTTAATATTTAAATAAGTAAATTGAATAAAGCAGATTATCCTCCATGAGTGGGTGGGCCTCACACAGTCAGTCAAAGGCCTTAGAACAAACGTTGACTTTCCCTAAGCAAGAAGAAATTCTGCCAGCAAGCTACCTTTGGACTTGAACTAAAACTCTTCTCTAGGTGTCCAGCCTGCCAGCCTACCTCGCAGATTTGGGGCTCAACAAACCTTCAAAATAGCATGAGCCAATTCCTAAAAATAAATCTCTCTCTTTTCTTATCTCCTCATATATATTATAATATTCTCTCTCTCTCTCTCTCTCTCTCTCTCTCTCTCTCTGTTGGTTGTGTGTCTCTGAAGAACTCTAATGGATACACCCTGGAACCTACAAATGCTACTTTATTTGGAAAAAGGGCCTTTGAAGATGTAACTTAGGATCTTGAGGTAGAAATTATCCTAGATCATCTAGGTACTAGTCACAGGTGTCCTTATAGAGGGAGATTAAAAAAAAAAAAAAGACAGACACAGAAAAGGTCATATGAAAAATTGGAGTAATGTGGCCACAAGTCAACGAATCCCAAGCGATGACGAAAGCCACCCAGAAACTAGAGGAGTCAAGAAATGATTCAACTTGTTCCTGACAGAACGTGTGGTATGGATGACATGGTGATTTGAAACTCCCAGCATCCAGAACTGTGGAGAATATGTTCCTATTATTTCATGGCACCAGGTTTGCGGTAATTTGTTAGAACAGCTCTAGGAAACAATTGTTATACCTGTTGTAACAGATATTTTCTACTAGCATTCAGTATCTCCTTACTCATTAGCCATAAAACCTCAAGTAGATATGTGACACCAGAACCAGGAAGAAAGCAAGTAAAATTTCTCAGTACTTGTGTAAAGGGTTATCCACAGATATTTTGACTCACTTCTCCACAGATTCTCAGATCACTCTGAATGTTGACCCCTACTATTATACAGATATTAATAGAGTATGGTATTCACGGAGTATGGTATACCCAATTGCCTTGATCCCAGCGGAGGCAGGTGGGAGAACTCACTTGTGAGTCAGTGAGTGAATTCCCCACCCCCTTAAGTGTTCGCTAACAGCAGGCAATGGAGCCACTTCTTGAAGGAAGGGCCCAAACTGCCACAATCCTGGCAGGAATCTTATCAGCTCTCTCATGTTTGAGAGTCCAAAGAAGAAGGTGCCCAATCCTTGAGGGGGTAGAGGGTAGTACAAACGGTTGATGCCTGCGTCCAAAGGTGGCAAACACAATTTGAGTTCTTTACCCTGCGGCACTGGCTCATGCACTGGGGCATGCCAAGGCTTGAAGATGGGGAAATCTTGCGTCAACCTGCCATCGTGTCTATCTCTAGGGCAGTGCATGAAATCAGGAACCAGATGGGCACAAGGTTCCTGAAAAGCCATCCAGGCCATCTGCTGCATGCGTTTCACATCTGCTCATTAAATCCTCTGCTCTAAGGTTTCTTAGCCCCTCAGTCACTTATGTAGCCCTTAATTATTTTTATCCCTATTTCTGTGCCTCCTGTACTTCGATTCTTTAAATAAACCCACCAATTTATCTTAGCTTCATGCTAATATAAGTCATAAATTCATGAGCTTGATGTAATAATGTGACAATCCTGTTACTCAAAGTCATCATGGACATATTTATACTGTTGAAAACTATCCTGGGTGTCTTCAGTAGTCAGCCTATCACTATGTATTACACTTACACTTGGGAAACAGAAAATGCCACCTTGGACAGGGGATTTAGGGCTTGGGGCTCATTGAGGTATGTGAAGGTCCTCTGAGCTGAGTCCGAGGGAAGAGATTAGAAGCTCCTTTTCTACTTAGTGCTAACAAAATTCACAAGTGATCAAGATAGAACCCCAGTCTCTACCGGTCTGTCTTCAGTTCTTCACAGTCTAACTTCCCAGGGGAAAAAGAGTCTCCCTTCCAATCCCCTAGAGCAGGGGAGGATGGAGTTATTTCCTTGACAGCCTGTAAGCAGCAAAAGGGTAAGGTAGCCTTGAAATGGCAATGAGAACACTTTGGCTAACCGGAAGGAATCTGTAGATACGTGAGGTGAGGGAGCCAAGGAGTGAAGCCCTTCACAGTTTAGTCGTGGCCGAGTGGGGCAGGCAAGCATAGCAGGGCCAGGCCATGCAAGAAATATGAAAAAGGTCATAAGAGGAGCACCACTGGGGCCCTGCCTCATTTTATATTCACACCTGGGAATTAAGGGTTTAGGAATCAACCAGAGGTGACAGGTGCGCTTATCTGTGTTACAGGGTGGGAATGAAACATCTGGGACTTCTGGTGGCTGTGAGCTATGGAAGGGGTCCTGATAGATAATCCTGGGAAAGAAACTCATCATTCATGGGGCCTCAGCCTCTTGCTTATTCCAGAATAGGGCTTATCACTTCTTCCCCCACAATTTCTTCAGATAGCTCCACATTCATGATCTAATCACATTTCAGGTTCTTTTTTAGCTGCTGCTGTTGTTGTTTTTCTATTAAGTGATAACACCCCCTCGGACACATCCCTCTCCAGGGTTCCACCTCACACTGGTTTCAGCTGCATTCTGTGCTGGGTTTCCCTAGCAAAGCAGCAGAAAGGTGGGCCGTCCAAAACGGGCAGGCTACTGTGTCACCCTCGGAACTCAGAAGCACCTCCTAGAATGAAATAGCTGAAGTTCTAATCACGTGAGTAATTGGGAACTGCAACCTCTCCCACATAAGGCCTCCATCTAGCTTCTCTGATTGTCCATCATGCCTCAGTGCATCTCACTTTTCGTGGAAACCGCTTTCTGAGAAAAAGACAACCCAGAGGTGCTTTGTCTGGACAAATTCTATTGTTTCTAGCATCATCGGTCATGGAAAGTTTTTTTTAAATGTTAATAACTTGGTTCATTTATATAAAAAGGTCAATATTAGAAAATGCCTTTCCCCCTGTATCTCTTCTACACTGTAACATAATGTTCTACCCTGGCAGCTTGCTCTCTGTGATACCAATGCAGGGAATAAATGGGTATAGATTGAAATAATTACGGGAAAAGGCAAAAATTATTCTGAAACTGAGGCTGACTTTTTCTTCCAGGCTATTTTTTGTTTGTTTAATAAAGCATCTAATGCAAGAAATTAAAAAATAATGATAGGACAATGTCAGTTTATTCTAGTGGATCAACAGAAGCCATGAATCTAAATTTAACCCTATATTTAATAAAACGCTCCACGCTCTCTGCATTAGAGTCCAGGAAACTGATTTGCTTCATCCCAATTGCTTTTCCCGCACATCAAGTTAAATATTGTATCTAATCACCTGCTTTGATGCCTTCCAAACACACATAACTTAAAAACCTGCCTTAAAATTGGTCTAGGTGATAAACCTTATTAACCTTTTTACAGGAGTTATGTTGATTCTCTCTTTTTATACTTGATTCTTACTTATCTCTGCTACTTTGCAATTCATAACTTGGACTACATAAAAAAGTACAAATCATTACTTCACGTAGCTTTGCTCTCACATCTTCAACAGAGTATATTTTTGCTTCAGAGAACTTCTACTGCTGATTTTTACACTTTGGTTCTTTGCATCTTAGTTCTTTGAAGTAAAAACAATGCTAAAAGCTTCTTCCAATAAGTGTGAAAGAAGAGGATTGCGATAGACATGCATATGGGCCAGGGAAGGTGAAGGGCTTTCAAGTGAGTTTCTACCAAAAGTTTTCAAATCATGATACCAAACGTACACAGTTCAGATTGTGCAGCCAGTTTTTTACATCATCCAAGTTTGCGGGGACAAATACCCACTCAGACTGAATATATATTACTTCTCAATCAGTAGTTACGGAATGTTGGAGACACCATTTCATATAGATCACATAAAATATGAATTTCTATATTAAAGGGAGTGTGTTATGACCAACCATATAAATTTATTTTTTCTTTTTTATAAGTCAAAATGGTTTGGTGGGGGCAATTTCAAATGGTTCCACCTGAAACAAGGGGAAAACTAAAACTTCTCTGCCACCCTAGTAAATACTGATAGCATTCTAGAAATCCCAGTGGCGGAGTCATGTCACTGAATTTCATGTATCAAAAGTGACATTAGCTGTGCTAGGGGCTGGACATGCAGGCTTGCTTCCAATGGTGGTGGGCTGGGCACAAAAGAAGCAAAAGGTGTGGAAAATGAACCCAGCTCTAGGTTAGCTTCTATTTTTTGGACCATACAAAAGTTTCACATGTTTCTTTCATCAATATTTTGTTCATCAGTCTGTAGCTACCCTTCATTTGAGGAATGCTTAACTAAAGCCTAATGAGTCTCACCTCCTTCCATGATGTGATGGGTCCCAAGGCCACTGGTCTAATCCTTCTCTTACATCCCATCCCTCCAGAAGAATATGGTAACATATTGTTGAACTCTTGAGTAATACAAAATCTTTGTGAAATATTTAAATGATTCAGAAGTAAAACTTCCTTATTTTGAGTCCCTGTGAGATAACCAGACCTTCCAGATTCTGATATGCATATATATAAACACAGGTATCTTAAATAAAAAATAGTTCACACTCTATTTGCTACTCATCATCTTGTTTTAATCACAACAGTATATTGTAGACATTCTCACATCACCATATAAGGATTTGCTATAATCGTTATAAACACTGGGGGGCACCCAGGTGGCTCAGTCAGTTGAACATCCAACTTAAGTTTTAGGTCACGATCTCACAGTTCATGAGTTTAAGCCTCAAGTCGGGCTTGCTGCTGTCAGCTCAGAGCCTGCTTTGGATCATCTGTCCCTCCTGGCCCTATCCTGCTCATGCTCTCCCCAAAATAAATAAACATTAAAAAAAAAAAAACACTGAAGAGCATTCTACTCCATCTCCATACCCTCACTGAATAAAATCAGTCTTCCAGATAAGGACATTTGGACTCATTCCAATTTTGTGTTATTATGAGTAAGTCCTCAGTAAACATTCTTGTGCATACACATTTTTAACTGTATACAATTATTTCTCTAGGATCAATTACTACAGGAAGAATCGCAGGATTAACAGGAAGGCACATGCCACATGCCACATGTTGATACATAGAGTCAGAGGGCTTTCCAATGTGCACTTCAACCAAGAATACATGAGGATTCATTTCCTGTACCCTAACCAGCCTTGGGCAACATCATGTCTTTTGCTCTTCTTTAATTTGATTGAGAGCTCATGATATTACTGTTTCACTTCAATTTCTCTAATTCTAAGGATGGTAAAGAGCTTTTGATATATGTAATAACATTTGAATTTGTTCTTTTGTGATTTTTTTTTTTTCCTGTTTGGGAGGGCACTTTTGCAATGATTAGTTCTGCATCTCAAATTGGGCTAAAACAAATCAACCTACAAAAAGGAGATGAAATGGCTTACTGGCTGGGAGGGACACTGGAAGCACACTCAGAAAACTGAATGAACAACAGGAACCTTGAGCCTCACGAACTGCATCCAGAGCATGACCTCCTATCTCATTTGTGCTTGTCTCTGTGAAGATGCAGGCAATACGTTGGCTCCCTCTACAAGGGAAGGAAAATGACTATTTGCACCCTAGATTCACTTCTTGCCAGTTTAGCAACCTCATTGGTAAAATAATACCTCTTTTTTGATTTGTTTATTAATCCCAGAGAGGTACTCTAGTTGGGATGTAGCTGATTGGGACAATAGCCATGTCCAGGAAAATGGGGGTGTGGTTACTATGTTTGGGTCAAGTGTCCATCCTCATGTTTAGGAGGTAGGTTCTGATATCACAAGAAGTTTAATGGAGGTTAAATATTTTGGGTAGCCCAAAAAGTAGTCACCACAGCCAATGACATGTCCTTGACTCTTTGTTTATTCTCTTGAATTCCTATGGCAATGAGAGACTGCTCTATCCTATCCACAGGAGTACCCACCAAATGTTGCTTGTGTATGTTTACCCTTCTCACCCAGTCCCTGGGTGATTATAAACTGATTATAGCACTGGCTTGGATTCTGGCTGTGCAGATGTAATGCCACCATCCTTTCCTCCATGGAACGAGGAAGAGGGAGAGGTGAAATCTGAACAGTATAGTTCCTAGTTATTTAATTAAGTTTCTTTTCCTTGAGGTATAAACTTTCATCCTTTTGAGTTGTTAACTTCTAATTCTTTTGTAACTTCTAATTTTGTTATCTTCTTTTTGTATCTTTTGTATCTTCTAATTCTTTTGACTCTCGTCATTCACTACCACTACACCGTGATCTTCATAAGAGCATGGGGACTTGGGTATCCTCAGCACTGCATAGCATACAGCAGGTTTTCATGTGTTAAAAAAAAAAAAAAGAAAGGAAGTGTAAAATAAGGGAGTTAGTTCAGATGGCTTCTAAGCTTCTTGCTAATTCTCGTAGTCTTTGGATATTATTGTATCTTTAGTGTCTGAGTCTAGCCGAAATACACATAGTAGACAGTCTCTGAAAGGTAGAAAGGTTCAGGTTTGGGTAGCAAAGTTGATATTGTCTGTAGATTAGTTTGAATGTGCTATGCTGCTATTACTTCCTCCTCTGAAGGTAATGTGATCTACAGAAAGGAGCCTGAAATATAGGGACAGCTAGCTCTGATTTTACTACCTAATAGACAGGTGAACTTGAGCAATTTATTTAATCTGTCCAGCATCTTTAAAATCAAATTAATGAGTCACAGTAAAAAGATAAAAGTAAAACAAGAGTAACAATGATGGCCACCCAGGAGTGTTAGAATGAAAAACAACTGAGCACAGTTCTGGCAAAGAGTAGGCACTCAGTAAATTATTTACTGAATGAAGAAAGCAAATACATGTCTATTATACAGTCACTGCTTAATGAAAGACAAACCAACTAGATATTCTGGATTAGATCCCAGAGTATCTACAGGAGGTCAGTGGAACTAACACAATCAGACTTATTAATGAACTAAGACTGTTGTGCCTATCTTCTACTGAAAGCTACTTTAAGCCACCAATTCTTTTTCCTATTCTTTGTAATGAGATAATATAGAAATCCACTTTCTCTTTTCTATTGTGAGAATATGTACAGTGAAATTCACATACCTCAGTTCTTAGCACCTTAATATATTGAGCTCCTAATTGGTCTGTACTACTTATCAACTGCTGTAGTATTTTGCCAGGATTTACTTGGAGGAAGATCAGCTTGGTTTCTGTTCCTAGCTAGGCTGGGTGTTCAGTTCTCAATGGCAATGGCGTGTGCAAGGGGCTCCAAGACAGTGCAGACTTGGAGGAAACAGAAAGAGAATGTGCATTTGAAATCAGAGTGGGAAATGCAAGACAGTATTGTGTATGAAATAAAAACTGAATTTTTTTCTCCATTATAATATACACTTTAGGTTATTGGGCTTATAAAACATGTAGAACACTATTCAAAAATAGAGTTAAAAGAATGTGGGATGGCATAATCCTAGACTGTGGAAAGAGATGGGCCTTTATTTATCTTTCTATAATCCATCTCTTTGGGATCACTATTTCTCCTTTGAGTACAATAATATTTCTTTTTTTAATGGAAAAAATATGGTACAAAGAAGGGGAATCCAACCGACAGGTTAAATTTATCAGAATTTGCCTTGAATAGGATAAGAAGATAGATATTGTGTTAAAAATGGGCTTTATATTATGAGTTGGCCCTGTGTTAGGAAAGGAACACTTAACTAGGAGTCAGGAAATTTGCCTCAGTCACTGGTTGGCTGGGTGACCTACATCAAGTCACTTGACCTTCCTGGGCTGTAAATTCCTCCTTATGTAATCATATCATTGAACCAGATCAGAATTCAAATTACACTATTACTGTGAAACCACTGACAGGATCCACACCCTCACTCCCACAATACACATACAAGCGTGTGCGTTCAACAACCAGAGCACCTCTACATGTGTTAGTTCTTTAGAGATTTAATGTAGGGACTTCACAGAAAAGAAGCTGTACAATATGATGGTTGAAGGAAGGGCTCTAGAATCAAATTGATAGAGTATGAATGTCCATTCCACAAATGGCCAGCTATGTGAAGTTATATAAGCCTCATTTCCACACCTGTATAATTATTATTATTACTGTTAATACATTCTTTATTATAACTTATTTATTAATATGTTTATTATTTTGACAATATCACCTTAGAGATGTCTTGGGGACTAATCAAGGTGATAAAAAGTGTTTGCCATAGTGTCTGGCACACAAGATCTACTTAATAATATTACTATACGTGGGGGAAGAATTCTGAAGCCTAAAAACGATTTTAAAAGGCAACGATCTTTAAAATGCCTTCCAGTTCTGAAACTGTTTTTTCCAAAAAGTAACTCTTTTAAGACAGCAGGGAGGAACCATCAGTAGATGGGGTTGCTAAGACTGTTTGATTTCAAATGCAGCTTGTCTTACATGGAGATTATTCAAGCTTATTGAGATACATTGCATATAATAAGGTTCCTCCATTTTTGGTACACAGCTCTATGAATTTTGACAAATGCATACAATCACCTACCACTGCAATCAAGATATAGTTCCATCACCCCCAAAAGTGTCCAAGTGCCTCTTTGTAGACTGTCTCCTCACCTCATCTAGCCCCTGGAAACCATCGGTCAGTTTTCTGTCCCTGGGGTTTTGTCTCTTCTAGAAAGTCATGCAAATGAGCTTTCTAAGTCTGGTTTCTTTTACTTTAGTACGTTTGAGAGTCATCCATGGTACTGCATGTACTAGTACTTCACTCCTTCTTATTTTTGAGTGGTAGCCATTGTGTGCTATATCACAACTTGTTTATCTTTTAGCCTGTGATGAGTTACGGAAAAAAGTCACAATAAACTCCTGAGTGTATCTTGGAATGAGATTACTTGGTCATCTGTTAGATGTATTTTTTATTTTAATTTGACACTAGCAAATTTGGTTTTCCAAAGTAGCTAGGCCATCTTAGGCTCATAAGGAATTTAGGAGAGTTCCAGATAGTTCTTTTATTGATTTTCTATGGCCATTACAATGAAGTACCACAAACTTACTGGCTTTAAACCACACAAATTTATTATCTTACAGCTCTGGAAACCAGATATTCAAAATGGATCTCACTTAGCTAAGACCAAAGTATTGGCAAGCTATGTTCCTTTCTAGAGGCTCTAGGGGGAGAATCTATTTCCTTGCCTTTTCCAACTTCTACTGGCTGCCCATATTCTTTGGCCTGTGGTCCTATTTCATCTCAAAGCCAGCAATTGCTGGTCACACATGTCCTTTTATTCAGAATCACTTTGATGCTCTCTTTTGCCCCTCTTTTCCACATGTAAAGGACCCTTGTTACTACAATAAATGGATAATCCAGGATAATCTTAAAGTCAGCTGATTAGCAAATTTATTCCATTTGCATCTTTAGCTTCTCCTTGCCTTGAAACACAAAATATTCACAGGTAGAAGGGATTAGGACAGACGTCTTTTGATGGGTCGGGGGAGCTGGGTGCATTTTTCTGTCTACCATTCTGTCTCCCTCCAAACATATAATATAGTAATTAAAAAAATAAAAGGTAGTTTACTGGCTGTATAGCAGCTAATTCTGGTTTTAAATTATATTTCCCCAAAGACTAATAATGTTAAACATTTTTTCATATATTTCTTTGCATCAGATATCCCTTTAGTGAAATTTTTGTTCAAATCTTTTGCCCATTTTAAATTGCTGTGTCCTTTGTTTTTCTATTAGAGAGTTTGAGAATTCTTTATCTATTACTAATTGTAGTCTCATCAGATATGCATTTGGCAAACATTTCCTCCTAGTCTATGGCTTATCTTTTCATTTTCTTAAGCAGTGGTTTAAAAAGATTTTAGGGGTACCTGGGTGACTCAGTCAGTTAATTGACCTTAGCTCAAGTCATGATTTCATGGTTCGTGGGTTCAAGCCCCACTACTGGCTCTGTACTGACAGTTCAGAGCCTGGAGCCTGCTTCAGATTCTGTCTCCTGTCTCTGCCCCTCCCCAGCTCCTACTCTCTCTCTCTAAAATAAATAAACATTAAAAAAAAAGAAGATTGCCATTTTAATGACATCCAATTAATCACTCTTTTTCTTTCACAATTTACACTTTTTTTAAATTTTTTTCTCTTGGTCCTAAGAAATCTTTGCCTTACCCAAGGTCACAAACATTTTCTTCTAGAAATTTTATAGTTTTGAGTTTTACATTTTGATCAACGATCCGTTTTGTGCTGAATTTTTATAGGTACAAAGTGTTGGGTCAGGTTTTTTTATTTTGAACAGGATGCTTAGTTGTTTCAGAACCATTTCTTGAAAAGAAGAAATTTAATTTTCATTTTATATATTTCTTTTGTTTACAAAATATTGAAGGAATACTTTTCAACGTTTTGATTTTTCATTGCTTCAAAACTTTTCAGCTGTTTTTGATTTTTTTTATTACCTACTTGCTAATGACAACACACTCTTGAAACTGAACATCCATTCATTACAGACCAAGTTAGACACACATCAAGATGGTCAATACACATCCCCAGGTTTATGATGAGTAATTGATTTCTTTCTGTCATGAGTAGGACCTAAATAATTTGATTATGTATTTAGCTAGTAAAGGACACTCATTAGGAGAATTCTATTTCATGCTTGTTTGCACCTGTCCATTTGGTCTGCCTGATATAATTTTGCTCATTAACACTGTATTGATGACCATCACCCAACCTCACCTAAAAAGTATGATTAACTCTCAAACTCCTTTTCCCATATGCTCTGATTACCACTCTGTACCTCCTGTCCCCTTCCCTGGCACAATAGTGTTGGAGTTCCATGATTGCTTTTGAGAAGAACATTGGGGAAGTTACTTAAGCCCAGAATAAAAGCATGGGAGGCCCATCGAGCACACATTATTAAAATCACATTTGTGTGCATATAATAAACTTCTGACATTTACTTTTCATAATCATTCACTGTAAGCATTGTGTTCTGTTGACGCAGAGTGGATGGAGGAAAGAAGACTACAAATGCCTACTGATTTGGAAATCATGGGAAACAGCCTTTTATGATGAGGAACCAGTGATGATTGCCTCATACCCAAAATCACTGACTGATCCCAATACAGATTCTTTTGTTTTGAATGTGAAATCACAAAGCTCTTGAATCAGATTGGAGTTTCATTTTGGGGGATGGATATGAGCACTGATTTTGTCAACGGAACTGTGACTGGCTGTTATTTTTTGCTTCATTGGTTACAGGTTTCACTTATCCACAGTCCTACAAGGCAGAGTATAGTGAGGATATAATGACTCAAGTTTAGTGCTCTGAGATACCTTATCAACTATCTGAGAGCAACAGATCTCAGATTCCTGATGGGAAAAACAGCAAGGAAGTGGTCTGTGCAAACTTGAAAAACATTTGGCATGCTATGCCCACTACCTGCCTGTAGGAGAAATATTATACATGTTAAATACCCCAAGAGGTCCCACATCGAGGGAACTGGATTTATTTAATTAGTTTCCCACATGTGTTTGAGCACGGAATGCTGGTGACTTCAGCACAACTATTAACCTGTGGAACACTGTGGGACACTACAGTGGGAAACACTGAACTAGCATATACAAAGAGGTCACAGCATTTATACTGGTTTTTTTTTTTTCTTATTCTTGGAGTGTCTTAACATCATCTTCCATCCCCCTGATCTCTATGCATTTCATTTTTCTTCCACCCTAGTGTAAATTTAACATTCTCTAGCAAATAGTGGGTTGGTAGGATACATTTTTTAGTATCCCTAAATCAAAACATGAAAATAGTATCAGGCCTCTCTTGTAAAAGAAGATAATGTTACCGACTAGTCTTAATATTAGGGAGATTAAATGAAATATGGTAGTTGGAAATCCTTAGAAAAATATACAGTAAAATGATCATATCAAGCTCTTCAGAGTAATTGTGTGTCTTTTTGTATCTAAATTAAACAAGCTAGTCTGGTCTAGGGCAAAATACCGAAAAGATGATGTTTCTCTTTAGGCAAACTGATTTCTATGCCACTCAGAGATATACCCCTTTCTATTCTACTGCCCTGATGCCCTTTGTCCTGCTCTTCAGAAGAGATAAAAATAAGAAACTGTTTACATATCAAAATGTCAGAAGTTGCATTTTCAGCTCTAGATGAAGGAGCGGGGAAGTATCTCTATTTGTCACCAGCCCTGGAGTTACCAGATGCTCAAGGCTACAGTTATCCTAGATGTGGTCCCGTCAGGAGGATTTTATGGGATGTGTCATCTTGGGGGCTTTTAGCCTCCCCAAGAATCTGCATATTCTTGGGTGATTTAGGGAGACATTTTACATCCTCCTACATAGGTTTAGACTGTTTTATGAGAGTAAGAGAATGACAGAAGGATCTCTAATAGTGAGGCAATGTGAGCTGTCCAAGAGTACAAAGCTCCTATCTGGGATAAGTGGGCAGGGGAGTGGAGGGCAGAAGGTGAATCTATGAGGTGGTGGGAGGCAGAGTCTAGGTCTTAAATTCCACCTTTCCTTGTTAAGTGGGTACCATTTTCTTTCTACCTGCCTCCCAAAAGCTCTGACAGCTGTCTGAATTTAACCATCCTAGTCTCTACTCAGTCCTACTCAGAGCGAAGTAGCAGAACTCAGTGTTAGATTTCAGGTATGAATTTCTAATGGAATGGAGAAAGCTTTAGTGCTTCAAGTTGAGACTGAGGTAGGATCTCAGTTTTGTCCGGATGAGATAGAGCAACAAAGGAGTAGTCTTTGCAAAGATCAGTAAAGAAGAGGTATGGAGACTTGGAACTTCCCTCCTTTAATCTGAGTATCAAATTTGCAAAAGAGACATAATCTCTGAGGAATTCCCCCTTTGAATTGGAGGATTTCAAGCATGACCCAATAATTGGGCACTTGAGCAAATAGCAATACAAGTCATGGCCAGAGTGAAATCTCCTTGGTAAAGAAGCAACATTTTTCTTTTCTGGAGCAGTTGGTAGGTCACACAAAACTAACTGATGCCTCTAATGCTGCCTCCTCCTAGGAGGTGATATACTGATATGTCTGATATCATCTTTGATGTGATCAGTCCAGGGTTTAAAAACAAGATGGAACAAGATATAGCAACTCATTATGAAAGCATGTCTTAAAGGTTTCACTTAATTAAATATCTCTTAATGCTTTTGCTCAATTAAATATTTCTAAAATAGAATATTTGCTTTACTTTTGGTAGCCTCTGCCTTTGGAGGGCAATCTTACTGTATTTTAGAATTCTATCACATCATTCGAAAGGAGTCTGATAAAATCTGTAAGCCAGGTTTTGTGGACTTTTTAAAAATAATTTCTTACCTTAACATAAACAAAAAATTATTTTTATGGTTCTCTGGAGAGTTACTGACCTGGAGATAAGTGATTTTTTTTGTTTTGTTTTGTGTTATAGCCTCAAGATATGTTCTAAGAAATATTTTGACAGAACATCATTCAAGTCATACAATTTTTAGCCAAAGGGAACAGCAGCTCAATTTTTTGCTGACACATTTGAGATTGTAATTTAAAGGGTGCTGCAGTAAACTAAAACTCAAATTCTCATAGAACTCTTTGAAACATATGACTGGTTGGATGCCTGAGTCTTTAAGACCATGTGCTCCAGGTTGTGACATTGGTGAAATGCAGCACGCCTAATGGGAAGATTTCCTAACTGGATCCCTACAGGAATCGTTAGCTATGAGGCTGTTATGTCAGCTGCCAAACTCCTTGTGCCTGACAACTGCTTTATGTGGAAACCCTTTATCTACTTGATGCAGGCAAATCCAAGTACGCTGTATTACTCCTCCAAAATTTCCTTTTCTGCCTCTGCTTCTCTGTTTCCCCACAATGCACAATGAGATGAGACCAAGGGTTGCACAGGGGCTGGGGTCCTACTGTTTTGGCTTATGCACTTGGTAAGTGCTAGAATAACCATGCAATCTTTCTACATCTTTAAAAGTTGCAGGTGAATTTAATGTCATCTCATTAAATTCTCATAGAATTTCATGTTTGGGAAAAACCAATACTCTTTTGCAGTGCTTTTAGATTATAAGAGCGTTGTAGCATACTGTGTTTCCCTTTTTAAAATGGCTGCCAGGAAGCTTAGAATTTGCCATGATATACTATGTCTTGGGAAGTTTCATTGACCCCAGTTTTCTCTGCCAATAAAGCTTTATTACACTGATTTTGCTCTTTCTTTCTTGGTTTTATTCATTCTATTATATCTGTGTCTTTCAGTATAAGCAGCTAGAAAGCACACAGAATCCATATATTCTACTTAGAGAATATTTAACCTGGTATATCTTTTATATACCAGGGACTTTTTAGAGCAATAGTTTTCTTATTGGGGGATGTTCTTTTTAAGTGTCTGTTCTTTTTTTTTTTTTTAATTTTTAATGTTTTATTTTTATTTTATTTTTTGAGAGAAAGAGAGAAAGAGGGAGGGACAGAGAAAAAGGGAGACCCAGAGCTCGAAGTGGGCTTCCGGCTCTCTGCTGTCAGCACAGAGCCAGACACAGGGCTCATAATCATGAACTGTGAGATCATGACTTGAGCTGAAGTCGGATGCTTAACCAACTGAGCCACCCAGGTGCCCCTAAGTGTCCATTCTTAGGGATATCACTTGAGGAGTGATGAAAGATAGGAGTACGAGGTAGGTTCAGAAAAGGCTTCTTGATGATTTTTACATAAGCCTTCAACTTCTTCCATCCAGATTGAGAACTACTGGTGATGAGAAATATTTTAAAACTTTAGCATGATGTATTCTGACTTAGAAGGTCTGGCACGAGGTCCACTTGTATGCACTTAAATATTTTTGTTCTTAAGGGAATATTTACTTAAAAGATATGAAACACTATTTTGAGGACTCTGAGAAGCTATGACTAACCACAGTTTTTAAATAATGGTGGGGAACAGGTGAAAACTACTTCATTCTACAGGGCAAGGACGAATGTAGATTTAATCCTATAGAATATTCCCTGCCTCAGTGGAATTGCAAGGCAGGTGAACTGGAATCTGGTCTCTGCTCTGCCTGGCATGTTGGTAACCTTGAGAAGTCCACTTAGTGACCATACCTCTCAATATCCTCAGCTGTAAAAGAGATCAGTGGGCCTGTAATGAAAAGGACTCTTCCCATGCAGAAAATGCAGTGATTCTTCACCACTATCCAGAGAGAAGGTAGATTTAGAAACAGAAGGAATTTTAGTGCTACCAGATAGGCAATGAACAGAATGATGGGAAAAGCCTTTCTTGAAAAAAGTCAATATGGCTTGGTTCTCTGCCAGGAAAGTGCATATCCACTTTTGTTACCCAGCATTCTAAATGTGAAAAGTGAATTCATGATTTTTGCCAAATGCAATTGCTCAATATTCACAACCAATGAAACAAGTCTGTCAATTTAATTTCGCTTGGAATGAGGGATCCAGACTGAAAGAAATCCCTGGAAAGCAGGGAAAAGGGAGGTTCAAGTTCTGTTCCTTAAAGTCTAGATCTAGTTCACTCAGGGATTATGATTCCCCCAACTCTGAAGATTAGAATTCCTTTGTAGCAATGACCACTTGAAATTAATGAGTTAATAATCCCATGTCTCTTTTGGAAGCAGTTATGACCAAGACTAATTATCTTCCGTATAAAATATAATTTTTTTGGTCAGTAACCTCAATTCATTTTCCATTGCTGTACCTTACAGTGCAAAGTTATATTTTAAACAAAGAAGATGTAATTAAATTAAAATTCATAGTGGAAACCAGCGGTGGCTGATAATAATTGCTTTTCAGACACCACTATAATTAGTGCACCAAGGATTTTATTTCAAAGCATCAAAGTCAATTTAGAAGGCCTCCTTTATCTGGACTGGAGCTGCTTTGATGAAGACAGTGTGTCTTTATATGTCTACATTTTCTTACATTTAACTAAGCTGTTTTTTAATAATTATGTTAATAATTACAGTACAACAGAACTGTTTTATGGACACTGGAAGATAAATTCAAATTCTCCTTCTGCCTATTAGTTAAAGTTGTAACCACAGAATATCCACAGTCCTTTCTCATTAACTGATTGATAAGCCTTTGAAATTGCACAACCAATAAAAATACCTTTATCGTTCGTTACCTCCCATATAGTAGTCAATACGTTAAAACAAGGAAAAAGAGGAAGCTTATTAATGAACACCCCAATATGCCACTTATTTTTGCTCATGCTGTTTCCTCTACCTGGAATGTCTCCCCCTTTTTATTCTAGTCTAAGAGGTAGAATTCTACTTATCCTTCTAGTCTCAGCTTTGCTGCCACTTGCTATGGACTGAATGTTTGTGTCTCCCCTAAATTCATATGCTAAAATTTCAACTCCCAAAATGATGGTATTAGGAGGTTGGACTTCTGGGAGATAATTAGGTCATGAAGGTGAAGCCTCATGAATGGGATCAGTGCTCTTAATAAGAAGGGAAAAGAGTTGGCTTCCTCTCTTTCTGTTGTCTGCCAAATGAAGATACAATGAGAAGATAACCATCTGGAAACCAGGAAGAAGATCTTCACCAAGAACCCAACTATTCTGTGTGGGAGCCCGACAGTGACCACAAGAAAGCGTGGTTAGGGACGCAGGGATGTGCCTGCACACGGGGCTCCCTGCCTGGGCAAAGCATGCCTGCAAACAGGATGCTCTGCCAGGAGGCCTGCACACAATATCCAAGTTTAACGGTCTGCTTGCAAAAGAGGGAACATGCCCTCCTTAGAAGTAAGGAGAAGGCTGGAATTGTGGGCGGGCGTCTTAGTAAACATGTTGTGGTCGCTTCCTCCCTTTGCTCCCCTCTGTCCTTGAAATGTGTTTGGCTACTTGCCCTTAATTGGTAAAGGAATGCATCTTGTAGGTTTCAGTTTGTATCCAGTTACCGGAGTATAAAATAAACTGCAAGAGGGGCTTGCGTAGAATTGTTCCTCCGGCCGAAGTTGTGTCTGTGTCTGTCTTTTGTGTGTGTCTTGTCCTTTGTGTCATTTCGTCCACAACAATTCTGGCACCCTGATCTTGCTGATCTTGGACTTCCAGACTGTTGGTATATTGGGGTGTTCATTAATAAGCTTCCTCTTGGACTTCAGAGTTATGCATAATAAATAAATGGTTACTGTTGAAGCCCCACCATTTGTGATATTCTGTTAAAGCTGCCCTAGTTAAGATACCACATTTCTATAAAGTCCTCTTTGACTGACAAAAGAAGTGATCGTCATTCCAAACCTCAGATCCAGAAGCTTAAGTTTTCTCATGTACACTATGGTGATCATAGGGCTTTGGTGATGATAAATGAGTTAATTTGGGGAGAAACTGAAAGGATACTGTCATCATTCTTAGGATAACAGTTTCTTTGCTTATCTACTAAGATGCTGCAGGCATAAAGACATGGGATCAGACACAAAAGTCAGCTAAAAATTAGTCATAGG
Source organism: Proteles cristata cristata (assembly GCA_017311185.1). Classification (NCBI taxonomy): domain Eukaryota; kingdom Metazoa; phylum Chordata; class Mammalia; order Carnivora; family Hyaenidae; genus Proteles; species Proteles cristata. The sequence goes on along the minus strand of JAESUZ010003687.1, from coordinate 2,129,181 downwards.
ACAAAATTTGCACTTCCATGCAGCATGTATAATTAATTATTTGCAGAATGGTTTGTTGTATCTGACAGAAAGCATTGAGGTCCTGAGGTAGGTATGCTATCTTGCTGTGTGACCTCAGGAAAATCACTTTACTTTTCTGAGTTTCAATTTTATTTTGTGCAAAACAAGTTTATGGAACTAAATTATCATTATTTTTGCCAACAGGATTCTATGAATATAATTACAGGTGGTATAAACCTTAAAATTGTGACCGAGGTATTTATAGCATTAAAACTAATTAATAAGCTACCTAGTCATGCCAACAGAGATCCAATTTCTCCTATGTAATTACTGTTTCTTGCTTCATAAAGACAAAGTAAAGCAAACTGTAATCATCTTACTATTCTATGCAAACTTGACTGATTCTGTGGAATATGCTGGGTAATTAATAACTGGAAGTAAAACTATCCATCTCACTGTTACAGGATCCCTTTGACAAAAACCAGTATCCCTTCACTTTTTGCAGGAAACATACACAATTCTCTAAATGTTTGCTGGCTCTGTGGAGGATAGAAAAAAAAAACTTGGGGAGGGTCAGAGAGAGAGGGAGACACAGAATCTGAAGCAGCCTCCAGGCTTTGAGCTAGCTGCTTGCACAGAGCCTGATGCGAGGCTCGAACTCACAAACCGTGAGATCATGACCTGAGCCGAAGTCGGACGCTTAACCGACTGAGCCACCCAGGCACAAAAACTTGATGACAGTTCAAGCAATGGATAACATAATAGTCTTTAGTAGTAGTAGTAGTAGTAGTAGTAGTAGTAGTAGTAGTAGTAGTAGAAGTGGTAATAATAGCAGTGGCAGTAGTAGTGTCAACATTTGCTGAACATTCTCTGTGCTAGGCACTATGATGAGCATTTCACATGGATTCTCATGCACACAATGCTATTGGGTAGGTGCTCTCATTATCCCTTTCTACTGAGGAAAGAGAGGCTCAGAGAGGTCAAATAAACTAATTATGATTATCGGATGGTATGCAGCAAAAATGGGACTCAAATGTAGGCCAAGCTGACTCCAGAATCCTGGCTGTCAGCTAGAAGGTTACACTGACTCATACATAATATCACTAATTAGGAGGAATATCCAGTTGGTAGAGGACTGGCTCTATAAGGTACTAAAAAGAAAGGTGGTATTCAGCAGCTATGTACATGTATGACTGATAATTCTGTCTTCCAATTCCAATGGGGGAAAAGGTTTTACTGTACATCCAATCAATTCTCTGATACCAGCTGGGTATCCTACTATACAAGTCAATTCTGACACAATTTGCCTGGAAACAGAATGAGTCAGATCTAACAGGTTAAGTAAGGCCTTGGTCCTACAAGCACGCCCACATTCCCCACCAACACATACACGCACACACACACACACACACACACACGAGACACCAATCTCAAGTCCAGATTGTCAGCTGGCCTTCTGATCGAATAGCTATAGTTCCAAGTTTCCCATGACCCCTTCCTTATGTTTGATTAATTTGCTAGAGTGGCTCACAGAACTCAAAGCAACACTTTACCTACTAGTTTGCTTGTTTATTATAAAAGGATATAACTCTGGAACAGCAAAATAGAAGAGATGAATAGAGCAAGGCAAGGGGAAAGGGCATGGAGCTCCCATGCCCTCCTTGAGCAGGACTTCTTCTCAAAGCTCTCCATGTTCACCTGCCTAGAAGCTCCCTGAACCCTGTCCTTTGGGCTTCATAACATAGCCATAATAGACTTAGTCATTGGCCATTGGTGATTGATTCCAACTTCAGCCCTTCTCTCCTCCCTGGAGGTTGAAAGTGGGACTGAAGGTTCTAACCCTTCAGTCACAATGTTGACTGTACTGCTAACTAACCTCCATCCTTAGGTTCTTTCTAAAATTCACCTCATTAACCTAACAAAAGGGATCTTCACTGTTCTCACCACTTAGGAAATTTCAATGATTTCAGGAATTCTGTGCCAGAAATAGGGATGAAGACCAAATGTATATGTATATTTTTTATTGTAAAACATATTATCACAATGGCTCTACCAGTACTTAAATTACAGAAACAGTCCTATTGGTTAGATATTGCTGTTGTCCCAAGTCCTTGACCATTGGTCTTAAGTGGTTGTGGCCCCTCTCACAACTCTCCTTATACCTGCCACATTCCAAGTATCCTCTTAGAACCTAACAGCAAAGGGTTGTTTATGACTGTATCTCAGGGCGCTGCCCCAGGATTAAGGCTGGCAACTAATTACAATGGCTATTGCTCATAATGAGTATGAATTTAAAAAATACTGTTCTTGATAAACAGAACTATGTGTCAATGTGTTTTGTGTGTATAGGGTTGAAAGTCTATATTTTTCTTTTATGGATGGATGGAAACGGTTGGTATGGGAGACTATCTTAGTCAGTTTTAGCGGCTGTAACCAACATATTACAAACTGGGGGGCCTAACAAACACATTTAGTCAAAGCTCTGGAGTCTTAGAAGTCCAAGATCAGGGTGCTAGCAGATGTGGTGTCTGGTGAGGTCCTGCTTCCTAGTTCACAACTTCTGCTTTATAGCTGTGTCCTTACATTTCAGAAGGGATGAGGGAGCTCTTAAGGATCTCTTTCATAAAGGCGCTAATCCCATTCATGGGGGCTCCACTCTCATAACTTAAGTATCTCCCAAAGACTCCACCTTTCATTACCATTACATTGGGGGGTTAGGATTTCAACCTACAAGTTTTAGAGGGACACAGACTTTCAGTCCATAACAGAGACTTCTTGAAGTTATGATCTGGCAATGACAATATTAAAAACAATGATTTTGTGACACTTTAGTAGCATCACTCTCAACACTATCCTCTGACACCAATATCAACCAAAGGCCCTTTGGTGAATTGGTTGACTTGAAGTCTGGGATGGGGAAAATACAAGACAAGCCTGGAGCACCTTGGAGTTTCAGAGTAAAGAATGTCTGAAACTAAACAGAACAAGAAGACTGGGGACACACATAAATGAGAGTATTGGGTTACAACCCAAAGAACAAAATAAATATCTATGTACCCATATCTATGTAAATGAATAAGTGACTAAATACATGAGGAAAAAATAGCTGAAGTTAAAGAGAAAATCATCTGTAGAATGCTACCTTAATAATACATCAGATGGATACTAAAATTGGTGGGTGAAAGTTTATGCAGAAAGAGAGTATTTGTATACTTTCACAGAACCTCCTTTGTGAGAAGTAAGCCCACTGTCCCAATCAAAGGAGGGTTGCAGGGAGTCAAGGTATACTGAAGTGAGGCTTTAATTAATGTTCTTACAAGAGCAGATGTCTGAAGGAGAGGCACAGTGGGGGCAGTTACAGCAAACAATTTATTTCCTAGCATGCAAGCTTCCTCCCATGGTTCCTTATTGGATGAGTTTACAGTGGTTATATCCTTACCCAGACATCCACCTCTATCCATGTAAGGCAAAAAGTAGTCTGATGGGAACAAATGTACATTCCCTGTAATGATGCAGAGACTTTCAGTTCCTCCTACCTTTGTTCTTTGGAACATGCTCATTGCAAAGCCCTTGAAAACAAGCCCAAGAGAATTAAGCTCATGAAAGTAATCCTGTGAAATGGACAGGGGATGAAGAACCAAGAAGTAAAATGTCTAAAAGTTTGAGACTTCATTGTGGGGGATGGTTCATACATATTTCCAATAGGCTATAAATCTACTACTAGACAGCAGAGCTTTTATTTAGTTTTTCTGAAAATAAATCATCTCCTTTACTTCTAACATCTCCCATATATCTATTAATTAAAAAGGGAAAAAAGTAACTTTACAGTGGAAAATTCTGGCAGACCATCTTAGACAAGTGACTCAAGTTAACATCTCCTGTTATACCTTCTGATATCATATGGCATCATGTGGATATGATACCATACCCTTTGATTTGACACAGGCAAAGGCACATCACTTTTTTGATATCTTTTCCAATAATGCGTATTCCCAATTTAATAATGAGAAAACAGCAGACAAACACAAACATAGAGATTTCCTATAATACAGTTGATCAGAACCTTTCAAAAGTGTCAAGATAAAGAAAGATAAACAGACATAAACAGAAATTGTCATAGATTGGAGGAGACTAGGAGACATGACAACTCAGTGCAATTTGAGATTCTCGATTGGAATCAGAAAAAAAAAAAAGAGAAAAGGTCGTTTGTGGAAAACTAGTGAAATGTGAATAAATTCTGTATTTTTGTTAACAGAAAGTTAATTTTTAAAAAAATTTTATTTATTTCTGGATGGTGGCGGAACAGCTGGGGGCGGAGGCAACATAGCTCCCGCGGAAAAGGAGCCCCGCGGAGCCAGGGCCAAGCGCAGGATGGAGAACCGGCCTGGGTCCTTCCAGTATGTCCCCGTGCAGCTGCAAGGGGGGGGCGCCCTGGGGCTTCACCCTGAAGGAAGGTCTGGAACATTGCGAACCGCTCACAGTGTCTAAGTATCCTTAAAAGAGGAAGAGAGGGGAGAGAGGGCAAGATGGCAGAGAAGTAAGGAGCTCCGTACTTGCACTCGTGCCCATACATCACACAGAAAAGATCTGAAGCCATTGGAAACCTTACAAAACCTGAGAGATTTGGAGAAAAAGGACGCAGAATCCACTGAGAGAGCCTTCTAATGTGAGCGCGAACCGGGGAAGATAAAATCAGGCTGGGATCGGAGACTCCAGGGTGGGAGGCGATCCCCCTCTACCCTCTACGGGGAGTGAGAGGAGAAAAGGAGAGAGTCCAAAACAGAAAAACCTCCACTCAGTGCATAGAAAGACCGTACTTGCCAAATACCTGCACACCAGGTCCCCTTGCGACAACTGGTCCTGGGGGAGGCTGAGCACACAAACTGCTTCTTTGTGCTGCTCCTGGAGGTTGGACTTCAGAGCAGCAGCGCGCCTGCCGCCATTGTGGCTCCCGGGTGGCTGGGGCCCCTGAAAGACACCGGGCGTCCGCGCTCCTGGCTGGCTGGAACTCAAGAGGGAAAGCAAAGAGCTAAAAACTGGGAAATTTGCCTGTGAGTTCGTGTTTCGGGTGACGAGCCATAGAGGGACCAAGTTTTCCTCACTCCAGCGGGCTCGGGTTACGCACACCTGGCAGGCAAGCCCCTGCCCATGCACCCCAGCCAAAACCAGAGAAGGAAGCAGCGATTCTGACACCACCCCCAGAGCTCGGCAGGGGGCCTGGAATTGCCCGAGGGGGTTACCTGGGAAGCTGTGTCTAAGTCAATGTCAGCGGGGCGCGCGGACTGGGATTTGGAGATTGGAACTGGCCTGGGTTGAAGAGTGCAACCAACTTCCCCTGCGCCCCCGGTACGGGGAGTTTACACGCCCAAAAAAGCAAGGAGCAGCTCTTGGTTCAAGAAGGGACTGGCGCACCGTCACTCTCCTCCCCACAACCTCCAAGGCAGAGCTCCCGTCTGAGGCATCGGATCACACCACGCCCATCCCTGCCTGAGAGCTGCCCTCCTCCCTTTTTTTTCTTTTTTTTCCTTTTTTTGTTTTTTTCCTTTTTTCCTTTCTTTTTTTTCCCCTATCTCTTCTCTTTCTTTTTTTTCTTCTTCTTTCCTTTTTCTCGCTTTTTCCCCCAGAACACTGACCTGATTAACTCTGGTCGCCAGCTTGCTTAAACAATCACAACGAGTCCATTCTGTAAATGTACACCTACCGACATTTTCAGCTATTTCTCTCAGGAGTAATTAGACTATATAGTTTCTCTGGATAATTCCAGCATCCTTCTCTCACCTATCCAACCATATTCTACCCTTTACCTCTTTGAAAAAAGCTTCTTATCCCTTCTGCCTGTTCATTCTATTTCCAAATCTGCCTTGTCTCACCCTGCCTTCTCTCTTTTTCTCTATGCTCTTCAACCAGCACTGCATAAACACGGCTATTTACCTGTAGCTGGGAAATCCAGGTATATGCTTTAAACCGTTCTTTGTCCATCGGTTTTCTTCTTTTTTCATTTTCTTTTCCCCTTTTTGACCCTTTTATGTATTTTATACTCCCTATTATTCGCCCTCCCTCCTACGTCTTTTCTCTTAACTTTTTCGTTTTCCCTCTTGTTTTGCATGTTAGTTGAATTAGCCTGTGCGTTTGTGTGCTCCTGCTCCCTGTGTGTTTGTCTGTCTGTTTTCTTTTCCAGGGCTACCTCAAGAAACAAGCTAGAGGAGGGGCGCCTGGGTGACTTAGTCGGTTGGGCGTCCGACTTTCGCTTAGGTCATGGTCTCGCGGTTTGTGGGTTCGGGCCCCGCGTCGGGCTCTGTGCTGGCTGCCAGCTCGGAGCCTGGAGCCTGTTTCAGTCTGTGGCTCCCTCTCTCTCTGACCCTCCCCTGCTCATGCTGTCTCTCTCTCTCTCTCTCCTAGAAATAAATAAAAAACATTTAAAAAAAAAAAAAAAAGAAAAAAAAGAAACAAGCTAGAGGGGCGCCTGGGTGGCTTAGTCGGTTAAGTGTCCAACTTTCGCTTAGGTCATGATCTCGCGGTTCGTGGGTTTGAGCCCTGCGTCGGGCTCTGTGCTGACTGCCAGCTCAGAGCCTGGAGACTATTTCAGAGTCTGTGTCTCCCTCTCTCTGACCATACTGCTCACGCTGTCTCTCTCCTAGAAATAAATAAAAATATTAAAAAAACAAAAACAAGCTAGAGTACACAAGGTGGAGAGTCCCAAATATCACTATGAATAGGAAAATAAAATAACCAAGGTCCCAACAAGAGAGACCGACGGATATCATTCAAAAAACAATCTCTGAAAGGATAGGCCCTGGAAAGTCAGAGCCTTCTTGGATGTAGAAACAGAGAGGATAAGAGATCTTTAAAACCAACAAGAGCCGGAAAGCTAACTAAAATGACGAAACGAAAGAGCTCTCCTCCAAAAACTCCAAGAAGAAATGACAGCTAATGAACTGCTCAAAACATATATCAGCAGCATAACTGAACAAGATTTTAGAATAATAATGGTAAAATTAACAGCAGGGCTTGAAAAAATCATAGGGGAAATCAAAGAAACTATGGCTACTGACAGAATGGAAAATAAAAATAGGCATGAAGAATTAAAAAATGCGATAAACAAGATACATAATAAATTAGAGGCCTCTAATGCACGGATTGAAGGGGCAGAAAGGAGAATAAGTGATTTAGAAGGCACCGTTATAGAAAAACAAGAAGCTGACAAAAAAAAGAGACAAACTGATCGAGGAACAGGAAAGAAGAATTCGAGAGCTCAGCGATACAGTCAAACGCAGCAATATCCATATCATAGGAATCCCAGAAGAGGAAGAGAGAGGGAAAGGTGCTGAAGGAGCCCTGGAACAAATTATAGCAGAGAACTTCCCCGATCTGGGGAAGGAAATAAATGTGGAAATACAAGAGGACTCCCTTCAGACGTAACTTGAATCGATCTTCTGCATGACATATCATCGTAAAAATGGCAAAATACAAGGACAAAGAGAGAATTTTGAAAGCAGCTAGGGAGAAAAGGGCCTTCACATACAAAGGCAAACCTATCAGAGTGGTGACAGACCTATCTACTGAAACATGGCAGGACAGAAAAGAATGGCAGGAAATCTTCAATGTGATGAACAGTAAAAATATGCAGCCAAGAATCCTCTATCCAGCAAGCCTGTCATTCAAAATAGAAGGAGAGATAAAAACCTTCCAAATAAACAGAAATTGAAAGAATTTGTCACCACGAAGCCAGCCCTACAAGAAATCCTGAGGGGGATGCTCTGAAGGAAAGGTTACAAGGAACAAAGATTCCAGAGACACCACCACAAACATGAACCCTACAAAAGATACAAAGACTCTAAACCCACATATTTCAATAATAACACTGAATGTAAATGGGCTGAATGCTCCAATCAAAAGACATAGGGTAGCAGAATGGATTAGAAAACAAAATATCCATCTATATGCTGTCTACAAGAAATTCATTTTAGACTGGAAGACACCTTCAGATTAAAAGTAAGGGGATGGAGAAATATATATCATGCTACAGGAAATCAAAGGAAAGCCAGAGTAGCGATACTTATATCAGACAAACTGGACTTTAAATTAAAGACAATCACAAGAGATGAAGAAGGGCACTACATAATAATTACAGGGTTCATCCATCAGGAAGAACTAACAATCATAAATATCTATGCACCGAATATGGGAGCACCTAAATATCTAAAACAATTAATCACAAACAGAAACAAGCTTCTAGATAAGAATGTGCTAATAGCAGGGGACTTTAATACTCCGCTTACAGCAACGGATAGGTCAACCAGACAGAAAATCAGTAAAGAAATAATGGACTTGAAACACACATTGGACCAGATGGACCTGACGGATATACTTAAAACTTTACATCCTGAGGCCAGGGAATTTACTTTCTTCTCAAGTGCACATGGCACTTTCTCCAAGATAGATCTCATACTGGGACATAAAGCAGCCCTCAATAAATATAAAATAGAGATCATACCATGCACACTGTCAGATCACAATGCTTTCAAACTTGAAATCAATTACAGGAAGAAGTCTGGAAAACTCCAAAACTATGGAGGTTAAAGAACACCCTTCTAAAGAATGAATGGGCCAATCAGGCAATTAGAGATGAAATTAAAAAATATATGGAAACAAATGAAAATGAAAACACAACAATTCAAAATCTATGGGATGCGGCAAAGGCAGTCCTAAGAGGAAAGTACATTGCTCTCCAGGCCTATTTCAAGAGATTAGAAAAAGCGCAAGTCCAAAATCTAACAGCTCACCTAAAGGAACTAGAGGCAGAGCAACAAGAACGCCCTAAACCCAGTAGAAGAAGAGAAATTGTAAAAATTAGAGCAGAAATAAACAACATAGAGACCAAAGAAACAATTGAACAGATCAATGAAACCAAGAGTTGATTTTTGAAAAGGTAAACAAAATTGACAAGCCTCTAGCCAGACTTATCCAAAAGAAAAGAGAGAGCACCCAAATAGACAAAATTATGAATGAAAATGGACTTATTACAACCAACCCCTCAGAAATACAAGCAATTATCAGGGAATACAATGAAAAATTATATGCCAACAAATTGGACAACTTAGAAAAAATGGACAAATTCCTAAACACACATTCACTACCAAAATTCACACGGGAAGAAATAGAAAACCTGAACAGACCCATAACGAGTGAAGAGATTGAATCAGTGATCAAAAATCTCCCAACAAATAAGAGCCCTGGACCTGATGGCTTCCCTGGGGAATTCTACTAGACATTTAAAACAGAATTAATCCCAATTCTTCTCAAGCTATTCCAAAAAATAGAAATCGAAGGAAAACTCCCAGACTCATTTTATGAAGCCAGCATCACTCTGATTCCCAAGCCAGACAGAGATCCAGCAAACAAAGAGAACTACAGGCCAATATCCTTGATGAATACGGATGCAAAAATTCTCAACAAGATCCTTGCAAATCGAATCCAGCAGCATATCAAAAGAATCATCCACCAAGATCAAGTGGGATTCATTCCTGGGTTACAGGGCTGGATCAACATTCGCAAATCAATCAATGTGATTCATCATATCAATAAAAGAAAAGATAAAAACCATATGATCCTATCAATAGATGCAGAAAAAGCATTTGACAAAATACAGCACTCTTCTTAATAAAGACTCTCGAGAAAGTTGGAATAGAAGGAACCTAGTTAAACATCATCAAAGCCATCTATGAGAAGCCTTCAGCTAACATCATCCTCAACGGGGAAAAACTGAGAGCTTTCCCCCTGAGATCAGGAACACGACAGGGATGCCCACTCTCATCACTGTTGTTTAACATAGTGCTGGAAGTCCTAGCATCAGTCATCAGACACCAAAAGGAAATCAAAGGCATCAGAATTGGCAAAGAGGAAGTCAAACTTTCACTCTTCGCAGATGACATGATACTCTACATAGAAAACCCGACAGACTCCACCAGAAGCCTACTAGAACTGATCCAAGAATTCAGCCAAGTTGCAGGGTACAAAATCAACGTACAGAAATCGGTTGCATTTTTATACACCAACAATGAAGCAACAGAAAGAGAAATCAAGAAACTGATCCCATTCACAATTGCACAAAAAACCATAAAATACCTCGGAATAAACCTAACCAAGGATGTAAGTGATCTGTATGATGAAAACTATAGAAAACTTAGGAAGGAAATTGAAGAAGACACAAAGAAATGGAAAAACATTCCATGCTCATGGATAGGAAGAATAAATATAGTTAAGATGTCATTACTACCTAAAGCACTCTACACATTCAATGCAATTCCAATCAAAATTGTACCAGCATACTTCTCAAAACTAGAACAAACTATCCAAAAATTTGTATGGAACCACAAAAGACCCCGAATAGCCAAAGTAATCCTGAAAAATAAAACCAAAACAGGAGGGATCACCATCCCAGACTTTAGCCTCTGCTACAAAGCTGTCATCATCAAGACAGTATGGTATTGGCACAAAAACAGACACATAGACCAATGGAACAGAATTGAGAACTCAGAAGTGGACCCAAAAGTATACAGCCAACTGATCTTTGACAAAACAGGAAAGAATATCCAGTGGAAAAAAGAGCCTATTTAACAGATGGTGTTGGGAGAATTGGACAGCAACATGCAGAATAATGAAACTAGATCATTTTCTCACACCATGCACAAAAATAAACTCCAAATGGATAAAGGACCTGAATGTGAGATAGGAAACTATCAACACCCTAGAGGAGAAAGCAGGAAACAACCTCCTTGACCTCCACCGCAGCAACTTCTTACTTGACACATCCCCGAAAGCAAGGGAATCAAGAGCAAAAATAAACTGTTGGGACCTCATCAAGATTAAAAGCTTCTGCACAGCAAAGGAAACAACCCAGGAAATTAATAGGCAACTAACAGAATGGGAAAAGATAGTTGCAAATGACATATCAGATAAAGGGTTGATATCCAGAATCTATAAGGAACTCACCAAACTACACGCCTGAAAAACAAACAACCCAGTGAAGAAATGGGCAGAAGATATGAACAGACACTTCTCCAAAGAGGACATCCAGATGGCCAACAGACACCTGAAACGATGCTCAGCATCCCTCCTCATCAGGGAAACACAAATCAAAACCACACTGAGATACCACCTCACGCCAGTCAGAGTGGCTAACATGAGCCAATCAGAGAACTCTAGATGCTGGTGAGGATGTGGAGAAACGGGCACCCTCCTACACTGTTGGTGGGAATGTAAACTGGTACAGCCCCTCTGGAAAACAGTGTGGAGGTTCCTCAGCAAATAAACAATAGAACTCCCCTAGGACCCAGCAATAGCACTGCCAGGAATTTACCCAAGGGATACAAAAATGCTGATGCATAGGAGTACATGTACCCCAATGTTCATAGCAGCACTCTCCACAATAGCTAAAACATGGAAAGAGCCTAAGTGTCCATCAACAGATGAATGGATCAAAAAGATGTGGTTTATCTATAGCATGGAATACTACATGGCAATGAGAAACAATGAATCTGTCCATGTGTAGCAACATGGATGGACCTTGAGGGTGTTATGCTGAGCGAAATAAGTCAGGCAGAGAAGGACAAATATCATATTTTTGCACATATAGGAGGATTAGGAGGAACTTAACAGAGGACCAAGGGGGAGAAGAAGGGCGAAAATGGTGGGGGGAAGGGAGAGAGGGAAACCATGACAGACTCTTCAATGCTGACAAAAACTGAGGACTGATGGATATGAAGGGGAGGAGGGACGGGCATCGAGGAGGACACTTGTGGGGATGAGCACTGGGTGTTATGTGGAAACTAATTTGACAATAAGCTATTTGTAAAAAAAAAAAAAAAAGAGAGAGAAAGAAAAAAATTTTATTTATTTCTGATAGAGACAGAGAGACAGCGTGTGCAGGGTAGGGTCAGAGAGATAGGGAGTCCCAGACTGAAACAGACTCCAGGCTCTGAGCTGGCAGTCAGCACAGAGCTCGACGCAGGGCTCGAACCCACGAACCGTGAGATCATGACCTGAGCCGAAGTTGGACGCTTAACTGACTGAACCACCCAGGAGCCCCTGAAAGTTAATTTCTTAGCTTTTATCATTTCCCTATGTTTTTGAAAAAGGTTAATACAAGGGAAAACCAAGTAAAAAGTATGTGGAAACTCCATCTACTATTTTTTCAACTTTTTTCTAAGTCAAAAATTATCTCAAAATAAAATGTACAAATCAAAACCTGGAAGATTTTTCCACATCATGGCATCTAAGTAAACATTTCCCCCTCTTCCATGAAACTCAGGGAATAGTATATGTAATTTCACAAAATAAGCACAACGCTGGAATAAAACCTAAACCAAAGACCACAAACAGGAACATATGTTTACGTTTAAAAAAAATCTATTCAACACATATTCATGGATTGTCTACAATGAGCTAGGTACCACACTATTAAGAATAGCATAATAGCATGTTTTCTTTATATTATAACTATACTATATAATAGTTTTCTTCTATATTGTATAACCTTTACTTTAAAACCTTTCCTCCTGACCTATGAAGTGGAATTTTCCAAACATAAACCTATCTATTTTCTTTGAAGTAATGGTTTCTGGGCAAGTTGTGCCACCAAAAATGTCCTAGGTAGCTGTTGATTTTATTTACTTTCTCCTGTTACTCTGGACGCTGCTGGTTATGTGAGGGTTTGGGAAAGTTTTTTTCTATATTCCATTCTGGAAAAATAAATCATAGTGCCTATGAGTTCCCTTAGCAAATAGATGAGACCCAGGCTATCACTCCAGTCTGCTTGGAAAACATCGGGTCTAGCTGGTCTCTTGCCTCACAGGAGAGAGGAACCAGGAGCCAAATCTTTTTTTTCTTTTTAATTTTTTTTAATGTTTTGTTTATTTCTAGGAGAGACAGAGAGAGACAGCGTGAGCAGAGGAAGGTCAGAGAGAGAGGGAGTCACAGACTGAAACAGGCAACCAGGAGCCAAATCTTGACAGGGTGCTATGAAAACGTCTTTTTCATACCCCACCATGAAATCTACTATCGCTTCAACATGATGCGACTTAATTTACGGCTCCTGGGCTACAGCTTCAATAATATACATACCATGGAATGGGAAAATCAATCTAACCTGATAGTTTTGCTCACAGAGAATATTTTTAATGTGCAGTTTGGTGAGAGGATTACAGCATCTTTCAGGGAGTGGGAAGAACATGGTTATGGGACATTACCATGGCTATAACAAAGTCAGTTGATATGACATAGTTCAACCTTTCTATCATTTTTTAAAATTTTTTAAATTGTTTTCTTTATTTCTGACACACTCACACACAGCAGGAGTAGGGGAGGGTCAGAGAGAGGGAGATACAGAATCTGAAACAGTCTTGAGGCTCTGAACTAGCCGTCAGCACAGAGCCCAACATGGGGCTCGAACCCAGGAACTCTGAGACCATGACTTGAGCCGAAGTTGGATGCTGAACCACCCAGGTGCCCCCTTTCTACCAATTTCTTTGGTATACTTTAGCTTAATGTTGCCTTGAACTTTGAACTACTGATTAGAAAGATAAAGGCCCACTTGATAGGTCTGATGGTGGTGAGCTGAGGGAAAAACAAAACAAGACCACCCAAGAGCCAAGAGCATAGAAAGGGATGCTTGAATCTGAGGTCTTTTAGGACATGGAAATAATTGTGGTTGTATTGTGTAAATAATTATGATTTATAAAAAATAAAAACTGGAATTTATACACACACACACACACATCCACCACCTCTAAAGCACAGAGCTGCCACTTAAGGATAAATAAAATGAAAACAATCCCAATCCTTATTTGTGCCTTTTGAAAAACTATTTAAAGGAACCTCTTTGTACAGATCGGTAAGGCTTCTACGAAGCACCTTCTTGCATTGTTCAACTTATTATTACACCAAATTACCAAACTCTCTTAAATCTGCATTCAGTGGCTCTTCCTCTGCTATTCTTACTCCCTTTCTCCCAGTTATTCATTTTGTAAGTCCATTCCGCCACCTGTCACTTGCCTCTGATCTGCTTCTTGCTTGTGGCTGCTTCATAATAAATAGCTCTGGACAGTGGGGAATGATGATAGAGGCTGTTTTGAGTGCGGACTAGGGGGTGGTACTAGAAACAACCTCATGAGAAGGAAGCCCGGCAGAGAAGATGCTCGCCTGCTCCAGTGTCAACCTGGAAGTGAGCAGAATCCTTGTTTGTCGATACAGGAGTTCCTCCTTTTCCACCACGCAGTGGCTTTGCTGCCATGCCCTCAGCTACAGCTGAGATTTGTCAGATTTACTACTTCAGAAGCCCAAGCATGGAGCTGTATTAATTGCTACCCACTGGCAGTTCAGACACAGTGGGCCCCTAGGTGGCACCACTCTTGTTCTCGCTAAGCAGCTGTCTTCTCAGTCAGCCCTCTTTCCCACAAAAGTTTCATAAAAGCCTTTTATTAGATAATTATACTTCTGTGCTTTGTAGTTATGTGAGGTAACTCACAATTAGCATCTTTAATTAGGAAATTAGGTGTTATAATCACAATATGGAGCAAAATTTGTCATGAAGTTCTAGTTCATAAACACATGGCTTTTTTTTCTTCTTTAAGGAGGAAAAAAAACCCACAAAATCAATGTTAACTTTCCATTTTGGCAGATAGTGAAATTTAATTTATGTTTAGCACTAAAAGGGAACATTCCATCTGTTTTCCAGATGGAGCCCGCCTTCCTCCTATAGCTGGGAATTAGTCACTCTGGTATGTAACTGTCCTCTCTGTCACTCCTGGGCTATGTTGGGTTTTCTCTCTAGGGCAGATGTTGAGCTGATTTACCTTGAGACATATGTTGTAGAGTGTTGATGCTCAAGTGATCTAGTTTATTCCTTTCAAGATATGTTCAGGGCACCCGAGTATGTGTTAGGTGTGGGGCTGAATATGACTTAATCAATTTAAGTGGGAGACCACCTTTTAAATATATTAGGCATTGATAGGGGATGTAGGGAATGCTGTGAGAATATAGAGGAAGGAGTACCTAATCATGTGGTGTTTCCCAGGGATAAAAACCTACAGTCAAACCAAGCAAGCAACTAAAGACACAGAATTTGTTCAGATACATCATGTATCTTACACCACAGTTCTTTCTTTAAAAAAAAAATGTTAGGGGAGCCTGGGTGGCTCAGTTGGTTAAGCATCTGACTTCAGCTCAGGTCGTGATCTCAAGATTCATGGGTTTGAGCTCCACATTGAATTCTATGCTGACAGCTCAGAGCCTGGAGCCTGCTTCAGTTTCTGGGCCTTCCTCTCTCTCTGCCCTTCCCCCATGTTTTCTCTCTTTAAAAATAAATAAACATTTAAAATGAATAAAAATGTTTGTTTTTGACAAAGAGAGAGAATGCAGAGGATCTGAAGTGGGTTCTACGCTGATAACAGAGACCCTGATGTTGGGCTCTAACTCAGGAACTATAAGATCACAACCTGAGCCGAGGTCAGACACTTAACCTACTGAACCACCCAGACACCCCTACACCATAGTTCTTAACACAGGGTCTAAGTCTCCCCTAGGGATTTTGTGAGTGAGCTTGTCATCTTGGTCTTGCTTCATTCTATATGACGACAGGTGATGTTGTGACATGTAAGACCAAAGTACAGATAAAATTCATGAATTTTCATTTTTCTGGAGAAAATGTGTACATGACTTTATCTACATTTATATGACATAGTCTCAGTGGTATCTGTGACCTATAAAATATTAAATTTACTGATCTCTATTGACAAATATATCTGTGTCTCTGGATACAGTCAGATAGATATTTGCCTAATCATTAATTTCATAAATATAATCTAGGAGATAGAGATAGGGACACAGCCCCTGCTTTCAAGCTGTCAGAGAAGACAGAGAACATAGGGATGGCAGAATTGGTCAGTTAACCAGTATATATACTCCTTTCCATAGAGTAGTGTTGCCAGGAACAGCTGTCCAGGCAGGAATGTTTCACAATACTCTCTGCATCCAAGTTTAGCCACATAAAATGTTCTTGCCAGTACAATGTGAATGATGTAATGTGTGTCACTTTCAAGCTGACTAGGTTAAGAACTAGCTTTAATTTCTCCATTCTCTGTTTCTCCTGTGCGATGACTATGGAAAATGACCAAGACACACAATGGAAGGAGCACAGGTACCTCAATCCTCACTGGAAGGCTGCTCTCAAACTCCCGCACTCTTCAATGAACTGTTGTTTAAGCCATAAAGGAAACTTACATTTTAATAACCATTAAAATTTTTGTGTTCATATGTTATGGAAACTAACGTTTTCTTACTGAATATAAGAGGCAAATTCAATGGAATGTAGTATTACAGAAGTGTTAGATGCAACTGGGATACGAGAAGAGGAGAGTTGAGGAAGATTAAGGAAGACATATCAAGGGGAAAATGTAAGCAATACTTAAATGATCAATGGATACCAAGGTGAAGGGCACATAGAAGGACATGGGGGGAAGTGGTGGGGAGAAAGTGACTAAGAGAAGGTGAGCCTTTCAAGCAGAGGGAACAACACCTGCAAAGTCCTGGAGGTGATAATGAGTAGGGACTGAGTAGAGAATGGTACAGGGGTAGAGTAAGAGAAATTTGCAAGGCCTAAATCTTAAACTTGATCCAAAGGGCAAGAATAATGGATTATAATCAGATTTGGGTTTTTGAAAGATAATTTTGATTGCTGTGTGGGGCAGTCAGGGAACAAGACTGAAGGTGGGTGATCAATACAAAGGCAATATTCTAATCCAGGTAAGTGGGAACAGGGATCCAAACAAATGAAGAGACAATAGCAACAGAGAGAAGTGAAAGGATATTATGGTGAGTAGATAAGGAAAAAAATTAAATATAGAGCTAGAGCTGGCGATAGATGCTAGCATGGGAGCAGAAGGGGCAGAGAACTTAGAACATATGATACTCCCGCCAATCTTTGCTTTGCTCTTAGGTTGGAACATGGTTTTTATCTCTGTAGGTTTCATTTTACCTACGCCATATGGATGATAACAATTAATTTGCAGAGATTTTGTCAGGAGTAAATGAGAGCATACATATGGAAGTATTCTGTAACTCTACAGTGTTTTATAAAGGGAAGACTCCCACTTACATAAAGAATCTATGTAAGCCTTGTCCAGTTCTCTCAGCTCCAAGAATCTAAAGATTGAAGGATCATTAAGGACCTTGAAAGGTGAAGTTTTAGAGTTCTACATGGAGAAGGATCATGGGCTACTTGATCTGCATTAGATCAAGTAATGTGGGATGCTGTCTCTCCCACTGAGGCCACCATTTCCCTCAAAGTGTGATGTAAAGGCCTCAAGGTGGCTCAGTTTTCCTTAGCTAGATGTCATTTGGGGATATCCCATGCATGGATGTCTTTGAGGTCATCCTATCTTCTGGCACAGGCCCTGAGGCCTTGCGTTTGTAATTTCTCCAAACTATTCTTAGGTCTCAGACTTTTGGCTAATAGCATAAGAAGTTCTCCATGACAGAGACAGGTATTCCTAAGTTTCCTCATTTATTCCAAAGGCACTCAGACCTGTAGACAGTTAGACAATTCAGAATGAATCTTCCTTTACCAAACCGGCTTATATAACACCTTTTTGTGAGCATGGGGTGCAAACACATTAGGTCCTCTATAAACATTTGCTGTGTAGCTCCTACTATTATGTAACACATCTTAGCACGGTTTTTTTCCTTGACTCCTGATACCAGCTGGACCCACTGTACTATAGTTTACAGTTAAAGATCAAGACACTGAGTTCATTTTTAAAAACCAGAAATATCACTGCATTGAGTTAATAAAGTTTAGATATTTAAATCTGGCTCTTGAAGAAACACTTGCCATTTTTCTACACATCTGGACCTTGAGGATAATTTAAAGAACTTCTCTCTGGAACCAGACTGACAAAGCATTTTTTGGACCCAAAGAAACCTGATTCAAGCAATTATTCTTATGAGTACTTTTCAAGGCTTATGCAACTAACTTGGCAGGTAGCACATCACTGTTTATATTACAATGAAACTTTGATTGAAGTATTTAGGTCAAAGATAAAAAGGAGCAGTTCATACAGCATGGCAGCTGGTATTACAAACTCTTTGCATAAAATGACAATTTGCAACAAGTATAGATGTATCATTAGTGTTTTTGGAACCATAAACCTCTCATTTCATTGTGCCATTTAAAATGTTTGATGGAGTGTGTTGTGATATCTAATTTAGTTGTTCTTGAACGGCAGCATGGCTGATGTTTCCCATTTGTATTGCAGTTCGTCAAGTGTCTGCCATTATCCTGTGATAAGAAATGATTCCAGAAGGGAAAGGGAGGGCACAGGGTAAAATGTAGTGGAGACTGTCAAAGAGCAACAGGGACACCTTCAAGTTAGCTGGCACTGGAGTCCAATCTGGTCAGCCCTCTCAAAGGGTAGGTTTACCTGGTTCTTCTGCAGAACTCAGCTTTATAACATTCTGCACCCGATGGGCACTGCCCTGGGCTGGGGTTTTGTCTTCTCAGCAGGATTCCCATCTTTCTTCTAATAACAGAAACTCTTTTCCTTTGTGAAACTTCTTCTCCAGTACATGTGGACTTTGTGGGGTTGTCAATGATAGTTCCACACTTCTACCCCCAATTGTGACTATAGTAGGCATGTAGACCATGGTGGGCCATGTGGTGCACTCTTCCTCTTGAAATGGTGACTGGCTCAGGAACAAACATGTGACCAAAGCCAGACCAATCAGATTCTATTTCCAGATTATACCAAATTAGTCAAAGAGACAGCTTGTTCTTGGTTTTGGTTCACAAGTTGTGAACATGCAGGCCAAGGAATATGCAGCACTCATATTTCTCATCATGTATTAAGAACAGGCCTGAGTCAGGAGAGAACAAGGTGACTGTCCAGAGAAAAGCAGGGCCACACATGTACAGTGTGTCAGAGAGGACTCAGACCCCAACTCCCTGCAGCCAGGAGTGAAAGCCACAATTGGATGCCCCAGGAAAATAGGCTAATACATTCCACTTTCTCTATTTCTTCATGCACATGATTTGAGTTGGGGTTCTGTTATTTGAAATAAAAAGTTCTTACTAATACAGTTGTTTAAAAAGTGCAATTTAAATGAAGGGATCAATTAAACTTTTCCGTATCTCATTCTATCATGCTCTGTGTCTAGATACTACTCATTCTATATTAGTGATTCTAGAGTATGTGCAATGATTACTTGCAGCACTGTGTGTGTGTGTGTGTGTGTGTGTGTGTGTGTGTGAGTGAGTGAGAGAGAGAGAAGAGGGCTAAAGAGAGAGAGAGAGAGGAGGAGAGATAAATAAAAATCACTTTGGGGTAAACTCAGGGAAGAGGCTATTTTTCCCCCTAGGTATGGAAAGAGTCTGTGTTTAAATGTTAGAGATAGGATATTACCATCACTGCCATAACAGACCCAGTTGTATACCACAATTTCCTCTTGGACAAAGACACAAAGTGTTGTCTTTAAAGGTAAAGAAATGTCATGACAAAAAAATACATATCTTTTTGATTAAAGCCATCCTAGTGGGTATGACTGGTATCTCATTGTGATTTTGATTTGCCTTTCCCTGATGGCTAATGAGGCAGAACATCTTTTCAAGCTCTTGGTGGCCGTTTTTATATCTTCTTTGCTGAAATGTCTATTGGGAATATTAGTCCATTTTTAAACTCAATCCTATCACTCTGATAACAGTGGCAAGAGCACTTTGGTGAGCAGAACTCAGCCCAAAGTTTTGGAATGGCTTTATGTAGTGCTAGGAAATATATTATATATAACAAATGGAACCAAGAAAATGAACATGGAAGGGGATTGAAAAAAGAAAAGACAGATAGCGGAGGCAAGATGGCGGAGAAGTAAGGAGCTCTGTACTTGCACTCGCACACAGAAAAGATCTGAAGCCATTGGAAACCATACAAAACCTGAGAGACTGGGAGAAAAAAGGACGCAGAATCCACTGAGAAATCCTTCTAACGTGAGTGCGAACAGGGGAAGGTAAAATCGGGCCGGGATCAGAGCCTCCAGGGTGGGAGGCGATCCCCCTCTACCCTCTACGGGGAGTGAGAGGGGAAAAGGAGAGAGTCCGAGACAGAAAAATCTCCGCTCGGTGCATAGAAAGACCGTACTTGCCAAATATCTGCACACCAGGTCCCCTCGCGACAACTGGTCCTGGGGGAGGCTGAGCACACAAACTGCTTCTTTGTGCCGCTCCTGGAGGTTGGGTTTTAAAGCGGAGTGGGTGCGCCTGCCGCCATTGTAGCTCCAGGGCGGCTGGGACCCCTGAAAGAGACGCGCAGACACCGGGCGTCCGCGCTCCTGGCTGGCTGGAACTCGAGAGGGAAGGCAAAAAGCTAAAAACTGGAAATTTGCCTGTGAGTTCGTGTTTCGGGTGACGAGCCATAGAGAGACCGGTTTTCCTCACTCCAGCGTCGGCGCGCCTGCCGCCATTGTAGCTCCAGGGCGGCTGGGACCCCTGAAGGAGACGCGCAGACACCAGGCGTCTGCGCTCCTGGCTGGCTGGAACTCGAGAGGGAAGGCAAAAAGCTAAAAACTGGGAAATTTGCCTGTGAGTTCGTGTTTCGGGTGACGAGCCATAGAGAGACCCGGTTTTCCTCACTCCAGCGGGCTCAGGCTACGCGGACGCTGCAGGCAAGCCCCCGCGCATGCGCACCAGAGCCAACCAGAGAAGAAAGCAGCGATCCTGACTCCGCCCCCAGAGCTCAGCAGGGAGCCTGGAATAGCCCGAGGGGGTTGTCTGGGAAGCTGTGTCTAAGGCAACTTCAGCGGGGCGCGGGACTGGGATTTGGAGATTGGAACTGGCCTGGGTTGAAGAGTGCAACCAACTTCGGCTGTGTCCCCGGAACGGGGAGTTGACACGCCAAAAAAAAAAAAAAGCGAGCTGCAGCGCGGGGTTCAAGAAGGGACTGGAGCACCGTCACTCTCCTCCCCACAATCGCCAAGGCAGAACCCCCGCCTGAGGCATCGGATCACGCCACGCCCATCCCTGCCTGAGAGGTGCCCTCCTCCCTTTTTTTTTCTTTTTTTTTTTTTTCCTTTTTTTTCTTCTTTCTTTTTTTTTCCCTTTCTTTTCTCTTTTTTTTTCTTCTTTCTCTTTTCTCGCTTTTTTCCCCAAAACACTGACCTGATTAACTCTGGTCGCCAGCTTGCTTAAACAATCACAAGTCCATTCTGTAAATGTAAATTCTACACCTACCGACTTTTTCAGCTATTTCTCTCAGGAGTAAATAGACTGTATAGTTTCTCTGGATAATTCCAGCATCCTTCTCTCACCTATCCAACCACATTCCACCCTTTACCTCTTTGAAAAAAGTTTCTTATCCCTTCTGCCTGTTCATTCTATTTCCAAATCTGCCTTGTCTCACCCTGCCTTCTCTCTTTTTCTCTATGCTCTTCAACCAGCACTGCATAAACACGGCTATTCAACTGTAGCTGGGAAATCCAGGTATATGCTTTCAACCGTTCTTTGTCCATCGGTTTTCTTCTTTTTTCCTTTTCTTTTCCCCTTTTTGACCCTTTTATGTATTTTATGCTCCCTATTCGCCCTCCCTCCTCCGTCTTTTCTATTAACTTTTTCGTTTTCCCTCTCACTTTGCATGTTAGTTGAATCAGCCTGTGCGTTTGTGTGCTCCTGCTCCCTGTGTGTTTGTCTGTCTGTTTTCTTTTCCAGGGCTACCTCAAGAAACAAGCTAGAGTACACAAGGTGAAGAGTCCCAAATATCACTACGAATAGGAAAATAAAATAACTAAGGTCCCAACAAGAGTGACCGAGGGATACCATTCAAAAAACAATCTCTGAAAGGATAGGCCCTGGAAAGTCAAAGAGTTTCTTGGATATAGCAGTGCTCATAGAAACAGAGAGCATAACAGGTCTTTAAAACCAACAAGAGCCGGAAAGCTAACTAAAATGACGAAACGAAAGAGCTCTCCTCCAAAGAAACTCCAAGAAGAAATGACAGCTAATGAACTGCTCAAAACAGATATCAGCAGCATAAGTGAACAAGATTTTAGAATAATAATGGTGAAATTAATAGCAGGGCTTGAAAAAAACATAGGGGACATCAAAGAAACTATGGCTACAGACAGAATGGAAAATAAAAATAGGCATGAAGAATTAAAAAATGCGATAAATGAGATCCATAATAAATTAGAGGCCTCCAATGCACGGCTTGAAGAGGCAGAAAGGAGAATAAGTGATTTAGAAGACACCATTCTAGAAAAACAAGAAGCTGACAAAAAAAGAGACAAACTGATCCAGGAACAGGAAAGAAGAATTCGAGAGCTCAGCGACACAGTCAAACGCAACAATATCCATATCATAGGAATCCCAGAAGAGGAAGAGAGAGGGAAAGGTGCTGAAGGAGTCCTGGAACAAATCATAGCAGAGAACTTCCCCGACCTGGGGAAGGAAGTCAATGTGGAAATACAAGAGGCTCAGAGGACTCCCTTCAGACGTAACTTGAATCGATCTTCTGCACGACATATCATCGTAAAAATGGCAAAATACAAGGACAAAGAGAGAATTTTGAAAGCAGCTAGGGAGAAAAGGGCCCTCACATACAAAGGGAAACCCATCAGAGTGGTGACAGACCTATCTACTGAAATGTGGCAGGCCAGAAAGGAATGGCAAGAGATCTTCAATGCGATGAACAGTAAAAATATGCAGCCAAGAATCCTCTATCCAGCAAGCCTGTCATTCAAAATAGAAGGAGAGATAAAAACCTTTCCAAACAAACAGAAATTGAAAGAATTTGTCACCACGAAGCCAGCCCTACAAGAAATCCTGAGGGGGATGCTCTGAAGGAAAGGTTGCAAGGAACAAAGATTCCAGAGACACCACCACAAACATGAACCCTACAAAAGATACAAAGACTCTAAACCCACATATTTCAATAATAACACTGAATGTAAATGGGCTGAATGCTCCAATCAAAAGACATAGGGTAGCAGAATGGATTAGAAAACAAAATATCCATCTATATGCTGTCTACAAGAAACTCATTTTAGATGGGAAGATACCTTCAGATTAAAAGTAAGGGGATGGAGAAATATATATCATGCTACAGGAAATCAAAAGAAAGCCGGAGTAGCGATACTTATATCAGACAAACTGGACTTTAAATTAAAGACAATCACAAGAGATGAAGAAGGGCACTACATAATAATTACAGGGTCCATCCATCAGGAAGAACTAACAATCATATATGTCTACGCACCGAATATGGGAGCACCTAAATATCTAAAACAATTAATCACAAACAGAAACAAGCTTATAGATAAGAATGTGCTAATAGCAGGGGACTTTAATACTCTGCTTACAGCAATGGATAGGTCAACCAGACAGAAAATCAGTAAAGAAATAATGGACTTGAAAGATACATTGGACCAGATGGACCTGACGGATATATTTAGAACTTTACATCCTGAGGCCAGGGAATTTACTTTCTTCTCAAGTGCGCATGGTACATTCTCCAAGATAGATCACATACTGGGACATAAAGCAGCCCTCAATAAATATAAAAGAATAGAGATCATACCATGCACACTGTCAGATCACAATGCTTTCAAACTTGAAATCAATTACAGGAAGAAGTCTGGAAAACTTCCAAAAATATGGAGGTTAAAGAACACCCTTCTAAAGAATGAATGGGCCAATCAGGCAATTAGAGATGAAATTAAAAAATATATGGAAACAAATGAAAATGAAAACACAACAATTCAAAATCTATGGGATGCGGCAAAGGCAGTCCTAAGAGGAAAGTACATTCCTCTCCAGGCCTATTTCAAGAGATTAGAAAAAGCACAAGTCCAAAATCTAACAGCTCACCTAAAGGAACTAGAGGCAGAGCAACAAGAACGCCCTAAACCCAGTAGAAGAAGAGAAATATAAAAATTAGAGCAGAAATAAACAACATAGAGACCAAAGAAACAATTGAACAGATCAATGAAACCAAGAGTTGGTTTTTTGAAAAGGTAAACAAAATTGACAAACCTCTAGCCAGACTTATCCAAAAGAAAAGAGAGAGCACCCAAATAGACAAAATTATGAATGAAAATGGACTTATTACAACCAACTCCTCAGAAATACAAGCAATTATCAGGGAATACTATGAAAAATTATATGCCAACAAATTGGACAACTTAGAAGAAATGGACAAATTCCTAAACACACACTCACTACCAAAATTCACACGGGAAGAAATAGAAAACCTGAACAGACCCATAATGAGTGAAGAAATTGAATCAGTGATCAAAAATCTCCCAACAAATAAGAGCCCTGGACCTGATGGCTTCCCTGGGGAATTCTACCAGACATTTAAAACAGAATTAATCCCAATTCTTCTCAAGCTATTCCAAAAAATAGAAAGCGAAGGAAAACTCCCGGACTCATTTTATGAAGCCAGCATCACACTGATTCCCAAGCCAGACAGAGATCCAGCAAAAAAAGAGAACTACAGGCCAATATCCTTGATGAATACGGATGCAAAAATCCTTCAACAAGATCCTTGCAAATCGAATCCAGCAGCATATCAAAAGAATCATCCACCAAGATCAAGTGGGATTCATTCCTGGGTTACAGGGCTGGATCAACATTCGCAAATCAATCAATGTGATACATCATATCAATAAAAGAAAAGATAAAAACCATATGATCCTGTCAATAGATGCAGAAAAAGCATTTGACAAAATACAGCATCCCTTCTTAATAAAGACTCTCGAGAAAGTTGGGATAGAAGGAACCTACTTAAACATCATCAAAGCCATCTATGAGAAGCCTTCAGCTAACATCATCCTCAACGGGGAAAACTCAGAGCTTTCCCCCTGAGATCAGGAACACGACAGGGATGCCCACTCTCACCACTGCTGTTTAACATAGTGCTGGAAGTCCTAGCATCAGCCATCAGACACCAAAAGGAAATCAAAGGCATCAGAATTGGCAAAGAGGAAGTCAAACTTTCACTCTTCGTAGATGACATGATACTCTACATAGAAAACCCGACAGACTCCACCAGAAGCCTACTAGAACTGATCCAAGAATTCAGCCAAGTTGCAGGGTACAAAATCAACGTACAGAAATCGTTGCATTTTTATACACCAACAATGAAGCAACAGAAAGAGAAATCAAGAAACTGATCCCATTCACAATTGCACAAAAAAACCATAAAATACCTCGGAATAAACCTAACCAAGGATACAAGAGATCTGTATGATGAAAACTATAGAAAACTTATAAAGGAAATTGAAGAAGACACAAAGAAGTGGAAAAACATTCCATGCTCATGGATAGGAAGAATAAATATAGTTAAGATGTCATTACTACCTAAGGCACTTTACACATTCAATGCAATTCCAATCAAAATTGCACCAGCATACTTCTCAAAACTAGAACAAACTATCCAAAAATTTGTATGGAACCACAAAAGACCCGAATAGCCAAAGTAATACTGAAAAATAAAACCATAACGGGAGGTATCACCATCCCAGACTTTAGCCTCTACTACAAAGCTGTCATCATCAAGACAGTATGCTATTGGCACAAGAACAGACCTATAGACCAATGGAACAGAATCGAGAACTCAGAAGTGGACCCAAAAGTATACAGCCAACTCATCTTTGACAAAGCAGGAAAGAATATCCGATGGAAAAAAGACAGCCTTTTTAACAGATGGTGTTGGGAGAATTGGACAGCAACATGCAGAAGAATGAAACTAGATCATTTTCTCACACTATGCACAAAAATAAACTCAAAATGGATCAAGGACCTGAACGTGAGACAGGAAACTATCAACACCCTAGAGGAGAAAGCAGGAAACAACCTCCTTGGCCTCCACCGCAGCAACTTCTTACTTGACACATCCCCAAAAGCAAGGGAATCAAGAGCCAAAATAAACTGTTGGGACCTCCTCAAGATTAAAAGCTTCTGCACAGCCAAGGAAACAACCCAGAAAATTAATAGGCAACCAACGGAATGGGAAAAGATAGTTGCAAATGACATATCAGATAAAGGGCTGATATCCAGAATCTACAAGGAACTCACCAAACTACACGCCCGAAAAACAAACAACCCAGTGAAGAAATGGGCAGAAGATACGAACAGACACTTCTCCAAAGAGGACATCCAGATGGCCAACAGACACATGAAACGATGCTCAGCATCCTTCCTCATCAGGGAAACAAATCAAAACCACACTGTGATACCACCTCACGCCAGTCAGAGTGGCTAAAATGAACCAATCAGAGAACTCTAGATGCTGGCGAGGATGTGGAGAAACGGGCACCCTACTACACTGTTGGTGGGAATTTCAACTGGTGCAGCCCCTCTGGAAAACAGTGTGGAGGTTCCTCAGGAAACTAACAATAGAACTCCCCTAGGACCCAGCAATAGCACTGCTAGAATTTACCCAAGGGATACAGAAATGCTGATGCATAGGAGCACATGGACCCCAATGTTCATAGCAGCACTCTCCACAATAGCTAAAACCTGGAAAGAGCCTAAGTGTCCATCAGCAGATGAATGGATCAAGAAGATGTGGTTTATCTATACCATGGAATACTACATGGCAATGAGAAACAATGAAATCTGGCCATGTGTAGCAACATCGATGGACCTTGAGGGTGTTATGCTGAGCGAAATAAGTCAGGCAGAGAAAGACAAATATCATATGTGTGCACGTATAGGAGGATTAGGAGGAGCTTAACAGAGGACCAAGAGGGAGAAGAAAGGCAGAAATGGTGGGGGAAAGGGGGAGAGGCAAACCATGAGAGACTCTTGAATGCTGACAAAAACTGAGGACTGGTGGATGTGGGGGGGAGGAGGGGTGGGTATGGAGGAGGGCACTTGTGGGGATGAGCACTGGGTGTTATGTGGAAACTAATTTGACAATAAACTATTTGCAAAAAATTAAAAAAAAGAAAAAGAAAAAGAAAAAAGAAAAGACAAGCATTATATCCCCCTCCTAGGGCAAGAAGTATGGTTGATGGCTGTAAGGGGATGAATGTTAATATGTCTTTTCAATCTTCAGGATTCAGTTTACAAGTCACCGCCTCAAAGAAGCCTTCCTTGATTGCTCTTAGAGAGATCCTATGAATTATGTTTTATACAAGGTTTGCTTTTTTTTGTTTTCCTCATATGTCCTTTTATGACTTACAATTATTAGATTTTTCTGCTTCATTTGTTCCTCCTTTTAAGTCTATCTTCCAGCAAGTTGAAGGCAAAGTTCATGTTTGTCTCACTACTGCTGTGTTCATAGCAGCTACGTCAATACTTGGCATAGCACCTTTGCTCAATAAAGATTTCTTGGATGGAAAAAAACTCAGGTTAGAAGAAAAAGCAGTTATGTTAGTTCATGGTCCTCAAATATTGGAAACAACTTTATGAAATAGTCTCTACTAAAATCTTAACTGTCAAACAAAAATCACTTCTGCCTTCCTGTCTATAACATTTACTTAGTAGAATCAACATCTGTAACAGGCTTTCAATATTCAGTTTTGAAAATTATGATGTATACTGAACACTCTTTATGCAGAGGACATTTTGGTTTAAAATAGGTTCCTCTTGGAATCCATTGTCCATGGACCAAGAAATGTTATTAATAAGGCAATATTATCTATATTTTAATCCTATGATACTGTCTACCTGTGATGGAATTTGAAGACCCTCAAAGGGCTCCATCCTTTTTTCTTCATTCTGTGTGTTCTCCTTGGAAGGAGTAAGCCTTCCATAAGCACACACTGTCAATTCTACTCTGTTAACCAAAGCTCTCTTTTCATGTCATTTCCTATATCAGCCATGCTGTGCAGGATAAATGTTTGAACAATATTCAGAAGTAGGAGATGAAATCCCAGACTAGGATATGAGTATTTTTAAAAATTGTGAGTGATTCTTAATGCTTGTTCATAGATTTACCACATTGTAGAATGCTAGCACAATGGAAAGGACTTTCTCTCCTTTCTCTACAACTGTCTCTGCTGAGCATGTAAGTAAAGATCCCTGGAGGTGGCTGATGGCATATCAAGGAAGAAGGAGACATCTTGGTTGATCCTCAGGTGATTGGATCCCTATTCTGAGACAGGGAGAAGTAGTATTTAAGGTGAGATTGAGAGCAATTCTCTCTGGGTTTGAATCCTGACTGCCAGTATAAGCTAAGTAAATTTGGGCAGGTTTCTCTGTCTCCATTTCTTTCTTTTTAAAATGAAGATAGTAATAGAGTTCATAGAACTTCATAGAACTGATAAAAGAACTCACTGATTTCACATACATAAAGCACTTATAACTGTGCTAGAGATCAGTATTTATAATGCTGTGCTTTCTTCTTCTCCTCCTTTATCTTCATTAATATCATCATTATTGTAATTGAGAGTGCAGGGACAGGAATTTAGGGGAAGAGAGGTAAGCTGTTGAAAGGTTCCATTTGGGGATTGTTCACTTTAGAGTATTTGTGGGACTTCCATGCCTAGTTAGGGACAACTAGAAGGTCAATGGGAAAAGTGGTCTGGATCTCCAAGACCTAGAATACTAATGTGGTTTAGGAACCACTAGTGTACAGATGAATGTGGGGGCTGGGTAGGAGCATGGGTGGGGGCGCAGGTGGAGTGAGCAGAGACAGGAATTATGGGAAATGCCTTGAAAGGGAATATAAAAAGAAATCAGTAAACAAATGTTAGCAGTCTTGAAACTAGGAAGATGCTAGGGATAAGGCTAGCATTACAATAAATGACCTAGGAAGTTGAAATTATGTAAGGGACTAAGGGGCCTAGTGAACTGAATAATTAGAATGTCACTGGTAACATTCACTAGGGCACAGACATCCCTGAATTTAGGGTGCAGGTCACAAACTGGTGCAAAATTATGTAGTATCCTCTAGTAGGGAAAAATGTCAATAGTTGATGTCAAGAATTCTAGGAACTGTGTCTTGCTTTGATATTTGTTTCTCTTCAAGCTGTTAATGCAAGAAGCCTATGTCTAAGGAAGAATAGTTCGCAGAACAGGGAAGAAGGTAAAAGCTTGGTAGTTGTGTGGCAAACACTGAATTCCAATGGGTGACCTTTATGGTAGAGCCAAATTGGAACATGAACCCAAATATCTGGCCCAGATCTTGGACTTACATGTCTGATCATCATCATAATGAAGAAGTTAAAAAGGTGGTGGGAAGAGTGTTTTCACAGAATGGAGACAGGAATTGAAGAGGGACATGGGCGTCATTGCATTCCTGACAAGGTGCAGGTATGCTTTTGCTAGAATTTGAAGCGTATGCCTCCAGATTCATTTGCTGAAGCCCTAACCTCAACAAGATGGTATTTAAAGATGGGGCCTAAACATGGTATTTGCGGCACCTGGGTTGCTCAGTCAGTTAAGCAGGCGACTTCGGCTCAGGTCATGATCTCACAACTCAATGTCTTGTGAGTTCGAGCCCCACAATGGGCTCTGTGCTGACAGCTTAGAGCCTGCTTCCAATTCTGTGTCTCCCTCTCTCTCTCTCTCTCTCTCTCTCTCTCTGCTCCTCCCCTGCTCATGCTCTCTCTTTCTCTAAAATAAACATTTTAAACAAGAGAGATGGGGCCTTTGCAAGATAATTATAGTTAGAGGAGGTCAGGAAGGTAAGGTCTTCATGATGGCATTAATGTCTTTACAGGAAGAGAGTGAACTTTCTCTGTCTCTGCAATGTGAAGACATAAGAAAAAGAGACAGCTGTCTGCAAGACAGGAAGCATGCCCTCACCAGGGACTGAATCGGCTGACACCTTGATTTTAGACCTTCCAGCCTCCAGTGTGGTGAGAAATAAATGTCTGTTGTTTAAGCCACTCAGTCGATGATAGTTTGCTCTCTAGCAGTCCAAGCTGACTAAGACACTTTTTTACTAGTAAAATATGACTCAATGAACACCCTACATGAACAGCTCCTCCTCTGTTGGGAGGGCTCAACATTCCCTCATGATTTCACTATATGGGTAGTGCAGGAAATGTGAAATGAGACACCATCTCTGCTCCTCCTTCTCTGGGCAGTTTGATTAAGCTGAGGTTGGGAATTACCAGGGTATATATGCCAGAGGGTGTGATTTCCATATCTGTCTTATAGTCCACAAAAACAATACTTTCTTGATCTTTTTTAAAGTTCATAATGACAGAACACTTGAAAGTTATTATATGCTTCATAGAACACCATGAAATATTGATACATTTAATTCTTGGAACAATTTCAGGCAGAAAATATGGCTCTATTGTATGTCACAATATAAAATCATAACCACACACACACATTCATAAAAAACATGCTGTTGAATTAGAGTGATTGGCTGTTTGCATTAACTTTTGCTTGCTACTTATTCATTTGATTTGTTATCAGCTACCACTCACCAGCAGATGAGCAGTAGCAGGTGCAGAAAGGCTGAAAAATTCTGGCAAAGAAAAGCTTAAAATTGAGAAAATTTTATCCATTAAGTTATATTTTCTGGAAATTGCAAAATCCCAGCAATTATTCCAATTTAGTGATGGAACATATCTGTTTTGCAGAGACTGAGAATCTCTAAATTTTTCTTAAAATTTCACATTACAAACTGGATACTGCAAGGATCATGACTCGTCTATTAACAGATACCACATTGGCAGTCGTATAAGAACAGCTAAGGGAAACCATTTAGCTGTTTGTACTCCTCATTTCCTATTATGAAATGGAAATGGACTTTTCAGCTCTTTTGCTTTTTCTCATATGTAGCTTCCAAAATTTTTGTGCCACATAAAAAAGAACATGCATCAGGGGAAGAGGGAAGAGTGAAGCAATGTAAACAGAGCATCTTTTCCCTCTACTTAGTTCTGAGAGCTTCTTGCTCCTCTGGTCTCCTGAATTGTTCACTGGCTAAATTTTTTGGAATCTCCATGAGAATATAAGCAAGGCCTCTGTGCTACTGATTGCTCTACCCTCAGCATTGACATTGAGGCCTGGCACTTAGTATGTGCTTAATAAACATAAGTCAATTGAATCTGAAATTCTGTAGAAGCACTGTATTTGAAATGGAATGATTCTTTAGTATGCCTAGATTTGATCTTGGCTTACTACCTTAGCTAAAACTTAATGTCTCAAAATATATTCATACATATGTTAAATTGAGGCAACATTAATTACTGTATAGCATTATAATAAGAATTATGAGTACTCTAAGAGCATTAATATAGTACTTTGCACAGAGGGGTTAATTAACAAATGGCAGCTATTGCTTTTTAGGCTGAAATTAAGATTTCATGCAGTTGTATATACTTTACCAAATGAATGATAGTAAAGCAGCAAAAATTACTTTATTATAAATGCAGTTTTGACAATATAGCATTTCACATTTTCAAACTATAAATTTTAATTGCAACAATATTTCCATATAGTGGGAAACTATTTCTTATATTTAACCCTCCATAGTTAAGAGTTAAAGACAAAGAACTTTTCAAAGACACTTTAAAATTTTTGGGTTACAGAAAGAATAAAAGTTCAGTAAGTACACTATTTTAACGGAAACATTCTTTTGCCTTTCTGTATTAAAGCCATTTTCATTAATATCACCAGATACTCTATGATTACCATTCAAAGAAAACAGATGGGCCTTGGGTTTGATAGGCAATTTTCTAAGTTGATCTACCTATAAAGAGAACTACTATGAACCACTTCTACAGTAGAACAGTAGATTTACCATTTATATATCATATGAAATAATAAAAAAGCATATAAGAATAAAAATAAGGTCATGCCATTAGGCAGAATAAAGGAATAGAAACCACTGGGGCTTTCTGAGCTAAATCACATAATTTGGGTGGGCCATCTCTACTTAAAATAGCAGCAGCACTCTCCCTTACTATTAGAGGGGTTTTTTTCTGTTTGCCATGGTGTACTAGATGGCTAAAGGCCAACTGTGCCCTTATTCTCATATACACAGTCCTGGCTTGAACAGAATTAGTTGGCAAGTATATTATCTATTTGCTTAGCAGAGATGATATTAAATGTCGATTCTAGTCTGGAATTAGAAACAGCAAATATTAATCATGAAGATGAGACTGTGAATCTAATTTTGGAGAACCAGTTTCAGGAGGTGACCCAGTATATATAATCTGGGTTGAGGACATCTGTCACATGCAGCTTTTCCAATCTAGACTTTGCAGATTCCAAATTTCTAGCATTACATATGATCTTATAACTTCTGGTTGTTCCTGTTTAAAATGTATATAATTTATTTCTCCTTGAAACCAATGTTTATTGAGCACCTTCATCACACCAAGTGCTGCTGATACAGGAATATACAATAATATTAGGACGATTAGCATATTATCTCATGAATGCCCTAGTGTAAATCTGTTTATCAGAAAAATATCCTCAGCCAAGGGTGGAGAGCTACAGGTGGGTCAGGGAAAAACCGTTAAGCATTTAGAAGCTGGAGTTAACTGGTATAGTTTAATGAAAGCTTTTAGTTGCAGGTAACATAAAACAATCTGATGTATATAAGATACTGTCTTTTCAAAGAACTAGCTTTTGATTTTGTTAATTTTCTCTACTTTGCTTTTATTTTCAATGTCACTGATTTTTACTCTAATTTTTATTATTTCTTTTCTTCTGATAAGCAAGGAATACTTATTCTTCTTTCTCAATGCCTTAAGTGGAAGCTTAGGTTATTGATTATAGAACTTTTCTTCTATTATTTTATGTTGTAAATTTCTCTTTAAGCACTGCTTTGCTGAACTCTATAATTTGGCAGTTGTATTTTCATCTTCATCTAGTTCAAAATATTTTCACACTTTTCTTGATACTTTTTCCTTGACGCATGTGTAAGTTAGAGGTTTGTTGTTTGATTTTTATGACACTTTGGACTTCCCCAGTTCAGCTTCTATTCTTGATTTCTAGTTTATGTCCATTGTTGTCTGAGAACATACTTTGTATGATTTGTGTAAATTTATTCAGTTGCCTTTTATAGTACAGATTGTGGCTTTTCTTGACGAAAGTTCTATGTGAGTTTGGATAGAATGTGTATTGGGCTGTTGTTGAATGGAGTATTCCATAAATGTCAATTAGATCAAGTTGATTGATAGTGCTATTCAGGTCATCTATATCCTCACTGATTTTCTTCCTCCTTGACCTATCAATTTCTGACAGAAGCATATTGAAGTGACCACTATGAGAACGGATTTCTCTATTTGTCCTTTCAGTTCTATCAGTTTTTGCTTCATGTATTTTGACACTCTGGTTACATGCATACACAGTGAGAATTGTTATGTTTGCTTGGAGAACTGACTGCCTTACCATTAGAGAATGCCCCTCTTTGTCCCTGATAATCTTTGTTGCAAAATCTGCTTTGCTTAAAATTAATATGGCTATTCCAGCTTTTTAAAAATAGTAAAAATTTATTTACCATAGCGTATTCCTTAACTTTTATTTAAGTCTTTACAGTGTAAGTGGATTTCTTATAGACAACATAGTTGGGTCTTATTTTTTTTTTAATTTTTTCATGTTTTATTTATTTCTGGGAGAGAGGGAGAGAGAGAGAGAGGCAGCATGAGCAGGGGAGGGTCAGAGAGAGAGGGAGACACAGAATCAGAATCAGGCTCCAGGCTCTGAGCTGGCTGTCAGCACAGAGCCTGTGGCCAGGCTCAAACCCAGGAAGTGTGTGATCTTGACCTGACCCAAAGTTGGGCACTTAGCCAACTGAGCCACCCAGGCGCCCCTTGTTTTGTTTTCTTAATACACTCTAACAATCTCTGTCTTTTTTTTTTATTATTATTTCTAGGAGAGAGAGAGAGACAGCGTGAGCAGGGGAGGGTCAGAGAGAGAGGGAGTCACAGACTCTGAAACAGGCTCCAGGCTCTGAGCTGGCAGTCAGCACAGAGCCCGACGCGGGGCTCGAACTCACGAACTGCAAGATCATGACCTAAGTGAAAGTCGGACGCTTAACCAACTAAGCCACCCAGGCGCCCCTAACAATCTTTGTCTTTTAAATGGTATATTAAAACCACATTTAAAATGATTATTAATATAATTTCTACAATGTATGTAATTATTCTGTATTCACTATATTTGTTCTTTGATCATTTCTCTCCTGTTTTTCTGTGTTCCCTGTTTTTAACTGAGCATTTTATATGATTCTGGTTTATTAATCATTTAGAAGATCAACTATATTTTTTAAAAGGCATTTTTGTGGTGGCCTGGAGTTTACAGTGTACATTCTATAAATTTTTTCTTTTGGTTAATTACATATAACAAAATTTACCATTTTAATCATTTTTAGGTGTAAAGTTCAGTGACATCACATATATTTACAATGCTTAATAGCCATCATCACCAACTATCTCCAGAACTTTTTCATGTTCCCAAACCAAAGTTCTGTGTTGGTTAAAATATATATATTTTAAACTAATCTAACTTCACCTTCAAATAACCCTAAAATACTTTTTTTTTTTTTGCAGTTTAGGTGCCTTAAAACATGGTATTTCCAAATATACCCTCCTGTCCTGATTGACATTTCTGTTATTCATTTCACTGAACTAAAGGGTATAATCACCAAGACATTGTTACTATTCTTTCTTTAAACAGTTCCCTTTTATTTAAAAAAAATTTTTTTTTAATGTTTATTTTTCAGAGAGAGAGAGAGAGATAGAGCATGAGTGGGGAGGGGCAGAGAGGGAGGAAGACAAAGAATCTGAAACAGGTTCCAGGCTCTGAGCTGTCAGCACAGAGCCCAACATGGGGCTCAAACCCATTAACCATGAGATCATGATCTGACCAACTGAGCCACTCAGGTGTGCCTCAACAGTTTTCTTTTAGATAAGAGTAAGAAATATTTAAAATTTTGTTTTAGCTTTCTTTATTCCTTCTTTAACTTCTTCCTTTATATAGATCCAAGTGTTTGATACCTTATTTTCTTTTTATCTGAATAATTTCCTAGAATATTTCTTTCATGTACTGGTAGTAAATTCTCTCATTTTTTGTTTGCTAAGAAAGTCTCTATCTCTTTTATTTTTTAAGGATTAATATTGTTGGATTAGAGACTTGAAGTTGTTGGGGTGAGGGTTTTTTTACCTTTAATATTTCACTCCACACTCCTGCATGATTTCTACAAGGAGTATGCTTTAATTCTTATCCTTATCCTTCAACAGGTAAAGTGGTTTGTTCCCCTGGCTTCTTTCAGAATTTTCTCTTTGCTGTTTTCTGCAGTTTGAATATGATATGCCTACATGTGTTTTTCGGCATTTATCTTACTCCTTTTTTTTAATATTTAAAAATATGGAACACTTCACAAATTTGCGTGTCATCCCTGTGCAGGGGCCATGCTAATCTTCTCTATATCGTTCCAATTTTAGTATATGTGCTGCCAAAGCGAGCACAGCATTTATCTTATTTAGTGTTTCATCAAGTTTTTTAAAAATTTTTTTATGTTTTATTTATTTCTAGGAGAGAGAGAGAGAGAGACAGCGTGAGCTGGGGAGGGCCAGAGAGAGAGGGAGTCACAGACTGAAAGAGGCTCCAGGCTCTGACCTGGCAGTCAGCACAGAGCCCAATGCGGGGCTCAAACCCACGAACCGTGAGATCATGACCTAAGCGAAAGTCGGACGATTAACCAACTAAGCCACCCAGGCGCCCCGTTGTTTTATCAACTTTTGAGATATGTTTTGTTGTTTGTTAATTTTGGACAGTTCTCAGCCATTACATTCAAATATTTCTTCTACTCCCTCTCTCTTCTTCTTGTGACATTCCAGTTACATGTTTATTATACCTTTTGAAACTGCCCAGAGTTCTTGGATGCTCTGTTCTTTTTTTGTTGTTCTTCTTTTTTGCTGTAGTTGTTATTTGTTGTTGTTGTTGTTGTTACTTTTTCTCTTCTTTCTTGTTCCTCAAATGGGTCAAGTCTACTAATGAGCCCATTGAAGACTTACTTCATATCTGAGTCTATTTTTATTTCTAGCGCTTTCTATTGTTCTCTCAGAGTTGTGATCTATGTGACTTAACTTCTTGCACAATTTCTACTATTCCCACTAGGGCCCATATTATATTAATCACAGTTACATTAAATATCCCCTCTACTACTTCCTACATTTATGTCATAACTGAGCCTATTTCTAACAACTGCTTTATTTCTCCAGACTCCTTTATGCTGCCTTTGACATGCCTTGTAATTTTTTCTTGAAAGCAAGAATTTGTTGTATCATATAATGGCATTTGAAGAAAGGAAGACTTTATTATAATGATTTATGGTAATACATCTGAGACTGTGTTGAATGTTTGTTGTAGCTTTAGGTGGCAAGCTTCACATTCTTCTAGCATTCTTGCTTTTGTCTCCCATCCAGATGCTTGGTTTCCCCAAGGATACTTCCTTACATAGTGTCTGATCCCACAGCTCTTTCTGCTATAATTCACTGTTGTTATACGGGGGCCCTGTTGGTGTAGTGCTGAGACTAGGGAAAGGGAGACTTATAATTCGATTAAATCTCAGTGTTCAGTGGGCCTCAATCTCGGGGTTGTGACCTTCATGAGTTTTTCTTCAGTGGCTGTTTCTTCAGTGGTATCATTTCCCCCCCACCCCCCGGCTCCTATTCCTTTCTCTGATTTTAGAATCCTCAGTCTATTTCCTGGAAGCTCTCACTCCCCCTGAGTGTCTTTTATCCCCTGAGGTAAGACAGAAAGGCTTGAAGAACCAGAACTAGAGGAATGACATTCTATTACTCAGATAAGTCTCTGACAAAGTCTTGTTCCTATAAGGGGAGATCTCTGTTATGGTGGAGGCTCTGGGTGAATTTTACAATGACTAACTATTCTTCCTCTGCCCCTGCCAGAGCCTTGAGTGGGTCTTTCTGGGATCTGCATCATGAGCATCTGGTGGAGCTCCTGGAGATAATGCCCCTGGAAATGTGTGTATCCCAAAGTCTGTGGCCCTCAAGATTTTCAAGAAAGTAAGTGATTATCAGTTTCCCCATCTTTTTTGTTGTAACAATGAGAACATATCTCATAAGCTCCTAACATGTCATTGCTGATACCAGAGTCTCTATCTCAAAAAATGAAGACATACTTATTTAGTCTATAACAAATTCATGGGATGGACAGAGGCAGAGCTGGCTTTAGAAATCACCAGGACTAAAGCCTCGAATGTTGCCGAGTCTGATTCTCTACCTCTTAATTTCTAATATGGTATCACTCTTTATTATTGCTGATTGATGATATGTTTTCTTCATGGCTGCAGGCAACTCTGCACTCGTATCCTAATGGCTGTTACCACACAAGCCAAAAATCTTTCTCTTTAGCTTCAAATTAAATTAAAAAATGTCTGTAGAAGGATTGTAATGCTCACTTGTTCACGTGCCCATAGCTTGGACCCATTGGGGTAGCTGTGGAGGGGAGGGGTTATGACTGGTTTGGTCTGAACTAGAAGCACACGCTCAGGATCACAGAGATGGAACCATTACCAGAAAAGATAGACGATTCCTCCTATGCTTAAAGACAAATCATTTTAGAAAGGGGAGTATAAGAAGGAAAAGGAAGACAAATAATCCATGCAAAGGAAAGGGAAGTAGGGAACATCTCACTGAATGCAAAATTTACCCACTTCATAATTTTATCTACTTAGAAATCCTTTTCAATCCTTTTGGATGCATATGAGAAGGTATGATGTCAAACCTTGAGTCATAGTTCTTGATGAAGCAGATAACTGAGTCTATTAATCTGACAATACATTTAAACTGAGTTATTGTGTCAAGGGACTTCCATTATCCATTTCATCTAGTTGTAAATTGTCAGAGTAAATCTCATGATGGGGGAAGATCAAAGACGCTTTCTTCTATTTGCCATTTTTATATTCCATGAATTCTTACATTTGACATGGTTTAATTCACAGCTCAGGACAAAAGTACAAGGTGGTGATTTCTGCTGTAAGCTTTTCTGTTCCCAATTCCCCCCAAATAAAAGTAAAAAGCCCCTAAAATTGCAGTTCTTGGCATCTCAATTTGAATAAGATTTCTATATTTTGATTAATTAATGTTTTCTTCTTCAAGTTTAAGCTGAGATGGCCTGATCTCCATAAAAACTTTTAAAAATGAGCCAAAATT
Organism: Proteles cristata cristata; assembly: GCA_017311185.1. Classification (NCBI taxonomy): domain Eukaryota; kingdom Metazoa; phylum Chordata; class Mammalia; order Carnivora; family Hyaenidae; genus Proteles; species Proteles cristata. The sequence goes on along the minus strand of JAESUZ010003687.1, from coordinate 2,091,045 downwards.
TCCATAAAACTTTCTGTAAAAATGATTAGAAAGGGTGTAAGATCTCTTTCTATTAAATCCACTTGAACCCATTTTTAAAAAATGGAAATTTAAAGCTTCACATTTAAAAAATCAGGAAAACTCAATCTAGAGGTTTAAATGCCACTAGTACATGCTTTATTCTTTGTAATTGGCTTCATTCTTAGCCCATTTTCTTATGAACTGGTGTCCAGTGAAAAAGGAGGATAGAATCAATATTTGTAGACTGTCATTTAAAGGAAGAGGGAGTTTCCCAAAACACACTCAAGGTGTTTTTTTGTTTTTTTTTTGTTTTTTACCAAAAGAGTAGTAATAGCGTTAACAACAATAGACATTTACAGAGTTTTAGTATGTGCCTAGCACTCTTTTGGGCTTTTTAAGCTAATTTAATCCTCATAATAACCTCATGAGAAGATTGAGAGTTTGAGTAATTTGCTCAAGGTTGCATGGATAATAAATAGTAGAACCAATATTTGAACCTAGGCAGATCGGCTCCAGAATTACTGCCATTAGCACTGCTCAATGCTGCTGCTTCACACACATGGGGAAACAGAACCTAAAGGGTCACCCTAGAAGGCAGGTTGTAAGAAGAGACAATGGTCAGTATCATTTCTTGGGAAAGACATTTCTTCATTTTCTCTTCCGTTGACTGTGAATTGTATCCTGATCCCAGTCTGCCTGGCCCATTGGGACAACAAACACATCTGGGATCAAAGGCTAAACGTCTTGACTTTCAGTTTATGCTCACCATTTTAGCCCTTTATCTCTAGTCTCGGCTTCACTAGATGAATTTCTAAAATAAAAATTAAGTTTGAGGTCAACCTTTGTTAATACATGTATGTCTGTGTTCATCTTATTCTATTTCTCCCTTGAAAGAAAACACATCTATTTTACAAATATGTAGAAGTCAGCCTGTTCCTTCACTCCCATTAACTCCATTTTGTTTCTACTCAAATTCCACAGGAAACCCCACTGAGTTGGACATCTGGAAATCAGTTTCACCCTTCATGGCTATGCAAACCACCTACAGTGCCCTTTGACAGCAGATGAGTTTTGAGAGAATCCCAAAGAGAATTTGCACTGGCAAGGCAAAACAACTTGTTTCAACCTTTGAGAGATAACTTGTGGAGTTTATGGGAAAAATAGCTTACAAGAATTTAAAGCCTGGTGAATCAAGGAAAGGAGAGAAAACATTTGGAATTCTGAATTAGGAATTTTGGTTAGCAACTGTGAATAACATAGTTTGAAAGAAAGAAATCGTGTTGAATGCGGTCAAAAATATTTTATATATACATGCTTCAGTGTGATTATTTATTTATTTAAAAAGTTGATCTCTTACTGGGTTTAACCAGATATTTTTCTTCCTAATATGGTTTATTCTGTGTAGCAAACCTGATGGTATAGAAAACCTGAAGGCTTAAAATCATGTTTTATTTCTCATCAGTCTAAAGGTTCTAGGCTGGTTGGGCCAGTGATGGCTCTGCTCCATATGTTTTTCATCCTCTTGGACTTGGGCATGTCCTTCTCAGGGCAATGGTAGAGGTAGCAGAGAGCATGAATTCAACTGTTTAAGTGCTTTTCAAGCCTCTGTGGGTATTATGTCTGCCCATCTTCCACTGGCCAAAGCAAGTCATACACAAAGCCTAGAGTCAAGGCATGAGAAGTATATGTAATTCAAAATTATGCAACACAGGGATTGGATACAAGGAGTGATAAAGAATTGGGCCTTCAGTGCAATCTACCACACCCTATCACCCAACCTTTGTTGATTAGATCTAGGGTGGGAGCTGACAAAAGATCAGTACCAAAAAAAAATCCCTTAAGTTGATCAGGTGCCCACCCTTGGCTGAAGTGAGCCAATTAGATACTGGTAACAGCAAACACCTGTACCATTCTTACTATATACCATGGACAGTTCTAACTACTTTATGTATATTATTCAAATCTCATGGCATTCTAGAAGTACAATTATTATCCCCATTTTAATCATGAGGAAACTAAATCACAGTGAAACAAAGCAACTCAACAGTTGGTAAATATAAGGGCTAGGATTCAAACCCGAGTTGTCTGGCTTTGAAGCTCATGCCCTTAACTACTAGATTTTTCTCTCTGGGAAAAGCAGCAGAAGGAATACGCGAATTAATAGTGGAGCAGAAGTTATAACAATGGCATGGTAAAGCATATCCATGTAAAGAAGGAAACTAAGAAAGCATGTTTAAGAAAAAATAAGAAAGCATGTAGAGACTAAAGAAGTTAGTAGGGAGAGACAGGGTGAGAATATAACAGATGAAAAAAAAAAGTGAAGACCCTAAGAGCTGCAATAAGAAACAAGGGAAGACGAAGGTAGATCTAGCTAGCACTGTTTTAGTCATAACAAGTTTTCAGTTCCCAGTTCTAGCTTTCTTCCAGAGAAATCTCTGCTCAATCACAGATTTCAGAAGCGTAATAGGTAAAAGCAGAACAATTGTGGTGGAATATGACACATCTTCCATGTGGTCTCTTTCTGGAGCATTTCCTTCCCATTCTCCGTTCTCAGGTGAGCTCTTCTGAACAATTAGGATTCTTAGGAAATGGTTTTAAAAATATTGTTCCTGACCAAAGGTCAGCAACATTTTTTTCAAAGGGGCAGTATTTTAGGCATCATGGGCTTTCACCAAGATTCAACTGCCATTGTAGTGCAAAAGCATCCATAAGCAATACGTAAATAAGTATGCATGGCTATGTTCCAGTAAAACATTAGGTTTAGTATGGACACAAAAATTTGAATTTTATAGTATTCTCATGTGTCACAAAACTTTTTCTTAATTTTTTTCACCCATTTCAAAATGTGGAAAAAATTCTCAGCTCAAAGGCCATGTGGTGGGTTTGATTTGGCTTGTGAGCTATAAATCGCAGAGCCCTGCACTAGACCTTTATCAAGGGATCCTGGTTAAGAACTCTGGTCTTGCTCATGTATGACAGAACAGGGGTGATCTCAGACATGTGTTAAATGGGTGTGTAGTATTTAAAATGCAAATTCAACACGTTAGGTGGTTTAACTCTGCCGTCTATCTACTAAAGTTTTTCTTCTACTAGCTGAGGCATTTGTTGTCTTTTTCAACTCATAACCTCTTTTAGTCCACAATAAATAAGAAGATTTAAAAACTCATCTGAAATTCTGCAGGTATGACATCCTTTTCTGAGAGTAAGGTTTGACCCAAGGGGCTTAGGAGGGAACAGTTAAGCTTTTCCATTCTGGAGGTTTTAAGATTAGATGACAGAGAAAGAAGAAGGTGGGGGCACCTGAGGGCATTCAGAAGGCCGTGCACTGGGCCAATGATGGGGGCAAGTCCACAGAAGCGCCCTGATTTGGTTCTGGAACTGAACTGCCAACGTTCAATATGCTGCGCCCATGAGACAATGGAGAAAGCCTGGATGATGGAAATCTACCCAACTCCTGATAACTCATATAAAGTCTCTTAACAAGTGCTTCTGAACCATCTGTGGTTTCTTCCTCCCCATTTGGAGACAATAAACAGAAAGACAGGAAATGAAAGAAGGAAGAAACTCTCCAGAAGGCCCAAATGTAATCAGCTTCAAAGCAATTAAGAATTGACTATATTTTTATTATCATCTAAATCCCCTTTGAGGTTGATGATAAAAGCTAATTCACTTTGGCTGTATCTTTAATGCATGGGACTTATTTAAAAAAAAAAGTCATTTGCAGAAGAAAAGCAAACGAAGACAAAGCTTCTATTTTGATTGACTACGATTTGTTAATTGCTTGACTGGTCAAATTAAATCGAGTTAAGTATCAAGTCAGCCAAAAAAGTCAAGCACTTTTCCATAGATGGAGCCACAGAATAGATAATAGAAAACATATGGAAGTAATCAATCCTCCCTCAAATTTCCACTCCCCTCTTTCTTTCTACAGAAGTACCTCACAATTCAAGTTCCCATCCTCAAAATTACTGATATAACCTGAAGCTTTTCTTTTCTTCTTTTACTGGGTAAACCTCTAAATAAAATATATTATTTTTTGAAAACATATCATCAAACTCGGAAAAATATGATAAAATGGTAATTTGTGAATCCTTTCTTCTTTGCTTCTTTCCTTCCTTCCTCCCTCCCTTCTTTCCCCCCCCCTTTTTTTTGCTGCTATGACCGTGGTTTATGTGATATTTTTTAGAAGGAGATCTAGTTTAATGAAAACATTGGTCCACTGATACAGGAAAGTGATAAAAGAAAATAAAAAATGCATATCTTAGAATCCTTCTCTGTTGGGGAATCAGCAGTTATAGCGACTAATTGTATTTTTGCAAACTCTAACAATTCTATAAAGTGTTAAGAAAATCTTAATTCATGATTTTCCCTGAAGCTGTCATTTGGTCTCAGTGGGTGGTCAGGAAGTGAAGTACAACACAGAAGCGTGGTGTTGTGTCTCAGCAAGTCTTCCCTTTGATCAAGCTTTGAGTCCAGACAGGAAACAATATGCTCGTTGCTTTACTGCCATTGCGGATTGTTCATTAGTTTTAATTATTTTCTAAGATCTAGAGGGAGCCATCAAAAAAAATTAATCATGAATGGAAGGCAAGGCGGCCTTCTGTGATCATAAAAACACATAAAGCGTTTTGGATTATGGACATTTTATGATTTACACTCAAACGTGAATTGAAGGGGGCATATGGTACTTCAGCATTTATTTAAAAAGCATGGGGATTTATGATGAATCATAAGTTTTACAATAAAGCAAGTTGCCTTTCTATTGTACTTTTAAAGTCAATTTTGTGAGTATGTATAGGGGGAGTCTTTTCCTAATTTTGACCTTGCCAGAAAAATAAATTTAAAAAATAGCATCTCATTGTCAGGAGTCATTTTAAAGATTGGCCAATTATGCCATGTTTGAATTTTTTTCAAACATTCCTACCAAGCTCAAGGAATTCTCTCTTCTGGAGTAGCCTACTCCATCTTGGAAAGTGGAAAATTTTGAACCCTGTTTCTCCATGACTTCACATACACACTGACCACAGTAGTTTCATAAAATAAGCCCAGTGTTTCTCCAATGATTGCCAATCAAGTGATGAAGTAGCTATTAAGACCCTTTACATTTTCTGAAAGGTTTAAGATTGCAGGCTTTGGAATCCAGCTGCTCAGGTTCAAGTCAGGATTCTGTCACTTATTAGAAGTGTCCCTGGACAATTATGTATAAGCTTCAGTTTCTGCCTTGTGAAGATGGGTGTGAAGATGACATGATTTTGGGTCCCCTCACTATTAGGGTGACCAACTTGTCCTGGTTTTATTTATTTATCTAATTTTTTAAAAACAATTTTATTAAGGAACATTTTACATACAATAATTGCATATTTAATATGTGCAACTGGTACATGTACATACCCATGAAATTGTCGAAACAAAGTAGTAAGCATATTCATCACTCTAAGAAGTTTCCTTATGTCTTTCTGTAATTCCTCCCTCCTACCCTTTCCAGCCCCTAATTAAAGCTTCCTTTCCTTCCCTTCCCTTCCCTTCCCTTCTTATTTAAATCCAAGCTAGTTAGCATATAGCATAATAATAATGTCAGGAACAGAATTTAGTGATTCATCATTTACATATAACACCCAGTGCTCATCCCGCCAAGTGCCCTCTTAATGCCTATTGTGCATTTAGCCCCTCCCTCCACCCAACACCCAGCCAGCAACCCTCAGTTTGTTCTCTGTATTTAAGAGTCTTTTATGGATTGTCTCCCTCTCTGTTTTTATCTTATTTTGGCATCCCTTCCCCTAGATTCATCTGTTTTGCTTCTTAAATTCCACATATGAGTATAATCATATGATATTAGTCATTGGCTGACTTATTTCACTTACCATACTACACCCCAGTTCTATCCATGGTGTTGCAAATGTCAAGAGTTCATTCTTTTTGATGGCTGAAAACTATTCCAGTGTGTGTGTGTGTGTGTGTGTGTGTGTGTACCACATTTTCTTTATCCATTCATCAGTTGATGGACATTTGGGCTCTCTCCATACTTTGGCTGTCGTCAATAGTGCTGCTGTAAGTATTGGGGTGCATGTGCCCCTTCAAATCAACACTCCTGTATCCTTTGGATAAATACCTAGTAGTGCAATTTCTGGGTCATAGGGTGGTACTATTTTAAATTTTTTGAGGAGCCTCTATACTATTTTCCAGAGTGGCTGTACCAGTTTGCATTCCCAACAACAGTGCAAAAGTTTCCTCTTTCCCTGTATCCTTGCCAACATATGCTGTTGCCTGAGTCGTTAATATTAGCCATTCTGATGGGTATGAGGTGGTATCTCATTGTGGGTTTGATTTGTATTTCCCTAATGATGAGTGATGCTGATCCTCTTTTCATGTGTCTATAAGCCATCTGGATGTCTTCTTTGGAAAAATGCCTATTCATGTCTTTTGCCCATTTCTTCACTGTATTATTCGTTTTCGGGTGTTGAGTTTGAGAAGTTCTTTATAGATTTTGCATACTAACCCTTTATCTGATATGTCATTTGCAAATATCTTCTCCCATTCCGTTGGTTGCCTTTTAGTTTTCCTGAATGTTTCCTTCTCTGTGCAGAAGCTTTTTCTCTTGATGAGGTCCCAATAGATCATTTTTGCTTTTGTTTCCCTTGCCTCCAGAGACATGTAAAGCAAGAAGTTTGTGGCCTATCCTGGTTTTAAAAGTGAATGTTTACATCCTGGGAATGCCAGGCAACTGGCAACTGGAATGATTTACCATCCTACTCAAACAATTGGTTACTCACTTCAGGATTTTTCTGACCCATATAAAGTAGCCTTAAGATGCCCCTGGAAAAGCAGCACCCAGGTGGCTCGGTCGGTTAAGCATCTGACTCTGGACTTTGGCTCAGGTCATGATTTCACAGTTCATGAGTCTGAGCCCCACATTGGGCTCTGTATTGACAGTGTGGAGCCTGCTTGGTATTCTCTCTTTCTTTCACCCTCTCTCTCTCCTCCCCTATAGGTGCTCTTTCTCTCTCTTAAAATAAATGAATAAACTTAAAAAAAAAAAAAAAGATGTCCCTGAAATGATCTGCCACATGGGAAAGTCCACTTAAAATGCCAAGAAATGTGTTGGGGGTTATTGTATGACCCACTCTTTGATCACAACTTGCTTTCTTTCTGATAACTGGTGTTTTTAATGCTGTGGCCTTGGCTTCAGATTTGCATTAATTCAGTATCGGCTTTAAATGCCACATTATAAAACTTCTTATCTGGCCCCTCTCTTATCCATCTACCTCTCCAAGATGCTGCATCCTGTATTACACAGAAAACTCAACTGTGCTTTCCTGGTACTGAGTTGGCATTTCCTTAGAGACTATCTTCACCCTGTCCTCTGTGATCAGTCACCCTGTACCAAGTCACAGACATGGGCTTAAAAATCATTGAAAATCAATTCATCTTCACCCTTAGGTACTGGCTTTTTAACCACTTTATGAACCCTCTTAGTGGATACTGTCTTCCAATTCCAACTTTGCTGTATCTGTCTATAATCACATTATGAGATTATTTGTCCATGCCTTTCTGGAACTTCAATACAAATTTCTCCTTTCTTTGTTTTTCTTCTAGTCTAGAAACTTTTCGAAAAGGAAAATGAGGTTTGTCTGGCATAGTCATTGGTTCCTGTGATTACTCCTTTCTTTTACAACACCTCTAGAGATGTCTCCGTGATTGCTGCCATGTATATGTTTTGTGAAAAGACAGAAACTGACCCAGACATTTTCCTTAATGGCCAAGGATAGGGACATTTGCCTGTTTAGAAGTGACTACTCCAAGCAGGAGATAATTAGCATGCTCTTGTCTTAAAAGTTCCAAAATTCCCCATGGAGACCTATGGCTGGTAGTCCCTACATGTAGGGTTGGAATGTCCATAAACAAAAAGCCTGCACTATGTTATGCTCAAAGGTCTTCATATGTCCCTTGCCTTCCAAATGCCCTTAAGATTTTTTCTATGAGCCACCTACTCAGCAAGTACAGTTAATTAGTAGAAAACATGCAGAGCACCTTTCTGAGTGCTTACTGCCAGGCTTAGGTGAATCTAAGATAAATTTCTCAGGTGTAGTCTTTTCCACAGCCAAATTTCAGACCTGCTTTAGGTTTCTTTTGATATTGTATTTTAGAAAAATTGTCTAATATTATAATTAACATTGGTCAGTGGTACAGAATCCACTTTTCTCCTTTAAAATTCAAAACTAGATTTGCTAATCTTTAGGCTCTGAAGAGTTTCCACATTGTTTATTCTCTTTTGAGCCTGTGGTGTTTCAGATTCTTTTCTCTCAAATGGAACTTCTCATGTGGAACACAACTGGGAGTTCCAAAGAGTTAGTAATACATTAGAAGTTGTAAGCAGGTTTTGAGGAGGATGGAAAGGTCTGGAAATCTTTATCCTTTCTGAACTTCTACAGAATATATTTTCTAATATTCTGCATACATTTTATTTTTCGTTAGATTGTAAAGTCTCCAAGAACAGCAGAGAGATTTTATTCATCTTTGTAGTCTATACAATGTTTAGCATGGGGTCTTAAAAACTGATAATTTTTTGCGTGTGGAAGCATCTTTTCTCAATAGAGAAATTAATCACATATATCCCTCAAAGTAAAAAAGTGATTTTGCTAGAACTACAGCTATCCTTATGCTGAATTTCAGTTAGGTGGGATTAAAAAATACCACTGATGGGGGGTTATTTTGTGGAGTTCTACAAAAAGGTGTGTGGACCCATGTTCCTGCCCATTAACTGTCCACTCTTCCCACCTTGCAGCATGAACAATGTTAACATCAACAATTTATGTTTGTGCGGCGGTCAATTATTCACAAAATCAATGCTTAGTTCTAATGTCAATTTTTTTGAGGTAGATTTTCAACAATCCCATTTTACAGTTGAGAAAACTAAGGCTTAGCAAGCAAAGTGAATTTACTAAGGAAACAGAACTACAAAGTGCAGAGCCTTTGTCATCTGGCTTCTACTAATCTTTCCATCTTCCTAAGGGATCTTCCTCCTGTCACTTTTGGCTCAACGTCAGCAATTCTTAACTGGAATGTGCATCAGAATCACTTGGGGCTTATTAAAGTGCAGGTTACTGGGTTCCTCCCCAAGGACTCATTTAGGAGGTCTGGATGAGGCCTGAGAATATGCATATCTAACAAGTTCCCAGATGCTGCTGCTGTTAGTCCTAAGCAACACACTTTGAAAGACAGTGCTCTACACAGGCTTCCAATACCTTCTTTCTTATACTCATTATAAAAACCTGATCCCTCACACCTTCCTATGAGGCCCTTTTTCATATGGTCCCTGATGATCCCTCAGACCTTATTTCCACCTTGTTCACTGAGCTTTCTTTATGCCACTCATCTCTCAAACTTTTTCCCATCATGAGCCTTCGGAAAGGAATATTCCAGGAGAGTCTGGGTGGCTCAGTCGGTTAAGTGTCCGACTTCAGCTCGGGTCATGATCTCACGGTTCGTGGATTCGAGCCCTGTGTTGGGCTCTGTGCTGACGGCCAGCTCAGAGCCTGGAGCCTGTTTCGGATTCTGTGTCTCCCTCTCTCTTTGATCCTCCCTTGTTCATGCTCTCTCTCTCTCTCTCTCTCTCTCTCTCTCTCTCAGAAATAAATAAAACATTAAAAAAATGAATATTCCACCTAAAATCTCTGTATGGCTCCTCCTTGTCATTTGCATGTTAGCTCAAGATGAGTATCTCTGTAGTCTTTCCCTGACTTTCTATTAAGAGTTGCCTTCCCAGTGACTATCTTATCACCTCATTCTTATCTTTCTATTTTATTTCATCATTTTCTTTCTGCATCACCAGAATGTAAACTCTATCAAAATGGAGCTGTTGTCTGCCTTATGTACCACTTTGAACTCTGTGCCTAAAGCCATGTCTAGCATATTGCTACCCAACAGACATTTGATAAATGGATGAAGGAGCCTCTAAAACCCTTTTTTGAAATATTTATTTATTTATTTTTGAGAGGGGGAAAGCAGGGGAGGAACACAGAGAGAAAGAGAGAATCTCAACCAGGTTCTGCACTGCCAGTGTAAAGTGTGGCTCAAACCCACAAACTAAGATCATAACCTGAGCCAAAATCAAGTGCCAGATGCTTAACCGATTGAGCCACCCAGGCATCCCTCCAAAATTCTCCTAAAACTTACAAATCTCTCAGGTTAGGAATCCAGTTGAGATCCTAGGTCTCATACCTTGTGAATCTCTGAGAGTCAGTTGTCAGTTCCATTAGACCTATAAATGTCCTTGACTTTAGAGAAATGGACACTATATGAGACTAAGGACCCTTATGGCTATGTTAATTTAAAACAAAGAGTAGGTCATTAATACAGTGATGAGTAGAACTACAGAACAGATTTTCCTCATTATGTGACTAAAGCAAGAAACAAAATCCTTAAGGAGGTACAGAATCTTGAAAGAGATGAGAAATTGACTCTAAGCACTATCTGTAAATACCTTTAGACTTTGTTGCTGACTCCAGAGATTGGATTAGGCTATACTCACGAATAGCTGCAGTGCCTATAGGGGTGTGGTGTGTGTGTGTGTGTGTGTGTATGTGTGTGTGTGTGTGTGTAAATAAATATAGAGACAAAACATCTGTGGTCGATCTTCTTTTAGGCAAAATGTCAATCTTTTCTTAGTATTTGAGGATCTGGTGGAGATTTCCTTGCCTCCAGCTCAATGACTGGGCATGAACCCCAGGCTAGCCCAATCTCATTACTCCATTGTCACAGTGATTGGTCAAGGTATACACAAGTATAACATGTCAGGGCCAATGACAGTCCCATCTATGAATTGTCCTGGTGTTGTCAGGAAATATACAACCACCTTGTCACTACATGGAGAGAACCTAATAGGGAATAAAACATAATATAAATATGGAGACACAGAAGCTGGACCACAATGGTTGAGTCCATGGATCTAGGTGTGCCTGAATCTAACACTTGAATTTCTTACTTAGATGAACATATTATTTTACATTTGTGCTTAACACGTTTAAGATCCATTCTGTTCCTTACAGCTGAAAGGGTGCTGAGGGATCCAGGGTATCCCACATGTCCTTATGAGACTCCTCCCTGAATAGTCCTGCTGTGCCGTGTTATTTTTCTGTCAGCACCTAGTTCAAAGGCATTTGGAACCACCCACAATACTGCACTCAAGCTACTGTGAATCTGAAGCCCACACACCATTGCACAAAATGTTATTAATAACAATCCCTTCATTTCTATGGAGTTTTCTTCCAAAGAGCTCAAAGAATCTAGTATATATTTCTTTTCTCTTCACCTTGTTTTTGTACAGAGTAATAAAAACATATACTCTCAAGTTGTGTAACCCTAGGCAGTTACATCACCTCTGGGAGCGTCAGTTTTCTGAAGTGTTAAAAAGAGGGTAGGGAGGGGAAGCAGAAGTTTTAGATTTGACATTTGACGAGATCCAATACAATGTGAAACAATTAGCATCATGACTGCAGGATTTTGCAAAATAAAATGTTAGTATTGAATACTATTTTTTGCAAGTAAATTCTCAGAAAACATTCTAGGTCACATCAGAATCTTTCAATGTCACTCAGAAGCATGGAAAAAATACTCTTATGCTTCCTAACTGATCTCTTATCTAAAAGAAGATAAACTGGAGCAGTTTCAAGAGATCCACTTGTTGTATTTTATTACCAACTTCCATAGGAAAAGAACACTGTCATTTTACCGTAAACCTTGGAACATTAACCAGTATCATATGCCCAAGAGTTAAGCTATGAATTACAGATGTCTTAGTTTCCCAAAGCAAATCTGACTCTGAGAAAGATGAGTTTATGTGATCCACACTTGTGAAAAAATACATCTAAATCATTCCTTTTTAAAGGGTTATAACTCAACTGATAATCTGTATTACACCACCTTATTCAAAGCCATTTTAGCCAACATAACTCAAACATGAGCAAATAAACCATTCCCAGACAGATAGCGAATTTCTGTCATCATTACTTAGCCATTTTTGAACATTCACTCTGTGCAGAGTTTATTAATATACTTTCTTAATGGAAAATATAAAACAGATATACTTTTTGCTCTAAGTAATAAAGCAAGTTGTGTGAGTCCATGGGAGACACCAGGAAAACATTCCAAAGAAACATTTAACTATCTGATAATTGATATACTCAATAGAATAAAAACTGCAAAGAGAGAGTTAGATCAAAGTAATGATAAAAAATAAAAGCTGATGGGAAGAAGGAAGTTTATCATGAGAGTTTCTAGAAGGTGGGGGGGGGTATATAAGTATTTGGGAGTATTTGAAGAGATGCATGTACTTTCATGAGTGGCAGAGGCACTCAGTTTATAAATGAGGACCAGAATATATATTTTCACTGACTAAATAAGTGTAGAAGCTCTATATAGAAGGATCTTAATTTGAAGACTGTTTTCTTTTTTAAAGAGAGATAAGCGCATATTGACAATATTCCTATCAACACTATATAGCACTTAATTATGTGCCAGGTCTTATTCTGAGCACTTTACACATTTTTCACTCATCAAATACTTATAAAAACCTATGAGGTTCAGATCATGATGTTATCCTCTTTTTCCCAGGGGAAGAAACTAAAGCAGAGAGAGATTAAATAACTTGCCCAAGTGGACAAGCCAAGAATGAGCTGAGGCAGAATTTGAAGCCAGGCAGTCTGGCTTTACAATCTGTGCTCTTCCCAAATGTCCATCAACTGATGCATGGATAAAGAAGAAGTGATATATATAATGGAATATTACTCAGCCATAAAAAAGAATGACATCTTGCCATTTGCAATGATATGGTTGAAACTAGAATCTATTATGTTAAGGGAAATAGATCAATCAGAGAAAAATAAATACCATATGATTTCACTCATATGTGTAATTTAAGAAACAAAACAATGAATATATGGGAAAGAGGGGGAGGGAAGAGAGGGAAACAAACCACAAGAGACTCTTAATGATAGAGAACAAACTATGGGTTAATAGGGGGAGGTGGGTGGGAGATGGGCTAGATGAGTTATGGGTACTAAGGAAGCATCTGTTGTGATGAGCACTGGGTGTTGTATGTAGGTGATGAATCACTGAATTCTACTCCTGAATCCAATAATGCACTGTATGTTAACTAAAATTTAAATAGAAAACAAACAAAAACAAACCAAAGAATCTATGTTTTTAACTACCATGTAATTATGACAGGCAAAGTCTCTGGCCACACAGTGAGGGAGAAAAACATCTCATCATGGCTCTTTTGACACAGAGTTTAACTACTGGCTCAGACCTCAAAACTAAATACACAGTCCTTGGGCAAGCATTGGTCTAATCTGCTCTAATTTTTTTTTTTTTTTAATTTCTAGGAGAGAGAGAGACAGCGTGAGCAGGGGAGGGTCAGAGGGAGAGGGAGATACAGACTCTGAAATTGGCTCCAGGCTCTGAGCTGGCAGTCAGCACAGAGCCCGATGCGGGTCTCGAACCCACGAACCGCGAGATCATGACCTAAGTGAAAGTAGGACGCTTAACTGACTAAGCCACCCAGGCGCCCTTAATCTGCTCGAATCTTAAAGAGAGCTCCAGATATCACCCTCTGTGCTGTCTGGACACTATCTAGTAGCTGGCTGTAGACTACTGGTTCCTCACCCTCTACTACCTTCCACCCACCCCTTCCTAACTCCCCTGAGGGCCACTAATATCCCTCCCTGACTGGCTTGTAATAGTCATTTTATAGTTCTATCATACAGCAAAAAACCAGCATCATAGTACACCATACCAACATTTGCCCAGGCTCTTGCTTTGGCCAGGTGCTCTCCTGGCAACCTAAAGAAGTGGTAGGGCCCTATGGGAACTGAATAGGGATATGCTGCCTACAAGCCTAATTTATTACCAGGGACTCATACACTCATCAGGCTAAAAGCCCAGTCCTTTTGTACTATTTTGTATCCGTCAAGATTTGTTCTCCAGGTCAGTAGACAGCTCCTGATATATTTTCAAATAGGAGCAAACGCCATACAAATCCAACAGATGCATCCCAAGAATTCTAGAGAGAAGAATGGTAGATATCACTGAAGGGTGCTTTTCATTGAATTGATGCTCTAATTTATACAACATAAATGAAAGCAAATCATAAATATGCATGTTTAGCATATTTAAAAATGATTAGGTCCCTGTATTGACCTATTTTAGCTTTTTATACTACACTATCAATTTGTGAAGTGTTCAAGCATTTTACTTCTAGTTAGACATTTATTTCAATAAAGTGATATAGAACCCCTCGTCCATTCCTACGTAGAGCTGAGGAATAAGCCTATTTGTAATGACTCTTACATGAGAATTGTATTGAATAGTTCTCTATTGTAATCAGACATTACATGAAATTAGAAACAATAGGAGAGTAAAATCAATCAGCCATGGCAGAGGGGCTGAGATAATAATGACTCATTTACCTGGGTTGCTTTAGAAAATTAATAACAACAGAGGTAATTACTAACCTGGGAGAGCCAGACTCTTGATCATTCTTTAACGCTTTAAAATATGAAATACACAGCAGCCTGTCACTGCAAAGCACATGCCTGTTTGCTGCAGTCAAGAATGAACGGGCTCAGGTGGCTCAAAACTCACATTCTCTAAATTACTGGTTCTCAACTAGACATGACTTTGTTGCCAATGGTACATATGGCAATGGGACAGAACATTCCTGGTTGTTCCAACTTGGGGCATGGGTGCTACAGGCGTCTAGAGGGTAGAAACCAGAGATGCTGCTACATATTCTATTATGGACAGGAGAGTGCCCAGGATGCAGAATTACCCAGCCCCCAATATAAACAGTGCCAAAGCTGAGAAATCCAGGCCCAGTGCCCTGCCTCAGGGTCATCAACTGTCCTGAGACAGAATTCACAAGGCAGGTCATGAGAGCACCCAAAAAGGAGCAGCAGTGGTAGGTCCAAGATGAATGGCTCGTCTCCTGCTTCCCTTGGCTGAAGTCTCTATTCTGCACATAAGACTTGGCAAATCCCTTCCTTTTTCTTCTAGGCCTATCTGTTCTCCAGGGGCATATATCACGGCTACCTGGCTGCTGGCTGTAAGACACTGCTGCAGGATCAGACAGCTCAATGCATCAGAGAAGGGGCCCCTCTGGACACAGCAGGCAAACAGGAAGCTCAATGGGAAAATTTAACCTGGCTCTTTTCTCTGAGTCTCCAGTCCTTGGTCGTTTGGAAGTGCCTTGACCTTTACTGTTCAAAATATTTACTAAATAGCTTCCAAGGGGCAAAAGCTTAGGTATATGTGAAAGGATGAGATGGTGGAACAAATACTCTAAGCACATCTGGATCACATGCCCAAATATTGCATGTTTATCCCTCAAGTAATCCTACACACAAACTGCCTTATGCTATGCAAAGGTGACAGTGCTACTTTGCAGTGTAACCAAAATAATACAGTAAATTTCCTACCAAACCCGTCATTAGGTCCACGAGGTCCCTTCTGTCCTCATTTCACAGTGCTAGAAACCTTTATTTTTACTATAATAGAAAAAGTAAAATTGGGGTAAAATCAGCTATTGTAGGAATAATCAAAAAGTAAATGCAGTTTGATCTGTAAGGTGGCTACCTTCTCTTCTTTGCTCATAGTCCCAGCTGGCATTCCAATCGTCTACAGTATCTGGGTGCCCAGGGTATATCCCACTGAGACTCAGGGTGAATCTCCCTGTTATGTCTGAGATGTGTCCATTTCTCTCTCATGTTAAACAGTATGGATCTGCTCTTTGCTGAGGTGGTATTAGCATCAGGCCATCCCATATCTATCATTAGAGATGCTTTATCAGTGAAAGAGAATTAAAGGTGTGTTTTTAATTGTGGGGCTCGCTATTCCCATGGCAGTTTTCTCAGGGGAGGATTTCAGCTTAGCATGCCTCAGATCATGCCATTTGGATGGCTTACTTAGTTACTCTGTGAAACTTTTCAAAATCAAGTGTCTATTTCAACTCCTTCACCTCAAGTGATACAGAAATTGTATTGTATTGTATTGTATTGTATTGTATTGTATTGTCCAGGAAGTCTCCCCATTTCCATACATTTTTTTCCAGAGACATTATTTAATCTTAGCCTGAACTCCTCAACAGGTACATTCCCAGCTTCTCAAATATTACACTCACTTTAGTAGAAGCCCAGAACTTTCAGAAACGCCTAGTTCTTTCTTCCCATTTTACAGATGAGGAAACTAAAGGCTCACTGCCTTTTCCACTGTTACTTTGTAGTTGTCACTCTTTAAGGTATTTGACATTCCTCTCTATGGAATTATTTTATTTTTTCACCCCTTTTCCAGGGGATTTGGCTACCTTATTTGCTTTGACCAAAGAAATATGAGCAGAATTTTAGGCTATTTTCAAGCAGGAATTTTAAGAGACATCATGTCTGCCATGTTCTCTACCTCTTTCTATACAAGAAGCAATGTCCTGGATAGGGACTGTTCCTTCAGCCAGGGTTCCCCATCAGGGATGAACCAAGGCAGGGCCATAGTCAACTTGGAGCAATGTACATGAAAAATAAGCCTATATTATTGTAAGCTGTCCCTTGAGGTCATCTGTTACTGCAGCATTACATAGTTTGTACTGACTGATGTAGTCACCAAGCAAGTTAATAACAGTTGGTTAATCCTTATTCCTACACCAGCTTTTTTCCATCATACCACACTTAACAAAGCATATATCAGCTATAATGAGCTACCAAAAGAATAACATCCAACATTAGAGCAGAGACACAGTGGGTTTTGATATTTTTTAGTCTATCCTATAACAAATTAGAATGTCTTTGAGGATTACCCCCCCTAGGTAAGTTGTGTTTGTAGGAATCATTAAGGGCAGGTTCCTCAGCAAGGCATAGTTCAAAAGTTTACACTTTCCATAAACTTCTGTTTCAGACTCTGCAGAAGGTAAATTGCATCTTACACAGTAACAAACATAATATGCTATTTAAAATAAAAAATAAACCCAAAACATAAGAAGAAGAACTGAAATTCAGAGGATATCAAACAACAAAAACAAGAAGACAGAATGACAGAAAGAAAGGAAAAAGAAATTTAAAAAACCTTAGACATTGCATAGAACTGTAAACATCATTTAGGTGTATAAATTTACCTCATTATTTTCTAGTTAACGAGTTTTCAAATAAGCCAAGAACATTCTGGTGATGTCTTTACTTAACACTGTAATTTCACAAACTGTCAAGAATGAAGAACTCCACTGGGGTAAATGAAGATATGCTTGAATTTTCTTAATTGCCACCTTGCTAAGGCTTCTAGCTCATTGTTTAGCTGTGTGACAAATGGTTCTAAGCACTGTCAGGCAGTCGCAGGGGAGACTAGTTTTCTGTAGAATGTGCCTGTCTCATTACCGTGTTGCTGACAGTCCACAGGCTGAGAAAGCAAACAACACTTGTTTCAGGAGCTGAGTTGCAGGGGCCAGAGTGGCAGTGAATGACAAACCAGAGGAGCTCTCACTATTCTTAGAATGTTAGCTCTTCCCCAGTCTGATCATCCAGCCTGGGAGAAGGAATGGTTTGAGGGGAAAAACTAGGCCTCTGCATCAGCCCCTACCACAGTACCGGGCACACAGTATGTTCTCAATAAATGCTTGTTGGATAGATGTCGAGGTTGGAGGGTAGAGAGAAGGAGACACAGAATCTGAAGCAGGCTCCAGGCTCGGAACTGCCAGCAAAGATCCCGACTGGGGACTTGAATTCATGAACCGTGAGATTATGATCTGAGCCGAAGTCAGATGCCCGACCAACTGAGCCACCCAGGTACCTCAAGACTGAATAAATCTAATCACATGATAATCGAGTGGTCTAGGTTTTCTCTGTGAGGCTAGGTTCCTCTAGCTCCAGCCCACACAAACCACTTCCCCTTCACACCTACACTCATATTCTTTTATTTTTTTAACTTTTTAAAATTGTTTTATTTATTTCTGAGAGAGAGAGAGAGAGAGACAGCATGAGCAGGGGAGGGTCAGAGAGAGTGGGAGACACAGAATCTGAAACAGAATCCAGGCTCTGAGCTAGCCGTCAGCACAGAGCCCGATACGGGGCTTGAACCCACGAACCATGAGATCATGACCTGAGCCGAAGTTGGAGGCTTAACCAACTGAACCATCCAGGTGCCACTACACTCACATTCTTGTACCTGTTTCTCTACCCCACCAGTTCACAACTCCTCTGAGGGACAAGCTTGCTGCTGAGTCAACATTCAATCTTTCCTAATGCTTGCAAAGCATATTGTTCTCAGCAGGTGTTCTATACTTTTAATTTTTAAAATATTGTTTTATATGCTTACTGTGTTGTGTCTTAGAAATGTTTGCTACTTTTCTAAGAGAGATGGGATGAGAATAGAAAATGCTGAACACAAAGGAATGAATTGCTGAGGGAGGATTTCAGATACAAAGATACAGGAAATACTTCTTTAAATGTTAGTGTCTAAGAGTGGTCTTAAGTCCTGGTCCGCAGACTGGCTTTGGTGTATGACATGCATTCTCATTGGGGGTGTTATCATCCCCAAGAGGGGAAAATTGGTTCTTGAGGGCTCAAGAATTCTTAAACATTACAATGGTTTATGACCCTCCAAAGGGCCACAATACATACACAGTACTTTTGTGGTATTAAAATTTCATGGGGGTGTATGGGGAAAAAGTATCTAAGAGGAACATAAAATAAAAACAAGGTTAAAGAACACTGGCTTATGAGGATATGTTTCCCAGCTCAAAGAAAAAGAGGTTATGGATGCTATCATATATGTATGTATATAAGTCTGCATAGTGTAGATAATATCAATAATCCATACAGAATTACCAAGACTTTTGGGGAAAAGCCTAGACTTTGAGATTTTTCTTTTCTTAACAAATTAAGCATTAGATAACTCTGTTGGTATCCATCCACATTTTTAAAAAGTGCTTCTGGTCACTGAAATCCAAAAGTCTGGGAACCACTAATTTGAATAATGGACTACTCAATTCATGTGCAAAATTAGTCTTGTCAAATACTAAACAAAGCAAGAAGGGCTTATGAAGAAATTACCTCAGCCCCAGAAAGAATTCCAGAAAGAGATCACATTTCTATAAGATCCAGCACGGGGGCTGAGTTAATCATGCTCTTTAGCTCAAGCTAAATGATTGTTGATTGTCCTGGCTGTTTGCTTGATTGATAGATTCATTAAGCCTACCCCCTCCCATGCCTCTCTCCCTCAACATTCTAATGTGTTAAAAGTGCATTCTATTTGATATATTATTGCAGAATATGTATGGGTGCTCTGTGTGCATTTTTTTTTTAATGTACAAAGCAGTGTTGTATATCCTGTTCTGTTTCCTCCCCTACTTTTACTACTTTTTAAAAATCTGTCTGTGTTGTTCTATTGTTTCCTCTGGTACGTACTCTTCCTGGATGTGTGCCCACCATGATCTACCCTTCACTATTCTAGAAATGCAGACCCAGGTTGCATTTGACTCTTCAGAAATCCAAATATACTGACAAGGCAATTGCTCACATGTGTCCCCTTATCTGGGATCTGGGTCTGAGTTACCTGGGATGCATTCCAGATGGGGACCTTCAAGATTCATCCTTGAAGATGTGTAAATTATTTTTAAGACTTTTTTGGGATCAGTGGCCATTATCTTGTGAGTTTCTTACTATTTAACAATATTTAGAGATAGGTTTCCTTTGATTAGGATATATTTTCATACACTGATGAATTCTGTTAGCTAGTGTATTTGTATACTTATTTTCATAAATGAAATGTGCTACAATTTCTATGATTTTTTTTTCTGGCCCTTGTGTTTATCTATACTTGGAATTAAGAACACAAGGGACACTTGCATGGCTCAGTCATTTAAGCATCAGGCATCAGCTCAGGTCATGATCTCACGGACTGTGAGTTCAAGCTCTGCATCGGACTCTGTGCTGACATCTCAGAGCCTGGAACCTGCTTCAGATTCTGTCTCTCCCCCTTTCTCTGCTTCTCCCCTACTCGTGCTCTGTCTCTCCCCTTCTCAAAAATAAATAAACATTTAAAAAATTTTAAATACGATCACAAGCTGGTAGCTTTTGCCTTTTGAAAAATTTTCTTAAACAACTTGCATAGCAAGGAATCAACAGTTCCTTGAAAGTTTCAAACTACTTGTAAAGGCATTTGGACCTGGGATATTTTCGGAGCATAATCTTTGATTGCCTTTTAAAAATAGTTACTGGACTATTCAAGGCATCTGTTTGTTCTTACTTTAATTTTCTAGGAATTTATCCACTTTTGTTATGTTTACAATATCAACAGCATGTAGTTGTTGATAATCCTTAGTATTTGTTATAAAAGTCTCCTGTATCTATGGTTATTTCTTTTCATATTCTGTATTTCTTTTTTTTTTTTAATTTTATTTAAATTCTGGTTAGGAAATGGGGCACCTAGGTGGCTCAGTCAGTTGAGTGTCTGACTTTGGCTCAGGTCACAATCTCAACACTCAGCTTGTGAGTCCAAGCCCTGTGTTGGGCTCTGCGCTGACAGCTCAGAGCCTGGAGCCTGCTTCAGATTCTGTGTTGCCCTCTCTTCCTACCTCTCCCACTTATGATCTGTCTTGCTTGTTTTTCTCAAAAATAAATAAACATTGAAAAAATAAAATGAATAAATTCTGGTTAGTTAGTATACAATGCAATAGATCATATATTCTGTATTTCTAAACTGCTTTCTTGAGATACAATTCACATAGCATAAAATTCACTTGTTTAAATATACTTGTTTTAAGTCACTTGTTTAAAATCATCTGTTTTAAGTCACTTACTTTAACTTTAATGATTGTTTTAGTAAATTTACAGAGTTGTGCAACTAGCATCACAGTCCAGTGTTAAAACATTTCCATTATCCCAAAAGGATCCTACCTTTGGGGGGAGGGGCCAGTTACTCCCTGTTCTCAGCCATAAATATCCATGAATCTCCTTTCTGCCTTAGATTTGTCTCTTCCGGAATGCATTCTGTTTCTTTGCTTATCTCCAATAGTATTATTTCAAAGAATCAGCTTTTAATTTTACTGAGCTTCTCTATTTCTTTGTTTTGCTGATTTTGAAAGAGTTGTGAGTCTATCCCTCAGTGCCAGTCACCAACCATAGCAGCAGGACACATGAACGACACAGGGCCATTATTCTTCTGATAATCGTTCAGGCTTTGACTGGGCACAGTGTCTGTTGAGCCTCTTCTCTTTGGAGTCTGGGTTCATTTGTCAACACGGACTTGGACATTCTCTGGGCAGTGTGCCCCAAATCCTGGTTTCCCCCATATGTCAGAGGTCCAACTTCTGGGAAGCCAGACCCTGAAATTCTTGGGAGAGAAAAGGATCCTGAGTTTCCTGGTCTAGACATCCAAGCCTCTAAACTTGTCTGGGATCTCTAAATTTATACCATTGTGAGTGTGCTTAATCAAAAACAAACAAACAAACAAACAAACAAACAAAAACCCCAAATATGAAGTGGCTGGTCAGTGCTCAAGGACAGAAGCCCTTTCTGGCCAAACCCATTTCTGATTGCAAAAGAAGAGGGCCAACATTGTTCCTCAAGTAAAAATACAGAGGATATTTAAAGGCCTAGAAGATATTTTTAAGTCCTGTGTCTCTTATTTTGCTTTGCAAACATGTGTCCACCATTGCTTCCTTTCCATACTGCACACAATGATTACTGATTGGGCCTTGTGGAAATTTTTCTCCTCTTCTTTGTGGGTCTGCTCCTTCACCAATCACCGGGAAAGGGCAGGGTGGTAATACTGATCATCCAGAGTAGACTAAGTGGGACGGACGCCTGGGTGGCTCAGTCAGTTAAGCATCCGACTTCAGCTCAGGTCATGATCTCATGATTCGTAGATTTGAGCCCCGCATTGGGCTCTGTGCTGACCACTAGCTCAGAGCCTGGAGCTTGTCTTTAGATTCTGCGTCTCCCTCTCTCTCTGACCCTCCCCTGCTCACGCTGCCTCTATCTCTCTCTCAAAAATAAATAAAACATTAAAAAAAGAGTAGACTAAGCACTTCATGGAATTTCCTCTAAATACTCACAGTGGCCCTTTGAAGTTAGTACTATTATTATTCCAATTTTAGAAATGAGGCAACTGAGGTAACTTATCTAGGCCTCTTATCCTCCAGTCACTTGGTGACTCTCTAGGGTCACAGAGATGGGGTCAGAGCCTGAATGAAAACTAACATCTATCTCCCTGCAAAGCCTCAAGTTCCTCCCATTCCACTAAAATGTACCTGCAGTGTTAGGCTGGAAGAGACTTTGGAGTTCATTTAGTGAAATACTTTCAACCTCCCCCAAGAGATGTGAGATAAATGTCTAGATGCAGAGTAGTTATTAATTAAAAGTCAGTACTGTGGGCATCTTCTTGATTGTTCTAAGACTTTGAATCACCTATTCTGTCTACTGTGATCCTTATGTGGGCCTCTGGGATCAAGCTGCTCCAGTATTTAATGAGAAAATGCCAAGATTGGGTTAATTTACTTGAAACCTGCTTCCACCCCACCTTCACAATTCAGAGAAGCACAATTTTGGTACAAACTAGAGAACATTAAAAGTGTT
Source organism: Proteles cristata cristata (assembly GCA_017311185.1). Taxonomy (NCBI): domain Eukaryota; kingdom Metazoa; phylum Chordata; class Mammalia; order Carnivora; family Hyaenidae; genus Proteles; species Proteles cristata. The sequence continues at coordinate 2,068,435 of JAESUZ010003687.1, read as the reverse complement.
CTAAATCCTTCTAAGTCCTCTTCAGTTGATTGTGTGCTTGAGAGTCTAGCCCCCAAATAATTAAAGTAACCTGGTTACTTGGAGAAGTCTTTGTTCAGGTAACTCTGATGATGTGGGACACATTCCTGATAGTTTAGATTTTTCAAATTTTGGACCAATCCCTCCCCCTCCTCTATAGAGCCTTCCCAGATTTCTCTAGCTGCTAAGACTGAAACCTGAACTTAAAGCCCATGTGTCTTGTCCCATTTATTTGCTAATAACTTGAGTCTGGCCATGTGATGTCACCGACATTGTGTGTACACATACTGGGGGTGAAAGGGGCAGATGTATAGCTGGGGTGTTAAAATACTGCTACATACTGAAAGTTCCTATCTTTATCTCTGCTTATTTGTATCCCCCCGGGTTGGTAAACTGTTTCTTCTTTAAGTGCCATTATCTTGATATCACAAACAAACAAACAAAACTAATTACTCTCTTATCCCTGGGATGTTTCTTTTTTAAAAAAATTTTAATGTTTATTTACTTCTGAGAGACAGAGAGAGACAGAGTACAGATGGGGGAGGGGTAGAGAGAGAGACACACAGAATCTGAAGCAGGCTGCAGGATATGGGCTGTCTGCACAGAGCCCAACACCGGACTTGAACCCACAAACGGTGAGATCATGACCTGAGCCGAAGTCAGATGCCCACCCGACTGACCCACCCCGGCGCCCCACCTGGGATGTTTTTGTAACTGGCTCACTTTCCATCACTGAAGAGCCAGCACCAAATTTACTGTCAGGAAGATATTCCTGAGCACATAAGGTCTCTGTCACAACTACTCAACTACAACCTGAGCCGTGTTAGCTCAAAAGCAGCTGTGGGTGTGGTAGTGTTTCAGTAAAAAAATTTGAACTTCCCATCATTTTCATGTGTCACAAAATATTATTCATCTTTTGATTTTTTTTTCTGGCCATTAATTTTAATTTTCTGGCATTCTTAGCTGCAAATTACAGAAAGAGGTGGTGGGCTAGAAACTCTTATTTGCTTACTTGACTTTTTAATCTCACTGCATTAAAAACTCCCCTTGGAAACTTTCCATCTTAGCAAATGTAGGACCTAACAGGGTGCCTGGCTTGTGCAGTAGAGGTTAAGTTTACCCACTTAAGAATGCATTGCTAATCATCTGTTCTGCCCCACTGTGGTCTTCCCTAGGCCACTGGGCAGGACCACAGCAATGTTTAATGAGAAAACGCTTTAGTTGAATTTAAGTAACACGAAACTCTCTTTGCCCTTCACCACACACAGACAGAAAAGCACAATATCAGTACAAGCCTGGGAACATTAAAAAGGCTTTAAATCCTTTAAAATCTTCTGCAGTTGGTTTGTATGCTCAAGAGAAGGCCCAGTCACAGTACCGTAAATGGAAATGTTCCAATGACTTCCCTCTCACCTACTATGACTTAGTTCTATAGCTCTGTTCACCTGGTAAACCTTCTCTGCTTATTAAAGATCTTTCCAGGTTTAGACAAATCATTTTTCCTCTTCTCCATGAAGCTTCCTCAGGTCTATGAGTTTTTATGTAAGCTGTTCTCACTGCCTGGAATGTTCTTTGTCACTAATCCCATCTAATTATTTTTTTCTTTTAGGTCTCAGCAGTAACACCATATCCTCAGAAAAGCTTTCTCTATCCACTCCAATAGAATGGCCACCCATCCCCATTTCTGTATCTTAGTACCATTTGCTTTTTTCCCCTAACACTATCAGGATAACTGATATAAGGAGATAGTAACTCCTTCCCTATTTACAGATTTCCTTGTTATCTCCATGGTCTAGCATAGTCACTGACAATAGTAGATGCTCAATAAATATTTACTGAATCAACAAATAAGGCCTTGGTTTCCTGAGTCATATTGCCTAAATTTAAATCCTAGAAACCCATTTCCTAAACTTTCTTGGGCAATTAACTTGCTAAGCTTTGTTTTTTTTTTTAATCAGTAAAATGCACATAACCTGCTTCAAAATACTGTCATAAGTATAAGATGAGAATAGCACATGTTATGTGCTCAGCACAGTGCCTGGCAAATGGTAAGACAATTAGCAATATATATCTATTTCTATTTGTTATCTTTATTGTATGTATCTGTCAATCATCTATCATTCATCCATCATTTATCATCTATTCCTCTCATCGCTATCCTATTATCATATATTTATCCATTATCTATATCAACTCTGTCAATATGTCATTTATCATGTCTATTCATCATCTGTTATCCATCATCTATCATCTATACTTATTTATCATATCTATTCTCTACCACCTCTATCATATATATCTGTTATCTTTCCACCTATCATCTATAGCTATCTATTCATTATCCATCTATATCATATATATCTATCAGTTATTTATCATCCATCTATTGGTTTGTCCATCCATTATCTATCAATATATCTATCTATCTACCTATCTACCTATCTATATCTATGTATCATCTACTGATCTTCCTTCTATCAAACATCATCATTATCATTATAGATCTCTCAAATGTGTGAACTTACATCAGAAATAACTTAACCGATGGTTTTAAACACATTTTTCTATATTTGGTTACATCATGCAGAAGATCTCTAACATTGCTTTATTCTGCTAAAAAGGAGAATAAACAATCCGAATCTTCAGAGAGAGAAGATTTCTATTTTCAGTTTTGCATCTTGTAATTGCCCTTGTATTACATGCATGCACGTTAGAGTATCCATCCCTGGATGGCTCTTTCAGTGGTAACACTGAATTCTGAGACATCACATTTCCCACAAATTACTTATGCAGCAAAAATAATACCATCAGCTAGTCATGTCATATCTTGTACATAATGGCTATTTGAAAACAGTCACTTATTTTTTATTTTTTTAAATCTCTGCCTCAGCTTTCAGCACTAGGAGGTCTCCACCAAGCCTAGGTTTTATGCTAATGAAACAAGACTGTCTTGTCCAAAACTACAGAAAGGTACAAGGAGTTAATTGTTGCAATTATCCATTGAATGGATTTGGACTGTGAATCCCTGGAAGGATGGATTGCTAATTGCTGCTAAATGGTGATTAGATTACACTCTCCATGTTTTCAAGATGAACTGAAGTTTACCAGACCTCAAATAATTATTTGAATCAAACTAGAGGGCAAGGAGGAGGACATCATATGAGTTTGATAAAAACACACACACATGAACATAAACTCAGAACTTGTTGGAAAATTCTTTCATTCCTGCTTTCCAAGATACAGATGGTAGGATATATTTTACTAGACCATATCTTTTGCTGTTCCAAATAATTGGTCAAGAAGAGAAAATCTGTGCCTTTTGAAAATTGTAGATTTGAACTACAGAAACTATCGGCAGAATTTTGATATCAGTGTTATGTGGCAATTTGCTTGAATGGTTGCTTTGAATTGACACAGCTCTGTTCTCTTTGAAGGGTTTATATGGTTTTCCAAACATTCCATAGTTGGCTGCAACTGTAGTGTCATATTAAAGCAACACTTTAAAGCAAAAGTTAAAAACCCCAATGTCTACATGGCTGACTTTGTTCTTTCTTTTTCTTTCTTTGGTTTTATTATATATTGCGTGTGTATTCTGAAGGCAGGCCCTGGATCTTGAAAAATATCCAGCTTCCATTGTCCCATCACAGTATCTAGTACAAATGTGACTAATTAACAATACTTGAATGATTAAATAAGTGAATAAATGAGTACTATACAACAATGTAAATTTAAGTATGCTACTAAACATAAGAATTATTATCCCATAATATTAATATCTTAAGAGTTCTGTCTCTAGAGTCCAAGTAGAAATTGGTCTTCTTGTAATTTTCTTATCATAGTACTCAGATAGGGGGCTGGATTCTGAGAACTTAAAAATATGCATGGAATGTGCAATCCCTGGGCTTCACGTCAGAATTAATTTTATCAGTGTTGTAGTTTTCATACCTTAATGTGGATTAAAATAAAACAAAACAGATTTGGAGATGTTTGTTTCTAAGTAACCCTCTTTACCAAAAAAAAAGGACACTTACAAGAAAGGTGCCTTAAAGCATTGTGTCCACACAAAAAATTGCAAGAAAGAAAAACACCCTTATCTGCAATGAAACAAGGTTCTAGATAGGACTTGAATCTACCCATATTGGAGGTTTTTACCATGATTACTTGGGACCCATCCAGGAGGTTTGCATTTTTCAAGAGAAATATTGTGGTAGGCTAAATAATGGCCCCCAAAACATCAAGTCCTAATTCTTGAAACTTCTAAATGTTATCTCTTATAGAAAAAGGGTCATTGGAGATGTGATTAAATTAAGGATCTTGAGATGGGAGATTATCCTGGAGAATCTGGGTAGGTCCTAAATGCAGTCATAAGTGTCCTTTTAAAAGTGAGGCAGAGGGAGATTTCAGACTGAAGAAATGGAAGCAAAATGACTCTGAATGCAGAGTTGGCAGTGATGTGGCTACAAGCCAAGGAATGGTGGCAGCCACAAGAAACTAGAAGAAACTAGAGCAAATCCTTCCCTAGAGCCTCTCGAGGTAGCGCTGCTCTACTGACACCTTGATTTTAGCCCAATGAAACCAATTTAAGACTTCTGGACTCCATAACTGTTACAAGAATAAATTTCTGACACTTAAGGCCACCAAATGTGTTGTGATCCATGAGTGCAGCCACAGAAAACTAATACAAATATAGGATTTTGGTTTCATTCATACTGGAATCCAAATCTTGGTACAGTCTGTGAATTCTTATTACCACTTATCACTACTGCATGAATCTTGTTAGAAATGCTGAATCTGAGACCCAATTTTGGAATCAGAACTAGCAATTTAACAAGATACAAGCTAAGTCAGATACATTTTCAAGTTCAATAATGACTGCTCTGAGTGACTCTGCAGTCTTTGGTGAGAAGCTGCTTCTTACATGGAAGATATGAGGTCACCATTTTGTGGAGGGTATGTGTTATACTGATAGGCTGGTGAAAGTCTGTGAAAGTAGACAACAAGGTCAGAGTGCAGACAGAATCCCTTCTCAATTGGAATCTCAACACACATTTTGAATAAGGAATGTGTAAATGCCAATTATCTTGAAGCTGAATCAGGAAGGACTTCAAGATTCTTTAAGATGGTGCTCGAGTACCTAAAAATGATTCTACTATCCACATCAACAAAACACACATTTTTCATTTATTCTACCAGTTAACAGAAAGGAATCTGTGAAAGCCAGGGCCATCCCTAGAGAAATCTGCATCACATAGTGGGGTAAGAGACACAGAAGACAGGAATATACCAGGGACATAATCTTTAAATGTGATTAGAGTGACCAGGTGACCTTTACCATCTCTTTCAGTAAAAAGTTTGTACTTCTGTAATTCTTGAACACCATCTAAAATCATATTCATACTTTTCACAACAGCTTTTTAACAAAGCAGAAGGGTTGAATTACAGCATCTACAGCCAAGGAAGGGCTCATTAAACAGTTTGGATGGGTTCCAAAAGCTGTGCAAGACTGTTTCCTGACCTACAGAAGAATTCAGCAGAGGAAATTTACCTGTCAACTCCTGCCTTAATAGGCAACAGCAAAATGCTGGAGTCAACAACACCATCAATAAATGTGTATGGCAGCTAATTTTTAATTGGTACTTTCTCTTGCACCTGCCATAGGAGTTTCACACATTTATCAACATTTTGAAAATGCTTAGTTGGTATTTGCAATCTTGTTCCTTTCACACATGGTCAACGCTACTCAAATTAGTGTCCCTCTGAACACTCACAAATATTTGATGAAAAGATCATTTTACACTTGGCTAGTTGGAGTGGATCTCAGGCTATAGATTCAATGCTTTCATTCTAAAAGTGAAGAAAATTTGAATTCACAAGACTGATGCCTGTGCTTTCTGCTTCAACTCTCAGTAATACTAGAAGTTTCCAAGATGATAGGACATTCTAGCAGAGACAGGAGACATGAACAGAGACTTGGTTGGGGAAAAGAGAAAAAGAGTTTAAGGCATGAATATGAATTGCACATGTTGGACTGAATAGTGTTCCTCCCAATTTGATGTCTACTTAGAACCTCAGAATTGACTCTTTTCCTTATTTGTAAACAGGTCTTTTCTGACATAATTAGTTAAGAGGAGATCATACCCATACCCATTAGGGTGGGTCCTAAATTCAATAACTGCTGTTCTTATAAGAAAGCCATGTGGAGACACAGATACACACAGAGAGACCACCATTGGAAGATGGGAGTAGAGATTGGAATAGTTCAATTATAAGTCAAAGAAGCCAAGGATTTCCAACAAATACCAGCTGATGGTAAAGACCAGGAGGGATCCTCGCCTAGAGCCTTCTGGGGAAGCACGGCCCTGTCAGCACCTTGATTTCAGACTTCTGGCCACCACACTAAGTTTGATGAGATAATAAACTTCTGTTGCTTTAAACCAGTCTGATTTTTATAATCTGTTATAGCAGCCCAAGAAAACTAGCCTATTCCCATCCTAATTTATAATGAAAAATGATGACAGCAATGCTGACAGCCTACTTTTAGCAGATACTTACTATGAGTCAAGCACAATGCCAAGTCCTTTACCTGGACTGTTCTATTTAATCTTTATCACAATCCTATGAGGTATGTTTGTTAACTTTATTCTGTACTCATTTGCCCAAGTAACCATAGCAAGTGGCTAAGACAGGGTTTGATTATTTTTTTAATTCAAAATAGGGCTTATATACTTGACAGCTACACTCAACGGTCTCCCAATTATCATTGAGAGGATGGATGAGGAGGAAGATTACCCCAAACTCACAGTTCTCACAGCCAAGTGTGCCCTCTTCCTGCTTCAGTCTCTCTTCCTACTCCTTGAAGATAACTCTAGAACTTTCAGACAAATGGCCAAGTACTTCATTGACAGAAAGTAAGTAATAAACTTTACGGCAAGAAATTTCTGCAATTAACTATTCAGCCTCATGGTAACAATAGTAGTCAATGTGACTAGGAGTCAGTTGCTATGACTGTTTTTATTAAGGAGGGAAGAGATACGGACAGAAAACGGGAAAATTACTTTTTTTCAGGTGAGAGCATGTTTAAAAGCTGCCTTGAAGGAGGTGAGTCATATATTCAGTTATGTTTCTAGTCTAATAGAATCATAGGTATTTCACAAAAGAGGAAACTGAGGACTAGAAATGAGGATGGTCTTACCCAATAACACAGGCAAGTTTACCAAAGATTTGGGGTTAGAACATAGGTTTTCTGACCACTATCCAATGTTAATTATATACATGCTTCCATCCACCCATATATTCTTTTGTTGATCCATTTGTCAATCCATCTACTCATATATTCATCCAGCCATTCGAGCATCCATCTATCCACCACTCATTCATTTAGTAATTTTGAAATACCTGCTAAGGATAAATACTGAGGATATGAGGAGGAATGACACTCTCTTCATCCTGTGGATCTTAGCAACACATGATATTCAAATGTTTGGTTTATTATTTAAGAGTTTCCAGAAATTGAATGCTCAGAAAACTCAAGGAGAGATGAATCTGAGTGTGAGGTTGACTGCCAAAGCAGTTCTAACCACAGTGTCTTTTATATCTGGGCTCCAATATTCACATTTCCCTTTTCCTTAGTTTTCTAAAATCAGATACCAGTTTCAGGAAAATGAAGTTATTGAAAAATCCCCCATAATTAATTAATTAAATATCATGGGTGATGTCTGCAAGACATCATCATAAAACTAGTTTTTTGTCTATTTTCCACTGAGTTGCCATGCCTTTGGACATGTATGCATTTTTAAATGGGGTCTCTTTCATGTAATATGAACAAAAAAAACACTACAGAAGTGTTGTTACAGAGGAAAAGGTCTTCATATGCTCAAATTCAGCAGTGTTGTTTACTTTCATTGTTCTGTATTCATTTCCTTCCCAAAACACAATATATTCACATTAAGTGTCAGTAAGGGGAATGGTTAAGAGGCTTCTAAGAGACAGATTGCCCCGGATTCAAGGTTTGTTTCATCTTATAATTATAGGAAAATTGTTAATGTTTTTGTGCCCCAGTTTTCCTTAATTTATAAAGTGGTGTTCATGGAAGTACTAGGTCCATGATGTTTGTAAATATTAAATGAACTTACACATGTGAGCATTTAAATCATGATAAAGTGATTCAGAGTCCCTCCTGCTCTAACATTTATTTTATGGTATGCTAATCACAACAAGGAAGCACCTTTGGGATATAAACCGGTCAGTTATGGCATTCACAGTCTGAACTACTTTTATGGCATGATTTGGTTTGTACTTATACAAATAGGGTACTTCAGTGTCCTGGACTGTCTGAGATGTTTCTGTGGCAGATAACATATGAGTAGAAAAAGGCCTTCTCTGAGAGAACTCACAAGATAGGCTTTAAGTGGTAGCTCTTCTATTGACCACCTGTGTGACCCCAGGCAAGTTATTGATTTATTAAGCTGGAAGACACTTCTACCAGACCTACAATGATCTAGAATCAACATCTTCTCTACAGATGACAACACTAAGATCCAAAGAAGCTCAGATGTGGTCAGATGTCACAGCTAATTTGTGACAGAACTCAGTCAGTTTACAGTCAGTCTTACTCCCCTTAAACACAGACTTGAAATCTAGTTTCCTTTAACCTGGGGTCACATTAGATTCAAATCATTACTTTGTCACTTACTAGGCATTTAATAAGACAGGGCAAGTGACTTATCCTTTCTGTGCTTCAGTCCTCAACTATAAAATGGGGGAAATAATACCCATCTCATTATTTTGTACAGATTACATAATAGAACCTGATAAGACTAATTTGCATAATACCTGGCATTCTATTTCTATTAAAGATTTGAATGCTGTAATGTGTCTTAAGTAACAAAATACACTGGAATACCTTAAATTCTACTAGGGTTATATAAACAATAATAAATGAATAAATAAATTATGTATGTGTTAGAAGTTGTTAAGTGCTACAGAGCAAGTAAAGTTGAGAAGGGAATACAGTATGAATAAAAAGAACTGAACAAAATTATTGACATTTTAAATAGAGTAGCCAAGGAAGGTGACATGTGAAGATTATTTTAAGAAAAGGAGTGAGTTAGCCAGGTAGATACCTGGATGAAGGGTGTCCAAGCAAAGAGAAAAGTGACAGCAAGAGGTCCACTGTGGTTGGAACTAACTGAGTATGCAAGAGCAAAGTAGGCCATGAGATCAGAGAGGAAATAGGGACCAGGCCATGAAGTGCCTTATAAACCATTACAAGGACCTCAGTTTTTCACATTTCATAAGTTACAAAGCCACTGGGTGGTTTTAAGCAGAGGGTATGTAATACGACCTATAGTTCAAATAGTGGTAAAACAGGTAGTTTAAGTGCTGCTGTTTTGAGAATAGACTACAGGAGTCAAAAGTGGGAGCAGAGACACCATTTCAGAAGTATGACACAGGCAATGCTACATGTTGACTCAAACAACTTTGTTTCCTCCAAGGTGCACAATGGAAGACCACACTATCCAGTCCCTTTGTACAGGTGAAGCCATATGCCTAATTCTATATGATGGATTGTGAATGGAAGAGATACATGTTATTTACAGGCCAAACTTCTGATAGGTCCCATGCTTTTATATGCTCTCTCTCTTTTAGGCCTGCAGGACTGGAAGGTAAGAACTGTCAAATAGTAGACATGTGATGGCAACCCTGTAGATTCCCCAAGTTATCACTTAGCAGGGAGATACCCAGAAGTACCTTTGGGCTTGCATCAAACAATGAAGTGTGTGAGAAACAAACTTTTACTATGCAAGGCCACTGAGATTTGGGAGTGTTTGTTACAGTATTTAGAGAGATTCACCCTCAATTATTGTGCAATAACTGGGTGAGAGATCAGTATGACGTGGATCTGGTGGTGAGTGGTGGAAGTTGTGAAAAGTGGTTGGAATATGGATGTATTTTGAAGGTAGCATCCACCACCAGATTTTTTGGAAGACTTGGAAAGGCAAAAATGACAGAAAGAATTTTGGCTCAAGTAGAAGTATGGAGTTGTCACTGACTCAGACAGGAAAGACTGCAGGAGGAAATATGTACGTGAGGGGTCTGTGAGGCCGGGCAAGATCAGGAGTTCAGCTTTGGGCATGCCAGGTTTGAGGTGACTATGAGACAGGTGAATGGAGATACTGAGCAGTTAAGTTATACAACTATACTCAGTGATTCTTCAGTCAGCTTGCACCAGATGTGAGAACCAATTATATAACTTTAGAAGTTTTATAAACTACTTATTAAACTATTGATAGCTTAAAATCAGCAATGGTGGGAATATTTCTATCATAGAAATTGACAAATGCTCATATTAGGACTTGCCTCCCCCAGCCACCCCAGAGTGCTGGCTGTTAAACATTCATTAGTACTCCATTAGGTCTAAGAGTTAAGGGGAGAGGGGAGAGGTTGTATTTACAAATGAGATTATACCTTTATTATTTCCCCCCAAGACATCTTAGAATCTATCTCAAATCTCAGAAAAATTTTTTATTCAAAGCTATTTTGGGGATTATATTCTATTAATCACTGCTATTTTTAGATGACTAGTATATATACAGCTCCATTTATATGGTTCACTCTGTGTTGACAATTATCACACACTGAAAATGTTGGATAGCTTACTGCTATTGTGCAGTGCATTAAACAAATATAAAATTAGTTAATCTCACAGTCTTAAATCTCAGAATGCACTTACACATTTTCCTCATATTCACAATACCCACAATACTCTTGTCTAAATAAGAAGTCAAGAATCCACTGAATATGACAACCTCTTCTAACCTCGGATTACCCATCTGTAAAAGAGAGATTTTATTTTATTTTTTTGTTTACATTACCAGATAATGTGAAGATGAAATGAGATAATGTACATGAAAGTGCTTTGACAACTATAAATAAAAACAACAAATATTTACAGATATAAAATAAAATGGCAAGCCAGCTGACTTTTGATAGCCAAAAGATTCATTAATTCATTTTCCTGGATGGCTAGATACCATTTAGAACCAATCAAGTTGATACAGTCCTGGTTTTCTAAAGTTGTATACTATGATGGCACATCACTGAAATTAACCTAGAAGGACTCCATGCCAACTTATATTTATCATATGCAAGAGAAATTTAAGAAAATGCCTTTTTATTTCTTCACTTCATTACCTTCTTCACCTAACTCTTCCTTCTTCCTGGAAAGAAATCTGAGTTTCTATCAATGATAAAGATGGAATACTGTTCTGTAATATGGTATTTTTGCCTTTAGCTTTTAAACAATATTGCAGATGCTTCTCTCAGTATTTTAATTCAAGCTAAGTTAAGCTACAAGGAGAAAAAAATGGTGACATGAAATAATCAAGTCAAATTAGCCAATATGTTTATGAGATGCAGTGAATAAAATTATTTCTATTATCATTGATTCTATTATAGGGTTGCCTGACTGTATAGTCTCAATAATGATCTCCAATAATACTTTAGGCCTTGAAATTTTTTATTCAAAATGACAAATCAGAAGTTTAACAAGTCAAAACAGTTATTTGAATACATCAATATAACTTTAATGGAAATATTTATAAATATAAAATGTCCTAAATGATTTTTATATTTAAATGTCTCTCAATGGACTCAGACTTGCATAAAGCTTAATTTCTTTGTTTCTGCAGATGAAGCTTCAAGAAAGGGATTAGATCTATAGGATATGAAGGAGGAATTATTGTCTATTCAGTTTTCTGCCATATTTGCATGGAACTATGTCAGGCAACTTAAACTTTAGTTGATCCATGGGACTGGAAGACAAAGGATAGATGATTGGGTCAAGAGACAAATCAATTTTGAAATATTTATATTCTGGTAGCTTCATGGCTATTTCCTTCTATTAAAGCTGTGCTGCATATGCAGGCAATTAACAAGGAAAAGGAGTGATTCTTGGCAATTCTGTTTAGGACCAGTTTCAAGGAAAGAGAGATTCCCATTGATGTAGTGAATTCTGATGCAAAACAATGAATTGAAATGCATAATGGGGCCTTTACTCATTCAACTTTTCTTTTTTCCCACTATCTTGATAACCCAGATGAAACAATGATCAATTGAAGTGTGCATGACAATTGAGTATGTTAGCTATAGTGACTACCTTACATGACAGAGAAGCATTAGGACATCATGAAGTTGGAGGGAGAGACCAATTAATAAGGGAACTTATAATGGGCACACAGACAAAGTCCTGCTGTAGGTTAAAAACATTAGGTTAAAATTGCCTGAGTAAGAGTTTTAACTCAATTTTAACTGAGTTAAAATTGCCCCATTATACACAGTGAGGCATCCTGGGTCCTCTTGACCTCAGTGGTCTCCAGGGTCTTGACCATTTTTCAGGCCCCACCTATTGCTCAGAGGACCCACTTTGGATGGGTACAACTGATTGCATCTTACCTCATACCTGCCTCCAACACCTCTAGCCTTCTTCAGCAAGTGAGACATCTAAGGGTCTGCTCAGTGATCATGTATGTGCAATTTGGAAGTATGGGAGAATGATTTCCCTATGGAGCAAGTTCTTGAAAATGGATATTGACATAAATAAACAAATACACCTCTTTTCCCCATGGTCCTGAGGAACAGTTGATTACAAAGCCTCTCAGAAGCTGGTGGACTTGCAAGATGTTTCAATCAGTCACTCTGCTCTGTACTCTGCAGAATTCAGCAGGGAACTGCACTGTCTTTTTAGTTTGTTTTGCTTCCTATTCTCTTGTTTTCTATACCTCCCTTTATATGTTCCCAGGCTAAGATTACCCCTCCAATCTGATACTCTTGTTTCACCTCCTTAAATAAACACCAGCTACAAAAGTGCATCACATTAATGGAAAAGATGTGGAGGTTTGATGTGACAAACATTATGATCTCATTAGATGTGATGCCCCCCAAATCACAACTCAGTATCAGGCTGCCTTTATCAAATGATTTTCTGAAATTCCTGCAGTTAATAAGTAGAGATTACATTTTAACCCACCTTCTCTGAGTCTTAGCCATAGGCTCTGATCCTCCACACTATAGGAATGTATTCAAATCTGTTTAACAAAATAAATTATTAAAATAGTATGTATCTTTATTTTGGAAAAAATATCCTTTGGTGGGACACGAAAGAGGTCTTTGAAGAAATGAAGGCTGTTACTTAGATAATTGAATCATTACATATAATTCTGGTGAGAAAAATTAAGATGGACAAGCAGGATAACAATTGCATAACAACTACAACCATAATAAATTAAGAACTTTTGTGAGCCAGTCACTGTACTGCTAAAAGTACTTTATAAAAATCCTCATTTATGTTTGCAACATCCCTATAAAGTGCCTACTGCCATCATTTCTATTTTAAAGACTAGAAAAGTGACGTTTGGATATATTGAGCAATTTGGTAAAGAACCAGTCAAGGAAGTGGTGAAGCTAATCTGGTCAGTGCCACATCTGTACCCTTAATCACTGTGATATCGTGGCAACACAGATGTGCAGTTGTCAGCTCAGTGATAGAAAGAATGTTTAACAATCAGGGGTTTGAAGAGGTAATTGGCTCCCTCCCCCCTGCCCCCCACCTGTGAGTTCTCTGTTGGTAGAGATTTGATAGTGGACCTCTGGGGTACAATATGGCTGGTCCTCCTAAGATGACACAGCAGACACAACATAATCAGCTCTACAAATTCCTCCATATAGGTGGGTTTGGAGGGCAGAAAGCAGTTTGAGCAGGGTGCCAGGGAACCAAAGCAGGGATGGATAGCATCCAGGAGTCATTCCACAGAGGTGTCAGAGGCTTGTGCTGGGGTTGGGACTGTCATGAGCTCAGAGTTGGGAGACATGGAACATGGCAACAGAAATGCTTAGGCAAGGATGAGGTGTAGCTGTTGACTGAGAAGAGCCCCTATATTTAATCACCACGAATATTCTCAGACTAGAGGCATTTACCCCTTAATAAGCCCTCAAATAGAACTGGTCATATTAAGTGTTTAGAACAGCCTGGATGTTCACTTAGGGAGCTGTAATAAACGGAATTCATGCCTATCCAAGAGGTGGGCTTCATGACTTTCAAAACTCCTTCAAACTCAGAAATCGAACTAATTTAGGAAGCTAGTAAGGGCTAGACTACTGGGAGAAGCTGCTGTAAGACATAACAGTTTTTAATAGTAACCCAAGAAGTTGACAATATGCACCTCGGTTAGTTAGTAGTTGATTATCAATGAAATATTTCATAATGGATTGCTAGTCAGCTTTGGGAATAAAAAAAAAAAGGTTGACTTCTGTTTGAATCACATAAGACTTTTGACTCCATTCAAATCCTCTTAATGGATGCATTTAGGATAATCCCTTTATCCCTCAGCGCTTCTCCAATCAGCAAACACATGGAGCGCCCATTAACTCTCCGGAACAGTCATTTGTGCATAGATACAGAGAAATCAGCCTGGCAGCATTGACAACAGTATGCACAAACTGGCATAAGACAAGATGACTCATGAATAGCAGGCACATTTGGAAGGAAGAAAATCACAACGCGTGTAGTCCTATAGTCACCAAGAATTCCTTATCTTCTCTTAAGGCAAGCTTCTCTTGTCTTTTCTCAATTATGCTTCATGTGCACTTATCTCAAAATTTAATTGAATTGGTTGCTTCACAGATGGGCTTAAAGGATGTTTTAGTTTCTAAGTACCAGAAACAAAAGAATGACTGGTATTCATTCTCAAATTAGAAGTCATTAGGAAGAGGGAGTTTTAGCAAGTTTGAGGGAATTTAACCACCTTTTAAGGGAAGTGGTATGTTTCCTGAACATCAGAAGGATTTAGTTCCTGGTGAGAGGAACAGGAAGGGGGCTGGAGTCAGAAAATGGATCCAGTCCCTCTAATGCAGAAGATAAGAGAGTTACTTGCTCACCAAGGCTTTATCTTTCAGTCTTGTGAGGAAGAGCTGCGTGTGTGAGGAAAAGAAAGAGGGCTCTTGCAAGGAGAAGTGGGGTACACCCTGGAAGGACATATGGGAGGGATCAGGGAGGAATGGGAAACTGGGAAGAGGTAAAGCCAGCTTATTTCATTTCTACCATAATGCTCTGGACACACAACTAATTATATTTAAATGCATACATATACTAACTCCAACAATAACCCCTCCTCCAATCCTAAGCCAAATACTAACTTAATGGAAGACCGTCTATCTGGGAGTCTAAATTCTGAAAGCTCTTAAACAACAAAAAAAAATGCCCTAAAATGAATTTTAGATCAGTATTAATCTATAAAATTAGGCTATAGTAATAACTGTGAGAAAAAACAAAATTCAACTGAATAAATTTTAAAGATCTTACTGTCCTTATTCAATGATCCATGAATCAGGCAGCATCCAATCTAGCAGATACAAAGCAGTTCCTAAGAGCTGTACAAAAATGAGACTAGAGGCAGAAAGGAGCAGAACAAGGAGATTACCATCAAAAAGTAGATTGTTTCAAGCAAGGTCACCTTTCTTTGAGGGTCAGAAGGGGTCTATCAGGAAGATTGCCTCACTAGTGCTGATAGGGAAATGAATTCCAGATTAATTAATTCCTGGGACAGGTTGAAATGTAATTAGGTTAGGTATTCAGTCTCGGTTTGGTGATGTGTGTTTAGCACAACTGACTCCATTATGGGCCAAACTATGATTTGCATTGGGCTAAATAATATCCAGGGGTTATGTTTTAATATTATCCCCATTTTACAGATGAAGAGTCTGAGGCTTGGAGGGATTACATAACATGGCAAAAGTCACACAGCTATCAGGTGGGGAATGTGTGGGCTGGGACTAACACAGGCAGTCTAATTCCAGAGAAGGCAGTGAGAAACTAACAGATGGTCAGAGATGGGTCCTCAGTAACGGAGACTGTGCGCTGAGGACTGACTGATATTTTAGGCTTTAATGTGAAGCAGCTCCTTTGTACTATCTCATTTAATCTTCCCAGCCACATGTCTGACTGGCATCAGACTCGTGTCCTTTTACTGATGAGGAAACCAGGTCTCCCAGAGATGAAATTACTTGCTTGAGATTGCTTCTTGCATAATCAGGGGTGGGGCTGGCACTCAAACTCAGAATTGCTTGATCCTAGAGCCCCACCTACTCATTTACACACAAAGAAACATTTTAACACTTGAAGGACAAGAACCACATTTTCTAGATGGCTAGAAAATAAGGTCATGGCTTCCCTTATTTTCATAGTCATATGGGCTACATAGTAGGTACTTGATAAATATTTTAATTCAAAGTTAACTCAAGTTTTGGTTCAAGTGAGACTTTGATTAGACATTAAAATGAACAGAAAACTGAGAAGAATCTGTAACCTGGGGAAGTAACTCATCAAAAACAGAAATAATTGTTATCAGCAGGCATAAGGGATTTAGTGATCTAAACTTAGTTTACAACTACTTTAGCTACATATTAACATTAGGAGGGCTTTAAAAAAAATACTGAAGGGTGAGGTGTCATCCAACACCAATTAAATATGAATCTCTGGGGATGAGGTCTGAACACAGTAGTTTTAAATTTTTCGTTTGGTGACCTTAACAGAGAACCTAAATTAAGAATTGCTGACCTTCCCAGCAGAGGCTTTCTTCAACCTTGTGGTGACTTGAGCACTATTTGAAAAATCTACTGTTTTCTTTACTAGATATTTCTCCCCTAAAGCCTGAAGTATAGAACATGTAAGCCACATGTCCTTTCCATTTCAAGAAATATGGTGAAGAATAAAGTTTACATAATGGCTGGTTCTCAAATTTGAACATGCATCAGAATTACTTGAAAGCCTTAAAAGACAGATTGTTGGGCTGGTGTTAACTCTCTATCTCTCTTTCTCAAAGTAAATGAATAGGCATTTAAAAAATAAAGGAGAGAGACTGCTAGGTTACACCGTAGAAATTCAGACTCAGCAGGTATGGTTGGGGGTTGAGAATGTGCATTTCCAACAAGTTCTCAGGTGATGTTGATGGTCCAAGGAGCCCGCTTTGAGAAGTGCTTTCACAGAAGGCTTGAAGGGGCAGTGGTGAAAAAGAATACAGTTCTTTTCTAACAGTAATTCTAACAGTAAGGTTTACACCTAGTGGTAGAATTTATAAGCCAAAGGCCATCACTGGTTGCTCTCTTCTCGTTTGACCCTCAATTCCCTAGTTACTGTCATTTCAGACTCCTTTTCAAAACTTTAGAAAGTCTCTTGTCAAAATGATAAATTTCATCGCATTTGCCAGTAAGGCAAGTTTATTTTTGCATTCTGGTGAAGTTGGAAAGTAGCCAAAATAATCAGATTCTTAAGATTTCTGACTCAGTTGGCAAAATCCTCAATCCTGGGACTTGCTAATACCACAAATCCAATGTATTATGGGCAAGGTTAGTTATGTCTATGACCAAGAAACCAAGTAGCAGGGTGAGGAGGAAGAAAAGCCAACTCAGGTCTGAGGTGCCATCCAGGAAATCTTAAAAAAACAAAAAAACAAAAAACAAAAATCTATCAAGATTGGGTTGAAGAGCTACCATAGCAGGGCATTCAACAATCCGGTTATATCCTATCTCCTCCTAGGAATTAACCCTATCCACAGAGCAAACTTATCCTAATTTCTAACACTAGATTGCTTTTATCTATGTTTGGGATTGTTAGAAATAACATTGTTATAATTCATCTTGTGCAAGTACTTTGGTGACCATCACAGGCAGTTCTGTTGAGAATACACCTAGAATCAGAACTGATGGGTCACAGGACTTGTTAACCTTCATATTTAATAGATACTGCCAGATAGTTTATGCTCCTAGTAACAGTGTGTGAATTTCATATTCATGTTAACACCTGGTGCTGTCTTCCATTTAAACCACCATGATGTGTGTGTAATGATATCTCATTGTGGTTTCAAGATGCATTTCCCTAATGACTCTCATCATGCATCAATGCATCTCGTTCAAGTATTTTTCCCATTTTTCAATTGAGTTGCCTGACTTTTCTCACTGATTTATAGGCATTCTTCATGCATTTTGAATTTGAACTCTTTGTCAGACTGTCTATAAAATATCTTCTTTTGCACTCTAGCTTGCCTGTTCTCTTAATGATGTCTTCATTATGGTCTATATATTGTTAAAGGGTGTTTTTGCTCTTAACCTTCAAATTGTCTTTCTTCTACAATTCTGGCAAACATAGAAACACAGTTTTTAATGGAAATGAATTAGGTAGTATAACTTCTGACAGTCTGAGTAGAAAAATTAATTTCACTTAATTAATCAGAAATCACAGCCACATTATTTTTCATTAATGTACATGTTGGGCTCTTCCTTGGGTACTCATTTCATATATTCTGCCTGCCCACTACAAGAACCCACAATGATCAAATATCAGTCGAGCTTTGGAAACATTCTGTCAAATACAAAAAGACTTCTACTTCTACTTATTATTCAATCATACCCACCTCACATGTTAACACAGGGGATTAAAGGAGAAGCAATAGAAGGAGAATATTCAAATATAAACAAAGCGACTTAAAAAGATAACCGGAAGCAGAGAAAGAAGGAAAGGTTTTTATTCAGCTGCAAATTAGGCTTTGAATGAAGTCTTTTGAAAACTTTGGTGTAAGTGTCCTCAGAGGCCAGTTTCTTTTGCACTTGTACACAGAAGACAATTTACACACAGCAGCCTGGTATCTGAAGTAACCATAGTAACCTCCCCTTCCATCTATTCAGGGTGTGCATTTGTTCCCCATTTATTGAAACCTCTGTGCACCAGGTATGCAAAGCTTTACATGTTGATATAACATTAAGTAAAAGGATCAGATTTGGAGGGAATTTTAGCAGAACTGTCAAGAGGTTTGTGGAAAGGGGATGGAAGGCAAATTGCCAAAAGGTAGAAAACAAATCCATATATATAATATAACGTAATATAATATAATATAATAAATATAATATAATATAATATAATATAATCCTTCTATATATAGTGGAAATCACACCTGCCTAAGAAAGTACACACCTGCACTACATTTGCCAAGATGTTTTATTTTCATTGCCTGAAATTATGTAAACTCTCACAGAGAGGAAACAAGTTAGAAAGGAAGGGTACTCCCTCATAGCTATGTTGTAATTAGTCTCTTAAAAACTCAATAAATTGTGCACCAGCTCCAGCCCTTAGGGATCCTCCTTTTGTGCAACCAGATGGTGTATTAATGAAGGGAACCAGCAGGTCTGAGTTGGGTTTACTTACAGCTTGTGGCCTGAGTAAGGGATTCTTGGGGCTAAGTTGCCCTGTAGGCTTGATAAAACTCCCTATTGTAAGTGGGTGTCTCCTCCCAAACCATCTCCAGATTTTTCTAGATTCTGTTAGCTATGAACTTATAGCTGATGTATATATTGATAGTCTTTTCAGTGTTAAAAAAAAATAATGATCTCATTCAAATGATTAACATTGGTATCAACAATATCATTCATTATTTAAGGCATTTCTTTTCCTACTCTAGTGTCCTCTCTGAAGTGATTTTTGGTGTGACTGCTGGGCAAAGAATCTGTTCCATCAAATCTCTGAGAAGAAAAACCAAAGATCAGTCCAATAAAGCTGATTCGACTGCCCATGCTTTGATTTTAAGTGTGTTGAAGTCCTAAGGAGAGAAGAGTGGAACATTATCATATTTCAATTGAGCAGTCCATCAGCAAATATTTAACATGGCCAAGCAATGCATTTATAACCTTGTGGAGAAAACACTTAGATGATGTCATCAATAAATGAGGCCAGGAGCTTATTTTTATTGCATAGATTCTGTTTCTCGGATTAATGGGCCCATGACTTGCAGCCAAGTGGAGGATGCTGAGGAGCAACATTTTGACACAGAAAACACTCAGTTATAAAAATACTGTCATAAAATGCTCACTCATTCTAGTAAGGAACGAGCATGGATTTTCTAGTGTAAGAAACTATCTCAGCAAAAGACACTTTGGATATCAATTTTCAAGAACGAAAGGGGAAAATTTTCATAATAAATACAATTCTCCAGAGTCATCACCGTCATTTAATATATTTTAATGCCTGTTTATATCAAGACTTATATATTCCTCTTCACAAATAAAATCTCTCCCTATACACTAAATTGCTTAAAACATTGTCCCTTCTGTTCTGTAAACATTCCCTGCAGTTAAAAACAGCCTAAATTTGCATTCATGAACCAAAATATAGCTTGTGGCAACTTTGTGACTTTGCTTATTAGAAATGCCAGTTGCTTTTGCTGTCACTGTATAAGAAAATTGGGTTTCTAGCTAACATTTCTCTTTAATAGATGCCTACGGTGAAGTTTCAATTGTGAACACTTTTCTTACAATTTCTCATGTATAATTTTGCAGTAAATTTTATTTGTGGGTAATAGAACTATTTCTTTCAAAGCAAATTTGTTGATTATACACAATCTTTCCATCTTCTCTTCCTATAAAAAAGGAGGATGTATGTAAATGGGTCACCTTAAATGTGATATGCACTATACATATATACACATTTTAAAAATTATGTTTGCATTACTCTCATAAAAGCATACCAAAGGAAGCAGACTTTGACTCTGATATAGAAACATTACTTGATAAGTATGATAGTGTTACCTAATTCAATTCCACAAACATTTTAGTGATTCCAATGAATACAAATAAAATACAAAGCAAAACCAGTTCAGACAATACCAAACACAGGAGTTTTGATATGATACACAGTAGTATATTAGAATTCTAAAACTTATTACTTTTAGGATCAGCTGTATATGATTTTCTCATGTCTTAATGCTGTGTACATAACAGGTGTTTGATAAATGTCCTTTGACAGACTGATAGATATGGGTAGTTCAGTACCCAGCTAAAAATGAGGTGGGCCAAATTAGTCACCCAAGATAAAACATGGAAGCAACCCAAGTGTCTACCAACAGATGGATGGATTAGCAAAACATGCTTTAAACATATAATGGGATGGTTGGAAATTCTTCAAAGAAATTCTGGGATATGCTACAACATACATGAACTTTAGGATATTATGCTAAGTGCAATAAGACAGTCACAAAAAGGCAAATAAAACTATGTCATTTTATTTATATGAGGTGCTCAGAGTATTCAGCCATAGAGATAGAAAGTAGAATGTTGGCTGACAGGCACTGGGGGTAAGGTGGGGAATGGGGAGATAGTATTTAATGAATATATAGTTTCAGCTTTCCAGAAGATGAAAAGAGTTCTGTGGATGAATGATGGCAGTATTTATACAACAATATGAATGTTTTAATACCAATGAACCATAAATAGTAAATTTTATGTTGTGCTTATTTTAGCAAAATTTTAAAAAAATGGGAGAAAAAGTAGTCATGGCTAGAATGTAAAGTGATAACAGTATTTTAAAGAATTTCCTTTGGGGTGCCTGAGTGGCTCAGTTGGTCGAGTGTCTGACTCAACTCAGGTCATGATCCCAGGGTCATGGGATTGAGCTCCATGTCGGCTCCATGCTCAATATGGAGCCTGCTTGAGATTTTCTTTCTTTCTCTGTCTGTCTCTGTCTCTCCCTCTGCCTCTTTTCCCCATCATGCTCTCTCCCTCTCAAATAAAAAAATTTTTTTCCTTGGACATTCCTACCAAGGAACTGGTTAATATGGGGAATTTTATGTGTATTTTACCATAATAAAAACAAATGAAAAAAAAAATGAGGCTAAAAATCTCCATTCATCAAGTTTCCCGACAAAGAACAGAACGATGTGCCTGGGGGTGCCTGGGTGGCTCAGACAGTTAAATGCTCAACTCTTGATTTTGGCTCAGGTCATGATCTCATGGTTCATGAGATCAAGCCCTGTGTCTGGCTCTGTAATGACACCACGGAGCCTGCTTGGGATTATGTCTCCCCCTTCCACTTGCATTTGCTCTCTCTCAAAATAAATAAATAAACATTTAAAAAAGAACCATGTGCTTCATTACAGCTTTCTATACCTCCTTACTTCTTAATGCTGACAACTTGCATATTTTATACTGAAACGCCCAGAGATCGGAAGACCCCCAAAATCAGACCACCAGAGACCAGAGTCAAAGCCAAGCGGCAAGGGTTGTTTATTTGCAGGTTCGAACCTGGGCCTCCGCGCACTCGTTGCCGGTGACGCTAAGAGGCCCTGAACAAAGCCTTTGCAGCCTTTTTATAGACAGAAGTAAACAAGTCATGGGGAGGGACAGGAGATTTCCATGGTTACAAGTTTGCCATTGGTTAACATTAAAATGTGAACATACACCGCATCTGATTGGTTCCCGCCATCAGGTTTTTGGTGGGAACCATTATAATATTTGGGGTACCTTTGAATTTAGCCTATCATAGAGCGAGTTTGAAGTCTTGTTTGGTGACTAACAGGTTAACATCTCTCTCTCCAGGCCCTTCCCTCAGCAAGGTATGGGGTAGCCGCTGGCCTTTTCAGATTGGCTTCCGCCAAGGTGGGGTGATGGGGTGACAGGGGGAACATGAAGCTAGTTTGGGCAATCCGGTGGTGGGAACGCAAGCCTTAAGCATTGTTACAGAAGCAGAAAGAGCTGGTTAGGTATTAGCTTCCCGTAGCGCAGGCATTTGTTCAGAAGCGGAAAAGCTGGTTAAGTTTTAGGTTTAGTCTATCTAGGACTGGGGCTACGTGCAGCCCGAGGTTTCTCTTAATGGAGGACTTAATTTTTGGCTCTTCAATACTAAGGCCTGACTTCTGTTAGGAGCTCCTTGACTGGAGGGTCCCATTACCTGCTGGGTATCTCCATGGATGTCTCCCAGGTATCTGAAACTTAACATCATTCATATCATACCTTTTTACTTCCATTCTTCAACCTATTTCTCCCTCACTCATTACTTAGTGTCTCAGTAAATGACACTACAATCAACTCAGCTGCTCAAGAAAGAAGCCTTGAGTATCACCTGAATATGCCCTTTGTCTCCTGTTTCCCACACCGAGAGCACCAGTATGCCCTGTTGATGCAGACTCCCCCCTGCTCCCCAGATAGGTCCCCTCCCTCTCCTCTGCCCAGTCCACACTGCCTTGATACTTCACCTGGACAAGTGCACCGTCTCTAACTACTCTCCTGCTTCCTCTCTTGCTCTCTTACAACCCTTGCTTCACACAGAAGCCAGAGGAGTCTGTTAAACAGGCAAATGAGACCATCTCATTCCCTACGGAAAATGCATTCCAGTTTTCTCCTGCATGCTAAATAAAGTCTCAGTCTCTCCTATGGCCTAGAAGACATGGCCCCTGTAAGACTCTCTCATGCTGTCTCCTGCCACCCTGCCCTTGCTCATCCTGCTCCAGCGACAATGGCCTTCATTTCAGTGACTTTAACAGCTAGCCTGCCTCCTCCTTAAGCCTTCATTCCTGCCATTGCTCTTGCAGGAGTGTTCCTCCCTGTCTCTGTGAAAGGCTGACTCCTTTGCATGTTTCAGGTCTTACATTATATGTTAGGCCCTCAGGCCTGCCTTAAACACCCAATCTAAAATATATCAAACTACTGTTTTTACTTACTGAACTCTTCCTTTGATGTCATTTTCTCAGCTTGTATTTATATATGCATAAATAATTATACATATAAGTATACACACTTGTATGCATATATCTAATTTCTGGATATGCATCAATATGTATCTATTTTAATGTATATTTAATGTCTGTTCATTAGACTGTACACACTTTATAAAAAGAGGGCTTACGTTATGCTCACTTTTACTTCCTAAGCTCTTAGCATGCTGGATAGTATATGGTAGAAATCAACGAGCCATTTGTGGAATAAATAACTGAATGAATGGACTGTATCTGTATGTTACTCAAGAAAATGTCGGTCTTTTCATCAAGTCAAACTTCAGAGGTGCCTTCATTTGGTACAGGATGTAAAAACCCTTTGTAAAGGAAGGTACAGTGTTAGGCGTGATGATTTTCATTTCTTAAGAGTATGGCTGATTCAGAATCTCAATATTATATAATTTTATAGCAACAAGAACTCATAAAGATAATTTCGTTCAAGCTCATTTTAGAGCTGAGCAAACTTCCCAACTCATCAAATCAGATGCCCCACCCCAATGGTTCCCATGATCCACACCACTTCCCTCATTCCTATCTTGTCTGCCAATCAATACTTTGGGCTCCTGGTGTTGAGGAAATATACTAAAATTATGTGAAACTCATTTATGAGAAACACTAGCTGATGGTTAGATGTAGTTTTTAAACACAAACTAGTTTTGTGCCACTGTATACTGTTATTTCATCTCAGGAGTAGAAACGAGGAACAGATTATCAAGAAAACATCTCCCTGCTTCCCTTCTCCTAAATAATTGGGCACTGATACACATAAAAGCCACAGATATCCCTTCTTTCCCTCTCTGTCTCAGTAGTACTTTGGATTGTTAAACTGGATGGGGAGAATATAAAAAGAAAAAGGCATTTTCATCTCTTTTTCTTTTATCCCAGCACTACTGATCTGCTATTCAAGAATATGATTATGTTTTCCACTTAAGGAAAAAGAGAGCCTCGTAACAGTTACATGCTATGTCTCTTTAAACATCCAAACAGACAGGTTGCAAATATCTAGCACCTGTGCAGTACTTTCTTTTGTGTCTGAACCTAATTTTTCACAAATGGGAACATCAAAGTAAGCGGGCTATTCTGATGTCAACATAACTTCTACCAGAGTCATCAACGTGTGTGTTATATAGGCACGACTACTGTACCAAAAGCACAGACATTGACTGAAATTTGACAATCTTTGTTTAAAGGATAAAAAAAGCAAACTTGAAACCTATGTGGTGTCTTCCTGAAACGGCTTCTGCAGTAATCTTCCTTTGTTCAGACTACCTGGTCTGTACATGGTACCAAGTTTAAAGTATAACATCAAATTCAATGGAGTCATCTTTCTGTAGTAGTCGTTTGGTGGAGACAACTAAGTTGATCAATGACTGCAATGGAGTGTGATAAAGACAGGGTGCTATGGGAGCCCAGAAATGGTGCACATAATTCAGACTCACAGGTCACAGAAGGCTCCCTGGAATTTTCTAGATTATGGAATGAGAAGGGCATTTCAAGCAAAGCTAGGCCTCTGTAAAAGCAAAGAGTCATAGAGAGAAGCAGAAAGAGGAAAGGGAAAACAATTAAGCTCACACAATGAAGTTGACCTTAAAACAAACAAACAAATAAATATTCTCCTTGACAGTTTACACTGGCATATCTGGCTCTTTGGAAACAGTGGTAAATTTAATATTGGATTTAAGGAGAGACCCAACTTTGGCTGCACTCATTTGTTAGGGAAACTAATTCTATGAGTAGTCTTGGTGAATAGATCAGGAAACATCTGCACAAAACCCAAGTGTTCCCTGAGGATATAGTGCTAATTTGCTAGGATATTCCCCCTTTAAATAGCATTTTCCATTCCCTAAATCTTTCACACCCTGAAAGAAGGTCCTGTGGACTCCTTCATTTTGAGCATTTTATGAAACTGCTCAAACAGTTTCCAAAGGGAGCAGCTTTGTAATCTGACTTTATTTTTTTAAATTAGTTATTATTCTTAATGTTTGCAACAGCATATCCACCAGGAAGGCCAATGACTTCTGTGAACCAAACAGGATCTCAGTAACCAATCTTGGTGTCCTGTTTTCATCTATCTCATAGGTTTAAAATGAGTCTGGGCAACATTTGACAGATATGAATTATACTGTGCTCTGGTACACAAGCATAAATAAAATTCTGGTAGATGGAGGAATAATTGCAAGCCTCATATATGCATTTATCTAGTGGTTCTGTACTATGTCAGAGAGATAATAAAAAAGCAGATAGCTTGAATTATGAACATCTAAGTTTGTCTACTGGAAATAATTCTGTTTTTGAAAATAACACTGTTCATAATCCTCACAAGGTGTGTACAGGCTCTGTGGGACAAATAGCAGGACTTAAACCAGAAAGCAGAATTTGCATTAGTAGGCAGACACTTCCTGATATTAAACCTCTTTAGAGTTTATTGGACAACTTCGTTTAAAGTTCCGAGATGGGAGAGGCGCCTGGGTGGCTTAGTCGGTTAAGCGTCTAACTTTCGCTTAGGTCATGATCTCACGGTTCGTGGGTTCGAGCCCCGCGTCGGGCTCTGTGCTGACTGCCAGCTCAGAGCCTGGAGCCTGTTTCAGTCTGTGACTCCCCTCTCTCTGACCGTCCCCTGCTCACGCTGTCTCTCTCTCCTAGAAATAAATAACCAAAAAAAAAAAAAAAAAAAAAGTTCCGAGATGGGAGGTTGGGTCCACAGCCTACAATCTTTTTTCCTTCCCTATCAGAAAAGTTGCAACATTTAGCTCTGGACTTTAGAATCAGATCAGAATCAAATCTGGCAAAAGCCTCTATGCCTTCCCTAAAACATTCTTCCTTTATGGCCCTTAATTATCAGAGCCGCGTGACAATGGCCAGAGGCATATATGGATTCAAGGTAAAGAAAAGTAGGAATGATCTTCAAGCTTTCCACCCACAAATTAACGTTATAACCCTGCAGGAAACAAATTTTATATTATGACATGGGATGAGCTGTCCTTTAAATTGCTGCTGCTTCCTTCTATTAGAAGGAAATTTTTTCAACAACTGGTTGTCTTTGCTATAAGGTGACTCAGACTGATGTTGTGAAACTTTGTAAACACACATCTGGATCAAAACATCTGAACTGTAACAAAACTTTAAGGACCAAAGAAAGATGAAGGGGGAAAAAAAGAAAGAAAAACTTAAGTAAAAATTCTGTGGCTTTCTCACACATCTTTTGTTACTAATTATTTACAGTTACATTTTTAATTGAAACGTTCCTCTCTAATTGTGACTTCTAGTTGTGACTTGTAATATCAATGAAAAGTGTCGATTTTGGGGCTCCTGGGTGGCTCAGTCGCTTAAGCGTCCGACTTTGGCTCAGGTCATGATCTTACGCTTAGTAGGTTCAAGCTCTGCATCGGGCTCTGTGCTGACAGCTAGCTCAGAGCCTGGAACCTGCTTCAGATTCCGTATCTCCCTCTCTTTCTGACCCTCCCCTGCTCACGCTGTCTCTCTCTCTCTCAGAAATAAATAAAACATTAAAAAAATAAAAAAATAAAAGTATTGATTTTGCAAGGTGTACACTTACAGTCTGCTTAAGTATTTTGAGGCTTTATGGCTAGGATTCCTTCAGATCTTCTAGGAGATGGATTTGTCCATGGGGGCCTATAGCTAGAATTATTGTAGGCATTGATAAGGGATGTTCTGGAAAGGTTTTCCCCTTCCCTCTTACATGTTAAAATATCAGCATTAAAATGACTAAACGTTATTAACATTAGAATAGCATTCAAAACATATTTTAAACAAGGAGTACTATTTAAGTGCAACTGACTACTTCATAACTAAGGTAAATTTTTACAAAATGAAGCACAGTCAAGATTCTTGGAGTTGTAAAGGCTTAGCAGTTTAGCCTGCATATGCTAAACTCACCGTCTCCAGTATCTCAACATGGGAGGCTCTAGAGACTGGCATTAGCTGGGCTGTTTTGAGATTTAAAATCACAATTGAAAATGGAAATGCCATGGTGCCAGTGTGGCTCATCTGGTTGAGCACATGACTCTTGATTTTGGCTCAAGTCATGATCTTGGAGTTCATGAATTTGAGTCCCACATCAGCCTCTGCCTTGACAGTGTGGAGCCTGCTTGGGATTCTTTCTCTCCCTCTGTCTCTCCCCCACCTTCCTCTCAAAATAAATAAATAACTTAAACAAATTAAAAATATAGAAAACAGAAATGCCTACAGGGTCCAGACAGTCAAGGGATAGAAGCAGGCCCAGTGTCATTCAACTCAGCCAGATTTGCCACACTCGAATTTTATTCCAATGGGACAGATCTCCATGTCATTTTTACAAAAGGTAAAAAAATGTAGATTTTTATGTGAAGTTTCTTGTGTGTTCTCGATGTTGTCAAATAATTTAAAAACATTCACTTATAGGGGCACCTGGGTGGCTCAGTCAGTTGGGCATCTGACTTTGGCTCAGGTCATGATGTCACAGTTTGAGAGTTCAGGCCCCAAGTTGGGCTCTGTGCTGACAGCTCAGAGCCTGGAGCCTGCTTCAGATTCTGTCTCCATCTTTCTCTGCCCCTCTCCCACTTGCACTCAGTCTCTCTCAAATATAAAAACATAAAAGTTTTTAAAAAATTCACTTATATATCATGTGGGCTAATATCATGCTGACAAAATACCCAACAATGGACTGTGTTCCAATCCAGACAGAGCCATTTGAAAAACTCTTAAAACAAAGACAAAAGTCTTCCTTTCTCTCAGCTAAAGGCTACCCAATTTTGTCTCCCTGGGTTAACTTTCCTTGACTTAAATTCATTCTCCCCCTGACTTAAGTTAGTTCTATTAGAATATATAGACAGGAGGGGCGCCTGGGTGGCTTAGTCGGGTAAGCGTCCGACTTTCGCTCAGGTCATGATCTCGCGGTTCGTGGGTTCGAGCCCCGCGTCGGGCTCTGTGCTGACTGCCAGCTCGGAGCCTGGAGCCTGTTTCAGAGTCTGTCACTCCCTCTCTCTCTGACCGTCCCCTGCTCACGCTGTCTCTCTCTCTCTCTCCTAGAAATAAATAAAACATTAAAAAAAAAAAAAAGAATATATAGACAGGAAAACTCATCATTTTTAAATGTACAGTTTGGTGCATTTTGCAAAAGTGCATAGTTATGTTATTACCACTATTGTTAAAATACAGGACACTTAGTTACTTTACCCCAAGAAGGGCCCAGTGCCACTTTATGTCAGTTTCTCTGCAAACCCTCAGCCTTAGGCAACCCTCATTTGCTGTGGTCACTATAGTTTTGCCTTTTCCAGGATGTTGTTGAATTTATTAGTAGCTTTTCCTTTTTACTGCTGAGCAATATTCTGTTGTACCGCAATTTATGAAGTTTACCAGTTGATGGGCCTTTGTTATTATTTCTAATTTCGGGCTGTTGTAAATAAAGCTGCTATATGAACACTGAACAATAGGCTGGATGTATGTTTTCATTTCTGGAGCAAATACCTAGGACTGGAATTGTTGGATTGGATGCTAAGAATATACTTCACTTTATAAGAAACTGTCAAACTCTCTTGCAAAGTGACTGTATCATGTTACATTCACACCAGCAACTTAACCAGTTACTCTGAGTTATACTGGTATCTCATTGTAATTTTAATTTGCATATCCCTAATGACTAATGATTTTGAAGTTTTTTTTTTTTTTTTGTATTTGCGCGTGTGTGTGTATGTGTGTGTGTGTGCACGTGTGCATGCACAGGCATGCTCATTTGCAACCCATATATATCTCCCAGACAAGTGTTCATTCAAGTCTTTTGGCATTTTTATTTGGTTCTTTGCCTTCTTATTGAGATTAAAATTCCTTATATATTCTGGATATAACTTCTTTACCAAATAGTTATTTTGCAAATATTTTCTCCCAGTCTGAGGCTTGTCTGGTCATTTAATTTACATTGTTTTTACAAATAGAAGTTTTAAATATTTTTTTTTATTTTCTTTAAAATAGGGCTCATGCTATTTTAGTCTTATCTAAAAAAAATCTTAACCCAAACTTAGAAAGATTTTTCTTTTGTTTTGTTCTAGAAATGGTTGTGGCTCTATGTCTTCTGTTTAGGTCTATGCTTCAATTTGAGGTATTTTTTTTATATGATATGAAGGGAGGATCAAGGTCCTTTTGGTCTGGAAAGACCCAGAATCTAAGTGTGGTCTCCAGACATATATAGAATATTACCCTTGGTGATGATTTTCTCCAATCAGACAAAAGTACTAATCAGTTCCATAGCAGTCTATTGCTGCCATATTCTTCTAGTGAAACTAGTGATCATTTTTTCTTTAATAGCATGTTTAACATCATCTCACTTTGATTAATGCTGCTGACTTCGATAGCTGAACAATCGCCATTTCTCTTTTCAATGTTAGTTTCAGGCCTCCAAGGAGCATTGTGTACCTGTTTAAGTTGGTTACTCAATAGCTGTGGAATCTGGGGCAAAACCAATTTGCCTCCTCATCTCTAAGTGGGAATTACAAATAAGTGATTTTCCTGCCCCTTAGTTTTGCAAAACTTTTTGGTACACTGTAAAGCAAGTAATGTAAATACTGTATGAGGTGGCAATGTTATTGCAAGAGTTTTGCTAGGATTTTTCTTTCTGAGCTTTTTGAGTTCATTTTAAATGTAATAGAATTCAGCAAAACAGACCACAAAAACATGTGAATTTGGACATCAGGAGTCTGGCACATGGTCCAGGACTTAGGCTCTTGACATCGAAGCTTCAGAGCTTGCTTACATTTCAGCAGCCAGTAATTTAAGTTACTCCAACAAGAATGCCCTTACTCCTTCCAAGTTGATCATAAAGAAGCTGTTGTGCCTTTCTCACTTCCAGACCTTCAGAATATTGGCTTCCTTCCTTATGCACAGTGTTAACAAGCAAGACCATGGGTATAATAGCCACAAAGCAGGGAAGTGTCATAAGAAGGAAAAAAAAACCTCAGAACCAAGTTTTTATTGTTTTCTTTTTTTCTATCAGAATAAAATTTTCCACCTTACTACGTTACAAAAAGACAAACCATGCCCTTTTCTTTACAACTTGGCTTTTTCCATCTCAGACACAGCCAGCTTTTTATCTGCAACAGGGTATTTCTTAATAACACTCTAGCAACACTTTGGTGGAGTGTACGGACAAAACTTTCTTGAAATGACTGCAAGAAAGAATGGGAAGCCAGCAAACAAAGACAGTGCTAAAAATAAGTTTTGCTAGAAGAGGAAGAGGAAAATAAGATGGTAGAAATGAAGGTTTTTAAACATGGAAGACATCGGTCATGAGAAATGGACAACTTTACTGTATTCAGGTACTTGGGAAACTGATTATATGAAGGGTGTTGGCAAGCATGGCCGAAAACAGAACTGCACAAAACGAAACACCCAAACAGCTTTTGTCAGAGTCACCAAAGACCTGCACACTGCCAAATCCAACAGTCCTCATCTATAACATGCAATTCTTTTAAGCATTGAATGACATGGTACAAGTCAGGAGTTTAGAGAAAGGGTTCAGACTGGAGACAGAAATTTGGAAAGTCATATGCATATAGGTGGTATAAAAAGCCAGGAACATGGATAAAGTTACCTTTGAAGGAGATAGATGGACAAGAGATCAAAAAACAGCCCTAGGACCCTCCAAATATTTAGATATAGGAGAAAAAAGTGAAGTCAGCAGAAGGGAACATGGAGTAAGAGTCAGAAAGGAAGGAAAAGAGCTGGAAAGAGTTGTCACCCAGGAAACAAAAGAAGTGGTTCACTGTACCAATGTTACTGATAGGTTAAGATGAGGTACATATAAGTATTTGATAAAAGTTAGCTATATATAATATGTACCTGTATTAGTTTACTGTAGTTCTCATAACAAAATACTACAGAGTGGGTGGCTTAAACAACAGAAATGTACTTTCTCACAGTTCTGAAAAACCTAAGCCCAAGATGAAGGAATTGGAAGGTACAATTTATCCTGATGTTTCTCTCTTTGGTTTGTAGATGGCCACCTTCTTGTTATCACATGGCCTTTTCTCTTTGTCTACATCCCTTTCTAAAGGCTGTGTCTCCACGTGTAATCACTCCAATGGGTGGAGCTTCTAAACATAAACTTCGGGGAATATACTGCAGCTGATAACAGTGACTATTTCCTATGTGGGTGCATGTGTGTGCTCATTTGCCTCTGTGTGCGTAAATATATGAAATGGAAGCATTAATGAAATACAAATAATAATGCTTACTGGGTATGGAATTTAAGTGGTTTGATTTCCTAATTTAACTTTCCTGGAATGTCTAAACTTTCTGCAATAAATTTATATGATTTTTATAATCAGAAAAAAATAAAGATGCTGTAAGAATTAGCACTATTGTGATTTCAGAGCAGAAAAAAATGATGGTATCGGACAGAGTGATATTCAAAGACAGTGTGAATGGGTATGCTGGATGACCACGGCAGAAAGACTATGTGTAATTACAAGAAAACATCAAAATTCCTCTTGATCTCTTAGCATCCATGAGAATATTATCTAGATATGGAAACAGAATATAAGTAAATGTGGTTTACCATAGTTGTAATACATTTGTGTTATTTACTTTTGGATATACAGTCTTCACTATTAATTTGCTCCCAAAGTGTATTTGTGAAATATATCTGGGGAATGTTAATAGGTATTAAAGGTTTCAGTGTTCATGGAAGTTGATAAACTCTAGATTTCCTAATTTTTTTACTTCAAAATATTTTAGAATTTTATTATTCATACATAATAATAAGTCATACATAATACATAATACATACATTCATAATAATAATAATTTTAAAAATTATAATTCTTTTAAAATTAAAAATTTTTTTAAATGAGTGATTTTCTACTCTGGTTGAGCATGAGAATCACTTTTAGAAACTGGACTCTCTTAGGGCTCCTGCATGGCTCAGTCTGTTAAGCGTCTGACTTCAGATCATGTCATGATCTCATGGTTCATAGGTTTGAGCCCCACATCAGCCTCTGTGCTGGCAGCTCAGAGCCTGGAGCCTGCTTCAGATTCTTTGTCTCCCTCTCTCTCTGTTCCTCCCCCACTTGCATTCTGTCTCTCTCAAAAATAAAAAGATTTAAAAAAAAAAAAGAAAGAAATTGGACAGTCTCTAGAGAGTGCCATTGAGTTAGCAATCTCACAAGGATGAAGTGGGGCCTCTTTAATGAAAACAAACCCAGAAATCTGCAGTTCATTGTGATGCACATCCATGTTGGTAACTAACAGCTTTGAGCTATTACTTTGAACTAATACTTTGAGCAGTATTAAAATATGAATATCTATGGAATAAACAAGATAGGTCCCATTTCAAGACTGTGCTAATAGCAATGGTGACCTTAGTGTGCAAGATAGACCCAGAAAGCAGGTTGTGAACCAAGGATGGATGAAAATAGTTTGAAAGCATTCAGAGTATAAATGACTAGAAAGAGGGAGATTGCTAGCATTCAGACCTAGGAAAAGTATGGGCATTGTACTGAGAAGAAACCAAGTTTGAATCCTGTCTCTGTCTCTACTATATGACCATGGTCAAGTTACTTAACCACTGGGAATCTCACTTTCCTCCTTCCTTATGTGTGGGACAGAGAGACAGGAAAGAGTACGTACTTCCTAAGCATTCTAGGGAGACTGAATTACATGAAATTATGAATGGCAAGTACATAATTTTGCCTTAGCTATGTTCCTGAAAATTTGGAAGAAATGTTAACTGTGTCTTTATATTTATGACAAGCATAAAATATAACTCATGCATACGCACTAGTTCTCTCACCAAGAGGCAGCAGCTGGGCTTACCAGTTTCATAATGACACAACCATGAAATATTAAAATTGTCTATGATTGGAAATTGCTAGGAGGGACACAAAGAGAAAGCATCCTGTTCTCAAGCTGAGCGTGAATAAAAGTGGAATTTGAGGCAGCTACGTTAGCTCTAGCAGTATTAAATAGCAAGTAATTCCAGCTTTTTAAGTATGAAAAAATTATACTGTGGCAGTAAGTGCCCCTGAAGGAGATGAAGAAATAGTGACAAAGCAAGGGCTTTCAAATAGACAACCATAATGACATGGAGGTTTTGAAGAAAGATACGTCACCATCGCTGGTTTTTCAAGGGTGTTAGAGTCTTTTGTTATTAATGTTCACTACTCCCCAGCCATAAGATTTTTTTTTTGATGAAGCATCCATTAAATTCTTTTCTTTTCTTTTTGCTTTTTGGCTAGGAAGGATTTGGCACAAAAGCTGGTCTGTTTGTGGATATATTGGCATCATTTTTGTTCCCAAATGGGGAGGTCAGAGACATCTCAGTGCAGTTTATGAAAAAGTAGAGTAATTTTCTTTCTCTCCATTTCTTTCTGGCTAGAGTTGAGTGTGGCAGAGCTGGCCTGTAAAGTCAGAAGAATGGACCACCAGAAATGGCAGTCTGGAGACTATTAGAGAGAGCTCATTTCCCTGGTTTTGATGCAGTCACATCATCTGTAAATTACAGCACTCAGCTCTTTTTCTGTTTAATCATTCTTTCATTTGTTTAGCTGCCAACACTCTCTCTCCTTAACTATGCACTGTTATAAACTCCAAAACCAGCCATTTCAGGAGTGAGTCAGTTCAGGGAGAATAAATATAGAGATAAACAAATGGGATAAAACTAGATTAGCTTTTGTTTAATGTCTTTTACATTATCCTTTCATTACTAGCTACTACTTTGACCCTGTAAATAAATTCTGCCCTTATGCTGGCTGATGTTTGAATGTGACTTGAATCTGTACGTTAAACATTTCAGCACTGGCCAAATATCCATTGTAATTATAATCTTTGGTTTGTTTACTGGTGGCAACTACTTTAACCTCAGTTCTCATCCTTTCATATTCAGGATACTGGAAGCTTTAGTGAGTTGTGGGAAGGAGTCAGTTTATGTAATTAAGATGCTTTCCAGGTGTACATTTTGCCATGTGGAAGATTTTCAATACTTTTTCTGAAAGAGTTAGTAGATTACCCACTGAGATGATGACTCCAGACTGAATGTGAATGAGCCACCCAACTTCATAAATGGAGCTGATCCCTCTGTGTCTCAAGTCTGAGATGGCAGTTTCCATGTCTAAGTGACTGTAGTAGATATCTGTGATCTTTGTTTATCAGAATCCGTTTCCCCTTCTGATAAAAACAATGTCGTTTTCTTTGGGGAAAGAACCTTCTTGCAGTCTTAATTCATTTGGATCTGGTAATGCTCGTACAATCCAGAGAATGGGTTGGCAAATCAGAACATTCTACCTCCAGTCCAGTTAGCGACTGAGGGCTGGGTATGTGAGCCAAGACAGGCCAATAATATTCAGTCCTGGAACTTGTCTCTGGAATCAGTGGGTAAAATATTGTTTCTATTGTTCCACTTAACTGATAAAATATAAGCTTCAAGTTGCTGGTGGCTATCTTTTCTGTTGGAGAATAAAGAGAAGATACAGAAGAAAACAAAGCCAAAATATGGAAAGATGGGGAAAGTGAGAGGGAAAGCCAGAAGAATGAGATACCATTTGAACTCCTAGATACAACCTTACCTGAAGATACAGTGATCTATCATTTTTCAAATACATGAATCAATAAATCCTCATTTTTTGTATAAATGAGTTTGAGGTGGATTTTCAGTACTTTCAACTAAATGATTTCTGACTCCAAACCCAAGATTAGGATAAAGAACATGCTGGAATTATTCTTTGCTTTCTCACCCTTTCTTTCATATATTTATTTTAGATAAATCATTTAATCTCTTTGCCTTAGCCTTTGTTTTTATAAATAGGAAATAATGGATGCAAAATATTAACACTATTTTTAGCACATATTGTATTCAATAAGTAATAGCTTCTTTACTATTGCTGCCATTTATGAATTAGTAACACTAGTCATAATAGCAGTAGGTATCTTCTCCTCCCCTACTGTCAACCTTGACAAGAGCATCCTATTTTGACAATGTGACTTTGAGACTATCAGTTGCCTCAAAGAAGCCCAAGGATAGGATTATTTTTCCCAAGTGTATGAAGAAATAGATACCCTAATTTACTGGAAACCACACAGTTCATTTCACATGAACACACACACACGTGCGCGCGCACACACACACACACACAATCATCTTCTTTCCTAACTGTAGCAGGGGGAAATCATCATGAATGTTAAAATATAACTTTTTTTCCTAAAAGCATTACAAAAATATAACTTACAATAAACTTTCGAAATGCCACTTCTTGAAGTTCATTCTTTTGGGGATCAAATTTACATGCCTGAAAAATGTAGTGATAAAGCATCACAAGAATACCATATTTCACATCCTGAGTGCAAAGATTTTTTGAGATGCATATCTCAAAAAGAACGTTACCTGTAGGCTACAACCTAAGGTTCAGCTATCAGTAAATATGCAATTCAGTAAGAAAAATGTAAAATTCTAAGAAAAATGTTTGAGACATAAAATATGCTTAACAAATGTCATTTCTTCCCCTCTCACCCATCCACCCATCCATCCATCATAAGTTCAGGGCCTAAATATGTCAATACATATAAAAGCATTCAGGTTTTTTTTTTTAATTTTCCAATTGCAAAACATTAAGTTAGCTAAATACTTTCATTTTACTAGTTGTATAAAAGAGAATTAGATTGCTGTTGTGCTTATAGAATACTATGTTAATATACCAGCATTAGCTGTGAAATTTCATTTTTTTAAATGTTTATTTTTTTATTTTATTACATTTATTTATTTATTTATTCGTTAAATGTTTTATTTATTTCTGAGAGAGAGAGAGAGAGGCACTGTGAACAGGGGAGGGTCAGAGAAAGAGGGAGAC
The DNA here is from genome assembly GCA_017311185.1 of Proteles cristata cristata. NCBI lineage: Eukaryota > Metazoa > Chordata > Mammalia > Carnivora > Hyaenidae > Proteles > Proteles cristata. The sequence continues at coordinate 2,031,999 of JAESUZ010003687.1, read as the reverse complement.
ACAGAATCTGAAACAGGCTCCAGGCTCTGAGCTGGCAGCACAGGGCCCGACATAGGACTTGAACCCACGAACCGTAAGATCATAACCTGAGCTGAAGTCGGATGCTTAACCGACTGAGCCATCCAGGCACCCCTACATTTATTTATTTTTGAGAGACAGAGTGAGACAGAGCATGAGTGGTGGAGGGGTGGAGAGAAGGGGACACAGTATCTGAAATAGGCTTCAGGCTCTGAGCAAGCATTCAGCACAGAGCTTGATGTGGGGCTCGAACCCATGAACCATGAGATCATGACCTGAGTGGAAGTCGGATGTTCAACTGACTGAGCCACTCAGGCACCCCTAGCTGTGAAATTTCAGACACATCATAATGAATGCTAACTTATACTGCCATATGACAACCAAGACAATATTTCATAGATGAAAAAAGGACCAAACAGCAGTCAGTGTTGAAAAGGCAGGCCTGCTTTCCTGCAAGATGACTGTCCTTATATTCTAGTATTGATAGTTAATTGAGAACCCAAATCTTCCCCTCCTGTACTTTATGTGCAATGGAGACCTCTATTTAGAATGCTTTCAGAATTTCAAAATCAGTTTGTGCATGGTTCAGGAAGTAGAAACTAAAGACTTGAAAAGATCTGTGATCAGAATCTGTTTCTACTCATGAGAAAAAAATAAAAAGACACCCTCTATTTGAAGCAGAATTGAAGGGTCTCTTGATGTACAAAAGTAGCTTCAAATGTATCAGACACAATACTTGATTTTCCCTTGAAAGAATAGGCTGGAGTTCTTCTATTGCAACTGCTTTGTGGCAACCAAGTTTTATAATGTTTCTTCTTCTTTCTTCTTTAACTTTTAAAACAGACTTTCTGAAAGTGTGCTCACAATGCAAGAGGAAAAATGACAAAGTCTTTCAAGAAGGAACATAGTGTGTCTATCCAGAAACAATTTATGGTGAAATTGAGAAGCTGGTGGTCTGTCCAGTCTTTCTCTCATTCCAGGTGTGTGGTGGAGGGGGCAAGAGTTCTAGACACACAGAGACTGGGGTTCAAATCCTGCTTTTGCCTTTAAACATCTATGAAGTTGGACAAGAATATGTTACTTAACTTCTATGAACTTCCATTCCTTTACTTAAAAATGAGGAAATTATAACCACCTCAAAGAGCTATAAGAGAACTAAGGAAATAAGTGAAAGCAAAGAACTTTACCTTCTGCCTGACCGCATCACTTGTGTCTTAGTGGACAGTTGCCTGCTCAACTCTCCTACCCATCTGTTCCAAAACTCTCTAGTCCCTTTACTTAATATTTTTTTTCAGGATGCCCAGGAAATAGCCTATGTACATAAATGTTTCTCTTTTCCTTAGTCAAAATTTATCCACAGTATATTTCATGTTTAAGCTGAAAATGGGTGGTAGAAGGTTTTGAATGAAACACAGAATATTATTTTGAGATGAACAGAAGACTTAGTCACTGCACTGTCCAGAGTGACTTAGACAATGGAACTACCTTGGACAACACTAGATACCTCATGCTAAGCCTAAGCCTCATTTGCAAAATGGCAGTAATTTTATCTAACTCATAGGGGTGTTGTTTAGATGATATGTCATTCTGTCATTCAGTGTAGTAAAGCACTGTATAACAAATGCCTTTCCAATTGGGAAATTATTGCCAGCTATGAGTTGATTACTTTTTAGGTAGACTGGTGTCTTAGTCTGGTCTTATGCTGGTAAGATAGGCTTGTGGTATGGTGGAAAGGATCTACCTCTTCAAGTTAGATCAACATAGATTCATCTAATTCCATCACATTCTGTCATTGCTATAGTAGACATATTTCTTTGTTTTGCAAATTTTTGGAAGGGTAAACACAATGATGTATGTAAAACCACTAGCATAGTGAGTGATACAAAGATACTACAATACGTTTAGGCAATGCGTAGGTTGGGCAATAGGGTGTCAGAATAATTCTATTAATAAGGTACCTGTTGCTATTACCATCTGCATGAAAGTTGAGATTTTGCTTACAATTTTGGGGTTCTCATGAAAGCCAGTATACAATCTATTCCCCTTGGAATACAACTGAGGTAAATTGGTAGAAGACAAGATACTTCTTCATGTAATCAGTTGATAATGGGATTGTTGTGGGATATCATCAAAAAGATCTGACCACTGACTGACCTGTGAGCTATACCTGGGCACCCAGGGGATCCTCACCCTCTCCCCTGTCCTTGAAATGTGGGTTCTGCTTGCCTTTACTACTCCCAGAGGCTGATCCAAGGAGATAGCCTTAAGATGGGATGTTGAGATCACCTGCATGTCTTATGTGACTGAACCCAATTAAGTTTCTTTATAAACTTTTCAGATGTGCAGGTGTGGGGAGCCATTCATTTTGCTGCCACTGAAGACAAGCCCTGCATGTAAGTTCCCTTTGCTTATTAAAACTGACACCTAGAATCTGGAGTGGCATTCATCTTTAGGGCCTTTCCCAGGCTCCCAGTAAGGGAGCTGGTTTCCAATTACAGTTTGAAAGCTCCTGAGAGCATTATGAACCAACACTGACACAAAGATCCATCTAGGTCCTGATTTTGGGGAACAGACCATAAATGGTTACCTACTTTGATAGAAACTAGTAAGAACCAAACACAAAAACCGAAGAGATCAGCTAAGTGGAGTAAGCAGGATATTTGTAAATACGATTTTTAGGAACCTTCAGGGTCTCCCAAATCTAGTCAAGATAACAAAGAAGGATCATGATCTTGTGTTGACTGGTTTCTAAGAGGTGTACAGGTTTCTGCACTTAGTTGTTCTGAAACTTTCCTAACAGAGTTAAAATGTACAAGATAATAACAAGTTCTACCCAAAGGTAAAAGGTGATAGAATCATAATAACAATAAAAGTTTTACATGGCTCAGTGAAATAATCCTTCAGGTCATAAAAAAACACAAAACTTTGCTTTGTTTCATGAAGCCTTTTGAAAACTAACTTTCTAAACTAAAAGTAAACTTTTCGTTTACTAGGTAAGTTCATACACAGAGGTGAGTATCATCAAGAGTAGAGTATAATATTTTGATTTTGGGGTCATCACTACACTAGTATTCCAGTTCATAGACCAATCTTCAATTCTCTGTGAGAATCTGATGTATGCTAAGTTCACTAGAACTTAGAGAGTTTTGAGCAAATTGTTAAATAAAAAGATAAGAAATAACCTCCAAAATGACTAGGGAGTAGCAGCCAAGAGAGAACATTATTTATGAACTCATTCAGGACATTTATGAATATTTTGAAGGTTTACCTTGGATATTAAGACCAGAGGGAGCCCTTACAAGAAAGGATATTTGAGATTCAAAGTACACTTGTCCGGCAGTCTTAAGATAAGAAATCTGTGATAGAGTTATGTTTTGAATAAGCTGCAGACCCCAAATTTTGAAAATAGTTCTGGCTTAAAAATGACACCAAAACAAACAAACAAACAAAAAACAAAAAAAACCCCACAAAAGTTCCAATGTATTTTTGTTAACAAAGATACTTAGAATAGTTGTTAAAAACTATCAACAATTTATCAGTATTTTAATTTTTTTTATAAGCTCCTGGAAAGTGTTTAAAGTCTAAGCAGGAGACTCTTATGGTCATTCTCTCCCCTGTGAAAAGCAAAGAGTAGTATAATGGCTGACAACATGGATTCAGGATCCAGATCTGTGTTTAGTTTAGTATTTCCTAGGATTGTGGTTTTAGACAACTTATTTTATTTTCTGAGCTTCTGTTTACATTTCTGCAAAATATGGTATGTTAGTTATTTAGTGTCATGTAAAAAAAGTATCCCTAAACTTGGTGGTTTCAAACAAACTTCTATTATCTTATATGGTTTCAGAGAGGCAGGAATTCTAGAGCAACTTAGTCAGGTGGTTCTTGCTCAAGGTCTCTAATGAGGCTGCAATCAAGTTGTTGACTGGGCTTCTAGTCAGCTGAATACGGCTAAAGGATCCAATTCCATGATGATGGACTCACATGGCTGCTGGCTGGAAGACTCAGTTCCTCACAAGGAGAACCTCTCCAGTGGGCTGCTTGAGCATCCTCACAACATGGCAGTCGGGAAGTCAGAATGCCTTTTATGATCTAGTATTGGCAGTCATATACCCTTACACTTTTCACTTTCTTGTTTTTAATGTTTATTTATTTTCAAGAGAAAGAGACTGAGCTGAGGAGAGGCAAAGAGAGAGGGGGACAGAGGATCTAAAGTGGGCTCTGTGCTGACAGCAGTGAGACTGATGTGGGGCTCAAACTAACAAACTGTGAGATCATGACCTGAGCTGAAGTTGGATGCTTAACCAACTAAGCCACCCAGGCATCCCTACTACTTTGATTTTCTATTGGTCACATGGACCAATCCTGATACACTATGGGTGGGGAAACACAAGAAATAAATACCTGGATGTGGGAATCACCCTGGAATCTTAGAGGCTGGCTGATCTCATTGTTATGGTAAGAATTAAATAAAATACTTCACACAAACTGATTAACCTAGTCTCTTTTCAATGGCAAGGGCTCAACTAGTCGTTAAGTCTAAATAAGATCTTCATCCTTCTTCCATCATGAGAACTTAAGTGCCTAATTATTATTAAATATTGTCAACATTACTGTTATTACTCTCATGTATTTACCAAAGACTTTAGCCTTATAGTAACTGTGACTATTAGCAAGCAGACAATGTGTCCTTGTGGGGGATTAACCCACACCACCAAACACAAGTACCCTTAGTTTGGTAGTAGAGGAGGTACTTGGGAATTGTACATCCTAGTCATCCATTCTAAAAGAGACCATTCACTAAATCTTGCCCATACATCAAGGCCTTCCCTAATTTAATCAAGAAAGTAATATACTTTGCTCTGTCCCTGTCAATGTATTCGAGTCTTAATGAGAGAGACAGACAGACAGACAAACAGAGAAATAGAAAGGGAAACTTAGAGAAAGTAATAATTACATTCTAGTTTTCCATTATTGCTCTAAGGCAGTAAGAAGTATCATTTTTATCTTATTTCATAAATCAGAAAACTAGGACTCAGGGAAACGAGGTCACCTATTCAAGTTTTGCCAGTAAATTAGATAAAGGGGGCCAAAACTGAACCCTGGTCTTTGACATGCTGTGTTCACCATGTTTTTCCTTTCTTATCTGTAACCTGAACCCTAATTAGAGCCTGGTTCAATAAGGGTATTCTACTAGGGAAGGCACTTTGTCCTTTTTCCCCTTACTACTTTAATAAGGAGGGAGCCAGAAAAAAACATGTAGAAATCACTAATATAAACCTCACCCTAACGTTATTGATAATGGTAACCCTTAGAAAGGTAAAAAGCAACTTATATTCATAGAAGTAGCTTTCCTCTGATAGGTAGGCTTAAAAGAATTGGTCCTGTTTTTCAAGAAAAGAATGTGACTGGTGACACTTTGTGTTTTGAGGGCTTGAAAGGAGAGCTATTCAGTCCTCAAGGAAAAAAAAGAAATCAGGGAGCAAATGTGGACAATAGTCACAGGTTCTAGAAGGAGCAAGGAACAAATAATCTGTCTGAAATCATCTGAACTCTAAGCTCTTGGATTGACTTATAGTCTTATACAGCTATGTGTGTCCAAGTTCGAAGGGTTGATGGCGTTCATAGGGCCCTGTGCCACCACCTTGAAATTAGCCCATTTACAACATCTAAGTCTATCATCACTCTTTAGGCCTGACCCTCAAAAGGTTTTACTCAACCACTAGTGCCCACCTCTGTAGTCACTGTGGTTGATGGTTGATCCTAATGCTACTAATTGTAAGCTAGACATTGTCCTTACTTCTGTCCTTTGGGCTCACTCTAGAAAGCCAACTTCTCTTCAGTCCTCACTGCTTTTTCCCATGGTACTTGAGGAACACAGGGGCTCAGAAGTTGATTCTGAAACCCAGGCAATGATTAATGCTTTGAAGATTCAAATATAATTCTCAAGGAGAATTGTCAAGTGGTCAATGAGGTCAGTTCTTCTAAAACACCTGAATGCTGTGCCTTGCTTTGTTCTGACTCTTTATCTCTCTTTTATGGATCCAAACATTGCCATGGCCCCTTTCATCTGCAGAGGAATTAGCACTAGTGGAGGAAAGAGTTTAAACTTTCCTTGACTTTTTGAGAAGAGTAGGAGGGTGACATCCATGTGTATTGGTCTTGTTGCAAGAAACAACAAAGGGCTGTTCTTAAATAACTTTAACACAAGAATTTTTGTTTTTATGTTTACACAAGCATCTGGCTTCCCATGACTTGAGCTGCTTTCTAAGTGGAAAAGAAGAGCCAAATCCCTCTCTTCTTGCTCCCAGTAGATTGCCTCACTTTGTCCTGGAAAATCCCAGGGGTGCAGGTGGGCTGCTGTGGTAATTACTGAGCCGTGGTACAATACACAGTCTTGTTTTATCTCTGAAAACACAGTCCCCAAAGTCACAATATGAACAGTGTGGAAGTTCTCACCCTTGTGTGTAAATGAGGCTGAACCATTCCTGAGCTTGCTAACATTTTCTGTAAACTAAAGTGCATCTCACTCCTCACCAAACAATTGCTTCCCTTTTAAGTGCTGAAGTGTGAAGAGGAACACCTTATTTCATTGCAAAATGAACAGCAAGGAAAGAGAGAAATGTGATTAAAATTTAATTGAACACAGGTAGGAATTAAGACATCCCAAACCACCACTTTATAGCCTGGACTAAAGAGGTAAAAAGGAAATGAAAACAAAACAAAAACCCACTGCAGCTCAGCTGGAAAGCCGTTGGGACATTTTACTAAAAGAATCTCTTGGGGCGCCTGGGTGGCTTAGTCGGTTGAGCGTCCGACTTTCGCTTAGGTCATGATCTCGCGGTTCGTGGGTTCAAGCCCCGCGTCGGGCTCTGTGCGACTGCCAGCTCAGAGCCTGGAGCCTGTTTCAGTCTGTGACTCCCTCTCTCTCTGACCCACCCCTGCTCACGCTGTCTCTCTCTCTCTCCTAGAAATAAATAAAACATTAAAAAAAAATAAAAAAAAATAGACCTATGGATTCTGAAGAAGGGGGTTAGGAATTTGTTTACTTGAGATCTCCATGTGTTTGTTATTCATGTAAAACTTGAGAACTAGTGGGCTACACTGCAGCCTGTGCTCAGAGAGTCACTGATGACAAGTGCAGGCTTTCTGCCTCAGTGGCCCTAGAACAAGTATTAGCACATAGAAAAGTATCTAGACGTGTCTGTGGCAAATCATGTAGCATTTGTATACACCTTCAGGAGGCAGACTGGCAAAGTTAAACATGTGGCCTTGGAACCAGAGGAACATTTTAAAAATGTTCTTACATTTTTATGAAAATATAACACCCAATGGTAAAACAAAACTCAAAGTGCACAAAGTAAGAATTTTCCACTTATTTGAAAGCTCGCACTGTTTTTTTCCCCAGAAACAACCAATGTTTTACATTTCTCAGTTATTCTGTCCAGAATTCTATGCAAACCTGCATACCTATTTATTATTCTCTCCGGCTTTAACAAAATAAATTATACCATATAATCTTCTGTGACATTTTTTCCCTGAAAGTTGCTGCCACTGACATAGACAGAGGTTTTTTTTTTGTTTTTCCTAATGGTTGCTCTGCTGAACTCATCTTTCTTATTCTAATTTACCTACTGTTGCCCATACAGGTTTGCTATTACAAGTGATGCTACAAAAGATATGCTTATCCTTTGATATGCATGTGAATATATCTGTGGGATAAACATCTGCAAACAGTACTTGGCACCACGTTTGCCTGTGCCCCCTCATCTGATCATTTTCAGGGACCATTATAACTCTGTGGACTTCAGCTCTCTCTTCACACAGCATCCTGTTTTAGCACCATTAGAAGATGTGAACCTTTGTTGATAAAGAAAACATCTAACTAAATGTGTGCCAGCTTCTACAGTGTGTCATGAAATATACAATACAGATCAAGACGAAGAGAGATGTTTATGAAGTTAGGGAAAGTAAAGTGATTAGTGTAAAATATCCCCAGCCATGGATGTTAAGTATTTACATCCCTTCTTTCTCCACATTGCTACTTGCCTTTTTAAGACCACAAAGGGGGGGGGAAAAAAGCATTGATTTTCTTCTTCCTTGTGTTATTGAACTCCAGGTATTTCTGAGAGATCTACATTTACTCAAGTTTGTTTATGACAAACATAAAGTATACGTGGGTGGTTTCTTTTTGCCAGAGTCTTTTTAAAAAATAAACCTTTGTGTTTTTTACCTAGATGTGAGCTCACAGCATTCAGAAGATATACATATTCACATGCATATATGCTGTCACAGACACATTGCCACTAAGATGGTGTGAGAAAATTCCACTACAAGAGGGATACAGACAAGTTTTCCTTTGCCTCTTAGAAGATGGAAGACTCCCTGACAAGGATTTTATTTTCATTGTAGTGGGCTGTCAACGTGACCATTTATCATAGCCTGAATTAATAAGGAAAGAACAGAAGAAAGATGGCTTGCTGCCAAACGGCTTGGGGATGCTCGGGGCTGCACAGATCAATCAGCTGGACACCCAGGCTATTGTCTGCTCATCAATTCATTTTCACCGAGTTTCAGAACAGATAACACCAGGCCTTTTTCTGAGGCATGATCCTAAACTGACCGCCTATCCTTGTTTTCCATTCCAACCTTTTATTCCCATAGGACACTCATCAAGGTGGCATATTGTGTTTAGATTAAGCTCCTTCTCTGGAAATCAACTAGTGACAGAGCACTTCTTCTTTCCACTGCCCAGGTGCACCAAAGTCTTAATCTTTTGAAACTAATAGGCAAAAGAGATTCACATCAAGCACATCTGAGATGCAAAGGGAGTCCTTTATGCACTTGAGACAGCATAATAAATTAAAGAATAAAATGCTTCGGGGCGCCTGGGTGGCTTAGTCGGTTAAGCGTCCGACTTTCGCTTAGGTCATGATCTCGCGGTTCGTGGGTTCGAGCCCCGCGTCGGGCTCTGTGCTGACTGCCAGCTCAGAGCCTGGAGCCTGTTTCAGTCTGTGACTCCCCTCTCTCTCTGACCCTCCCCTGCTCGCGCTGTCTCTCTCTCTCTCTGCTAGAAATAAATAAAATATTTAAAAAAAAAAAAAAAGAATAAAATGCTTTCTAAGGTACTGAGAGACACATAGTCCACAGAGGAAAACTACAATATAAGTTTCCAGAGGGATGCTTTAATGGACATTCTTTTGTTTTCTCTTACCCAGAATGTATTCCCCTTCTACCAAAAACAGTTTTCTGACTTTTTCTCAGCAAAGCATGCTTGCTGCCACTTTCAGATCTTATGTTTCTGATTGGGCTTCCCACTTATTTTTAGTGTTGGGTGATTTGACTTTAGGTATGGTGCTCATTCCCCAGGCTACAGTGATTGGTTCATGAATGGACACATGACCCAACAGAGCCAGTGAGACATAAATACAATTTCAAGGATTCATGAATATTTTTTGATGGCTTCATGATAGTAGCTATCTAAATGGCCAGTCTCCAAAACCCATTACAGTTGAGAATTTATGCCAACATGGCAGAAGACTGAAATGAGAGAGAGATTGAAACCAGTCCCAAGGAGATTATTTGAGGAGCTGCATGAAGCTCTTCCTGAAGCTAGTATGCCTGTGGATTAAGTGAACAAATATTCACAATTTTTAAAAAGTCAATTTGAATTGGGTTTCTATTATAATAAAAAGAAAAAGAACAAGTAATTGATTGGGTTTTTGAATTTAGAGCCCTGAATTCTAAAACTGAAATGGTCTTCAAAGTTTCTTTTTGGACAGAACCTAATGGATTTTTCACCTGGAAATCAGAAAACATGAAAATATCATATAATTGAATTCCCTTCATGAAATTAGTTGTTCCCTACGAAAAGCCAGGAATAGGGCCTTCTACTTCTGATAATTGTGGACAGGGCAATATGGACCAAAAATTTTAATAATAACTATTAAAGAAAAAGAAAATAAGGGTATTGGGATGCTAATAAAGTAGGAAAGAATTATTGGGGCAACATCTAGAAGAAGGTAGTACCTAAGAGATGTAGTATCAAGAATTTGCTATTCTAATCGAGAAAACTAAGAGTTTGAGCATAACTTCTAAAAAGCTATATGGAAGGACAAAAGTCCAGGCTTGCTAAGGAGGGAATCATGATAAATTCCCTGAAATTTGTGTTGAAGCCCTGGATGTCTGTATTGCAGGAGGAAGACTAAATTGGAAGAAAAGCTCTTCACATAGACTGATCTCAGCTAGGAGATATATGGATAATTTAGAAAATAACCACTTCTGAAAATAAATTAAGACCCACCATATATGGCAGAAACAAACAAAAATCTTCTATGGAGGAATATAACATCACCACGGATCCCAAATTAATGCTATAATTCTTAGAAACAATGGCTAGCACACAAGCACAGATAACAAGACACACAAGGAAATTAAATAGCATGAAAGAGCTCAACCTGGAGGAAAAGCAAAAAAGAAGATGGAAAGCAATCCATAGCATTTTCAGATACTAGAGCTATACTTTAAAAAATTATGCTTACTATTGCAATCAGCTATAAGATAAACTATAATGACAGATAAAGAAATGTTATATAAATGACAGTTTATCTCAAAAGAAGCAAATAGAAATTCTAGAATGAAAACCTTGAACTGCTGAAATTAAGAACTCAATAGAAAGACTTAACAGACCCAATTAAAAACAGAATTAGTGTCTTCTGAGGAAGATTATTTCTTAATTTTAATGTAGTATAATTCACCAGTGTTTGTGGTTAGTGCCTTTTCTGTCCTTATTTTTAAAAAATGGTGCCCTTCTGTGAAATCATGAAGTCATCTAAATTATCTTCTAAAATCTTTATTGTTTTACTTTTTAATTTATATTAGCAATCCACTATAATTGTTTTCTCTGTTTGTGTGTGTGTGTGTGTGTGTGTGTGTGTGTGTGTGTGTATGTATGGTATGGAGAGGAAGTCAAGGGTTCTTTTTCTACCACCTTGTATCCAGGTATCCTAGAAATACTGTTGGAAAATACCATCTTTCTCCATTACTCTGCAGAGTAATTAGAAGTTAATTCAAATCCTATCTTCATGACTTTATAGAAGAGGGCTACCAAAGAGTGGTAGAGGATATTTTTTAAATATGTAACTGAAAAAGGACTAATTAACAAAATACAGAATGACCCTCAGTCACAAAGCAATAGACTGTGCAAGATGCTTGAAGACGAAATTGACAAAAATACATTTTAAAATGTTAGTAAATGTCAACTGATCTATGCAAACTAATACCCTAAGTACATATCCTGTAGCAGCCCAGGGGAACTCTCCTGAATCAGAAGACTGGGTTTAAATTCCAGGCCTTTGCTAAGAGAGGTGTGATCATAGGTAAATAATTTTAAGTTTTTAATTCTTTATTTATGAATTGACAGCATTAAATTAAGTAAACCATGCAAAACACTTAGCAACTACCTGCTACATCAGGTAAGTGCAATTTTTAGTTATTCAGCTAGAAAAGTGTTCCCATTATGGGTCAAAGTCATACCTGGGCAGTATTGCTTTTATTTCACACCATTCTCTGACCAGTCCTTGCCTCTTTTTTTTAAGTTTTTTAATGTTTTATTTATTTCTGAGAGAGAGCGAGAGAGAGAGCAGGGGAGGGTCAGAGAGACAGGGAGACACAGAATCCGAAACAGGCTCCAGGCTCTGAGCTAGCTGTTAGCACAGAGCCCGACCCGGGGCGGGAACCCACAAGCCGTGAGATCATGACCTCGTGATCATGAGGTCCGAAGTCAGACGTTCAACCTATTGAGCCACCCAGGTGCGCCAACCCTTGCCCTTTATACTCTGTCTAACATTGTTAGTGATAGAAATGGAGACAATCACAATTACATCATGTGAAAGTTGTGGGTGCTTTACAGTTTTGCAGTCACTGCCCAACAGATGGGCCCTTAGATCACTTAACTCTGATAGCAAACAAGGCTTGCGTCCATGAGTCCTACAGATTATAAGAAACAAAGAAAAGACATTAACAGGCACAGGAACATCCCCTCTGGCAATACATGCAAGTCCAGCATAGCAGGGGCAGATAAAAGGTGCATCTTTGAGTTTCTTCCTGGAAGGGCCTTAATTGCATACTTTTCCAGCTGCTGCCTAAGGATCCAGCTTCCATCCAGTCTATACCTAGGTACTGAATGTGACCCTCCCCTTTGGGTAAAAGACAGATTTCAGCATATTGTCACTAGTAGGACCTACTAATAACAAAGAGAATGAATTGAAAATTCACAAAGGTTTGAGAGACAAATAAGAACTCAGTTGGACGGATAGATAAAGTTCATACCTTACATGAGAACAGTCTGTCAAGACTGGCAGAAGCGACTGTTTTATCTAATGCATAGAAACCAACACAGAGAAGTCAAGGAAAAAGAAAAAACAGAAGAATCTATCCCCCCAAAAAGAATAAGAGAAAACTTTAGAAACAAACCTTAAAGAAACCAAAATAAGTGCTTTGCTTGATAAAGAGTCAAAACAATGGTTATAAACATGATTAGTGAGATCAGAAGAGTAATACATAAACAAAGTGAGAATTTCAACAAAAGAGATAGAACATATAATAAAGTACAACACAATAATTGTAGAAATGAAGAATATGATAACTGAGCTAAAAAGTTCAGTAGTGGGTTTCAACATTAGACTATATCAAGTGGAAGAAAGGCTCAGTTAACCCAAAAACATGGCAGTAGAATTCATCCAATCAGAGAAGCAAAATGACAAAGACTAGAAAAGAGAGAAGATAGCTTAAGAGACTTAAGAGACCATCAAACCAACCAACATTTGTATTATGGAGGACTCAGAAGGAGAACAGAGAAACTGAGGAAGAAAGCTTATTCAAAGAAATAATGGTGAAAAGTTCCTTAACCTTAAGAAAGACATTCAGATCAATGAATCTCTGAGGGTCCCAAGGAAAATGACTCCAAAAGACCCACACTAAGACACATTATAATCAAATTGTCACAAGTCATGTCCAAGGACAGAATCTTAAAAGTAGTAAGAAAAAAGAACTTGTTACATACAAGGGAATCCCTATAAGACTCTCGGTAAATTTTTTAGCAGAAACATTGCAAGCCAGAGGGAGTAGCATGATACATGCCCAGTGCTGGCAGAAAAATACTGCCAACCAAGAATCTTCTAACCAGCAAAGTTGTCCTTCAAAACTCAACTAGAGACAAAGAGAACAAAAGCTAAATTAGTTAATTACCAATGGATTGGCATTACAAGTAATATTAAAGGGAATTCTTCAAGTTAAAATAAAAGGACATTAAATAAGTAATAGGAAACCAAATGGAAGTATAAATGTCAACAGTAAAGGAAAATATATAACTAAATTCATAATATTTTAATGAAAGGTTATGGGTAAATCACTTATGAAGCTAGTATGAAGATAAAGGACAAAAGTATTAAAAACATCTATAATTACAAAATGGCAATAGTAAGTCCATACCTATCAATAATTATTTTGAATGTAAATGGACTAAACTCACTAATCAAAAGGCACAGAGTGACTGAATGGGTAAAAACATCAGGACCCGACTAATGCTGCCTATAAAAAGGTCATGTCAGCTTTGGGAAACACATGCAGATTACAAGTGAAGGGTTGGAAAAATAAATTTTATGTAAATGAAAACCAAAATGGAACAGAGGTAGCTATAACTTTATCAGACAAAATAGACTTTAATATAATGACTATATTAAAAGACAAAGAGGAAGATGCCTGGGTGATTCAGTTGGTTAAGCATCTGACTCTGTATTTTGGCTCAGGTCATAATTTCACAGTTCCTGGTTTCAAGCCCGCATCAGACTCTGCACTAACAGTGTGGAGCCTGCTTGGAATTCTCTCTCTCTCACTCACTTACTCTCTCAAAAACAGAACAAAACAAAGAGGGTCATTATGTACTGATAAAGAGGTCAATCCAGCAAGGAGAAATAATGTGTAAATATTATTTACATATTATTTAGAATCTACCTATGTGAAGTAAATATTGACAGATCAGAAAAGAGAAACAATATAATAATAATATAGGGAACTTCACTGCCTCAGCATCAACAAGGAACAATGATCCAGGTAGAAAGTCAATAAAGAACCATCAGCCTTAAGTGACACATGAGGGGAGATGAACTTAAGAGATATCTATAGAACATTCCATCCAAAAGGGGAGAATGGTGGGAGGATGGGTGAAATATGTGATGGGTTCTAAAGGGTGCACTTGTGATCAGCCCTGGGTGATGTATAAACGCGTTGAGTCCCTGTATTATATACCTGAAACTAATATTACATTGATATGTTAACTAACTAGAATTTAAATAAAAACTTTAAAAAAAGAAAAGGAAAAAAGGAAGATTTCAAATAAACAACCTAACTATACATTTCCAGGAAGTAAACAAACAAACAAAGAACTAAACAAAGTTAGTAGATGGAGAAAATGACAAAAATCAGAGGAGAAATACATGACATAGAAATTAAAAAGACAGCAGAGGAGCACCAGTGTGGGTTGGTCGAGCATCCAACTCTTGATTTGGGCGCGGGTTGTGGTCCTCAGGGTCGTGAGGTCAATTCCTGTGTTAGGCTTTACACTGTTCATGGAGCCTGTGTGACATTCTCTCTCTTTCTTCTCTGCCCTTCTCCCCAGCTTGTGTGCTCTCTAAAAAAAAAGCAAAAATCTACAAGAGAAAAAATCAATAAAACTAAGAGCTAATTTCTTAAAAAGATAAAATAGACAAACTTAGCTAAACTTCCCAAGAAAGAGAAGTCAAATAAAATTAGAAATGAAGGAGGAAGAAGGAGACATTACAACTGATATTACCTACTACTACATAATTGCAAAAGATCATATGGGACTATTATAACTACTATAAAGATACAAAGTTCCAAGATGGAATCATGCAGAAGTAGAAAATATGAACAGATTAATTACCTACCTGTAAGGAGATTCCATCAGTAATAATAAATTTCTCCAAAAATAAAAGTCTATGCCCACATGGTCTCACTGGTGTACTGCGCCAAACATTTAAAGAAAAATTAATAACAATCCTTCTCAAACTTTTTCAAAAAATGGAAGAGGAGGGAATACTTCCAAACTCACATGACTAAGCAAAGATTGGCCTGATACAAAAATCTATATCTTACCTATCTGTCACAAATTTTAAAAAAGCAAAACAGAAGATCAGATATATTTGCATTCTCAGCCATGAGAAATAATGTAATCCTGCCATTTGTGCCAATATGGATGTATCATACTTGAAGGTACTACCCTAAGTGAAATAGTCAGACACAGAACGACGAAGACTACACGGTATCACTTACAAATGGAATTTTAAAAAGAAAGTCAAACTCATAGTAGAAAAGTGGTTGGCAGGAGCTGGTGGGGTGAAGAGTAAGAGGTTGGTAAAATGGTACAAACATTCAACTATTAAGACAGATAAAGTGTGAGAATCTAATGTGTAATCCGGTGACTGTAATTGATAACACTATATTGAAGAGTTGAAATTTGCTAAGACAGAACTTACATGTTCTCACATATACCTAAAAAGATAACTATGTGAGGTGATGGATGTGTTAATTAACTAGATGGGAGAATCCTTTTCGATTTATATGTGTATCAAATGTGTACTTTAAATATCTTACAATTCCATTTATCACTTGTATCTTAATAAAGATGAAAAAAATTAATGTCAGATGATATCATGGTACTATTATTCACCAGCTATTCATATTTACATGCTGTGTTATTAAATTGTTGTTCTAGGTACAGTATATGGACGGAGGTGCCTTTGCTAACTTTTAAAAACAAAGAAGTTCATAACTCTCATGGAGTGTATTAGTTAGATTTAAAAACAGCTTAGAAGTTTATCCTTACCCCAAGAAAAAAGTATTTGTCCTCTTGATCTAGAATAACCAAAATCCTCATGTGAAAGTGTATCTGTGCGAACAGCATGAACTACGGTCTTATTTAATGGGAAACGATTAAAGTCATTTTTTTAATTAAAGCAATTTGAAATACATTGTAGACTGAATTTAAAGTTCATGACTTTTTAAAATAAAATAAATACTGTCAAAGGCATTTCAAATTTATGCTAGCCTACTATAAGCTAAGCTACCAGAACTGTGAGGGGTAATCAAGTCTATGTACATTTTTGTTCTTACAGATTACTTGGTGAAGAAGTTTGAGGTACAGCAGATGTATGATCAAAAGGAACAATCCCAAATGGTACAGATTAAATCAGAAAAACAGGAAGGTTCTCCTCCATGAGCTCAATATTGCAGTTCTCCTGTTGTGTTGATCATTTGCTTCCTGATGTTTCAAAACAGGAAACAGTGCTGCCCTGATGGGGGATGGCTCCCAGTCAGCTGTTCTGGCCACTTGAAATAATACTCATGGTACAAAGCAGCAGCTCCTCAGTAATGAGAAGGCAAGATGGGTAATGCTCCCCTGGGTTCAACTTAACTTCTGGATAATAGTTTATCTGTTAGCATTGCATGCTCCCTTTTACAGAGCACAATCATGATGAGCCAACAGCTTTAAGAGTGCAAATCTTGCCTTTTAGCTTGATCAGGAGCTCCTGGAAAGCTGAAAAGTTTCCTATTTGCCATATGGCCTAGAACAGTGCTGGGAATAAAGAATTTTCTACCTCTCTAACCAGATAGCTAGACCAATCTTATTTTCTAAGAGTATTTGAAGTGGCTCTAGGCAATGTAGATGTTCCATAAATATTAATTTAAGACAGTCTCTGCTTTTAGATAACAAAATGTCACCTAGGTCATTTTCTGTACAAATTTTGATAAGTCTTCAAAACTTAGATCAATGGATGATAAGCATACATTCTAAACAGAGATGTTTGATAATTCTCTGTGGGAAATTAAGAAAAGAGCAAAACCAGCCTAGTGACTACCTCCCCATCTGAGCTGGGGGAAAAAAGGGCTAAAGACTGATAGAATGGGGCTTTTTGAAATAAATTCATGTAAGGGGAGAAATAATGGAGGGACTTACTTGCTAACTTTCCCCTCCTTAGTATCTGAAGCATTTTCCTTAGTATTTGAAGCATCTGTGAGAAGGGCACCTTATTCAGTGACTAGACCTCCTCATTATAACTGGTAGAAGGTAGAGGGGTCAGCAAGTATGTTCCACAGTTTGGAGGGGCAGACAAAAGTGAATTCTTGAGAACAAAGTGAACTCAACCATGCTGAAAAAACTTTAGTCAATAGCTACCTGCCCGAATTGGGGACCTCAGAGGATAAAAACTGTGGGTATACCACTGGAGGGGGTGTTTTTAAGGTTAGATGGAGAATATAATCAGTTGGTTCACAAGTCCCCTTTAGGATCCCTCCAAAACACACTGAAGAATCCCACAAAAGAACCACAAGTTGGGTGACTTCCAAGACAAAGAGAATTTGACAAGTGAGAGAAAACTATAGACGCAATCAGCTGAGTAAAGCCTTTACTTTTTTCCTTTCATCTTTCTTTCCCTCTTTGCCTTCTCTTTTTTTCCTTTCCAAATACTTTATTAAACCAATTTTTGAAGATCCAGAGCCTTAAAAAAGAGAGTTGAGGAACAAGAAAGAAACATGCCATCCCACTTTGCTCTGGGTGTTGTGGGAGGGGAAAATCTTTCATTGCCTAAGAGACTGAAGTTTGATTTAGACTGGACCAGGATTTTTAATATCTCTATGTGAGAAAACCATGGGGTCAGAGTTGGGGAAGAAAGACCTAATTACTGATAATAATTGAAAAGTTCAAGATGTTTCCTGGTTAAATCCTATTAAATTTATCTAATTTAACAAACAAGTTATAGTTAATTGCTCTTAAATGTTATAGTCCTTTGAAGATTCATCAATTAAATATCCAGAAGAAATATATTTAACTCCTCTCAAACCCTAAAATCAGAACTGCAGACCTTCTTATAGCTGGGAAGCAAAGGACCATATATTGTATAGAAGACAAATAACAGCTTTCACTTTGACAAGTGCATTTTAAGGGCAAGAAAAGATTTTTTCTCCTCTGTTATTAGAAAATAGAGTAAAACTCATGCAGACTTTAGAGAAAAATTAAAAATGGAGTTTTCACTCTTTGTAATCACCCAAATGCCCATCAACGATAAAGAGATCATAAATTGGGGTACAAACACATTGCAGAATCAGAATAAACCAATGATTATCCAACAATCTGGATTAACCTCAGAAGTGCAAGTCAAACACAAGACTGCACACGATGTGACTCAGTTAATGTAAAGTTCAAAAATAGACATTACCGAGCCAGACTGGTAGAGCTCAGGAAGAGTGGTTACCCTTACTGAGGAGATGTAGTTGCTTAAGACATAAGGTCTTCCGAAATGGTGGTAATACTGTATTTTCTGATCTGGATTTGTAGGTGTGCTTAGTTTCTAAAAGTGCAAGGTTTATACTTATCATTTGTGTACTTTCATATACATATAATCAAATACAATGTTCAAAGTTTTTTTCTATTCCTCCTCCTTTTGTCAAGAAAATCAACTGTTAGAAGTAAAGTACCTTATGGCTGGGGACAGTGACTTCAAGGGGGCCTGAGGAGATCTGCGTTTCTTTCGATATGTTCTCTTTGTAAATATTCATTGAGCTGTGTACTTATGATATATGTACTTTTACATGTATGTGTGTGTGAATATGTAACTTGAGAAATTTTATATTAAAATGATGGAGTACTTAAATCTGAAATATCAATATTTATGTCCTGAATAAGACCTCCAAACAAAATGACACCCATCAGACCTTTACTTATTTTATTATTTAATAAAATATTCACAAATTGTCCCTTGGCCAAAATAAAATGTATCAGCAATAACCAAATATTTATTGATCAGAGGTTTAGCTTTGTATCTATGAAACATTTTCTTATCCTCCAGTCATATTTTTCTACTGGCCTGTTGTGGTAATAAAATGACAGTTTGTTTCGTTGGTGACAACTAATCTTGCATATATTTAAAACTCCAGTAGTCCCTACACATGATATATCCACGTGGCTCATAGTCTCCTTGCAAGTCTTGGGAATATATGAAATTGGAGCCTCAAGCACAACTTCTCCATGAAGACTCCCTACTGTGGAGGTGAGTTATGAGACTACTCACTTCATGGGTCTTAAAAACCAGGGAAATACTGGAAACCACAGATGGTCCATCAATATGAAAATCAGAGGTAGTTTTAATTTTCTTAGATTAAAGGTCCCAGGTCTTAATCTGCTAACTATGTAGAGAAAAGAAGAATAGAGAGAGCAATTTTACTAGATAACTAATAAGATTTGGTAGAGAGAATCATTTTACTAACTATAGATAAGATTTATGCTGGCAGAAAAAAAATTTTTTAACTGGCACCAAATATATCTGTTTTTACTGGGTAGTTACCATTTTAATTATGCTATCTTTTTAATGAGGAAGGTAGGGAAATTATACTATTTAGAATATAGATGGGCTTTAGCAAACATGAGTAGAGAAGATAAATACTGCATGTATCTTATTAACTTTTCCATCAGCAAAGCTAAATCTATTCAATATGTTCCATTTGAAATCAGAAACCACTGCATACACATGAAAAATGCTGGGTTATAGGCTCTATTTCATTCAAAATTGCATTGAAACAATCACAGAAGGACAAAATGGTACACTGTAAAATAGAAATGATGCTTTTAATTACTGAGCAGTAAATAAGAAGAAATCATGGAAGGAATAAGTGTGGGAAAATTATTTTGGTTTCTGCCTTAAGCAAAATCATGCCTGGAGGCTGGATAAAACGTTTGACGCCAACCACATATAGCATACCTACTGGAATAATCTCAGTAAGGAAGAGGCAAATAAGCATGTGTAAGTGGTATCCTCACCATGGTGATCTTGAATTTTTCTTTTTAAATAGAACTGTTGCAGTAGGTTTTATCCCATTAGAAAGAATCATTCTCAAAAGTTTTCCTTTAAGTTTTGATGGTAAGAAAATTAACTGGCCCTTAAAGTGTATTATTAGATAAATCATTTTATTGTGATGAGGAAAAAACATAACAGGAGCAAACCCTTTTCTCAAGTTTTCAAAGCTATGCAGTTTAGAAGCAGGCAATAGCTCAAGCAGTTACTATGTCTGTTATCAGGAAGTCAGTGAGACACGAAACAAGGATGAACCCCATTTGCCTGGGCAAAAAGCCCAGAGAGGAAGTATTGCTAGTTGGGGCACAGCTGCAGAAAGAAGTTGATCAAATCCAAAGATCAAAAGCTTATTTCATTCTGATGAAAATCATTAAATCATGAATCAAGTTATCCCACTATCCTCCACAATCAGGAGATGACTATGTATACATCTACACAAAACTGTCCCTTAATACATTAAAGTGGTGACAGTGTCTTTCATTATGAAATCCCTAGATGTAGATAATTGACCAAAGTACAAGTAGTCATCATTTGCATTTTATTTACCTACCAGAATCAGATTCCATGTGTGAACTCAGCATAGGAAATTTCAAAACAAAACCAAACTCTGGGAAAACCAAGGCTCCAAAATCAAATTTGCTACCAGCTTTTTAAATACAGTATTTCTCATCGGGCTGCTCTTTATTTACATTGTGCTGACTATAGAAAAAATTCCAAAAGGTTATTATAAATCATATGGTATAAATAGAAAAGTAAAGTGGTAAAGAACTATTTAAGAATTAGAGAACATTTCTCTACCATAAAAAATTCATAAAACATCTGCAAAGAGGTAACTGATGGCTTGAGCTCCAGAAAAAGAAGTAAAAATAATTCTGTATTGGGGTACCTGGGTGGCTCAGTCGGTTAAGCTTCCAACTTCAGCTCAGGTCATAGCCTCAAGGTTCGTGGGTTCGAGTCCTGTGTCAGGCTCTGTGGTGACAGCTCAGAGCCTGGAGCCTGTTTCAGATTCTGTGTCTCCCTCTCTCTCTGACCCTCCCCTGCTCACGCTGTCTCTCTCTCTCTCTCTCAGAAATAAATAAAAACATTTTTAAAAAAATAAAAAAATAGGGGCGCCTGGGTGGCTTAGTCGGTTGAGCGTCCGACTTTGCTTAGGTCGTGATCTCGCGGTTCGTGGGTTCGAGCCCCGCGTCGGGCTCTGTGCTGACAGCTCAGAGCCTGGAGCCTGTTTCGGATTCTGTGACTCCCTCTCTCTCTGACCCTCCCCTGCTCGCGCTGTCTCTCTCTCTCCTAGAAATAAATAAAACATTTAAAAATAATAATAATAATTCTGTATTATTTTTTTACCTGAAAGATTGAAATAGTTGGAAAGTTTGGAAACTTCCTTCCCACGACAGGACAAGGAGTTTCGATTTTACAACACAGAGTTGAAAAATAAGACAAATATATATTTGTAGTAAACAGATTCCACCTTGTTTCATGCTGTCAGCTTTAGTTACTGCCAATGTTCAGATGACTTGCAAATCTGTATCTACAGTTTTCGTGTTTTTCTAACTACCAGATTCTGCTCTACGTTTCCTCTTGAGTGTCTCAAAGATGCCTCCAACTAAATTTGTTCAACACCAGACTCAAGGTCAGCCACATATTTCATATTTATCTTTCTTTCTCCTGCCACAAGAACTTTGTTCACTCTGACCTCGGCTTGTTCCTCCTTCAGCTCAAATGTTATTTCCTCAGATAAGCCTTTCCCAACTCTGTGACTAGATTAGACTTCTCTCTATGTGGGGTCATATCTCTGAAAATTCTTCCTAGGACTTATTACGTATAAGTTTTACATTGTATCATTATTTATGTTTGACTCTCCTATTAAATTAGCATTGTCTCTTGTACATATATGCACAAATATTTGTTGAACAAATGAGAGAATGAGTGAATACCTGCATGAATGAATTGTGCTATCTTTTAGTCTATGGTAAATACCAAACTGAAGCTGATCTGTACTTTGGTCTCTATAGTCCCCATGAAAAGGTGTCTCTTGACTAGGAGTAAATAGGTAGCACAATTGGAGGAAGATCCTAGATGCTGGGCTCTGAAATCCCACACTGTGTGTCCATCCAGGCCATGCCTCTCACAGGTAGTTCTCTAGCAATAAGAAAACATGGCAGGGGCACTAAGGGAGCCCCATTCCTGGGAAATGGAGAGCTTCTCTTATAGAAGGTAGGGGCTGGAGGACTCCACATTGGCCTTGCCAAACTACCATCCAACATTTCTTCCCTCTGTCCTTTCCAAAGGTCTGACCTGAATCATAATCTTCTGTCATTTCTAGTCTCCCTTCCCATCTTCCCTCATAGATGTTTACCCTGGGAAATATCTTGCATGTCTAATTGCCTCATGGTGCATGTTTCTCATAGGACTGAGATTAACACAGTCTGACAAAGACAGTATGGCAGGAATGCAAATGTGTTAACACCATATGGGAGATGCAATGTTGAAGGCACTGTGCCTTTGCTCTAGTCTATATTTTGAAGAGTGCTAATGTGTGGTATCCAATTTTTCACACATTGCTACTGTGTGGTATTGAATTATATGGTAACACGTTTGGACCTCAGGCAGAATGCACACAGTACTATGCAACTAAATGAGATATTTAAGATGAAAAACTTAGCATTGTACCAGCACATAGTAAAAGCACAGATATAATAAGCTATATTGCCATACACAAGGTTATTACCATCATCAATGATACTCTCCTCTTGAGAAGGTTCTGCGCTCTTTCAAGGTATGGAGTTAGATGTGCAAAAGGGTTTTACCTATTTAATTGTCTAGCCTTCCAAAAATAGTCTATAACTGCATCTGCTGATGAAAACAACTTTATTCAGTACTAACTAGCTCTACTTTTGCAAACTGCCTTTTTGTTTCATTCTGTTATTGATCAAATGCAAGCCCAGTTAAGCAGATTTTTTCCCCCTACTTCTGGCCAACCTGGACTGATCAAAATTTATGGCTGTATTAAGCAGATGATAGCAGTTTGGACATAAGAGACGAAATCTTGTTAGGATTCACCTTGGTATGGAGCATTTTTCCCGTGATTTGACCCTGACTTCTGAGAAGTAGCCTATTGCTTTTGGAACACCTGGTCACTGTGGAATATTTCCAAATATATCTCTCTGGCTGTGCTGGAACACTATTCAAGAGCCTTAGTTACTAAAATGTGTTTCTAATTTTTGTAATCTATTTTAGTAATGTCAGAAGAAACTCGAATAAAAATGCCAAAATGACCATTATTTCAGGTGAAGAATCACAGAGAAAATATTTCAGTCCTTTCATGTTTTCTGATCTTCCTGCTTCTGTGTCCTCAGAACTCTTCCTTCTAAAAGCTCAGTGAAGTTGGCACAGAGGATGGAGCTACTAATCAGAAAGGAAAGTTTTGCTTTTTACTATGTCCCCTTAGAACGCATAAACTGAATCTCATTTTTTTAAAGTCCGAGGGGAATGAAAACATTCATAATAATTTGTTTTTCTAACTGAGAAGATGATGACTAGGATCATCCAGGAGGATTAAGGTAACTGGATTTGAAAAGTATAAAGTGAAAAAGATTTAAGGGATTTCCCCTTGTTGTTAGAAATATTATGTGTGTGTTATTAATTCTTTAAAATGTTAAAAATATTATATCTGGATGGTACAAAAGTGGGAGTTTATTCTTCTTTCTTCCAAATTTTGATATTTTAACATACAAGTCTGGGAGGTAGCATTTCAAAGATTAAGTGAAAAGAATTGGTAGTGGTATTAAAAATTAGAAATGAACACATTTCTAATAAGGCTGTCACATTAGATTTCTACTCTTTTGAGGGCTCTGAAAGGATAAAGTCAAATGTCAAGTACGGTCTCTCTGAAGCAGTTGTCCAGTTCTAAGTGCAATCTCCATAATTGCCCTGTGGCCAATGATAGATGTTTTTATCCTTCAAATGCTTTAGAACTGTAAATTGCATTTACAATGAAAAATTAAATTTTAACTTTAATGGATTTTAAATGGATATGGATTTTAATCCATATCCAATCCAATGGATTTTAACTCAGGATATGTTGCACAGGTGGAGAAAATATTTCACTTCTAACTTTTTTAAAAAATGACATTCATGTTGGTATTATGTATATATAAAAACCAGGCTACTAATTTACAAGTTTTTGTGTATACTACAATATTCATTAATTAGGACCAACGTTCATATATCAGTAAAGGTTTAATTATTGGTCTCTTATTTAGAATAAAATATTACCAAACAACCACTTGGCAAATGCAAAAAATTATCACTTAACTCTTGGTTCAATGAGGAATAGAAGTAAAATCAAACACTATCTAGAAATTAAAGACAATAAAGAGGACAAAACCTATGAATACAAATAGGGCTATGCTTGGAGAAAAATTATAAACAAACAAATTATTAAGTAAAATGAAATAAAAACCTCAAGTTTTCAGCTTTAAAGAACTCAAGAATAGTAGTAACAAACTAAAGCTAGTAGTGAAAGTAAAAGTAAAGAAGCTATAAACATTTTTTTTAAATATAAAGAAGAAACTAAAAAGGGAGATAACTCATAAAAGAACAGAGTTTTTTAAAGATCCAGGAACTATTTTTTAAACTAAACTGAGTATCAATGATCAGCTGAGGAGTAAGAATGAAATAAACCACTGGGAATACACAAGTTTTAAAGGAGAAAGTATCAGTTACAGAAATGGCCTACAAAACAGTGCAATGAGAGCGAACTATATGTATTACTTCTAAGCCAAAAAAATTATATTTAGTTAAAATGAATGATGTTTCAGTAAAATGTAATATACAAAATTAGCACCAAGAGAGATAGGTAAGTTTAACAGACCCATAATGATAGATATAGTTTAAAAACTATCAAGGATGCAAAAATTTCAAAATAGTAGCAAGTAGGATCCAATGTAAACTGTAAAGAATGATGATTCTCAGTTAAGCAGGTTTATCTCAGGAATGCAAGGTTAATTCAACCTGAAGAAATTTAATAGTATAGTTCATTATACTAACAGGCCAAAAGAGGAAAAAATATATGATCATCTCACTAAATATCAAAAAGTCAAATGATACATTTCAATCCATATTTCTAATTTAAGTGTATGTTTAATAAATTATAAATTACATGTTTCCTAATCAAATTATTACTGTTAAAATACTTTATCTCAATAGAGTGATACTAAAGATCATCTGTAAAATAAACATATGACAATATCCAGAAAATTCTTATAAAATAAACAAAAGGGCTTTGTCTTACAAGACCGTACAACATTATAGAATGGGATAATTAAAATCGTTATACAGTATGGAAGACACAAGCTGAACAATAACAATAAAAGAGAGTCAATAAATAGATACACATATCCAGGAATTTATCACATGATTAAAGTGGCATTTCAAATCAGGTGTGAAAAGATGGGTGTGCTCTTTGATAAAACAAATGGGAAAACATACTACATGGCTCCTTGACTTGACTTCAAAATAAATTTCAAGGAACCAAAAAGATATTAGACAAAAACAAACATGTCAGTGTGAATTTTAAGATTGCCTTTAGAGTAAATATGGTTTCCAGAATAATTGAATCATGAGTCCTTTGATTTTAAAAGTGATATGCAACTAATCTTAGTTACTAATTAAACAACATAGTTCTTCCTGAAGCTTTCAAGATAAACCTAAAATAATTCTGTCAGTCTATTAATTAAATATATTTTAATAAAGCTTTTGTTTTAAGCTTAAACTTTGTAACATTTTGAACTTCATTTATAAATTTGATATATTGAGCTACATTTTTAGAATCTTCAAAGTCTTATTACCACATGAAATTGTCATGAGTTCTTAACTAAATGTTATAAGTATACATTAAATTTTTTAAGTGTATAAAATCATATGCTATTACCAATGGTCCAAATGATCTTACTATAATTTCTGATGATCAAAATTTCAGATCAGTGGATGACCCAAATGAACTTTGTATTGCAAGGATATCTTATGACTCTAACAGGCCAGATTCTTGCAGGTGAGTCCTTAAAACAAAAACATTAGTACTTTAGAATCTATTTACTTCATAATCTCTACATTTAACTTTACATTTCCACAGAACTGAAACACATCTTTCTATAAGGGAAGCTATGTGTCAATCCCAATACCTTTGATATAGCTTGAGAATTTTAGGGGATATTATTGCAGCTGTCTAAAGAGGAATATTGACCAGAGATTTGGGAGATCTGGAGCTGCAGAGACCAAGGCAATTTTTCTTAGGATAATAAGAAAAAAAAAAAAAAGGAGCCCAGTGTAAAAATCTTTAGGCCAAAAGCAAACCTAAGTTCATGCCCTCTCCAAATGAGTTGGTCTGCAGCCAACATCCATGAGATTCAAGTCATCCAATATTATTCCCAACAGGTGATGAGGTTGTATTCCTCCAAAAAGCCTGTTAGCTGACACTCTTCACCCCTTCTATTGGACTGTGCTTTTCTTTAGGACCCTTAAGATATTTAGATGATTTATGGGGCGCCTGGGTGGCTCAGTCGGTTGGGTGTCCGACTTCGGCTCAGGTCATGATCTCATGGTTTGTGGGTTCGAGCCCCATGTTGGGCTCTGTGCTGACAGCTCGGAGCCTGGAGCCTGCTTCAGATTCTGCATCTCATTCTCTCTCTGTCCCTCTCCCACTTGTATCCTGTCTCTATGTCTCAAAAATAAATAAATGTAAAAAAAATTTTTTTTAAGATATTTAGATGATGTGCCCCTATTTTCCAGGCTTTGTGTGATTTCAGGTTACCATTTTTAGGGCTCCTATTCTCTAGTGCATGTGCTTTTCCATTCTACTGGAGCATCATTTCACACCCTTTTATTTTTCTCACTCTGCACTTTCTCTAACAGTTTCACTCAGAGTTTAAGATCTTTCCTTACTTCCTGAGAAAAGTGAAGTCATTATATGAGCACTTTCAGGTTCCAACACTACAGTATCCACCTTCAAGCCCCTGCCTCTCAAACTCAAATGAACTGCCCATCATCTTATACAATGTCAAATCTTCTACTCTTGTCTATTAAAGGATCACTTCAGTGATTCTCTCTTCCCTCTTTCTCACATCATAGATTTTTTTCTCTCTCCACTAGGTATTTTCCATTAACATCTAAAAATAATGTTATTTTTTTCCCATCTTAAAAGAAAAGAACTATTTCAACCTTATTTCCTCTGCCAAGACAACTATTTCCATATGGCTTTGCTGCAGCAAAACCTCTAGATGTAATCATTTATATTTGCTATTTCCATTCCTTCTCTTCTTATTTTCTCTTCAACCCATTCCAATCAGGCTTTTGCCCTCAATATTCCATTTTAATTTCTCCTCTTAATGTAACCAGTGACCTTCATGCTGCCATATTCACTGAACAACTCTGAATCTTTATCCTATTCTTTACAGACATTTGACACCGCTGATCACAGGCACACATTTCTCACTTTGTTTACAGGACACCACCTGCTTTTTTTTTTTTTTTTTTTGGTCTTTTTAATGTTTCATTTATTCCTGAGAGAGAAAGACAGCGTGAGCAGGGGAGGGTCAGAGAGAGAGGGAGACACAGAATCTGAAGCAGGCTCCAGGCTCTGAGCTGGCTGTCAGCACAGAGCCTGATGCAGGGCTCGAACCCACGAACTGTGAGATCATGACCTGAGCCAAAGTCGGACGCTTAACCGACTGAGCCACCCAGGCACCCCCACCCGCTTTTGGTTTTAATCCCACCTTGCTAGTTGCTTTTTCTTAGCTATTTCTTCAACTGTTCCTTAACCCTTCATGTTAGACTAACCAGATTCCAGTTCTTGCTTTACACTTGCCTACTCACTTTCTGAATGATACAACCCAGTAACCTATTGCAAAATGTATTTCACCAGCCCAAATTAGTCTCTTCATCTTTAGACTCATAAGCCTACCTGCATCTGTGGGACCTCCCCTAACCATAGACCTAACAGATGACTAAAATTCACTGTGTCTAAAACTGAACTTCTGAGCTTACACTCAAAACCATTCTACCCACATCCTTCACCATGTTGATTGATTTTAGCTCCATCTTGCTTGTTGTTTAAGCCATAAATCACGGAATCGTGCCTGCCTTCTTTTCCTTTCTTTCATACCCCATTCTTAATTGGTCAAGAAATCAGATTAGCTCTATCTTCAAACTATATTCCAGAATCTACAGTGATACCACCCTATTTCAAGCCATTAGATCAATGATTTAAAATAACTTCTTAACTATCTCTAGCTTCTACCATAGTCTCCCTATATTTTGCTTCTATTTCTGATAGATGTTACAAAATACAAGTTCTATTAACAGCTCTTAATTTCACTCAGAATAAAAGCATCACACAGACTTATTGGGCTTGATGTGACCTCCCCCAAGCCCTTTATCTGTTTGACCCCATTTCGTACCCATCTTCTCTTAGATAACTCAGCTCCAATAAAACCCCTTGCTTAGTATTCCTGGGACTTGCCAGGCAGCCTTGGGTCTTATGCTCAGGTCTTCCCCATGAGTAGACTAAAACCATTTGGTCAACTCCCTCACATCCTTCAGGCCTCAGCTCAAGTATCACTTGTTCAGTGACTATCCTGACCTCCCTAATTAATACACTGATCTGCCTTTACCATGATCTCCACTCCACACCTCTAATTTCTATTACCTTGCTCTACCTTTCCTGCTCCCATAGAACCTGTCTTTACTGTTCCATAGAACTTATTTACAGGCATTTGTTGTACGTATTTGAAGATAAGCTCCTTCAGGGCAGGGATACTTGTCTTTGTTGTTCACTGAGGTATTATAAGCACCTAAAAGCAGTACCTTACACAGTCGGTGCTTTGAAAAAGTATTTCCGGATTAATGAATTAAATTCAAAGGGAAAACATTTGACACATTAACTTCTAAATAATTTAAATTCTTGGGGTAAAAAATTTTTAAATAAATGAAAAGGACCAATAGCAACCTGGCAGAACAAAGGACAAACTCCCTTTTAGTAAAAAAGTTCTTACAAACCGATAAGGGCAAAGAGCCCAATGAATAAACAGTATATTAAAGAAGAATGTCACAGAAAAAGAAGAGAAATGACCAATGAATTAATAAAAGTAAGATCAAGTAAAATGTGATGAAATCACTCTTAATTTTAAAAATGAAAGGTAACATATTGATATACTACTTATTTTCTTTAGCAGAAACAACAGATGTTTTTAGATGACCAAGGATCTTATAGATGAAAATTAATAGTATAAAATAAGCATGTTTTAATGTTTAAATGAAATAAAAACAATAGGAAAGGACTATTAAGAAAACCAGCAAGCAAAGCAAAAGTATCTCAAATAAAGAAGGTGGAAGAGAAACAGAGTTAGTGCCAGAAAAAAACAACGTGCAAATGATATGCGGCTGAGCGAGTGGTAGTGAGGTAAAAAGTGAGGAAATAACTTGAGAGCTGGAAGCTAGATTAGAGGAATTTATACAAAATAAGTATACAGCAAAAAATGGAAAATATGATATGAATATTAACAGTCATAGAAGGTATTTTCTCTTTTTACTAATTTGATCAGCTGGGTATTTTGGATCAACTTTTCTCCCTAAAAATTCAAATATTAAAATATTTTAAATTAATATTTAAGAATCTTTGTGAAAGAAATGTAGAACTGACAAGAAATTAGTGAATTATCAGTCCTAATTCTAAGCAGGAATCCCAGGAGATGAGCAGAGCACTGATACCATTGTTCTGAGAGTTTGTGCTGAACCTGTGCAGTACAGTTTAGATTTCTGACAGCCTAACAGAGTAGAGTGATCAAAGATCAGGGAAAAAGGGTTGATTCCCCGAAAGGTAACTCACTTAGGTAACAATGACATGAAGTAAGCCTCTCCAGTACCACCCCAACTCCAGGTGACTACAGGGAAAGTTGCCTTGAATCCTAACAAAAACTTCAGAAATTGTTGTGAGATATTTCTTTTAAAAATCAGACTAAAATATATTTGAAAATTTGATGAAGCCAAGAGTTGACGAAGCTGAGAACAAACAGGCATTCTCAGATAATACAAATTGCTAAAAATTTTCTGGAGAGCAATTTAACACCAAAACAATTTTAAATTTCCATCACTTTGACTAAAAAAATTCATTGCTATAAATTCATCCTCCTGTCTATAGGATAAAAAATGAAAGGTGTTTAGCACAATGTTGTTTTCAGTTTTCTATTAATTAAAATAATTAACGAGTCAGAAATATTTAAATAAATGCAATGGAATACTCTGTAGCCATCACAAAAGATAGGATGGATCCATATATATTCTTATAGTTCTCTAAGACATGAAAGCCAAGTATAAATAGATTAATTCCACTTTTCATAAGGGTATACATACATGTACATCTGTGTGTGTGTGCGTGTGTGGGTGTGTGTGTGTGTACATATAGAAGTGCTAACAGTCCTATTTTTCATGAAGCATGGATAGTAATGGGGGGAGAACTTCCATTTTTCCATTTATATACCTATATGCAATTCTAATTTTACTGTTTTTATTAGTGTTTTAGTAAATTTAAACTGTAAGGTTAAAGAAAAAATGCAAAATAAATCCTTCTCAATACATACAATACATTTTTAGGTCAAGTGCTTTGCTAGGTGCTGAGAATGTACCAATTAAATGATCATGGTGCTGGCCCAACAGATCTCCCATTCTATTTGAACAAACTGAATGAAATTATGATGAAGAAAGATTTATCATTATGCCCAAGCAAATAGATGGTTTTAAAGTATATGAAGATGATTTCCTTTATGTAAATGTTCCCTTTTATAAAAGTATTTTCTTACACTCTTCATTCCTACAGTGTGGTTTTTATTAGATATCAAGTATTGATAACATTCTATATATCAATTATCTAATTTCTAAACTTTGAAGAGTCTAAATATATGCAGTTGTACTGTATCAATGAGTGAGATATATAACTATAGCATCTCCAACAACTTCCTTGCCATATGTCTCTAACCTAATGTTGGCAGTAGCTTGGCTTTTATATCCATCCAACACTAAACAAGAGATAAACAGAAAATAGCTACCGATTATAGTTACTGTCTAGTCAGATCCTTAGGGTCTCTGTTTCAGCTGGCTTCAATGTGGATATCCAAGTGAGTCTTGTTGTTTGGCTTTCTATAATTATTTACAAATTCTCCCAAACTAAATAATTATTCAGTTAAACTTTCATGTTTCAGGATCAGTATTACAATAATCTATTGAAAAGATTATGTTGTTGAAATTGGTAGTTTCATATTAAAGACTCCAAGGTTTAGGGAGTGGAAGTACTCTGTCCAAGTTCACTCACTTAGATCTAGATAGATTCAGGTGTCCTGACTCCCTGTTAAGTGGTCTTCCACCTATGACATACTACTTGTACCGCTGGTGTAGAAACAGGTGGGGTTTGAGAGGGGCCATGATAGTAGAGAAGTAGGGGGATCCGTACTTCTTGCCTGCATCTCTCAAACAAAGAAGGGCTGAAGCCAAAGGACTCTAAACCCCAAGAGTCTGGGAGGAAAAGAGACAGAGTCTGCTAGGAAGACAGCCTCATAGGTGCATGATTGCGAAGTGGGGGAGATAAAAATGGGCCCGGACATGGAGGTGCAGAGGGGAGGGAAACCCTTCGGCAGAGAGACAAAGGGAAGAGAAAGAGCAGCTGGGGAAGTGTAGGACTATATCTGGACAAGAGAAAAACCTCAGCCTGGGACGGAGAGGGATCCTATCATTCTATCTCTAACTACAGGGCTTTTAAAAGAGACCCTATCTGTCACTGCGGAGCTCTCTTTGGACTGGTTTTCCCAGTCTGGCACTGGACAAAAGAAGTTCCCTCTGGGATAGGCGGTGCCCCAGGGGTGCAGTCAGCATCAGGAGGTACTGGTCCCCTGCCCTGAAGTGGCATGGCCTGCAGGATTACATTTTGGATAGCATCATTAATGCACTGGAAAGCGACTGGGCATGGGGCATAGGAGATAGCTCACCTTGGCTGTACCCATGGCACAATGAGAATCCATCCAAAGGAGTGATTTGGGACACCTGGTTTGAGGAGAAGGAACTGTGTGGTCGTCATTTTTCTCTCCACAGCCACCAAGGTGGGGCCTCAGGGATTGGCCCTCGGGACACAGTGGAGATGGGACCTGCCTACACCAAACCATGCCCATCTGTACTTAGTAGCTGCTGGGAGCTGGTAGATGCTGTGGAAACAGACAGTCCCCTTCCCCAAGACCCACACTGCTCCACTGCCATGATTAACTCTAGATCAATTCTTGCTATTCAGATATATTCTCCCTTTTCTCATTCTTATCTCTCCCCTCCTCTGGGCTGGTTATTCTGGATATAGGTTTGCTTAAACTGATATATTTAATCCATCCTCTTGATACATGTTCAACACCTCCTTCTTTACCTTCCTTTCTCTCTCTCTGGAATAATCAGACTATATAGTTTCTCTAGGTAACATTATCTTCATTTCTTTCTCCTCACCTCTTTCTGTATTCTCCTTTTTCTCTCTCTGGATTAAGCCGTTTAGTCTCTCTGCCTGGTCAATGTTCATTTTCTATTTCTCCCCACCTCTGTCATTTCTCTCTTAGTATATGGTCTTCCATCAGCACTGCCTCTACCCAGCTCTTTATTTGTAGCTGGGATCTGATTTTATGCTCTTAGACTGTCCTTTGTTTTTTGTTCTTTTTTTAAATTTTTGTCAATTTGCTTGTCTGTTTGATTTGTTTGTGAGTTTGTATGTTTTTGTTCTCTGTTTGTTTGTTTGTCTCCCTATTTTATTTTCCATGAGCTACTTCAAGGAACAAACCAAAGCACACATGGTGGAGAGTTCAAAATATCACTATGAGTAGGGAAATAAAATAACCAATTCAAAAATTTGAGAACCGAGTGATGTATTCAAATGGAACAATATCCATATCATAGGAATTCCAGAAAAAGATGAAGAATAGAGAGAAAAAAGGTTCAAGGGGTACTTGAACAATCATAGCTGACAACTTCCCCAACCTAGGGAAGGAAACAGACATTGAAATCAAAGAGGCACAGAGAACTCCCCTCAGATGTAACTTGAATTGATCTTCTGCATGACATATCATAGTGAATCTGGCAAAGTACAAGGATAAAGAGAGAATTCTGAAAGTAGCTAGGGATAAACAGGCCTTAGCAAACAAAGGTAGACATATAAGGGTAGTAGCAGACCTGTCTACTGAAACTTGGCAGGCCAGAAAGGAATGGCAGGAAATCATCAATGTGATTAACAGGAAAAATATGCAGCCAAGGA
This sequence comes from Proteles cristata cristata, assembly GCA_017311185.1. Taxonomy (NCBI): domain Eukaryota; kingdom Metazoa; phylum Chordata; class Mammalia; order Carnivora; family Hyaenidae; genus Proteles; species Proteles cristata. The sequence goes on along the minus strand of JAESUZ010003687.1, from coordinate 1,998,732 downwards.
TCCTTTAGCCAGCAAGCCTGTAATGCAGAATAGAAGGAGAGATAAAGGTTTTCCCAAACAAACAAAAATTGAGGGAATTCATCACCACTAAGCCAGCAGCACAAGAGATCCTAAGGGTGGCTCTATGAGGGAAATACTGCAAGGAACACAAAGTACCAGAGACACCACTACAAGCAGGAATCCTTCAGAGAACACAATGACTCTAAACGCATGTTCTTCAATAATAACACTGAATGTAAATGGATTAAATGCTCCAATTAAAAGACATAGGATGGATATCAGAATGGATTAAAAAAAAAAAAAGACCCATCTATTTGCTGTCTACAAGAGACTCATTTTAGACCTGAGGACAACTTCAGATTGAAAGTGAGAGAATGGAGAAATATCAATAGTGCTACTGGAAGTCAAAAGAAAACTGGAGTAGCCATGCTAATATGGGACAAACTAGACTTTAAAGTAAAGCAGTAACAAGAGATGAAGAAGAGCATTATATAATAATTACAGGGTCTATCTACCAGGAAGAGCTAACAATTATAAATGTCTACACACTATATTCAGAAGCCCCCAGATATATAAAACAATCACAAACATAAGCAATCTTATTGATAAGAATGTGCTAATTTGGGGATATTAATACTCCACTTACAGCAATGGATAGATCAACTAGACAGAAAATCACTAAGGAAATAATGGACCTGAACGACACATTGGACCAGATGGACTTGACAGATACATTTAGAACTTTACATCTTGAAGCTATGGAATTCACTTTTTTCTTGAGTGCACATGGTACATTCTCCAAGCCAGACTACATAATGGGTCACAAAGCAGCCCTCAATAAATATAAAAGAACTGAGATAATACCATGCCCGCTTTCAGATCACAATGCTATGAAACTTGAAATCAATCACAGGAAAAAGTCTGGAAAACCTCCAAAAGCGTGCAGGCTAAAGAACATACTAAAAGAATGAATGGGTCAACCAGGCAATTAGAGAGGAAATATTAAAATATATGGAAACAAATGAAAATGAAAATACAACAATCCAAACTCTTTGGGATGCAGCAAAGGCAGTCTTAAGAGGAAAGTACATTGCATTCCAGGTCTATCTCAAGAAACTAGAAAAAGCACTAATAGAAAATCTAACAGCACGTCTAAAGGAACTAGAAGCTGAGCCGCAAGAACATCCCAAACCCAACAGAAGAAGAGAAATAATAAAGATCAGGGCAGAAGTAAACAATATAGGGGCACCTGTGTGGCTTAGTCGGTTAAGCGTCCGACTTTAGCTTAGGTCATGATCTCGCGGTTCGTGGGTTCGAGCCCCGCGTCGGGCTCTGGGCTGACTGCCAGCTCGGAGCCTGGAGCCTGTTTCAGAGTCTGTGTCTCCCTCTCTCTCTGACCCTCCCCTGCTCACGCTCTCTCTCTCTCTCTCTCTCCTAGAAATAAATTAAAAAAAAATATTAAAAAAAAAGAAGTAAACAATATAGAATCCAAAAAAAAAAAAATCACCCAAAATAAAAAAAAAAACAGTTCAACAGAATAATGAAACCAAGAGTTGTTTTTTTGAAAAAATAAACAGAATTGATAAACCCCTGGCTAGGCTTCTCAAAAAGAAAAGAGAGAGCACCTAACGAGACAAAATCACAAAGAAAATGGATTTATTACAACCAAACCCTCAGAAATATAAGCAATTATCAGGGAATACTATGAAAAATTGTATGCCAACAAACTGGGAAACCTAGAAGAAATGGACAAATTCCTAAATACCCACACAGTACCATCAAAACTAAAATGGGAAGAGACAGGAAAATCTGAACAGACCCATAACTAGTGAAGAAATCAAATCAGTTATCAAAAATCTCCCAATAAATAAGAGTCCTGGACCAGATGGCTTCCCTGGGGAATTCTACCAGACATTTAAATCAGAGTTAATAACCACTCTTCTCAAGCTATTTCAAAAAATAGAAATGGAAGGAAAACTTCTGTATGCATTCTGTGATGCCAGCATCATTTTGATTCCCGAACAGACAGAGATCCAGCAAAAAAAGAGAACTATAGGCCAACATCCTTGATGAATAACGGATGCAAAAATTCTCAACAAGATACTAGCAACTGGAATTCAACAGCATATAAAAAGAATTATCCACCATGATCAAATGGGATTCATTCCTGAGTTACTGAGCTGGTTCAATATTCGCAAATCAATCAGTGGGATACATCACATTAACAAATGATAAGCACCACATAGTCCTGTCAATAGATGCAGAAAAAGCATTTGACAAAGTATAGCATCCTTTCTTAATAAAAACCTTGGAGAAAGTCGGGTTAGAAGGAACTTACTTAAATATCCTAAAAGCCACGTGTGAAAAGCCCTCAGCTAACATCATCCTCAACGGGGAAAAACTGAGAGCTTTCCCCCTGAGATCAGGAACACGACAGAGATGTCCACTCTCACCACTGTTGTTTAACACAGTGCTGGAAGTCCTAGCATCAACAATCAGACAACAAAATGAAATCAGAGGCATCAGAATTGGCGAAGATAAAGTCAAACTTTCATTTTTCATAGATGACATGATACTCTACATGAAAAACCTGACAGACTCAACCAAAAGTCTGCTAGAGCTGATCCATGAATTCAGCAAAGTCAACAGGGTACAAAATCAACATACAGAAATCGGTTGCATTTTTATACACCAATAATGAAGCAACAGAAAGAGAAATCGAGAAACTGATCCCGTTCACAGTTGTGCCAAAAAACATAAGATACCTAGGAATAAACGTAACCAAAGATATAAGAGATTTGTATGATGAAAACTATAGAAAACTTATGAAGGAAATTGAAGAATACACAAAGAAATGGAAAATTATTCCATGCTCATGTATTGGAAGAATAAATATTGTTAAAATGTCAATACTACCCAAAGCAATCTACACATTCAATGCAATCCCAATCAAAATTGCACCAGAATTCTTCTCAAAGCTAGAACAAACAATCCTAAAATGTGTATGGAACCACGAAAGACCCCAAATAGCCAAAGTAATAGTGAATAAGAAAACCAAAACGGGAAGCATCACAATCCTAGACTTTAGCTTCTACTACAAAGCTGTAATCAAGACAGTATGGTATTGGCACAAAAACAGACACATAGACCAATGAACTAGAATAGAGAACCCAGAATTGGACCCACAAATGTATGGCCAACTAATCTTTGACAAAGCAGTAAAGAGTGTCCAATGGAAAAAAAGACAGCGTCTTTAACAGATGGTGCTGGGAGAACTGGACAGCAACATGCAGAAGAATGAAACTAGACCACTTTCTTACACCATACACAAAAATAAACTCAAACTGGATGGAAACACTGAATGTGAGACAGGAAACCATCAAAATCCTAGAGGAGAAAGCAGGAAACAACCTCCTTGACCTCAGCCACATCAATTCCTTTCTTGACACATCTCCAAAGGCAAGGGAATCAAAAGCAAAAATGAACTATTGGGATCTCATCAAGACAAAAAGCTTCTGCACAGCAAAGGAAACAATCAACAAAATCAATAGGCAATGGACAGAATGGGAAAAGATAGTTGCAAATGATATATCGGATAAAAAGCTAGTATCCAAAATCTATAAAGAACTCACCAAACTCCACACCCAAAACTAAATAATCCAGTGAAGAAATGGGCAGAAGACATGAACAGATACTTCTCCAAAGAGGACGTCCAGATGGCCAACAGACACATGAAAAGATGCTCAGCTCCCTCATCATCAGGGAAATACAATTCAAAATCACACTGACATACCACACCTCACGCTGATCAGAGGGCTAACATGAACAAATCAGGAGACTATAGATGCCGGCGAGGATATGGAGAAACGGGCACCCTCTTACACTGTTGGTGGGAATATAAACTGGTGCAGCCCCTCTGGGAAACAGTGGGGAGTTTCCTCAGGAAACTAACAATAGAACTTCCCTATGACCAAGCAATAGCACTGCTAGGAATTTACCCAAGGGATACAGGAGAGTGCTGATCCATGGTGGGGGCACATGTACCCCGATGTTCATAGCAGCACTTTCAACAATCCCAAATCATGGAAAGAGCCTAAATGTTCATCAACTGAATGAATCAAGGAAGATGTGGCTTATACGTACGAAGGAATACTACATGGTAATGAGAAAGAATGCAATCTGGCCATTTGTAGCAATGTGGATGGAACTCGAGGGTCTTATGCTAAGTGAAATAAGTCAGGCAGAGGACAGATACCATATGTTTTCACTCATAACTGGAACAGGAGAAACTTAACAGACGACCATGGGGGAGGGGAAGGGGACAATAGCTGGGGAAAAGGAGGGAGACAAACTATGAGAGACTCTTGAATACTGAGAACAAACTGAGAGCTGATGGGGTTGGGAGAGAGAGGAAGGAGGGTGATGGGCATGGAGGTGGGCACTCGTTGGGGGTGAGCACTGGGTGTTATATGGAAAACAAAAAGAAAAAATAGTTTAATATTTAGTTTAACAACTCAAATGGGGTCGCATTTGGTTTTTTGTTTTTTATTTTCCTTTTTTCCCCCTGACCTAAATTTAGGATTGTCATAATTATACAGAAAGAACTGTATAAACTATTTACTAAGAGCACTAATATCAGTGCTATTAAAAGAAACCTAAGTTGTTTGCTTAGCCCTTAAGTAGCTTGGTAGATACATATATACTCAAGTTTCTACAGATGGAAAGTTAAATATAGCAAATTTCTCACTATGAGGACATTACATTGAAGCTAGGAGATACTGTTAGCATCCACAGTTCCCTCCACATCCTGTTTCCTCTCCTGTCATTCAGGAAAATCATCACTTGTTCAGAGAATTAGAGAAGACATTTAGAAAAGAAAAACTACCTTTAATATTTCAGCTCCACCAACCATTGCCCCTGTCCCCAATCTGCCCTCAAAGAAGTTCAGAAGGAAAGAGCTCAAGGAGCCCAGGTGTGTAACTCAAGTCTCATTAACACCTGCATTTTGTCTATCATCATTTGACATACATTTTCTTTCTCTTGAGTTTCTCTATCATTTCTAATGACTGGCAGAAAGCAAATAGGAGCAATGATTGGGGCTGAAAGGTACCAGGTGTGCTAGTTCATTAAAAAGAACTAATGAAGTATTGTAACACACAACTCATAATTGTAAATAGCCAACATATAATCATAAAGCATTAGAAAAATGAGTTTTCTGCATACAAATGGTAATGTAACTTAACTTCTTATGTATCTGGAAGACCATTTAATGCTAGTTTGCATTCATGAATACCATTTCCTCAGAGACAGGCACAGCAGTGCTTGTGGATAATGAATGATACAAATCCTGCTTCCTATCCTCTCATTGGCTCCAGAAAGCAGCAGGAATGAAAAGAAATAAAGTCAGTTTTTTACATTCTAGAATTTTAAGATTACAGCAGGGGATCCAATCTGTGAGATGAAACCATCTCTTCCCAGAACATTAAATCAAAGAATTGTGGCTCCATTAGTCATGGCATCATTCCCCAGCCAGTACTGGGTGGTTTATTTTTCACCTCCAGAGGTGAAATTGGGATAATACCTTTGCTCTGACCACCTCTGTTAGGGTGTTAAGGAATAGGGAGGAAAACTTCAGTCAGTGCACATGACACCGTTGGTAAAAATTTTTGACTTTTGTGTGCAGATGTATCATTTATACATATTTATTAACAATGTAGATTTCTGGGCCCCACACCTAGTCTGATGGTATGGATAACAAATTATCACAAAATACAGTGGCTTAAATTTTTATTTTGCTGTTTTGTGGGTCAGAAATTGAGGAAGGGCTCTAATAGGATGTTCTTGATTAGAGTTTCTTGCATAATTAGAATCAGGTGAGACTACACTCATTTGAAGGATCAAGTGTAGTGAAACTTCAGTACTGTTTCCATCAATAGCCTGCAGTTAAGGTTGACTGTTAGCTGACAGCTTAGCTGGGGCTATTAAGCAGAACCTCTCTATGGGTTTCACTAGTATAGTGTCTTCAGAGCAGTCAGACTTGCATGGCAGCTAGCTTCTGTGACAATGAGTGTTGTCCCAACAGAACCAGGTGGGAGCAGCAAAGTCTTTTCTGGCATTATCCACAGAGATCACATAGTGTCACTTCTGGCAAAATCTTTTGAAGTGGTCACAAACCTGCTCAGACTCATGAGGAGGATACACAGAGCCTACCATTCAATGGTAGGATTATCCAAGAATCTGTGATTATTAAAAAAAAAACAGACTTCCCTCTGAGGTAAATTATTTACATTCCTTCTACTTGAAAAATACACACTTGTCTCTTTGCCCATATCCCCAAAGTCTCCTCTTATTGTGACATCAATTTCAAGTCCAGGATTTTGTCATGTGAGTCAGAACTAGAATAGGTGTCCTTAGACATGATTCTTCGAGTATGGGTACTTTTGATTTGAAAACCTAGGAACTAAATATTATCTGTCTTCTCTTCCCTCCTGATACAATATATAAATGGGGACAGACATAGGATAACCATTACAAGTACTCCTATTTCAAAAGAGGGAAAATAGGAGGTAAAGCAGTCTGTGGTCCACAGCAATTTTGAAATTTAATCAGGCTCATGTTTCCAGTTTCTTGTTATGCTCACATTTTTCCAGGGATCTGCACTCTCTTTCTAGATTCTTGGTTCACCCTTCTAGCAATCTTTCCCTTTCTATAAGAAATGGCCTGTTTGTACTTGAGTATCACTCTTCCTGTACATTCTGGCTATTTATTTTGTGCCATCTCTGCCCTTTCAAACACCAGCTGATATAATGTCTTTAGAAGCATGGTGGCCTTTCTGTGTATACATTTATAAACCATTCCATTTAACAAAAGCCTCACTCACAAATCTCTTTGAAATAAATATCTTTCTCTATCTGTGGTTCCCTGTGGAAGTGCCATGGGATAACATTGTCAATATTCTTAGGAGCCTTATTGTTTAACAGAAGGAGGTTTAAAGATCCTTTTCTCTAAAGATCTTAACAAAGTTTATCAGATATCACTTAAAGTTTCTATTTTAAGAGATTATTTTAATCACACACTTGTCATCATTTTTAGTAAGACATTCTACTTAAAGTTCTGTGGCTTTCATATTTTTCCTGTGGTCCTTTCTTATTTCCTCTCTGAATTAATATAACATCACTGAAAACCTCAAAATACTTTTGTTATTTTCATATGCAATATTCAACATTTATTCAAAAATAACTAGACATGCCAGGGGGAAAGACTTACTCATAAACACTGGAAAAATGAAAAATTTCTGCTCACAACTAAAATCTCTAATAAAGAATCAAATAAAAGTTTTACAAATAAATGCAGAAATTAAGAACTCAAAGTATGGGTTTCACAGCATATTAGACATAGGAGAATAAGGGTTAGTGAACTAGATTATAGGTTAAGAAGAAAATGCCTTGTCAGAACACAGATAAAGGATAAAACTATAGCAAAGAGCATAAAAGATAAATGGAATACAGTAAGATGTAACCTGTATTTTTAGAATTTTAGTAGAAGAAAACATGAGGACAAAAAGAATATTTGAAAAGAGTAATGACTAAGATTTTTCCAAAACAAATAAAATAACATAAAAATTTCTGGTAACCCCATAGCTTTAAGAAGTGCTGGGGACTCAAACAAGAATAAAGACTTGGCCATATCACAGTAAAATTGTGAAAAACCATAGACAAAGAAAAAATCTTAAGGAAGTAAGGAAGCAACAAAAAGAAATAATAAGACTAGTATGTGACTTGTCAACAGAAACAAAAGATTCTCAAAGACATTTTAAAACTGTTAAAATACAAGAACTCTCAACACAGAAATGTATAGCCTAAATTAAAAATGAGTAAAAAATATTTTTAGACAAACAACACTTGGAAGAATTTGTCACTCTCAGGACTACAGAGAAGGAAATATTAAGGAGAGTTCTTCAAATAGAAGGAAAATTAACTCAGATAGAAACATAAACATAGAGGGACGCCTGGGTGGCTCAGTCAGTTGGGTAGCCAACTTCAGCTCAGGTCATGATCTCATGGTTCGTGGGTTCGAGCCACTTGTTGGGCTCTGTGCTGACAGCTAGCTCAGAGCCTGGAGCCTGTTTCGGATTCTGTGTCTCCCTTTCTCTCTGATCCCCCCCTTCTCACGCTGTCTCTCTCTTGCAGAAATAAATAAAAACGCTAAAAATTTTTTTAAAAAAAGAAACATAAACATAGAGGAGGAAATGAGGAGACACAGAAAGGGTAAATATGAAGGTAAATCTAGTATGAGGGTAATCTGTTTACTAAAACAGTAAGTATAATGCCTTATGGGATTTAGAATATTTCTAGAATGAAGTCCATAAAACCAATAGTACAAATGGTCAGGAGAGGGTAAAGGCACTCACACTATGTATTAACTGGCAGATTTCAAATTTATATTAGACTTTAATAAGTCAATATGAATGTTGTAATATTTAGTCCAATTGTTAAAATAAGAATAAAATGATAATTTTATAATTCTTTATAGAATTTGCATACTAACTCTTCAAGGGATCAATGCATTTTTTTAAATGTTTGTTTATTTTTGAGAAAGAGAGACAGAGAGAGAGCAGGGGAGGAGCAGAGAGAGAGACACACACACACACAGAGTCTGAAGCAGGGTTCAGGCTCTGACTGTCAGGACAGAGTCCAACATGGGACTCAAACTCACAAACCATGAAATCATGACCCAAGCAGAAGTTGGATGCTTAACTGATTGAGCCACCCAGGCGTCCTTGAGATCAATGCGTTTTAAAAGACTAAAACCTACAGCATTTTTTCCTCTGACTACAGAAGAATTAAACTAGAAATCAGTAATAAAGATAATAAGGAATTCCCTAAACTTTTGGATATTAAGACTTATATTTCAACACCTTTAAGTAAAACAAGAAATGACAAAACCTAGAAAATATTTTGAACTGAATAATAAAAAAGATACAGTAAAAGTCATGAATAGAAGAAAATACACGGCCTATTCATAGAAGAAAAAAATGAAAATCTATTATATAAATACATACTAAAAATGAAAATCTATTATATAAATACATACTAATATATGAGATGGCAAATTGACACTTTTCCAAAAAGTAGATATAATGAAATTAGAAATTAAGTACAAAAATTACTTAAACTACATAAGTCATTTTTTAAGTTTATTTATTTATTTTGAGAGAGAGAGAGAAGGTGGGGCGGAGAGAGGCAGAGAGAGAGAATTCCAAGCAGGCACTGCACTGTCACTCTCACAGCCCAATATAGGGCTCAAACTCATGAAATGTGAGATCATGACCTGAGCTGAAATTAAGAGTAAGATGCTTAACAGACTGAGCCACCTAGGCACCCCTATAATTAATTAATTTGTTAGAGTCAACTAATCCAGAAAAACGTTCTTTGAAAGAACTTAATAAAAATGGTAGTCCCAGTAAACTGGTCAAGATGAAATAGGCAACATAGAACTAACATGGATAAAATATAAGGAACCCAATGAATACCTAAGTGAAAAACATATAACTCATTAAAAAAATAGACAAAATATGTGGAAAAGTGCTTTACAGAGGAGTATATTCAAATGGCCCATAAGCAAACAAAAGATACTCAATTTCATTAGTCACTGAGCAGTGCAAATGAAACCTCAAAGATGTATCACTTTAAATCTACCCGAAAAATCTTCAGAAACAAAGTAAGTAATCTAGAATGCCACCCAACTTTACCAAATGTTGGCAAGGATGTGGAGCAATTATAGTTTTTAGGTGGGAATAAAAATTAGTCTAATGGCTTTGGGGAAAAATGGCAGTATTTGCTAAATGTTGACCATGTGCATAACCTCTGACTCATATATTTCACTCTTAAGTATATACACAAAAGAAATGTGTACATATTTACATCAAAAGTCATGCACTGGAATGTCCATTGCAGCATTTTTAAATCCTCCCAAATGAATACATTACAATGGTCATTAATATAATGTATTTTAAAATAATTCTCTCTATGGTATACTTTGTATATATGATATGCATATATATAATACTTTATTAAAAAGAAAGCAAAAATTACAGGTACTTTTGCTTTGTGTGATAGTGCAGGACTGTAAAACTGACAAGCCTATCTAAAACTAGAGCTAAAACTATATAATCAAAGAAAATAATCAATAGAAAATATTACAATTGAGTTTTGACTTTAATTTTTTTTTTTTACCAGAACATGAAACACTCTGTGTTGGCTGTACATGTATAAGGGAATTTTAAAATAGTAATGCTAATATGTATTTATTACACTGTAATTTAAAACAATAGAAAAATGAAAGTTTTACTTCTTTATAAAAATATTATCAAGAATAGTCTGAATACTGCTCGACACTTTCTTAGAGTATACTTTACAATACAGACCAAGCATCTCTTCTATGGCTTGGTGAATTGTCCCCTCTTTTCCAAGTTTAGATCAGCTTCTAAGTATCTTGTCAAATATCTTGAGAGGTTCTTTCATGTTTTTTGTTTGTTTGTTTGTTTGTTTGTTTTGGTCTCCCTTACTTTCTCTGGAACTTTCTTTTTCTTCTTCAAGTTTGTATTTTAATGACCCAGTGCTCATCATGACAAGTGCTCTCCTTAATCCCCATCACCTATTGCATTCAGCCTCCACCCACTTCCTCTCGAGCAACCATCAGTTTGTTCTCTATAGTTAAAAGTCAGTTTCTTGGTTTGTCTCTTTTTCCTTTGCTAGTTTTTTTTAATATTTATTTTATTTCTGAGAGAGAGAAAAAGAGAAAGTATGAGCAGGGAGGGGCAGAGAGAGAAGGGGAAAGAGATCTGAAGTGGGCTTTGTACTGATAGCACAGAGCCGGATATGGGGTTCAAACTCATGAGCCACAAGATCATGACCTAAGCTGAAGTCAGACACTTAACCAACTGAGCCACGCAGAAGCCCTGCTTTGTTTTTTAAATTCCATATATGAGTGAAATTGTATGGTATTTGTCTTTCTCTGATTGATTTATTTCACTTAACATTATACTCTCTATCTCCATCCATGTTGTTGCAAATGGCAAGATTTCACTCTTTTTTGTGGCTGAGTAATATTCCATTGTATGTATGTATGGGCTGCTTGGATATCTTGGCTATTGTAAATAATACTGCAATAAACATAGGGATGTATGCATACTTCTGAATTAGTGCTTTTGTATTCTTAGAGTGAGTAGTAGCGTGATTGCTGGGTCATAGATTCATTCTATTTTTAATATTTTGAGGAAACTCCATACTGTTTTCCAGAGTGACTGCATCAGTTTGCATTTCCACCAACTGTGCAAAAGGGTTCCCCTTTCTCCACATCCTCTCCAATACCAGTTGTTTCTTGTGTTTTTTATTTTATCTCATTGTGGTTTTGATTTGCATTTCCCTAATGATGAGTGACCTTGATCATCTTTTCATGTGTGTTAGCCATCTGTAGGTCTTCTTTGGAGAAGTGTCTGTTCATGTCTTCTGCCCACTTTTTAATTGGCTTATTTGGGTTTTTTGGGTGGTGTTAAGTTTTGTAAGTTCTTTATAGAATACTATCCCTTTATCAGATTTATCATTTATGAATATCTTCTCCCATTCCTGGAACATCTTCCTTATTTTCATCACAACTCTTTTTCTTACTTATGTTGACAATATTCGTTCACTAATTTCCTCTGGCTGAATTTCTAGAGTCACTGTTACCATAGTCAGCTCTTTATTTTATAACTCCATTGCTATTTATTTTGAATTTTACTTTTAGCATTATCACTTTTAGTTACTTTGTACATTTTTCTCTTTGTTGGCCAATTATCTCGTTAAATAACCATTTTTATAAAATGTCGCAAATGTCCTTGAAGGCAAGGAGGCAACCCAACTACATGTTTTGCTGTTTGTGCAGACTGAATAATAGGTGCTCAGTGAGAAATCAACAGCAGCCTTTGAGAAAGTGACATGACTGGTCACCAACCATGTTGCATATCTGTTTTTACACAGTGGACCAAGGAGCTAACAGCAAAATTTGGACTTTATGCAATTACTCACTGTTAACATGCAATGACAACTGAAATGTAAACCATGTATTCAAGGACTTCTGTTATTTAACTCAAACTGATAATAAAATTTGTGGACATTAGAACTATGCAAAACAAAGACTACTTGTAATTAGAAAATTTCCCTTCTTGGGGAACCTGGGTGGCTCAGTTGGTTTAATGTCCAACTCTTGATTTCAGCTCAGGTCATGATCCCAGAGTCCTGGGATTGAGCCCCACATTGGGCTCCTTGTTATGTGTAGACTCTGCTGAAGATTCCCTCTCTCTCCTTCTGCCTCTCTCCCCCCAGCACATGCACTCTTGCTCTCTAAAATAAAATAAAAAAATAAAATAAAACAAGAAAAACTCCCTTCTTTGTTCCTTTGGTGAAAGCCTCATCAGTTTTACTGTAAATCCTTATCTATATTCCTATCTCAGCTGTTATATCATATTCGTGTGTACTGCATCAAATGCTTAAAAATATTGTGGAATGAATGATGCAAGACTTATACACCCATGAGAATAACCTCACAAAAAGAATGGAAGTGAGAAGTGAGTTCTACTGGTTCTATAAGTTTTAATTCACTTCATTTGTACTAGAACAGTCATAAAAGTTCAGAATATCAATATAACAGACTTTTATTAAATACCAACTATGGGTCAGATATTTTGCTATGTGATTGAGAGTCACAAATCAAGGAAACAAATATGGTCTCCTTCCTCAGGGAGCTTGCTAATTAATCAGGAAATAGCTGTATCACTGTGGACTACAGAATGAAGTCTGCTGACATTTGCCTTTACTCATTATTAATATTCATGTCACTCATGTTGTTCCCTCTTAAGAAAATAAGCCATAATTTCAGTCCTTGATGATTTACTACCCAATGGAATGAAGCATAATGTTCTGTTCTCACTAGTCATGGAAACATTTTTCAGAATGTGAAGTAACTATCCATTCATAGCCTTGATCCTACTCTCTTATTCACTTACTGCTTTCTGTGGTTTCACTTCATCCTCACTGTGCTGTCTTTGTAATTGGAAGATTATTTGGAGCAAGGGGAAGAGTGGTGGAAAGGCAAGTTCTAATAATACATGCCACAGAGTCTTGATCACACTGTTTCCTCCTCCTCAAATGCTTTTACATTTCTTTCACCTAATTAATGCTAACATACTCTTTAGAACTCAGATCCCTGACCTTCCAGTTTAAATCAAGAATTCTCCTTGATACTCTTATAGTACCATATATCTTTTCTTCCTAACATTCATTAAAATTTGCAATTATATATTATTTGTGTGACCATTTGATTAATGTTTCTCTCTCAAAAAGTATTCCACTCCATAAATTCATAGTACCTGGCACACAGAGTAGGTACTCAACAAATATAGCTGAATAAAAGAGCTTGGCTTGTAGTCAAGCCAAATTTTAGAAATAGGAATGTGATAAAAGAGAAATTGTTCTTTGACTTTCAAATTTACTTTCTGATCATTGGCATTCAGCCAGAGTAGAGCTGGTGTCTGAGGAGATTTTGTCATTACATCATTTCTGGCCTTTATCCCATGACCTTATTTCTTTCCCTCTGCTCAGGAGAACATATTGTATAAGGTCAGTAAGATGGATCTGGAGCCCCAGTTTAATGTCTTCGCTCGCCAAAAGGATTGCTTCTGCTCTGGGGCACACACCTGCTTCTTCCTTCTCTGCCAGCTCTGTGAGGTGAGGCAAATTAGAAATGTTCTTCTTCCCAAGGATGGTGGGATGAAAGCCTCCATCAAATGTCAAGTATTCAATAAGCACTTATCACATGCACCACAAAAGACCAAACACAACAGGCAATGGAGTTAAACCAGTTATGAACCCAGCAATACATCTTTCTTTTCCCATATACCATCAATCAATAATCCTATTGATTTAAGTTCCTGAATATCTTGCCAATCAACCCACTTCTTTCTGTCTTTATCATGATTTTGCAAGATCAAGCCACCATCTTCCTTTGCCTCTGTCTCTTAAGATGTGTCCCAGCATCCACTCTGACTCTGTCCAGCTGATCTCCTCATGGAAGTGTAAATAATATGTCAAATGGTAAGGCGGATCATTTTACCTCTCCCTACCTACCCCTAACACTTGTTCAAAACCCTAAAATATTCTGTCATTACTCTTAAGATAACAAATACCCACACCATACCCCATGAGGCCTTTCAGGTTCTTGCTCCTGTCTATTCTTTCAGCTTTATCATGTCACTTTTATCTTTACTCTCTGTGCTTCAGCCACTGTGGCCATCTTTAGGTTTCCTGAAAGAGCTCCCTCTCACCTCAGAACCTTTGTACATGTGGATTCTTCTGTAACAAATACCCCACAAATACCTCCTCTAGTTTTTGAGCTAGTCAATTCTTCCTTCACTTTCAGTTATTATCTCAACTATCACCAATAAAGGAAACAACTAGACTTCTCCTCTTTAAAAGCTGGTGCTATTCCTACCATGCTTTGTTTCCCCCCAGGAAAGAAATAGGCCCTGGTGGGCAAAACATAGGGGAAAATGCTAGTTCAAAGCTTAGGAAGTGCTTCTGAGCTAACCTCTTCCTCAGGATCCAGCTTTATTTTCTCCTAAGAATAACAGCTGCTAGTTGAGTCATTTTCCTCCCTTCCTTCAGTATTTTCTTTTCCACCCAGACATTTTTTTCTGCCTGGATCATGATAGAACTGAGATTTCATGGAAAGACCACAAGACTGGATGTTAGCAAAGTGGGTCCAGGCAGCAGCTGTGCCATTCACTAGCTGTGTGAACATGCTCAAGAGATGTGAACGTGCTCAAGAGACGTGGCCTTGCTCAGTGTCAGATTGGATTCTCCAAGAAACACAGACTAAGACATAGTTGGACATCCAAGAGGTTTACTGGGGGAAATTCCTATGCAGGTTAAAGAGGAGGAAGCATGAGTAGATACAGAGAGTCTTCAATACAAGTCTGACATCTAAGAAAGGACAGGGGAAAGGAAGGAGGATTACATCTGGGTTCTAACAAAGTTTAGGATAAGTTGATGTGGAGTCCTTGAGCCCAGGCACTTGGTAGAGGGGTCCCATAACCCAGATGAATGCACCCTCATTAGTATCACTTCCTGGCTCAGAAATTGGCTGGAAGAAGCATGGGGAATCATGGCTTTAGCATGAACACAGGGTAAGTCTGAAATATGGTGGCTGGGAATGTCCATCAACTATGTTTTCTTCAGAGGGAGATGTGAGTGGCACATTACCATATTTAGTCTCAGTTTCCTCATATGTAAGATGAGCAAGGAATACTCAGTGATCCGTGGTGTGACTTTTAGTTCTGAAACTGTAAGATTATCTACTTGCTTCCATATTGTCTTATTTATCTCTTCTAATTTTGAAGTGTTTTGTTTTTTTCATAGTAACCAAGGAAACAAGAATGAATAATATAAACAAAATCCTGAAAATAAGTCCTGTTTTTCCTTCTTTTCTTGATTAAACTTTTAGTATAGATGTAAGAACTTTGAGCCTTATGTACCCTTGCATCTCCAGGACTCAGCACAATGACTGCCATATAATGCCACTTAACAGAGACTAACTCATTCTTCTTTGACTGAAAGAGTGAAACTGAATGGAACTAAGTCTGATTTTAAACACATTCATTCACTTAACTTTTAGGTTTCCCTTCTGGGAAAGAGTACCATGTAGATGTGCTTTCTCTCTTATTTTGGCAATGAGAGTTCCTAAATCCCTGCCCTCAGGAGCATATTTACTTTCTTCATTCTTGTCTCCCTCTTAAAGGCTCAAAGAATATAATTTTCTCATTAGAAGATCTCGTACGAATATCAATATGCACCAATCTTTCTCCAGAAAAATAGTATTTGAGCATTTCCTCACATACGGCCCCTGTTCTCAAGAAACTCACAGTCCAGGGGGGCCTGGGTGGCTCAGTTGGTTAAGCGTCTGATTTTGGCTCAGGTCATGAATTCATGGTTCATGTTTTGGAGCCCCATGTTGGGCTCTGTGCTGACAGCTCAGAGCCTGGAGCCTGCTTCAGATTCTGTATATTCCTCTCTCTGCCCCTCCCATGCTTGTGCTCTGTCTCTCTTTCTCAAAAATAAAGAAAAAACATTTTTAAAAATTCAAGGAACTCATAGTCTAGTTGGAAAATAAGACCTGAATTAGTAACAATTTCAAGATACATCATAATCATGGCCAGAAACACAGAAGCAGCTATTGCCAGACATTGGACTATGTGTTTTTCATAGCTGGGAACAGATAAATAAATGAGAAAAGGCAGTTGGATGGGATGGATGGGTGTTGGAGAAATTTTCTTCAGCTGAGTTGGGGTGGAAAACAAAGAAGCCACCATTCTGTCCACTGAGGGATGCAGATTCAATATTGCAGATCTACCTTTCCAGGGATAGATAGTAGCAGGAAATCAGGATTTCAATATGCAGTCATTCCTTTTTATAATAAAATGAACTTAATCAAACATGGTGTTATTTAAAACATGGTGTTGGGACAATAAGCACATTTAAAAAGGAAATCTGGCCCACGTGTATACTGAGACCTGTGGATAAATGACACCATTTAATTATCACCAAATGCTAAATACAGAGTTGACATCAGAAAGATTGAGTAAAAGAATTAATGATTTTTGTTAGAGAAAGTTTGGTAAAAGAGTTTGGTACTTAAGATGATCCTTGAGAAGTGAGTATCAGTTAGAAAGGAAGAGGGAAAATGGGGTATTTCAGGGCAGAAGAAATATGTATATGACAAAAGCCTAACTAGCAAGAATGAGCAAGACATCTTTCTAGTGATAAAGACAATAAGACTAGGTGGGTCAAGCTGGAAAAAAATCAAGAAAGATGTTGCCGCTATAGCCTATAGAAGGTCATCTTTTCAAGTGATGATTTGTGAAGCACCACACATAGGCTAGGTCCTAAAGGATAAAAAGGTGAGACATATATGAAGATGGAGGTGTTGAAGGGAGGAAGGGTGTTGTTTTGCCAGACTACCAAGACAGTAGCAACTAAGGAAAGGCCTCCTCCACTCCAGATGCTCATCCAGAATTTGTCAAACAGAATTTAACCTGGGGATAGTGCGACATAGAAGACAAATTGTCCTCTGGGATTATTTTATTTTTTAAAATGTTTTATTTATTTCTGATAGAGAGAGAGAGGGACAGCGTGAGTGGGGGTGGGGGATGGGGGCACAGAATCTGAAGCAGGCTCCAGGCTCTGAGCTAGCTGTCAGCACAGAGTCCAACATGGGGCTCGAACCCATGAACTAGGAGATCATGACCTGAGCCGAAGTCGGACACTCAACCAACTGAGTCACCCAGGCGCCCCCCTCTGGGATTATTTAATAATCTACTTCTGGTTTGTAAGTCAAGTATCTTCATAGCAAAAAAAAAAAAAAAAAAGGAAATGGAGATCATCAATTGAGTTCTCCAAAAGTGTGAAGAAGGGTAAGTACGATTGATGTGGATATATCAAAGGGAGAAGGGAGAGACTATGGAAATGAAGAAAACCACAGGGAAACATGGGGGTGAGTAAAGGCCAAGCTTTCAGAAGTGATCACTAAGAACTTGAGATGGACTATATCAAGATGATTTGGCTTTTTAATACATGTACATGAATAGATCTTACAGTTAAATCCAATGATTCTTGTATATGTGCTGAAAAGCAGAAGGAAGGAGGGGAAGGGAAAGGAAGGAGGGCAAAATGCAGATGGAAAGACAGAGGAAAAAACAGGAGAGTAAGAAGAAAGAGAAGATGCCAGATAGAGCCAGAGAGAGAAGGAGAAGGAGGGAGGGAGGCAGAAAGGTTTAGAGAAATATTCGTGTAGGTAATTTCAATGCCCATCCCACTGCAAGAGCTCATGTTCTAAGTGAACACAAGTGATGACACATCCATAAGCTGGCATTGCCGCTGAGTTTCATTTCCCCTTGTTTCTTATACTATGAGCTTCTTGCCATGCCAGATGTGAAATTACACAGTGGCTACTAAAAATAATAATAATAAATTAATTCATTCATGTTGTGTCTAAATGAGGAAATAGCAAGGTGTTCCAACCCCAGAAGACAATCTGGTTGCTTTGGACCTACTAGAGCAGTATGTGGTCTCCAATGTGAGATTTTCAAAGTTTCAGGTTTGACTCTAAATGGTACTTGTTCTTTATGTAAGGACTGAGAACACAATTCTTTTACAGACTGCAGCTCCAGTGATGAAAAGAATGTCTACTTTGGTAGAGCCAGAAACCTACAATTGTAGGAATTGTATGGAAACCTACAATTCTGATGAGCAACCACATGGAAGGAAGGTGCCAAAGTGGGCACCCAATCCTTTCATAAGAAATGGAGTCTGCATAGAAATGAAAGGAGTTAAGGAGAAATAATTGCCAGGGAACGAGAAGGCCAGGTAAGTAGATTCAAGAGGACAGACTCCAGCTGAGCTGTGAGGAGCCAGCAGCAGGACTGACAGAGCTCTGTAGACCAGAAGAGATTTGCCAGACTACCTAGAGATGCTGATGAGAAGCCAGGAAGAGCTGCTGGAGGGTGAGCTCATCCATCACTTAGGTCAGTAACTGTCCACACCGAGTGTCTAGGAGGAGTAGAGGAGGCATTTCCAGGGAGAGAAAAGTATACTCTTTGGAGGAGGAAAAACATCAAAAGAAAATTTTCTTTTCAAAGGGAATAGTGCATATTACTTAAAAATAATGCAGAGTGATGGTTTGTACTGTTTGTTATGCAGCCCACTGTCATTCTCAGCAACACTCATCTCTCTCACTGCTCCATCAGGCAGGAAGGCAGCCAGAGCCTTTCTCAAAGTTGATAGGATGGAACTTCTTCCATCTGCCAATTACCGTGACCTTAGAAATTCAATAGACTCTATCGGGCACACACGAACAATTTAATCATGAGGAACACAAGAAAATGTTTGCACAACCAGAAGATACACTGCACATGAATAACGAGGGGGAGAATGTGAAGACAGGCCTAAGTAGAGGAGGGATGAAAAGCCCATGTGTGGCAGAGATGGAAAATTTTAAATTTCGTTACATCATGGGTTCCCATACTTAATACTGAAACAAGTAAACAATATGAGTTCATATAGCACAAAGCCTCATTCATGACAATAGAAGGTGGCCCAGACTAAATATACTGTTGAGGTGAAAATGGTCTCTGAAGCTCATCAGTCTCCATCACAGTGATAACATGTCTCAAGACCTAAGCCTCTCAGGGCAAGTTGGACTACTTAAGCCAGATTCTCTCCCTGCTGTGAATCTCAACATTGCTGCAACAATACACCAGGAAAGGAGATGCTAAGGGTGACTTCTAACATGATATGCTGACGACTGGCTTGTGGTATAGATAACCTAGGCCAGTTCATCTGTGGTCTTGGAGGTGATGGGGGAGGAGGGAAGACATGGTGCACGGGGCGCGGTCGCTTGCCTCAGAACATTGAGTCCAAACAGACTGCCCTCATCCTGTGACTTGCAAGTCAAGAACTACTCCCGCAGTGTAATGACAAGTAAGGAGGCTTATTTCCACAAAGGTGCATGGCTCCTTGACTCACTTCTGTTGCTAGTGCCTGAACTGTGGCAGAAGCTGCAGTAGAGTGAGACACCTGGTAAGACTCTCAAATACCATGGAGGCTGCAAGATGTTGCCAATGAACCTTGATCTAAGAGACCAAGTTTGATGGGGCAGTACTTCTTTAAAATTTTTTTCATGTGTGTTTGTTTGTTTGTTTTTGAGAAAGAGAGAGCTCAAGCAGAGTAGGGGCAGAGAAAAGGGGAGAGAGAGAATCCCAAGCAGACTCTGTGCTGCCAGCACAGAGCCTGATGTGGGGCTCGATCTTCCAAACTGTGAGATCACTACCTGAGCCAGAATCAAGAGTTGGATGCCTAACTGACTGAACCACCCAGAGATGAGGTAGCACTTCTAGTAAATACAACTGGTTTGTAAGGATTTAGAAAAAAGAAAAAAACACCTCCTTAATGATTGCACCTAACAGTTAAGAGAAAATCAGGAATAAATGAGTAGAACATTGAAAAATAGAACACAGTCACATTTTGCCTATGACAAACCTACTCATCTTTTAAAATCCCAGCTACAGTGCAACCTCCTACACCAAGCTTTACCCTAAATTCCTATCAAAAAATTATTTTGTTCATTCTTATATACTCTTGCACTCATATATCATGTGTTTGTCTACTAACACACTTGTAGAAACTCTATTGTGCACTTATGGTTTTTTCTTGTCAGTTTTCCCTGCTATTGGTATACTCCTTGAGACAAATTCTGAGTAATGTACAAAGTTACTGTGTCCATTCCTTAATATGGAAAGCTCAATACCTGTTTTTAAAACAATTTAATTAAAGCATTTTGAAGTAAAAAAGGGGACAGATTCATAACCAAAACGTTGTCACCTTGCTTACCACTAAAAATACGGATTTCTACAGCCAGCTATACAAGCTTTAGAAAAAACATTCAGATCTTCTCGTTTACTTGTATATATGCTTTTAGTTTTTATGAATATCTGCTCACTGGGCTAACTACAATATGCGGTCTTTTACTTAGCTCTCAGTAGAGAAAAGTTTGGACAGAAAACTGGGCTAATGGAAGTAAATGTTCAGAATGAGTATTATTTTATTTCATCTCCTTTTGTTCACTGGTGCTTCTTAATTGGTTCTCCCACTAATGGTGTTTCATGTTTTGGTTCTCTAAGAAAAACAAACAACCTAAAATAGCCAGACACAGTGGAAAACCGTCTAGATTCCCAGACGCCAGCTTCCTCCAGGGAGGGATGCTCAGATGGAAATAACTACGGACAATCACAAGCCCTTCCTGTGAGAAATGGATGTTCTTGTATTAAGGGCCCAGAGAGAGAAAAAAAAATGAATCCTTTTAGGGGGATTCATATTTTTTAAAAAATGTGCAGACAAAATGAATGTAGAATTCCTTGCAAAATCCTGCGCTCTGTTACTTATAAATTTGCTGCATACATGCAGGGCTTTCCATCTTCAAAAAAGAAATCTTGCTGCTAGATTTCAGAAATATCCTTATTTTTAAAGAGAAATCCTAAAGAAGGGGTTCCCAGCACTGCCAGACACATAAATGTCATCATCTATGATTTAAGAGACTTGAAAATCTAGCTTTTCCAGACCAGAAGATTGTTTTATGCCTATTTCTCTCCAGAAGTGTTCTGTTATCATTACTGTTACTGTTACTTTTGTTGTTATTACTAGCCTTTCCAACAGCCTCCACCCTTCTCCTGAGAAAATAATACTTCTTTTCAATAGGAAATCTAGCCTGTCTGGTTTGGATGAGGCCAAACACTCAAAACCATGTGCCATGAAACATATGCTCCTTCCTGAATGGGATGCAGGTTCAGCCAACTAGAACACTCTATTACTCCAGTTGCTGGGATGGGCAAACAATGTACATTGTCAATTATAAACGTCCCTGATGTTCATAGTATGGATACTTAGAGAAACACTAGCTTCTTCCTTTTAATCATCAATCATCATCATGTAGGTTTGGGATTACCCAGTGCCATATCACTCCAGAGATGGAAATAATCTGCCAGAAAATGAAGTCAACCCATAGAGGTGAACAGAATTGAGAAATGGAGAAAGAGTCTAAGCTGTGAAGAAGCATAAAGGTCTCTGTGTCCATAGGGACTCAAGATTTAGTTAACCTTGTACTTTATAGTTATATTACCCAAAATGGGATCTTTTGAGTCAATCTGATTTTGTACTCTGTGATATACAACACAAAGAAGCCTAATCAATAATCTATATTTGCCTGTTTTATGAAAAGGATGCAATAGTGACGTTCTGAATATTCCACATCTATACCTTTTGGTCATGCCACTCTGTTTGAAACCCGTTTCCTCTGCCCAACTAAGTCTTATGGTCCAACTCAAGTCTCATTTAGCCCATGGGCTTATTTTCTTCATTTTTTTTTTTGGAAACTTCTTACATTGGACATACTATACGAATAAGAATTTCTCAAACTAGAATTTAAGAATCTCCAGAATCTTCAAGTTATCCAGGGAAGGGTCTTATTTTAATTTGTTATTTTGTGTTAATTGTTTACTGAGCAATTAGTTTGTGCCAGATTCAATATTAACTATTGGGAATAGAGAAATGAATAAGACATTTTTGGGGGGGTTGTAGTTTATATACTAGTAAGGGATAAGTGATGGGCAACAAACAAACAAATCTCTCTCTCTTAAAAACAAACTAAAAAAATAAATAAACAAGTAAACAAATTTCATATAGTGTTAAATGTCGGAGGCCGCGCCGGCTCTGACAGGTCCAGGGGTCCCTGAAGGATGGACGGTGTCGGCGAAAGAGAGTGAGAGAGCCCTGAGATCCTTTCTGATCACCAGGCAGGCATCTCCGTCCTGTCGGTTTTGGTGTCTTTATTTATAGGTCAAATGTTAACATGGCATCAGGAAATGGAATGTTTACAATGGGTAGCTCTTTCTGATAAGGTGTTTTTGGAAAATGTACAGAAACAGGTTTTACAGAAGTCTTCTTGCAGAACTGCCCCAATTATAGTGAGGTTGAGGAACTAAGAAAATAACAAGGTGTTCACATTATAATAACACTAAGATTAAGTCAGAGGTTTGTAGATACTCTTATCCATCCTCATTACAGCTGCCAGGGGAAGGGAAGGTGTTTGTGGAATGTAGGCCTTAGGGAAGGGGCTGCTAAACACCATCAGTTAGCAAAGGTGTATGTACTAACTTATCTTCTGCTCTATCTGTTCCTTCTCTCTAAGTTAGGCTCTTTGTCTCCGGGCAAGACTTGATTTTCCAGTTATAAGCTTTATTGCAACAGAGAGCCAACCATACCTTTAAAGAGTTTAGCTTATTTCCCAATACGTAGAATAGCCTCTACGAGTGCATTTACCTTTGTGTCTGCTTTTATAATTTCTTGAATAGCTAGGGCATGAGAGACATTTTTGGTTAGTTGATTTACATGTTGAGCTGTATGAACATCTTGGACTAATGCAACGGTAGAAACAGAATTGTACATGTAAAGGTCAATCTTTTATGAGTAGGGGTCATTAGCCTGTTCATAGCTCAAGGGAAAGTGTGGAGGGAAACAGGACCTTCTGGAGACACGATATCTCTTCCCATAATCAAAAGAAGAAGTTCCCACAATAAGTTCCTTCACAAGGTGCAATCATCATACCAGGGCCAGAATAAGGGGACAAGTCACTCCCGATATTGATCAACAAGATACCTTAGGGGTCAGGCTCAAGCAGAAATAATTGAATGGGGGTGGATATCGGTCGTCATCTGATTGACAAGAGACCGTGCAAACTTGCTTTAACCTCACCAGGAGTTTTCTTGACTAGTGGGCTCAGAATGGCTCCCAACAGTTAAATGCTATGAAGATGATCCAGCAGGCCTGTATGGTACACTGTCTGTGATAGGAGGATGCTGTTTTAGATAGGATGGACATGATATTTAAACATACTTAGGCAGAGATCATAATAAAAATAACAAGGCAGCACTAAGAGCAAGCAATACTTTTTTTCTTTTAAAAGGGGTCTCCAAAAAGCTAAACATAGTTACCATATGACCCAGCAGTTCCATTACTAGCTATATACATAGAAAAATGTAAATGTATATTTATATAAAAATGTATACATGAATGTGCACAGAAGCATTATTCATAACAATTCCAAGTGGAAACACCCCAACATCAGTTGTCCATCAACTGATGAATGGATTAAGAAAATGTAGGATAATCATAGAGTAGATTGTTATTTGCTTAGAAAAAGGAAGGAAATGCTAATACATGTTACATTATAGACAAGCCTTAAAAACATTATGCTAAGTGAAAGAAGCCAGTCACAGAAGGTCATATGTTACATGATTCCATTAATGTGAAATGTTCAGAGTGGGCAATTCCACAGAGATAGAAAGTAGATTAATGATTTCCTGGGGCTGGAGAAGTGGGAGGTGGGAGTGATTGCTAATGGGTATGAACAAGGTCTCTTTTGGGGTCTTCAAATATTCTAAAATTGGGTAGTGGTGAAGGTTACACTCTGCATGATGAAAAACCACTGAAATGTATACTTTAAATGGGTGAATTTTATGATATATGGATATCTCAACAAAGCTGTGAAGAAAATCTACCAAGAAAACAAAATGAAACAAAAAAACCATAGATGTCTCTGTATCAGTTGGGTTTGAGGGACATTAGTACACAGTTCTACCACATTAACTTAATCAACTATTGTTACTTTGTGTTTCCTAAGGTGGTATCTTCTGGCCCAACCTAGACAATAAAGCTTCAGGACAGTAAGGGCTGTGCACTTCATTTACTACTTCTTTGATACTACTCCAGAGGTATTCACATAATAGGGTTTCATTAAATACATGCTTACTGATGGATTTTCTGACTGAATGCAGCAAGGAGAGTGAAGATCTTGGAGTCTTGGTTTTCTAGAGCTACAGTAACAAAGTACCACAAACTGGGTGGCCCAAGCAACAGAAATTTGTCTCGTAATTCTGGAGGTGGGGATTTTGAAATCAAGGTATTGGGAGGGTTGGTTCCTTCTGAGGGCTGTGAGGGAAGGATGTGTTCAGGGCTTCTCTCCATGGCTGTCTGCATGTTCACCTGTGTGTGCATGTGTGGGTGTGGGTGTGTCCAGATTTTCTCCTTTTATAAGAACGCCAGTTCTGTTGGGGAAGAATGAACAAAAATCACCTCATTTTAACTTGATTACCTCTGTGAAGACTCTATCTCTCAATGAGACCATGTTCTGATGTAATGGGGATTAGGACTCTGACATATTCCTTTTAGTGGGATGCAATTCAACTCCCATCAGAGGCAAATTTCAATTTCTAGTTAAATTCTTACCCATGAATTTCATGATTTTGTCAATTCTCTGACAACTCCCAGGCCAGAGTATTTCAGCCATGCCTCGGGAAGTGACTATCATAAAGCTATTATTATATTTCCAAAGTTGAACAGAAAGTGTCTCACTCTGGTGACCAGGCTGTAATTCAGCCTTTTAGCTAAGACTTCCTTATTTTGCAGTCCACTACTTTGCCCTATCACTAGACGAATTCATTTGGCTTAGCCTTATTCTTATGTCCACAGATTTCTTAATGTCAAATAAAAGGGCAAGCCAAGTGAGGCGCTCAATTTTCTGAAAGGTACAAAGCATTACTATTTCTCAAATCACTGGGAGGTAGGCCAGTAGGAATGAATAAAAATCTTGGAAAAATAAATAAATGTACACAAAGTTTGAGCTGGATGAAATCCCTCTGTGTGTATCCACACATTCTGCACCCATCCACCAGGACTACGTTAAACAAAATATTTTCTGAAATGGACACTTTTTTTTTTTTTTAACAAATAGGGCAGCATAGTTTTTAATTATCTTTCACTTGTTTAATTTAAAGAGTGTTTCTAAAAATCTTAAAAATAAGAAATTTTTGTTTTCTTTCTTTCGATCAGGGGAGCGTTCACCTTTAAATCTGCTTGCACTCCTCCGCTTAGCAAACGGTGTTTGTACAGATGAAGGCCTCAGATGTGTAAGGAACTTTGGCCTAAAAGTCAAAGCATCTGGTTCCTGCTCCCGGATCTGTCCAAACAGGTAATAAACATAGACATGCCTCTTAACATCCCAAAGCCCTAGATTTTCCACCTTTAAAAAGAATATGATCCTATCTGGGTAGCTCACCAGATTATTGAGAACCAAATGACTGTACCCTGAAGAAACTGAAATTTGATAGCGTTTTGTGGTGGAGGTTACAATGTTCATTATTTATATGTTTATTGGCTAGAAAAGTACCTGGCACAAAGTAGGTGCATCTAAAATATAGGTTAAAATGTTACAAAATCACAGATCCATCCTTAGAAAAAGAGAGTGTTTAATGATGTCAATGAAACATGAAATTTCAAAATCAAATTTCTGACTTAAAAATATAATGCTACTTGTGAAACTCGCTGAGAATTTGCAATCATTTAAAAATTAAAACTTCAAAAGAACAGTAACAAAACTGAGTCTAAGTGAAAATGAGGTATTCCCATGGAATGTCTCTGAAGAGAACGTCAACAGTCACATGCACTAACTCTCTAAACATGTGAGGATTTGTGGCTTAGGACAAGTGTGTCTGCCTGAACAGAACAGATGCAAAGGGCCTGAAGAGAGGAAAGAAAGAAAAACAAAACAAAACAGAACAACTCCATACATACACAAGCATACACACGCATCATAATAATTTATAGGAAAAGAAAAGTTTCTAGAGGTATTTTTGGCTTTAGATACCTACAGTTGTTAAATAAAAGTATACGTGGCACCCACATTACTTTTTAATATTTAAAAGATGTTAAATGGTTCTTTCATATATTCAGTAAGCTGAGCCATGATAGGATCCAAATAAAAAAGCAAAGGTTATATCTGCAGCTAATTTCAAATTCAGAGCACTTAGGGGAAGTTTTCATTGCCCAATTACATTATTCATAAATTAATTGACATAAGAAATTTATAGAAAAAATGATTTTATTTTTACTAGGGTTAACGTTCTTTGATAGTTTTGTGCCAATCCCAAGAGAATTGTGAATGTTTCATGTTACATTGTGCTGTCATTCTAAATGCCTTTGTCAAGAACACATTATAATAGCATTTAATTATCTTTATTCAAATAAATTTAATACTGTGAAGAAGCATTATGTAGGAGGTTAATTTTTCCCATTTATAAGCTTTTTCCCGGGGCGCCTGGGTGGCTTAGTCGGTTAAGCGTTCGACTTTCACTTGGGTCATGATCTCGCTGTTCGTGGGTTCGAGCCCCGCATCGGGGTCTGTGCTGACTGCCAGCTCGGAGCCTGGAGCCTGTTTCAGTCTGTGACTCCCTCTCTCTCTGACCCTCCCCTGCTCACGCTGTCTCTCTCTCTCTCTCTTAGAAATAAATAAAACATTAAAAAAATTTATAAGCTTTTTCCCTTTAAGTAGTGAAAAGTTAAAAAAATAATAACACCACAGAAAAGTGGGGAAAACTGTAGACTACAGATGTACTCAGACAAGTAACTGTACACTCGTGGCAATTTTGTGGTTAACTTATTGATGTGAATAAGAGTGTATAAAATAGGGCAAGCCAGTGTCCATGCTTCCAGCAAATATTGATTGGTACTGATTATATATCCACTAAATTATGTAAAGCACAGCTGTGACAGATAACTAAAGGAAACATATAAGGTACGACAAGACCACATAATTGGAAGGAGTGATACAGTATGTTGGTTCAGAGGATGAGGAAAGGGAGCTTCAGCTCCTGTCTGTGGAGTAAATAAAAGATAATTAAGCAATACCCAATAATTTAAAACATATGCCCACACAGAAACTTACACATGCATATTCATAGCAGCATTATTCCTAATAGCCAAAAGTGATATAACTTAAATTTCCATCACCTGAGGAATGAATAAGCCAAGTGTTGAATAGCCACTGGACGAAATGTTCTTATTATTCCGTCATAAAAGGAAATAAACTAGTTATTCATCTTAAAACATGGAGGAACCTTAAAAACATTATGTTAAATGAAAGAAGCCAGGCATAAAAGGCCACATATCACATGACTGCATTTTGCGAAAAGTCTGTAACAGGCAAATTCAGATAGACACAAAGTAGGTGGGTGATTGTCAGGACTGATGGAGGGGAATGGGAAGTGACTAATAATGGCAATAGTGTTTCTTCTTGGGGCAATAAAACGCTGTGAAATTTGACAGTGGTGATGGTTGTGTAACTCTGTAAATACACTAAGCATCACTGACTGATGTATTTTAAGTAGATGAATTTTATAGTATGTGAATTCTCTCTCTCTCTCTCTTACACACACACACACACACACACACACACACACACACACACACACACAAACACACACACAGGACCAGACAATGAAAAAATGAAGTGGGAACAGTTTGGCAAGTAGAAGGAAGCCCAGTGTTGCCTGAGCAGAGAACTAAGGGTCTAGGGGGAAGGAGGCTGGGAAGAAGGGAGGCTTCAGACCAGATAGTGTCTCACGGTAGGTTTGACATGCTTTTTCTCGAACTACCTGCTGCTGGTCTCCATTAGTAGATTGCTCCTGGCATCTTTCGATGTTTATTCCAACCCAATCCTATCTCACAAACTTTGCCAATTTTTCCCACAAAGTACTCTCCCCCTCAATCAACTCAAGCTCCTTATCTCTGAAACATATGGTGTTCTTTTCCATGCTGTTCCACATCTGAAATGCCTTCTCTATGACTTGTTCTGCTTTCTAGGGTAGAGGCAGCATGTACTCAGTGCTGGGCAGCTCTCCTGCTTAGCACAACATCTGGATGAACATTTTGGACAAATGACAAGATGTTCCTAAGCACAGTGTTGATTTGTTAGGTAAAAAAGGAGCTACCTTCCTCTGAAAAACAAAGTCACAGAGACTTGGCTTTTGAAGTTTCCATTTTGAGAATGTAGGGATAGGAGAGAATGAAAGGGACTGTCAAGACAAGATAGATCTTAAAACAGTGAAGTAAGACAAAGAGTGGAGGGCTGACTACAGGTGTATCCTGCTTCAGGTTTTGGGGAACAGTCACATTGTGAATCCAGCTTCAAGTCCTTCCTTTCTTTTCCTACGCTGTAGTCAGTGTAGTCAATATGTATACCCAAGTTTTAATGAAAAATCACAGCCATGACTTACTCATTGATTATTGGCTGGTTCCTGTGGTTTACTTCTTTTGTGGTGCCCTGAAGTTCATATACCAGTCTCTCTCAGAACCATTCCAAAGGCAGAATGAAAGCAGCCTGGCTGATAAAGACTAAAGAACAGAATACAATCCTTCATATGAAACATGTTTATGAGTACCTTCCATGTGTTGGACCCATTTCTAGATGCTGGTCATTCTGGGGTATAGAACACAAATCCCCTAACCTCATGGAACTTCTATTGCACAAGTCTTTCAAATACTTTCTGAGCATCTTCTGCTTGTCAGGCACCATGCCACATAATGGAGCATCACAGAAGAAACTCACAAGGGCCTTTGGAAAATCTTGCTTAGTAGTGTTGCCCATTGTTCTGTGAAAAACTGGACTGAATATCATGTATTGACTGGGGGATAAATCACCTAAAGTCCCTAAAACAGCAGCTACAGTTGTCAATTCTGGATATCTTTGCAAGGTACATGAAAAAGTATTCTTATCTTTTGTCAAATGAGAGCAGCTGCCTTCTGTCTATTATCCCATCCCCAACCCTTGGTGTTGGAGGAAATTTTATCATCAGAGTTGGTTCTACTGATGTCAGAGGTCATTTTCCTGAGATACAAAAATGAGCTGACAGATTTATCGGGTGCAGGCATTGATCCCTCTAAGGGATTCCAAACAGCTCAAATCTGCAGCAGGGCTCAGTTTCCTCACCAGAAATGTGGGTGACAAAAGATACAGGGATTCAAGGCGGTATGGGCATCCCAATGTTGATAGCAGCAGCATCAACAAGAGCCAAACTGTGAAGAGAGCCTGCTGGAGACCGGCTCCGGCATGTACAGGCGTCCCTGAAGGATGGACGGTGTCGGCGAGAGAGGGACTGAGAGAGCCCCGGAGATTCTTTCTGATCACCAGGCAGGCGTCTCTGCTCTGACTGGGGCTCAACTTTATTTTAAGTGTTTTTGAGACTGCACAGAAGTGGCATTTGCCTAAGACAATGATTTCTGACCACAAACTTGTTTGATATGTAAGAATTTCCCAGAACATAGATTTGTAGAAGACTCCTGTATAACCTTTATCAATGATTTGAGGTAGGGGATTTAGATGCTTATCTTATGGGGAAGGAAGGCATCTTTAGCATACCAGACAATGTTTTTAGCATAAGAGGGTGAAGTTACTTCTCTGTGAGCAGGGGTCAAATACAGGTCTTTCAGGAGATACCTTTGCTCTCATAATCACAAAAAGAAGAAGTTCCTCAATAGGTTCCTTCTCAAGGAGTAATCAGCATATACAAGGCCAGAAAATGCTCCAGGCAGAAACAAATGGGTGGGGGTAGACATTTGCCCTTAACTCTAAATTAGGCTCTTTGCCTCAGGGCCAGACTCAAGCCTCGTTTATTATGTAAGTCTTGGATCTGCAAGACCCTTAGGAAGAGCCTTTTGACAATCATCTTTGGAAAGGCAAGGACATACTTTTCCTATGATCAGTCTGTGTGGGGATTATCGGTCTGATCTAGAATATTGTGAGACCTGGTCAATACCAGCAGCCTCATTTCCAACATGAGCCAGTAGTAGCAGAAGGAAATACCAGTTTCCTTGCTGTGACTACCATCCAGAGAGGCCGGTGAGGCTCCCGGCAAGAGCCCAAATGTCCATTGACTAATGAATGGATAAAGAAGAAGTGGGGTGCGTGCACGTGTGTATATAATGTGCGTGCACACACACACACACACACACACACACACACACACACACACACTGGTATATTACTCACCCAGCAAAAAGAATGAAATCTTCCTATTTGCAATGATGTAGATGGAGCTAGAGAGTATTATGTTAAGTGAAGTAAGTCAGAGAGGGGCGCCTGGGTGGCTCAGTCCAGTCCGTTAAGTGTCTGATTTCCGCTCAGGTCATGATCTCATAGTTCATGGGTTGGAGCCCCATGTTGAACTCTGTGCTGACAGCTCAGAGCCTGGAGCCTGTTTCAGATTCTGTGTCTCCCTCTCTCTCTCTCCCCCTCCCCCACTCATGCTCTGTCTCTGTCTCAAAAATAAACTATAAAAATTGTTAAAAAAATAAGTCAGAGAAATACAAATACTGTATGATTTGACTCATATGTGGAAATTAAGAAACAAAACAGAAGAACATATGTAAAGGGGGAAAAATGAGAAGGAGGAAAACAAACCATAAGAGACTTGTCAGAGGCCGCCCCGGCTCCGACAGGTCCAGGGGTCCCTGAAGGATGGACGGTGTCGGCGAAAGAGAGTGAGAGAGCCCTGAGATCCTTTCTGATCACCAGGCAGGCATCTCTGTCCTGTCAGTTTTAGTGTCTTTATTTATAGGTCAAATGTTAACATGGCATCAGGAAATGGAAATTTTACAATGGATAGCTCTTTCTGATAAGGTGTCTTTGGAAGATGTACAGAAACAGGTTTTACAGAAGTCTTCTTGCAGAACTGCCCCAATTATAGTGAGGTTGAGGAACTAAGAAAATAACAAGGTGTTCACATTTTAATAACGTTAAGATTAAGTCAGAGGTTTGTAGATACTCTTATCCATCCTCATTACAGCTGCCAGGGGAAGGGAAGGTGTTTGTGGAATGTAGGCCTTAGGGAAGGGGCTGCTAAACACCATCAGTTAGCAAAGGTGTATGTACTAACTTATCTTCTGCTCTATCTGTTCCTTCTCTCTAAGTTAGGCTCTTTGTCTCTGGGCAAGACTTGATTTTCCAGTTATATGCTTTATGGCACCAGAGAGCCAACCATACCATTAAAGAGTTTAGCTTATTTCCGAATACGTAGAATAGCCCCTACAAGTGCCTTTACCTTTGTGTCTGCTTTATGATTTCTTTTTTTTTTTTAACATTTTTTAAAAAATGTTTTAT
Organism: Proteles cristata cristata; assembly: GCA_017311185.1. NCBI lineage: Eukaryota > Metazoa > Chordata > Mammalia > Carnivora > Hyaenidae > Proteles > Proteles cristata. Next base: position 1,967,097 of record JAESUZ010003687.1, on the reverse strand, counting down.
TTATTTCTAGGAGAGAGAGAGAGAGAGACAGCGTGAGCAGGGGAGGGTCAGAGAGGGAGTGACAGACTGAAACAGGCTCCAGGCTCTGAGCTGGCAGTCAGCACAGGGCCCGACGCGGGGCCCGAACCCACGAACCGCGAGATCATGACCCAAGCGAAAGTCGGACGCTTAACCGACTAAGCCACCCAGGCGCCCCAATGATTTCTTGAATAGCTAGGGCATGAGAGACATTTTTGGTTAGTTGATTTACATGTTGAGCTGTATGAACATCTTGGACTAACGCAACGGTAGAAATAGAATTGTACATGTCTTTTATGAGTAAGGGTCATTAGCCTGTTCATTGCTCAAGGGAAAGTATGGAGGGAAACAGGACCTTCTGGAGACACGATGTCTGTTCCCATAATCAAAAGAAGAAGTCCCCACAATAAGTTCCTTCACAAGGTGCAATCATCATACCAGGGCCGGAATAAGGGGACAAGTCACTCCCGATATTGATCAACAAGGTACCTTAGGGGTCAGTGCTCAAGCAGAAATAATTGAATGGGGGTGGATATCGGTCATCATCTGATTGACAAGAGACCGTGCAAACTTGCTTTAACCTCACCAGGAGTTTTCTCGACTAGTGAGCTCAGAATGGCTCCCAACAGAGACTCTTAATGATAGAGAACAAACTGAGTATTGATGCAGGGAGGCAGGTAGGGTAATGGGCTAGAAGGGTGATGGGTATTAAGGAGAGCTCTTGTTGTGATGAGCACTGGGTATTGTAAGTGATGAATCAATAAATTGTACTCCTGACACCAATAGTGTACTCAATGTTAACTAACTAGAAATCTAATAAAAATAAAAAAATAAATGTAGGTGACAACTGAGCTTTATATTTTATCATAGGTAAAGCGTGGACTTCTAAAAAATGCTTTTCATTTTGAGGGGCATCTGGGTGGCTCCGTTGGTTAAACATCCAACTCTAGATATTGGCTCAGGTCATGATCTCATGGTTCATGAGTTTGAGCCCCATGTTGGGTTTTGCGCTGACAGTGTGGAGCCTGCTTGGAATTCTGTCTCTCCCTCTCTCTGCCCCTCTTCTGTGCTTGCTCTCTCTCTCTCAAAATAAATAAACTTAAAAAAAAAATAAGTACAAAATGCTTTTTATTTTGAAACAGTTTGACTCATAAGAAGTGACCATGTATGTTTCACTCTGTTTCCCTGTAATAATATCTTGCAGAACTGCAGTAAGTTGTTAAAGCCAAGAAACTGACACTGGTAACATACTGTTAACTCAAATACAGACTATATTCAGATTTTGTCAGCTTTTGCAGACACTTTTCCCCCAAGGATATATAGCCCTAGGATATTTTATCATATATGCAGATTCTGCTAACCATAACCAAAGTTAGGGTACAGAAGTTCTCCATCACCACAAAGCATCTCTCTCATACTACAATAGTTACACTTTGGCCCCCAACCCTCACTCCTGGAAACTGCTGATTTATTCTCCATCACTCTAGTTTTGTCACTTTGAGAATAATGGGGTTTTTTATTTTATTTTTTTAATGTTTTATTTATTTCTAGGAGAGAGAGCGTGAGCAGGGGAGGGTCAGAGAGAGAGGGAGTCACAGACTGAAACAGCCTCCAGGCTCTGAGCTGGCAGTCAGCACAGAGCCCGACGCGGGGCTCCAACCCACGAACCGCGAGATCACGACCTAAGCAAAAGTCGGACGCTTAACCGACTAAGCCACCCAAGCGCCCCGAGAATAATGGGTTTTTTAAAAACATGAGTTGAGTGTCTTCATTGAGAAAAACAAGCCTAATTACATTTTGGGGTATTTTGGAGGAGTGCTTTTAATCAACCCTATTTCCTACTGTACAAACTCTCTTCTCCTTTTCTGCTGCTCTCTCTTTCACATTCTCCACTTAAAAACCTCTAAAGAGAACTTCACCCCACAGCTAAGCCATCTCATGGATTTCAAATTTCTTTATTACTTTAGTGTCCCTAACTTGTCACTGGCCCTAGCACAGTAAGAAGGAAAAGATTAATGTATGTTTCTCTCAGGCCCCAGAGCTCAGCACGTTCATGCTAGTTGGAGGGAAAAACAAAAAGAAGAAAAGCAATCTAGACATTTCTGCTTCAGATCCTCTTCTGGCTACAGCAGAACCAAGAGAGAATCATTTCAGGCTCTGGAGATTTTCAAAACCTCCTGAAAGTTGAGACCATGAAGAGGCTTCAGAGAGCTCTGCACATATAACCTGGTTCACATACTACTCCTAAGTTGATGCGGTATATGATTCCTTAAGTAATTTACAAAAATGTGGGTTGAAACAACAAAACAAAATAAAACTTTAGATTCTGAGTATACACTACTGTGGCACTTCTAGTATGTTCAGTGGGAGTTACTGACATTCCAAGGAAAGCCTGTGGGAGGAGCCATCATGTTTTGTAGTTACTAGATGTAATCTAAAGCAAGATGGTGAGCAAACAATTTCACAAAAGGCTGTGTAATGTCACAACTCTTCTGAACATGGAAAAGCTTCCTGAAAAAAAAATTAATGCTAGGAAATGCTGCCAAAGGTGCGCAGTTCTAATATATTTCTCTCAATTATTTAAGTATTCTGAAAGGCTCCCAATGAAATGAAGAGGCTAACCACAGTTCTTTAGTCCTATTCTCTTAAATAAATATAGATATGTTTCCAGAAAGTGAAGAATTAAATATGCAAGCACCAAGAAGTAGGAATTAGCCATTAAAATTTTAAAACATATTAAATTTTTATAACTTGAATTGCACTGACAATTTCTCTAACTGAATCTTTAAAAACTTAATTGTGCTTTTTAAAAAAATCTTTATTTATTTTTGAAAGAGAGAGACAAAGTGCAAATGGGGTAGAGGCAGAGAGAGAGGGAGACACAAAATCTGAAGCAGGGTCCAGGCACTGAGCTGTCAGCATAGAGCCTGATACAGGGCTAGAACTCATGAACTCCGAGATCATGACCTGAGCTAAAGTCGGATGCTTAACTGACTGAGCTACTCAGGCGCCCCTTAACTGCACTTTTAATGAAAAAACTTTCCATCAACATATTTGTTAAACTTTGTTTCACTGCAGCTTAAACATGTGAGGAAAACCTATTCCCATCTATCAGATACCATGCTACTTAACCATGTTTCTCTGAAAGCAGAAAGGAAAGGAGTCCTAGAATGTCTATAAAAATCATACCCGGGCCAGTAAAAGTAATAAGTTGAGTATCGAGGGTGGGAATAGACCTTTCCACCTCTGAGCCATCTTGTATGGAAGCTTGGGTTTCAGACCTCTCGTGGAAGCAAAAACCTTTGCCTCATTTCCCATCCATGCAAAGAACTAAAAGTTCACTCTGTACAGTCTATCCTCATAAGGTTCCTCTGAATATTTGCTGGCTCTCCTACCTCTGCCTTTTTCTTCCCCATCTTCTTTCCCCCATCCTCAATGACATTATTTCCCAACCTCTTCATGATCCTTCTAAAACTTAAAAAAAAACAAAACAAAACCAAAACCCTTTAACCTTCATTCAGCTCCCAGGTTCCTCTGATGTCCCATGGGAGGGGAGGTGACATCTACTAAATACCCACTAAAAGCCAAGTGGTTGAGTATGCACTATTTTAAGCCTCACTCCAGGAGAGGAAGACATTCTTCTCTTTATAATGAAGACAAAAAAGAGGCCAGAAAAGCCATTCTGTCCTTATTTTAGTACAGCTGGGAGTAGTCTAGTCACTTAATTCTAATTCCAAAGCCCATGTGCTTTGGAGACACTCTCTTGTTTTCTGCCTCTCTCCTACCCCACCTGGTATGTTTACTTACTGTTTGATATGCCCCTGACTTGTCTTGCTATTTAGACTATAAACCTTTTTGAAGCAGATATCCCCAGCTTTCCAAACCTTTATTGCCCATAACACCTAGGGTGCCCTTTAAATAGAAAACATTCAGGGCACATGGGTGGCTCAATCTGTTAATTGTCCAACTCTTGGTTTCGGCTCAGGTAATGATCTAACAGTCTATGAGTTTGAGCCCCACATTGGGCTCTGTGTTGATAGCGTGGAGCCTGCTTGGGCTTCTGTCTTTCTTTCTCTCTGCCCCTTCCCCACTCACTCTCTTGATCTCGCTCTCTCTCTCAAAATAAATAAATAAATAAATAGAAAATGCTCAAAAATAACGTATTGATTGAGTTTCTCCCTTTGTTCTCTTTTCATTCAACTCCAGGTTTGCTGGATTAATTTTTTAAACAGTGAAAGAGGTTCCATTCTCTAACACAAGGAAGCTGTAGTGTCAAGTGCACACGGTGAGAAGGAAATGCTCGGCTGTTGAGGCAGGGTCGGGGCAGTGACACCAGACAGAGGCAGGTTAGGACAAGACCCTCCGGTGTGCTTACTGCACTGTTCACTTCTGGCATCTTCAAGAGAGAAGAGTTGCAGAAACCAAGGGACTTTGGGAAATCAGCATCCAGCCCCCAGGTTTGATGGATGAAGAGCCCAGAGAGGTAAAAGTGGTTCAGCACAGTCTCCCAAAGGACTCATCCCTCTTCAGTGTTTCAGGGCCCTGTTTTCCTAATTGCCTATTTCCCCCCTAGTTATAAAAGTATAATATACTCAACACCAAAATTATGAAATACTGTGTACTGAAAAGTATGAAAATGAGAAGAGAAATACGTCAATAATCCCACAGTGCAGCAATCAGCACACTGTATCTGGGGCTTGGCATGCCTTGACCCCTGCCTGTATTTCTTGCTTCATCTCACGGCACGCTCACTGCCCAAGCTTCAGGCTTAAAGGCTTCATTGCAGTTCTTTCCAAGGGTTTTTCACTTACCCACCTCCAGTTCCTACGTTAGGGACCCCTAATCATAGTGCTTCCACCTCCCACCCTACATGTCTCCCACGTCCTGCTACCATGCTCTTCTTAGCAGAATTGTGGCTCCCTCAGAGATGCTGCCCTCTCCCCAAGGCTGGCCTAGCTTCCCCTCATGCAACTGCTGAATGCCTTGTATTTCTCCTTAACTGTACACCTCAGCTCTTTAATTACTTCTTTCCTTTATGACTTGTTCCCTTACGGTGCTCTTGTTCTTTTGACCCCTAGCACCATCCACTGTGCCCACTATGCCTGCCAAATAGATGCTTGATAAATGGTTGTGGAAAGAATGAGTAAGTATTATAACTGTCATTTTCTTCCCCTCTTCCCTTCTGGCCCCATTCCTTCCCACCCTCTCTCTCCTTCCATGTCTTTACACACACACACACACACACACACACACACACACACACACACACATCCATGCATCTACCTAATTATGATCATAATTCATTTAATAAAACTTCACTAACGCTCATGAAAATTTGCATATTGTTTTTTGTAGGTAACAGAGCATGAACAATTTACCATTTCAAAGGATTTTTTCATTTTTGAGGAAAGGCAATTTTAAAATATGCATGCTCTAGTTACAGAAATGTAATATAATTTACATATTTCCCTTTTATTGGCCACTTAAGGTTTTAAAAAATTTTCAAAATATAAATAATACTGCAATAAATGTGCAAACAGCTGTCTGCATTTTGGATTCTTTTTTAGATGGATTCCTAAAAGTAGAATAACTGAATTAAGGGAAAAAACATAAACCAAACAAACAAAAACACTTCCTGAAACACATAGTCAATATTATCTAGAAGAGAAGTTTATTCTTACACCAGCATGCAATTTTTTATATTAAAGCGTTTGTCCCTGAATGGTCCTGAGCAGTATAACTGACCTTGAAACCTGTATTCTTGGCCAGTGTCATCCAAGAGCAAGCTCAATGGTCAAAACTGTTGACCAAAGGTAATGGAAGTATTTAATGTTACCTCTTAAATTTGGCTCATGCCATTCTGTACTTATGAGAATTAAGGGAGATGATTCCTTTTCAGAAATACCAAATAAAATCTGTGCTATCTAACAATACATTTACAACCTGCTGGGAATATGTAGGAAACTGCCTCCTTACCCAACAATGGAGTCCCGAACCCTTAGACACTTTACTTCCTGGTTCTTCTTCACCTCTCCGTTTTGAGGGTTTATTTTCAAGGGCTTTGCAGTGAGCATGCACCAAAGAACAAAGGGAGGAGGGACTGAAAGTCTCCATGTCACATCAGGGAATATACACTTCTTCCAATTGGACTACTTTTTGCCTTCCATGGACATAGGCAACTTCCAGGTAAGGCTGTAACCTCTGTAGTACTCAACCAATGAGGAAGCTGGGAAGGGACTTGCATGGTAGGAGATAAATTGCTGTAACTGCCCTGCCTGTGCCTGTCCATCAGGTACTCACTCTTGCAAGAACATTGATTAAAGCCTCTCTTGAGTCTCTGTGTCCCACCTTTGAATGGGTCAATGGGTTTATTCCTAGCAATACTCTTCTCTGCTTATTCAAGTACTATATACATGCTTCAAGGTGTGGTTTAAATCTTACTTCCTCAATAGAACTCTCATCTCTTTAGCACTTATTACCTGCATATTCTTAGGTATCTTTGTTAACCTTAATGTTAAGTAGCAAAAGCTTGAGCCATGTCTAATATACTCTGTTATTTTCTTGTGGTGCTTAGCAGACCACCTAGTACACATAATTCCTTAAAACATAAAAGCTGATAGATATGGTGGACTCCTGTTATTTTTGGAATACGTAGTAAGTTCTCATTTGGGGAGCTTTCCCTTCTCTGCCTGGTGATAGCTGGTCATTCTTGTGGTCCCAGCTTTCTTAACTTCGGACTGGACATGTAATGATTCCAATTCCAATTCCAACATACAGGTTTTTCTCCATATCAGGCAATTGTCCAACACCATCTTGCTGTCCTACAATTCACTCACTTCTGATACTATCTTCCCAGGGATGGCATCAGAGCCACAGTTTAAGGGCTCAGTCCTACAAGATTACTCCCACCTCCTATTTCAAAAGCCAATAATAACCCCATACTTCTGACCAACAAGCCATAGACTAGAGATACCAGCAACTCTTTCCTTGGGTTTGACTTATTTGCTAGAGAGGCTCACAAAACTCAGAGAAAACATTTTACCCACTAGATTATTGGTTTGTAAGAAAAGGATAGTAACTCAGTAATAGCCAAATAGAAGAAATGCATAGGACAAGGTATGGGAAATGGTGAAAAGTATCCATGCTTTCTCCAGATGCATGTCCAACCAGTTCACCAGCTTGGAAGCCCTACAAACCCCATCCTTTTGGATTTTTATGGAGGTTTCATTAAGCATGCATGGTTGATAAATCATTAGTCACTGCTGACTGAATTCACCTCAGACTTGGGGGGAGTGGGTTAGGGGCTGAAAGTTCCAACCTTCTCTCTAATCAAATGGTTCCTCTGGCAACCACCCTTAGTCTTCGGTGCTTTACAAGTGTCAACGCATTAACATGACGAGACACTTTAACCACTCTCACCACTTAGGAAATCTCCAGGGTTTCCACTCTGGGCCAGAAAAAAAGATATGAAGACCAAATGTATATTTCTTATTAAAATTAAATCAGAACATGATACAGAACATGATATTTAGATGGGTCAGTACAAACTCTTTTTGGGATTACTGGTTGAAGCTATTGAGCAAAAGTATTTCTGTTAGAACATCAACCAGGGGTACATTGTGGCTTGGGGCTGTTGATAGATATCCTCCCCACAGACAAAATCCATCTGAGAATAAAAGTAGCAGGATGGAAAGCAGAAATAAGGGAAAGTATCTAGAAGACATCATGTGAGTACCAAAACCCAAGTGTTACAAGCCACAACTCTGCCTTCTTATATGAGACAGTAAGCTCTACTTTCCACCTTTTTATTTACTTTAGAATTGACTATTTGTCACTTGCAACTTAATGAGACCTTACTACCCCAATGCTGCTTGTAATGGATTGTAATATACATTGAAATAAGCACATTATCCTGTGCATTTAGTTGTTATTTTAAATTCAACACTGTTCATCTTTGGAAAGGGAGTTACATCTTAATTCCCCAGAAAGGTTAATTTTTATGAGTTTGTAAGCCCTTAAGAATAATTTTTTATCCAATGTTTGCCTCTCAGCTCTGATATTTCCCTCAAGCCATCTTGCTCCTGTTTGACTTTAAGAAAATGAAAGTTAGTGATTTCAAATTACATTTTAATTATTTTCTTCATAATAAACCAAATTACATTTTAAAAGCTAAAGACATTTTCTGCTCTTGAACTTAGAGTTGTAGCTTTTAATGAAATCTGCTGCACTTTTTAAAACTTTTAATAAATTTTCTATATCTTACCATGCAGCCTTAATTTTTTGAAAAAGATAATCAATGTTTAATTTTGCTTTATTATGATGTTCTTTTTACGAGAGTCATAGAGAAACTTCTCCTCTGCGTAGGTATTTCCTCGTAATACATGCTCTAATTTCATCTCTGACAGACTTTGGTTTAAGCTTTACAATTCTAGTTAGCTGAGTATTTCTCCCCTCTGCGACATTCTAAGTTCAGTCAAAAAATCTGAGTGAAGTCTATCTCTAGAAGAATCATATTAATTTGTGAGGTGCTTACTTTGTGATATAATCTGTCCAGTACCACTCTATCCAATGCAAGCTTATATCATGCCTTACAAATTTGACTTGACTTTGTCTATACAAATTTATCCAAACTTGTTAGTTATCCAAATATTTCTTTTCAAATGTGAATAGAGTCTGGGTTTACTTTATCTTTAAATGGAAATATTTAAAACAAATTAAATATTTGCATTGCTTTCATACCCACATACACATACTTTTAGAAAGTCATCTAATATGCATGTAAATATATATAAAACATATCAAGAAAGTGCCATTAAGTTTTGTGTATAACTTTCCAAACTTCTATACATATTTAAACATAGAAACATACTTTGAATCAAATCTTACACACTGTTCTATATTGCTCACCCTTCACCAAGTTACACACAGCACATCATGGTTATTTCTGCAGTATTACTTCATACAGATTTATATTATTCCTTATATGGTAGCTTTAGTATCCTTCTGGATCTCCATACCTTAATATAACCAATCCACTTCTAGTTCTAGGTTTGTGCTATACAAATAATGTGTTGAAAACACTACATTATATTTTGGCCCAATCATCACACAATTTCCTTAAATATTCAGCAAATACTGCTTTAAAATTTTAAGCAAACACTGCTGCATTAAAGGGAAACATGTTTAAAATTCTAACACATATTTCCAGACATCCATCTGAGAAAGTTTTAAGAAATTACAACCTCACCAAGATCATACAAGAGGGCCTATTGTATTATTAAAACCTCTAAGTTAGTGTTTCTTAAAATATGGTTTTGGTACAGCCACGAGCCTTACATGTATACACAGGGCAGTCAGCGGGCCTCACAGCCAACCTAATAGATAGTAACTGAAGTAGACTGAGCCTAGGAATCTATATTTTGTTAAGTTTTAGCAACACTATCCTACCGTATCATTTTAAAAGGCATTTACTACACAGATGGTAAAAGATGTGTTCTCATAGTTTAAAGTATCTGGGTATTTATTTATCTGGGTATATCTTTCCAAATATTTATTGGTTATTTCTCTGTCTCAACTGTCAGCATATCTGTTTTATCCTTTTTATCTGGAATGGGGTTTCATATTTTGATTGTTATCATTTTATTGTATACTCAGGATATTTACATTCTCTAAGTAAAATAGCCTACAAATATGAGTTTTTATTGTTACTTGTTTGATGGCATTTTTTAAACCATGGAATAATTCATAATTTTTGTATAATAAAATCATTCAGTCTTCTTGACATTCCCAGCTCTCCTCCAATTTCCACCCCAATATATTTTTTAAGTTTTTTTTAAATTTAATTTTATGTTTTGAGAGAGAAAGAGAGTATGAGTGGGTCAGGGAGGAAGAGAGAGAAAATCTCAGGCAGGCTCTGCACTGTCAGCACAGAGCCAAATGTGGGGTTGATCTCATGAACCCGTGAGATCATGACTTGAGCTGAAATCAAGAGTCAGGTACTTAACTGACTGAGCCAGGTGCCCCACCCCTGCCCAATATTAAAACCATATTTTATATTCTGTCTTACTAGTTAAAAATCTAAATGAATGGGACACCTGGGTAGTTCAGTTGGTTAAGCATAGACTTCCACTCAGGTCATGACCTAGTAGTCTGTGGGTTCAAGCCCCACATCAGGCTCTGTGCTGACAGCTCAGAGCCTGAAGCCTGCTTCAGATTCTGTGTCTCTCTCTCTACCTCTTCCCCACTCATGCTCCATCTCTCTCTCTCCCCCTCTCTCTCTCTCTCTCAAAAATGAATAATTATTACTTTTAAAATTTTGAATTTCAGAAAGTCTACTAGAGTAAGAACACATTCCTTTATATAGCATTTGGAAAGGGTGGTCAATATTTTTCTTTTAAGTTTCTTGTCCTTCTTTTTAACCCCAAGGAGAATTTTTAATATTAGTTTTAAAGTACTTCTTTAATTTATTCTGTTCTCTTTATATTTTCTATCATGAAGAAGAAATTTGAGTTTATGAGGCTTTCCTCTGTATCAATTCTATTTCTAAAGTTTATATATAAACTTTTAGGAGGTAATATTAACAGAAGGCATTTATGTACATAGATAACTAGCTATGTTATTATTTATACTCATAAAAAGTAGAAATATTATTCAATATTATTATTCAGCCAGTAAATAAAATATGGGCATGAAGAGATAAGGATAATGTAAGAAAATACTTTTGTTTCAACGTTCAGAGGAAAGGCACACTGGAGGTAGGGGTACACATTTGTATATATAGTAAGATTACCAAACATAAAACAGTAACAAAACTAATGCACCAAGTACATACAGCAAAATGCTACAGTTATCACTGGGATGGGAGACATGAATGACTCATTTTTTTTCTACTTATTTTCTGAGTGGCTCTGCATACTTTGGGCTTGCTTTTATAATGGGAAATCTCTTAGCTCTGGTCATGATCTCACAGATCTCCATGAGACAGAGGCCTGCTGAAGAGTTTCTCTCCCTCTCACTGTGCTCCTCCCCTGCTTACACATGCTCTCTCTCTCAAAATATATACATATATATAATACATATTATATATAACATATCTATCTATCTATCTATCTATCTATCTATCTATCTATCTATCATGGGAAACCTCAACACATATTCTTACTTTAAAGGCAATCCAGAGCACCAGATTGGCATCACTGATTCCTCAGAGCTGAAGAAACCACCACCATGGTGCTTCTGGAAGGCACTGGCTGCCTGCTGCAGGTGGAGCAGATGGGGCTTATGGGAGTAAAGGGCCTTTTCAAGGAAAGAAAAGAGAAAAATTAGAAATTCAGCCCTGAAAAACACGGAGACATCTCAGACATGACCTTGAAATGCCCATAGGGTGTGTTTCTCCTCCTTCAGAGCTTTCACATACTATGACTCTTCATTTTACTTTTCTTTCTACCTCAGGCAAAGAGAATTTCTCTTAGCAGTTTTTGTTTTCTTATACCTTAGACCATTTTTGGCCTTTCACCAAAAGACAATAAAATGACAGGGACCACATTATGTGTAAACAAGTTATTTGATATTACTGCTTTTATTTATCTTTTGTTAATAAAGAATATACTATCTTTGTCTTTTACCCATTTTTCATATGTTCTGTTTTTTACAAGAAAATTCTAAAACTGTTTAGCCATCTCTCTCGTTAGCCATATCAAATCTCTCATATTTGAGTAATAAGTAGATTTTCTCTGCTTAAGAAATATTTTTAATATTTAAAGGTAAAGTATTAATGATGCCTTTATTAAGATGAAAAATATATTAATATCTTAAACTCATCTGCTTATATTACAACTCTAATAATGTAGAGACAAATGACAAGTACTCAACATCAAGCAGTGTAAGAGTCAGTAAGTCGCTATTTCGTATGTCCATACTTCTAAAAGGAGAAGTATGAAAATAAGGACCAAACTACACTTGGCACACCTTTTTCTCTCTTCATCTCTTTCTCTCCTTCTTCAAATTGACAGCTTCACTCTATCAGTCTGTGGACAGTCTCCCTCAGTGAAAAGATATTTTATTAAATCTCTTGCCAGACAGAGATGAAAAAATACTCTGACATTCCCTTTAGAAGAGAACCGAGGAGAGATACCAGTTAGCCTAGTCTGGGTCACATGTCCAACTACAAGACAATTACTACTGTCTGTGAAATGGGTATAAGGGCTACTATCCCCGGTCTTGACTAGGGAGGGAAACTGTTTCTTAGCAGAGGTGAGGTATGAGATGGGGTGAGGTAGGCAAAATCACTCACAGCCATATTTTCCATTTCCAACAGCAAAAGACATTTTTAGATCTGATTTTGATTCTATGTGCTTTGGGTAGGTTTGAGTTCAGGTGTGAAAAAAACCTTGAATGAATACACTCTTCTGTAGATCATAGAAATATTTCTGGAAAAGCTGTTTGTACAAGTATGTGTCAAAGCATTCTACCCTTGCACTAAAGAGCTAGTTCCTTGATATTCAAAATTTCCCCACCACACAACATGGACTCAAATTCTGTATGGAGTTAAGTGTCTGTAACTGGCATGTCTCCCTGGTTAGCAACCTGAGAACCGACCTAAAAAACAATTTCCTAAGTAAACTAAATGAGTCCCATAGCAATTTTGATGTGGCGGAAATGAAATCACTTTGAGTCTAAAGATTATGTTCAAATGGCCATAAAGTTTTTTTTATCAGAGAAAACAAGTTCCCTGAATGCATTTTGCCAAGATTGTGTTTTGTATGATTATTTCAAAATTGTCGAGGACCAGGTTTCTATCTGTCATGGGAAACTGACTTTTCTGTCAGTACTGTCTCAAGTTGCTACAAGAAGACAGTAAATGTTATGACTATGTCTTTGATCAAGCTGGTCTGTCTGCCAGGTTGTCTACATCAAGAACACATTTCTCTGGGTGTAAGGTCAAACAGCTGGTGATATAGGCAAAAAGTGCTCATCAGAGATCACATTCTCCAGTCAGTTTTAACTTTCCCTGGCTCAGAAGAGCCTTTAAGGCTATTTCTGACCTCTGTTCACTGTCCAGATTGAAGACAGAGAGAATTAACTACGTGAGACTGTTGTGCTGGCACATAGGGTGTCCTTGGGTGAGAAAACTTGGTGTATCATATTTTCTTTTTCTCAGTGCATTTAAGGATCCACAATACTTACTGGGTTATTCTCACAAATGTATTGAAAAGATAGGTTAGTATCTAAAGAATATGCTAAGAAATAGCCATTGCTTCTTAAAAATAAAAATAAATAAGAGAGAATGTAAGTGCTTTGACATGCTTTAGTTTGAAATTGACAATTTCATATGTGAAGAAAGTCAATGGGAATAAGGAGACTGCCAGGTAGAAGACAATATACACAGGCTTACAAAGTAATATTATATCCCATATAGAGAAAAAAAGCTCCACTTGATTCTTTTTTTTTTTAATGTTTTTATTTATTTCTAAGAGAGAGAGAGAGAGAGACAGCGTGAGCAGGGTGGGTCAGAGAGAGAGGGAATCACAGACTCTGAAACAGGCTCCAGGCTCTGAGCTGGCAGTCAGCACAGAGCTCGACGCGGGGCTCGAACCCACAAACCGCGACATCATGACCCAAGTGAAAGTTGGACTCTTAACCTACTAAGCCACACAGGCGCCCCAAAACCCACTTGATTCTGAAGGGGTTGGTAACTTTCTCACCATATTTTAATTGTACGTGGGGGACTTTTCCTTCCATCCAAAATTAAATAACAGGTACTACATTTACTTTCTTGCTGGAAGCAATTTAAAAATGGTCCAAAGATATTAAAGTAGTTTTAAGATAATGGACATCAGGTAATGAAGGACAATGATTTCTCAAAGACAGGAAATGAATGAGCTGAGCCCTATGATCATGTCAGCTTACTGCCCAAAAGGATTTCCAGGTCACAATACAAGATGGAGAAACTGAGTCAGGGTCTGGCAGACATGCTGGGTTAAAGATGGAGCTAACTTTCAGGGTCGACCAGGATGGTGGGAGTTCCCAGGACAGAGGACTGAAGAGGAAGGGAGCAGTTAGAGAAGAAATTCTGGGAATCTGCAGAGTCCCTTTTGAGTGTCAAACAGAACAGTGAACAGCACACATGTGAGAACTACCTCCTCCAGGCCCCTGGAAAGAACCACCCAAAAGAAGCAGAGAGACAAAAGTTTAGAGCTTTCAAGCAGCTGGGAATAACATGTTTCCATCCATCACAGTGGTAATTTTCACATCAATGAAATGTTTTGTGCTATAAAATGGAGAAATTTAAGCAGAGGAATACTTTGTCATACTGGTATTTAGGTCAGATCCTAACCAACAATGTCACAGACCTATTTTATAAGTGTCACAACAGATGAAAACAGATCTGTTTGCAGTCAGGAGAAAGAAGGGCTACTTTTACAAGTTGCAGAAAGGAAAACCTTCTCATTCTAGTCTTAGAACTTTGCAGAGAAGGTAATGACTTACCCAGACAGAAGTTAGTGGAATCCAGGGTTTTGACACTAAGTCAAACCATTTTTCCTTCACTTAAAATTGTTTCTTCCTACCACTATGACCTGTATTAAGGCAATACAATATTAAATATAGTACAATAGTCCCTTCCCCACCCCCCCACCATCCGTGTCTTTGCTTTCCATGATTCTAGTTATATGTGGTCAACTGCAGTCTAAAGCAGATGGTGCTTCCTCTGAGGTGAGGTCAGAAGCTCAGGAGTAGCCTGACACTATAATACTGCCTATGTCATTCACCTCACTTCATTGCATCACATAGTTGTGTCATCATCATACACCCTTACAAGAAGACTGAATTCAGTACAGTAAAATATTTTCAAAGGGAGAGACAATATTCACATAACTTTTATTACAGCATATTGTTATAACTGTTCTTTTTATTAGTTAGTTATTCTTTAACCATGCCTAACCTACAAATTAAACTTTATCATAAGTACATATAGAAAAAAAACATACTATATACAGAGTTATGTACTATCTACAATTCAGGCATTCTCTGGGGGTCTTGGAACATATTCCCCTCAGATAAGGAAGGGCCACTGTACCTCTTGTTATCAGAGCTTTAGGCTTCTTGAAGGATTGATATAGGCTGAGGGAGATGGCTTTGTGGACTTCTGTGTCAATACTACATTCAAAGCTTTAGAACTACATAAATGAGACCTTACTATTGCAGACATCACTTGGAGGGCACTAGGGCCCTTTTTACTCTCCTCTGCCTAGGTCAGTGGGTCAGCTTTATTTCAGCCCTTTACAGTTAGGTGGGGTCATGTGACTAAGTTCCAGTTAGTAGAATATTTGCCTCTTCAAGGTGTGGACCATCAAATAGCTCTCTGCATCATCTTCCTCCTTTGTCATCTTCTTTGGTTGCATTACATCAGGAGTAACCTGAACATGTCACAAAGACAAAGAGCTGGGGGACCTGAATAACTCTACGGAGCACAGAAAGGAACTCTCTCTTCACTCTGCTAGCTACACTGGACAGTGATGTGAGAGAATGATACACTTTTACTATCCTCAACACTAAGGTTTTGGAGTCATGTATAAGGCAGAGAGCCTATTGTAAAAGACCTATCTACTCTGTAGTAGATCAAAGAGGTAAAGTATATCAGCTGGGAAGGGGCAAAGATTTTTATGAATCACCTAGTAAAATTAACCAAAATTACTGATTAAATTCCCATAGAACTTTAATAATTTTCGTAGAAAATTTAAGGGCCATTTTATTCTTAACACTTGGTCTACCTTTTGGGGTAGTAATTCTTTATTTTATACTTTTATTGGGGAGGGGAGCCTACACATATTCTGCCCTTTTTCATTATCTATCTAAAGCTCTTGAGAAATTTATACGACCTATAATTCTCTTAGCTTTCATTTTTCAAAAGATGATTTCTTGCTTGGAATGAGTAAGACTTGGAGCTCACACTGTGAGGAGTTCACCAAGACCATTTGTCTTGTGGTGAACACTGAGCACTTAGTGGTTGAAGAACACACTTTGTCAAAGTTATGTAGGAACAACCTTGTTAACAACTCAGAGACTCAAATAAGGAAATTAAAGGGTAAGATTTTTGCTCAGATTATGTTATTTCAGTCAATCATCCACATTAAGAAAACTGAATTTCATACACTATTTCACTCCATACTTGGTATTATACTGGCAGGGTAGGGTTTTGCCCCTCCTTAATTCCTCCTTCTCCTTTCAAGGTTAAGTGTAAACTAGGAAACAATGCTATTTCCCAATAGCAGTTCCAGAATTTCTATGGAAGAGGGCCATAATTATTATAGTCTGTATGGAAAAAGTGGCTTGTCTTTGACAGTATTTGCTTCACAAGGGTGCTATTTTTATTTTTATTTAAGGAAATTTATGATTTATTTTTACTGAAGGGAATATAGTTAGAACGAAGTTCACTAAAGATGTTTTTATTCCTGTGTTATACATTGTATTGAGAAAATATCAACTGTTTATACATTTTTCTTTGGGGTGGCTTGAGGGAGTTGGATATTTTTAAAGTGGGAGGTAATAGAACTCCACAGCTGTTATTTTCTGGGCACTCAGTTATGAAATATTTATAGAGTATTTGCAATGTGCCAAGCATTGATCTAGGCACTGGAGATAGAGCAGCAAAAAAAAAAACAAAAAGATCCATCCCCTCACGGGATTTGCATACTTGTGGGAGACACATGTGATAAAAAAAAAAAATTACCTAAAACATATAATACACAGTACCGGAGAATAAATATAAATACATGTAAGATGGGGTACCTGGGTGGCTTAGTCTGTTAAGCTGACTTCGGCTTAGGTCATGAACAAACAGTTTGTGGGTTACAGCCCCATGTCGGGCTCTGCTGATGGGTCAGAACCTGGAGCCTGCTTCAGATTTTGTGTCTCCCTCTTTCTCTGCACCTCCTCTCCTTGTGCTCTGCCTCTTTCTCTCAAAAATAAATAAACATTAGGGGGATCTAGATGGCTCAGTCAGTTAAGCATTTGACTTCAGCTCAGGTCATGATCTCATGGTTCACGAGTTAGAATAGCACATCAGGCTCTGTGCTGCTGGCTCAGAACCTGGAGCCTACTTTGGATTCTGTGCCTTCCTCTCTCGTTGCTCCTCTCCTGCTTGCATTCTCTCTCTCTATCTCTCTCTCTCCCTCTCAAGAATAAACAAACATTAAAAATAAATAAACGAACATTAAAAATATTTTAATATACGTATGTATATAATGCCTAGCATACTACCAAAGAGTAACAGCAAAGACAAGAGATGTTAGGGGTAAGGGAAGAGAAGAGATACTTTAGACTTTTGAGCAGTTGGCCATCTAGGGTAGGTCTCAATGAGATACATGTGAGTTAAAACCTACAAGAAATGATCCAGGTGCATATCTGGATTGGATAATTCTAGGTGAAATATCAAGTGCAAAGGTCTTGAGGTAGGAACTTAACTTGGTCTACTAAGAGCAATATAAGCTAATTATAGTGATCAAACTGCAGATGCTATTTGCTAAGGTCAGACCACTGTGAAAAGGCCTCCTCTTCTCCTCTTTCCTTGACCCTGAGGGCACCCATTGGTGACTGATGGAGCTTATGTACTGACTGAAGACCAGCACCAGAAAAGATGTGCCCCTAAAGCAGAAAACTGGATGAATGTCATCAACCCCACCTGACCATGGGGTTGGGGGTGGGTGCAGTGTCTCTCTCTTGCCTGTGTGAGTTCTCCTAGGTCAAAAACTGAGTCTCTGAGTCAATGAGAAAAAAAATTCAGGAAAAGAAACAGCTGTGTGGAATGTGATAAATGAAGCCAAACCATATTGATCTCTATGTTTAAAATGTCTCCTCTTAGAAATCCAACAAGTTAAAAAAAATCATTCCTCAGAAAGAAAACCAAAACTACTTCATAGAATCATGAAACTTCATAGAGGTTGGAGCAAACTTTAAAATCATCTGAATGAACTTATTTATTTTAGGAAAGAGGCAGAGAGGCCTCACTAAGGAAATTGATTTTGAGAGGTTAAATGACGCGTCCAGCATGATAAAGCCAATTGGGAGCAAAATCAAGTTGTCTGGCTGTCTTTTCAATGCTGTTTTTCCAACAATTTAAGTGATGTTTCTCCTTTAAGTGTGATTATCGTTGAGATTCTATTCTGGAAGGAATTGGTACTTTAAAACAACATAAACGGCTATAGGCAATGCAATACAGAGAGAGCCTTTTGACTCAGCCCCAGGTTTAAGTCTTGGTTCTAAAGGAATGACCTTGCTAAGTGGATGGTTGAGATACTAACATATTCCTCCTGTATTTGTTGAGAAGATTATATGTGAAGTGCTTGGCACACAGTAGGAATTAATGAACTTAATGACAAGAGGCTCAGAAGATATTTATCTATGAAGGAATATCACATGTTGCTTGATTGTTCCCACACCTAAACATTCCTCACCCCAGTTCGTGGAAGTACGTTAATATCTACAGTGCTTTTCTAAGGCTCTTGTTTACTTGACCTCAGACTACAGAGGAGAGTAAGGCATACTGGCCATCTAAGAGCATCAGAAGGCGTCCCAGGAGGCAGTCAAGCAGTGTTTTGAAAAATCCATTACAACTCAACCTTGAGTGAAAGCACATACCCACCTCACTCCCACCCTATTAATTAGAGGACAAGACTGAGTCTCAAAGTAGATGCAGTGAAGCTCCACAAATGCCAGAGCTTTTCCATGACAACAGTGTGTGAAATGATGGTGAGGGCTATGATCACAAGACTGGTGAAGTCTGTGCTTTAATACAGGATCCTATTAAGGATTTATGAGCTGTGAGCTCTTTCCATCTAAACGCAGGGCAAACACTATCACATTTTGGGGACAACAGTGCCTGAAATGATGGTTCTTATTAAAATAGGTGGAGTGCAGGGGCGCCTGGGTGGCTTAGTCGGTTAAGCGTCCGACTTTCACTTAGGTCATGATCTCGCAGTTCGTGGGTTCGAGCCCCGCGTCGGGCTCTGTGCTGACTGCCAGCTCAGAGCCTAGAGCCTGTTTCAGTCTGTGACTCCCTCTCTCTCTTACCCTCCCCTGCTCACGCTGTCTCTCTCTCTCCTAGAAATAAATAAAAAACATTTTTAAAAATTTTATAAAAAAAAATAGGTGGAGTGCAGAAGCAAATGCTTTAAGGTAAGAAGTTTATTATAGACTTATGAGTGGTTAGCTTTGCTTCCTTCAGGCAAGGGTCTGCAGACATCTGCAAGCTGCAGTACGATTTCAGACTTTGGCCCTATGACACTTGGATGGACTCAGTGATGTAGGAGGGTGAGGGTTGCACCGAAGCTGAGCTCTGCTTGCTTTGCAGACATGCCCACCGGCTTGTGTTTAAGTGCTTGAGTGAGTCTCCCTGAAGTGGTTATCTACCACGTGCTTCACAGAGAGCGATATGAAGTCTCATCTTGCCAACAAATGTCCTTTTGTGCGTGTGCAAAAGTGCTTGAAGTTTCAATATACAATCCCTCTTGAGGCATCCTGCCATTTAGAAGATAAATATACCCTAGGATGCTTTCCACGCAATGAGAATTAACTGATCAGAGTACGTTTTTCTGCCCTTATGGACAAGGTCATAGCCATTAATCTGCTTTACATAGAGTCTGACACAGCTGCGTAGACTCTGGAAAGTGATTTCAGAAGGACTTTAACAATAAGAATATGGATGAACAGGAAAAAAATGATAGAGCAAGTGCTTTGGGAAAGTGACTGCTTTTCTAAAACACAATCTTTCCTTTCATTCGGAAGATGTTGTATTTAAGGTTCCTTCTCATTTAGAAGATAATTAAAATTGAAAATGGCTTAGTTTCTAAAAGTTTTCCTAGAAAAGAACAGATAGAAGTCCAGGGAAAATGGATTTTATTAGATCAAAACTCATGTTCTTTTCTTTAAACAGCCTTGTACAAAGACTGCTTGTGGAGTACAGAAGGCAACATCAAAGGTGTGCCTCACTGTGGCTGCAACTCCACAGCTTTTTGCCCTTGCAGAGGCTGAGGATGTTACGTTTTCCTGATGTGGAGAAGTTGGCTTCAAGTTAGAAGTCAGATATATTTCCTTTCATATTCTCTCTCAGCCTCATGAAAAGAAGTTTGAACTGTGATCAAAATTTGACTCTATCATTATGGCTGAACATTACATTAAGATACTAAAAGATAGAAAGGGATGAGTTTTCTCCCAGTGATCAACGTGTACACTTGAGATTTAGTAACGGATAGAATTATAGGGCTTAATGTCATAAGCCAGTAAGTCTACTGAGGCTCCCATGGTGCCCTGGAAAGATACAGCAAATTATAAGAAATGATCTCTGCCCTGAAGGAATTGACAGTCATCTTTAATAAATAGAAATTAAGAATTTTAATCAAATAATTTTAAAAAGTGTAACTAAATGCAAAGTTTGTGAATCAACTTGACTTACTGAAAGAATTCACCAGCTGTAAGGGGAGGCTGAGGTGATGAGGAAAGACATCAGAGAAGGTGTCTGGTGGGCCTGGGGTCTCAAAAAGCCTTTCAAGTCTGCATAGGACTTAGAAATACAAAGAACAAAGTACAAGGCCCTCCTCAGTCCAAATGGACATGGCAACCACAAAAGTTTGACTAAATCTATTGATGTACAAGGGTGACAGAACCCTCTGAGCAAAGAAACATCATACAACATGGTGTAAATGGCTCGGAGGAGCAATACAACTTAATTCTGTCCAAGTGGAATGATGCCAAGTGAAAAGATAAAATATGCAGATGGTTTCTTGGGTTCTTTTGGGGGCCAAGCAGACAACATAAAGGAGGGGCTAGCAGGTTATGCCTGAGAAAATAAGCAGTGGTGGCCGCCATTGGAAACTGTGTGTGCCAGGCCTAAAGGCATTTATATAATAAAAGTGTTTTATAGGCAACATAGCTGTAGGCTTATTGGTAAATTCCAACAACATTCTTAGTTCCTCTGGGCTATGCTTTGTCTCAACTTGGATTTCCACTCACTCAGTACTAGCAGTACCATTTTTGTGGGGTCTCAACTTGAAACTCCCAGTGATCCTTTTATTAACAAGGAATAAAAGAATAAAATATCCCCCTTTTATTCTCTTCCCTTCCCTCTTATCTCAACTGTCTCATCAAAGTCCTCCCCCTTCTCGAATGCTGTATTAGTTATGTCTCTTCTCAGTGGCAGAAACCCAACCCAAATAAGCTTTACTAAAACACAGAGATTGCTTAGCTCAGCAACTCAAGTCTAGGTATTGCCCTTAGTCTTAAGTACTGGAACTACTCGACTCTATCTCTCCAGTATCTTGCAGCTCTGTGTTTTATTTCCTTTTTTGCCTATAGATTGGCCTCATTCTGTCTTTCTGCTGCCCTACTTCCTTGGTGTATAAGTGGGGAAAGGGGCAGCCAAAGGGAATGTGGAAAGCAAAGCAGATCCAGAAGTACATCCTAGCTTAGTGATCCTGGAGGAAAGAACACTCTTACTTTCAGCATC
Organism: Proteles cristata cristata; assembly: GCA_017311185.1. Lineage (NCBI taxonomy): Eukaryota > Metazoa > Chordata > Mammalia > Carnivora > Hyaenidae > Proteles > Proteles cristata. The sequence goes on along the minus strand of JAESUZ010003687.1, from coordinate 1,945,580 downwards.
TAAGAATAAAAAGTGTCAGAAATAACTCTCATTGACCTGACTTGCATCATTTGCTATGGCACAAGATACTATGATAGGCCAAGTGTCAGCTACATGGTTCTCTGTAGGAAGACTCCTTTCCACAAAGAAAGGGAAGGGAATCTATCAAAAGGTGTAAAGGGCTTCTGAGCAATCATAACCACCACTAACAACCACCAGCCACAGCAGCCTAAGCAGTACAGCCTTAGCAGGAGGAGCACAGCATTTATGAGACAGCTTGAGTTTAAATTCTAGTGCTAATATTTCCTGGTTGCATAAATGTCAACTAATTGAACAACCACTAGGAACTTCAATTTACCAGCTAACTGGAGGTGACATGACCTTCCTCTGTCCTCATGCTAAATTTGTTGTGATAATTAAGTGAAAAATCATATGCGGTGTGCCCACTTCAGTGCTTGGGATATAGGAAATGGTGGTTGCTGTCATTATGATGATGTTTCCCATGACAATTATTACTACCATTACTGTTAATACTGCTACCATTTCCCCTCCATCCTTCTATGTCTTTTACCTTTAGCCAGAAAGGACTGCTCTCTTTTCCCTTCCTCTGTGGACAAATTCTAGCATTTATAATTCCGTTTTATTCTAGTTATTGTTCGCATGTGTGACAGGGCTAAAATACTTTTTTTTTTTTTTACAAATAGTTTATTGTCAAATTAGTTTCCACATAACACCCAGTGCTCATGCCCACAAGTGTCCTCCTCCATGCCCATCCCTCCTCCCCCCCACATCCATCAGTCCTCAGTTTTTGTCAGCATTCAAGAGTCTCTCATGGTTTGCCTCTCTCCCTTTCCCCCACCATTTCCGCCCTTCTTCTCCCCCTTGGTCCTCTGTTAAGTTCCTCCTAATCCTCCTATACGTGCACACATATGATATTTGTCCTTCTCTGCCTGACTTATTTCGCTCAGCATAACACCCTCAAGGTCCATCCATGTTGCTACACATGGCTAGATTTCATTGTTTCTCATTGCCATGTAGTATTCCATGGTATAGATAAACCACATCTTCTTGATCCATTCATCTGTTGATGGACACTTAGGCTCTTTCCAGGTTTTAGCTATGGTGGAGAGTGCTGCTATGAACATTGGGGTACATGTGCTCCTATGCATCAGCATTTCTGTATCCCTTGGGTAAATTCCTAGCATTGCTATTGCTGGGTCCTAGGGGAGTTCTATTGTTAGTTTCCTGAGGAACCTCCACACTGTTTTCCAGAGGGGCTGTACCAGTTTACATTCCCACCAATAGTGTAGGAGGGTGCCCGTTTCTCCACATCCTCGCCAGCATCTAGAGTTCTCTGATTTGCTCATATTAGCCACTCTGACTGGCGTGAGGTGGTATCTCAGTGTGGTTTTGATTTGTATTTCCCTGATGAGGAGCGATGCAGAGCATCGTTTCATGTGTCTGTTGGCCATCTGGATGTCCTCTTTGGAGAAGTGTCTGTTCCTATCTTCTGCCCATTTCTTCACTGGGTTGTTTGTTTTTCGGGCGTGTAGTTTGGTGAGTTCCTTGTAGATTCTGGATATCAACCCTTTATCTGATATATCATTTGCAACTATCTTTTCCCATTCCGTTGGTTGCCTATTAATTTTCTGGGTTGTTTCCTTTGCTGTGCAGAAGCTTTTAATCTTGATGAGGTCCCAACAGTTTATTTTTGCTCTTGATTCCCTTGATTTTGGGGATGTGTCAAGTAAGACACGTGCGGTGTCACCTGCGGTGGAGGTCAAGGAGGTTGTTTCCTGCTTTCTTCTCTAGGGTGTTGATAGTTTCCTGTCAGAGTACTTATGAGGGTACTCAGCTTTTCTCCATCTTTTTCTGAAAAAAATGTCTTTATGTCCACTCCCTTTCCCCTGCCCACCAGTCTCTTTGAGTAGCCTGGTTTCTTGACATCTTTTGTGTATGTATATTTATTCATTTTTTATTAGAGTGCCATTAACATACAGTGTTAGTTTCAGGCATACAACAATTCTTTACAGTACTCAGCAGCGCTCACCATAAGTGGCCTAGGACCGTGTGTAGCTGGGAGGCCTAGATAAACTAAACCAAAAACTTATCCAGCTTTTCCGCTTCTGAACAAATGCCTGCGCTACGGGAAGCCATTACCTAACCAGCTCTTTCCGCTTCTGTAACAATGCTTAAGGCTTGCTTTCCCGCCACCGGATTGCCCAAGCGACTAGCCTCATGTTCCCTCCATCACCCCACCTTGGCGGAAGCCAATCCGAAAAGGCCAGCGGCTACCCCCCACCTTGCTGAGGGAAGGGCCTGGAGAGAGAGATGTTAACCTGTTAGTCACCAAACAAGACTTTAAACTCGCTCTATGATAGGCTGAATTCAAAGGTATCCCAAATGTTGTAATTGGATCCCGCCAAAAACCTGATGGCGGGAACCAATCAGATACGGTATATGTTCACATTTAAATGTTAACCAATGGCAAACTTGTAACCATGGAAATCTCCTGTCCCTCCCCATGACTTGTTTACTTTTGTCTATAAAAAGGTTGCAAAGGCTTTGTTCAGGGCCTCTTAGCGTCACCGGCAACGAGTGCGCGGAGGTCCGGGTTCGAACCTGCGAATAAACAACCCTTGCCGCTTGGCTTTGACTCTGGTCTCTGGTGGTCTGATTTTGGGGTTCTCTCGAACTCTGGGCATTTCATAGCCACCCGGTAGATCCGGGGAAGCGGGAAAGCAAGCCTTAAGCATTGTTACAGAAGCAGAAAGAGCTGGTTAGGTAATAACTTCCCGTAGCGCAAGCACTTGTTCAGAAGCGGAAAAGCTGGTTAAGTTTTTGGTTTAGTTTATCTAGGCCTCTCATCAGGACCCCTCTCTTTCTTGGTCATTCAGACAGCCCACTTAGATTCATGTTCAGGAGTACTCCAGAGATTAGTCCTTGTCACATTGAGCCCTGTGGCTTTAAATGCTATCTCTATGCTGATCTATGCCAAATTTAATCTCTAGCCTCCACTTTCCCCTGAATTCCACACTCATAATCAATTACCACTCAGAATCCTTACTCACCTGCTAATAAGTAATTCAAAGTTACTATGTCTTGTATTTAACTCTTCATTCCCATGCCCATACCAACTATACTTACTCCTAAGGGTTTTCTATTTCATTAAATGGTTCCAACATTTACTAATGATTCAGCTCAAATACCCAGGAGCTGCCCTTGGTTCTCTCTTTTTCTCATAGCTTGCATCAAGTTTACTAACAAACCCAAATGGCTCTACCTCAGTGAATATCACTTACCACATCTTATCACCATCCTGGTCCAAATAGTGACATCTTTTTCTTGTACTCTACATTTGGTTAGTGTCTTTTATCATTGTTAATGCTGCCACATATTCTCCACACAACATACAAAGTGACACTTTATTTTTTTTTATTTTTTTTTTCTTTGTACATTTTTATTTTATTTTATTTTTTTTTTACAAATAGTTTATTGTCAAATTAGTTTCCACATAACACCCAGTGCTCATCCCCACAAGTGCCCTCCTCCATGCCCACCCCTCCTCCCCCCCACATCCACCAGTCCTCAGTTTTTGTCAGCATTCAAGAGTCTCTCATGGTTTGCCTCTCCCCTTTCCCCCACCATTTCCGCCCTTCTTCTCCCCCTTGGTCCTCTGTTAAGCTCCTCCTAATCCTCCTATACGTGCACACATATGATATTTGACAAAGTGACACTTTAAAGAACGGCTGTCAGATCACAACACTGTTCAACTCAAAATTCTCCAAATGGCTCCATAATATTTAGAATAAAACCAAAATAAGTGACAAGGTACATAACTTCATATCCTATGGGACCTGGCAAGTATTTGCTCTGTCTGTCTGTCTGTCTGTCTCTTTCTCTCAGGCTCAAGTACATACAACTCACACACCCACACACCTCATTTCCTTCTACTCTTTACTTATCTCTCTGTTCTTAGAACATGTATGCCATGCTCCTGCTTCAAAGTAATTATGCTTGCTGCATCCTCAGCTTGGAATATTCTTTCCCTGACATGCCCATGATGCTATTCACTCACTCCAATCCCTGACTACACAATCAATATCATTAACTTTTTCTAGACATCTTATTCTTAACATTGCCGTAAATTAAGAAATTATAATTATTTACATATTATATTTGATTAAATACTCATAGTATTATATAGTTGTTTGTGTATTTGGCTAATGTTTATTGGCTTAACTCATGGAGCAGGGACTTTGCCTGTTTTGATTGCCATTTTATCTGAATCACCTTTTATCTAAAAGACTGTGACAGAGTCAAGGCTAAATATTTTTGTTAAATGTATAGATTCCAAATTTCAACCAACACAGATTTTCATAACTTGTACTGAAACAAAAGCAGTGAGTTAGCACTAAACTGTTATAGCAACTGCATTTATAATGGTTTCCTTATGATTAATCTGTGGTTATTTCAAAGATGTTTATTGAGCAAGAAAATGCTAAGAGAAATCCAAAGTGAATTTACAATTTTTTGGTGCAAAAATATGATCTATTACACAACAAAATGGTTTTAAAAATTACTTTGTTTTTAGCTGCCTCAAGAGTTTTGTATTTCCTAATGTTTTCTGAGCTTGAAACATTATTTCCCCCCAAATATTTTCATGGCATTACATTCTCATTTGATATAAAGAGTTCTTGCTCTGAAAAAAAAGTATTGATATTTTTTGACTCGGAAAAATTATTTACATATGTTCCTGCAACAAAAACCAACTAATAGGAGAAGATATTAGCAATACACACAACTGACAGAAGATTACTGTATAGAACATATAACCAATTTCTCTAAATCAGTAAAAAAAAAAAGATAAGCAAAAAAATGAATAATGAGAATAAGAAAATAGAAATTTCATAGAAAAGGAAGTAGAAGTGACTCACCAATATATAAAAATTTCAAATTCCTAAGTTACTGGTAAAGACAAATTGAAACCACAATAGGATTCCATTTTGTTACAAGAGAGTGGTAAAAATTAGAGAATTTAATAGTACTAAATATTGAGGATGTGGAGCAATTAAAACCATCAAAATAATGGTGGTGCTTTGGAAACTTTTCAGTATTACCAATTAAAATGAAATCTATGCACATTCTACTTCCCAGCAATTTCAATACTATATATGTAACATAGAAAAACTCTTCTCAATGGGAATAAGAAGTCATGTGGGAGAATGCTATTCCAGGTGACGCTGAAAAAATAATATACACACACAACCTCCAAATTGAAAGCAATCCAAATGTCCTGTAACAATGAAATAAATAAGTTGTTTTATATACATGAAGTATATATTTATTACTCAGTAAAGAATATGAATAAATCTAGCTACACAAATCATTATGAATACATCTCAGAAACACACTGCTGAGTTAAGAGGTAAAACACATCATATCCATATCCTATGATTCCATTTTTCAACATTCAAAACGAAAGACACGTTTAAGTATATATGCAGAAGTGGTAAAAACTATAAAGAATCCAAGGGAGTGACAAATGTAAATTTAAGATAGTGATTAGCTTGAGTATCTCTGAGGGGCAATAAAATAGGGAGACTTCTGGGATATGATCATGGACTATTTCTTGGTTGGTGGGAACAAGGTTGTTTGCGGTGTTTTGTTTTTTAAATTGCACTTACACGTACTCACGCAGTCTATTTCTCAGGGAGAAAAAGAGAGTACCATACCAGTAGTCGTATGGTAAAAATAACAATAAAATCAGAAGAACGGACTTGAAAGTGTTCCCTCTTCCATTCCAAAGTAGGGCACCCCTTCCTACTCTGGGCACCAGTCTCCCCATCTATAAAATATGGAGACTAGATAAGATGAAATCTAAATTTCTGTACTATGACCAATGTTCTGTAAGTTCCCTGAGTCTGTAAGGGCCAGGCATTTGAACAATCTGATTTCATGAGCAGAAGGCTAAGTTTTACCAAATAATTTCAGTGAATGTCTGGAAGTAGGAAATCAGTCAAAGTATTATAAAACTGTGCAGACTTTGGATAGTTATGTCAAAAACAGTTAGCATATGTGACATCTAACAAAAGACCCACTTTCAACAATCTTCAGGGGAAAATAATCTCCTGGATTTATTGACCTCTTTTTTTTTTCTCTGCCTGTTGCCTTACATGCCCTAGGAAAAAGAAATGAGAATCCATGTTTGGGAAAATTGTGTGTTAGATGTGGTTTTAATAAATGGTCTCATGATAATGAAGATTTTGTAAATATATAGTTTCCACCTTTTCAACAATTAGGAATATTAAGGTGGAGTCATCAAGAGAAAGTGGAAGTTGAATAGAGCATGGTCCTAGGAATCTCATCCATCAGGTAACCTTTGTGCTTCAACACCCAAAACAACAAAACTCTAATGCATTAGGCAATTAATATTATGAACTATATTACATAATGATAGTTTTAGAGTTTCTTCCAAATCATGCCCATGAAATACTCACCTTAAACTGTATTCAAATGAGTAGGTATTGGGGCAATGAGGTTAGAAATTTTAAAATGGAAAGGATATAATTTTTTTATTATTATTATTACAAATAACCCTTATAATTTAGTAATATTTTAGCATTTTATTTAGTAAAAAATAAAAGCTTTGGAAAACTGAGGCATTATATATTTATTTATAGCCTCCTTTCTAGAGAAAATTTAAAGGCTATATATATTCTATTATTACTGTGGCTGTATTTTGAATTTTATTTTCATCACTCTGAAACTACAACTTAAAACATTATCTAAAGTGTGACATGATGGAGGCTCTACACACTCTACTTATCTCTTCACCTTCACCAAGAAGTAACCAGTGAGACTTCTCATTAATTTTGCTACTCTAAATTGTTTTCTTTTTAAAAATTTCATGCAACCAGTCCAATTTCTCAATATAATATACAAATATGTAAACATATAAGTGTTTATGCTTTACACAAAACATGCTATTGACACTGACATGAAACTTAAATTTTTCATTTCATAATATAAAAACCGTTAAGCAATTCCATATATATGGTAAAATATATAATACCTCATATTATCATGATATCATAATTGAAGAATCACCTATGACTGGACAATGAGAATTTTAAAACATTTTATTATTCGAATAGTGCTGCACTGTAAAACCATTGTATTGTTATAGAATGCATTTCTATATGCCATTGCTGAGTTAAAGGATAAAGGCATTTTAAAATTTTATAGTCCCACAAAGCATATTTCCTGTGGACTATCTACCACGAGTGTTACTAGTTTAATAACCTGCCAAATTGATCAATGAAAATTCTATCTCAACTTATATAACTGTGATAAGTATGTTTTTAAGTCTTGTGGTCCAATTGTATGTATTCTGCTATAAGCAGCTCATTACGTTTTTTATTCTTTTTTAGTGGTTGTCCGTTATTTATGGATTTTAATATATATAAAGATATTAATGTTTCATATATTACAAGATCATAAACTTTCTCTCCTGCTTTAAAATTTATGTTTTGACTTCATTTATGCAGATGTTTCTCATAATCTATTTCTAATCAAATCTATCACTTACTTAACCAATCCCAGCTTTCTTATTTTTCTTAAGAAGCCTTCTTAGGACAAAGTTCCAAATCTACTATTTTACATTTTCTTCTAATATTTAAAAAGTTTAACTGTTTAAATTGAGAGGTTTGTTCCTCTGGAGCTTGTTTTTATATATGAGTAAAACAGGAAACATAGTTTTATAATATTCCTAAATCTATATACTGAATAATCTATCATTCTATCTACTCTGGATTGGAATGATAATTTCACTGCAGGAGGCAGCTTCTAAAATGATTCCCTATGATACCCACCTCCTGATATTCCTATTTTGTTTCATCCCCCCGACGTGAATGTGAGCCAGACCTTGTGGTCTGCGTGTAATAAACAGAATATGGATTAAATGATGGGGCAACACTTCTGAAATGAGGTTCAAAAGACTAGGACTTTTGTTTTGCAAGCAGTCCCTTTTGGTAGCCCTTTTCTGCTTGCACAGTGTGTTGAAGCTAGCTGTCTTATGGAGAGACCTGAGTGATAAGGAACTGAGAGGATCTTCTGGCCAATAGCCAGTAAGAAACTGAGACCTGCAGTGTTAGAGTCTGGAAGGAATAGAATCCAATCCAACAACCATTGGAGTAAACTTTGAAGTGGATCCAGGTCCAGACGACCCTTGAGAGAAGACCATAGCATTTTGAATGACTCTGAGAAAGACGCCCCAGCTAGGCTGCACCTGGACTGCCGAGTCACAGAAACTATTAGATAATATATGGTAATGTTTTAAGCCACCAACTTTTTAAGTAATTTATTATGTAGAGCTACCTCACTAATTCCTTTGTCAATTTCTACTTGGCATTTCTTGAGGTTTCTTAATCTTTTACATTTAATTTTATTATGCGTGGTATCACTTTTGGCAATCTGATGAAATCTACAGAAACTCACTATAATCTTTAAAAATTTTTTAAATGTTTATTTTTGAAAGAGCATGAGCAGGGAAGGGACAGAAAGAGAGAGATACACAAAATCTGAAGAAGGATCCAGGTTCCAAGCTGTCAGCACAGAGCCCAATGCAGGGCTTGAACTCACAAGTGTGAGATTATGACCTGAGCTAAAGTTGGACGCTTAACTGACTGAGTCACCCAGGCACCCCTATAATCTTTTTTTTTTTTTGACAAATAGTTTATTCTCAAGTTGGTTTCCATATAATACCCAGTGCTCATCCCCACAAGTGCCCTCCTCCATGCACATCTCCTCCCTCCCCCCCACACCCATCAGTCCTCAGTTTGTTCTCAGTATTCAAGAGTCTTTCATGATTTGCCTCTCTCCCTCTCCCCCACTATTTCCTCCCTTCTTCTCCCCCTTGGTCCTCTGTTAAGTTCCTCCTAATCCTTCTATACGTGGAATCATATGGTATTTGTCTTTCTCTGCCTGACTTATTTCGCTCAGCATAGCACCCTCAAGGTCCATCCATGTTGCTACACATGGCCAGATTTCGTTTTTTCTCATTGCCATGTAGTATTCCATCATATAGATAAACCACATCTTCTTGATCCATTCGTTTGTTGATGGACACTTAGGCTCTTTCCATGTTTTAGCTATGGTGGAGAGTGCTGCTATGAACATTGGGGTACATGTGCTCCTATGCATCAACATTTCTGTATCCCTTGGGTAAATTCTTAGCAGATCTATTGCTAGATCATAGGGGAGTTCTACTGTTAGTTTCCTGAGGAACTTCCACACTGTTTTCCAGAGGGGCTGTACCAGTTGCCATTCCCACCAACAGTGTAGTAGAGTGCCCATTTTTCCACATCCTCGCCAACATCTACCATTCTCTGATTTGCTCATTTTAGCCACTCTGACTGGCGTGAGGTGGTATCTCAGTGTGGTTTTGATTTGTATTTCCCTGATGAGGAGGGATGCTGAGCATCGTTTCATGTCTATTGGCCATCTGGATGTCCTCTTTGGAGAAGTGTCTGTTCATATCTTCTGCCCATTTCTTCGCTGGGTTGTTTGTTTTTCAGGTGTTGAATTTGGTGAGTTCCTTATAGATTTTGGATATTAACCCTTTATCTGATATGTCATTTGCAACTATCTTTTCCCATTCTGTTGGTTGCCTATTAGTTTTGTGGGTTGTTTCCTTTGCGGTGCAGAAGCTTTTAATCTTGATGAGATCCCAACAGTTTATTTTTGCTCTTGATTCTTTTGCTTTTGGGGATGTGTCAAGTAAGAAATTGCTGCGGTGGAGATCAAGGAGGTTGTTTCCTGCTTTCTCCTCTAGGGTTTTGATGATTTCCTGTCTCACGTTCAGGTCCTTTATCCATTTTGAGTTTATTTTTGTGTATGGTGTGAGAAAATGATCTAGTTTCATTCTTCTGCATGTTGCTATCCAGTTCTACCAACACCATCTGTTAAAGAGGCTGTCTTTTTTCCATTGGATACTCTTTCCTACTTTGTCAAAGATGAGTTGGCTGTACACTTTTGGGTCCACTTCTGAGTTCTCAATTCTGTTCCATTGGTCTATGTGTCTGTTTTTGTGCCAATACCATACTGTCTTGATGATGACAGATTTGTAGTAGAGGCTAAAGTCTGGGATGGTGATACCTCCCGTCTTGGTTTTATTCTTTAGTACTACTTTCGCTATTCGGGGTCTTTTGCAGTTCCATACAAATTTTAGAATAGTTTGTTCTAGTTTTGAGAAGTATGCTGGTGAAATTTTGATTGGAATTGCATTGAATCTGTAGATTGCTCTGGGTAGTAATGACATCTTAACTATATTTATTCTTCCAATCCATGAGCATGGAATATTTTTCCATTTCTTTGTGTCTTCTTCAATTTCCTTCATAAGTTTTCTATAGTTTTCATCATACAGATCTTTTGTATCCTTGGTTAAGTTTATTCCTAGGTATTTTATGGTTTTTTGTGCAATTGTGAATGGGATCAGCTTCGTCATTTCTCTTTCTGTTGCTTCATTGGTGTATAAAAATGCAACCGATTTTTGTACGTTGATTTTGTACCCTGCAACTTGGCTGAATTCTTGGATCAGTTCTAGTAGGCTTCTGGTGGAGTCTGTCAGGTTTTCTACGTAGAGTATCATGTCATCTGAGAAAAGTGAGAGTTTGACTTCTTCTTTGCCGATTTTGTTGCCTTTGATTTCCTTTTGTTGTCTGATGGCTGATGCTAGGACTTCCAGCACTATGTTAAACAACAGTGGTGAGAGTGGACATCTCTGTCGTGTTCCTGATCTCAGGGGGAAAGCTCTGTTTTTCCCCGTTGAGGATGATGTTAGCTGAGTGCTTCTCCTAGATGGCTTTTATGATGTTTAAGTAAGTTCCTTCTATCCCAACTTTCTCGAGGGTCTTTATTAAGAAGCGATGTTGTATTTTATCAAATGCTTTTTCTGCATCTACTGACAGGATCATATGGTTTTTATCTTTTCTGTTGTTAATGTGATGTATCGCATTGATTGATTTGTGAGTGTTGAACGAGCCCTGTAACCCAGGAATGAATCCCACTTGATCTTGGTGGATGATTCCTTTTGTGTGCTGTTGGATTCATTTGCAAGGATCTTGTTGAGGATTTTTGCATCCGTATTCATCAAGGATATTGGCCTGTAGTTCTCTTTTTTTGCTGGATCTCTGTCTGGCTTGGGAATCAGAGTGATGCCGGCTTCATAAAATGAGTCTGGAAGTTTTCCTTCAATTTCTATCTTTTGCAATAGCTTGAGAAGAATTGGTATTAATTCCGTTTTAAATGTCTGGTAGAACTCCCCTGGGAAGCCATTAGGTCCAGGGGTTTTATTTGTTGGGATATTTTTGATCACTGATTCAATTTCTTCCCTAGTTATGGGTCTGTTCATTTTCTATTTCTTCCCGTGTGAATGTTGGTAGTGAGTGTGTGTTTAGGAATTTGTCCATTTCTTCTAAGTTGTCCAATTTGTTGGCATATAATTCTTCATAGTATTGCCTGATAATTGCTTGTATTTCTGAGGGGTTGGTTGTAATAAGTCCATTTTCATTCATATTTTTGTCTATATGGGTGCTCCCTCTTTTCTTTTTGAGAAGTCTGGCTAGAGGATTGTCAATTTTGTTTATTTTTTCAAAGAAGCAACTCTTGGTTTCATTGATGTGTTCAATTGTTTCTTTGGTCTCTATGTTGTTTATTTCTGCTCTGATTTTTGCTATTTCTCTTCTTCTACTGGGTTTGGGGTGCTCTTGTTGCTCTGCCTCTACTTCCTTTAGGCAAGTTGTTAGATTTTGCACCTGTGTTTTCTCTAATTTCTTGAAATAGGCCTGGAGAGCAATGTACTTTCCTCTTAGGACTGCCTTTGCCATATCCCATAGAGTTTGGATTGTTGTGTTACATTTTCATTTGTTTCCATGTATTTTTTCATTTCTTCTCTAATTGCCTGATTGGCCCATTCATTTTATACTAGGGTATTCTTTAACCTCCATGTTTTTGGAGGTTTTCCAGACTTCTTCTTGTGATTGATTTCAAATTTCAAAGCATTATGATCTGAAAGTGTGCAGGGTATGATCTCAATACTTTTATATTTATTAAGGGCTGCTTTATGTCCCAGTATGTGATCTATCTTGGAGAATGTGCCATGCACACTTGAGAAGAAAGTGAATTACTTGGTCTCTGCCTGTAGAGTTCTAAATATATCTGTCAGATCCATCTGGTCTATTGTGTCATACAAGTCCATTGTTTCTTTAGTGATTTTCTGCCTGGTTGATCTATTCATTGTTGTAAGTGGAGTATTAAAGTCCCCTGCTATTAGCATATTCTTATCTATAAGCTTGTTTCTGTTTGTGATTAATTGTTCTAAATATTTAAGTGTTCCCATATTCGAGGCGTAGACATTTATGATTGTTAGTTCTTCCTGATGGATGGACCCTGTAATTATTATATAATGCCCTTCTTCATCCCTTGTTATTGTCTTTAATTTAAAGTCCAGTTTGTCTGATATAAGTGTAGCTACTCTAGCTTTCATTTGACTTCCCGTAGCATGATAGACATTTCTCCATCCCCTTACTTTTATTTTTTTATTTTTTAAAAGTTTTTATTTTTTCTAGGAGAGAGAGAGACAGCGGGAGCATGGGAGGGTCAGAGACAGGGAGATACAGACTCTGAAATAGGCTCCAGGCTCTGAGCTGGCAGTCAGCACAGAGCCCGACACGGGGCTCTAACCCACGAACCGCAAGATCATGACCTAAGCAAAAGTCGGACGCTTAACCGACTAAGCCACCCAGGCGCCCCAACTCCATCCCCTTACTTTTAATCTGAAGGCATCTTCCAATCTAAAATGGGTTTCTTGTAGACAGCAAATAGATGGATTTTTTTTTTGATCCATTCTGCTACCTTATGTCTTTTGATTGGAGCATTCAGCCCATTTACATTCAGTGTTATTATTGAAATATGTGGGTTTAGAGTCATTGTGTCCTTTGTGTGGTTCATGCTTGTGGTGGTGTCTCTGGTGTCTTCGTTCCTTGCAATACTTCCCTGAGAGAGTCCCCCTCAGGATTTCTTATAGAGCCTTCTTAGTGGTGACAAATTCTTTGAATTTTTGTTTATTTGGAAAGGCTTTTATCTCTCCTTCTATTTTGAATGACAGGCTTGCTGGATAGAGGATTCTTGGCTGCATATTTTTCTGTTCATCACATTGAAGATCTCCTGCCATTCTTTTCTGGCCCGCCAAGTTTCCGTAGATAGGTCTGTTACCACTCTGATAGGTTTCCCTTTGTATGTTAGAGCCCTTTTCTCTCTAGCTGCTTTTAAAATTCTCTCTTTGTCCTTATATTTTGCCATTTTCACTGTGATATGTCATGCATAAGTTCGATTCAAATTACGTCTGAGGGGAGTTCTCTGTACCTCTTGTATTTCAATGTTTACTTCCTTCCTCAGGTTTGGGAAGTTCTCAGCTATAATTTGTTCCAGGACTCCTTCACCACCTTTCCCTCTCTCTTCTTCTTCTGGGATTCCTATGATATGGATATGGTTGTGTTTGACTGTATCACTGAGCTCTCGAAATCTTCCTTCTTGTTCCTGAATTAGTTTGTCTCTTTTTTTTTTTTTTTTTCAGGTTCTTGTTATTCTATAATGGTGTCTTCTAAATCACTTATTCTCTTCTCTGCCTCTTAAATCCATGCATTGGACACCTCCAGTTTATTATGTGTTTCATTTATCGCATTTTTTAATTCATCATGCCTATTTTTGTTCTCCATGTTGGTTGTAGCCATAGTTTCTTTGAGTTCCTCTATGCTTTCTGCAAGCTCAGCGATTAATTTTATGATTATTGTTCTAAAATCTTGTTCAGTTATGCTGCTTATACCTGTTTTGAACAGTTCTTCTTGGAGTTTCTTTGGAGGAAAGCTCTTTGGTTTCATCATTTTGGTTAGCTCTCTGTCTCTTGTTAGTTTAAAGTCTTGTTATGTACTCTGCACCTGTGAGTGCTGCTGTACCCAAGAAGACTCTTTGTCCAGGGCCTATCATTTCAGAGAGTGTTCTTTGAATGGTATCTCTTGATCTGTCTTGTTGAGACCTTGGTTATTTTATTTTCCTACTCGTAGTGGTATTTGGGACTCTCCACCATGTGTCCTTTGGCTTGTTTCTTGAGGTAGCCCTGGACAAGAAAACATATAAACAAACACACAGGGAACAGAGGGACACAGATGTATAATCAAATCCAACAATCACGCTAACCAAAAGGGAAAACTTTTGGTTTTGGTAAAAAGTAATGAGAAAAGACAGAGGAGGGAAGGTGAATGATGGAAAATAAAAATACATAAAGTCAAAAAGAAGAAAAGAAAAGAAAGAATGAAGAAAACCGATAGACAAAATCGGTTTACAGCATATAACCAGATTTCCCAGCTACAATTAAATAGCCGGGTGTAAGCAGTGCTGGTTGAAGAGCGAAGAGAAAAAATGAGATGATAGGGCAGCGATGAGACAAAATTAGAGATAGAATGAACAGGCAGAAGGGATAAGAAGCTTTTTTCAAAGAGCTAAAGGGTGGAATATGGTTTGAGAGGTGAGAGAAAGACAGTGGTGTTATCTAGAGAAACTATCTAGTGTGATTACTCCTGAGAGGCTTTGTTATGGTGCCATTAACAGTTCCGCTGGTCGCTGCTTCCATGTTGCTGGGGGTTGAGTGGAAGATGGGGAAGTTCCGCAGCCTCAGATTCGTTGGGGTCAAGCAGCAATACAATCCTAGTGCGTCTGGGGATCATAGCAACTTCAGGTCCGCAGAGTCCATGTCGCCTCACCCCGCAGCAACCGCTTTACCAGCCACCGCTGCTTCAGCAGGCAACTTTTCGCTCACGCAGCCGCCATTTCACCCGGTGCCGGCGCCACTTCACCAGGTCGCCGCTGTCGCTTCAGTGGGCCATTGTCGCGCACGTCACTGCCACTTCACCCGGCTCCGGGATCGCCTCCGCAGGCGTTGCTGCTGGTTAACCGGGCCGCCACCGCCATGGATGGTGACGGGCGCACGGCAGTTCAGTTTTTCCTGGCGCTTTCTGGGACCAGGGCACCGAGTTTAAAGTCAGCACCCCAGCCAGAGCTAAAAAACACTGTCTTTCCAAGCAGAAGTTTTTTTCTCTTCTCCGGGGACGGTTCTAGAGCAATCTCAGCTTTTCTTTCCTTTCCCCTGGACTCGCGGCAGCTCACCACCACTTGCCGGTTTATCACTCAGCACAGCTGCACGCAAGCCGGGTTCCCTCCCCTCCCTCCGTGTCCCTGGGTCCCGGCCCGCTTTTATCTTCCCCATTTCGCACTCACGCACTTATGAGGTTTCCTTCCCAGTGTACTCTGTCTCCTTCTCTTCCCAAATTCCTGTGGCTCAGTGTCCTATGACTTCAGGCCTTCTCTGTTTGAGAGATGGGTGCAGGTGAAATGTACAGTGCTTCCTGCTTCTCCGCCATCTTGCTTCTCTCCCTATAATCTTTTTAAATGAATAAAATGAGATACATAGGAGTACAAAGGAAATAAATTACATATACTGATCAGGCATCTGGCCTGATCCAACTACAAGTCCAAGGTAGCTCCAGACTGACTCCCTAAGAGCATAGAGACCAAACACTGCCTAAAACAAAGAGAGCCACTGCAGCCACTGGGCTGAAGGCAAACATGGCTCAGCCGCAGTAGTAGGGCACACGTACACACACACATAGGAGACAGCCCTGAAGCACCAGGTTCTAGTGAATAAAGAACATTGCACTAGAAGCACCACAGGACCTCTTCTTTATAAGGCCTCTACTTTCAAGAACAGGAGATATAGCTGGCTTTCCTAATACACAGAGATAAACAGAGAGTAAGGCAAAATGAGATGACAGAGAGAAAATATTTTAAGAAATGAGAGATGAAGGGGTGCCTGGGTGGTTCAATTGCTTAAGTATCCAACTTTTGATTTCAGTTCAGGTCATGATCTCATGGTTAGGGAGTATGAGCCTTGCATCAGGCTCTGCGCTGACGGTGTGGAGCTTACTTGGCATCCCACCCCTCCCCCCCAACTGCTCCTCTCCTGGTTATGTGCGTGCTCTCTCTCTCCTCTAAATAAATCAACATTAAAAAAAATCAGAGATGAAGAACTCAAATAACTGAAATAAAAAAAATAATGAGAGGGAATAAACAGTAGACTAGAGGAAGCAAAAGAAAGCATTAGAAAACTGGAAGACAGAGTAATAGAAAGCAACCAAATGGAACAGCAAAAAAAAAAAATTAAAAATGATAATAGGTTAAGAGAGCTCATCAACATTATCAAGCATAATCACATTTGCATCATAGGAGTGCTTGGAGGAAAGAGAAAAAGGGGCAATTTAATTAAAAAAATAATAGATGAAAATTTGTTTAATCTGGTGAAGAAAATAGACATCTAGATCCAGGAAGCATACAGACCCAACAAAATCAACCCCAAGAGGTCCACACCAAGATAGATAATAATTAAAATGGCAATAAGTTGTGACAAAAACAAGATTTTTAAAGCAGTAGAAGAAAAACAAACAGTTGCATACAAGGAAATCTCTAAAAGGCTATCAGCTGATTTTTCAGCAGAAGCTTTGCAGGCCAGAAGGGAATGGAATAATATATTCAAAGTGCTGCAAAGAAAACAATTCTAAGTAAGAATACTTTATCCAGCAAGGTTATCATTCAGAAAAGGAGAGAGCAAGAGTTGGCAGACAAGGAAAAATTAAAGGAATTCATTACCACTAAACCAACTTGCATTCATTGCATGAAAAGAAAAATCTACAATTAGGAATAAGAAAATTAGGAAAGGAAAAAATTTCACAGGCAGAAACAAATATAATAAAAGTAGATTAAACACTCATAAGACCAGTAAAGAGGGTAAAGCACAAAAGCTGTAAAACCAAGTATACCTATAAAAATCAGTCAAAGAACTCACAAAAGCATATAAAGTATGACATCATATACACAAAATATGGAAGGGGCAGTAAAAATGTAGTGCTTTTAGAATGGGTTCAAACTTAAGTCACCATCATTCTAAAATAGACTATTATATGCATAGGATATTATATCTAAACCTAATGGTAAAGACAATAAAAAGCCTGTAACAGATATGCAAAAAATAAAGAGAATGGAATCCAAGTCTATCAGTAAAGAAAGTCAGCAAACAACAAAGGAACAGAGCAGGATAAAAAAAAAGGGGGGGGGAACAGATAAGAGCTAAAAAACAGCTGTAAAACAAGTAACAAGATAGCACTAAGTACATATCTATGAAAAATTACTTTGAATGTAAAAGGACTGAATGCTCCAATCAGAAGATATAGGGTGACTGAATGAATAAAAGATCAAAACCAATCTATATACTGTCCACAAGAGACTCATTTCAAACCTGAAGACATATGCAGACTGAAAGTGAAGGGCGAGAAAAACATTTCTACATTTCTAAGTGAAAAGAAAGGTGGGGTAGCAATACTTGTATTCGACAAAGTAGACTTTGAAACAAAGTAAAAAAAGGACAAAAGTAAGAGACAAAAAAGGACACTATATGATCATCAAGGGGACAGTCCAAGAAGAGGATATAACAATTATAATATTTATGAACCCAATATGAGAGTACTTAAATACATAAAGAAACTATTAACTAACAGACATAAAAGAAGAAATTGATAGTAATAAATAATATTAGGAGACTTTAACACTCCACTTATATCAATGTATAGGTAAACTAAACAGAAAATCAACAAGAAATCAGTGGCTTTGAATAACATATTGGATCAGGTGGATCTAATAGATGTATTCAGAATATTTCAACCAAAAATAGTAGAATGCACATTCTTTTCAAGTGCACATGGTACATTCTCCAGAATACATCACATGTTAGGCCACAAAACAAGTCTCAACGAATTCAACAAGTTTGAAATTATATTGTGCATCTTTTCTGACTATAATGGTGTGAAACTAGAAATCAATCAGAAGAAAATATCTATCAAGAACACAAATACATGGAGGTTAGATAATGATACTAAATAATGAATGGGTCAATCAAGAAATCAAAGAGGAAACTTAAAAAGATACATGAAAATACAATGGCCCCAATCTTTGAGATGTATCAAAAACTGTTCTGAGAAGGAAGGGGACCTACCTCAAGAAGAATCTCCAAAAAAACAACCTAAACTTCCACCTAAAGGAATGAGAAAAACAAAATCTAACGCTGAAAGAAGGAAGGTAATAATAAATATGAGAGCATAAATGAAAGAGAGACTAAAACAAAAACAAAAAACAATACAAGAGATCAAATGAAACCAGGAGCATTTTCCTTGACAAGATCAACAAAATTGATAGCCAGATGCATCAAAAAAGAAAAGGGGTGGTCTCAAATAAATCAGAGAGGAGTAGTAACAACTGGCATCACAGAAATGCAAAGGTTTATAGGAGAGTATTCTGAAAAAATTATACACCAACAAACTGGACAACCTATAAGAGATAAATTCCTAGAAACATAATCTCCGACAACTGAATCCAGAAGAAATAGAAAGTTTGAATAAATCAACTACTAGTATTGAAATTGAATCATTAATTAAAAACCTCCCAACAAACGAAAGTCCAAGACTAGGAGGCTTCACAGGTGAATTCTACCAACCCTTAAAAACGAGTAATCCCTATTCTTCTCAACTGATCCAAATTCATTCTATGAGGCCAGCACTACCTCGATATCAAAACCAGATAAAGGTATTACTAAAAAGAGAACTATAGGCCAATGATCATGTTAAAAGATGCATAAAAAGCATTTGAAAGAAATACAACACCCATTTATTATTAAAACCCTCAACAAAGAAGTTTTAGAGAGAACATACCTCAACACAATAAATGCCATATATGAAAAGCACACAGCTATCATCATACTCAATATAAAAACTGAGTTTTTCCATTAAGATCAGAATTAAGATCAAGGGTGTCCACTGTTACTATTTTTATTCAACCTAATACTGGAAGTCCTAGCCACAGCAATTAGACAAGAAAAAAATAAAAAGCATCCAAATAGGTAAGGAAGAAGTAAAATTTTGACTATTTGCAGATGACATGATGCTATATAATACAAAGCCTTCAAGACTCCACCAAAAAACTACTAACAACAATAAATCAATTCTGTAAAGTCAAATGATAAAAAAATAATATACAGAAACCTGTTGCATTTCTAGACACTCATAATAAAGTAACAAAAAAAATTAAGAAAACAACCCCATTTATAATTAAACCAAGAACAAAAAAATCTAGGAATAAACTTAACCAAAGAGGTGAAATATCTGTGCTCTGAAAACTTTGAAACACTAAAAAATGACAATGAAGGGGATATAAAGAAATTAAACGGTATTCCATGCTTATGGATTGAGAGAACAATATTATTAAAATGTTCTCACCACCCAAAGCAATCTACAAATTTTATGCAATCCCTTTTTTAAAAAAGTTTATTTCTTTTGAGAAAGAGAGATAGACAGTGAGTTGGGGAGGGGCAGAGAGACAGAGAGAGAAAGAGAATCACAAGCAGGCTGTACATTGTCAGTGCAGAGCCTGATGTGGGCCTTGAACTCATCAGCCGTGAGATCATGACATGAGCTGAAACCAGGAGTCAAAAGCTTAACTAACTGAGCCATCCAGGTGCCCCTAATGCAATCCTTTTTAAAATACCAACAGTATTTTCCACAGAATTAGAATAACTCATCTTAAAATTTATCTGGAACCACAGAAGACCCTGAATAGCCAAAGCAATCTTGAAAAGGAAAAACAAAACTGGAGATATCACAATTCCTGATTTCAAGATCTACTACAAAGCTGTAATAGTCAAAATAGTATGTTACTGGCACAAAAACAGACAAATACATCAATAGAACAGAATAGAGAGCCCAAAAATAAACCTGTGCTTTCATAGTCAATTTATAATAAAAAAAACCATGAGTATACAATGGGGGAAAAGAAAGTTTCTTCAACAAATTGTGTTGATAAAACTAGACAGCTACATGCAAAAGAATGAAACTGGACCACTTTCTTTTATCATACATGAAAATAAACTTACAATGGATTAAAGATCCAAATTTGAAACCTGAAGCCATAAAATTCCTAGAAGAAAACATAGGCAGCAATCTCTAACATAAGCCATAGAAATATTTTTCTAGATATGTGTACTTTGGCAAGGAAAACCAAAGCATAACTATTGGACTATATAAAAATAAAAAGCTTTTGCTCAATGAAGGAAATCATCAACAAAACAAAATTATAACCACTGAATAGGAGAAGATATTTCTAAATGATATATCTGATAAGAGGTTAATATCCAAAATATATTAATCATTTATACAACTCAACACCAACCCCCTCATAAGTAATTTAAAAAATAGGCAGAGAGTATGAATATTACATTTTTTCAAAGAACATATACACATAGCCAATAAACACATGAAAAGATGCTAAATTTCACTAATCATCAGGGAAATGTAAATCAAAACTACAATGAGATATCACTTCATATCTCTCAGAATGGCTAAAATAAAAAACACAAGATGGGTGCCTAGTTGACTCAATTGGTTAAGCATCTGATTTCAACTCAGGTCATGATGTCACAGTTTGTGAGTTTGAGCTCCACATGGCCTCTCTGATGTCAGCACAGAGTACACTTCAGATCTTCTATACTCCTCTCTCTCTCCCCCTCCCTCAATATTAAAAAAAATATATATTTATTTATTTTTGAGAGACAGAGATAGAGCATGAGTGGTGGGGGTGGGAGGCCAGAGAGAGAGGAAAACACAGAATCTGAAGCAGGCTCCAGGCTCTGAGCTGTCAGCACAGAGCCTGACACGGGCCTCGGTCTCACCAACTGCAAGACCATGACCTGAGTCAGATGCTTAACCGACTGAGCCACCCAGGTGCCCCTCCAAAATATATTACCATTTAAAAAAACAAGAAATAACAAGTGGATGAAGAGGATATGGAGACAAAGGAATCCTCAAGCATTGTTGGTGGGAATGAAAGCTGGTGTAGCTCTTGTGGAAAAGAATATGGAAGTTCCTCAAAAAAATTAAAAATGGAAATATGATATTATCCAGTAATTCTATTACTATTTACCAAAAAAAGAAAAATAAAAACACTAATTTGAAAAGATATATGCATGCATATGTTTAGTGCAGCAGTCCTTATGATAGCCAGGATATGGAAGCCACTCAAGTATCTGTCTATTGATGAATGGATAAAGAAGAACTGGTATAGACATAAAATGGAGAATTATTCAGTCAGAAAGAAGAATTAAATCTTGCCATTTGCAACAACATAGATGGATCCCGACAGTATAATACTTAGTGAAATAGTTAGAAGACAAAAACCATATGATTTTACTCATATGTGGAGGTTAAGCAAAAACAACAAAATGAACAAAGGAAAAATGTCTTCAGATTCTACTCTAAATATAGAGAACTGGTGGTTTTCAGAGGGGAGATGGGAAGGGGGTAGTGGGTAAAATAGGTGCTGGGAGAGCGTTGAATAACGTATACAACTGTTAAATCATTATATACACCTGAAATTAATATAACACTATAGGCTAATTATACTTGAATAAAAAAAAGCTATAGCTGACAGTCAGCAAATTCATATGTGTAATGATTTGCCAAATATTTATAATAAATTTATATGTTCATTTGAAAAGGATTGATCTATTTATAGTAGTGTGATTTCAGAGTATATGTAACTCCATTATTCAAGTATTTATTACTTGAATATTCGGTTGATGAATACTAAATTCAATTATTTAGTATTCATCAACCGAATTCTATGCTTTTAACCAGATCTTGTTAAATTTATTTTTAACCCTTTCAAATTTTTGTGTATGATGATTTTTTTCCCATTTCAATTTCTAACTGGTTATAATTAACAAGGAAAAATATTGCTTCTTTTATGGCATTTATCTTGAATCTAGCTACTTTACTGAATTCTTGTAGTGGTCTTAATAGAATTTTTAATATGGGAAGTATGTGATCATATCATCTTGTGAATAATCAAAAAATATTTGCTCTTCGAAATGTTTGTATCATTTAATGCAATTTGTTTCAATGCATTAATTAGAACTTCCAAAAAGATGTTGAGTAATTATGATAATAGAGATTATATCATATTCCTGATTTTAAGAAGGATCCTATTTACTAAGACCATCACTCTTAGATATTATTCAATAACCTGTCACATTTAGGATGCTTCTATTCCTAGTTTGCTTTGATCTTTCATTTTTCCATCGTTTCATTTTCAGGCACAAACATCACAGGTTTTCCTTTATTTACTTCAGGCAAAATACCAACTAAATATCATCTTGAAACTTATTTTTTTTAAATTATTATTTTTTTATTTTTTTTTTCTTATTTTAAGAGCAGCTTTTTTTTTCTTATTTTTTTCTTATTTTAAGAGCAGCTTTGTAACTATACTTTGAAGAGTCAAAGAATGGCTCCTGTAGGAAGTGTGAAATAAAGATAATTCTAACATCTAATATGGGCCTGTGATCTCAGACAGCTTTTTAATGTTTTGAATTGTGACCTGACGTATGATTATAGAGTTAATTGGTTTTTAAAAATTTTTTTATTTATTTAAACCAGGTACAGACTTAATATTAGGTAACAATCTCCTTCTCATGGTGGCACAGATCGCTCCATGACAAGATACATTCGTCAAAATAAAGGAAATGGGAAAACAAGTAATATTCAGCAAAATTTAAATAAGTCTCTCCAAAGTGCTAAGACTTCTAAAGGGATAGCAAAATGAGAATTCAGTTATTACATCTGTCTTCTGATTCATTTGCAAGTATATTTTCAAGTATGATTGATGGCTTTATAAATATGTTTCTCACTTCATCCGTACCAACAAAAGATTTCAAATTAATTCACTATTTCTGACTCTCCCTAATGGATTTTTAAAGTCCATGGCAACAAATCAATCCAGTGCATACTCAGATCTGTGAAATGTGATATAGTTTTTTATATCCAGAAAGGAATGGGAATGTGATGCTGTAAATGATACTGTGAAATAGATTGGTACCATTTGTCCTAAAGAAGAAAGGTTGCATGGTCATTCCCATAATATTTAATTTCTAATACCAAAAAAGTTATGTTTTGTATCTTTCCCAGAAAACTAATGGGCTCTGGAATATTTTAAAGGCTTAAACATAAAAACTGTAAGTTTTAACTAAACAGAATTTTCATTAAAATTCCTTTTCCCAGGTATTTGAAACTTAAAAGGGGCTAGATAACAGTGTATGGATACAGGATATATAAATGGTTCTCAGCTTCAAGAAACCTATACTTATGAAAGAAGGCAACACTGTTACTTGGAAAGGAAAAGAAAAAGTTTCCGGAGCTGCTAAAAGAGAGATTTCTAAAGACTCATGAGAAAGAAAATTGCAATATGTAGGGTTGAGGAGTTGTAATAAAAGGCAAATAGATCAATTACACAAAATAGAGAGGCTTAAACTAATTCCAAATATAAACAAGAATATGGAATATGACAAAAGAGAGAGGTATAGCAAATCAGTGAGGAAAGGAAGACTCACTCAATAAATGATACCAGGGAAATTCGTTCTTCAGGTGGGAAATGATAAAATTAGATCGCTATTTCACACCATTTCCACATGGATTAGAATTAGAATTGCCAAATGCAAATAACTTACAAGAAAATATAAGAGAATATATTTTGTATATTAAGGCTAGAAAGCATTTTTTTAAATAAGGCACAAGGTATCTATAAGGCACAAGCTTTTAGAACAAGCTATCATAAAACAGTTAAATGACAAGCTGCTGACTAGGATAGTTACTTGTAATACTGAAAGGCAACTAAGGTTTAATAATAATAATAGTAATAAAATAACAACAATACAGTAAATAAATAGATCATTTAAAGCAAACAAACAAAAACAAACAAAAAATACCAATATGGTAGCAAAGTTATACAATAGTATATGCCAGATACTGTTCAAAGAACTTTACATCAAACTCATTTAATTCTCTCAACAAACTTGCAGCTTCCATTATTTTTCCCATTTTACAGCGGAGGAAACTGAATCATAGATAGATTGAGTGAATCATCCACAGTCACAAGGCCAGTAAGTGGAAGGAATTAGGTTACATAAATACCTCCTACAAATTGAAACCAAAAAAAAAGAGGAATATTACAATAGGAAAAAAAAAACAAGGCTGTGGACATGTAATTCAAACAAGAGGAAACTCAAACATATTACTTGCCCAATTTAACTATTAGTGAGAAAATACAAATTGAAACATCTATACAGTTTCACATTCATAATCTTGGCAAAATTTTAAAGTCTGAAAATGCAAGTGTTGGTAAAAGTACAACAAATGGGAATTTTTAATATACAGCTGATATCCAGGAGACTTTAAAAAATTATTAACTCTTGAACTCAAGAACTATACTATTAGAAGAAGAGAAACAAGATGCTATGGAATAAGAATGGTGAGGGCAGAAACGGCCATGGAAGTGAAATGTTCAGTGAGTAATGATTAAAGTAATAATGTATTTTTCAAAGAGTTCTACAGACAAGAGAAAGGAGGAGAGAGAGAGTAACCTTCAAATGTGAGAAAGGTGAAGTCACAAACCCTGATCAGTGAGCCCAATGTAGCCAACAAATTGTGCATATTCAGCCAGCATAGACTCTTTAGATTTGACTAATTTTATATGTGTATGTGTATGTATATTAATGTATTTTTATATACATTCTATTTCACCATAATCCTCACTAACTCTTTGTGTCTTTCCACCAGATTATTTTATTTATGCAGTTTATAAAAACTTTGGAGTACGAAATCCTTGCAAAAGAGGAAATAAGCAGGTCAACAGAGGGTTAGATTTGGAACTCCAGAGAAAGACCTCTTCATCAAAGAGGGCAGAGAAGGAGACAAGAGATGGAAAACATTTAAAAAGAGTTTATTAAGATAGGTGAGGCTTTTAATAAGAATAAAGTTTTAGACAAAGGGTACTAAGGATGTAAAAGGAAAAAACACCTGGATACATCTTAGAACACCACACAAATGGGCCCTAGGTACAGCCATATTGTTAAAAGCATCTTTCCTGAATACTTTGTTCCAATGTCTTATTTTCTCCCTCCTGACATCGTTTTTTTTTTTTCCTACTTGAATTCTTACCTCATTCCACAGGTATGATGTTTATCATTGTTTCTTTGATTTCTAGATTTCCTCCTGGACTATGTACTAGTCCTTTTTAGACTATTCTAGATAAAAATCTTCCTTAGTCTCATCTGAAAAGGAACCTGGGGATAGTCCTGTCCTTCATAAAAACAAGATCTGCTTCTACAATTTTCTTGAGTGTGTAAGAAGCTATTTTCTCACCATCTTTGGAGCAGTCTCACCAATGTTCTCCTCAAATCCATTTTTCTCATCTTCTTCAAAAAACTTTAAAAGAAAAAACTTTTCAGTTTTACCATGCTTGGAAGCATGGCATGGGTGTTGAAATGTTAAATAAGGCTGCATCTTCAGAACATCATAATAATTGGTGGATTCAATCAATTTTGTAAAATTCTCTCCTTTTCTTTATCATTAGGGCAAAACATGTGCAGTCAATTTTATCCCCTAGGGAATGGGGAATTTGCTATTTCCATTGAACCGGCTGACCAATCCAGTCAAATAAGTGGTTTACTGTTTTTCTCTGGTGAAATAATTAGTAGTTTAACCCAACTGAACAGATTTATAGGTTTCTTGGGTATGCATGCAGAAAGCCACAATGAAAATCAATGGCTCAATATGTGACCATATAGATGAAACTATTTGAATGAAAATTTTTTCACCCTTGCAATTAAGTATTGGCTACATTTCTTATCCTTGTGAGGCTTTGCTTATAAAAATTTAAAGTTAATATATCTCAAAATGTGCTGGATATTTTGGAGGATGATCAGGAGTATTATTATAAGGTAGTGAGAGTGGAGTAACAAGGGGGTTTGTCACAGGCTTGGCAGAAGACACAAATTTATGTGTATAGAAATTAATATACCTATGTCAAGATTTATACAGATTTTTTATGCAAATACTTTTCTTGAGCTGATTTAAATTTTATTTTATTATTATTTTTTTTACAAATAGTTTATTGTCAAATTAGTTTCCACATAACACCCACTGCTCATCCCCACAAGTGCCCTCCTCCATGCCCATCCCCCCTCCCCCCCACATCCATCAGTCCTCAGTTTTTGTCAGCATTCAAGAGTCTCTCATGGTTTGCCTCTCTCCCTTTCCCCCACCATTTCCTCCCTTCTTCTCCCCCTTGTTCCTCAGTTAAGTTCTTCCTAACCCTCCTATACGTGCAAACATATGATATTTGTCTTTCTCTGCCTGACTTGTTTCGCTCAGCATAACATCCTCAGGGTCCATCCATATTGCTATACATGGCCAGATTTCATTGTTTCTCATTGCCATGTAGTATTCCATGGTATAGATAAACCACATCTTCTTGATCCATTCATCTGTTGATGGACACTTAGGCTCTTTCCAGGTTTTAGCCATTGTGGAGAGTGCTGCTATGAACATCGGGGTACATGTGCTCCTATGCATCAACATTTCTGTATCCCTTGGGTAAATTCCTAGCAGTGCTATTGCTGGGTCCTAGGGGAGTTCTATTGTTAGTTTCCTGAGGAACCTCCACACTGTTTTCCAGAGGGGCTGTACCAGTTTACATTCCCACGAACAGTGTAGGAGGGTGCCCGTTTCTCCACATCCTCGCCAGCATCTAGAGTTCTCTGATTTCCTCATTTTAGCCACTCTGACCTGCGTGAGATGGTATCTCAGTGTGGTTTTGATTTGTATTTCCCTGATGAGGAGGGATGCAGAGCATCGTTTCATGTGTCTGTTGGCCATCTGGATGTCCTCTTTGGAGAAGTGTCTGTTCATATCTTCTGCCCATTTCTTCACTGGGTTGTTTGTTTTTCGGGTGTGGAGTTTGGTGAGTTCCTTATAGATTCTGGATATTAACCCTTTATCTGATACATCATTTGCAACTATCTTTTCCCATTCCGTTGGTTGCCTATTAGTTTTGTGGGTTGTTTCCTTTGCGGTGCCGAAGCTCTTAATCTTGATGAGGTTCCAATCGTTTATTTTTATGCAAATACTTTTTTATGTAAAACACTGTTCTAAGTACTACAAGTACACCCAAGATGAAAATGACAGTCTTTAGTGAGAATACCACTTAAGAATCTTTTGTCTGCTAGAAACAGAATGTACTGTTTGGGCTTAAACAGTTTTAAAAGACCAAGAATATATCATTTCACATGACTAGAATTTTTGAGAGAAAGTAGTTTTTTCGTGTGATTTAATAAATGACTTAATTATTACACAAAAGACAGTGCACTAGGGTAGGTTTAGTTAGGTTCTAACAAAATACCTGATAGCCAGAAAAGAGAAAGTCATGACCAGTTACTTGTTAAGTCAGAAGCCTATCTTGGCAGCAAGTCACAAGAAGCCACATCAAACTACATAGTCCCAAGATGGTGGGTGTCATCACTGGAAACTCCTGACCAAAAAAGGAAGAAAAGGAAAGAAAGCCTTCTTCCAAGAAATCCCTATCCCAAGTAATGAATTTTCCATTTCCAGTTAACAGATGTCAAAAAAAAAAAAAAAAAAAGATAGAAACTCAAACGTCAAGGGGCACCGCTCGCCGGCCTGTGCATGCTGTCTCTTGTTAGTGCTCTCTCTCTCTCTCTCTCTGTGCTCACACCTTGAGAGTACACTCTCACTTTTGTCCCACTCAACCACTGTTTCTGGTCCTTCCTTGAATTCTTCCCTCCTTCTTGCTAGGAGGCCAACACCCTTCAACATCATGTTTGGGATGGGCTATGTCAAGGTCCCAGGACCCAGGCTCTCCCTAGTACATCACGCAACAACAGCTTCTGGTATTATTCATTTTGATATCCTCAACATGAGATCCACCCTAAGTTAAGTTCCTCTTTCAGTTATAAGGTGACTGTTAGGACAATTATAATTACATACTGTTCTGTTGATGTCTAGTATCTGTGAGTGAATATGTGAATGAGGAAGGAGAGATCAGGGGAGCAACTGAGAGAAAGAAACTGTGGGAAAAGAAGAGCACTGAAACACTCAGTGAAACTCTCCCCTAATTCTAGGATGTAAGCCTTTCTCTTTCCTTTGGTGATGCCAACTTAATACACGTATCCGGGGCCAAGAATCTATAGCAGCAGGAATGCCAGGTATTTGCCTAAAGATTCAGTGATTTATTGGCCCCACCTTCATTTCAAAGAATATTCATGTTTAGTGGAGGACTGGACAAAGAAATAAAATTATGACTTCTCTTAGAAAGTAAAACAAAAAGAGATGGATGTTAGATAATGAAATAATAATGTTTCCTATGACTTTGCAATTTACTTATTTATGCATGGTAGCGTGGAAGAAGGCAAGAAAGACCTACAAATAATAACATAAGACAATAATACAATAAATAGACATCTTCATCAGTCAGTTGGTATTAAAAGGGAATCATGCCTTCCGTTCCTGAAATAAACCCTTACAATTCTGAGTGGATATATTATTACCTCCCGAAACACTCTCTTTGTGAATGCTAGTTTGTACAGATCCCTGTATTCCTCTGAATTATGTTTTATTTTGGTTTGCTTTTTCTAAGTACTCAGAATGCTGAGGTGCCTGGGTAGCTCTGTCAGTTAAGCGTCCAACTTCGGCTCAGGTCATGATCTTACAGTTTGTGGGTTCTAGCCCCGCATTGGGCTCTGTGCTGACAGCTAGCTCAGAGCCTGGAGCCTGCTTCAGATTCTGTATCTCCCTCTCTCTGACCCTCCCCTGCTCATGCTGTCTCTCTCTCTCAGAAACAAATAAAACATTAAAAAAAATTTTTTTTAAAAAGAATGCATATTGATCTTTTAAAATTTATTGAAGATTTTTCTCTGATTTATGGTCACTTGCCACAAAGTAGTAAAGGTTTCAACTACTGCAGAAGAATTACCAGTGAAGAGAGAATCTAAGTGTGTTGAGATGTGAGTGTCAGGCAGTGAGCTAGAATTACCCATTAGTTACATGACTTGTTCTCACACATTAGCTTGTCTATGTACTCAATTTGAATATATGCCTCAGCAAAATTTCAAACCAAACCATGTCATGGACTATCAGGGTCATCTGCAAACAGTCAAAACCACTTACATCAAATCCATAATGCCAAGGGTCCTCAATACAAATGTAAGCTATTAATAAGTTTCATGAAAGAAGTGTGAACCAAGTATTAAGGAAACCTGAAAAAGGAAAATCCTTTCCCAGCAGTCAGTAGAAATATTAAAGCAAATTGTCAAATATTCATGACAGATTTATAAGCTCCTTTTGCATCTTCTAGGGTGATAATTTGATGTGGACAACAAAACAGTTCACAGCTCTCTAATACCTGCATTAGCTTAAAAAGGGAAAACAATTCTTGACCTAAACAAAAGCTTTTTTGAAAAGGAAATGAGAACACATTCGACTACCTTTGTCTTGAAGACATATTTAACTGTGCTTCTAATGGATTCTTTGAAAGTACAAAGAACAAATGGGCTATCAACAGGGAAACTATTTTCAAAGGAAGAAAATAAGCAGATGAAATAGGTCACTTTGCACAACAATCAAATTGCTTGCAAGATACGGGGCATTTCCCCAAATCACATGTAGAGCAACAATTCCAAAACGATGGAGAAAAAAAAGAATTACCTAGAAATGGTCTCTTGCCTCTCAATGGTGTTGTAGGCCAGTGTTTGAAACCTAACACAGTCTTGAAGACTCACAGCTTAAACCTACAACTCTTCTTGCACAGCACAGCTAACTTCATCCAGTAATCACGATGGATAGTTAACACATCCAATTAAGTAATTATACTGTTAGTTCTAAAGGAGTACCAGGTTAAGTTACATTGTAAACTAGTCGCCAAAGGAGAATTACTCTTTAAAGTCTCCTTCAGCCTTGACTTACATAGACTCTAGAACTTTGCAGTAACAAACTAACTTATACTTAACCAGGAGATTTGGTTGTCTCTGTATTTAAAAAACACACAAATATCTCAGACTTCATAATAATTTGGAAAGGAGATTGTAATAAAAATATGTGCAGCTGTTTGCTCAGAACACTTAGAAATAAAAGTTACTAATGCTTATTTGGCCATAAATACAAGAGAGATGACTTCAGCTTTTGTTATGAAAATCTTTCTGCGGTGCCTGGGTGGCTCAGTTGGTTAAACGTCCAACTTTGGCTCAGGTCATGGTCTCATGGTTTGTGGGTTCAAGCCCCATGTCAGGCTCTGTGATGACGGCTAGCTCAGGGCCTGGAGTCTGTTTCAGATTCTGTGTCTCCCTCTCTCTCTGACTCTACCCTGCTCAACCTGTCTCTCTCTCTCTGAAATGAATAAAACATTAAAGAAAATTTTTTTAAAAAGAAAATCTTTCTGTAAGTGATCTGGAAACCATTACTTTGTTTCACTAAACCACACTTGAAATATATGAGGTTATTTAGATAAATTCACTTCTTCTAAAATTAAAAAAAAAAGCTAGAAGGAATGAATATTACTAAGCACTCCTATCTTTGATTTAATTACTTTAATGAGAACTTTATCCCTAACACCTAGTTGAGAACCTATCTGCAATGAGGGACAGCTTTGACAGGGCTAAAAAAAAAAAAAAAAAAGAGCATGGAGAAACTCTGGGGTAGTAAGACTGAGTGGGTCAGTAGAGTAGTGTTATACCCAGATCGCAGTATCCTCACCAACCAGAGGCCACCAGGGAGACCGAGTCACGCAAACAAAGGCAAAGGACTTTATTACGGGCTCCAGCTCAGGCTCACAGACTTGACCAGCGCTGTGGATCCGTGCTGTGAGCCTCGAACAAGGGCAGAGTAGGGTTTTTATGAGGTTTGTGAAGGGGGTCGTGACATGGGAACAGTGATCCAATCATAATTATTCAACATTATTGACAGCGGGTTTGACCTTACACATTGTCTAGAGTATTCGTTACTTTTGGCAGGATTCAATTACAACATTTAGAGTACTTTTAAATTCAACCAATCACAGAGCGAGCCTAGTGTCTTGTTCGGTGACTAACAGGTTGACTTTAACATTAGGTAACAGGGTCCTATCTATAGTTTCTATCTCCAGGCCTCTCCCTTAGTAATGTGGAGGGTGGTCGCTGGCCTTTCCTAATTGGGTGTTGCAAGGGTGGTTTCTCCTGCCTTGGGCAATGTGTAACTGCCTGATAGTTTCCAGGAAGCCAAAACTCAGGCCTTCTAGTTTAGAGGGGAAACTTAAAGACTGTCATGGAGTCAGTTTGGTTTAGACTTTTAGACTTGTGTCCTTACAATCTCTGTGATCAATCTCTTTTGGCTAAGAGCTAAAAATCTGCTGCATTAGCCTATTTCCAGTAACCTTGGTTAATTCTGCTCCATAGCAACAACTAAATTCCCAAGTCCTCAATTTGAAATAAAAGCATAAGAAGATGGAAGGAGGAAAAGAAAAGTTGATGGGACCAAAGTCAATTGTTTACTTTTAAAATTAAACCTAAGGTTAAAAGGTACTAATATGGTAGAATCTTTGAAGTCAGTGCTATGCCGTGATGTTCAGGTAAGTTACTTAACATCTCTGACACAATCAGCTGACAAATTATATTTGAGACTTACTTTGGACAAAATTGACATATCTCTTCCTCTCATGGGAACTACAATATACAAAACAGTGGATAATAAACTCTTGAAGAGTTATTGTAAAAATTAACAGCCTAATGCTCATAATAACTAGACATTTGTTTAAATTCCATTTGCTTCTTCTGAGTAGAAATCAAATACTATTGATTCCAATTTAATATAAATCATGCCACTATATTGGTATTACCAGTATTTGAGCTATAAAATAGAGACAACTGTTGGTCACTTCCCTTGTCCTTACAAGTACAAGCCTGAGTACAGAAGAAGCTGCAGAAAGGTAAATTGACAAAAACATCAGTCTGAATTGCTGCTGAGTGCTTTTCCTGAACTGAGATTGTAGGCCTCTGTTGGTCTTATTGCCCCTAGAGTAAGAGTAAGGCTTTTGAAAGAAAATGAAAAGTGCTAACACTGTAACAAGCTTTTAGTCTACTTGGAAAAATATCTACAGTTATGATATCATAATACGTACCCAATGACATGGAGAAAGACACCTCTATAAGTAGTCTTAAGTTCTGTCTCTGGATGGAATGACACACGTAAAGGACACCGTTCTAAAACTTATAATTTTATGAGATTCCAATAACCATAGCTGCAGAAAAAACCCTCTGAGTATGAAGTATCTATCGGTATAAAGGGTGTAACATCAATTCTTAGATAGACAGGATTTGTCCAATATAAAGTTAATACTAACACTGCTAGTCAGTCCAACCCTGTCTCAAAATATCAGGCTACTGCCCCATTCTCACAAACTCATGTCTTTCCCATACAATTCAGTGAGCTTTAATAAATATATATAACTTAGTATTCAACCTATTAATCAAGATAAGTGAAATTCCTATTACCACCTAAAATTTTTGTTCCTCATTCATGTGGATAAAATCTTCCTAAGTTTTATTGGCCTAACAGCACAAATTTCAAGAAAAGTTCAAATTAGTTTATACAGTATGCTCTACAGAACTTTGTTTATGGTCCAAATATTTAAATATAGTTTTCAGTGTTTAAACAAAATTAATTCATTTATTATTTAACCCAGTGGCACATATACCTTATAATCTTATTCAACTGTTAGCAGTTTTGAGTGTTTATTAGTAAGTTAATAAAGGCTAATAAAAGTGCAATTTTTTTTTGTTTAAATCATTTGCTATTTTGGTACTGTTTTTTTACTTCAGCTGTGGTTTGAATTTTCTAAACCTTCTCTAGGTACTTTGCTGAAGATTAATTGTCTATTGGGTTTATGTAAATAGGAGAGCTAAGATTCCTGTGCATATTCGTTCATAAATTAAAAACAATGCTTTCCACAAGTTAGCTCTATAAAAGGGAAATAGACCTTGACTAGATGTAATTAGGCATTTGTGTTCTCCAAAGCTATAATTTACTATTAGTGTTTGAAGAACCATCAGTTCTCGTTTACTCTGGTAGGTGACAATAAGTGAGGATAAAGTAAATTCAAATCAACACTCCTGGGTCACCTTAGTGAATTTATGGAGCATACCATAACATTATTTGAAACAACTATAATTTTGGTCCTGTTGTGCAATAGCGTGAACCACTAGTTTGATTTGTCATTTTGTATATCCAGTAATAGTTAAAGTGTATGTCCTCAGGAAAGATGAACTTGAGTGCAGTCATGGCTACATGGTATGTGGTTTGTACTCTCATTTAACACATGATGCTCAAAGTGATCCACGTGGGGAGACTGTCTGCAGAGTCAAACACGAATTGTTCAGTCTTTTGAGACGCTTCATTAAGACACTGAAAATACTGTGTGGTATATAAACCACAGATTAGAACTATGTGTAAATACATAGACAAATATGTTTTTTTCTAAAACCAGTAATAAATGGGAAAATCAACAATAATGTAGGTTTTTTTTAAGTTAGCATAATTCTCAGGTTATCTGGAGTATCAATTTTAGAAAAATACAATCATATGAAACCTAACAGGAAAATTAAATAAAAATACCTTGATGCTGGAGGTTTTTAAATGGTGTCACCTCTGCCTTAATAGCTTGAAGAACGTGTAGATTCATCAGAGACTGGAACCATGGGACTTTATGTCCCTACTCTTCAACCTGAACACCTCTGTTTAAAGCTAATGAATTATCTAAAGTTGAGACAATGAATAAGAGAGTAGGTCACTGACCTAGGTCATACATTAGAAAGCAGGTATACCATGGGGCACCTGGGTGGCTCACTTGATTAAGTTGGTTTGGCTCAGGTCATGATCTCACGGTTTGTGAGTTTGAGCCCCACATCGGCTCAGCATTGACAACACAGAACCTGCTTGGTTCTCTCCACCACTCATTTTCTCTCAAAAATAGATAAAGTTAAAAAATACCATTTTAAAAAAAGAAGAAAACAGGTGTATCAAATCCAAAAGTGTTCCTTAGGGGAGGCTCCAGAACTCTAGCAATGTGCAGATATTATAAAGTTGGTTGATTGATGTTTTTAATTTATATAGATCCAAAGTAGCAAATCTGAGATGGGATAGCAAAATACAGAGAGTAGGTACACATATTATCTCTAAAAGCAATTACTGATACAAAGCTATAATAATCAAAACAGTTCTAGTGCTAGTCTGGAAGTTAACATATAGACCAATGGAATACAACTGAGAGTCCAAAAATAAACTCATACATTTTTACATTGATTCATGAGTTGATTTTTGACAATAGTGTCAAGTCCATTTAATAATGTAGTAGAGCAGTATCTTCAACAGATTGTGCTAGGAAAAATGGATTTCAACATGCAGGATGATAAAGTTGTACTCTTATCCCACACTATCTACAAAGATCACCTCAAAATATACCAATAACCTAAAGAGAAGAGCTAAAACCATAAAACTATTAGAAAAAAATGTTGAATCTTTACAAACTTAGATTTGGCAGTAGATTCTTAGACATATCACCAAAAGCATAAGCAGCAAGAGAACAAAAGATATATCTTCATCAAAACTTTTTAAAAAATTGTACATCAAAGGACATTATCAACAAAATAAAAAGATAATCTACAATCTGGGAGAAAATATTTGCAAATCATTTGTCATTTATCTGATAAGGATTTAGTATATATGGTATATAAAAAACTCCTACAACTCAACAATGAAAACAACCCAATTAAAAACTGGGCAAAGGATCTGAATATACATTTCTCCAAAAACATTCATGCATCACCAATAATCACCGGAAATAATGCTCAACATAATTAGTCATAAGGGAAATGCAAATACAAATCACTGTGAGGCCCCACTTTGTATTAACTATGTTGGCTATAATAAAAGAAACTAAGAAGC
Source organism: Proteles cristata cristata (assembly GCA_017311185.1). Lineage (NCBI taxonomy): Eukaryota > Metazoa > Chordata > Mammalia > Carnivora > Hyaenidae > Proteles > Proteles cristata. The sequence continues at coordinate 1,910,574 of JAESUZ010003687.1, read as the reverse complement.
ACTGGCAAGGGTGTGGACAAAATGGAACCCTTGTGCACTGCCAATGAGAATGTAAAACGCTACAGCTGCTGTGAAAAGCAGTTAAGCAGTTCCTCAGAAAGTTAAAAACAGTCACAATTAGACATAGCAATTTTACTTAGGCATGTACTCCAAAGAAGTGAAAACAGAAACTCAGATACACATACAACATGTTCATGGAAGCACTATTCCTAATAGCCAAAAGATGGAAACAACCCAAGTGCTCATCAGAAGATGAGTGGATAAACAAAATACAATGTTATGTGTATAATGGGGATTATTCAGCCTTAAAAAGAAATGAAGTTCTGATTTTTAAGGCCATTTTAAACCCATTTCTTTTACAGAACAAAAGAAAAAGAGGTTTAGCAAGATTTTAATTTATGACTTTTAGTTCATAATCATAATCCAAACGCTACACTTCATACCACAGGTATATGGCTGAGCCGGCAACAAACACTGGTCTGTCTGTCTGTGTTCTCAACCATTCAACAGCCTCGTTCCATTTCAGGAAGTGTAAGAGCACTGTCATCACTTAAAGAACCAGGGCGAGTGGCATTGTCGACTGAATAGGTCATTGAACATCCTGCATGAGAAAGAAGGAAGACAATCAGAAATATTCCACATATTCTTATTATGATCATACTAATTGATGTTTCCTTTTTTCATCTATTTCATTGGCATACAAGTGGGATTTCTTGCATTCCCTCTGACGACATGCACTGTGGAAGGATCAAGGGAGACAGATGTCACGTGAGCAGAACTGCAGTGCAGAAAGTGTGCATGGTGAAGAAGAACTCTGGCTAGTCTTCAATTCTGCAGGCCTCCTTTCTCTCATCAGTGAAACAAAGGCCTTGAGTACATAGGGCTTTTGTCCCAACAATCTGTGCTTTGATACTATGACACTGTAATGAGCTGAGTCTTCCTTCTTCTCTGCTTCTTCAGAGATGAGCTTTACTAATTTTGTGCCAGATTCAAGGTAGTAATTAAACAGAATTCACCAGTAGCTCTGAATGTGTGTTTGCAGCTGGCATCCATGCTGCCTAGTTACTGCTCAGTTGTGCCAGTTATAAATATTTACTGTGTCATATATAAATATCACTCATCTTTAAAAAAAAAGTTTATCCCTTGCATCTAGTCTTTCAGTGATTGCTTTTTAAAATTGTAGTAAAATATAAAATTCATCATTTTCATCATTTTTATATGTACAATTCAGTAGCATTACTTACATTTGCATTGTTGTACAAACATCATCACTATTTCCAAATCTTTTTCATCATTCCAAACAGAAACTTTGTACTCACTGAGCAGTAATTCCCCGTTATCACAACCCCCAACCCCTGATAATCTCTACATTGTATCTCTTTGAATTTGTCTATTCTGAATATTTCCTGTAAGTGGATTAATGCAATATCTGTCTTTGAATCTGGGTGACTTCACCTAGCATAATGTTTGCTCCATTACATAGCATAATGTCTCTCATTCTTTTAGTGGTGATAGTGCTCTTACACTTCTTTAAATAGAATGAGGCTATAAAATGGTTAAGAATATAGGCAGAGAGGAGCGTGACTTCAGCACATGTCATGATCTGCTGATTCATGAGCTTGAGCCCTGCATTGTGCTCTGTGCTGAAAGGTGGGAGCCTGTGTCTCCCTCCCTCTCTCTGCCCCTCCCCTGCTTGTGGGTGCTCGCGTTCTCTCTCTCTCAAAAATAAAGATTGAAAAAAAGAATACAGGCAGGCAGAGCAGCGTTTGTTGTTGCTAGCTCAGCCGTGTACCTGCTGTATGAAATAGAGTATGGATTATGATTATGAACTAAGAGTCATGAATTTTAAAATCTTACTAAACCTGTTTTGCTTTTTGTCTGTAAAACGGGTTTAATGAAGCACCTATATATTCCCCATGGAATTGCTTTGAGGGTGGAATGAGATAGCACTTTAAAACGTCAATGTCTTGAGGCATGTGGGTGGCTCAGTTGGTTAAGCATTCCTCTTCAGTTTAAGTCATGATCTCCGGGGTTTGTGAGTTCAAGCTCTGCATCAGGCTCTGTGCTGACAGCTCAGAGCCTCAAGCCTGCCTGGCATTCTGTGTCTCCCTCTCTCTCTGCTCTCTCTCCCCCTCTCTTTCTCTCTTTCAAAAATAAACATTTTAAAAAATGTCTTATATGTCATCAGCATCTAATCAACAGTAGTTAAATTAGTTACACGTCCCCCATTTTCCAAATGGTGCCATCACCACATACTCAGACTAGCTCTACCTGCACCCAAAGAGGAGTCTCTCTGTAACTCCATTCTACTGTGCTTCAAGTCACCTCAAAGTTCTACTCAGAAATTTAGGGTCTTTCATCTCACCTTGCCTTCCTTCACAATCATAAAACCTTGTTTGCAATTTAACTGTTCACATATTGGTCCCAGCATTGCAAAAGCATACTAGCTCTCTACTAATTGCTGCCCTTCTCAAGATCTTTTCCCCAACTTGCAGGACTGGGAGACGGTGAGTGACCTTCACGTAGCTCATACCACACTTCTGTAATGTTCACATAGAAGAGGTGAGAAAGAGGCTATACAAGACTGAAGTCAATTCAATGACTGACATGGAAAACTCAGTTCTCATACTTTTCATACTATTCAGGCCCAATCATTAGCCCAATAAGTCTTACTTGATTAGGATTAATGAGGAACATGAACTCTCCATTTCTCCTAGGTTTCTTGAAAAGACACTGATCTATGGCCCTGAAACACAACCACAGAGAGATGAAGTTACTTCATGGAAGCAATTAGAGTACATTTCTTACCCCTGTCTGGCCTTGACCTTTAAAACACAAACATTTGAATTCTTCTGCCAAATACCTGCCTATGACTAAGCAGTACATGAACTTACATCACTACTTTATAAACTAACAGGCTGTCTGAAGAACAGTCATGGGAAAACAAGGTCTAGGATCAGACACAAACAATGGAAGCTCTAGTTCTAACATCAGAGCAATTGATAGCTACATCACTGGGGATAACAAGATTAAAATCAATATGAATGTCTCAAAATGAATTCTTGAAAATTATCTAACTATACACTTATAAAAATATACTTCAGGTTCTTTCTGTATTTTTGAAATCAATGAAAAAAGTCTCAACTTTAGTATTCCAAACTTGTATCCTTGTATGTATTTAGCAGAATTTCTTCTTATGCATAACTTCTGATACTTTGTTGAAATGCACTTTAGGGTACAAAAGCTTTAAGGATTATTTTACCTTCTAACCTAAAAGATCAATTTTTAAGGACTCAAAGAACCTTTTGTAGTGACTATTTTAGTATACTGATTTAAAAAAATTCAGTTTCATGAGGTGAAATACAGATAATTCAGTGACTAATGTAACTAATTCCAGGGTCCTATCTTTAGGTACAGTTTGATATAGGAGTCAACAGATAGCCTCAAGACTTAATATTTTTGGCTCCGCTTACCTGTGTTGGTTTCATTTAGAATATTTTTCACTGCTTGACTCCTGTATCACCAGGTCTATGGCACATTTTCAGCAACCTTAATAGCAAAACAAGATCTATCTAGCAGTTTATTCTGTGGTTACACCATTATTCTGGGATTGCTCTCTTTTGACTAGTCAGGAAAATAGAGTCTACCATGTAGCCACATTTGGGCCATATTCTCACCCTTAGAGCCAGGGGTCCAACCGCATCTAAAACATGAAGACAGAAAACAAGAATCCAAGTATTTCAGGCTGTTGCTTACTAAAGACCAAATTCTGAGCAGGCAGAAATACAACTTGACGTTTGGCCCAGGTCAATTGTTTTTCAACATGTAAAAATATTTAGAGTTCCCCTTTCAGTTTTTTAGAGCGACTAGGAGCCTCAGAGTAATAACATCTCTCTGTGCTGGTGCTTCTCCATCTGTGACATCGGTATATTCAGTTACCTGGCTTGTAGGCACACTATTTACACTTAATGATAGTAAAATGCTCAGGGCCCGAAACACACTATATAAATGCAAAACACACAATATAAATTGTGCTAAAAGAGGTATTCCCCAGTTAACCGAAGGAACAGCATGCCTGCAAAGATACATCAAATGCTATAAAAGAGATGCTAATTTCTTTTGCCTCCTCACCACCTAATTTTAAAATTGCTTTGCCTACATTCTATATTTTAGAGGTTATATTTTTTTCTCAGGATGTCTGCACTTCAATCACTTGACTTTCTAAAGGTTATCATAACGTAACTTTTTTTTTTTAACTAAGCCACTTCTAGAGGATGACAGAAGAGTTTGTTAGAGTTCCAATACAGTGACAAAATTCTCTGTGCCCTCACTCACAGCCTTGAGAAAAATTGATTTTTCAAGTGCCTCTGGTAAAAGATTACGATTATTTGGGTTTTAGTGGTTTTTTTTTCTTTTAAAGAATTAAAAAGAAATGGTTTGAGCTAAAGGTATAAATTCACCTATTTAGTCACAGAACTGAATTTAGATCTTTACAGCACATAGAGAAGATGAATGAAAATCCAGCACCATACCCACGTGCTAGGATGAAAGCTAGAAATCTCACCTGACGGGTGATCAATGAGATAGTAAAGGTTAGAAGAATTATGAATGTGGATGCAAAAGAGCAAAGGGCAATAGAAAAGGCCATAATACCAAAAAAGTTTTTGGTGATTTCTTTTATAAATCATAATGTAAAATGATCCATGTGTAATGAATTATCTCTTGCAACTGTCAGTGTTTGTTTAAGGCCATGTCTAAACATTTTTTATTATTGAACTGATTGTTTTTTGGTGGTGATGGTGGTGGTGGTAGTTTTGCATTTTTGTTTTGTTTTCATTTTTGTTGTGTTTTGGCTTTTAGTAATAAAACTAATTTTTGATTAAAGTGTTAAAGAATAGGGTAGAAAGCTAATTTCATTTACTAAGAGTCATGACGATTAAATAATAGTGTACAGGGACACATGGGTAGCTCAGTCAGTTAAGCATTCAGCTCTTGATTTCAGCTCAAGTTGCAATCTCATGGTTGTGAGTTCAAGCCCAGTGTGGAGACTGGGATTCTCTCTCTCCCTCTCTCTCTCTGCAACCCCTCTCCCTCTCAAAAACAAATAAATAAACTTTTAAAATGATGTGCTATAAAGCAGATTACAAAGCAGCATATGATACAATCCATTCATTTAAAAAAGATGGTATGTTATAGTAGCTAGGACTTAGATGGCACTTCCCATGGGCTGGGCACTGTTCTGAGAGCTTTACATTTATTAACTCATGTAATCCTCACTCTACAGGTGATACCAATTACCATGTGATAAACGAGGAAACTGAGGACATAGAGAAGTTAAGGAAGTTTCTCATGATCTCATTAACATAGAAAGATGAATGAATGAAGAGATGAATGGGCAAATTCATCAATGGGTGGATTCTCCATTTTGGTATTTAAAAATGATAAATATTTCTCATTGAAAATACCTGTGTTTATAATCAGGAAATACATCTCAATAGCTATTGTCATTTTGGGGGAAATGTATATTCTGAACACATTCCTCTCTGGTGATACAGTTATCTTCTTGGCCATCCTACACAGTCAAATCAAACTAAAGCAGCTCCAAGTGGATGGACATGCATCTTCTCTCCAGCCCTTCTTCTCATTCTCATTCCCTTTCTTGATGAATGGTGCCATCCTAAAGGGAATAGAGGGAGTAACCTTAGATGAGGTTGAACAAACTTAATTTTACCACTTACCTGGTTCTCAAACTCAAGGCTTCCTCCTGTTTGAGCTTTCTCTCTCCCCAATCATCTATACGAACCACTGAAAGCTCTCAGCATTTCCTGCCAGGATTATTGTATTAGACTGATCCTGATCCCTCTATCCATCACACTCCTATCTTCCCTCCATCCTTCTAATTGACCCTCTTTCTTGTCAACAAAGCTACATTTGCAGGAATATGATCATAGTGCTTAAAATAACGGAGTTTCTTGTCCTTATGAAAAAGAAATTCCTTAGCACTAAATGCAAGGCTCTCCATGATCTGGATCACACTTACCTGTCTTGTTTACTGCACTCGCTTTCCATTTACTCTGTTTACTCATAAATGGCATGGGTTTTTCTGTGCTTATACAACCATATACTAAGGACTCCCATATCCAGAATTTCACATGTGCTATTCCTTCCACCTGAAATGTCTTCCACTGGATTTAAATCTTTCTGCTTTTAATCCCTAAAACAGAGACTAGCATCTGTTCATTATTCAGCTAGTATTTATGAAGCACTTAGTATGCATCAAGCAATTTGCCAGTGCTGGTGTTATCTGAGCACACCTAAAAAGACCTGGTTCCTGCAAATAGAGACCAACTCACCCCAGTTTGCCTAGTACTTCCTGTTTTAAGCAGTCAAAGTCTTAAGTTCCAGGAAACACCTCAGTCCTGGACAAGCCAGGGCAGTTGGTCATATCACTCCTATACCCAGTGAACTTGACATTCTAGCAAGGGAAGTGGCTTACTAAGAGAAAATGAATAAAATAAAATGAATAAATGAAGAATTTCCTTTTATACTACAAGGATGGTCATTAAAACGTCTTTTATCTTCATATAATTTTGCAATAAACCTGAAGTCAACTTTATGATAGAGAGAAAAACATGTAAGTAGCTTAACATATTCAACACTAATTCTAACATGGAGTAAACCAGATTATCTGACTCATGGGGTAGAGAGGCAATTAAGGCACCTTGTGAAAGGCTCCCTGGAGGGAGGCAGGTGAGAAGGAAAAGAATCTTTGATTTCCTCTGTGCCAAGTGGAAACAGAGCTTGTGTCTATTCCCATGACACATTGCCATCAGGATGAAACATTCCTGGAACAGCTTCAAGAAATGACGGCTTTGAAATGTGGGAAATAAGGGAGATGTTCTCAATCTCTCCCATTGAAACTCTTAATCATCCTTATCTGTAAAATGGGTGTAATAGAAATAACTAACTCATACATTTTTATAAAAATTAAGTTAATTCAGCGCATCTAAGGTGCTTAAGACAGTGTGTGGCACATGGTAATACTACTGAAGTATTAGCTTATATACTCACAGCTCCATCTCCCATATCCTCTACTCATTCTAAATACTGTCAGCAGAAATGGCTACAGAGGAATAGAAGACGGTGGGGCTCTCAGGAGTACAGTGTCTCTAATGTCAGCTTAATCCAAGAAGAAGCTTATGGAAGGAGGGTAGAAGAGGGTGTTGATTTCCATGTTGACCAGCTTTCCCTGGCATGCCCTTGAGTGAAGAACAGTCTCAGACTTAGTCTTCAATACTACTTATTTCACCTCATGAAATCATCTCCATCCCCGTGATTATGAGCTGACAGGAATAGATTTTTAAAAAATGGGTCAAAATATACTGGAAAAGAAATCTATTTTTCAAAATATCCCCATATAAATGATTCCATATTAATAATAAAATAAAATTTGATAAAGAAGGATATTATTTGTCATACTTTAGCCAATAATACTGAACTTAAAAGTCATAATAAATCTTATTTCATCTTATTCATACAGATCAAAATTAGCCCTAGTAAAGAGCAAAAATTCATCTTTTGCCAAGAGGTTTAACAGTCTGATATTTATATTTCAAAACTAGGAATACAGTCATATCCTTTTAAAAGTTAAACAGGCCAAATAATCAAATTAAGTATATGTGTGGACATGTTTTTGGTTCCTTTAAAAAACTGGTTATTTTGAGTTAACTCAAATATGGAAGAATATTTTTTTTGCCCAGGCACCAAAATTGTAACCAGATGGTAAGATAAGTCCATCTGAGTTAAAAGGTTTGCATCCCAACAATACCCAGATGGGATTCTTGAGTGCATGTGGCTGGGCAACACATGCCTCATCTTCAATCATTTTATCCAAACATATGGGCTCATGAGTTACAGCTGATTATTGAGAATTCTCATTGAGACCCAATCTCAGTTACTTTGATGATGAATGTTAGGCTAAAATCTGACAAACACATGGTTTGGGCTAAGATTGACCAGGCAGAGACAGGAAGTGTGAAGGTGGCAGTCTTTGTGTGGTAAAGAACAAAGAGAAGTTGGTATTTCCTCAAAGTGCAGACCCCTTTCTCTAAGGCCTTCTGCTTTTTCCAAAAGCCCCTCTACTTTCACAGCTATGCACAAATGAGAAAATGGCCATATTTCTCGTGAATAAAACTGCATCAAACATGCTAAGACTTTTCCACACTTTACCTGTGCCAGCAAAACAACAAATACAAATAAAATTTTTGTGTTTCAAGAATGTGTGTTTGAGTTTATATTTAGAGCCTGGCTCAGCACTTTAAAAATGTTTAAATCCTTCCTGGACCATGCTGTCTGGGTTATTTTAGCATTGCCTAATGAAATAGACATGAAAATAGCTACTGGTCTATATAAGTGGCTTCTAATAGAAATCATGGCAGGTTGAAAGTAAATCATTCATTAGCTCTCAGAAAAACTTATTGTGGTCTACTTTGTAGCTCTATAATCTTCTCAGAAGGCACGTACTGTAGGAAGCCTAATGATATTCCTATTGCCTAACAACCATCACAAATCTGAGAATGTCACACCCTTCCTTAAATCCTTCAGTGACTATCCATTGCTGATGAATGTGGTCCCAAATCATTAACAGCCTTAGTAAGACTGAAGAGTAGAAAAGAGAGCTACATTTAGGCCTTCCACACCCCTCTGTTTTATCTATGGTTAAACCCTCTGCATTTTTTTCTATTCTTCCAAATGACCTAGTACTTCATCTCAGAGGCTTACACACACACACACACACACACACACACACACACACACACACACACACACAATTTCTACTGCTTGTATGCTTTTACTGCCATTTTTTACTCACTAAGCACTTATTTATCCACATCTCTTTTGGCCTTCAAACAAAGTCAATTATTTCTTTGGGAAGTCTTCCCTTCCTCTCCTGGGCAATTTGGGACCCCACTATGGTTGCTAAGCCTAGAGTATTTTTTCTTCATAGCTCTCATTAAAATTGCAATCATTTTTATAATTATTTCTTTAACTTGTATTTTCCTTACTGGGGTTTTAGCTTCCTCATAGCTCCACTCCAATACCTGGTACAACATCTGGCATCTAGGATTTACAAACTTATCTTTGGTGAATGAGGACTGCCTGACATGGCAAACAGGTAGGAGGCAGTGGGACCATCAAGAAGGCAAAGACCCCAATGCTGGGCACACAGGTTTGTCTAATGCTAATTAAAAGTCTAGTTATTTCATAAAAACTGCTCAGAAAGCAGAATCATAGATTTCTGCTATGTTTGATTCCAGAATTACCTTCTTAAAAAATATAAGTGGACATTCGGCAGAGAGTTGCATTAGTCTATCATAAATTTAAATGCATTTTTGAAATTACAGTCTTGACAATTTTGACATCTACATTTTCCAAATGTCTATTAGCATCTCCCAAAGCAAAATCTCTCAGTAACTAAAGGTAACATTTTTTTCTAATATAATATTTAAGGATTTACAGAACCACAATATTTTAGAGAGGATTTCATGTTCATCTGAACACGACCTCTTATACATTTTGTAAAAGGAGAAGACTGAAAATACACAGTCCTTCCCTTATGCTCATTTAAATGATTAAAATGGAGGATCCTGGGTGGCTCAGTCGGTTAAGTGTCTGACTTCGGCTCAGGTCATGATCTCATGGTTTGTGGGCTCCAGCCCCGCATCAGGCTCTGTGCTGGCAGCTAGCTCAGAGCCTGGAGTCTGCTTCAGATTCTATGTCTCCCTCTTTTTCTGAGCCTCCCCTGTTCACACACACACACACACACTCTCTCTCTCTCAGAAATAAATAAAAAACATTTAAAAAATTTATAAATGATTAAAATGCAGTGGGACATGCTTGTTTTACATAGCTGGGAGAATAGCAAACTATGGCTCCCAAAAAACACCCAAGAAGAATAAATGCTGGCAATGCAATTGGCTTCTGTGTGTGGTCTCCATACTTCTCTCTGGCCTGTCACTTTTCTAAAGGGCAATTCTCTAGGGCAATAAATATATAATTTAGAAGTTTTATATTTATAGGAAAACAGAATCTTGAAGAGTTTAAAAAGTCATACTTGTTATGTGTATGAACTTCAGTGTAAAGTTGAATTATGAGAGCAAAATGGAATGCCTATAATTTCACCTCAAGAAATACAATGTTTTGTTCAATGGATGATAAGGTAATCTTTTGTAATTTTGCTTTAACTGTGTTGTTAATAACAATGTGGCATTTATGAAACCAAGATGATTTATCACCATTTCTTGAATGTGAATCTTATATTTATTTATAAAAACCATTTGAGTCATTTAAATATCATTAAACCATGGCAGAATTAAAATGAATTGTCTGGAATACTACATGACAATGAGAAAGAATGAAACCTGGCCATGTGTAGCAACATGGATGGAACTTGAGGGTGTTATGCTGAGTGAAATAAGTCAGGCAGAGAAGGACAGACACCATGTGTTTCCACATACAGGAGGAGTAGGAGGAACTTAACGGAGGACCATGGGGGAGAATAAGAGGGAAAATAGTGGGGGAGAGGAAGGGAGGCAAACCATGAGAGACTCTTGAATGCTGAGAACAAACTGAGGGCTGATGGGGGTCAGGGAGAGGGGAAGGGGGGTGATAGGCATGGAGGGGGGCACTTGTGGGATAAGCACTGGTTGTTATATGCAAACCAACTTGACAATGAACTATTAAATAAGTAAATAAATAAATAAATAAACAAAATGAATTGTCTCCCTATGTGCTCAGGTATATAAAAGTAAAGTTAGTATTTGTGTAGGCTAGTCATCCAGTTTGGAGTCCAATGTATGACATGGTATGCTACTCCAGCCATCACCCAGGGTAGGGAGTCAAATCAACTAATGAGTCACCTTCCCAGTGTAAACCTTGGGCAAAGTGTCTTTTTATTCCTCATTGTGCAGTCAGAAGAGTGGTGGGTCTTTATCCATATTGAAGCATAATTAAAAGCTTTCTATTATTATCCTCACTGTCTATGTCCTATTCCATGACTCGTACTGGAAAATGTGAGACCATTAATTGGGAAAAGTCAATGGAGTCTTCTTCCTGAGATGAACTCTGTCTTTATTATCACCTCAATTCAAGTTCATATATTTTCCATACTACTGCCAGGGCTTAAAGCTGGGTCTTCTGGTCCCCAGGAATTTCTCATTCCTCTGCTCTTTTGGACAGCTGAGGCCCATGAGAGAACCACTCATGTATTGTGTAATGCACGATATACATAATATGTATTATGTAACTTTATGAATATAATGTACATGCCTAATAACCATGGGGACTATCAATTAATGCACAATATACATACTATGTCCTATGTAGTATTAGAGATATATGTACATGCCTAATATTCATGGAGACTACTCTTAATTCCTAATAATCTTCTTCAGCAGTATCATTTTAAAGTGACATGTTTCTACTTAAAGGTTATATTCAGGATGACTTTAATAAAAAAAAAATACTTAGACTCTACAGTTCTAACCTATCAGGTTGGTAAATCATGTTCTACATTAACACTGTTTAATCAGAAAAAAGGCTAAAAGTTGAGGATGTGATAAATCCTAACATTTTTTTTTCTCCAAATAAACAAAGCACTTACTCAAATTAGTCAAACCTCCCTTCTGGTTACTGCCTGCATTTACTATATGCCTGGAGTGTCTGATAGCTGTAGTTACTTAATCTTTATTGCATTCTTGTGTAGAGAGCTAAATTAAGGAGGGAGTCAACTGGACAGCTGCCTGGGATATCAGTTCATAAAGCACATTAAAAATCCCTGGAATAAAGTGTAAATACAGTGGTAGTTAACTCAGGTTTCCACATGAGACTACTAACATAATTGGCAAAAAGAGGCAACACGCTTAAGTGGAAATTGTGAAAACACTTCTCCCAGTGGTGAACTTGCTCTGTTGACTTACTTTGCAAAGCTTAATTGCAAACTGCATGTTGCAATTACAGGCTGCTCCAGTAGCCTTGAGACAGATCTGCTGACTCTAAGTTGACATTGTAAAACTGAGTAAGGCATGGTAAAGAATTTTCTTTCTTCTTCTTTTCAATCTAAAAATGAGTGATTTTGTTCATTGTTTAAATTTCAACCCTTGGAATATGCTCCCAAGACATAGTCTGTTTCAAAATTTAAATATAAAATGTTAGTGAGGGACACCTGGGTGGCTCAGTCAGTTGAGCATCTGACTCTTGATTTTGGCTCAGGTCATGATTCCAGAGTTGTGGGATTTAACCCCATGTTGGGCTCTTCACTAAGCGTGGAGCATGCATGGGATTCTCTCTCTCTTCATCTGCTCCTCTCCCCCAATCATACTCTCTCTCTAAAAATAAAAACTAAACTAACTAAAATGTAAATGAGACTGGAAATGGTGAAACATAGGAAATGAGTTATCAGCCCGAAGGCCAGACAATTAGAACTTGAAGATATAACCTGAACAAAATGTTATACATCTACCTATGTAAGTTACCTCTTTTCTTTGTGATTATGGGTGACTGATGATACTCAGCTAGAGATGGCTGAAAAACAAAGAATTTCAATTAAGTTTGGCTCAGTTGGTTAAGTACTGATTTCGGCTCAGGTCATGATCTCACATTTTGTGAGTTCGAGTCCCATGTGGGGCTCCAAGCTGACAGTGTGGAGCCTCTCTTCTCTCTCTCTTACCTTGTCCTGCTCTTGCTCTCTCTCAAACAAAAGCTTAAAAACCAAAAACCAAACAAAACTGACCAGAGAATAGAAAAGCCAATTCTTTTGGACTCCTTAAGTCAGTGCTAAATAAGTATTTGAAAAACATTAATTTGAAGGGGTACCTCTGTACAGTTAGGCTGTCTAAGTAGCCCATTTGTCTCCATTCAGCCTGGAGTAGGTACTGGGACACCCACTGCAGCCTTGACAAAACACACCTAGAGAGGTTAGTGTCTTCAAGAGATTATTTTCAAGGAATAATTTTGTCAGAAGCCTGAGAGTGAGGAATAGTATTTCCATCTTGGATCCTTAGAGGATAACAGTAGCCCAGAGCCCAGAATTGTTGAAAACTGTCTTGTGTGCATATGTGCATATGTTTTAGTTTTTTAATATGAACTGACAGATGACATGAAATAGAGATGCGAAATAAAAATACTAGATAGCGGAATCATGATCCCAAGAATTTGAAATGATCTGATATGAAAAATTTAAACTTACTAAGATTAAATACAGTGGAATTAGAAACACACTTAGGTGTAATAAGGAGAGCAAGAGAAAATTTGCAGAATGAGAGAACAGAACTAACATGTGAAATAAGTAGAGTTTTTATGTAATATAGGCAATATAAAAAGGGGGATACAAAATACGTGTATAATATTGTTTGAGGTCAATGGATAACTGAAAAGCGATGAGTGAAATCTGTGACCGCTTTTACCATAAAATGCACCCATAAACCAAATTTAGATCTCAGAATTAGAAGCATAGTCTCAGAATTCATACAATCACAGATTTGAATAACGACTCCACCACTAACAGGATAACATGAGGCACATGACAAACTTGATCAGCCTTCGAATCCTCATCTGCAATATAGGAATAAAAATACCTAACTTGTAGATTGGTAGGATGGGGGGAATGAGAGCATTTTTAAATAGAAATTCACCTAACACTTAGTAAGTATTCCCTCAATGGTAGATTGTCAGGTGCAAAATGGCAACCAGAAAGAGAGACCAGATGTATTGTGCACAACTCCACCTGGTAGGTGATAGGCACAGGTAGGTGGGAGGAGGCATGAACAATCCCGACACTGAACCAGATCTCTGTTTCCAAAGCGAAATTTGATACTAAGTATTGCAATTTTAGGTAGGTGACATCTCATTTTTACTCTTATGCATAGGTTTAATACATATACATTTTCTCCAAGTGGAGTATATTTATGAGTGAGAACATCATAAATCATTAGAATAGATGTCTTTAGTAGCTCTTTGTTTATCATTTTTTACTCTCTTTAGCACCAAGTTTATTTTAAAATGTGTTAAACAGGCTGCTGACATAGTGGTACAAAGAAATTTCTATGGGGAAAGGTTTTCCATTAAAAGGAAGAGGTTGGGAAATAAAGGTTTCAATATTCCCCCAAAGTCACTTCCTAAACCAAAGTTTTCAGATGCAGTAATCCTTCCAAGGCAAATGAGGAGTTTAAAATAAGGGGGTGAGGCAGAGAAAAGCTGGGAAAGGAAAGGGTGTTCTGAATATGCTACATCTCAGGCAATGTACCGGATGGATGCTGGCAAATCTGTCACGGCACTGTGAACACATTCTTCAAATGACAAAACTTCTCTCTGACAAGCTCTTGGGAAGAAACACAGCAGAGTCTATCCTTCTGAAGCAGTCTCAGGGGTAAGGGGGGAAGAGTGAAGCTTTGAAGATGAGGTAAGACAAAGAATAAGACAGATGCATCTGGGTTATCAACTGTCATTGTAAAAATAAATGAGACAAGGAAATCAAACTACAGGATTGAAGATTTTTAGTTTGTACTTTTAAAAATGTATGAATATTGCTACTTGTGATCAAGAGAATGACTGTGCTTGCTTTTCAAATTATGTACTGGTTTTGTTTGAAAGCAGTAATTAGCTGATTCTTGGAGATGGCAGATCACCCCAAGTCTTGCTTACTATTGGAATGGAATGCCAAGTTCTTCAAATGAGAAGACCACATCCCCCATTCTTAGCTTAGGTAAGCTCAAAAGCTCATATATTAGGCAGCCATCTGAGCCCTCCTGCACTCCATTCCAGCTTTACATATTACATTTTTAATGATAGCCGAGAGTTTTCACTCTTCTGTCTGTTGACAGAAGCCAATGATAATGCATTGTCATAGCAATCCAGTGAAAAACACCGGGATTTGTGTTTTGTCCTACTTCCCATCTGCAGAGTCATGTTTAATATGTAATTGTATATTTTCATGATTAAAAGGTAAAGTGGAAAGCTTTGTTCTCCACTCCCCATGTCTCTACCAACAGTTTCTTATTCTACTTTTCCTTACTAAAACAAAAGGAATTTATTTTCCTACTAGGGGACTTGTAAACATCATTTTTAATTTCAAGTAGTATACAGGCAAATATGTTTCCTTGTTCATTCATGAGTACCACCGAATGTTTGCCTGAGCCGTGTTCCCTTTGGGTGATCCACTGTAAGAGCAGTCTCTCTAGATTGAGTAAATAAACCATTGGTCAGGAGATTACAAAGAATCATGAAATAAATTAAAGAAATAGAGGCAAGTCAACTGCACAAGTAATATTAATAGTGCCAAAAAGTATTCTTCTTCCTATTACAGCCCTGGTAGTAGCAACTATCAATTACTGAGTGCCAGCTGGATGATAGGTATATTGCTGCATGTGCCATATACAGTATTTCATTTAATCTTCACAACCCCAAGAGGGGGCCATTACTTTGCACATTTTATGAATGGGGGATCTGAAGCTAGGAAGTAGTAACTGTATTTTTGGGAGGGACCAGAATTCAATTCCATGCTTTTTTGAAGTCATATCCAGGGTGTATATACTACATTGTTTCTTAAATTCGAGTAACAATCATCTTAATTCCAGACAATGGAAAAAGTTCACTGGAAAATAAGGTAGTATTTCTTATCATATGAGTTGATGTCATTAAAGGCATATGGTCTTCTGTGTATCTTTCCAGGAATTGGGTATTATTTGTGCCAAACTTCAGTACGGTTTTGTGAACCAAAGAATCATAGAAGTCCAAGTCCAATAACTGCTGATGCTTGAACCTCTAAGACATTCCAACCAAGCAAGCTTCTTCAGCAGTCTTCCAAGGCATTCATTTCATTTTTGCATTATTCTTACTGTATGAAGTATCAGAAGCTGTTCTCTCCACTTTTCTGCCCATGTGGCATGCAATGTTACCCTGGACAGACCTACCATTTTAAAGGAGATTCACCCTTAGCGATTTCCTTCAACTGTGTAAATGCAGAATGAAACAGATTAAAAGATGTCTTAGATATCATAAAAAATGTAAATCCCTACAGTACTCCCACAGTACACTGTACTAGTCATTGATGCTAAGGCAACCAGTTTGCATAAAGACATAGGAATTTTTTGTGAAGGAAATGTCCTGTGTCCTATGACTTGAAATAGGTGAAAATTCCCTGAGCAAGAGGTTTTGTTTAAAACACATCCTGAGACAGTATTTTTTGACTCCTGCTATAGAAAAAAATTTCTGTTCCTCTCTAATTTCCACATATTGTTCAACTTGCATGGGCCCCTGAGTCTTCCCTTTTCTTAGCTTAAATACCTCTTCGTCCTTCAATTATTCTTCCTAAGATAAGGTTTGATGCTCATGTCAAGTTGGTCCACTTCTCTAAAGTGCTCTTGTTGTTTTATATCTCATTTTTAGGTTCTCTTGGGCAAACCTACTTCAAAATTCCAGCTTTAGTGTGAGATCTCTCTCTCTCTCTCTCTCTCTCTCTCTCTCTCTCTCTCTCTCTCTCTCCGGAAGAGCAAGGAATGATACTTTCTCTCTCTCATTTCACAAACTATGCTTGTATCCAAGTAATCCAAAAATGCATTATCATCTGAAGTAGCTACATCATACAACCGACAAACTTTTAAATTTACTCTCAAGTAAGGACCACACAACCTCTTTGAGTCACTATTGTGCTCTTATGAACTATTTCTTCCCCATCCTGCATTTTGCAGTTGGTGTTACAGACTCAAGGTCAGAAGTCTATGATGGAGTTCATCTTGTTATATTCTGCCTATAATTCTGGCTTTCTGCTATGTTGGGGCTTCCATTCTGCCCTCCAGAATATTCCCAGCCTCGTTTGGCTTTTTAATCCATAAATAAGTCAAGGACACCTTCTTAATTCAAGTATAACTACATGACTAGTTACAAATAAGGCTTCTTTCTGTGGCCATAGATCTCAAATATACCTACATAGCAAGATCCATACCCCCAATTGCTCTTAACACAATATTCAAATTTTTAGGGGATGCTGAAATAAAAATGGTAAATACTGATGAAGAGGAGGTCTACAAATTTTTAAACACTGGAACTTTTAGTACTTATTTTCTTAGTGGCTAAATAGTGAATCTTCATTTTATATCTTACCTTCTAAAGCATCAACATTCCTCATCCATCCATCCATCCATCCATCCATCCATCCAATACACTGTTTCTAACCAATTACTATGCACCACTAGCTGCATGCTAGATCTTCCAGCTAACAAGGGCAAATAAAGAGTGTTCTCTTCCACTCAGTCTGGTGATAGTCGTAGGAAAAAATGAGGGGACAGTCAATGTACAACAGTAGAGTGCAGCACATAGTACTATTAAAGCACAAAGAATAAAGAGCTTACTCTTTCCAGAGTCTGTATGTAGGGATGGGAGTCAGGAAAATTTCCTGGAAAGGTTTGTATCTCAGCTAAATTCTGAAGGAGAAGTATTAGCCAGGTGAAGAGAAGGGTCAAAGACTTTCATCAGAAGAAGCAAAAGAAAGCATACATGCTTAGGTAAGGGCAAGTCATTTAAAATCAAATCTCTGGTGAGAGCTGCTAATGTCAACTTATAATTTCTATATAGCTTTGTATAGAATATCAAAATAATCTGTTTTAGGGGCATCTGAGAGGCTCAGTGGGTCAAGTGTCCAACTCTTGATTTTGGCTCAGGTCATGATCAGGTCAGTGGTGAGATATAACCCCAAATGGGGATTCATGCTGGATGCAGAGCCTGCTTAAGGTTTTCTCTCTCTCTCTCCGTCTCCTGCTTGCACATGGGCACAAGTACTCTTTCTCTTCTCAAAAGACATCCATTTCAGTCAAGTAACTAAAAGTAAGAAAACAAAGTAAAGAAAAAAAAATACCAGGGATTGAATATTTTCTTTTTTTTTAATGTCCACTTATTTTTGAGAGAAAAAGAGAGAGTATGAGCTGAGGAGGAGCATAGAATGAGGGAGGGAGAATCTCAAGAAGGCTCCACGTTTTCAGAGCAGAGCCAGACATTGGGCTCGATCTCATGAACCTGTGAGATCAAAGTCTGAGCCAAAACCAAGAGTCAGGTGCTAAACCAACTGAGCCACCTAGGCACCCCCAGGGATTGGTTTTATAGGGGCAAGGAGGAAAACACACAGCAGACTCATGCACATTTTGGAACATAAGACCTTTTGGTCTAAAACAACTGAAAGGTCACTTATTTTAACTCCAAAAATTTGTACTCCATTTTACTTGAAACATGCAACTCTCTCAGTCTTTATTTTGAGTAATTTTTTATAATTTCACTTTACTAGAAAAAAAATCAATGCAGGTTCAAATAAATGGCAAGAAACACAACAATATCACGTACACAGTAAGATAAGGTGAGGACTAGAAAACTGAAAACTGGTGTCCCAACGAAAGAGGGCAGATGCTCCTCACATCATGCCACCTGATTACATAGAGGAATCTACATCCTGTGTCATAAGTTCTCCAATTTTTTTTACCATATACTAAAAATCTGGTAAACTAAATTTCCCTTTAAACAGGATATCATGTGGAGGAGGTAGGTAGCAACTAATTTATAATGTTAGGAAGCCCAATATAGGTCATTATTTTAAATTAAAAACATGTTTGGCCACTACTGGTCTTCAAATTTTAGTTTCAATGCTTGCTAAGCAATTTCTTAAAAATTAACAATTAGTGTTTTTCAAATTCTCAGGGCCAAGTTTCAAATTTCAGCTGATTAATGGCATACTTTAGGACAAATGAAATGGACAAAATTCATTTTGGATTTCTGGATGACTTAAACACACCTGACTCTTCACCCTTTCTCCAAAATGATTTCACTCCCTTGTGGCTGCCAGGACAAGCACATATATTAAGTGGCTTATCTGCCGGGAGTTTGTCAATGTGATTAATTAAAGAGCCAAGTGTAGGAGGGAAACTTCTTGCATATCCTTCCCTGTGCAGTGATTTTTTGAGAGACTATCTTATCACAATTAAATTCCAATTTCACAGTTTACTAGCTTTTTTCATTGCAAACATGAATGCATTCATAATGTCACAGAAGTATAGAGGAACTGACATCCTGTTCACTGTTTGACTGCATATTAAATTCCTACAGTAAAGCAGCCAGTACATGGATATACATGACTTAGGGGAGCTCAGATTGGCTTGTGTGAGATTTAACCTGCAATGTGTAAACTTTTTTTTTTTAATGTTTATTTATTCTTGAGAGAGAGAGAGACACACACACACAGAATGTGAGTAGGGGAGGGGGAGAGAGGGAGGCACAGAATCTGAAGCAGGCTCCAGGCTCTGAGCTGCTAGCACAGAGTTCAGTGCAGGGCTGGAACCCATAAACCTCAAGATCATGACCTGAGCCAAAGTCAGACACTTAACTGACTGAGCCACCCAGGTGCATGTAATTTAAAATAGATTTTCCTTGAGGAATGACTTTTTCTCCAAGTGCAGAAATAATTCAAGTGGTTCCTATATTTTCATGTCTGAGTTCCATTTGTGTTAAATGGTCACTCAGGTTTCTGTGGAAAGGCTGGGATTATTAGGAGATTATTTTACTCTAGATGGTGTAGGGGAGCAAATTTTGCCACCCCAAGGTACACCTCTTTGGCATATTGATTATTTTAAGCTGAGGGGTGCCTGGGTGGCTCAGTCGGTTAAGTGATTATTTTAAGCTGGTAATTTTTTAAGAAACTGTAAATACAGGAGAAGCTCTGAAAACCCTTAGTATTCACCCTTTTGTAAGAAACATCCAAAAATTCATAAGAGAAATCTCCATTTGTAACCCTATCTCTCTGGCTATACCAGGAAGAGATGGTGACTCTAAATTTCTAGAAAGTCTTACCAGTGGAGAAGGCAAGGACTTAAACCTGCCTATCAACCAGATTCTTGTTTACTGTGCTTTCCTTGGTAAACTTCCATAACTGATATCCCACCCCAGTATATTCTTTTGTCTTCTTTTGTCTTTAGGTGATAGCTTTGGCCATTTGGGGGAGTTATTCAGTTTCCCCAGATCTTTCCCATGAGAACAAAAAGAATATGTGTTTTCAAATTTTGTTCAATTCTCTCCTATTCATCCGTCTCATGTGCACTGTATTCTTAGACAAGCTAGAAGGATATGAAAGGGCAGAAGAACATTTTTTCCTTTCAACAATAACCAGTTGGACAAGCAACAAGCATTTATTAAGTGCTGACTCAAAAAAGGTAATAAAAGAAAGAAAGGAAAAAATGAACCAGAAACATAATACTGGCCTTTAGGAAGATTCAAGTCTGATTGTGCTGGCAAAACATATGTCCATATATCAACTAGAGAATACTTTCAAAGGAACACATTACAATTTCTTGACCACCAACATGTGCAAATAGTGTTGTAAAATAGAACATGTCAGACCTGATGCAAAGTTAAGCCAATTCCAAAATGGCAAACAATTTTCCACAATACTTGGACACTTCCTATTTATACGCACATTTTTTAAAAAAGGTACAGTTTGGATGTTTATTAAATGTCAGGAATGAGTCTAAACACTTTGCATACATAAATCTCCAAATCTAGGAGGTAAATTCTATTATTATACTCATCTTTTGGAAGAGACATTTGAAGCTTAGAGAGATTGAATTACTTGCTCACAATCATACAACCAGCAAGTTCAGATTTGCACCTAGTTCTGCTTGACTCAAAAGCCAAGAGTTTTCATTATAATACTATAATGTTCAGTACCTGGAACACGGCTTGACACAAACAAGGCACCCAGAAAGTATCTCATAAATGGATGTTTCCTTGGATGGTTATTTGTCATTAGCCACAAAGCTTTTTTTCATCTGTCCCAGAATGCCTTCATGATTTAAATATTTTGAATCAGTATATTTGAAAAAAAAAGACATGATGTATGATGTCATGCATTAATAAATATAATACTTTAGTCAATTAACAGTCTTCGAGACAGAGAGAGACTGTGCACATGAGTGGGGGAGGGGCAGAGGGAGAAAGAGACTCTTAAGCAGGCTCCACATCCAGAACGAAGCCTGATGAGGGGGGCTCAATTTCATGACCATGAAATCATGACCTGAGCAGAAATCAAGAATTGGATTCTTAGCTGACTGAGCCAGCATCCCCATTAACTATTTTTTTAACCATACTTTTAAAATTGTACTTGAAATACCTTGACAATTTTTATGCCTTTTAAAAAGAACTGTTCCTTAATTAAGTTACATTAAAAATATTTATCTGACATTTGACAAAGGAGCATGTGGAACATGAGATTTTAGAAGGCTGCTTGTTTGTGGCCATATCGTCTCTCTCAACTGGGTATCAATTTCATATACTGTCCCTTAAGTGTGTGACTTCCAGGGTTGCAATTCCGTGGTTCTCTGTTTGGAAACATGAAATAGTTTGGGATCAGCAATTCAGTTAAGGGATCTTTATTATTTACTAGTCTTGAAGCAATATATAGCCAATGCAGAGAATAATAGACCCATTAGAGAGACACACTAGAGAAAAAAAAGGACAATGTTTAGGGAAAGTAACCTGTCTGTTGGGACTACCAGAATCCAAGGCTATTAGTAAAATCATCACAATTTGCAATTAAAGACATAAGAAGGCCTTTAAATAGCTAACAGTCTTCTGGTTTAGACCCACAGGGAAGTTTTTACTAATGGGTCAATAAAGCTCTACACATAATGGGTACAGAGTTAAGTGTTTGTTGAATGAATGAATGAATGAATGACCTCCCCTTTTCTTTTTTAAAAAAAAATATTTTTTGAGAGAGAGGGAGAGCAGAGGAGTGGCAAAGAGAAAAGGAGACAGAGAATCCCAAGCAGGCTCCATGGTGCCAGAGTGTTATGTGGGGCTCAGCTTGTGGGGAAGAGACTTAAGAGTTCAAGGGCAGATATACTTTCAAATTTTCATGAAGTAGAGGATATTTGTCTATGAATCAATGCCTCTCTTTTTTCCTTTATTTATTTTGAAAGAGAGAGACCACAAACAGGAGAAGGGCAGAGAGAGAGGGTGAGAGAGGGAGAATCTCAAGCAGACTCCTCACTGTTCAGCAGAGAGCCTGACATGGGGTTGGAACTCACAAACTGTGAGATTATCATCTGAGTCAAAATCCAGAGTTGGACACAATCGACTAAACAACCCAGGCACCCCATATGCCTAGGATTCTTTATCCCCAAGATACCTCACTGATGTGATGTACATTTAAATGAAGGTGAACAATTTATGAAATCATTGTAAGAAAGCCAAGTTTAGAAATGAATTCCAAACCAATAGGTAAATAAAACTTCTCTGACTTTCAGCAGTGTTATCTATAAATTATTTGGTATTTGACTTTTCAAAGATTCATTAGTTTAGGAAGAGAGTGTTAATAACAGTATAAAACTTAACACCACACAGATACACACACACACACACACACCGGAAGGCAGAGGATCTAAGTACTACTGTGCTCACTAAGCTAGGACCAAGGGATAGGATTCTAGCAATGGGTAAGAACACGAGCAAGTGCTAGTTTTATGTTCCGGAATCCCAGTTAAGAACTAGAGTTCACAGCACAACTTCATTCTTGGGACAAGGAGTAGAGGCTAAGCAGAATTTCAGTCCTATCGTCCGGCCCAGCATAATACAGAGTAAGAAAGCTCAGTTAACGACATACTCAGCCCCCTGGAACTTAATGTTGGCCTAATGGACTCTTACATAAATAAGAATCGAAACAGCTCGGAAGCTTAGCAGTTGTGACTACGCTACTGGTCCCAGGCTGCCATAGGGCTGACAATGAGAAGTCATTTGACTTCATCAATTTGTACCCCCTTTTTTCAATAAATATTCTCTGAAGACCCCTGGGAGTAAGTGAAAGTACTAGAAATTAAGGATACAAAATCGAAATTGAGTAAAATGCATATATTTATCACTTCAAAAACCCTATACCAATCTTCCAAAGGAAAGGTTAATTAGTTAGTCAATATTCCAATGAGGACCTTTTAGGGAAATATCTGAGGAACCAGTTGTGAAAAAAAAATGAGAGGAGTTAAAAATGGCTTATTGAGTATGAGCTGTGACTCATATTTCATAGACAACAACAAATAATTTGATTCTTGATACAGGGTAAGGGAAGGTTATGACAGTTACAAAGGCATGGTGCAGGGTGTGTTTATGAAGTTTTTTGGGGGAATGGAAAATTGTGTCACATATCTTGAAATGATTTTTTATGAAGGAATAACTAGATATAAATTATGAGAAGGAAAAGGAGAAGCTCATAGTAACAGGAATTTTGACTTAAGAAAAAGAATAATAATATGCATTTAGATTCAGAACAGGGATTAAATAGGAAGATAAGAATGTTTATGGAAGATTATTCTGGCATGTGTATGTGGGTTGGACTGGCAGAGTTAAGGGAGATGACAGAAATGCACTGAGAAGTTATTTAAAATACTGCTGTAGAGCTTTTGTCTGTGGTGATGTTTCTTATTTCCAAACCATAAAACGGTCTAGTCAAGACTCTAATTTAAAAGAGTAGAGGGGCACCTGGGTGACTCAGTTGGTTAAGGGAACGACTTCAGCTCAGGTCAGGATGTCGCAGTTCCCAAGTTCAAGTCCCATGTTGGGCTCTGTGCTGACAGCTCAGAGCCTGGAGCCTGTTTCAGATTCTGTGTCTCCCTTTCTCTCTGCCCCTTCCCTGCTTGCTTGGTTGCTCTCTCTTTCTCTCTCTCAAAAATAAATATTAAATTGTTTAAAAAAAATAAGAGTAGAAAAATAAAATATTATGCTGTTTTTCACCTCTTCCTTGAATTCCTTCAATCATAATAGGTGGATGTTATAAGAACCTAGGTATTACCATAATATTGTGGTAGCAAACTTTTATTTGACAACTGGAAATAAGAAAGGAGATTTTCTTTGTTCACTCCCTCTTTCATTGCCATTTAACATCACAGACTGAGAAAATGACTAAGGGTATATGTAGAGGAATCTGTAAATTTTAATCCTCTAATTAATCCTCAGTGGCCATGATGAACCTGATTCAATGTGTACTGAATCAAAGAGATTACTATTTATTTTAGTAACTGACAATGATAGCAATGACAACAATGCTCACCATTTAGAGAAACCCTCCTACATACTGAAAACCTTGCCTGGTAGGCATTTCCAATATAAGGTCTCAAATTTTCACAAGAGCCATATAAATTAGGCAGAGTAGAACTAACTAAATTTTGTAGAAGAAACTGTTAAATTTAAATGATTTACTCAAAACCTCAGCTTTTAAAACAACATAGTCTGGATTTGAACACAGGCTTGTTTGAGTCTGTGACACAATGTTCCGCCTATGCAATTAATTTGGAGAATAATAAAGCACAGAGTGTCTCAGAGACCTTCAGTGTGTCAGAACACTTCATAGACCTTATACTGACATAGAGATGTCAATATTTAGCAAATCTGAATGTGTAGTTTAATAATGATGAATAAAAATCTAGGATGAAAATCTGTTTCCTTGGTATTTTGATAAAATTACCAATATATTTGGAGAAACATCAAGGGTAAGTGAGATGCTATTTAAGAAGATGTGATCTCATCACACATTATTTCTCTGGCAATCAGTCTACTACCCGTGGACTCATAGTTAACATTATAAGAAGCTTGTTGAAACCCTAGTGGAAATAAAAATTTATGAGGCTCTGCTTTATTTCTCAAACTGAAGTAATTCAGACTTTGTGAACTTGAAGAGATCAGTTCTGCATAATTTATTCAATAACATTTAGAATCATAACTACATTTTATTTGTAGATGTGCAACTGTAAATGTGCACGTATAAGTGTGCAAATAACTTCAATTGCTTAAATAATAAGTCTAGTGGTTGATATTTCCCCCCTCATCTGTCTGGAACACATCCTACCCCTTGGTCAGTCTTCCTGGCTACCAATCACTAATCCTCCCTGAAAGGTGCCTGGGTATCTTCTGGGAAGATTGTCCTCACTTTCTGTGCAGCATAAGGTCCTCTCACCCCCTTCATATCCCTGCTCAAAATCTTGTCCAAGCCTCCATGATATCAGCTACTACATCATTATTATCCTTATATTAGCGAAGAAACAGAGAGGGGGCACTTACCCTTATTTGCAAAGCTTGAGAGTGACAGGGGTGACATTCTTATTCAGTTGGTCAAAATCTAGGGCCCATACTCCTAGCCATTAAGCATGTGGCCTTTATAGGGTACACGCTTTATATATTTTTGCATCTCAGGAGTTGGCAAGATATCAGGCATGTTAGAGGAACTCAATGAAAGAATGAACAAACACTGGCAATTCAAAAAGGCTTCAGGTTTAGCCCATCCCATGGTTACTGCCTACCCATATGGTACTGTCAGTAGTCAGTGAGTGAAAAGGCAGTAATAATTGAGCACCTCTCCTACACTATCTTCTGGAAGAAAATAAAAGCAAAACAGACAGTCTGAAAAAAAATATCTGCCTCTCAATTCCCACTGCTTACCACTTCCTACCTCCCCAAAACAGTGGCAGTGCCTAACTGGCTGGCTTTGCTGTGATCTTTTCTCTTGCCAAGTGCCAGGTCAATGTCTCCCAAAGGCCATAGAGAAGGTCCTCACTCAAATCTTTGAGGAGTTTCCTATTTTCTACACATCTCATAAAAAACTCATCTGTCTCAGTCTATAGATCTAACACAGTATGATTTATCATTATTTCCCAAAATGTGTTTTTTAATTTCTATAGTGTCCTAAAAATACACCATTCTTCTAACCCTTCTGAATTTAATTATGTAGCCCCCTAAAGTTTTCAGAGTAATGCAGGGGCCAGCAAACTACATTGTGCCACCTGCATTTATACTGCTTCTAAGTGAAGTATGATTTTAAATTTTTAAGTGCTTAAAAAAAACAAAAAAGAAAATTGTATAACATCTTAAAAGGATATGGATTTCATCTATAAATAAAGTTTTATTGGGATACAACTAATTCATGTATGTATTGTCTAAGGCTGTTTTCATGCTATAACTATAGAGATGAGTAGTTACCATATACGCCATTTGGCCCAGAAAGCCTAAACTGTTTATAATCTGGCATCGTACTGTAAAAGTTTGCCAACCTCTTGGATAATGGAATAAAATAATGATGCCGTATTGTTGCGTATCCACTCTGCATGAGACCTTCCACCTGGGGGAGGTGGGTATTATTTTCTCACACTGTAGATTAAGAGACTAGTATTAAAGTTCAAAGTCTTGCAATGAGAAGGTGAACTAAAAATCTTCAGACTCCACAGCTCATTCATGGTTTTTCCTCTATGACAAGCTATTTCTCCATACAGTTGAGAACAAATGAATATATCGACAAGTGCGAAATCACACAGTACACATTCAATACATAATAATGGGTTGCCAAGTAATGAAATGGCCCTAGGGAAACCCAGTTAATCCAGCAAATGCCAATTGCATTCATAGAGCTGCTTGAGTCTCCTTTCTCTCAATTCCTTACTTTATCTGCTACACAATTTCTTTTCCTTTTTTTTCCTTTAAACATTAAACAATTGCAAATCCTTTTAGGTAGAATTTCAAAATTCCTTCTTATCACTTTGTCTTTTATCTACTTATCAGTTTATTTTCTAAAAGAGAATAGATATTTTAAAAGTACAACGTTGTTCCTTGAATTTCATATGGTAATTTTTAAATAAGTGCTTCACAGCACACCTATCTGAACTACCTAGGATTACTGTCCTTCAGTTTTCAGGATATATGGCATGAAATAAAGAAAAAAGTTCAATTTTCCCCAAACATCCACATCTTGAAATTCATAGTCCAAACTAAGCAGAATCAATAGTAATAGGCAAAGTAAACAGAGGAAATCTAGCCAAGATAATAGAAGTGAGCCTGCATGATGATTTTTTTTTTTTTTAATCCAGGTGAACCTGATGCATTCTGACTGCTAGTTAGTTCTGGTCACAGTTAGACTCAACAGAGCAGGAGATTCCAAGCTTAGGTTTTTCTTATAAAGGTAACTGACCCTTAAGAGAATAGTATTCCTTTTATATAACTGTCTTCTGGAATTATCTCTAATAAAAGCCAACTCCCAACATGTATTAATTTGTTTAATCCTCACAATGGCTCTGTGAGGTAATACTATTATTAATTCCATTTCACAAATGAATAAGTCCAAATTCAGCAGATTAGGGGACTTGATCACCAGCATTCGGTAGGTGACAAAGACAGGGCTGAACAAAATAACTCAGAGTATGCACCACTAACAACATGATGGGCTGCTTCTGATCTGCTTCCCAATGTTTCACAATCATTTAATTAAATATCAAATGGCAAACATATCATTTAATTAAATATTTTCATTGTGTAGTTTGGTGACTGCTTTCTGACAAAAACTTGCTCATTTGGTTTCACTCTTTTTCTAAGGGGTCGTTGTCATGAAGATGGATTAAAAAAAGTCTTTTGATAAAAGCATTTAGTTTGACATCTCTGCAAATAAGCTGGAAAAATTACAGCAAACATTTCCTTGTGAGAAATTCCAAATCTTATTTAACAGTCTTAAGACTTCAGCAGTTACATGATACTGAAAGCGTCTATGTCTATAACTGTCTAGGAAGCAATTTCCCATCTTTAATGAAGAAAAATGATCAATATAACAGTAGATTATCATGTTTTAACTATAGCAACACACACAAAAATCAATATGAAGTCATTAATCTAGTCAGAATGGAGAGTTGAAGGCTAAAAATTACCCAGATCGCAATGAATTTTTCTGTTGTAACATTATTTTTTTCTTTTGAGTTATAATTGATGTATATTATATTACTTTCAGGTGTATAACATTTCAACATTTATAGAGATCACCAAAGGGTCACCACTTAAGTCTAGTCATCATCTGTCACCCTACAAAGTTAATACAATATTATTGATATTTCCCATGCTATACATTTCATCTACATGACTTCTGTATCTTGTAACTTCTTTATCTTATAACCGTATGAACACTTTTTAATGCCCTTCACCAGTTTTGTTCCCCATTCTCTAACCCACATTCCTTCTACTGGCAACCACCAATCTATCTTCTGTATCTATGAGTCAGACATTTTTGTTGTGTTTATTTGCATCCCACACACAAGAGAAATTATATGGTATTTGCCTTTCTGTGTCTGAATTATTTCATTTAACATAATACCCCCTAGGTCCATCCATGTTTGTTGTTGCAAATTATAAGATTTCATTCCTTTTTTATGGCTGAATAGTATTCGTGTGTGTGTGTGTGTGTGTGTGTGTACACAACCTCTCCACCCATTCACCCATCAGTGGTAACTTAGGTTGCTTACATGTCTTGACTATTATAAATAATGCTTCAGTGAACATTAGAGGGGGGATCGTGGTAGCTCTTTTTTTAGTATCTTAAGGAAGCTTTATACCAATTTCCATAATGGATGCACCAATGTATGTTCCCACCAATGGTGCATGAGGGTTTCCTGTTCTCTATATATTCGCCAATACGAGGGTTTCCTGTTCTCCATATATTCGCCAATACGTCTATTTCTTTTTGTACTAGCCACTCTTAGGTGTACAGTGGTATCTCCTTGGGGTTTTGATTTGCATTTCCCTGATAATTAGTGATGCTGAACATCTCTTCATATGCCTGTGGTTAAGTTGTATGTCTTCACTGAAAAAAAGACATTTATTCAGGTCCTCCACCCAGTTTTAAATGATATTTTTCTTGCTATTGAGTCGTATGAGTTCATTGTATAGTTTGGATATTACCCATGTTCTGTACATACCTAGTAAGTCCATTAGGTCTAACATGTTTTTTAAGGCTGATGTTTTCTTACTGATTTTCTGTCTGGATGATCTATCCATTGATGTAAAATTTTCCTACTATTATTGCATTATATTGTATCATATTCAATTTTTTCCCTTTGATTCTGTTAATAGTTGCTTTATAAATTTTGGTGCTTCTATGCTAGGTGCGTATATATTTATACATGTTATATTTTCTTGCTGGATATACCCCTTTATCATTATGTGGTGCCCCTCTTTGTCTTTTACTACAGTTTTTGTTTTAAAGTCTCTTTTGGGGGTGCCTGGGTGGCTTAGTCAGTTAAGCGTCTGACTTTTGCTTAGGTCATGATCTCATGGTTGTGGGTTCGAGCCCCGCGTCGGGCTCTGTGCTGACTGCCAGCTCAGAGCCTGGAGCCTGTTTCAGTGTGTGACTCCCTCTCTCTCTGACCCTCCCCTGCTCACGCTGTCTCTCTCTCTCTCTCCTAGAAATAAATAAAACATTAAAAAAAAAATAAAGTCTGTTTTGTCTGATAAGAGAATGGCTATACCAGCTTTCTTTTTGTTTTCATTTGCATGGAATATCTTTTTCCTTTCCTGTTCTTTCAGTCTGTGTGTGTCCTTACTTTTGAAGTGAGTCTCTTATAGACAGGGTATATATGTATCTAAAAAAAGTTCACTCAACCACTTTACAAGTCTTTTGGAATTTTTGTCCATTTACAATTAAAGTAAATTGTTCACAGGCTTGTATTTACTGTCTTTTTTGTTAATTGCTTTCTGACTGATTTTATAGGTCCTCTCTATTCCTTTTTGCTTCTTTCTCTCTTCCCTTGTGGTTTACTTCTTTAATGATTTTTTAACTTCTTTCTCATTTTGTATATTTACTCTATGTTTTTGCTTTGTGGTTTTTATGAGGTTAATATATATATATTTTCCCATGAATCTAACAGTCTATTCTAAGTTGATAGTATCCTCAAATTAGACCACATTCCAAAAGTCTATATTTTTACTCTCTTATTTCATGTTTCATGTTTTTGGCATCACCTTTTACATTTTTTAACATTATGTATTCTTGAACCAATTATTTTAGTTATAATTCACTTTACTACCTTTAAACTTCTCAATAGCTTAATGAGTGTTTTATCTACTACCTTTATTATACATTTATCTTTTCCAGTGAGATTTTTATTTCCAATTTTTCTTATTACTTAGTGCCATTTCTTTTCAGCTTAAAGAAGTCCTTTATTATTTCTTGTAATGTTTATTTAGTAGCAACAGACTCCTTTAGCTTTTGTTTGTGTAGTAAACTATTTACCTTTCCTTCAAACCTGAATGATAGTTTTGATGAGTAGAGTATTCTCACCTGGAAGTGTTTTCCTTTAAAGCACCTTGAAGAGGTCATATAACCACCTTCTGGCTTTCAAAGGTTTTGCTAAGAAACGTGCTGATAGTGGGGCACCTGGGTGGCTCAGTCAGTTGAGCGTACGACTTCGACTCAGGTCATGATCTCATAGTTTGTGGGTTCAAGCCCCGTGTCGGGCTCTGTGCTGACAGCTAGCTCAGAGCCCGGAGTCTGCTTCAGAATCTGTCTCTTCTTCTCTCTGCCCCTCCCCTCCTCGCTTTCTGTCTCTGAAAACAAAGACATTCAAAACATTAAAAAAAGAAAGAAAGAAAGAAAAGAAACCTGCTGATAGGTACAAGGGAAACCCAATAAGTTTAACTATTTGTTTTTCTCTTGTTGCTTTTAAAATTCTGTACATTCTCCCATTATAATTATAGTATGCTTTGGTATGGGTCTCTCTGGGTTCCTCTAATTTTTTTTTAAATTTTGACAATGTTTTTAATTCTTTAACACTTATTTATTTCTAATAGGGAGAGACAGAGCACAAGTGGGGGAGGGGCAGAGAGAGAGGGAGACAGAATCTGAAGCAGGCTCTGGGCTCTGAGCTAGCTGTCAGCACAGAGCCCGACACGGGGCTCAAACTCACAAGCTGTGAGAGCATGACCTGAGCTGAAGTTGGACATTTAGCCCACTGAGCCAGCCAGGTGCCCCTATTGTTAATAAAATATTAAATAAGACAATCCTAAACATAAGCCCTGTTTCTTGACTTCCGGGATTTGAATGTCTGTTTACTCACCCAAGTGATCAAGTTCCACAACTGCTCACCCCACCCATCCTAGCATGGTGGCAGTAGGGTACCATGTCTCAGCTTGGCTGCCTGTGCTTGCAGGCCATGCAGAGAGTACAATAATAGTACCTGCAGTGATTCCGTCTCTAGAGAACATCGGCAAATCAATTTCCTTCACGTATAGTCTGGATGCTTTTCAAACTTCTGGGGTTATTTTGTATTTTGTATTTTGGTTTTGTTTTTTTTCCTGGGTCTTTGGGTTAGTGCGGCTGTCCACAAGACCTCCAAGAGGAGAATCGCAGTTTCCTATAGCACTTTGGGACCCCTGGGCATCAGCTCTGTTGTTAGCATCCTGATACTCTGGAAACTTGTTTCTCCAGGGCAGATCTTAGGTGTTGGGCTGTCTGATGTGGGGCACCAAGCCCTCACTCTTCTAGTAGAAGCACTGTCTGATGACATCCCTTCATACTCTGTGTTGCTACACTATGAGGGGTGTGTGTGTGTGTGTGTGTGTGTGTGTGTGTGTGTGTGGGTGTGCATGCTTGCTGCACTCAAGTCTGTCTCTGTCCCTCCTACTCTCTGTGATATGGTACTTTTGTCCTTTGTTGTGAAGAACCATTCATCTAG
Source organism: Proteles cristata cristata (assembly GCA_017311185.1). NCBI lineage: Eukaryota > Metazoa > Chordata > Mammalia > Carnivora > Hyaenidae > Proteles > Proteles cristata. Next base: position 1,879,021 of record JAESUZ010003687.1, on the reverse strand, counting down.
TTTTCAAATCTTTTTCAGAGAGCAATGATCTTTATGAAGCTGTAGATTTGGTGTGCCCACAGGAGAATGCTAGTTCATGATCTTCCTACACTGCCATTTTGGACTCCCTTACCCATCAGGATATTCTTAATATAAGTCTGTTTGTGCAATTTTGAAATAATTGGTTCTAAGGACATACTAAATTATACTGAGAAGATGAAAAACAAGAAAAAAAGCTTCACTTTTTCTCAAAAGGCAGTTGTTTAAAATAAAAGGAATAGCTCCAATCTCCTCATTGTTATAGTCTCATTTATTTTGCTAGTGCAGTGGGACCACTTATAACCATTTACTTTAGAGCAGAAATGTGTTTTTTAAAAAATATTTTCTATTCTATCTTGTACCAAAATAGATTTTTGGCATCAGTGATAGAACACAATAAGAAACCATTTGCAACAGACTTTGTTGTAGGCTTATAAATAAAGGTATTTCTTTTAAGAATCAACGACCTCCAAATCAACCATTTAGTCCCTGAGTTTCTCACAGAAAACTGGGGAGATTCAGTAGACAACATTTATATAAACAGAAGATTTCCCATTTTTTGCATTAGTTTCACTTCTCAGCTGTCATCATTCTAAGCAGTGCAGAATAGAAGACTGGTTGGGTTTACTAGAAAATGGCAACTTCTAAACTAAATACAGTTTGGGAGCTGTGTAGTATATTCTAATAATGTAAAATTACTGATTCAATCAAGCAACTATAAAAACTGTTTTCTAATCCCCTTCACTTATTTAAGTACATTTCTTTACTACATTACTGAGTAAAACATATCTTTGTTTCACTTTGAATATCTTTGAGCTTGATTTCCTTTCTTAAGATGACATTTTAAGTTTTAAAAAAATCCTAAGATGCATTTTCTTTAATAAAGCAAGTAACTGATACTAAGCTATTTTATTCCATTCTTAGCTGCTGAAATTTGTGCTAGTGCCATATTATACACCATGTTTATTAGAATACTGCATTTGGTTATAATTATTTTATAAAAAAATGGTCAATAACATTGAAGTCAATCACAAACTTAGAAAGTTGTATAAATAATGTCAAATGCATTATCATTGTATATGCATTGCTCTTTCATTTTGTTCTTGATCAGTCTGGATTAAAGGATACATGAGTACTTATTCTGAGAAGTTCCACTAACTTCATAACAAGGAAAATCTTGTTTCAATCACAGATTTATACATTAATTAAAAGCAACATTGTAAACTGACATCCTCCTCATCCTTTCATACATATTGAGAGAGTTTTGCTTCTAGTTATAGTGGTATACTTTCTATTAGAGGAAAACTATAAAGTCTCAATAAAATTACTTGAAAGCACTAGAAAGCAAGACAGAGAAGAGAATAGGCAGATATAGCATGGAAGGTAGACACCATGTTGGAGCAGGAGGTAACATATACTTGGAAAAGGTGATGACACAGTAAGACTCCCATCAACAACATGGGAAATACTCCAACTCCAAAACAAAGCAGCAGCTTTACTGGTTTAAAAACCCAGAGTATAGAGTTTAATGTGTTCAAAGTAAGTGGAAAGTTAATGAGGATGCTGAAAAGGAAGAAGCCAGAGAGGAAAAATTCATGGTATAAACTCTGTCCAAGTCCTTGGCTGATCCCATGAGGAGGACAGACCCTAAACAGTCCAGCTAAGAGTAAACACAATGCACAGAGATTCTAGCTATTACAGTCACAAAGGAGACAGGAATTTTAAATCTGGGTTTAGCCAAATTAACTGCCTATTTTTTTCAATATTTGAAGAATATAATAGAATACAATGTCTACTTGACAAATCAAGGATAAAATCCAAACTTTAGACTTGTTTTTTTTTTGAGCATAAAAATGAAAAGCAAATTATTCCAGATTGACCTTGAAATGCTGAATTAGAAGAACATTTTAAAATAGCTAATACCAAGAGCACAAGCAACAAAACAAAAAGGAACAAGCCTATATCAAACTAAAAAGCTTCTGTACAGCCAAAACCAAACAACAGAATGCAAAGACATGCGGGGGGAAAAATTTGCAAACCACATATAAATAAAAGGTTAACATCCAAAAATCTACGAAGAACTTGTACAACTCAATAGCAAAAATAATTATCTGACTAAAAAAATGAGCAAAGGAGCTCAATAGCCATTTTCCCATAGATGATATTCAAATGGCCATCAGGTATGTGAAAAGATGCTCAATATCACTAATCATCATGGAAATAGAAGTCAAAACCATAATGAGAAATCTCTTCACACTTGTTAAAATGGCGACTATCAAAAAGACAAGAAATAACAAGTGTTGGTGAGGATGTGAAGGAAAGGGTGTACTGGTGCATTCTTGGTGGGAATGTAAATTGGTGCAACCACTATGGAAAACAGCGTGGAGGTTCCTTTAAAGATTAAAAATAGGGGCACCTGGATGGCTTAGTCAGTTAAACCTCCAACTTTGGCTCAGGTCATGATCTCATGGTTTGTGGGTTGGAGCCTCACAGTGGGTTTTGTGCTGACAGCTCAGAGCCTGGAGCCTGCTTCAGATTCTATGTCTTCCTCTCTCTGGCCCTCCCCTGCTCATGATCTGTCTCTCTCAAAAATAAACATTTAAAAAAAGTAAAAATTAAAAATAAAACTACAATATAATCTAGTAATTCCATTACTGCATACCTATCCAAAGGAAATGAAAACCCTAGTTCCAAAAGATACATGGACCCCCATTTTCTTTTCAGTATTATTTATAATGACCAAGGCAGGGAAGCAACCTAAATCCCCATCAATAGATAAATGGATAAATAAAATGTCACAAACACACGTGTGCACGCACGCACACACACACAGGAATATTATTCAGATATATAAAAGAAGAAAATGTTACTGTTTGTGATATGGATGAAACTTGAAGGCATTATGCTAAGTGAATAAGTCACAGAGAAAGACAAATACTGTATCATTTCACTTACATACAAAATCTGAAAAAACTGAACTCACAAAAACAGAACAGATTGGTGGTTGCCAGAGATAGGGAGCAAGGGTAGAAATCAGAGAAATGTGTGAAGTAGGTAAAAAGGTACAACCTAGTTATAAATAAGTTCTGAAAATGTAATGTATAGCATGACTATATTTAACAATACTGTGCTTTATATTTGAAATCTGCTAAGACAGTAAATTTCAAAAGTTCTCACCACACACACAAGAAGTGGTAACTATGTGAGGTAATCAATGTTAACTACTTAGTATGGAAATCACTTTGCAATGTATACATATATCAAATTCTTACTCTGTACATCTTCAACTTACAAAACATTTTATGTCAACTATATCTCAATAAGGTTGGGGAAAAAACCACTAATGTTTGAAATATTCAAATGATATAAAGTTTCATGTTCAGCTATAAAATAGACTCAAAGTTGACTGAAGTACTTCTTTACAAATGCAATGCTTTTACCACAAGGTGATGGTCTGAAGCATTTCCCTTGTTTCTCATTTAAAGCCACTATCTTCAATTTCAACTACCCAGGTTCCACAGCATTTTCCAAGGGGCAACATGTAAATTCATCCTTTAATTCACTTTGATCTTATTATTTTTTAAGTTTGTATTACATTGTTACCACTTTCAGTCTTTATCATTTCACAAATAGAGCTTTGCTTGTTCTCCTTCTCTACTCATATCTTATTCAGATCTTTCCTTCATATGTCTGCTAGATCATACAACATGGCTCCACAGAACTTCAATTTTTCATTCATCAACACATTTTTCTTAAAATAGTATTCTAAACAGAATGTCTAAAATTCTATTCATCTGCAATCTGACTAATGCCTTCAATGTTATCTTCTGTAACCCTTTTATTCTAGGTCTCAGAAAAAATAAAGGACATAATTCCATATATCAAAATATTTAAAAGAGGTAAATTAAGCCACATAACAAATAAAATATACTTTATGCTTCCACTTAAATTTTCACATCATAAAATTTAAAACTATATGCAAAGCTATGTTTTTAAGACATAAAGCAAATAAGTTATTTTAGAAATAGCTAATGTAACTATGCTAAAAGTCATATAGGAAAATATGTACTTAGCAAATGAACAAATAGGAAAATCTCAGCAGAGACATAGAAAGTATACAAAAGAATCAAATGGGAATCTGAGAATTAAAAACAAAGTCTGAAAATTGTTAATTTGGTTAATTTGGTTTACAATTGTTAATTGTAAATTTTAATAGCAGATGGGGGTGCCTTGGGGTATCAATCAATCAAAAGCATCGAGTTGCTAAAATAATGGGAGTGGGGTAAGATAAACAACAAATAAACAGAGCTTCAGAGATAAAATAAAATGGTCTGATATACAAATGATTAGATTCCAGAAGAGAAGATAAAGACTAGGATGCAAAAAAATATTTGAATAAATAATGCAAAAGTTTTTCCAAAATTGGCCAAAAGCCTAAATTTACACTTTCCCAGAAACATAGCAAATCCTAAGAGGAGTAAATCACACCTAGATACACTATAATCACTGAAGTAAGAAAAATGTCAAAGTCTCAGATCAGCCAGAGGACTCAAATAAATTACACCACCATTTATTACCTATTTCTCGTTAGAAAAATGAAGTCCAAAGACAGTAGGAGGAAGTGCTAGAAGTAAAACAAAAACCGTTTGCCAAGAATTCTATCTCTATCAAAAATACCCTTTAAGAATGAAAGAAAAATGGAGTTTTAGCTAAATGAAAATTAAAAATTTGTCATTAGTTAAACTGTGTTGTACAAAATGCTACAGGAGGATTTGCAAGCTGAAGAAAAGTGTTCCTTGGGTCTTTAGAAAGGAACTGAGAACACCAAAAATGTTAAATATAGGAGTAAATATAAAAGATTACATTTTTTGCTTCTAATTCTTTATACAAGGCTCATGAAATTTTATTTTGGGATTTATAATGTATCTAGATGAAATAAATACATATGGTAACTAGGGAAAGGAATTAACAGTAATGGGTAAGTAGGGCTATCCAGTAGCAAAGTTCCTTCATTTTATGTGAAGTGATACTACATTAAATCTGAGTTCATAGTGACAAGGTAAAGATACATATTTTAACCCCCTAAAAAACTACTGAAAATAATTCATAGAGGTATGGCTAAAAAGACAGCAGATAAATGCAGTACAAGAACAAAGACTCCTAGAATATCAAAGATGGAAGAGAGTGTAGCGTACAATGTTTGACCCACTGTCAGAATTCCTTTTATGAACATTTGACTGCTCATTTAGCCTTGACACTGCTCACATACTTCTGGATGAAAGGGCTCATGAAGCACCCATTGCCCTAATGTTTCTGGTTCTAAGTTATACTTCTATAGAAAAAGGTCTCTTCCTTCACAGAAAGTATCTATTACATCTTAATTCAATACCTAAACATTCATTTCCTCTCCCAATTCCCCCTTTTTATGGCTAGAGAAAGGAGGCTTTCTCTTCCAGATGAGCCTCTAGATGACTTTATGCCCCTCTGTGTCTTCTCCCAGAATCCTGTGTTTCCTTTGTACTCCTTGCAAAAGTGTAAGGGACTTGATTGACTACTAATTTTACTTGTTTAGTGAACGTGCCTGACACCTAATACGTGCCCAATGAAAATAAAATGAAATTAAAACAAGCATGATTGGACAACTGCACAGCCATTTGGCAAAAGATAAACTTAGATCCATATATCACACCATATGGAAGAATAATCTTCAAAAGGATTAGAAATCTAATCCAAAAAAAAAAAAAAGGGGGAAACCAAACAAGTATTTGAAAACATGAGTAAATTTCTCTTTAACTTTGGTGCAGGGAAAGGCTTCTAACTATTACACCAATTTAGAGGCAATATAAAAAAAGAGTAAATTAACTTTTCTTTAATACTGTAGACAAAAATTCACTATAAACAAAATCCAAGAACAGCTGACCAAGAGGGGGAAAATATTTGCAATGCATACCCATAGAATATGCAATGCATAGTCCATAGCAAAAGGACTAATGGCATACATGAATACAATCAATTATCAGAACAAGAAGCAAATATTTGCATCATGAGTCAGATAACTTTTACATGTTAAAAATTTTTTTTAACATTTATTCCTTTTTGAGGTGGGGGGGAGAGAGAGAGAGAGAGAGAGAGAGAAAACACAAGCTGGGGAGTGGCAGATAGAGACACAGACCAGAATCTGAAGCAGGCTCCAGGATCTCAGCTGCCAGCACAGAGCTGGACACGGGGCTCAAATAACACAAACTGTGAGATCATGACCTGATCTGAAGACAGATGCTTAACTGATGAAGCCACCCAGGTACCCCATCTTTTACAGATTTTTTACAGGTATTATTTTATTTAACCTTCACCTTTAAAAAATTATTTTATAGATAAGGAAGTTAAGTTACAGAGTTAATCAACTTGCCCAGGAAATGAATCAAGAACTGAAGAGTGAAGCATGATGTTGCTCCTAGCTGTCTACATGGATCAGGACTTCTGTTGTGATGTCTTCAGCTGCAGTTACTCTCTAGTTTGCTTGCCTTTACACTACCTTTTTCCCTCTAGCATTTTCATACACCCTTATAGGGAGTACTTCTTCTCTTCTCTGATTCTCTCATTCTACAGAAACCTATTCCAGCTCCAGCTAGATCCAGGGTAACTCCCCAGTTACTAGTCTCAGCCTGGTCATGGCCCTCAAGGTTGCCTCCTGAAGCAAAATGGAATCAATAAAATAGTGTTTTGTCAAATATTACCAATCTTGCTTTAAATAGTGAAGTATAAACAACAATCAGCATTGTCATTTCATATTATTGGGACTATATCCTGGTTATAAGATAGTTCCCAATGTGTGAGCTTCCAGACTTATCTTCAGTGTTTCTTCAATTTCCACTCTTGATTTAGGTTTGTCTGAATTATATTCTGTATTGATCTTTTTGGTATATATTCCTGAAGTATACCTTGTGAATAAAAGAGCAAGATGAAGTATGGACATGATCCAAACAGCAAACTATCAGCTTTGGTGACGAGAATTTACTACCCTATCAGAGAGTTACAAAAGAGTTATGGGCCACTGTTTGACACAGTCTGGGTTTCTGAATAGTAATACTAAGTTGAACATACTGTAGCAATAACCCATACTACTCAATTTTATATCGCATTGTTTTCTAATAATCAGCACATAAATTATGAAATAAAGGTTAGTTTGTTTGCTACTTCCTTGTGATAATTAACATCAAAACTATGACTGTTTTGTTCTGTCTCCATCAAAATCTTAGGTCATGGTGAAAATATCACTTAGCTTTAAGTTTAAGTCAGTTTCACTGGTGATGGTATAAATATCTAAAACACAGCTGATATGATCAAGAGGGATTTATTCCTGGGTTTCCAGGGTGGTTCAATGTTTTAAAATCAATTAATGTGATACATCACATCAATATGAGAAAGGCTAAGAACCCTATGATCATTCCAATAAATGCAGAAAAAGCATTTGACAAAGGACAGCACTCATTCATGATAAAAAATCTTCAACAAAGTAGATTTAGAGGGCACAAACCTCAACATAATAAGTGTCATATATGAGAAAGCCACAGCTGACATCACTGGAGAAAAACTAGTGGGAAAAATTAGTGGGGAAAAACTGAGAGCTTTCCCCGAAGGTCAGGAATAAGACAAGGATGTCCACTCTTACCACTTTTATTCAGCATAGTACTGAAAATCCTAGCTACATCTATCAGACAACAAAAAGAAATTAAAGGATCCAAACTGGCAAGGAAGAGGTAAAACTTCCACTATTTGCAGATGACATAATACTACATATAAAAAATCCTAAAGATTGCACCAAAAAACCCCTGATAGAACTGATAAACAAATTCAGTAAAGTCACAGGATACAAAATCAATGTACAGAATCTGTTGCATTACTGGTGAATATCAATAATGAAGCAGCAGAAAGAGAAACTGAGAAAACAATCCCATTTGTAATTGCACCCCAAATAATAAGATACTGAAGAAAAAACCTAACTAAAGGGGTGAAAGACCTGTTCTCTGAAGACTATAAAACACTGATGAAAAAAAACCAAACATGAAGATTACACAAAAAAAGACATTTCATACTCATGGATCTGAAGAACAAATAATTGTTAAAATGTTGACAAAACAATCTACATATTCAATGCAACCCCTATCAAAATAACAGCAACATTTTTTTTGTAGAACTAGAACAAACAATTCTAAAATTTGTGTGGAGTCACAAAAGACCCGAAATAGCCAAAATAATTTTGAAAAAGCAAAGCAAAGCAAAGCAAAGCTGGAGGCACCACAATTTCAGACTTCAAGTATATTACAAAGCTGTAGTAATTAAAAAATTATAGTACTGATACAAAAATAGACACAGTTCAATGGAACAGAATAAAAAACCCCAGAAATGAAATCACAATTGTATGGTTAATTAATCTTTGACAAAGCAGGAAAGAAAATCCAGTGGGAAAAAGACAGTCTTTTCTACAAATGGTGTTGGGAAAACTGGACAGCAACACACAAAAGAATAAAACTGGACCACTTTCCAAACCATTCACAAAAGTAAATTCCAAATTGATTCAAGACCTAAATGTGAAGTCTGAAATCATAAAAATCCTAAAAGAGAGCACAGGCAGCAACATCTTTCTGGGTAGGTCTCGTGAGGCAGGAAAACAAAAGAAAAATTAACTATTGGGACTACATCAAAATTAAAAACTTCTGCACAGCAAGGGAAATAATCAATAAAACTAAAAGGCAACCTACAGAATGGAAGAAGATATTTACAAATGATATATTTGATAAAGGGTTAGTATCCAAAATCTCTAAAGAACTGATACAACTCAGTATCCAAAAAACAAATAATCCAATTAAAAAAACGGACAAAAGAAATAAACAGACATTTCTTAAAAAAAAAAAAAAAAAGACATACAAAGCCCAACAGACACATGAAAAAAAAAATGCTCACATCACTCATCATCAGAGAAATAAAAATCAAAACCAAAATGATATATCATCTCACACCTGTCAGAATAGCTAAAATAAACAATACAAGAAATAATAGGTATTGGCGAGGATGTGGGAAAGGGGAACCCTCTTACATTGTTGGTGGGAATGCAAACTTGTGTAGCCACTGTGGGGAACAGTATAGAGAATTCTCAAAAAGTTAGAAATAGAATTACCTTATGATCGAACAATTTAAGCACTGGGTATTTACCCAAATGAATATAAAAGCATTAATTCAGGGGCGCCTGGGTGGCTTAGTCGGTTAAGCGTCCGACTTTCACTTAGGTCATGATCTCGCGGTTCGTGGGTTCGAGCCCGGTGTCGGGCTCTGTGCTGACTGCCAGCTCAGAGCCTGGAGGCTCTTTTGGAGTCTGTGTCTCCCTCTCTCTCTGACCCTCCCCTGCTCACACTGTCTCTCTCTCTCTCTCCTAGAAATAAATAAAAAATATTTTTAAAAGTACTAATTCAAAGGGTATATAAATATATATACCCTTTATTATATATTATATATATATCATATAATATATATATATAATGGAATACTATTCAGCCATAAAAAAGAATGAAATTCTGACATTTCCCATGACATGGATACAACTATAGAATATAAAGCTAAGTAAATACAACAGTCATAGAATGATGAATACCATATGATTTCGTTCATATGTGGAATTTAAGAACAAACCATCAGAGGGAAAAAAAACCAAGAGAGACAAATAAAAAAGCAGACTTAATTACAGAGAACAAACTAAGGGTTACTGGAGGAGAGGGAGGTGGTAAGATGGATTAAATAGGTGGTGGGTATTAAGGAGTGCACTTGTTGTGATGAGTACAGGGTGATATATGCAATTGTTGAATTACTCTATTATACACCTGAAACTAATGTAACACTGTTAACTAACTGGAATTAAAGAAAACTTTAAAAAAATAAAACAGCTGGTGTTCTTTCAACAAAAAATTAAGATCTACAAATTTTATACTGGGTGGTTATTTATAAGACTGTTAAATTCTTCAAGAGAAGAATTCTATTCAAGTTGAATAGATCATAGGTCAACTTCAAGTAGCTTACGGTTAACTTAATGAAGACAAATATATACGTAAATAACTAATAGAATGCATCACAAAAATTATTTGGTTGCCTTAGCTTCACAAGAACGAACTGGATATAGGCCAGTTATAGTGAATTTCTTGTAATACCCCAAAGCAAAGGTTATAAATTCACCCTAAGTTACTCTCTGTGGGACAACTAGTTGACTCCAGTTCTCTACATCACTGTACTCCAAGTGTGGTCCACAGAACAAAGTGTGTGAGACTGGTCCTCAGTGAAATAGAGACAAACATTAGGACAAGCATTTAGAAACATTTTAAATTTTTTGATAAGGTCATTCTTTCTATTAAATAATAAAAGATTGAGGCTTGTATTAGTATTACAAAATTAATTACTATTAATAATGAAATATGGTTATTTTATGTCCTTATATTCATCAGCTCTGGAAAACTTTGAAAAGTAATTATTGCATTAGTTCTCTTCACAACACTGATCAGTTTGCAAGGATTCCAGCATTCAGTTGCATACACTGTTAAAATCAGAGAGCAGGATGAACTATCTTCTTATGTTGACATTTTATTCTATTTGCAATTTGGAAAATAAATGTAGCAAAAGCCAGCTAGTATTTTCTGGAAATCTTTCAAGTTCTTCATCACTTTCTAACTTCCTTAGAATATAATGTTTTATTTTTAATGGTAAGTCTATTATATGGATTTTAAATAGCCTTACTGAGGTCTAATTTACATACAATAATATATACACTCATTTTAGGGATAGTCTGTTGAATTTTGGTAGTTGGATATAGTCATATAAGCTCCATCAAAAATGAGAAAACAACTGTACTAGCAATCTACCCAGTCTTGAGGGTTAACTTGCTTCAAGTTAACACTTTCCTTGTTTGCTAACCTAAGGCCCTTGATCTGTAGCAGAACTAATTTATTTTCTTTGACATTTGCAGACCACTGGCCTTGGGGAATGAAGGACCAGAAATGTTCCCAGGCCACAAAGGCCAGCAAGTCTGTTTGAAGCCATCTCAGCTTTCCAATTAGCTCAGCCATTTTTTCAGCAAAATATTTTTCTTTTTTAAGATCACACAGAAGGCTTTACTGACCTCCCTTTATGCATCTGTAGATTTTGCCTTCCTTTGCAGAAAGAACAGAATACTCTTGTACAGTCCCCTGGGTACCAAGGAACCAGACTTTCTTGCACGACCTCCCTTGAGCACCAAGGAGCTAGAATTTCTTACACAACCTTTGAGCACTGAGATAGTTCTGTAGTTATCTTTGAGTCTGCAGGTAATCAAGAAATGTCACAGACCACTGCACTCCTTGAAGTGATTAAACCCCTTTAAAAAAATCTCTGGGCTGGGCAGAAACTCAGAGTCCACCTTCTTTCCAGGTGGCTGGCCTCCTGAATAAAGCTCAAATTTATTTTCAATCAGGACTATTGAGTACTGGCCGATGGAGCTCCAGGCAGCCAGACTTGGGTTTTGGTGATACAACTATGCTTAGCACAAGGGGAAAACCTATAAAAATGGAGAACTTAGCTCAGATAGTTCCCTCCCGTACTTTCTCTGCCCACATACTCCCTACCTGAAACTGCCTGCTTTTGTTCACTCTTCACTGCCTCTGAGTTTTACAGTTGTTTGCCGTGCAAGCCTTCTGGTAGGATCTTAGAATCTATCATTCCCTAGGGCTTATAATTTCTCTTTGCTTTAAAATTTCCTTTTTAGAAATTAGTTGAATTACATTTTAGATAAGTATTGGCCTACATTATCTGGAAAATTTTACAAATCTGGTTTTTCATTATAGATTGTTTGAGAAGCACAGCTCTAAACCAGAGGTCCTCAAAATATGCCATTAATTCATCTGAGAAACCTGGTATAAAGCAAGATGCAGGCCCCATGCTAATTCAAAGAGCCTGGCCTCTTGTATTTTTTTCCCACTCTAGGTAATTCTGATTCACACAAACTTTGAGAATCAATCACTAAATTCATCCCTATTTAATTTTCAAAATTCTGGTTTAACCTTGTTCCATTCATTAAAGGCTATACAGTAGACAGAGTTGACTAACCATGTCATCCTATTACTAACTATGTGGATTAAGAATTTTTGGGGCGCCTGGGTGACTTAGTCGGTTAAGCGTCCGACTTTCGCTTAGGTCATGATCTCGCGGTTTGTGGGTTCGAGCCCCGCGTCGGGCTCTGTGCTGGCTGCCAGCTCAGAGACCGGAGCCTGCTTCAGAGTCTGTGACTCCCTCTCTCTCTGACGCTCCCCTGCTCAAGCTGTCTCTCTCTCTCTCCTAGAAATAAATAAAACATTAAAAAATTAAAAAAAAAGAATTTTTTATTATATTACAGATGTTAGTGTATCACTAACTGTGGTCTTTTTACCCACCAGTTGTAATTTGGATGGCAAAATGAATAAGGACAATGTTCTGATAGGACATACTGTCAGGAATACAGAAAACTTTTTGCTATTAGTAAGCTTAACTGGGCATAAAACAGGAGGAATGTAATTTTTCCTGCTGGTAAAGTTTAAACATTTTCTGTAAGTTACTAATATTCTCACAAATATTACTAACTCATTTTTTTCTCAATTTAAGCTTCATGCAATGAACAGTCTTAAGTCCTATGTGATGCCAGCAATAAACCTTACCTTTTTCAGTACAGTGCGCACCCCACTTCCTTTTTTCCACCAAATGCATGTCAGTTGCCTCCCGAACAGTGGTTATAATATGTGGCCACTGAACTGGGAGCATCAGAATCACACGGGAAATTATTTGAACTGCAGACCCATGAGCCTTGCCCCAAACCTGCTCAATCAGAAACCCTGAAATGGGACATTATAAATAAGAGGACCTTCTGGCGATTCTGATGCAAACTACAGTTTGAGAACCTCTTCCCTAAGATCTACCACCTATTAACTCATACCACTCACCTTGTTGGTGGACCTAAAGGGGCCTAAGAATACAGATGAATGCTACCCAAATTACTCTTCTTCTCTTTCTAGTTCCCTCCACCTACATAGCCAGTGTTCCCATCACACTTGCACATCTTGACAAGGACAATCTAAACTTCCTCCTCGAAATGTTAACACTTTAAGGAAGACGGCCAAAGAAAGCAAGCTTAATTAATTAATCAGCAATTTAAAAAAAAAAAAACAAAAAACCTCTTCCTAATGCTGGGATTGGGGGTATCTGTCATATATCTTCACATCCCATAATAGGAAACAAACTTCTGTCGTTCACATTTGAGACTGACCCTGGTACAGAGTACTGAGGATATTTCTCCTACAACTATGTTAATTTCAGCAGGAACACATTTATTTCCCTCTACTTTCATTTTTCCCTGCCTTCCTTTAATCATATAAAACAACTACATGGCAAGATTAAAATAATGGATGGATAAATATTGTTGACTTAACTTCATTCCAAAATTTAAAATGAAACTTCTTTCCTAAATTTTATTTAAAACACAAAAGCAAAACTGTGGTATAGATATGATTATTCCTATAGCTACAGAGCACATAATGTCTTTTTTAAAAAAAGACTTTAAGTAATCTCTTCACCCAATGTTGGGCTCAAATGTACAGCCCTGAGGACAAGACTCACACACGCTACCAACTGACCCAGCCAGGTGCCCCCAGAGCACATAATGTCTTAAAGTTCCCTTTAGAATGACGAAATTCCACTCTAAGTTCTAACACACTGTCAAATGCATCCATATAACCAGGAAACCAAGATGAGTCTAAATTTTAACCTGAATATTTACCTAAAAACTCCTAGTGCTTTTTGTGTATACATAAGCTGAACTCTCATCTCAGAAGCCAATTAACATTATACAGAGATGTTTATATAAGCAACTGAGGCACAGAACCAAATTTAAATAATATAATTTGGAAAGAGTGAAAAAAGAAAAATTATATTTATCAATGTCTCTGCTTCCTTTTAATAGAAAAATGAAAGGGCCCATCCTAGATACATTCACTCCAATAACCCATGGAAAAGCTGAATTGTAATTTAATTATTTTCCTTTCTAGTAATTAACTGAAAATTTCTAATCATCTCATCTGAGTACATTTTGACTCATTAGATACCTCATTCAAATTTTATTTTTTCCCCCACCAAGTATTAAATCCTCCTAACATCAAACACATGGAGAGATGGATCTTTTGACACCGGTAAGTGGTTCTGGCTGTGTTGCTTTCAAGAGAGAAGAAAGGACAATTTTGCTTGTTTGTTTGTTTGGTTTGTGTGTGTTTCAGAGGGCAGAGAGTGTGAGCCAGGGGAGGGGCAGAGAGATAGAGAGAGGGGAGAGAGAGAGAGAGAGAGAGAGAGAAGAGAGAGAGAGAATGAATCTCAAACAGGCTGCATGCTTTCTGTGCAGAATCCAACTTGAGGCCCAGTCTCATGACCCCTAAGAGTGTGACCTGAGTCAAAATCAGGAGTTGGATGCTTAACCAACTGAGCCACTGAGGCGCCCCAGGACATTTCAAAAAAGGTTTTTTAGTGTTTATTTTGAGAGAGAGAGAGTGTGTGATAATAAGTGGGGGAGGGTAGACTGGAGGAGACACAGAATCTGAAGCAGGCTCCAGGCTGTGAGCTGTCAGCACAGAGCCTGATGTGGGGCTGGAACCCACAAACCATGAGATCATGACTTGAGCTGAAGTCAGACACTTAACCAACTGAGGCACCCAGGCACCCCTGGGACAATTTTTGATCAAATTTATTTATTTATTTTTAAAAAAATGTTTATTTATTTCTAGGAGACAGAGAGAGAGACAGCGTGAGGGTCAGAGAGAGAGGGAGTCACAGACTGAAACAGGCTCCAGGCTCTGAGCTGGCAGTCAGCACAGAGCCCGATGCGGGGCTCGAACCCACGAACCGCGAGATCATGACCCAAGCGAAAGTCGGACGCTTAACCGACTAAGCCACCCAGGCGCCCCGATCAAAATTATTTAATAACTACCTGATAGAGTGATAAACTGGCAGGGTGCTAATTGAGTTACGCTTGGAAGACAGACACTCCGTGACTCAGGAGAGATTAGGAGTGGTTTCCGTGCAAACCACAGAGTAAAAGTAAAATGACAAATCCTGATGAAGGCTAAAAGTGCAATAAGAATGCCATGGTAGGATATGCTCGAACTCCTGTTTATTTTGTCAGAAAATGGGAAAAAGTTTGGTTTGCAGCAGATAATAGCCATATGCTGCGAATCTCAGAACTAAAGAAATGTCACTCAAGTGTTCAAACCCTGAGAGTGTGTGCACATATTCTTTAAATGTGCATTAGTGTCTCTCCAATCAACTGGAAATCTCAGATTTCTCTTTTTCTATTAAGTGTGTTACACATCTCTGAAACGGTAGTCTAGAAATCAATGGATTGGTGAAAGGATGTCTTATCCTTGGTTTTAGTTATTCTAGAAATTGATCAAAGGACACAAAATTATTTTTCTAGTCTCACCCGTATAGAATGTTTTCTCCCAAAAGTCTTTGGTACTGAATATGTACTAGTTCCAAATAAAAATTTTTCTTGCATATGTGGATATTTATCATCTTTATGGATATATTTAGGTCATGAAATTCTATATATTAGCTGGATGGCACTTGAAACACTGTCAAATTCTAACTGTCATTGCAATTTACAGTGAGCCAAACAGCAGTGGGAAGCAATCAGAGTGGCACAGATGGTCTCTGTCACAACAAGTCAACTCCACAGGACAAAAGCAGCCGTAGGTACTATGTTAATGGACAAATATGGCTGTATTCCAATAAAACTTTAATGACACTAAAGTTAGAATTTCATATAATTTCCAAGTATCACAGAAAGTTATCCTTCTGATTTTTAGAACCTCCTAAAGTGTAAAAGCTATTGTTAGCTTGTGGGCCATACCCAAACAGGTTTTGAACTGGACCTGGCCTGTGGGCTATGGTTTGCTTACCTCTTGGATAGATGTAGCATACTTTGATCTCCTAGTGATTGACAACTGAGTCAATTCTAACCTTTGCCATAAGAAACAATGCTTGAATAGAGAACACAGTACATATATTTATCACCTATAAAAATATCTCTCTACTGGCATATGAGAGGCCCAGTCAGTTAGGTGTCTGACTGCGGCTGAGGTTATCATCTCGCAGTTCATGAGTTTGAGCTCTGGGTCAGGCTCTGTGCTGACAGCTCAGAGCCTGGAGCCTGCTTCAGATTCTGTTTCTCCTTCTCTCTCTGTCTCTCCCCTGCTCCACTCTATGTCTGTCTGTCTGTCTCTGTGTCTCTTTCCATCAAAAAAAAAAAAATTAAAAATTCTTTTCAATAAAAAAGTATGTAACTGCTCAAAAGTAAACTCTTAGCTTAAAGGGTCTTTGCTTTTTTATTTTTGATCGAGATTCCAAATTGTCTTCTTACTGAAGTCGTGTTAGTGTAGACTCCCAGACATACTATGAGTAGCCTGTTCTCCACAGCTTGATCACATGTTGTGTTAAGCTTCTAGATTTTGTCAGTCTGATAGGTAAACTATACTACATAAATATAGTTTTAATTATATTTCTCTTATGAAGAAAGTTGATGTTTTTTGTTTTATTGGCTATGAGTCATTTGAAATTTTCTTTGCTGCCAACTACTGTCATTTTTTCACTTTTCTATTAGTTTTTTGGTCTTATTCTTAATTTCTAAAAGTATTTACACATGGGGAAGGCACAAATGGTTAACTACAAGGTAGGGCACAAAACAGCAGAGATTTTTGGATACTAACATAACCTTTGCTTTTAGATAAATGGCAGATACAAATTTGTCTTTGTCTATAAATGAATCACAAAATGTTTCCTAGTCATTTGTATTTTGACTTTGCTCAAGTTGATGTTGGCTGTGCATTTTTTCATGTATGTGGTTGAATTCATCAATCTTTTATAGCTCCTAGATTTTGAGAAGTATTTAGTAAGACCTTCTCTACTCCAAGGTTATAATGTAGTTGTTCCATATTTTCTTCCTACAATTGTATTTTTTCTTAAATCTTTAATGCATTGGGTTTTTTTTTTCTTGATACATAGTGGCATAGATGGATTCAGTTATTTTTCTCCCTGGATTATGACACAGTCTTACCATGTGTATTGCACAGTCTTTCTCTTCCCTTGCTACCTTCCTACCTCTACTGTGAAATGCCTCTTTTGCTTGCTGTTTACATATACAAAAGCTATTAATATCTGCACATTATTAGTATACTCTAGTACTTAACTGAATTTGACAGTTTCATGATTTTAGTTACACTTAAACATTTAAGGTATGTGATATTATATTTATATATGTATATGCAATATGTATATAAAATCTAAGAAAGAATAATTCTTTATAACTTTTTAATGTTTATTTATTTTGAGAAAGAGCATGCACGTGCAAACACGTGTGGGAGGGGTAGAGAGAGAGGGAGAGAAACTGAAGCAGGTTCCACACTGTCAGCGCAGAGCCCAACCCATGGTTCAATCTCACAAATCATGAGATCACTACCTGAGCCAAGATCAGGAGTTTGACACTTAACCCACTGAGCCACCCAGGTGCCCCTATATACCACTTTTTATTTTATTTTATGTTTTATTTATTTCTGAGAGAGAGAGACAGACAGAGAGACAGAGACAGCAAGAGCAGGGGAGGGTCAGAGAGAGAGGGAGACACAGAATCTGAAACAGGCTCCAGGCTCTGAGCTGTCAGCCAGAGCCCGACACGGGGCTCGAACCAACGAACAGCGAGATCATGACCTGAGTCGAAGTCAGATGCTTAACCGACTGAGCGAAACAGGGGCCCCTACATACTGCTTTTTAAAGAATAACATTAAGTGGTTATAATTCACTTATAAAATTCAGCCTTACCATTCCCTTTTTAAATTTGTTATGTTTCTCTCACTTCTCTAATTACCCATCTAGTAAATGTTAGAAAGTGGTAAAAGAGGGCTTCCTTTTCTTTGTTCCTATCTTTAATCAGGAATGAGTGTAATATCCCACTGGGTTTTTGTGCTGACTTTGAGTTGAAATAGGTGTAGTTTTATAATGTTAAGAAATTGTTCATGTATTCTCATCATAATAGTTAAGTTTGTCAAATGTCTTAAGCATCTGCAAACATGATGACTTGACTCCCAGCTATTATAATCAGTGTATACATTCTTTTTTCCCTATTCTGTTTTACTTTTCAACCCCTTCCCTCCCACAAACACACACCATCCCTATGAAGCTTGTGTTGCACATGGCTTCTGTGGTCATCTTAGCTGCTTTTGGCATTTTGATTCAACATATTATAGCTGCTGCCTACTTCCACTCAAAAAGGGGTTAACCTGCTTTTCTCTTTCATCTTTATGGTATAGTGTGATGCCCAGAAGGAAAAGGACATTGATGCCTCATTTCACCATGCTCACATCGGGACTAAAACCTTTCTAAGATATAAGCACTGCTGGGGAAAAGTTATTCAACCAAATCCCTTGTCCTCAAGTGGACACTGAATGCTGTCCAGTGATCCTCCTGTTATTCTCTAGTAGGAAAGATGTCCTGTTACCACAACAATGGTAACATCCCTTCCTCATTCCCCATAAATAATAAATAGCTTCACTTGTATTGCTCTCTTGCTACACATTCTTTATACTGTTCTTAATACTTCCTAAGCACCACCTCACTCAGTCTATCTCCCTAGGACATTTAAAAGGTAGGCACCAGGGAAGCAGGGGAGAGGAGTGGTTAATAGGTGGTCTCTACAGCTGGACAGCTGGGTTTGAATCCCACCTCTCCATGCTACTTTGCCTTTCTGTTACTGCTTCTGCAGCCATAAATTAAGGCTGCTGACAGAACCTGCTTACAGAATTGTGAAGAGCATATGAGAGAACAGACTAGTACTTGTGACATAACAGAATGGGATGCTATGAGATATAGCTGACTAGCAGTCAGAGGAAGCTCTCAACAAATGTTTGCTATTACCATCCTAACTTTACAGATGTCAACAATAAAATGACCTATCCAAGTTCCTATGGTTACTAAATGAAGGGGAGCTACTAAGTAGAGCTGAGATTCAAATCAAGCCAGTCATTCTCCAAAGCCTCTGCTCTTTTTATATGCTGTATTAGTTTGCTATGGCTGCCATAACAAAATACCACAAACCAGGTCGCTTAAACAGAAATACATTCACACACACACACACACACACACACACAATCTCCATTCATCTATCTGTTCTTCACTTAACCCTCACAAAACCTTATGGGGTCCTATTATTACACCTATTTCATGTAATAGAAATGTAAAGAAACGGAGTCACATATGGGTAAAGATTCTATCATTCTCTCCAATCCTCATGCCCTTGCTCTTTAATGTTTGGTCTTGCACTTCATGGAGCCAAGATAAACCATCACACAAGATTCCATCAGGTTCTCACCTACACCTATGCACAATCTCCTCTTCCGTTTCTGTCCTTGCCATGGAAAGAGCATCTTGACCCAACTTGGTGGGGATCATGTTTTGCAAATAACCTTCTTTTCTTTTTACCATCAATAAATAATCATGGAAATAAATATGTAAAACTTAACCTAAGTGCTATGAAAAGATAAGGGGTTTTGACAGAAATAATAAGCCAGTGGATGAAGAGCTATAAGAAAGGCAGTGGCACTAAGTTAAGCTGGAGAGCCCTGCACCGCATGGTTAAGAGGGTCTATCTTATCCTCACTATAACAGGAAACCATTGCAGGGAATGGCATGAGCCACTTTACATGGAGAAAGATAATTTTTTAATGTTTTTATTTATTTCTGAGAGAGAGAGAGAGAAAGAACATGTACAAGCAGGGGAAGATCAGAGAGAGAGAGGGAGGCCCAGAATCTGAAACAGGCTCCAGACTCTGAGCTAGCTGTTAGCACAGAGCCTGATGAGGGGCTTGAACCCAGGAACTATGAGATCATGACCTGAGCTGAAGTCGGGCGCTCAACCAACTAAGCCATCTAAGTGCCCCAAACATGGAGAAAGAGAATTATAACCATATGGTAAGTGCTGTAACTGAGCTCAATACTGTGAGAACACAGAGGAAATCTAACAACTCAGCAAATGGAGTCAGGAAGGTTACAGAAAACATTTGATTTGACAAATCAAGGATCAGTTGAGTTTTCCTCAAAGATGACTAGTACTTAATTACATGATTTGCCTCTTTCACAGCAATAGGGTGCTATTATTATATAAATCCATATTAGACAAGCTACCTGAGGCCTTAAATTCAGATTTCATCTGGCTGATACACTTAAAAAAAGAATAGACTCAGTCACAATAATAATATGGAAGTAGTATTTCAAACAGAATCTGGGGTGTTGAACAAATAATAAACAAAATTTACACCAAGTGGGGATAAGCACCCAGAAAACAGTCACAGTAAGGCAAACAAATGAACATGAGAGAAATAAAGTGATGACAACAAAGAGCTGGTGAAACAACACAACTAGATGAAGAGGCGGCCAGGCATAGATGACAGAACCCAGGACAGGCACCAGCGTTCCATTCCTGGCTTTGCTACTTCCTTGTGATGCTGAGCAGATTGTTGAATGTCCCCTGGCTCCACTTCCTCAGCTGGGAAATAAACAGGTGAATCTGAGGATTTATCCCAGGGGACTGTCAACATTCAAAGTGTCTCTGAGTCAATGGCAGCTGAAGCAGAAAGGCCTCTCCTCACAATGACCTACTAATTTGTGATATGGAAAGTTAGAAAAAGGAAAATGGGGGGTTGAGTGTTCATTCTGGGTTGCTTCTAAGCATCTAGGTTTGTTTTATCTCCCCTCTCGCAGTTCTCTAGTGGGAGAAGTCATGGGAGATTAAAACATCAGCACAAATGTATACAGAAAGCTGAACTTCACTTCTGTCCTCTGACACTAGAAAGATAAGTTAGTCCATAGCCCTGTCATCTCATGTGGAGACTTTCTTTACTGTCCCACAACTTGCCTTGGAGACCAACTCACCTATTTTCTTTTTGTGACCCATGGATGGGTTTGGGAGCAAGGGCTGTGATATAGACTATGAGGGCCTTCCCTTCTCTTTGGTCGGAGAGGCTCCACAGTGTGTACTGGGGTGGGGGGAATGGTTCCTATTCAGTCTTCTGAATTGGTCTGGGGCTCAAACTCTACTCATGAACTTTCAGCTGACTAGAAACTGTAGTGCCTTTCTCTCTTTCAGGGACCTTGTGAAGACCATTGATTGGCAATAAATGTGATGTGGGTATGCCAACATTCTCTGCCTAAATGACATTCTAAATGCACCTCTGGTTTATAAACCTGGCATCACCGGCAAGAACAGCATCAATAGATCCAATATTTCTAATCTTTTCCCCTTGGAAATCAACCTTTTCACATTCTTAAGGTTGTTTGCACTTGGCATAACTCCTACAAATATCCAATTCTTTTTCACTATATTAAAGATCTAAGTCAGTTAAATGACTAGAAAAAGAAACAGAACAAGCTATGGTCGCTGATGAGTTACCATGGAAACCAAATCCAGACTGGAATCCACTTCCAGTATCCCTTGGGTTGGTTACTCATTGACACAATCTGCATTGAGGCAGCAAAAAATAAAAGAAAAATCAGAAGATAGTCAACTTTCAATTATCTTCATTACCATATACATAAAATTATATTTATATCTAGATAGATATATCCCATATAATGGTAAATCTTTAGATAAAGTTTTTATACCTCTGTAACCCCCATACTTCAATTAATTTATGTGTGGTGAGACAATTAAAAAAACCTTTTGTACTCAAACAACATAAATCTTAAGTTTCACATAGCATATTAACAAACTATGTTTTTTACGAACTGATTACTAAAAGTTTCTATACCACTGTCCCACTGCAATATTATGATTTGTAATATACATTAATTTGGTCATTTAGATGACCAAAATACATTTCTCATATCTCCATTTGCCCTTTGCCCACAGTTTCTGACTCATAGCTCCCCACAAGATTGGAATTCCCTAAGTGCTGAGAATGATAAAGGTGTCTTCTGTTTTGTTAATGAGCTGACTTTTGGAAGCTCTCAAGGATGGGTGGGGACTAGTGACAAGGAGAACCAACCTTGTGATGAGTGGGTTGCAATTTGTAGTCTCACTTCCAGACATCCAGGGATGAGAAAAGTATGGGAGATTAAGTCCACCTACCAATAGCCAAAGAGTTCATCAACTGTATCTATGTAATGAAGCCTCCTTAAAAATCCAAGAGGACAAGGCAGGATTTGGAGAATTTCTGGGTTGGTGAACATGTGGAGGTTGGGGAGAGTGGCATGCCTGAATGGGAATGTACTGTTCCTGGGTTACATCCTTTTCATTTTTTATTTTTTTAATGTTTGTTTTTTTTGTTTTTTTAGAGAGAGAGAGAGAAAGCAGGGTAGAAGCAGAGAGAGAGGGAGACACAGAATCTGAAGCAGGCTCCAGGCTCTGAGCTGCCAGCACAGAGCCTGATGCAGGGCTCAAACCCACGAACCATGAGAGCATGACCTGAGCCGAAGTCAGACACTCAACCAACTGAGTCTCCCAGGCACCCTGATTTACATCCTTTTATAGTAAACTCATGATCTAGTAAGTAAAGTATTCCTCTGAATTGTGTGAGCCACTCTAGCAAATTAGTCAATATGAGGAAGAGATTCTGGGAACTTCAGCTTGAGAGCCAGTTTTTGGTCAGAAGTATAGCTAATAACCCTAACTTGTGATTAATGTCTTATGTCCAAAGATGGAGTCATGGGAACTTCCAATCTGTACCCAGCTGGTGAGAAGCACAGGTAATAACCTGGCTTTTGAAGTGGAGAGTGGATGTGATGGAGGCAGTCTTGCAGCAGTGAACCCTCAACCCTTGGCATCTGATGTTGTTTATAGGTAGATAGTATCAGAATGAAGTACACTTGAGCTGACTGGGTGAATTGCTGGGTTGTATGTATGGGAACCACCTCCTCCTACCACACACACATAGGAATTGGTCTCAGTATGCCTATTTATCCACCAACTAAGGTTTCAAGGGTTTCTACAATATGTAGAAAGTTCCAAGGAGCATAGTTATACAGCTGGTCTGTTCTCATAAACTTTACCATTAATGGGTAAGAAAAAAAATCTAGTTTAGATCTTGCAATGAATTTGAAAATCCTGCCCTATGCCATCTTCCATTTAAAACAGAAAACCTCTTTCTCTATCCCTTCCTAATGTACTGGAAGACTGTATTAGGAGCTACTTCACATTTTAGTTCATGTGGAATCATGTATGACAAATTTCTGTCTTACACCATTGCTTTTGGTTTCATACTGTGTCTGTGCTGCCAGCTCATCATAGAGAAAGTTCATGGTAGAAGAACTCAGGTAATATGTTTCCTTTCTGTAGAGTATCTTATGCATTTGATGTTTCTGTAATAGCAAGTGGTGAACCAACAACTTTATTCTGGCTTCTCCTAAGACAACCTTTCTGGATTCAAACTTAACCTAATAGAGGTCCCCTCGTGGGAAACTGATGACATTACAGTAATGGACTTGATTCCAAGAAAACACTTGTACTTTGGGGCAAAATGAGTGCAGATCATTTTGATGTTCCTTTCTCAGCCTTGCTATGTAAGAATCGAGTTATTAACTCTTCCCATGGAGAGGGACTAATATTTCAGAAGTCCTTCTTTAACAATTCCTCTTGGGATACTAAGTACAAAAAGAACTACCTCCACAAGATGAAAGTTTTAAGTATTTTGTACACTTGTGTAAATAATCACATGAATCTATATGAAGAAGTAAGGCAACATCACTAAGAGTTCTGGAATGCGAGCTCCAGTCGGAGGAAAAAGCAGTCCACTTGGCACTGCAGTTACTACAAAAACCAGAATCGCTCACATGGAACAGTCCTCACGTGCATCAGCAGGAAAATACAAGCACAGTTTCAGATCTCTTTAAATCACAGTAGAGAGAGTATTGGAAAATTAGTGTTCATGTGAAGAGGCACCTAAGGCTTCTCTCAGCAAAATCCCTCTTATTTCATAGATGACTTAGTGAAATAATGTCTTTAAAGACTCTCACGGAGCTAATGAGAAAATCAAGATGAGGAACCATTTCTATGTTCATAATATTCCCTTCTTGCCAAATAACTAAATTCTCATGCCTCAGATTATGCATGAATTTAAAGGGAGTCACCTCGTAGCATGTATGCTTAGATGCTCTAATGATCTCTCCTGATTGACAAGAAGTACATGGAACATTCCTTCAAGAGCTGCCAACACAATTCATTTAGCACAGGATTATATATTTAGAACCTAAGGCTTACACCCCCTCCCTTCATCACCCAAAACTGCTTCTTCAGTTCTTTCAGTCTAATCTCTTGAGTGATATTAAGACCATCTTTTTTTTTTTTCTTCAATATTCTGGATTGCCAGAATTTAGGGGAGTCAAGTTCTAGTCTTGGCACTGTTACTCTACAGAGCATCTTGGGCAGATTATTTACTCTGCCTACAATTCTATTTCTTTATTTAAATATAGTCATATTTGGGTTTAGTCCAAGGTTCCTTATTTGAAATTTAGTCTCCAAATTCAGGAAGCATATGAAAAACTCTATGTTCACTTTTGTGTGCTTATACTGTGAGCATTATAGTGTTGAAAGGATTCCTAAATTTGATCAGTTAAGAATTCCTGAGCTAAACTATTTTTGCAGTCTATCCAACCTGTAAGATTCTACAAATTATATTTTATGGTGAAATGACATCCCAATATATCTATAGAATCCATTTATTTATCTATTGTTCTTTCTAATTGGTCTTCAGTTTCCTTAAAGCCTAAGGGATTAGGCATATTATTTCATAACTATTATCTACTGGTTACAGATTATTTAAAAAAAAAAAACCCTGCAATCACCTTTCCTGTATCCTATCTCCACAGCTGCCTCCTTGGCTGCTGCATAATTTCCCACTGCCTAAGCCCTCAGATAATCACATTCTAATTGCCTTTCTGGACTTCCTCTACCACCTGCTATTGGTATGAAGCTGGAGAGAGAGATGCATGAAAATAAAAGATACCAAAGGGAGCATATCATTAAAGTTAGGCAGCTAAATGTCACAACCACAGAAATTAGGTCCAAAGCCAGGGACAAATAAAAATCATAATAAAAGTAAATATCAATATCATACAGCAGGGATCAGGAAGTAAGTAAATTCAGAGTTTGAAATGGATAGTGGCAAGTGATTCAGATTATGAATGTTAGAATAACAAAGGCCTGTTTTTATCTTTTGTTGTCTGTATCCCTCAAAGGAGGTGTATAAGCCTCACTTTAATCCTAATAAGAAGACTTAATTACAAGCTCTGGTCCTTTTCCATCTGTACTGTTGATCAATAGTACCAACTGCTATCAAACGCTATTGCTACTATTAGTACTGTACCAGGTCCTCATTTCCTGTCTTGCATTTCACTAAGAGCCTTTTACATATCATTTATTTAGTTTTTACACAACCTTGAGGTTTGTGCCACAATCTCCATTTTATAAATGAGGTAGTAAGCTGCAGGAGAGAGTGACTTGTCCAAGATCTGTAGCTCCTAACTCGGGAGTCAGGTTCAAACCCAATGCTCACTTCTCAAATGCGTTGAAAGGAGGCATCCGACTCATATCAGTTTCCTAGGACTGTAGTAGTCATTATGACTAAAACAATAGAAATTTGTTTTCTCATGGTTTCAGAGGTTACAAGTCCAAGCTCAAGGTGTTATCAGGGTCATGCTCCCCCTGAAGGCTCTAGGGAAACAACCATCCTTGTCTCTTCCTAGTTTCTGGTGGCTTCAGACAATTGCTGGCATTCTTTGGCTCATCACTACACTACTCCAATCCCTTCTGCCGTCTTTATTCTTCTCTTTATATCTCTGTGTGTCCTCTCCTCTTTCTATAAGGACATCAGTCATTGGATTTAGGGGGACATCTTAATACAGTAATGACTTCAATTTACCTTAATTAATTACATCTGCAAAGTCCCCATTTTCAAATAAGGTCACATTCTGAGCTTCTGGGTAGATGTGAATTTTGAAGGGGACATTATTTAACCTACTACCACACCTTTGTAGATAGCTAGATATATTGTGCATCGTTATAATCATTTTCAAAGGGTTATCCATAAAGCAATGTATTTCATTCTGAACTATTGCAAACTGGTACTAGTAGTGCAGGAGAATTCTATATCCCTTGAGTTATTTTACTATACTAGTGTTGGAAGCATCATTCTCCTCTCACTATGTGTGATACTACTTTCTCAAGGAAATAGCTTTCTGTGGTAGATCTGGCTATGGTAAGTGTATCAATTTATACTTAAACTTCAAAGCTCTGAGAAAACTTAAAAGCTCAGGATTACAAACTTAATGCTGCATTGAGTTACTCTGAGGAAAGATTTCCATCTTTAATAAAAAGTAAAGGTTCATATGTGTTCAAGAAGAAAAAGTCAACAAGTAGGTCTGGTCAGTTTTCATTTCTGATTCAGATCAAAATCAGATAATTTCAGTAATACGAGTCATGTGCTTTCACCCTGTCAATACTGAAACTGCAGGAAAATAACCATGTGTTGTGTGGTTTTTTCAAATGACGTTTACTGTCTTTCCAGGGTGTGTGTTAGGACATGAAAGTGGCAAGGCACCTCTGAACAGAGATAAGAGAAGGAGTGAAAATAGGTCTCCAACATGGTATTAAATGGAAAATAGCCACTACTTTTTCTACCTCTCCCTGCTGACCTTGTTTCTCTCAAAGTCAATCTTTGCTACTCAAAAGTCATACATCATTGCTTTGAGAGTCAGGACAGTGGATATGTTGTATAATAGTGAAGTTTTGCCAAGAAAGAATAATAATTCCATCTTTTACTCTTAACATTAAAAGAAGGCACTTGGCTACCTAGAAGGGAAAATTAGAATCTTGAATATCTCATTTCAAGAATTAGGTGATCATTTAGCAGTGAAGATGTAACAATGCCAGAAAAAGAGGAGTTCTAAAAGCATTACATGTTTTGTGTCCTACCCCTCGAGTCCATGCTTAAGTTCAAGATTAGCTTTTAATGGTTACAATTTTTAAACACTAGGATGCTCTGTGAGTTTTCATGTGTGCTAGCTGCATATCTAGAGCTGCTGGATAAGCAATGGAAGACAGGCCCAAGGGAATTGATGCTATTCTTTAATATCATTCTTTGTTGCAGTTGTTCTTACTAACATAGAGATTACACTCCAGAGGTTTGGTGTGGGACTCAGCTGAGTAACAATTGATTCTATTTCGTGAGAGCATGGGGTGCTGGGCTGCTAGGAGCCTAGAATTGGTGCAAGTATAATAAAAGACAGGCTTGGGGCGCCCGGGTGGCGTAGTTGGTTAAGCGTCCGACATTCGCTCGGGTCATGATCTTGCAGTTCGTGGGTTCGAGCCCCGCGTCGGGCTCTGTGCTGACTGCCAGCTCAGAGCCTGGAGCCTGTTTCAGTCTGTGACTCCCTCTCTCCCTGACCCTCCCTTGCTCATGCTGTGTCTCTCTCTCTCTCCTAGAAATAAATAAAAAACAAAATAAAATAAAATAAAATAAAAGACAGGCTAAGGAGGAAGAGCGTGAGAGACAGGGTATTGTCAGAGAAAAATTGTTTGATGGGGATGGAGGGAAGCAACTGGAACTAAACTTATACCCAATATCTATGAATTAGGTAAATGTCTCTTAAATCCAAAGGCCTGAGGAAGGGAGATGGAGACTTCATGAATAAAAATAGGTCAAAAGATCTGCGTACAGGGCACTCAGAATGAAAAGCAGTATATAAAACCCACAGGAAGATTCTCCTACATTATGCGGTACAGCACTCAGTGCCCTATAGACATGGCTGTCCCTTTGGCTATGGGGATGAGGTAGCTAGAGAAGGCAAGGCCTAGACTGCTTAGACACATTCTTACAGTTTCATCTTTTTTCAAAGGACTTTCACTCACTGGTTACCTGATATGATTATCACATCCTTGGTGACTTGGGTATGGCATGAAGAACTACATCCACTTTTATACAGGAAATATAAGGCACAATTGGTTTTTAATTTAAATCAATAAAAAATTGCCAATTTACCTCTGTACTAGTTGGGTACTAGTTGGGTAGATTGTGAACAAAACACAAACCTGACTCTCATCAATTATTACTATTACTACTGAAGTCCCCTAGTTAGTTGGCAAGATTTATAGAAATAATCCCATCTTTAGGTTCACAGTTTTGTTTTCATTACATCCTGTTATCTCTTAATTGGATACACAATTCTCAAAACTATTTGATGAGAAAAGTATTAATTACACCATTAGCGGAGAAACTAGATAAGTTTCTGGTGTTAACTGTTTAACAAGAGGACTAAAGAATACCTTAGAGATAAAAAATATATTACAGGTTTAATACAACTATTTCCTATAGAGCGTTTTATGATTGGTATATATCCAGGGTACAAAACAAAGCAAAAACTGTCACTTAATTTATCTATTTAAAGTATTTATTAAAAAATTACTCTTATGTCTGACTGTGGAAGTTATGATAAGTAGGCATGGCCCTTGCCATCCTAGATTTTTAACTAGTGGGAGAAATATTAAAAAGTAAATCCTTCTACTTTGGAAGCTGATAATAATCATACTTATCAAAACACCTAACTATGGACACAGTTACTTTTTTTTATTTTTTTAAATTTTTTTTTTTAATTTTTATTTATTTCTAGGAGAGAGAGAAAGAGAGAGAGAGAGCGTCAGCAGGGGAGGGTCAGAGAGACAAGGAGACACAGACTCTGAAATAGGTTCCAGGCTCTGAGCTGGCAGTCAGCACAGAGCCCGACGCCGGGCTCGAACCCATGAACCACGAGATCATGACCTAAGCGAAAGTCAGACGCTTAACCGACTAAGCCACCCAGGCGCCCCTGGACACACGTTACTTTTATAATAAAAAAAGAAAATGAATTAGGTATGCTGGCTACTACAAGTTACCATATGAGAAAACGATCATAGTTTAGAAGAGCCTACAAGATACAATTACAGGATTATTTGCAGAACACTGCATGAACTTGCATTATGATTTCATGTCATAACACCATGATTGAAGGCTTCAATGTCAGAGTCAAATTTAGATCTCCCACTTAGAGATAATGATAATCAGAATTTTCTGTCACTGAATCCCAGAGTATTTGAAACACATTGCACTCCAACAGTGAAGTGACAGTATGAGGAAAAACAGTATGAACATTATTTCTCTCTTTTCTAAGGAAGTTTAAATTTTTCTCCCTAGGTCATTTTTAAAAATCAACAGGATGCACTACATTTCATTCAAAACTGCTTTACACTTTTCTTACACGTTTAAGAAAGATGCAATCCAACACCTATGTAGGCCAGGAGGAAGAGACAAGGAGGCTGTGCATATAAAACTCATCTCTGGGGGTGCCTTGGTGGCTCATTTGGTTGAGCGTCCGACTTCGGCTCAGGTCATGATCTCAGTTTGTGGGTTCGAGCATCACGTTGGGCTCTGTGCTGGCAGCTAGCTCAGAAACTGGAGCCTGTTTCGGATTCTGTGTCTCCCTCTCTCTCTGACCCTCCCCTGCTCACGCTGTCTCTCTCTCTTTCTCTCTCTAAGAAATAAAAAATTAAAAAAAAAATCTCACCTCTGCTGTAAGTAACCTTTCAGACATCTTATAAAACGGAATGTACAACTGTGCACATTCTTTAGTTGTAAGAGTTAATGAGTAATAGAAAACTAACAGAGTGTCTGGCAGAGCATAAGTACTCAATGAATATTCCAAGAGAAATTTATCATTCTGTATGGTGTGAGGTAGTAATTAAGCTTGCTTTTCTAAATGCAGGCCAATTTATCCCAAAATTCAGTAATGAGTCATACATTTTATCCACTGATTTAGATTTCTCAATTCAGTTTTAACGTTCAAAAGTAAAATACAGTGTAGTGTGAAAACTTCAAATAATCCAACAAAAGAAAAGAAAAATTTGTCACTTTCCCCAAAAGATTTCTACACCTGTCCCCTACAGTATTTTTATATGTGTTTAAATAGATTAAATTTTAATACTATGCACACATAATTTCTTTTTTCATACATTGGATTGAATTATATTCACAATTCTGTGACTTACTTCTGTCACTCAATAACATACCTTGTAAATCTTCATATGGCAGTGTGTATAGGTCCATATTACCCTTTTTGACATCTGCTAATATATCTATGTGGGTGCATATATTTAGAATTTTTTAATGTAATCTATATTTATTATAAAATCCCAAACAGTAGTGAAAGTTGTTAAGTGAAAACTAAAGGCTCTTTAAACTACATACTCCCAATTCCATACCCAGAACTACGTACTCCAAATAGCCATTTCAAACTATCCAAGTGTTGACAAAGATGTGGAGAAAAGGAAACCTTTGGGCACAGCTGGTGGTAATGTAAATTGGTGCAACCACATTGGAAAACAGTATGAAGTTTCCTCCAAAAAATTAAAAATAATACCTTCCAACCCAGGAATTTCACTACTATTTTCCCATAGAAAATGAAAACAGTAACTCAAAAAGATCTAGGCATCCTTACGTTCATTGCAGCATTATTCACAGTAGCCAATATATGCAAACAACCTAAGTATTCATTGATGTATAAATGGATAAAGAAGATGTGAGATACATATACACACATTGATTTGTATATGTAAAACTATATACACAGATACACATACACAAAGTGAAATATTTAGCCATAAAAAAGAATGAAACTTGACATTTGTGAAAATATGGATGGATCTCTAGGGCATTATGCTATGTGAAATAACAGACAGAGAAAAACAAATACTGTGTTATCTCTTTTATTTGTGGAATCTAAAAAAAAAGTCTCAGAGATAAAAAGAGCAAACTAGTGCTTGCCAGAGGTGGGGGTGGGAGAAGTGGGTGAACTAGTTTATCAGTTTTTGGCTTTACTGAAATGATTTGAATACAATTTTTAAAAATGATGCTAGGACAAATCATTAGTTCTATGGAAAAACAAAGAACAAAGTAGACCTTTACCTAAGTATCATATATAATATTAAATCTGTGATATTTTAAAAAAGAAAAACTACAATATTTTGACAGTATCTTTATGACCTTCAGAAAGGTAAGAATTTGCTAAAACACAAAAGTGCAAACTTCAAAGGAAAAGATTAACAAAATACATTTATCTATCAAATCTTCTGAGTTCTGACCAAAGTTAACATAAAGAAAGTGAAATGAGAATTACACATTTGAAGATGATAGTTTTCAGTACTTATAAAAGGCAAAGGATTAATCAATATAAAAATAAAAATATAGAGAATTCCCACAACCTACAAAGAAAAACCAAAAAATTGAGGAAAAGTCTTAATAGATACTTCATAGAAAGGAAATCTAAACAACAAAAATATGCCCAACATGATTAGTAATCTCAGAAATGAAAATTAAAACCACAATGACAGATCACGTCTTTCTGTGGGTGAGCATTAACCAGAGCACTTATATAGTATTTCTGGTGCATACAATTTGATATAACCACTTTGAAATGAATTGGGCATTATCTGCAAAACAAAAACAAAATAGCCATTTATTTAAAAAGTCATCTTAAATATGGCACACTGAACTCTAATATTCATATGGACCTCTCTTCAGTTTCTATTCCTATACCATATTGTTTCGATCACTCTAGAGTGAATTCTGTTTTTAAAGATATTTTTTGTTGCAGAATGAAAGATGTTCTTGTTAAGTGAGGAGGCATGTGTACCCTTCAGTATTCTTCTCTTTCAAAACTCTCTCAGGTAAGATTTGTCCCTCTTTTCCATCGTGGATTCCATGGAGTGAGCTTGCGGGTCTGTAAGACCCAAAACTTGAGAGCTTCTTTGCGCCTAGGCAGCTGCACCCTGCGGCTCTGCACTGTCACCATGTCACAAAACGAATATACTGAGTTACACCGGAGGCGCCATGGCTATCGTCTGGATTTCCATGAGAGACAGACAAAGGAAGGTCGAGAGGCTCATGAACATTCAAAGAAGGCAGAAATGATGACTGGTCTGAAAGCTAAGCTCTACCATAAACAGTGCCATGCAGAGAAAATACAAATGAAAAAGACTATCAAGATGCATGAAAAGAGAAACACCCAGCAAAAGAGTGATGAAAAGACTTGACAAGGAGCAGTACCTGCATATCTACTGGACAGTGAGGGACAGTCCAGAGCTCAAGTACTTTCCAATATGATTAAACAAAAACAAAAAGAGAAAGCAGAAAAATGGGAAGTCTCTTTGCCTAAAGTTCATGCCTAGGGAGAAACAGAAGTATTATAAGTTATTCAAAGACGAAAGAGAAAGCGTGGAAGAGGATGGTTACTAAAGTCTGCTTTGTTGGAGATGGCTTTACTCGAAGCCACCTAAATAGGAAAGATTCATTAGGCCAATGGGCTTACATTTCAAAAAAGCCCATGTAACATGTCCCGAATTGAAAGCCGCCTTTTGTCTGCCAATACTTGGTGTAATAAAGAATCCCTCATCCCCACTATATACATCTTTGGGTGTTATTACCAAAGGTACTGTCATTGAGGTGAACGTGAGTGAGTTGGGCCTTGTGACACAAGGAGCCAAGGTTATTTGGGGAAAATATGCCTAAGGTTACCAACAATCCTGAAAACGATGGATGCATAAATGAGACCTTGCTGCTTTACAGCACTCTGAGACAACTAACTCTTTACAATTACTGAAGACTACTCACCAGGTAGAAGGACACCATTACTGCAGTGGTTTCCAAATACTGCAAAACAGCCTTACATATCTGCAGCCATCAAGAGAACTACTTATTCTATTGCAAAAAACACTATAAGAGCCCAGGTTTACAAATTGGTCTTTATTTTTTATTCTGTTTAGCATTTAGATCTGAATTATTTTTCAAAAAGCAATTACAGGGTAACCTGGGTAGCTTAGTCGATTAAGTGTCCAACTTTCGATTTCAGCTCAGGTCATAATCTCACAGTTAGTGAGTTTGAGCCCCCTCATCAGACTCTGTGCTGACAGTGTGGAGCTGCTTGGGATCCTCTGTCTCTCCTTTCTCTCTCTGTCTCTCTCTCATAAAATAAATTTTAAAAAAGATTTTTAAAAAAGATCAATTTGTCAACCTCTCCAACACCACTGAAAAAAGTTTGAATATGATTGCTTTGAATTTATAAATTGAATCAGAGAATAATTTAAATTTTAAAAATATTGAGTATTCATATGAAAAAGCATGCCATATTTTCAAATTAATTTAAATCATCCTATGTCCTTTGTAATTTTTGCATTGTACATTTATTGTGATATTTGCTTTATATACTTAATAACTTGTATTGTTTTTGTGAAAGCAAACATTTTATCCACTGCATTTTAACACTTTACTGAGATATAACTGAATTAAAGTAAATTGCACATATATAAAATGAGCAACTGATAAATTTTCACATATATCTACACCTGTCAAATCCTTAACACAATTGAGATAGTAAGCATATTAAAAAAAAAAATTTTGTACCTCTTTATGATCTCTTACTCTTTTTTATATCCTCCAATATGCTTTTTTTCACTATGCATCAGTTTGGATTTTCTAGAAATTTAAATAAATGGAATCATACCATATACATATTTATTTTTTCTCTGAATTTACTCAGCATCGTTATTTTGAAACTAATCCATTTGGTTTGGAAATTTCTTAACAAGTTGAATATACACCTACAATACAACCCACAAAATACAACAAAGAATTTATCCAAGAGAAACAAAAGCATGTGCCTAAAAACTTGTTGTTGATTTACCTTGGAACTGTTTTGTTTAGAATTTTTGCGTTATATTCTTAAAGTAAGTTGTTATTCAGTTTTCTTGTAATGTTTTTGTCTGGTTGGGGTATTAATATTCAGCAAATAAAACGAGTCACAAGGCATTTCTTCCTATTCATTATTACTGAAAAGTTTGTGTGTGATTATATATATTTTCTGCTTTTTACACATGCTTCCAGTTATGGAATGAGTAAGTCATGGGAATAAAAGGCAAAGCATAAGGAATATAGTCAATGATATTGTAATAGCGATTTATGGGGACAGATGGTAGCTACACTTGTGAACATAGCATAATGTATAAACTTGTCAAATCACTATGTTGTACATATGAAATTAATGTAATATTTTGTGTCAAATATACTGAAAAAGTGTTTTTACATATGACTGACTATATTTCTTCTTTCTTTGGTGAAATTTACCAGATAAGTCAAATGGACCAGAAACTTTATGGGCGTATTTTTAACTATAAATTCTAATTATTTACTAGATATAGGAATTCATAGGTTATTTATTTCTGTATGAGCTTTGGTACTTTGCATACTTCAAAATTTGTCCATTTTATCTTCCTTATAGAATATATTATGATAAGGTTATTATTAACAATATTTCCTTATTATCCTTTTTAATATCTGCAAAAATCTCCAGCAATATCATCTCTCTCATTCACGATAATGGTAATTCTTGTCCTCTCTTTTAATGTATGTCAACTTTACTCATTTCATTGATCAAAAAGAATTAGTTTTTGGTTACATTGATTCTTTTGAACTTATCTCTGTTTTCTTGGTCATTAATTTATGCTCTGATCCTTATTATTTCTCTTCTCTTTTTACTGGGTTTGATTTACTCTTTTCTTAATTCTTTCGAATAGAAGTCATTAATTTAGGGCTATTTTTAAAAAATCTAATATAGGTATTTTAGTGCTATAAATTTTCCTCTAAGTATTTCTTTAGCAACATCCCAAAAACTCTGATATATTTTTTCTTATTTAGTTCAAAATAATTTGTAATTTTGTATTTGATTTTTTCTTTGACCAATGTGGTGTTTAGAAATGTTATTAAATTTTAAAATATTCAGAGATCTTCCGGAGATGATCTTATTTAGGTCTAATGTATTTCCACTGTGTTCACAGAATCCTTTTAAATTAATTGAGACTTGTTCTACAGCCAAAGTTATAAACTTGTCTACTTTTCTTGCAGTTCTATTCATGAATACTTGATTCTTGAAGCTCTGTTTTTAGATGCATAAAAATCTGTGATTGATACATCTTCACAACATAACAACCATCTTTATCATTATGACATGCTCCACTTTGTCCCTTATAACATTCTTTTTTTTAAGTTTATTTATTTTGAGACAGAGAAAGATTAAGAGCATGCATGAGTAGGGGAGGGACAGAGAGAGAATGGGAAAGAGAATCCCAAGCAGGTTCTGCATTATCAGCTAGAAGTCTGATGTGGGGCTTAAACTCACAAACTAGGAAATATTGACCTGAGCCTACACCAAAAGTAGGGCACTTAACCAACTGAGCCACTTTGCTCTTAAATCAACTTTACTTTATATTAACATAGCCACTCCAGTTTTATTTTGCTGAGTGGTATATCTTTATTTTTTAATTGATTTTTTCTTTTCTATTTCATGTATTTATATTCTAATCTTTAATATTTTTCTTTTCATGGTATTTAATTTTAGGTGTGTCTTTTTCCTTCCTTTTACTTCTCATATATATATATATATATATATATATATATATATATATATATATATATATATATATTTTTTTTTTTTTTTTTTTTTTTTTTTTTAAGTGTTCTTCCTGTAGGTAGCATATAGCTGGGTCATGCTTTTTTACTCATTCTGAAAATCTTTGCCTCGGGTTATATTGTCCAGTTACATTTAGTGTTATTACCGATATAATTGAGTTTAAATCTACCATATTGCTATTTGTTTTCTCTTTGTTCCCTACTTCATTGCCTTGTGATGTCTTCCACTTTAATAATTTTTATTATTCCTTTTTTTAAAAATTATGGTAAAATACTCATGTCGTATAAACTACAACTTAAGCAATTTTAAGTATAAAGTTTTACAGGGTTGCAAGTATTCACAATGTCATGCAATAATCTCCAGAACATTTTCATCTCAAAACTCAATTGAAAAATGAGCGAAAGTCTTGAATAGACACTTCTCAAGTAAAGAGAAACAAATAACCAATATACACACAAAAAGATGGTCAACACCACACTACTTGTTAGAGAAACGTAAACCAAAATTATGAGATACCACCTCATACTCATTAGGATGGTTATTATGGAAAAATAAACAAGTGTTGGCAAGGATGTAGAGAATTAGAATTCTTTCTTGTATAGTGATACTAGGAATTATAGCTACTATGGAAAACAGCAGTTCCACAAAAAAGGTATTATTACCAAATTATCATGATATCTAGCAATTTGAATTCTGAATATATACCTAAAAATTGAAATTATTATTATTTATAATAGCCAAATCAAGTGTCTATTGACGGATGAAAGAATAGACAAAGGTAGTATATGCATACAATGGAATGTTATTCAGCCTTAAAAGGGGAATAAAACTCTGATAAAAGCTACAACAAAAATGAACCTTGGAGTTATTATGCTAAGTAAAAATAAGCCAGTCACAAAAGGGCAAATACTACACAAGTGCACTTACATAGGGTACCTAAAGTCATCAAATTTATAAATATAGAAAGTAAAATGGTGGTTGTCAGAGACTGAGAGAGCAGGAAATGACGAGTTATTACTTAATAGGTATAGAGTTTTAGTTTGGAAATCTTTGGAGACAGTGCTGATCATTGAAAAACAATGTAAGTGTACTTAATGCCATAGAACTAAACACTTAAAAATGATTAAAATGGTAAATTTTATGTTATTAATATTTTATGACAACAATAAATAAGATTTAAAATTAGAAAAGAAATGGCCAATGGATAGGAACAGAACTAAATGTTCCATGAAGAAATCTAAATGTCTAATATGCCTAAGAGCACCTGGGTGGCTCAGTTAAGCATCCGACTTTGGCTCAGGTCACAATCTCATAGTCTGTGAGTTTGAGCCCTACATCGGGCTCTGTGCTGACAGTTCAGAGCCTGGTGCCTGCTTCTGATTCTATGTCTCCCTCTCTCTCTGCCCCTCCCCCACTCACATTGTCTCTATAAAATAAACATCAAAACAGTAATAAATGTCTAATATATATAAATATGTTCAGTTTTACTAATAAAATATGCAAATTTTAAAAGCAACTTTGAAATATAATTTATGTATCATCAAATGTAATGTTTAGTGGTTTTATTATGTTTATAGGGTATGCAACAACTACCACTATCCAATTTTAGAACATTTTATCATTCCAAAAAGAAAATCTCTACCAATGCAGTCACTCACTGTTCGCTTTACCCCCACTTCCCAACTGCTGATCTACTTCCTGTCTCTGTCAATTTGCTTATTTTATATAAATGGAACAGGACAATGTGTGGTCTTTTGTATTTGGCTCCTTTCACTAAGCATAATGTTCTGAAGTTCATTCTTGTGATAACATGTATCGAAATGTATTCTTTTTTAAAGCTGAATAACATGCATTGTATGGATGGACCACATTTTGTTTGTCCATGCATTAGTTGATGGACATCTGAGCTGCTTCTACTAATAAAGTTGCTATGAGCATTTCTGTAAAAGGTGGGGTTTTTTTGGTGGACATTTATTTTCATTTTTCCTGTGTAAATATCTAAGAATGGATTTATTGGGTCATAGAATAACTGTTTAATCATTTGGGAAACTGACAGACTGCTTTCCAAAGTGGCGTCTTTTATTATCCCTGTTGGGGTTTTGATATCTCCACATCCTCATCAACACTATCTGACTTTTTGACTCTAGGTATCTTAGTGGGTCTTAAGTGGTTTTCCATTGTAGTGTTGATTTACATTTCCTCTAAAGATGTCAAGTATCTTTTCATAAACCACTGCACTTCTACAGTTTGAGAGTCACTATACTTATCCTTGATTCTCTACTTCATTTTTGAAGACATCAACCTGTCCAAAGAGATTTCTTCAGCCTCTGAAAGCTTGACCTCAGAGGCATGAGACTAATTCCCATGTACTGTAATGGTGAGTAGTTCAGGCTTAAGAGAAAGATCAAGAGATGGCTGGTCTCTAGAAGCCAAATGAAAACTTCGAGGTGATAAGCATGCATGTCGAAAGGAATGCACGGAAGACCTTATTCCAGTTGCTTCGTTTCACCACAGGGTACTGACACCCATTTGAATCCCACCTAGATGTCAGAGCTTCAGGCTTTTTCTCTTCTGGACCAATGCTACATGTGTTTCTCCCTGCAGCTACCATAACATGGGACAGTCTGCCTGCTGTGCCTCAAGCCACTTAAGTAGCAGAGCTCTTCCAGGATATCAACGTTACTTGTTGTCACATAATGTGAAATTCTTCTAACAAGAAAAAAATTTGGAAACATGTATCATGGACCAGAATGACAACCCTAATAAGATCCTCTAAGGCTTTGATACTTATGTGTGCGTGTGAGGGAGACATTACTATTAAAGTTCTTCACTGTACCATATTCAATCCAGTGCACATTATTTAACGGATATTATTTACTTCTTTGCTGAAAGCTGAGCCAAGATGTTTTTGGATCCCTAGGGCATCCTGACTAAATGGTAGATTGGCTGTGACTGTTTTTTAAAACAGCAGGTCAAGACCCATTAGAGGGCTGTGAAATCAGTTTAGCAGGTGATGATTTATGTGAATTTTAAAAGGAAATAAAATAGAATAAAAATATCAGATTGTATTGCATGTAATAAAGAAAATAATTGTTTTTAAAGATATTACAGTAGTGTGCTTATTTCAGCAGTATGTATTCATATATCATTATGTATTTCTTATTGTGGATCTAAGTTAAAAACTTTTGAAAGCTGTTATTCTATCTCTACCACGATCTTATAAGTGGCACAGCCAGAGACAGTCTCACATTTTAACACAAAACAGATTGTCCTAACAACAAACTAGATGCTTATACAATGATTGACAGAGACATACAGGAAGCCCTAAACAAAAATGTATTCTCCTCCAAAGTATTACAGTGAATTAAATTCTTAACCCAACCAAACCCAAAATCCATGGGATAACGCAAATAGTTAAACTATCAGAGTGGTGGAATTGTGTGGTGGGTTTCTTTTCTTTACTATTGACACAAATTGAAATCAAGAGAGAAAAACATTCACACTGGTGTACCTGGGTGGCTCAGTTGATTAAGTGTGTGACTCTTGACTTTGGTGCAGGTCATGATCCCAGGGTCATGGGAATGAGCCTGCATTGGGCTCCACACTGAATGTGGGGCCTGCTTGGGATTCTCCCTTTCTTTCCCTCTTCCCCATTTTAGCTTTCTCTCAAAACAAATAAATAAATTTTAAAAGAAAAGAAAGAAAAACATGCACTCTGTAAAATGACCTAGGCTTGGATAAGGAGTTTAGGAAAAGCAACATCATACCCTGCCACTGTAGCAGGACTCAGAATAGTTTTTTCAGAACTCTGAAGGAATTACCAAGGTGATTTGGGTCGTCATGCCATTCTAATAACGTTGAGTGACCCTTTCAAGATCATACAACTCACGGAAAAGCAAGAACTAAAACCAACCGCTGACTGAGTCCAAATCTAATCCAGTTTCTACTATACTGTCTGGTACAGACAGGCTTTACTGTACAGTATGTATCTAGGAAGAAATAGGGAGAAGGAGGAGACATACAGAGCAGGGAAAGAAATAAGTACAATCCCATTAAAGAAAATGTGAATAATTTGACAATTTTATTAGGACTATCTCAGGTGAAAATATGCTCTGTAGTAATCATTTTCTGAGGAAAAAATCATGAGATTATCATACTTGGGAAAGAAAAAGCCTTAGAGAAAATATTGCCTGACTCTACCTAGACCCGAGAAACTGATGTCCACAGAAAAGAGATTTGATGAGGGTCACACAGCAGTCTGAACAGAGAATAAGGACTTAAATCCCAGGGGATTAATCCCGCATCTATGGATTTTTTTAAAAAAATTAATGTTTTATTTATTTCTGAGAGAGAGAGAGCATGAGCAGGGGAGGGTCAGAGAGAGAGGGAGATACAGAATCTGAAACAGGCTCCAGGCTCCAAACTGGCTGTCAGCACAGAGCCTGATGCGGGACTCGAACAACCAAACCGTGAGAGCATGACTTGAGTCAAAGACAGACACTAAACCAATGGAGCCACCCAGGCGCCCCTGAATTTTTTTTCATAGTATCATGCTCTCTTCTCCATAAAAAACAAATTAAAGCAAATAACAACAAAAATGTCCCAAACTAGTGTAGTGTCCAAAGGAGAACTTCAAATGTTGGTAGCAGCTCCTCTTGAAAAACTATCAGCAACTACTAAGGATAATTGACTTTACAAATGCTTGCTCCATAGCAGTGCAAATGTTTTCAGAAGGATAACTCACTGCCTTTCTCTTAAATTTAGTTTATTTCACAACCATTCCTTACTTCCTAATGTGTGTCTGGGCAAAGCAAATGTATGGATTTTTGGTGCAAAAGCAGTTTATGAGCTTTGGGTAACTTTCTCCTATAGTGACATTTTACTTTTGAATTCTTGGATTTTCATTTCCTACAGTCAGGAAAAAAAAATGGTCGCCAGAGGTTGGCTCGGCTTAGAAGGGTTGTGCTGGGAAGTATTAATCCCAAAAGGGACACATGATCAATATTTGTGGGCAATGCTATTACTAGTTGTTTTGATAGGTGAAGAGAATAAAAATGCATGAGTTGGCAAACTAGATTTCTCAGCATCTCTTAGTGGATGACTTCATATACTGTGGTAAGTTTTATGCCTTGATGATTCCACACTCAGATAGACTGGAGATCATGATAATCTACTCTGCTTAATGGGTTTTGTAGAGCCTGTCAAACAGAACTCCTGGCAAGCAGAAACTTAATCACTACACTAATGGACGCATTATCGATGAAAATGCAGGAATGCTTCCTGAACAGTAAGTCAAATGTATGTAATGCTATCCATTTCCAGAGAACTTTGAGAATTAACTTTACAGCAGGATAAAAATTAAGTTTTTAGAGTTACACTTTTATTCAAATATCAGCTCCACCAGAGTTGAGGTTCTTAATACAAACATAACTTACCTAGTTCCCCCAATTGTAAAATTTGGATACCAGTGTCCTCCTTCCTTTTAGTGAAATATTTTGAATAGGTAATGTATGTTCATTTTTAAAAAAATTTTTAATGTTTATTTATTTATTTTGGAGAGACAGAGTGCTAGCACAGGAGAGGCAGAGAGAGATTGGGAGACACAGAATCTGAAGCAGGCTCCAGGCTCTGAGCTGTCAGCACAGAGGCCAACGAGGGGCTCGAACCCACAAACTGCGAGATCATGAACTGAGCTGAAGTTGGATGCTCAACCGACTGAGCCACCCAGGTGCCCCAGGTAATGTTGTTCATGATACAAAATATATGGGGTAGGAAAGAATACTTATGAAATAAATTCTACTTCCCTCCACTGTTCCATAGCCACTCAATACTTCCCACTGGTACAATAGTTAACTAATTCATGAGTTCCTTTTTGGACATGTTCTATGCATTTATAAACACACACATTGACACAATACATTTTTAAAAATTATATCTGAATAGCTGGCTTTGGTGTTGTTATTAGGCACAGAGGTAAAGTTTATAAAACATCTAACTCATGGTCATAGTATTACAGGATTCTTCAAAGCACTTTTTAGAACCACTTATGAAATATAAGGTCTACTGGTATTCAAATTCAAGGAGCAGTCACTGGGAGGAAGCCATCACCCACTGAGAAGGAAGAACATCTGACGTATCACTCAGCTGACACACTGTATGGAACTGATGATACTAACCATCTGTTTGTTTTCCATCCACTGCCAGAGTATCATAAATTATATTTTGCAGCAATCAAGCTCTACCCCTTTCTGTAGCAAGGTTCATTGTGAAAGGAAGACCAAAGACCAAATAAGGTTGGGGACAGAAAACTGGCTGGAAGTTATTTCTATCAAAGGAAATAGTTGCAAAGGAAGTTTACGTATAAGCTTTAGATGGAAGTTAGAAATTTTGCTTAAAATTAACTGAAATGAAATCCAACATTTTTTAGTTCAACTTAATAAATTAAAAATATTAAGAGATGTACAGACAATGGTATGGCTTTAAATCTACTGTACATTTGAATTGGAAGGTCTCTCTTTAGACAGCAACATTGTTCCTAATCCTCACCTTTCCTTATGTTCATATCCTTTGACATGTAATTTTTCAGTTTTTCACACTAGAGGTAGAATATATTTCACTACCTCTATGATTTTGGTTTTAGTCATATGACACACTTTGCCCAAAAGAATGGTCACTGAAAGGGGTAATGGTATAGTTTTGAGCTTAGGTCTTTATAGGTATTGAATGTTTCTAGTTGCCTCTCTGTGCTTTTTTCCACTATCATGAGGGGATTATGCTCTGAATAACTTATTAGTCCATGAAGGATCGAAGTCATATGGAGCATCAGAACTGGATCCTAGCTAGGAGATAAGTCATGGCTGTTGAGCCTCAGCCAATCTGAAATTCATGAATGAGAATGTATGATGGTGTTTTCAATGAGTGAAATTTGATGTGGCTTATTACACAGCATTATCATGTCTGTAGGGGACATATAAACTCTCCTGGATCATTACTTTTCTGAAGTAGAAGGAACTTACCTATGTTCCAGCTCACTCTGGTAAGAGGTGCATAACAGGCACTGATAATTTGTTGCATTGTATTGATACAAACCAATACCTTATTTTAAGAAACATCCCTCCTCCCTAAGTTTAGAGAGGTCAAACGTTTTGCATAATATTATACAACTAAGTGGCAGAAAACATAGAATTGGATTTTCCTCATTCCTGAGTTAGGGGACAATGGCCATGAAGCAGAGTTTCTCAACCTTGTCTCTACTGTATTTAGGACCATCTCTAATCTCTACTTACTAGACACTAATAGCATCCTCGCCCTAGTTGTAAAACCAAAAATGTCTGTAGATATTGCCAAATGGCCCATGAGGAGTAAAACTGCCCCAGTTGAGAATTAATGGACAACTGAAAAACTTTTGACTAGATAATTTTAAATTGTTGAAGCCCTGTGGTTTTTATAGTGAGGTACATAATGCTTAAGAGAATACAGACTATCTAAAACAAGGCTAAATGATACTTAAATTTTATCATAAGTATTCAAGAAACTGGAAGTCGTAGTCATTAATCAACTATATCCAATGTAACTCAAATTCAGAATCCTCTTACAGCCACATACTGGAGTACAAGGAAGTTCTTTAATTGTTAAAATACTTTTACAAAGCCAACTTCTAGAAGCCAGTTCTTATCCATTTTGACTTCCTAGCTTTCTGATCCTCTTTATTTTTTTTTCCTTATTACAACGCAGAAGGAATGCACAAGGCCAGCAGGGAGTAAGAAATTTTCTTTTCTTTCTTAAGATTTTCCTGTCTCTTGACCCAGATCTGAAAGCTCTCCAGCTCATTCATCATTAGGGGATATCTGATCATGTGACTTCCAAAAAGCATTGGAGAAGCACTGATCTCAATACACAATCTAACTCATTGGCTCATCATATATATTTCCTATCCTATTAACAACTGATATCCTTTCCTAAGAAAGCTTTCTTATCTTAGGTGCCTATTAGCATCCTTCAGGGGGGTTCTACAATGCACAGATGCTTAGCTTCACCCCAGACCATTTAAATCTGAGTGTTTGGCAACAAGTCTCTGGCAGTAAGCACTGGTATTTTTAAATATCCTTACATTTCAGTGTGCATCCAGGGTTGAGAACTGATCTTTTCAAATGTAAGCTATATGAGGTCACATTTATGCTCAGAATCATCCACCATATCAAGACCAGAAGCAAAATTTCCCCCACAGTCCATGAGGGTCCTATATGACCTAGCCCCTGTGTCTCTGTCCTAATCTCTAACCATTCCTTGGTGCCTCAAGTGCTCCTTGAGGAGCGTGCCCACATGCCTCAAGACCTTTGTCTTGCCTCCTCCTCTTGAGACATCCTACAACACGGGTTTACATGGTTCATAATTTGACTTTGTTTAGGTGTTGCTTCAAGTCTCACTTCCTCAGAGAGGCCTTACCTGCCCTCCCTGTAGAAAAAAGGGACCTTGTTTGTTACTCTTCCTCTTAAAGCTTGCTGTGTTTTTTTAAACACTAATATGACTTAAATGTGTCCTTATATTTGCTTATTAGCTCTCTTCACACAAAGTCAGGGATAGGTTGTGTTTTGACTCAGTTCAACATGCCCACACCTCTGTCAGTGCCCAGACCTAGAGGGCGCTCACAAAGTATTTGCTGAAAATATTAACAAACAAGAATCATAAAATATATTCATGTTTACTCAATTTTAGGCAATGAATTGGTGCTTTGTAACATTATTACCTCATATCATTCTCAGGGTAATTCTTATTATCTTTAATTCATAATTAAGAAATTTGAGAATAAGAAAATTCAAGAAAACATCCAAGGTTAAACAGATAGTAAGTTCCAAGGCCATGATTAGAACCCAAGATATTTTCACTTCCTAATTCATTTTTCCTCCCAACACATAGAACAACACA
Organism: Proteles cristata cristata; assembly: GCA_017311185.1. Classification (NCBI taxonomy): domain Eukaryota; kingdom Metazoa; phylum Chordata; class Mammalia; order Carnivora; family Hyaenidae; genus Proteles; species Proteles cristata. The sequence goes on along the minus strand of JAESUZ010003687.1, from coordinate 1,834,462 downwards.
GGTTGAGTGATGACACCATGTGTTAACATTAATAGTCCCTTCACTGTTGGACAGAGTGTAGTGGAAAAACTCAGGCTGTGGAAGAACTTGGGTTGCTGATGGCTACCAGCTAGCTTTGGGACTGTAAGCAGGATACTGACCTTCTTTGACTTTTTCTTACATGTAAAATGATAGGTTTGAACAACATTATTTTTAAGAACGCTCCAGGGCTTGAGAATTCTATTGGAGATAGGATTGTTCTTGTGCTATGGCCATAGACCAAAGAATCACTAGGAAAAGTTTGAAAAGATTCAGACTCAGGTCAGCATGAGGACCTGATTTCTAACAAATGTCAGCTTTCTGAAATGTGGCAAGTCTCTGTCAATGTGAGGTTCAGTCTTATCTTTGGCAAATACTCTAAAAAGCTTTCTGCTTTGCATTATGGGTTGAACTTAAAAATTTCGGAGTTCCCTACTGATTCTGTGATGCACTATTTTTTATAAAACACTATTTATTAAATAATCACTACTTTCTGAGTTGCTATCCTATCACAGCACAGAGAAATGGTGTGTCTTTATTTCATCCCGAGACCTGATTACTGTGCTTCAGCAAGTGTGATAAGAAATCCCAAAGCACAGACACACCATGTTCTGTCACTGCAGGGAAGCAGTCACCATGATGCTCGTTTCCTTATCACTCCTCCTGCGCATTACCCAGGGGAGAAGAAAGGCCGATCAACATTCAGACTTTCTGAAGAAGAAGCGGACTGCTTGGATCCCAGCAGTTAGTTTTATTATGCTCCAGAGACTGCGTGCAGTTGAAGTTCCCCGTGGAAAGACAATCAGTGGTAGGAGAAGATTCTAAGTTGTTTATTTTTAAGTGGGAGCTTCATCTTCAAACAGCTTTTAAAGGAAGCTTGTCACTAAGGACTGAACTGAATTTTCCATTTCAAGCCTTAATTCCCTGAAGGGCTAAACTGTTTTTCCTGCTGCTTCTTCTTCCAGAAATAAACAAAATGCCTACAAAGTAATGTCTATGGTACCACTCAGTAATGTCTATGGTACCACTCATGAGATAGCACGTTGCATTATAAAATCACAGATGAGGTCTCTCTGTTAATCCCATAATAAACTACAGAAACCTTGTAAACTTTTCTTTTGAATCCACATGATGAAGCAGACCTTTCATTTCTCCATAATTCATGTCCTCAGTAGAATTTTACCCCACATTGATATTTTTGGGGCTAGGGCTAAGAGTCTTCTCAACTCTACTCAAAAGTGGTGAAATTTAAGCATTGATGTCTTCTGTTCTGCAGAAATGCTGTTAGAAGCAAACCATAGCTTCAAAGAATTATTTCCCAAAGGCAAAATTGCTGCTGACACTATTTAGGAAATACTACTTAGATTTGGCTCAGCAGGGTTAAATAGACACAAAAATAAGGAAATGTTTACCCAGCTCCAGAGAGACATAAGGAGAGAGTATACTTGGTGATGAAGCCCCTGTGCATCCTTGTTGATGGGATTCAGAGCAGACATTGGGCCAAGCATTGAAAACCTCATTGACTTCTCAAACTGCCTTCCCTGTTCTTCCCAAAACCTTGATAGAAAATTATGTCAAATGCCATAGTATCCGAACACACTTACGTTGCTACATTTCCTTTCAGAATTGAAAGAAAGTATTTTGACTTAATCTTCTCTGGATCTATTGGTTTCCTATTGTTGCTATAACAAATTACCACAAACTTAATGATTTAACAAACACAAATTTATAATTATACACTTCCATACACAGGTCAGAAGTTGGTACGGGAACTTACTAGGATAAAACCAAAGTGTTGGCTGAGCTGTGTCCTTTCTGGAGCTTCTGTGGGAGGACCTGTGTTCTTGCTCATTCAGGTTATTGGCACAATTCAGTTCATTGTAATGTAGGATTGAGGCTCCCATCTCCATGCTGACTGTTAAGTGAGGGACATTTCCAGCTTCCAAAGGCCACCTGCATGCCTTGGCTTGTGACTCTTGGACTCAGAGTCACAATTTGTCAATAGGAGATACCTTAGGAATCACATTGTTTGACCCATTTGTTGTCTATTGTAGTACATAGCTTTTATCCATTCCTACCCTTTCCCACTTACTATGCTTTCTACCACCGCGATGATAGGACAACTCTCACTGATTGATCAAGTTCAAAGGCATCCATTGAGTTTTCTTTTCTACGTTTAGACTCTTTGCATAAATACTTAAATAAGCCTATTTGAGAGTAATTCATTTCAGGCATTTTCTTTCATGACAGTGGCGTGACAAAACCATCAAGGATATACAGCCCTACTCTTTTTCTCCTGTGGCAAGATCAGAATGCTATATTTCTGCTTCAGAGCTGTTGAGACCTGAAAAGCTAAGTCAGGGCTGAGAAATTCTGGGTTTGGGGGCATATTCCACTATGCTCCAAGCCTACTTCTCTTGGGCTTCCTTTATCTCAAAAGAAAATGTGTTCTTCCTAGAAGGGTCATTCCTTGATACTAGAGTGGTAAGATCAGAAGATTGGTCATCAAAGGGAACTTGGAAAAAGGCTGCCAGCCAGCTCCCCAGACTTGCTTTGCTTCTAGTTGAAGGAGCTATTGCAATGGTTGAAGGACCATCTCTCAGATCAGAAGAACCTCAGGCAGCTGAAGAGCCACAAGTATAGATCCACAGTGGTTTGAAGACCAAGACCATCACTAGTAATGAAGGCATTTATTGCCCGGTGGAATTCTCTTCCTCTAGATCTCAAACAGTGTTAGGCAGGCAGGTATTGATATATTCAAGGTTTCAGTATCCTGAACCTTAATTCTTTCCATTTGTCCCACCCCATCACCCTTCATTTTACAGATGTGGAAACTGATATTCAGGGATGCAAGTTCACTTAGTGATGGACACCTTGTTGCCTCAAGGCAGAACTGGGCACAGACATTTTGCACTGTTTTCTCCATACACTGTTGAACGAATGAAGAAATACTTGAATATATTTCAATTTCTTGACATGGCTGAAAAATGGGTAATTCTGGTTAAGACTTAGAAAATTTAGCAAGTGAAATGACCCAGTCCAAGGGGATCACTGCTGAGTTTTGGAACTAAAATATATTTTGAAGTGCCTAACCTTTCAGAGTGGGAAATCTCTCATGCCTGGGCTTTTTAAAACATAGCAATTTGCCAAATACAGCACCAATCTTCAGTTTAGGAAGAAGATCATCCATCACACTCCTAGCACACTTGAAAGACTTCTCACAAAGTTGTAGAGCTAAGATGTCTCCTGACAACTTTAGTTAGGCAGAACAAATATAGGGAAAAAAATACAGTTCTGTTCTCCAAACTTCACGAAACAGAAAGGAAAATGCTTCAGCAATACAGTTTCTACCAACAACAGTTAGTAATAACTCATTATAGTTATTTCTAAAATAACATTTTGATTTAAAATTATAAGGTAGACAAGAAACTGAAAAATAAGAATTGGCCTATGTATATGAAAGCAGTCATAGAGAGAAAAGTGAACTTCTGCATGCCTCTTGCATCCTCAGCTGCCTACCTAAACTCAGAATAGAATGACGCTGTTATGGAAGTGCTAATGCTTCAGCCAACAGATTAAAAAACTGTGTTAGCCATAGCTGTACTTTTGTAACAAAGGCTTTAGTTTTGATTTGCTAGAGGCCCTGCAGTTACTGATTTCCTCTTTACAAAGCAGAAAGATCACAGAATTTAGGATTCCAATAGATATGGATTTCTCAACTGGTGCCATGCTACCACAGGGCCTTTGCACAGGAACACTCCTCTACCTAAATGTTTGCATTGCTAGCTTCCGTTTCCTATTTAGCTGTCAATTCTCATGTAACTCCAGGGAGGTCAGCCACAACCTTATGAAAGCAGTCTCACTCCATGCCCAGCTGTACCTCATGACCTGTTTTACTTTCAGCTGAGGAAGCATAACAAAGTTATTCATGGGTATGTGGGACAGAGTCCATTGCTTATTATGTATAAGTTACTTAATTTTTGTGGTCCTGCCTTACTTTTCTCATTTAAAATAGTGTAACATTCCCTACTGCACAGGGTTTCTTTAAGAATTTGATGACAATGCAAGTTAAACACAAACCTGGGACTAGCAAAGATTGACAATTCAGTAAATCTTAGCTGTTTCTTTGTCATAGTCTGAAATTCTTTATTTACTTTAATGTTTGCTTTTCCCCTGCCCTCGAACCTCCTTGGAAGCTTCCCAGAAGGAGGGATCTGATCATTCTTATTCACAGGTGTAATCCTAGTACCTATAATAGTGTCTGGCACATAATGGTCAAAGAATTTGCTAGTACCTTGATTGCTGAATGCATCAATCACTAACCTAGGTTAAGTCCCACATTACTTAAGCCTCAGTGTTGTCATCTGTAAAAAGGATATAATGGCTCTTAACCCATAGGGTTTTGAAGCATCAAATGAGAATTAATCTCCCTATTTCTCCAGTTGGAATACATATGCTCTGGGGAATACTTTGGAATCCTATGACTATGTAAAGCAGAACAAAACACTTAACACAGTTCCACAGAGGTTTGATTTTGCAAGAATATTCAGAGGAATATCAGGTTTTGATTTTTATAGTCACAAGAGGACAGGTTTTCAAAATTTAAAAATTTCGTATTTTGTTCTTTTTGCATTTTCCTCTACCCCATGATAAGAATGTCTTATTTTTATTTCTTTATCTCAGGAGTATGTGTATTCCTTGACAAAAATAGCATCTCACTTTCATTTTCAGAAAAAACACAAGTTAAGGGTGATTATGTTAAACAAGCCAGAGGCTAAGTAGTATGGAGAGGAAGAATAATTCTTCCAATGTATGGAAGAAATTCTTTTTGGTGGAGATAAGGAAGTAAAGAGGCAGAGGACCATGTATAACCGTGATACCAAGAGAACTCTCCATGGTGGAAAACACAGGATTCTATGACCTATAGATAGCTCTAAGGGAAAACAGCCCCCAGTAATGATGGAGATTAAAAGTCCCACCAGCCAGTCAAGTTAGGCACTCAGAGCAGTTAAATATTTGTTTGGGGCAGTGGGGGGGGGACTGTATTATTTTTTACTCACAAAGTTATAGAATAAAAATCTCTTCAACACACAAAGCCTTATACTGCTTACTTAAATCTTTACACAATCAGCAAAATACTGCTTTTCCATGCCAGTCTCTTTTGCTTGTATTTGAGTTATTTGTATGTATAAGGAAGAGTGTGTAGAAACTCAAGACTCAAAACATTTATTTGCAGCTTCTGACTGGAAAATATGCTTTGGAGTTCTGGGAAGCCAAATATCTTATTACCAAGGACGTATCAGAGAAGCCACCTCGATAAAAACAGATGACACTCCTGTCACTGGCACTGACAGAACCACAGGTATCCATCGGAATAGTTACTTGGAAATTTTGTGATGCTCACTAACTGGTTTGGCTTACTTTCTTACCACATAGACCAGATTTCTTGTGCAAATTTATTATGAATCATAAGAAATATCATTATCCACATCTACCTCATTACATGATTCTGGGCTCTTGAAAGAGATAACACCAAGATACATAAGAGAAGTTGCCTGAACACTTAACCTGTTATGTTGGATGAGGTTTAACTCACTCTAATTTGCTTCGGTAGTTCCAAATGGCAATGTTCCTTCTAGTGGGACACTTAAAATAATATTTCAATATGCACAGCAAATATATATTAAAGACTATTAGCACAAAGTATGTATGAACAGGAGATTTTAAATAATTATTTTGCTGCACATTCAGGGGTCCACTGCTGACTACTTCATTGAAGTGATATTTATTTGCTCATTCACTTTTATGAATACATAAAAAAAGACCACTAAATATGTAAATAAACATTAAAAGTGAAAAATAAATATTCTGCAAGTTCAAGGTACTTCTATTACACAACACTATGCAAAGGAATTTATGAAGGAGTCCTTGGGCTCCTGGGTTCTTTCTGTCCTGTATCATGGACCTTTGTGACAGTGTACCATGGCTGATATTTGGTGTTACACACAAAATTAGCAGTGCTGGTTGGTAAAGCACTGAAACACTTCCACAGTGGCTGCTAAATAGCTTTCCCGCAAAGTTCCTCACATCCCTATCCCCAGAGCCCCAGAATGTCCTCTGATCCAGCAATCCTACCATCAGGGTCCTTGAGAACTGCAAAGACCTTTGTTCTTATTGGACAGTACCCACCCATGCCGTACAGGTTGTTAAAGAGCCTTCTGCTCTTCCTTCATCTGCCCTTTAAGATGAACTCCAGCCCTCATCTCAAAATGCCTTCCATGTCAACAGTATACAGTGATTAGTTAAGGGAAAGTTATGTGTCACTGCCTCAGCCTTGAGAGTTCGGCCACAGTCACTGAGAGGCATCCCCTTTCCATTATGATATAACTGTGGTTTACTGTAGACAGAGGCTGGTAGGCACCATCCCAGCCACTACAGTGGAAAAGTTTAATGAGGGATTGATGTCAACACAGAGAAAGTCAAGTCCAGCGATGGTACTATGGACCCAGGTACTTGATGCTAGCTAGGTCTAGCCCTGACTTTTTAGGGAAGGAGTCCAGAAGCTAATCATTTTGCTTGAGTTGGGATGTCACTTGAAACAGACTTAAAAATCATTTTCCCAACTCCAAAAAGTGAAGAAAGCCTATTTTTTCTCCACAAGTTCTTGAGCCCTCACCTCACAGCTGATTTCTTCCTCCTCACCCAAATCTTTATCATTCATTATTGTTAAAGTCATAGGCGAAGTTATGGCCGGAAAACATCACTTAAGGCTGATTACCTTCCTTGTATTTGCAAGGGTAGTATGAAGCCTAGGTATTTTTCATAGCATCTGAGATATAGCAGCAGTAAAGGGAAGGACAAGGGAATGCCAGGAGAGAATTTAAACTCTGCTACAGAATTACTTGATGTTTACCTGGGCAATTACATTCTTATGAAATGAACTTCTGGGTACTAAGACACAAAAAGCAAAATGGTCTCGCGTTGAGGGAACAGCCTCCATTCTCCATTTTCTTCTATCACAATGACAATGGGAAGAGGAGCAAAAGGTGAGGAAGGAACAGACTGTAATGACAAATATGATTTGAATTTTACTCTGCTATATGCCCCTCTCCTGTTAAATCACATGAGGAAATGAATTAGAGGAATAGCTCTCAAAATTTGGCTCCTGGGCCAGCAGCATCAGCACCTGGGAGTTTATTAAAAAGGTAAATTCTCAAGCCCTTCCCCACACAAACAGGATCAGAAAGTCTGAGAAAGGGGGGAGACTGCCAGTAACTTGTGTTTTAATAAGCCCTCTAAGTGATTTAGATGCATGCAAACATTTGAGAAGTGCTTTAGAGTTTGAAAGCTGGGAAAAATGAGCATCACCTGGGGAGCTTTTCGAACTCTCCAGACAGTATTCCATATCAATTTTATCAGAAAGCTTTAGGAACAGGAATCAGCTATCAGTTATTTTTTCAAACCCCACAGGCAGTTCCCAAGTTTAAGCAAGATTGAGAGGTAGGACTTGAGGGTGTCACTGTCTCAGTATAATTGCCACTTCAGAGGAATCCCAATGTTTGCTTTTGTTTTTTTCTGGCAGTCTCTTCAAAGTAGATGCCCAGGTTGAGGGTGGCAGTGAGGCCAGCACACGAACCCCAAGAACTTGAGACCTGCAGTCGAGACTGTCTGAATGTCCTCCAAGTTCTTACTTTCCTTCATGGCATTTATCCCTATCAATAAACAGGAATAGTCACATTTTTAAATGCATACTATCCACCTTCCCAAGTAAAACTACAACCGTGGTGGGGGCGGGGGGCACAGTGCCTGGGATGCCATAATACTGTAGTAAGCATTGTAATACTTGTAATACTTGTTGGTTGACTAAAAACATTTTAACATAGCCTATATCATGAAAGGATAATGGAGGTTCTTCCTCAACCACTGTGTTTCCATGACTTGGGTGCCCAGAATTGCACAAGTGTCCAAGACAATGGACTCTGGATATAGAAAGAAAAGGTATCAAAACTACCTTTTAAGTAATAGCATCATAGACTAAGTAAAAATTCTTAATTTTTTATTTATTTGAATAAGCAAGTAGGTTAATCTCCTGAAACATTCCTGCAGTCTAACCCCTTTATATTAATAAGCCTTTCCTTATTAAAATATCCAAGTCCCTCCCTCTTTTAAAATCTCACTTTAGAAAGATAATCTTTGTGACGAAATTCAAGTGACCTTGGCCTATTTTCTCTGATTGTCATTCACAAAGTTCAGTTTCAGTTCTTTCTGGCATGGCTGAAACGATCCATCTTTTCATAACTGAACAGAATTACCATTGGGTCATATATCAGAAGCAGGTGGGAAGTATCTCATATGTATTACCTGCCATCTTTTTCCTTAAAAATTCATTTTTCATTAAAACACTTAAACCTATACAAGTTAATAAATTCACTCATGCATTGCATCCCTGAAGATTAGATCATAAAGTTCAGTCAGTAACTATATGATTCAGTCTCTAAACTAGTAACAAAAACATTGGCAGTTATGAATATATGAAAATGTTAATACATACCTTGTTTACTTGTACTTTTACTATCCCTTTGCTCTACTTTACTGGAACATGCAAATAGCTTACATAAAACTTTTCCTATAATAGGAGTTCAATACATTTTACACCTACCAAAGAAAGACAAACTGAAACCCCCCAAATGCTTAATTCCTCGTAAGAAATATTATAAGTATAAGCACTAGCCAGGAACCTTCCCTAGAAAATAATTCATTGTTTCTGACACCTTTACATGGTATTCTTTTTGTTGTTATAATTTATGTTTCAAGTTATAAAAACCCTAATCAATGTCCCTAAATCACTGTTAGGCATTTCCCCTGGATACTCAGACCAGAGGCCATAGTGCAAGCACAGCACTCAAGATGCTTCCCCACTAAGTTAACTTTCTGAAGCTGTAATAACCACAGCACTTGCTTATTTGAAAGAGAATGAAGAAACAGAGGAAGAAATATTCAATACTTGGGTTCTGGGACCTCATGGACAGCAGACAAACCTACATATTTAATATCTGATGAGAATGAAAAGCATTATCCCTATGTACTACATGTAAATGCCTTTAGAGTTTAATAACACACCAGCAAGAACAAGATGAGATCACAGATGTAGAAATAGCGTGAAAATAGAAATGACTGGAAAGGCTTAGAGGAAAGCATTAGTCATACTGAGCCAATACTGAACTCAATTTTATTTAGAGAATATTGTCCAAAATGTCCTACCTGTCTCAGTTCTGATGTCCACCTCAATTCTGGAGTATGGAGAAGGCAAACTGGGTATAACTTTTGCACAGAACCTGCTTCCTGAGGTCTTCTAACCAGCAGCCTGCAGTGAGAGCTTTCTGAGAAGAGATGCTGTGAGCAAACACTGAAGCAGCAGGTGCCCACAGGTGCTAACAATACACGGGCACACACACCTGTATCTAAGTGAGCTCATTACCACCATGGGGAACAGGTACTGTGGTACAGCACAGGCCTCCCTGCACAACTGAACCAACTTTCTCATTCCATCCTGCTTCTGACAGCTCAGCAAGCCTGACTCCTTTTCATTCCCTTTCTTGCTCATGTCACCGTCCAGCATTATGGAAGAAAGTGACCCTTCTCTCATGCAATTCCTTCCTACTCAAACTGTGGTCCACAGAACAGTGGAAGGTGGATCACCAGGGAACTTATTGAAAATGCAGAGTTTCAGGCTTCACCCTACCTGCTGAGTCAGAACCTATTTTGAACCCTGATCACTAGGTCATCTTTTTTCTCTCTTTTTTTTTATTGTGGTAAAATATGTATGATGTAAAATTTACTATGTTAACCATTTTTAACTGTACAGCTCAGTGGTATTAAATACTTTCATAATACTGTGCAGCCATCATCAGCATCCATCTCCATCATCTTCTGAAACTGAAACTATACTCATTAAGAAATAACTCCTCATCCCTCCTTTTCCCAGCCCCTGAAAATCACCCTTCTACTTTCTGTCTCTATGATTTTGTCTACTCTGGGTATCTCATATATGTGGAATCACACAGTGTTTGTCATTTTGCTTTTAATGTTTATTCTTTTAATGTTTTATTTATTTCTGAGAGAGAGGGGGGCAGTATGAGCAGGGGAGGGTCAGAGAGAGAGGGAGACACAGAATCTGAAACAGGCTCCAGGCTCTGAGATGGCTGTCAGCACAGAGCCTGATGCGGGGCTCGAACCCACGAACCGCGAGATCATGACCTAAGCCGAAGTCTGACACTCAACTGACTGAGTCACCCAGGCACCTCAGTGTTTGTCTTTTTGTGACTCACTTATTTCATACAGCATCATGTCTTCAAGTTCCATCCATGTTGTAGTATATTTCAGAATATCCTTTCTTTAATTAAAAAAAATAATATCTATTCATTTTTGAGAGACAGAAAGAGACAGAGTGAAAGTGGGGAGAGGCAGAGAGGGAGAGGGAGACACAGAATCCAAAGCAGGCTCCAGGCTCTGAGCCGTCAGCACAGAGCTCAATATGCGGCTCACACCCACAAACCATGAGATCATGACCTGAATGAAAACCTAGTCAGGATGAAATTAAAAATCAGATAACTGACATGTAATCTCAAATGGATGCTTGATGGCAAGGATGGACAAAGCAGAACAGCAAATAAGCAATATAGATGATAAAATTATGAAGAATAATGAATCATGGGAAAAAAGGGGAAAAAAAGCCAAAAAGCATGATACAAGACTTAGAGAACTCAGTGACTTATTTAAAAGGAATAACATCTGAATCATAGGAGTCCCAGAAGACCAACATAGAGAAAAAGGGGTAGAACGTTTATGTGAGCAAATTAAAGTGGAAAGTTTTCCTAATCTGGGGAAGGACACAGACATCAAAATCCAAGAAGCACAGAGAACACCCATTCAATTAAAAAAAAAAAGACCATAACAAAGGTATATCATAGTCAAATTAACAAAATACACAGACATGAAAGAATTATGAAAGTTGCAAGGGAAAAAAAGTTCTTAATCTATTAGGGAAGACAGATCAGGTTCACAACAGACCTATCCACAGAAACTCGGCAAAACCAGAAAGGAGTGAAAGGATATATTCAATGTGATGAATCAGAAAAATATACAGCCAAAAATTCTTTATCCATTAAGACTGTCATTCAAAATAAAAGGAGAGATAAAGGGTTTCCCAGACAAACAAAAACTAAAGAAGTTTGTGACCACTAAACCAGCCCTGCAAGAAATTTTAAGGAGGACTCTTTGAGTGGAAAAAGACAAAAGAAACAAAACAAAACAAGACTAAAAACAACAGAGACTGTGAAGGACAAGAAAAAATCAACAGAAGCACCAACTCTACAGGCAGCACAATGGTACTAAATTACTATCTTTCATTACTCACTCTAAATGGACTAAGCACTCCAATCAAAAGACATAGGGTATCAGAATGGATAAGAAAACAGGACCCATCTATATGATGCTTACAAGAGAATCATTTTAAATCTAAAGACACATGCAGATTGAAATTCAGGGGATGCAGAACCAAATGGTCATGAAAATAAAGCTGGAGTAGTCACACTTATACAGATAAACTAGATTTTAAATAAAGACTGTAACAAGAGATGAAGAAGGGCATTGTCTCATGATTAAAGGGTCTACTATCTACCAAGAAGATCTAACAATTGTAAATATTTATGTCCCCAACATGAAAACATCCAAATATATAACTCAATCACAAACATAAAGAAACTTACTGACAATGATACCATAATAGTAGGGAACTTCGACACCCCACTTACAACAATGGACAGATCATCTAAACAGAAAATCAACAAGGACACAATGGCTTTGAAAGGCACTGGATATATTAACAGATATATTCAGAACATGTCATCCTAAAGCAGCAGAATACACCTTCTCAAATGCACATGGACCATTCTCCAGAATAGATCGCATATTGGGCCACAAGTCAACCCTCAACAAGTACAAAAACATTGAGATCATACCTTGCATATTTTCATAACACATCACTATGAAACTTGAAATCAACCACAAGAAAACATTTGGAAAGACCATGAATACTTAAAGATAAGCAACATCGTAATGAAGAATGAGTGGGTTAACCAAGAAATTAAAGAGGAAATTAAAAAGTACATGGAAACCAATGAAAATGAAAACACGACAGCCCAAAACCTCTGGAATGCAGCAAAGATGGTCATAAGAGGGAAGTATATAGCAATCCAGGCCTTCCTTAAAGAAGGGAAAAGGTCTCAAATGCACAACCTAACCCTACACCTAAAAGAGCTAGGAAAAGAACAGCAAATAAACCCCAAAACGAGTAGAAGAAGGGAAATCATAAAGAACAGTAGAACAGGTCAATGAAACCAGGAGCTGGTTCTTTGAAAGAATTAACATAAGTGATAAACCCTTAGCCAGACTGATCAAAAGCAAAAATGAAAGGACCCAAATAAATAAAATAAATGAAAGAGGAGACATCACACCAACACCACAGAAATACAAACAATAATAAGAGAATATTATGAGCAATTATATGCCAACAAATTGGGCAATCTGGAAGAAATAGACAAATTCCTAAAACATAAACTACCAAAACTGAAACAGGAAGAAATAGAAAATTCAAGCAGACCCATAACCAGTAAAGAAATTGAATCAGTAATCAAAAGTCTCACAATGAACAAGAGTCCAAGGGCAGATGGTTTTCCAGGAGAATTCTCCCAAAATTTTCAAGAAAAAAGGAGGGGCACCTGGGTGGCTTAGTCAGTTAAGTGTCTGACTTCATCTCAGGTCATGATTTCGTGGTCTGTGGGTTTGAGCCCCGCATCAAGCTCTGGGCTGATAGCCTGGAGCCTGTTTCAGATTCTGTATCTCCATCTCTCTCTCTGTCCCTCCTCTGCTCATGCTCTGTCTCTCTGTCTCTCTCAAAAATAAAATAAAAACATAAAAAATTTTTAAACAGAGTTAACACCTATTCTTCTCAAGCTGTTCCAAAAAAAAGAAATGAAAGAAAAACCTCCAAACTCATTCTAAGAGGCCAGCATCACCTTTATTTCAAAACCAGAAAAAGACCCCACCTAAAAAGGAAAACTAGAGACCGATTTCCCTGATGAACATGGATGCAAAAATTCTCAACAGTATACTAGCCAACCAGATCCAACAATACATTAAAAGAATTATTCACCATAATCAAGCGGGATTTATTCCTGGGATACAGGGCTGGTTCAAAATCTGCAAATCAATCCATTTGATACATCACATTAATAAAAGAAAGGATAAGAACCACATGATCCTAGCAATAGATGCAAAAAAAGCATTTGACGTATACAGCATATTTCTTGATAAAAACCTTTAAGAAAGTGGGGATAGGAGGATCATACCTAAAGATTATAAAAATCATATATGAAAGACCCACCACTAATATCATCCTCAATGGGGAAAAACTGAGAGTTTTCCTCCAAACTTCAGGAATACCATAGGATGTCCACTCTCACCGCTGTTATTCAACATAGTGTTGGAAGTCCTAGACTCAGTAATCAGTACAAAGAAATAAAAGATATCCAAATCAGCAAATAGGAAGTCAAACTTTCACTCTTTGTAGACAACATGGTGCTCTATATGGAAGACTCAAAAGATGCCACCAAAAAACTATTACAACTGATACATGAATTCAGCAATGTCACAAGATATAAAATTAATGTACAGAAATCAGTTGCATTTCTATGCACCAATAAAGAAGCAACAGAAAGAGAAATCAAGGAATCGATCCCATTTACAATTGCACCCAAAACTGTAAAATACCTAGGAATAAACCTAACCAAAGAGGTGAAAAATCTATACACTGAAAAGTGTAGAAAGATTATGAAAGAAATTGAAGAAAACACAACAAAATGGAAAAACATTCCATGCTCATGGATTGGAAGAAAAAACATTGTTAAAATGTTGATACCATCTAAAGCAATATACATATTCAATATAATCCTTATCAAAGTAACACCAACATTCTTCACAGAGCTAGAACAAACAATCCTAAACTTTGCATGGAACCAGAAAAGACCCTGAATAGCCAAAACAATCCTGAAAAAGAAAACCAAAGCTGGAGGCATCACAATGCCAGACGTCAAGCTGTATTACAAGCTGTAATCGTCAAAACAGTATGGTTGGTCACAAAAATAAACACATAGATAAATGGAACAGAATAGAGATCCCAGAAATGGACCCACAAATATATGGCCAACTCTTCTTTGACAAAGCAGTAAACAATATCTAATGGGATGAAGACAGTCTCTTCAGCAGAAGGTATTGGGAAAATTGGACAGCAATATGCAGAAGAATGAACCTGGACCACTTTCTTAGAACATACACAAAAGTAAACCTAAGATGGATGAAAGACTTAAACATAAGACAGGAAGTCATCAAAATCTAGAGGAGAAAGCAAGCAACAATCTCTTTGACCTCAGCTGCAGAAACCTTACTTGACATATCTCTGGAGGCAAGGGAAACAAAAGCGAAAATGAACTATTGGGACCTCATCAAGATAAAAATGTTCTGCACACCAAAGGAAACAGTCAAAAAAACTAAAAGGCAACTGACAGAATGGGAGAAGATATCTGCAAAAGACATATCAGATAAAGGGTTAGTATCCAAGATCTATAAGGAATTTATCAAACTCAACACCCAAAAAACAAATATTCCAGTGAAGAAATAGGCAAAAACATGAATAAATACTTTTCCAAAGAAGACATCCAGATTCCTAACAGACACATGAAAAAATGCTCCACATCACTCAGCATCAGGGAAAAACAAATCAAAATTGCAATGCGAAACCACCTCACACTTCTCAGAATGGCTAAAGTTAACAACACAGGCAATAACAGATGTTGGCAAGGATGCAGAGAAAAAAGAACACTTTCAAACTGCTGGTGGGAATGCAAACTGGTGCAGCCACTCTGGAAAACACTATGGAGGTTCCTCAAAAAATTAAAAATACAACCACCTTACGACCCAGCAATTGCACTACTAGGTATTTATGCGAAGGATATGGAGTGCTGATTCTAAGGGGCACATACACCCCATTATTTATTAGCAGCACTATCAACAAAAACCAAAGTATGGAAAGAGCCTAATGTCTATAGACTGATGAATGGATAAAGATGTGGTGTATGTATTCAATGGAATATTATTCAGTGATCAAAAAGAATGAAATCTTGCCATTTGCAACATGCCATTTGCAACATGATTAGAGTGTATTATGCTAAGTGAAGTTAGAGAAAGACAAATAGCATATTTCACTTACATGTGGAGTTTAAGAAATAAAACAGATAAACAGAAGGGAAAGGAAGGAAAAATAAGATAAAGACAGAGAGAGAGAGAAACCATACGAGACTATTAAATATAGAAAACAAACTGAGGGTTGCTGGCAGAGTGGTGAGTAAGGGCATGGGCTAAAGAGGTGAGAGGCATTAAGGAGGACATTTCTTGGAATGAGCACTGGATGTTATATGTAAGTGATGAATCACTAAATTCTATTCCTGAAATCATTATTACACCATATATTAACTAACTTGTATTTAAATTTTTAAAAATTAAAAAGATAAAGTAAAATAATAAAAAAAGTTTAAAAAATAATAATGCTATAAAAAAACAAAATGCTTTCCCATTCCATGAGTTGCCTTTCTGCTCTGTTGATAGTGCCTTTTGATATACAAACTTTTAATAATTTAATGAAGTCCAGTTTTTCTACTTTTTCTGTTATTGCCTGTGCTTTTGATGTCATAACCAAGACATTATTACCAAATTCATGTAATGAAGTTTTTGGCCTGTGTTTACTTCTAAGAATTTTATAGTTTAAGGTCTTACATTTGTCTTTGATCCATTTGTAATCTATTTCGGTATATGGTATTAGGTAAGAGTCTGACTTTTTTTTGTGCATGTATATCCAGTTTTCCCAGTACCAATTGCTGAAAAGAACGTTTTTTTTCCCATATCTTGGTCTTGAAACACTTGAGGAAGATTATTTGATCCTATATTGGAGGGTTTGTTTCTGGGCTTTCTACTCTATTCCATTGGTTTATGTATGTATTCAGTACCACCTTGTTTGATTACTATAGCTTTGTAGTAGATTTTGAAATCTACTGAAGATTTGTTCTTTCTTTTCAATATTGTTTTAATTTTTGAGTGTCCCGTGAGATTCCATGCAAATTTTATGATCCATTTTCTATATCTGTAAAACACACACACACACACACACACACACACTCCTCATTGGATTTTTTAAAATAGAAATTGCATTGAATCTGAACTTCAGATTGAGTGGTGACATTTTAACAATATTAAATCTTCCAATCTATGAGTATGGGATGTGTTTCCATTTATTTATGTCTTTTTAATTTTCCTTTAGCAATGCTTTATTGTTTTCATTGTACAAGTCTTTCACCTCTTTAGTTAATTCCTATTTTCTTCTTCTTTTTTTAAAAAAATTTCCCATCTGTTCTTTGTTTTATTTGTTTTTAAAATGCTTATTTATTTTTGAGAGAGAGAGAGAGAGACAGAGCACAAGCAGGGGAGGGGCAGAGACAGAGTGAGGACACAATCAGAAGCAGGTTGCATGCCCTGAGCTATCAGCACAGAGCCTGACGCAGGGCTTGAACTCACAAATTGTGAGATCATGATCTGAGCTGAAATTAGACACTTAATCAACTAAGCCACTCAGGCACCCCAATAATTTATTCTTTTTGATGCTACTGTAAATGGACTTGTTTTTGTAATTTCCTTTTCAGATTGTTCATCGTTAGTATATAAAATGTA
Source organism: Proteles cristata cristata (assembly GCA_017311185.1). NCBI lineage: Eukaryota > Metazoa > Chordata > Mammalia > Carnivora > Hyaenidae > Proteles > Proteles cristata. Next base: position 1,817,608 of record JAESUZ010003687.1, on the reverse strand, counting down.
TTTTTTTCTGTGTTGACTTTATATTCTGCTACTTTGCTGAATTCATTTTTTAACTCTAATAGTGTGTGTGTGTGTGTGTGTGTGATCTTCGGAGCTTTCTTCATGTAAGATCATATCATCTACAAACAAATAAGTTTACATCTTCCATTCTAGTTTGTATGCCTTTATTTCTTTTCCTTCCCTCATTTCACTGGCTAGTGCTTCCAGTACTATGCTGAATAGAAGTGATGAAAGTAGATATCCTTGTTCCTCTCCTTAGAGGAAAAATCTTGACTTTTAACATTAAGCATAATGTTTGTTGTGGGCTTTTGTATATGGATTTTGTTATTATTATAAATATTAGTTTACTTCTCTTCCTATTTTGTTGAATTTTTTTTATTGTAAAAGAGTGTTGAGGCACCTGTGTGGCTCAGTCAGTTAATCACCCTACTCTTGGTATTAGCGTAGGTCATGATCTCACAGTTCACGAGATAGAGCCCTGTGTTGGGCTCCATGCTGACAGCATGTAGCCTAGTTGGAATTCTCTCTTTCCCTCTCTATTTGCCTCTCCCCCACTCTCTCTTTCAAAATAAATAAACTTTTAAAAACATAAAAATAAAAGGGTATTGAATTTTATCAAATTATTTTCAAGAGAATCAATTGAGAGGATCATGTGTTTCCCCCCCATTCATTTTGTTTAAGTGGTATATTGATAGATTTTCATACAGTGATACATCCGTGCATTTTCAGGAATAAATTCAACTTGGTCATGATATATAATCTTTATAATATGGCACTCCATTTTGTTTGTTATTATTTTGTTTGAGAATTTGGTATCAATGCTCATAAGGCATATCATTCTGTAATTTTCTTATACTGTCTGTCTGGCTTTTCTTATACTGTCTATCAGGGTAATGCTGGCCTCTAACTCTAATGAGTTAGAACATGATTCCTCCTATTTGAATTTTTGTGAAGCCTTGATAAAGAATTATATTATTTTACCTTTAAAATGTTAGAATTCACCAGTGAAATCATCAGGTCCAGGGTTTCTTGTGTTTGAGAGATCTTTTAGTACTGATTCAGTCTTGTTATTGGTTATAGATCTATTCAGATTTTCTATTCTTTTCTTGATTTGATCTTGGTAGGTTTTTTTATTTCTAGAAATGTGTCCATTTAATCTAGGTGATCTAATTTATTAGAATGATATTCTTCATAGTGTTTTCTTATAATCTTTTTTCAAAATTTTTGTAGAATCAATAGTAATGTCCCCATTTTTATTCCTGATTTTAGTAACTTTAGTTGTTTCTTAGTCCATCTAGCTAAAGGTTCGTCAATTATTTTATCTTTTCAAAGAACCAGATTTTGTTTTTATTAGTTTTCTTTATTTTTTTCTATTCTCCATTTCATTTATCTTTCCTCTAATTTTTAATTCCTTCTTTCTGCCAGCTTTGGTTTCATTTTTCTTCTTTTTCTAGTTCCTTAACCTAAAGGTTGTTGATTTGAGATTTTTATCATGTAAGCATTTATTTATAGCTATAAATTTCTCCTTTAGCACCACTTTTGCTGCATCCCATATCTTTTGGTATGTTTTCATTTTAATTAATCTCTAAGGATTTTAAAATGTGTCTTGTGATTTCTGATACATTGGTTGTTTAATAGTGTATTGTTCAATTTCCACAAGTTTGTGGATTTTCCAGTTTTACTTCTGTTATTGATTTACTACTTCTTCCCATCGGGGTCATAGAAGATACTTTTATGTGGTATCTATCCTTTTGTATCTATTGAGACTTAATTTGTGGCCTAACATATGGACTACCCTGGAAAATGTCCCATTTCTTCTCAAATGTCTCGTTTCTTATCAAATGTGCATTTAAAAAGAATGTGTATGCTCTTTTGTTGGGTAGTGTGTCCTGTGTCTGTTAGATCTAGTTGTTTAATTGTGTTAATCCCTCTATTACCTTACTTATGTTTGATCGTTTTATCCATTACTGAGAATGGGGTATCGATGTAGAACTGTTTATCTTTCTCTTCAATTCTATCAGTTTTTGCTTCATATATTTTAAAGTCTGTTCTTATGTGCATATTTTTTTAAGTTTTTATATCCTATTGATCTATTGAAGCGTTTATTAATATATAATTCCCTTCTTTTAATCTTTTTAAAATTTTAAACTCTTTAACCTTTTTAAATTTAGAGTCTACTTTGTTGTTAGTATAGCAATCTTTCCTTTTTTCCCTATATTACTGTATTTTTTCCTACATTAATGTCGTCTTTTATATTTTGTAGTAATTTGTAGTGTTTTTATGTTTTTCAGTAAAATGCTAAAATTCCTTTTTTGTGTATATTCTGTAACTATTTTCTTTGTGGTTACCATGGAGATTACATTCAGCATTCTAAAGTTATGACACTGTAATTTAAATTTATGCCAGTCTGACTTTAATAAAATACAAAAACTGCTCCTTTACAAATCTCTCCTCACCTCTTTCCATTGCTGGTGTCACAAATTTGCATCTTGTTGCACTGTGTGCCCAAAAACATAAACTAATAATTTTGTAAATGCAATAGTCTCTCAAATTATGTGGAAAATAGTATTTACAGTTAGAAACCAAAGTTACAAAATACTAGCTGTTAGACTGATCATTGCTTTTTAAAACTATATTAGCATATTAAGTCATGTAAAAGCAAAAAAGTGGAGTTACATACTATTGTTTCAATAATGTGTCTCAATAGGGTCCTTTCGAATCATCTGGTTTTGAGCTCATGAAGCTTTTTGGATGTTTACATTCATACCCTTCATCAAAGAGTGAAAGTTTGCAGCCATTATTCCTTCAAACTTTCCTCTGGTTTTTTCTCTTTCTGGGACTCCTACAATCCATATCAACATACATATTTGATGCACTTAATACACTAATTGATGATGTCCTATAGGTCCCTTAGGCTCTGTTTACTTTTCTTCATTCTTTTTTCTTTCTTTTCCACAGATTTGATCATTTCCACTGTCCTATCTTCAAGTTTGCTGGCTTTTTTCCCCTTTAAATCTGTCTTTGAATCCCTCTAATTGAACTTTTTATTTAGGTCAATGTACTTTTCAGCTCCAAAATGGCTTCTGGTTTATTTTAAGGTTATAAATATCTCTATATAGATATTTCCACTTTTTGTATATCTTATTTTCTTGATTTTTCTCCACATCTTTTTTTAGTTCCTTGAGCATTTTCAAGGCAGTTGTTTTAAAATCTTTCTGTAATAAATCTACCATTGGGTCTTTTTCAGGGACAGCTTTTGTCAGTTTGTTCCTCTGAATGGGCCATACTTTTCTGTTGTTTGTATGCCTTGTGATTTCATTGTTGAACACCAGGCATTTGAACCTTTGGAAATAAGATCCCCAGAGTTCATTGTTTTGGGGGTTTGTTTTTGTTTTTTTGTATTGTTGTAGGCTCTCTATGCCTAGGAACAGCCTGGGGTGTAAATTTAAGATCTTTACAGATCCTTTCTGAGCTCTTCCCTTCTCATTTTCCCAATATATACAGTTGTTTTTAAATGTCCAGTCTTTTTAATGTTTGGTTCCCCAAGGGAGAAAAAGAGTAAAATGAAGTGAGAGAGGAAAGGTACCTTTCCTTTCAATCACCTGGAAGTCACTCCAGCCAGAGAGAAGGGGATTATGATAATTATAAAAGGTACAGAAAATGACCATCCATCTCATTGTCTGCACCTGTGTGATTTGAAGCAGTAATCAGAGTTCTCAGAGCACAGATTCTCAATATTTGGAGGACAGGGTCCTTTTTGCCCTCCCTGGCTCTTGAAAATTGTGTGCAGATTGGTTATTTTTCAGGAACATGTATACAGCTGCCTGCCACATGGGAGGGAAATGGGTTAGCTATTACTGTTCTAAGAGCCGTAATTGACCAAAATTAACCACAATTTGCCACCTAAGCCTTTTCTTAGAAATTGCAAGCCTTCAATGGACTCCAAAATAGGAACATCAGAAAGATTCTGCCAGTGCAGTTATTGTCTAGGTAGAAAAACAGATTCCTAGTGTTTCCTACTCTGCCATCTCCTCAGAACCCTCTTAGAATCTGGGTGATCTTTATGCATATTTGAGTTTGAGAAGACTGTCCACATTTGGTTCACCATTTGCTACAGACCCTTTTCTGAGCACATTTTCTCCGTTTCCTGGTCTTGGACTAAAACTGGCTTTCCTTTCAATGATGATACTTTGTAACTCCTCACAAGTAAAGTCTCCCCGTTGTCACTTGCCCTTGGATTTCAGGGACAAGAGGCTGCTTTGTTGTGTTTTAGTAAAGACCACTCTATTCAGTGCCAATTCCATCTCTAGGTACTGTTAGATTCTTGTATATCCTTTACTAGATTTAAGCCTAACCATGACCTAGTACAAGAAATACTGTTATTATTTCCATTTTGTGGTGGAGGATATCAAACTGATTGCTTTATAAAGGTGCAACCTCCTGAGTAAGATCATTCAGCTAGCAGGTGTCAGTTGGGGTTTGAACTTAAGTACATCTAAGTGCAGAGGCATCCCCACTATTGTCTATCTCCTCATGCACACTCCAAATTAGAGCTGTTAGCTCTCTTGCAACAACTCCATTGCCTTTTGCATTGGTTTCTATTACTGCCATAAGAGATTACCATACATTTAGCAGATAACAACAACACATAGTTATTACCCCCACAGTTCTGTAGGTCAGAAGTTCCAGGGAAGTGGACTGATTTTTCTGCTCCTGGTTTCACTTGACTAAAATCAAACCTTAGACAGACTGAGACTCTGGAGGAGAATCTGCTTATCAACTCAGTCTTAGCAACTCATTTAGGTTACTGGCTGAATTCAATTCCATGTAATTGTAGGATGGTAGTCCCTATTTTCTTGTTAGCTGCTGGCCAGTGTTCAATTTTAGAGGCCTCTAAATTCTCCACGTTGTGGCCCCCTCATCTTCAAAGTCAGCAATAGTAGGGTGAGTCCTTCTCACGATTTGGATCACTCTAATCTCCCCTCCAGCCTCATCTCTCCTATTCCCAGCTGCAGAAAGTTCTCCACTTTTAAGGACTCATGTAATTAGATCGGAGCCACCTTGATAATCTAAATAGTCTCCTTATTTTAAGGCCCTGAACCTTAGTTTGATCTGCAAAGTTCTTTTTGCTTTGTTCTGTAACCTATTTCCACATTTCTGCTTTTAGGCCATGGACATCTTTGGGGAACCTTTCTGGCTAGCATAGCTCCAAGCTCACACCACTTAATTACATCACCCTTTTCATTCCGTGTCATGTTATTAATATCTTCAAATTTTCTTATAGTCACTTAAAATTATGGAGTCTAGCTCTCTGACATTTTCCTCCTATCTCATTCCTAACATCACCCTGAGATGTATTAGTGACCATTCCAGTGACCTTCTTTCTCACTACCAGGCATTTTCACCTCCAATCCACATTTCATGGTCATACTTGACTGTGCTGTTGCCAACAGGGAACCTGAAGTAAGAAATAGAAAATTGTTCCCAGATGTATATGGGGCTGGATTTTGATCACAAAATTACTGGCTTTTATTTGATAACATATGTATGTAAAATGAATTAAAATAAAAAATTTAAAGTATGAACGGTACCTGCTAAAAGAAGATATGATTATACAGCATCCATCAAAACATGCCAGTAAAATGATTTTTAAAAATCAAGGTAAACAATTTCATAGACTCAAATGACAGAGTTCAAGAGAAAGAAATATGATTTTAGAATGAAACCTTTTAACAGTCCTGTGGAATGACAGGAATTGATTTTGGCATCAAAATTTGAATTCCCTTGCTGCTTTTAAAAACACATTAAGCAAGAGATAGGTTCTGAATTTGGTTACATCAATATGATTTTAGAGAGAGGGAGTATGATTTACCTGCTATATAAAACCCATTTTCTCCATTAGGGATAGAGATATGGGCCATCTTCTCGATGAAGTCATGTATGAGCTCAGTTAAGGAGGAGCCATAGAGAGGCTGTCGTACATAATGAAGACTTAGGATGATGTTCCGCTTTTCTCTGCAGGTTGTTGCTTGACTGCACCAATTTATCTACTGTAGTGATGAAAGGTAGCCCAGGAAGCACCCAGCCCACTCTTCCTGGACTGCCACAAAACTGCCAGCTGGGAACTTTTGCATTTTACAATAGGAAAAAGGACACCTTTTAAAATGAAGTTTTTATAAATTGCTTGTAAAAATAAAATATTCACATCTCCAGAAAAAACGTTTTTTTAATTTGACTAGATGTTACTTCCCTGAGTCTAACCACACAGCCCAAATAATTCATAAACTTTATGTTGCGGACGAAATGACACAAAGGACAAGACACACACAAAAGACAGACACAGACACAACTCCGGCCGGAGGAACAATTCTACGCAAGCCCCTCTTGCGGTTTATTTTATACCCCGGTAACTGGATACAAACTGAAATCTACAAGATGCATTCCTTTACCAATTAAGAGCAAATAGCCAAACACATTTCAAGGACAGGGGGGAGCAAAGAGAGGAAGTGATCGCAACATGTTTCCTAAGAGGCCTGCTCACAATTCCAGCCTTCTCCTTATTTCTAAGGAGGGCATGTTCCCTCGTTTGCAAGCGGACCATTAAACTTGGATACTATGTGCAGGCCTCCTGGCAGAGCATCCTGTTTGCAGGAATGCCTTGCCCAGGCAGGGAGCCCCGTGTGCAGGCACATCCCCGCGTCCCTAACCACGCTTTCTTGTGGTCACTGTCGGGCTCCCACACTTTAAATGCATAACATGAGGTTCTTGTTAAAAATTTACATAGAGTGCAGTCTCCTGATTTGTTAGTGTCCTGATTTGTCAGGAATCTGAATGCTTAATAAACACCTAATCTAATTCTCTTAATGAGCACCATAAGTGGACCCTGCTTTGAGAAATATTGTTCAAGTGTTCCTTCTCCTAGCTGCCATATCAAATTATGGAAAGAAAGAGGAGAAAGGGAAATAAAGGAGTAAATAGGAAAGAACTTCAGCTTTAACCTTTAAAAGAAGTTTCGTCCTACCTTCTCTCTCCTCATCCCTTCCCATCTTCCAGCACTAACAATAATACCTCAAACTAAAAGTCAATTTCGGTTTTTCATTAAGAATTCATAGCTGCTAGAAACCTGTAAGGCTCTAAAAGTCCTTCAGTGACTCAGGTGGAAATGTTCCTAAAGGGCTAAATCAGAGCCAAAGGTTGAGCCATGTCCCCCAAATCTCCCTGAAATGGGTTCCTGTCCAAATGGATACAATAGTAATATACTCTCTTCTCATTGTTCCTTTTGCAAAAAGCTGCTAAAACACCATAAGAATAAAAATTATATATCTCAGTGAATGGTCATCCTAATCATTTCAAAATGCAAATGCTTATAGAAATTTGGAGCCGTGGTGATAGTCACAAATCACCACTGACATTATAGTCATTGAAAAATCGTTGGAGCCAGCTACCCTTTCAAGAGTTTTAATTTGCAGTCAAGTCAAGAGCTATAATAGTGAAGCAAGAAGCTGTTTGAACAGAAGCTCAGCCCAAAGTGGGAAAGCAACACAATAAGGGTGCCATGAAAAATATTCAATAGCCCGATGCAGAGTCAATCTATCAAGTTTTGCAAGTGTTTGCAAATTAGGCCACCCCTGATGAATCTCTTTCAGGAAGTCTTCCTCAAACAAGTAACTTTAAATCCTTTTAATGAGCTAATGAATAAAGGAAGCAATCCTTAAATCTTAACAACATTGTACTTACTTTCAATTATATATGTAACATTTATTGAACACCTGTTGAAACTCCATGCTATAAGGTTGGGAATGGGAGATTATTTAATTAATAAGACATGATGTGATGTCCTCAAAAGGATTCACCATATAACAAGGATCTAGCTGTGAGTAAATAATTCCCAGATAGAAACAGAAGGAGTATGAAATGAAATGAGAGTAAGGAATGAAAAGGAACAAATATTTCTTTAGTGTTCCCTCCATGACACTGTGCTAAGTTATGTGCATTTGTTATTTATTGTTGGTCAAATACATGGTTATTTTTTCTATCATTTCCTAGAGGCAGATTGTCCTTCTGTGTCAGAAGGTTGGTTAGTCATGAGCTTATTGGAGTGAACATGTTTAAAACTCATCCTTTTTCTGAATTGCAAAAGGATTAGTTTCCAGAGCAGATAACCTGTCTTTTCCCTTACTTATGATAGTCAAAGATAGTTTTCTGTTTCTCCAACTTTCTTTTCTGCCACTAATAATTTTGAATAGTTGAAAATCCTGTTTCATTGGATGTAAAATCTACTGAAGGCATTAATAATAGGTAGAATTTACTGAGTGTCAGAGAACTCTCATTTCATTTTTGCCTATGAAGTAGAAAAGATTATTCTCATTTTACAGATGATGAAACTGAAGCTTAAGAAATTAAATAGCTTGTCCATGATTCTGTAATTACAAAGTGCCAAGCTGAGAGTCAAATCCACATTGCTGACTCCATAGCCTATGTCCACCCACTCTGATATATCACATTAATGTACTATCTATTATGTAGATAACTGCTTAAATATAGTAGCTATAGAAAAATGATACCCAGGGATGAGATTGGTTCAGTCATGACATCTGCTAGAATGCAAAGGGAATTCTTCATTGTATGGCCATCATTTCCCCTATAAACAAACAACAAAAATAACCTTCAGTTTCTTGAAACCTTCCTCATTTCTAGTTACATGGCTTGTTTTACCATAAAATATCTCCTTATAAAAAAAAAAGGTTTAGTTAGTATCTAAATAGCCAGTAACAAATTCAGAATTCAGAAGAAAGAACACAATCTGTTCTTAGGTCTGTTACTTCATACTCATAATGCCCAGACTGTTCTCCTGGTCCTTATTCCCTCACAAAATAGGTATTCTTTAATGTAGTGCCTAATGGGAATTCAGGGTGAAACTAAGCTTTGCCTTGACATAAAAGTACCTCAGGAGTTGACCCCTACCCAGATCTTGTGTCTTGGGTTTTCCTACACTGCTCTTCTCTCTAAGCAAAATGCCTGCACTATAGGGACATAGTTAAGTTTGTGACTACCACATTGCTGTGCTCCCCCTGGATATGGGCTCTTTGGAAAGAGATCATTTCTCTCTGTCCTTTCTCCAAAGTAAAACTGGGTACACTAAGCACAGAACTATGCAGTCTTCTCATTCTTCCTGATATCTCCTAGAGACATGATGCTACTATTTTTGAAATCATGAGGTCTTCAGCTTCAGGATTCCAGGTCCTGAATGCCAACATTGACTACCTGCTTGTGTTAGAGGTAAAGTGGAAAATTTGAACAGAACCAAGCAATTTAACACGTTGTTTCAACTTCCAAATTACTGACAGAGTGAACTTATTAATACTTATTAATATTCATCTCAGGATGAGACAATTAATAAAAAATTTTGCTATTTTATGAAATTCTAAAACCCAAAGAAAATTAGTATTTTTATATTCCACTTGCATTGCACAAATTAATGGGCTCCCCTGTTCAGAATAAGCAGTGAGGACTTTTTCCTAATTGTGAAGTGTCCAAAATGTTTTGAAAAAAAATTTTTCTGGTCCCTCTTCAATTCATTTTAATTTTTGTCTGTTGCATGGTCTTGAAAATTAATTACCTGAAAGGGAAGCTTTATATATTATTATTATTTTCTCAACTAATCTTTCAATGTAGATTATAAAATAAAAACTTGGTTGATTACAAGCAGGCAAATAACACTTTCTCTTATGGCAATTACTCCTTTTGATTAAATACATTGCTCTGTAAGTTATGCTTGACCTCATTAATCAAAATGAAAGCCCTTAAATATTCTTAAATACCCTTTAGAATAATATATTCTGTTGCTCTTCCATAATGCTAATAATAATGCAAATAACTATAATAATAGAATTAACTCATTTAATTCATTTAATTAAATAATATACTTTTATCAATTAATCCAAATAGTGAAACATAATCCTTTCTCCTGTTATATTTTTTAATTTTTATTTTTAAGATACTTCTTAAGAGAAAGCCAGAAAAGTTGAATGACAAAATATCCTATGTGGCAAGACTCTCCTGCTAAGGGCATATTCTGGTGTCTTCAAACAGCTGACAATTTTAATTACAAAGTTCTATTTGTTAGGATTACCTACTTCTTGCTGTATTCAGTTTGTGTCAGATGAACTCTCTGAACTGATCATTTCCTCCACGTACAAATGTATGTTTTCATGGTGAGTTGAGATGGAAACCTGATTTTCACATCCACTTTCTTTATAAGAAAGTGGACATCTCTAATGAGCCTTTGTTCAGAGGACTAATGACGATAAACAAAAGAGAAAAATCTAAAAATAGTAATATAAGTTTCAGGATTTCCCCAAGTGTTGTACATGTGGCATCAGTAAAAAAATGAAATTATTATAGTTAGTATATAGACAAACCTTTTGTTATCATTATTTATTTATTTATCTACTTGTTAGAGAAAGCATATAATGAGTTCAATAACCCTCTAAATTTTACGGCCCCAAATACTTTGAACAAGTAACTGGTATGAAAAATCAGTTAACAGCCATCAAAGAGAATAAAATCTTGCCACTTGCAATGTCATGAATGGAGTTAAAGTAAATTACGCTAAGTGAAATAAATCAGAGAAGGAAAAATGCCATATGATTTCACTCATATGCAGAGTTTAGGATACAAAACAGATGAGCATATGGAAAGGAGAAAAAGAGAAAGGGAGAGGGAGGGAGGGAAGGAGGGGAGGAGACACACAGAGAGAGAAGCAAACCCTAAGAGTTTCTTTACGATAAAGAACAAACTTGAGGGTTGATGGAGGGAGGTGGGTGGGAGATGGGCTAGATGGGTGAAGGGCACTAAGGAGGGCATTTGGGTGTTGTATGTAACTGATGAATCACTAAATTCTACTCTTGAAATCAATATTACTCTATATGTTAACTAACTAGATTTAAATAAAATTTGGGGGGGAAAGTCCCAGACTGAGGGGGAAAAATGAGTTGACTTAGCTAAAAGAAACATGAAGAATGTAGTTTTTGAGTAGTGTTGAAATAAGGCAAACATTTCAAGCTGGCATGAGAATGACTGGAGGTTGATAAACATTGGCAGAATAGTACATAGTGGTACAGAGCCACCAAATGGCATAGAACCATGCCTCAGCCACTTAATAGCTGTCAGATTCTACATTTGTGAAAGCCTTCCTGTAAAGAGACTGCTCAGAGAATTTTTAAAATCCAGCTCAAGCTTTTAGTGTGGTGCTGGTCATAGAGTAAGCCCTAAATGAATAACAGCTTTAATTATTCATCACAATAAAATTTCCTCCCAAGGACCCATCAACCAATAACAGAAAGCAAACCATGTATTTTGGGTGAATAGGGACACGAAATAGTGTTGTTAAGAAAATCATATAGCAGCACTTTCAATAATAGCCAAATCATGGAAAGAGCCAAAATGTCCATCAACTGACGAATGGATCAAGAAGCTGTGGTATATCTATACAATGGAATACTACATGGCAATGAGAAAGAATGAAACCTGCCCATTTGTAGCAACCTGGATAGAACTCGAGGGTGTTATGTTGAATGAAATAAGTCAGCAGAGAAAGACAGATGCCATATGTTTTCACTTATAAGTGGAACAGGAGAAACTTAACAGAGGACCATTGGGGAGGAAAAAGGAGAAAAATAGTTGGGGAGAGTGAGGGAGGCAAACCATGAGAGACTCTTGAATACTGAGAACAAACTGAGGGCTGATGGAGGTAGGGGATAGGGGAAGGGGGGTGATGGACATGAAGGAGGGCACTTGGGATGAGCACTGGTTGTTACATGGGAACCAACTTGATAATAAACTATGAAAGAAAAAAAAAGATTAAAAAAATCCAAAACATTTGTTTTATTAAAAAAAAGAAAATCATATACAACTGTTTAATTTTTTAAAAGAAGAATTGATCTAAACATGGAATTAAATTAGCCTTGAATGATAATTTTTGCTTTTTTAAGCTAAAACTGCGTGTCTACTCTTTTTATTATACAGCATTGACTTAGGTTCCTTTTGCTTAGGAACTGTGTATTTTAGTCTTGACACCTTCCAAAATGTTAAACATGGAGTTTTCACTTATTTGTTTCTTAATAAAGAACTATGGAGATGGCTGTATAGTACTTAAATATCGCTTCACTAATTTTTAAGATTTCCTTATCTACCATGACTTTGGAAGGCAGTAAATGGTCACAAAACATACAAGTTTTCACTAGATGTATTTTGTATCCCAACAAAATCTTCATATTTCATAAAACATTATCAGAACATCTCTCTATATTGTTATATTCTCTGTGCTTTGTATATCTACCTGTTTCTGAAATTATACACACACAAAAAAAATCATACATACAAAGTCCTAAAACATCAGCAATAGCAACAGATTACTGTAGGCACATTTTTCTCTTTGCTCTATTTGCTCACAGAATGTAGGTTTTGTCTGAAGTATTAAAAAAAAAATCCTGAATTTTTTTCTGTATCTGTGCTGGGCACTATATGGGTGATCAGTAAATGCTTGCTCACTAGTTGGTTTTCTAAGCAGTCAGGGATAAATAATTCAGAGAGAAATCTCATATCCTTCTCTGAGAGTTAGTTATTAATCATTGCTATTGTTTAATGTTTTAAAATCTTTTTTTGATAGACAAAAGGAATTTCAATAATAATCACCCTTTCCTCCCCTGAATCACACTTGAACCCAGAAAAATTCTGAGTAATGGCTAGTATCATGGGATCTTAATAAATATAATACTAACTGATTTTTAGGTGATAGTTGAACTGTAAATACGTATAATACTTACATGTCCTTTAGGATTATAAGGGTGGATGATTATTTTTTTTATTTTTAAATGTTTTTTTTTATTTATTTCTGAGAGAGAGAGAGAGAAAGAGAGAGAGAGAGAGACTGTGAGCAGGGGAGGGGCAGAGAGAGAGGGAGACACAGAATATGAAGCAGGGTCTTGGAAACCACGAACCATGAGATCATGACCTGAAACGAAGTTGGAGGCTTAGCAGACTGAAACACCCAGGCGCCCCTAGGGTGGATCATTATATTTTTAATCCTCCTAGCACTGTTTCTGAAATATGATCTAAAATGAGCAAATGAGGCACTTTAAAGAGAATTGTTTCTATTCATTGAAGTCTGATATGTAATAGCAGAAATTTGGAGACAATCAAAAGCTCATTGATAGAGAGCTGGTGTACTTATTCCATGGAATATGCCACGTAGTCCTAACTATGAGGCTAATCTGTGAATATTCATATGTCAGATTGTCCATGATAATAAAGCACAATCAATAAGAAGAAAGTATGAATGTTATGAAGTGCTTGAACACAACCCTATTGTATGCACATATTTGGTCTGTCCATAGAAAACTCCTAAAAAGACACATACCAAAATGTGCATTGTAGGACCCTGAAGGCTGGAGTGGGGAGAAGAGAAGGGCTTTCAGGTTTTACTTTATGAGTTTGTGTTGTAAATTTTTATTATAATGATAACTTTTTAAAAAAATTTTTTTAATGTTTTATTTATTTCTAGGAGAGAGAGAGAGACAGTGTGAGCAGGGGAGGGTCAGAGAGAGAAGGAATCACAGACTGAAACAGGCTCCAGGCTCCGAGCTGGCAGTCAGCACAGAGCCTGACGCAGGGCCTGAACCCACGAACCGCGAGATTATGACCTAAGCGAAAGTCGGACGCTTAACCGACTAAGCCACCCAGGCACCCCTATAATGATAACTTTTAATAAGCACTTTCCTTTTTTATAACTTTTTTAAAGACAACAAAATGCATTTTAATAAAGGTAGTCATAAGCTAGTATTATCTATTTCTTGGATTTATCACCTTGTTACTGGAAGTCATTGTCTTAAAAGCCTCCTCCCTTATACATTTGTTTTGTTTTCCCAACTTGAGAACTCTAAAAAGATATGTTGCTCTATGGAATGTTCACTGGGCCTTTCTTCTTCCATTGCGGGGGACCACTAAACAGAGAATGACTTAGAGCAAGTGTTGTTTGGTTTAGGCTTAAAAGGAAGAGTTTGAATCTTAGATGCATTATTTGCAAGTCCAGTCTTTTGGTTATGAGGAATAGAAACCTAAAGAAGCCACCTAAAGTCAAAGGAAGATTTATCATGAGAATATAGGTCATACCTGTAAATGAATCACAGCTAGAGGTTCTGGGAAGTGCTGGTAGGAGCTAGGAAGCTATGGGAGATCCCGCCAATTACTTTCTCTGTTCTCCTCTCTCCCTCCCTTGGCTGACTGCACACTCCTCTGTTTTCTACTTTATTCTCTTCTCTGCAAAAATAGTTTCCTCTTTTTTTCATGGTTTTGGTGCCCAATAACTCATTTGCACATGAATTTTCTTGCTGTAAAATCTACTTAGGCCTGACTCCATGGGACCTTTCAGCTTCTCATAATTCTTGTATCCATTATTTATGACAGATCACAAAAATTAAATGGAATTATACTTTGTTTAAAAGACTCTTATGTTTCTTGACATGGTATATAAAAGATACCAATCTTTAAAAATCTGTGTCTTCAGCTGCAAAATGTAAAGATTGATAGTTTCAACATCATAAGGTTTCTGTAAAAGTCTTAGTATAGTTCCTACCACAAAGTAACTGCTTCATAAATATGAGGTTATGTATTGTTACTGTTATTGTTATTAAATCTGTCATGATTATTATTTTAAGGATTTCAAGAAAATGAATGATCTCTTTCATTCAAGTGGGTAGACTTCATGAATGCCTCTATTTCTACATAGATTTGTGGAGCAGACAACATCGTATCATCTGATAGAGAAGTACACAAACAATAAAGCTGACAGCTCCGTAAAACAAATCATCATACATCAACAGTTTCTCAAGGCCAGGCAACAACGAGAAAAGACAGAAATGCTCTCGTTCATTTTTGAGGTAAAGGAATGTGCAGTTAAATGGAGACAGTGATAACATCATTTAAAGCAAAGGCTATCGAGATGCCTCCATTAATCACTAGCCAGAAACTTGCTCATAATGTAAAGGGGGAAAATATGCTGCTCACAGTCTTCTCGGTTTCTTGTTCCAGTTGAAAAGAATTGATGAAGCACATAACTGGTAGGTTCCTGCCAATTATCAGACACAGGTGAATTCAATAATGAACATTTTCCAAACTATCAGATGACCAGTTTCATATCTACAAATGAGAAAGTCCCGACAGGAACTTTGTAGACGCAGCAACAGACATGCAAACATATTTTAATCTCATGTTTCCTATGAAATTAGCAAACAATGTGCTTAGTGATACTCTAAACATAACACACCACCATCTGATTAATGAAACATGTCAGTTCAGCTATCAACACTTAACATTAATTACGCTCAATGACATTCTTGACTTAGATCTCAAAATAACAGGTGTTTCAGTGATGAAAAGTCAAGACAAAAGCGTGAAGCTAAGGCTTTCACATATTTTCCTTCAAACTTTGCAGCAACACACTTTTTGACAGAGGGCTTCTGACTGCTCGATTTGATGGCCATACAAACTTATAAAAACTGAAGTGTAGAGTTTCCCAGGGGACGACATAATGAAATAAATGCACTCATGAATATGTATGGTGGAGGATGCCATCTGTTCTCCACCAACCTCTTTTCTTTCAACAACTTACAAATATCCAGCCCCATCCCCATGCCTACCCCACTATTCAGAAAGAAAAGTATATCTTCTTCTGAAGATTTTAAGAATCAGTATTGTTTCATCTTGGGCAAGAAATATAACTGTAATAGAATTACTTTTACTGTGAGACTAAAATACAAATTAATAAGTTCAAGAGTGCTGTGCAACTGTGAGCCCTGAAGCTCCTGGTTTCTCTTCCATGCTTCCGGAATGAAGTTCCTTGCTCTTCACCTATCCTGAAAGACACATAAACCCGCCTCTTGGGCTACAAACATGAGAACAAGAGAAACATCAATATTAGCAGAGTAGGTAATGTTCCATCATTCAGAAGTTTGGAGTAAGCTCCAGTTGCTATATGTTCAGGTTAAATATTAAGTTCTTCCCATGATTTCTTTAAATCCATTACTCATCAATAATTTTTAATACAGAGGATGAGGCAAATCTTACCACTTAAAGGTGATAGAAAAGAAATTTTTAAGAAATTAAATAGTCGGCAAAGAGCAAGAGATAAATTTCTTAGAAAAATGGATTGCAAAATGATTAAATTTTGTGGTCAACTGAATCATATCTGAAATGCATAAAGAACACTTGTGCATTATTTATAGGGTTCTTTTGGTAACTCTTTTATAAAGTGAATACATATGAAAAGAATAATCACTCCTAATTCCTTTCCTTTTCAATTTCAACTTTGCAAATATCTTGCCTTCTTTAAGAAAGGCTTCTAGTGAGTCTCTCTATTTCAGAAGAAAAATAACTTAAGGTTAAACTCTCCTTACAACAAAATAGAACTTAAGAAAAAACCTAGTCACAGCAGCAGTGCGTTATTAAATTTTCTCAAACTACTATTAGAGATGTAGTCTGTGGCAAACTGCTAGTTTTATCAGAAAACAGACAGGACAGCAATATCATTTAATTCTAAAAGGTAATAAGATGGATTGGAAAGAGCATATATGTTCTGAAATGAAAAGATCAAGGCTTTAATCCCTCTTCTGTTTAGTTAATAGTATGATCTTGGGCAATCTACCCATGATTTCTAACATTCTACATTTTTGTCCATTAAATCAGAATAGCAATACCAACTTTGCAATGCTATTAGGATGATCTGATAAGGTAATATATGTGAAAGCACTCTATAAACAAAAAAGAAATAGTTGAAACAGATGTTAAAGTGAATTAATTTATAAATTACATTCCTAATAAAATTATAATGTGTTTACTCACCAATCACTTCTCACCATCTGAGAAGTGATGGTTCTCTCTAAATTGTCATTTATATCACGTAAAACAATTCCATTACACTTTGCTCTCTTATCCTGCCCCATTAGCAAGATGCTGAAAATAAACTGAAGCACTGGAATTGTTCCCTACATGTAGGAATCTTAAGAGCACCAGCACCACATCTTAAAGGAATGCTACCCAAATGGAAGACAGCTCTGAGACCACCTTGCAGACATCTGCCATATCTCTGTGGTTAGCTGCCCATCCATGAGGTCAAGTTATTGAACGGCATTGCCTCAAAGTCCTCTTCAGGCTCTGAAACTCTGTGATGCTTAGAGAGCAGTGTGGCAAAACAAGCTGGAGGCAGGACCCTACCAATAGGCTGTATGGTTTTGGATGAAGCAAATTACAGAAACTCCCTGGGTGTTAGTTCCTCTATCTGCAAAGGAAGGGGATTGAACTGTATATCTCTTGAGGTCCTTTCAACTCTGACATTGCATGTTGCTGGAATATAGTTGAGGTGGACATGTAGATTTGAAGACAGAATGCAGAATGTCATGTAAATGATTTTCAAAGGTTTAAAACAGTGTATTCAGGGTCTCTATAATTAAAAACAACAAGTCTGTGCTGACAGTGCAGAGCCTGCTTGGGATTCTCTCTCTCTGCCTCTACCTTGCTTGCACACATACTGTCTCTAAACAAACAAATATATTTTTTAAAAGCCTCATGTTATTGTGTAGCATTAAGTCAGAACTTGAGACTTGTGTAAGCAATATGATTCATTTTTGACAAATTAAGAATCTAGAGAAAACATATCATAGGCTAATTTCTTTTCAAACGTGTAGTGTCATACCGGACTTTAGCCGCTACTGCAAAACTGTAATCATCAAGATAGTATGGTATTGGCACAAAAACAGACTCATAGACCAATGGAATAGAAGAGAGAATCCAGAATTGGACCCACAAATGTATGGCCAACTAATCTTTGACAAAGCAGGAAAGACTATCCAACAGAAAAAAGACAGCCTCTTTAACAAATGGTGCTGGGAGAACCGGACAGCAACATGCAGAAGAATGAAACTAGACCACTTTCTTACACCATACACAAAAATAAACTCAAAATGGATGAAGGACCTGAATGTGAGACAGGAAACCATCAAAACTCTAGAGGAGAAAGCAGGAAACAACCTTCTTGACCTCAGCCGCAACAATTTCTTACTTGACACATCCCCAAAGGCAAGGGAATCAAAAGCAAAAATGAACTATTGGGACCTTATCAAGATAAAAAGCTTCTGCATGGCAAAGGAAACAATCAACAAAACTAAAAGGCAGCCAACATAATGGGAAAAGATAGTTGCAAATGACATATCAGATAAAGGGCTAGTATCCAAAATCTATAAAGAACTTACCAAACTCCACACCTGACAAACAATAATCCAAGAAAATGGGCAGAAGACATGAATAGACACTTCTCCAAAGTGATGGCCAACAGACACATAAAACAATGCTCAACGTCACTTGTCATCAGGGAAATACAAATTAAAACCACACTGAGATACTACCTCACACCAGAGTGGCTAAAATGAACAAATCAGGAGACTAGAATGGCTGGTGAGGATATGGAGAACTGGGAATGCAAACTAGTGCAACCACTCTGGAAAACAGTATGGAGGTTTCTCAAAATAAATGAACAATAGCTCTCCTATGACCCAGCAATAGCACTGCTAGTAATTTACCCAAGGGATACAGGAGTGCGGATGCATAGGGGCACATGTACCCCAATGTTTATAGCAGCACTTTCAACAATAGCCAAATCATGGGGGTGACTGGGTGGCTCAGTTGGTTAAGCATATGACTTTGGCTCAGGTCATGATCTCACAGTTTGTGGGTCCAAGCCCTACATCAGGCTCTGTCGTGACAGCTCAGAGCCTGGAGCCTGCTTCAGGTTCTGTGTCTCCCTCTCTCTCTGCCCCTCCCACACTCATGCTCTGTTTCTCTCTGTCTCAATAATAAATAACATTAAAAATTTTTTTAAAATAACCAAATCATGGAAAAAGCCTAAATGCCCATCAATTGATGAATGGATCAAGAAGATGTGGTTTACCTTTACACTGGAATACTACATGGCAATGAGAAAGAATGAAATCTGACCATTTGTAGCAATGTGGATGGAACTGGAAGGTATTATGCTAAGTGAAATAAGTCAGGCAGAGAAAGACAGATACCATATATTTTCACTCATATGTAGATCAGGAGAAACTTAACAGAAGACCATGCGGGAAGGGAAGGGGAAAAAATAGTTACGGAGAAGGAAGAAGGCAAACCATGAGAGACTCTTAAATACTGAGAACAAACTGAAGGCTCATGGGGGATGGAGGAGAGGGGAAATGGGTGATGGGCATTGAGGAAGGCACTTAGGATGAGCACTGAATGTTGTATAGAAACCAATATGACAATAAACTATATTTAAGAAAAAAGAACTACCAAAAAATGAATAAAGTTGTAGTGTCATTTCTTTTTAAGTTTTTAATGTTTACTTATTTTTGAGAGAGAGAGATACAGAGCATGAGCAGGGGAGGGGCAGAAAAAGAGGGAGAAACAGAATCAAAAGCAGGCTCTAGTCTCTGAACCATTAGCACAGGGCCCAATGAGGGGCTCAAACTCACAAGCCTTTGAGCTGTAAGATCATGACCTGAGCCAAGGTCAGTTGCTCAAGTGACTGAGCCACCCAGGAGCCCCTTTAAGTTTTTATTTAAATTTTAGGGAGCTAACATGCATGTGATATTAGTTTCAGGTGCTAGTGTCATGTTTTTTGTTTTTTAAATAGTCACTTCAAGAAAAGCTACATCCTTGGAATAATGCCAGCCAGGTCTACAAAACTTTTCATAATTGGAACATCATAAATATATTTCAAAATTGTAAACGATACAGCTTTTACCCAAGGGGGACAGTGAAACTTCAGTTTGACAGAGATGTCAAATTTGATCGTTTGATGATTTATTTCAGTTGTGAAAATCTTTCTAAATTATATTAAATCAGTTTCAAGAATGCATATTTGAATACTGTGGCATATCTTATATAAAACAAGTAAGTTAATTTAACACAATGTCTTATCACAAAAGGACAATGACCACTCCAAAAATAGATACTGTAGGCATCAGGAGACTTTGATATGCAAAATAACCAACTCAAGGGTCTCCATTCTGTAATAATCTGGACTCAAAAGAATCTGTAGAAGATGAAACGTTGAGTAAAGTTGACAGTAATATTTTTTGGATGCGCTAATAATTATTTATTTGGAATACACGTCTTGTGTCATTGAATGCTTGAGTAAAGTAAAGCTTTAGTCAATAAAATGCTCTTAGTAAGTAGATTAAAGAATGCAATTCAAAGTTTAGCATTGAAAATGAGCCTGGCTTCTGTCAGAATTGCTCAATTTTACACATTTCACTCTAGATTCATTACTAAAACAAAATAGACAGGGATATCTGGGAACAATCTCTTTCTCCCTTTGAGGCTACTTTTTACTTTATCAGCTTTATTGGTGTACAGATTACATAAAACTCACCTGTTTTAAGTGTATAATTCAATGACTTTTGGTAAATTTAGAGTTTTCAAAACATCATCAGAAAAGATCCCTTGTGGTCATTTGCAGTCAATCCCATTCCCTGCCTGGGAACCACTAATCTGCTTTCTTTCTTTAGAGGCTTGCATTTTCTGGATATTTTGGTTAAATAGAATCATACAACATATAGCCTTTTGCACATGGCTTTTTTCACTTGGCTTATTCTTTTTAGGTCCATTCATATTATAGCATGTATCAGTATTTAGTTTCTTTTTACTGCTGAATAGTATTCTATTGTATGGATATAGCACATTTTTCTTATCATATCTTCATATCTTATCATATCTTGTCATATCAGACATTTGGTTTGTTTCTACTTCTTGGCTGTTATACATAAAGGTGCTATGAACATTTGTGTACAAGTCATTGCGTGGAGACAGGTTTCATTTCCCTACAGTAGTTATCTAGGTGTGGAATTTCTATGTCATGTAGTAAGAATGTTTGACTTTTTAAGAAACTGACAAACTGACTTCTACAGTGGCTGTAGGATCTTACATTACAGGGTGCACAGGAATTCAGTTTCTCCATATTTTCACCAATACATGTTATTTCCTATCTTTTTTTTTTCAATATTTTTTTTATTTATTTCTAGGAGAGAGAGAGAGACAGACAGACACAGCGTGAACAGGGGAGGGTCAGAGAGAGAGGGAGATACAGAATCTGAAACAGGCTCCAGGCTCTGAGCTAGCTGTCAGCACAGAGCGGACGCAGGGCTCGAACCCACGAACCGCGAGATCATGACCCAAGCGAAAGTCGGACGCTTAACCGACTAAGCCACCCAGGTGCCCCTATTTCCTATCTTTTTAAAGAAAGTCATTTTAGTGGATGTGAAGTAGAAGTTCATTGTGGTGATAATTTGCTTTTCCCTAATAACTAATGATGTGGAACACCTCTTTCATCTGCTTATTATTCATTGTATCTCTTTTTCTTTCTTTCTTTCTTTCTTTCTTTCTTTCTTTCTTTCTTTCTTTCTTTCTTTCTTTCTTCCTTTCCTTTAAATGTTTATTTATTTATTTTGAGAAAGAGACAGTGCATGTTGGGGGAGGAGCAGAGAAATCCCAAGCAGGCTCCCTGCTGTCAGCACAGAGGCCGATATGGGGCTTGAACCCGTGAACTGTGAGATCATGACTTGAACTGAAATCAAGAGTCAGATGCTCAACCAACTGAACCATCCAGGCACGCCTGTATCTCATCTTTAATGAAATATCTATTCAAATATTTTGTTCAATTTTACTCAGGTTGTTTGTCTTACTATTGAGTTGTAAGAGTTCTTTATATTTTCTTCTGTATGCAAGTCCTTTATCAGATATATTCTTTGGAAATGTTTTCTTCAGGTCTGTAGCTTATTTTTGCATTTTCAGAACTGTGTCTTTTGAAGCACATAAGTCCAATTTTTATTAAGTTTGATTTACTAGTTCCTTTTATGAATCATGCTTTTGATACCATACATAAGCACTCTGTGCCTAACCCAGAGTCACAAAATTTTTTTTAATGTTTATTTATTTTTGCACATGAGCGGGGTAGGAGCAGACATAGAGACAGAGGATCTGAAGCTGAGTTTGTGCTGGCAGGAGACAGCTGGATGCCGGACTCTAACTCACGAACCACGAGATCATGACCTGAGACAAAGTCAGATGCCTAACCAACTGAGCCACTCAGGTGCCCCACAGAGATTTTCTTCTAAAAGTTTTGGGTTTTAGTTCTTACTTTAGGTCTCACCCATTTTGACTTAATTTTTGTGTATGATATCTGATAAGGGTCTAAATTCATCTCTTCACATGTGCATGCCACATTTTACCAGCACTATTTGTTGAAAAGACTATCATTTCCTCCAATTAAATCTCCTTTGCCCCTTTGTTGAAAATCAATTGACCATAAATTTAAAATTACTTATTGTAATGAGGCAAACTGGAATAGTGCTATGTGTATGGACTATGAATCCAAACGAATTAGAAAATAATCTGAATCCTGCCTTTCAGTAGATGTTTGGTCTGGATCAAGTTGGTAAATCTCTCTGTGTATCAGGATTCTCCACTGTGAAAGGAGGACAATAATAGTGCCTCATTCCTGGGCTATGCTGTGGGTTAAATGAGATAATACATATCATAATATGTATTATGTAATACTAATATGTTAGTATGTAATACTAACATAAGGACCTGGAACAAAGTAGTAAATGCCCATGAATGGAGCACTGTCATTATCCTACTCTCTAGGTAGAAGGACAGAAGAATGTGGTCAGCTTCTTTATACCTTGGAATACAAGTTGGAACCAACTAGGCAAAATGTAGAGCATGGCCTGCAAATATGAGTAAAATCCCTGGGGCAGATTCTGCTTGTTACAGGGTCTTCCTTATTTAATTTTCTTTGTTTTCAGTTTTGCTCAGGTGCCAGTGTGCCTTTTAAAAATATTGTCTTCTCCAGGAGCGCTTGGGTGGCTTAGTCGGTTAAGCGTCCGACTTTCGCTTAGGTCATGATCACACAGTTCGTGGGTTCGAGCCCCGCGTCGGGGTCTGTGCTGACTGCCAGCTCAGAGCCTGGAGCCTGTTTCTGTGACTCTCTCTCTCTCTCTCTGACCCTCCCCTGCTCACACTGTCTCTCTCTCTCTCTCCTAGAAATAAATAAAACATTAAAAAAATTGAAAAAATATATTGTCTTCTCCAGATTCCCTTGCAGCTAAAATTTGCTTTGTAACCCAGTTTTGGCCAATGAGATAGAAGAAATTGCATGAGATATCAGCGAAAGCTACTGATCTCCTGAGAAAATCAGCTGGCACAGATTACTTAAACTGCTTTCCTTCATCCTGCTTGGAAACATAAACACAGTGCCTGGAGGGAGAGCAGCCGTCCGCCATAAGGCTGAAATCTTCATGGTAACAGTAGTGGAGCAGAGAATGAGATCCAGCCAATGGGATCAACTGGAGCAAGGCTACCTTGCCTTCTGGATTTCTTGTATTGCCTTGTGACACTTGTCACAGCTACTAGCAACTGAGTGCCTATGATGGGCAAACTATTTTATGTATCCACTCTCTCTAAACACAGTAAAAGTGCCTGTAAGATAAGTTTCCCTGTCTCTATTTTGCAGATGATTATGTTGGACATCAAATAAGTTTAAATAAGGTGTGTGAGGACAGGCAGTGGTCAAGAGGTAGAGCTGGGCTTCAGTGCAAATGTTCCTCCCTGGCTCAAAGTGTGTCCATGTCTCTGCTCATGTGCTGTCCCCAATTAGCAACATGACTTACCTCAGAACAAGAGCCAAGCCTGGCGTCTCCTTTGTATCCTGCACTCAGCCTAGCTCCTTTCTTGTACAAAACGGGCAAGGTGTTTCCCTTTTTTGCCTTCTAAAGCTTGGGGCTAAATCTTTCCATTTTAAGTAGATGCTTTTTTCCTTTAGGGAATTAGCATTTAGCAGCAAGTAGACGAAGTTTCTGTTAATTGTTTTTAATCAAAATGGTCAAGCAATTGACTATGGATTGCTGTGTGGGCTCCACAGATTAATGGTTAGTAACAGAGTAATTTAAAGCATTTAGGAATTCACTACACAGAAATCACCCTTAGGTGGAAAGTAATCCAAACAATTTCTCCTTCTTTCCAACTCAGCTGGTTGCCCTTTACCTCCAAAGAATGTTAATTGCACCTCTTATGTCTTCTAGAATATGAAAGATTCTAAATAAACATCTTTTTGCATAACACAGGTAAAGTGGCTTTTTAAAAAAGATGAATTAGGAACCAAAAAATGTTTTATTATTGTTGTTCTGGTTTGGTTTGGTTGGTGTTCAAGAACAGTTTCCTCTGTAAGAACATTTTCCAAGGAAATATCCTAGGAGATGTTGATAAAATCCTCAAGACAAAAGTTCCCTGGACCATTTTTGAAATGCTCTTTCTTAGAAATACTTCATTCATATCAGCATGTTAAAGGTTACTGAACAAAAACCTTAACCCAATGCTTCCCAAATTTATCTGATCTAAGAATTCTTTTATTTACAACACCTATTGGCATTTATGGTAACAAAATATACAAATTGCTGTTTTAGGAGAAATAAAAGACTATCCCATTTGATCTGTTTAACTATCCAGTCTATCTAGTCCAGGAGTCGGCAAACTACAAAAGCTGGCCTGTGGTCTGTTTTTATAAGGTCTAGGAGTTAACAGGGTTTTACATTAGTAAACAGTTGTAAAAGCGAGAACAAAAACAAAGCCACAAAGGAATATGCAGTGGAGACCTATGTGGTTCAAAGGCCTAAAACATTTACTCTCTAGCCCTTTATAAGGCACATTTGCTCACCCTTACCTGAGTACATTAATATTTTAAAAATTAAATCCATATATTCTGAAAGTATAAAGGATGGTCAAGAAAAGGGAGCGAGGGTGGAAGGAAGGAAGGAAGTGACAAGCCTAGTGTCCAAAATGTAGTGGGTGGTGTAATGTGAGAACTAATGAGCCTTTAGGACCGGGTAGAATAATTTTATACCATCTTCTATATGGCAGCTTCTTGCATCCAGAGTAAGTGTCTCTAGGATTTTGTCTAGAGACAAAATTATTAGACACGCCTTTCCTCATATGTATCCATGTATCCTGGTCACTGTAGTCTTTCATTTCTAAATATGTTCCAGTTGGTCTATCTCCCTCTTCAACAGTGATGCCAGACTACCTGTTATTCTACTGAAGGCCGCTGGTAGCCAGGAGTATAGTGGGCCTTCATCTCTGTTTCTCAGATCAGAGGACAGAAATCAGCCAACTAAAAGCCCAATTACACACATGAGTGTGTTTTGTGAAGCCTGTTCAGTGTTTTAAAATATGGAAAAGTCGCATAGAAAAGTCCAGACTTTCAGTTTTTCTGTGGAGGAAAGAGTAAATGTGATGATCTGAGAGCATTAGGCCTGCATTCCTCCATGCCAAAGTCAGCTGGAGTTGGGTAGAAGCTACTCCCTTTGGACACCAAAGCTCTCTGGTTTGCTACAGTTCCTATCACTTTCTAGCGTTGAAAGCAAGATAACACCACTTATTAGCACTTCCTGCCTGGCCCCTGAAGCATTTGAGTCTGTACCCTATTTTACACTTTACCCCTGATGGCCTAGTGCTAGAAATATTTGTTTAGATATCTCTATATACTGTGAAATTATTCATTAACACAGAATAGGTCTTTGTAAAAAATATATGTTGGCACAAAGCTGTGATGAGTGAAAAGCTTAGGAAAAGATCCAAAGCCTAGTTGCCTGCTCATCTAGGCTGGTTTCAGTGACAGGGTACATGGCA
Source organism: Proteles cristata cristata (assembly GCA_017311185.1). Lineage (NCBI taxonomy): Eukaryota > Metazoa > Chordata > Mammalia > Carnivora > Hyaenidae > Proteles > Proteles cristata. The sequence goes on along the minus strand of JAESUZ010003687.1, from coordinate 1,791,832 downwards.
CAACCAGGGTTAAGTGGGTATGTAGTGCTCAGAACCCCAAAGAAAAAGAGGTAAAGCTTAAAGATGGAGTGAAGCAGAAAGACCACTGGACTAGGAGGAAAAATACTAGGTTCTATTTCTCACTTCTGTTTAACCTACTTTGTGTTATTGGGCAGCTTGCTTAGCCTCTTTGGGCTTTACCCAGCTCTTCTACAAACTGCAGTAAGGTAGCCTTGCCTGCCCTGGTTTGTGAACCCCCAACACTATCAGGTAATAGATGCAGAAACACTTTAATATCTATAAAGTGCAACACACAAGCAAAGTATCATTAATTCACTACTTTTCAATTTGGCCTAAGGCTGGCATAGTAGGAAAATAAAAATAAAAATAAAATAAAACAACCAAAAGAAAGAAAATTCATAAAGAGAAGAGCTAAATTCCTCTAGGACTAAGATCCATCCATCTTTTACACTGCGAACTGTGTGCTGTTAAAAGGCACAGATGGACCCAGTATGAGCTGCTAAAGATGGATAATGATGGGCTTATGTTTACCAAGAATTTCAGACCAACTAAGCTTTTTGGCACAAGATACCAGCCTCTTGGACTCAGAGTGCCACAGGTGAGGTGTTGAAACTCTCTGGCCACCACTGAGATCAGCAGCTTTATATTGGAACACTCAGAAAGGGTTCTTCAGTCTAACCTCAGTTTTAACTCTGCTCAAAGTTCTCCTACCTTTCCACGTGAGTTCAGTTCTGCAGTAATTCTGTACTTGCCTCTCTTCCACCTGAATTCACAGCTTCTTGAGGTTGGTGCCAAGGACGCACACATCTACATAAAACCATTCTATCTTACAGGAGGGAGCAAGGATACACTGTGTCATGTTGCTGCAAAAGAAGAAAAGGAACTAAAAATCAAAGCAGGAGAAAATACTTCTACTAGGGACCATTAAAACTCAATACCCATGCCAAAGTCACGCATTTCAGCATGGCTAGCTATTCAGAGATTTTTCCTGAATATAATTTTATTTGACAATTTCCTCATGCCTAAACCATTGATCACATTAAAATAACTAATGATAGTCGAGCCCTATTCTTTTCCTGCGGAGCTGACCTCAAAACTAAGGTTTTAATGGAAGGTCTACACTATAGCTGAAAGGTAGTTTCACACTAGTTCTGCAATCCATATTGACAGTTATTTGCAAAAGAAGAAGAGAACTTAAAGGGAGGCCAATTTGGACTCGGAGCACAGAAAAATGATCCACAGTCATCAGACCTCATAAAAAAAATAAGAGTTTTTGTCTCAAGAGATTATACTCATGTCCAATGGTACAAAGTTTTGCCCTGAGGGTTATAAAAGAGAATCACACATCCAATAGACTGATAGACTAGAAGCTAAATAACCTTCCAAGTTCCTTTCAATACTTTGGTGGCAATATTATCTGTTTGGGTCATGGATAATAGTCTTGGTCCAAGAGTTTGATGGTACTAAGTTAGGCCAAGGCATATACAATGAGCAAGAAGTGGCTGCAGTGTGATTTGTATGGTTGTAAAGGTGTTCTCTGCCCCGAATGAACATGTCCACCATTCTAGCATGCAGAACTTGAAAAAAAAAAAACACTTTAAGAGAGTGTCAGGTCTGGTTTGCATATTTTAACAGAAGTACGGAGAAAACTGATTGCTACAGTCAGGATTTTCAACTCCATTTTCAGCCAGGGAAAGGGAAAGGGGAAATGTGATGATTAATTTTGTATCTTAATTTGACCAGGCCATGGGGTGCCCAGATTAAAGATTATTTCTGGGTGTGGGTATTCTTGGATAAGAATAGCATTTGAATCAGTGCACTAAGTAAAGTAGATTGTCTTCCCCAATGTGGGTGGGCATTATGCAATCTACTGAAGGCCTGCATAGAATAAAAGGGTGCAGGAAGGAGGAAATGCCTTTTTTTGCTCTTAGTCTGCCTGCCTGAACTGGCACACTGATATTCTCCTTCCTTGGGACTGGGGTTCACACTCTTGGCTCACCTGGTACTCAGGTCTTTGGATTGGGCCTAGAATTATGTCACTAGGTTTCCTGGGTCTGCAGGTTGCAGATGGCAGATTGTAGGATTTCTCAGTATATACAAACCAATCCCTCATGAAAAATCTCATCCTATAGATATATCCTGTTGGCTCTGTTTCTCTGGAGAGTCCTCATACCCAGGCAGACTTTAGCTAAAGTTAATAAAAAGGAAAGATAATGATAATAATGATAGTAGTTTCTATTATGTGTCAAACAACACATTAGGTGTGGTACATAAATGATCTCATTTAATTCTTACTACTACCCCCACATTTTACAGATAAATAATAAAGTCTTAAGACAGGCTAAAACACTTGCCCAAAGAATAAGTGCCAGGTTTGTAATTCTAACCAAGACTCTGTGACTTTGGCCATGGAGCAACATTTTTATGGGTAAGAGAAGAGAGGCCAATTATCAGATGGTAGTGGACAATGAAAGATAAGGACACTGGAAAGGTGGTGCTATGTAGAGAAACCTCAGCATTTCAGACAACTTGAAAGAAGCCACCAAGCTCTCTGGACATCACTGCCACTTTTCTTAGGGTGTAGAAAAAGTGGAATAGTAAACCCAGTGTATGCACTTGGGGGTTTTGCTTTGGGCATCAATCTCTACCTTCTTCTACTCTCCAGCCTGGGAACCTAAAACTGTGAAAGTCTGAAAAGGAAACAAAGTGAATCCTGCAGAAGCTTTTGGTGAGCCTGTCTTAAAACTAAGGAATGAATGCTGGTCAGTGTACATAGCTGGGCAGGAAGGGCCTCTGTTAAGCTAGGGGCATCAGGACTATAAAGGAAGGGATAGATGTGATGCTTTGTGGGGGAAGAAATGTTAAAGTGTGGTGGCTGGTGGCAGATTAGACAACAAGGCAGAGAAGAAACCAAAGTCAAGATGGTGTCCAAGTAGTCTTGAAAACGTTTCTGGGCAGAAGCTGTGCTCCAAACTCTAAAAGACAGAACCATTACTTAGCTGAGTATTCTACCATAGTTCCTAGTATAGTGCACAAGATTTATTTCTAGTTTTTGAGTACAGATAGTTGAGAGATGTTTGGTGACACTGAATGAAAATTCATAGCCATTAATTTGATAGGTGCTGGGAAAGAAAGAAAAGATAGAGATTCTGTTTGAGACATTTTTCAGTTATAGGTGTATTGAAAAATAAAGTCCAAACAGATACTAGTTCAGAAATTACTTGTATTCAAAAGGAGAACAAATCTAAATGTCTCAAAAAGTCTCTCTTCCCTCTCATATTCAGCAAATTGTTGCTAATCCATCAGGCATTTAAATGTGTGTAGCAAATAACTTCAATATTTTTTGGTAATCACACTGGACCATAACTATTTCTTCCAGTATGTCTTCTATTTAGAATTCATTCAACTTATATTTATTGTCCAAGGCCCAGAGGTAGTACCCGGCATGATTCAATCATAGAAATTACCCTTGGGAAGCTAAATAGCCTAATGAGGAGGTGAGCCAGATCTATAAATGATGAGAAGTGATATTCAGAATATTTAACAAATGGTAGAGCCTAAGCACTGGCCAATCACAATGGATTTCTGCTATAGAATAGGATCTGGGTATTAGAGGATCCTAGCTAGCTGCATTACTCTCTTAGTTGTTCAATTGTAGAGGGATCTTAAGGTGTTGGGAGAGGGGCCAGGGTGAGGCACTGCTCAGGGAATTTAAGGAAGACACTATCCAGTGTTTCAAAAGTAATTCAATGTTTTAATCACCAGAATATCAAAATGAGTATACAAAGGTTGATTACCAATCCTTTAAATATTAACAGAGACAATAAATGTACCAGGTAGATACTGCTGCCTAGCAAACCACAAAATACAGTGGCTTTAAATAACATCCACTGATTATACCTCACAGATGACAAATGGATCAGTTGATCTTGGTGGAGTCCATTCACATGCGTGAGTCAAAAGGGACCTCTGATCTGGGCTAGGCTTAGCTGAGGATACATTAGCCTGGGAAACTCTGCTTCTACATGTCCTTGTTCTTCCTCTATGAGCTGTGGAGAGTAGTTATAGGTGTAAGAGGCAGAACTAGTCAGTAAGTGCTTTTTCATATATCTACTTGTATCATTTCTACTAAACCTCATTGCTAAAAGAAGTCACATGGCCAAAAACATTACCAAAGGATGGATTTGGAAATCATCTTTTCCTTAGAGAAAGAGCAAAGTCTTAATGGCAAAGCTCACAGATATAAGGTGTCATTAATGCAAACATCTTTTTCCTGTCCTGGATCCATTCTTAATTCTGGAAAGCACACCTTAACTCTCCTTTAGGAAACCACTCTTAACGCTTTTGGCACCTACGTGGTTGCCTCTTGCTCTCAGTTCTTATGGATGGCATGTCTCAAATCTATACAATGACAGCCTTCTACCCACTTTGGCTGTGGCCGTAGGCTCAGAAGTAGGCATGTGACCCAAGCCAGGCTGAGGAGATTGAATTTTGGGAATTATTTCGGAGTTATTGTGGAAGAGAGATCTCTTTCTTTTCTTTTCTTTCTTTTTTTTTTTAATATTTTAATTTATTTCTAGGAGAGAGAGAGAGACAGCGTGCTCAGGGGAGGGTCAGAGAGAGAGGGAGATACAGACTCTGAAATAGGCTCCAGGCTCTGAGCTGGCAGTCAGCACAGAGCCAGACGAGGGGCTCGAACCCACGAACCATGAGATCATGACCTAAGCGAAAGTCGGACACTTAACCGACTAAGCCACCCAGGCGACCCGAGAGATCTCTTTCTGAAAGAAGTTGCTGAAAGGCTAGACCATGAATCTAGAGTTTCGGGTAGCTATCTTGCTGTAATGTGGGGAGAGCCTTGAGAAGTGTCAAATCCAGGAAAACAGGAAGAAATAGAGCATGAAAATCTGAGTAAATACAGCTGATATCCTTCAATCCCCTGGTTTCAGTTGTGCCTAAACCAGTCACTCCTGAGATTTTTCAGGTGTATGTGCCAATATTTCCCCTCTTTTTTTTTCTATATGAGTTTGACTTAGATTTAAAGAGAGATAAAACTGTTATGGAAGTTAAATATTGAGTAAACTCTTTTGGCCAGGAACATTATAGTAGGCTATTTAAGAAGTTGTCATTTGAGCTAAACACAGCCTCATTTAATGTTTTGATTTAAAAAAAATTTTTTTTTAATGTTTTTATTTATTTCTAGGAGAGAAAGATAGACAGCGTGTGCAGGGGAGGGTCAGAGAGAGAGGGAGTCACAGACTGAAACAGGCTCCAGGCTCTGAGTTGGCTGTCAGCACAGAGCCCGACGCGGGGCTCGAACCCAAGAACCGCAAGATCATGACCTAAGCGAAAGTCGGATGCTTAACTGACTAAGCCACCTAGGCGCCCCTGTTTTGATTTTTTTTTCATGACTAAGAAGCTCTTTCCATTCTTCTCTTTTCCCTAACAGCAATAATTTGCATTAAAAGATCCAGCAGCAGCAAACACATTTGAAAAGTGAGTAGTTGGGCACCTCTTTCATTTCTACTAGGCAAGTTTTAGCATGGAAATGAAATTTCTCCGGTCAACACCCTAGTTAATTATCCAGTTGGTCTAACAATGTATTTAAGGAACTTACTTCCTAAAGGATTAGTTTGGCCCCACTGAGTTAGGAAGACAATGTAACTCAATTGCTAGGCAGTTAATCTATTCATTATGTATATTTTCATAATTTTTTTCCCAAGGACCAACTGAAGTGTGAGGGATAATATAGCTTTCTTAAGCAATTGCTTTCAAGTTCTGATGAGTCCAAGCCTAGATTTCAACAGTCTTTCTCAAAGTTGTCCTATTAAAGTCAGCTTGAATTATATCTTAGAGTTGCCTTTTTGATGCTTTTTCTCCCAAACAGAATTCATATTCCAGTCAAGGTGACCCACACATGGCCTTCTTCACATTTAGACATCTTTCCATCTATTAGCTTTCTAAAATATCCTCCAGGACTGAAAATTTAATACATTATAAAAAAAATTCACAGACTTTCATATATCATCCCAAATGCTCTACTCAAATGTGTAATATTGACTATTCCAACTGTTTGTGCTGATGCTAATCTTAGAGACGAAAGAAACATCAAGGAGGAATACATGTACACATTTGAAAATACTTCTGGAACAACCATGGTAACAATTTCCACAGCAACATTAATACCACAAGCTAACAGAAAAAGAAATAAGCACAAATAATTTCCTGTATCATACCATAACCAATTTTGAGACAGAGAAGCATAAATCTATGTGTGTTTGTGTATGTGTGTGTGTTCTTTAAACACATGTAAAAAAAATCAGTGACCTAAGAACCAAACTTCATTGACATCGAAGACCAAGTTGGTAGTCATAAGCAACAAACTCAACTTCCTACACCTGAATAATCCTGATAATCACTTTTGAACACATACATACACACATACCCAACACACATACTCTGGCAATCTTAGTGCTTTATCAGTTTCCCATATTCTTCAGAGTACAGGCAGTCACAGTGCTTTTGTTCTGGGCAGCCCTTTTCATGTTGGCAACAATGTTGCCACATTTTGAAATCAGTCATAATTTGGCTATAGGTATTGTTTTGGAATATTTCAGCTAAAGTTGGATTCACTTTCCTTGCAATTATGCTCAGAAGATAATAACACTGCAAAATGCCACCAGAAAGTTCTCATCCCCAGTTTCTCCACTTTCCCACTCAGATCCAGGAGGAAGAAAGGTTAGAAGAATGGAAGAGAAAATCACTCTCCCGATCTCATCTCCCATTCTTTTTTTCCCTTCCATTTCTCAATGGTGAGCCATGCTCTTCCAGGTGCTCTAGAAACAGTGGTGAGTCAAATAGACCTTTTATTCATGACGTACTTGCTCTAGTAAACCCATAACTGTAGATAAGGGCTCTGAAGGAAAGGCAAGCTTCTATGGGAGTATGTAGGCAATAAATCAGCCATACTGGTAGGTCTAGGAAGGTTTCCCTGGGGAAGTGATGGTTGAGCTAAGGCCTGAAGGAGTGTAAGTCAACCAAAAGCATGCAAGATATCAAGATGGGAGACACTAATTACCTGCAGAGAAATAGAAGGTGGCAAAGTCAGGGGAGTGAGAGAAACCCAGTATGACTAGACAGCAGAGAGTATTGCATAGGATTTTGCAGGCAAGAGTAAGGATTTTAAGAGGACTCTGAAAATGAAAATTGTTAAGTTAAAGGTAATGGTGGCAGGCGGGGAACGAGCCAACTTTCAAGAATAGTTTTTATTAACGTAAATTACCCAGGAATTTTCCTCCTTCTTTTTATTAAAGTTTATTAAGGTATAATTGACAAAACTGTATATACTAAAAGTTTATAATTTGATGGTATATATATATGATATATATATCTCCATTGTAATAATTGAAATAATTACAAAATCAAGCTAATACATCCATCATCTCACGCAATTTTTATAATTGTTGTTGTTGTTGTTATTGGTGAGAACAGTTCAGATCTAATCTCTTAGGAATTTCAAGAAGACAATAGAGTATTATCGACTATAGTCATCAGGCTATATATTAGATCCTAATTTACTGATCACATAACTGAAAGTTTTATTCCTTGATCAACATTTCCCCCATTTATTCCACCCTCAGCCCCTGGCAACCACCATTCTACTTTGTTTCTATGAGTTCAACCTTTTTTTTTTTTTAAAGGATTCCACATATACCACAAGTTTCATACAACATTTATCTTTCTCTACCTGACTTATTTCACTTAGCAAAATGCCACTCAGATTCATCCATGTTTTCTGAAATGGAGAATTTTCCTTTTATGGCTGAAACAAAGTTCTATTGTGTGTGTGTGTTTGTGTGTGCATATGTTTTTCTTCATCCATTCATCTATTGGTGGACACTTAGGTTGTTTCCTACATTGGTTATTGTAAATAATACTGCAATAAATATGGGAGTACAGATATCTTTTTGAAATAGTGAATCCATACACTTTGGGTATATATACACCCACAAGGGTATTGCTCAATCATATGGGCATTCTTTTTTTTTTTTGAGTAAACGCCATATTGTTTTCCATAATGGCTATACCAATTTACATACCTACCAAGGGTATAAAAGGGTTACCTTTTTCCAATATCCTTGCCAATACTTGTTATTTCTTATCTTTTTGATAATACCTATTCTAATAGGTATGAGTTTTAATGCATTGTGCATTTCCTGATGATTAGTGATGTTGAGCATCTTTTCATGTACCTTTTAGCTATCTATAGGTGTTCTTTGGAAAGATGTTTATTCAGATCCTTTGCTCATTTTATTCCTTTAAGAGAGAGAGGAAGAGAGAGACTCATTCCCAAGCACGGAGCCCAACACAGGGCTTGATCTCATGACTGTGAGGTCACACCCAACGCAGGACTCAATCTCATGATTGTGAGATCACGACCTGAGCCAGTATCAAGAGCCCACACTTAACCAACTAAGCCACCCCGGCACTCCTGCCCATATTCAATCAGATTGTTTTTTGAGTCTTTTTGTTTGTTTTGCTATTGTTTTGTATATATTCTTTATATTTTTTGGATATTATTAGCATCTTATCAGATACATTATTTACAGATATTTTCCTCCATTCAGTATGTTTCTTTTCATTTTGTTGATTGTTTTCTTTGCTATATGGGAGCTCCTTAGCTTGATGTAGTCCTATCTGTTTGTTTTTTCTTTTGCTGTTCTTGCTTTTTGTGTCCAATTCAAAAAATCATTGCCAAGACCTATGTCAAGCAGCTTACTGCCTGTGTTACCCTGTAGAAGTTTTATGGTTTCAGGTCTCACATTCATGTTAATCGATTTGAGTTAATTTTTTTGTATAAAGTAAGATAGTGATCCACTTTCATTGTTTTGTACATGCCTATCCAATTTTCCCAACACTATGTATTGAAGTCCTTTCCTCACTGTGTATTCTTGACTTCTTTGTCATAAATTAATTGACCATTTATGCATAGTATATCTCTGGGCTGTCTTTTTGTTTCATTAATCTATATGTTTTTTTCATTGCCAATATCATACTGTTTTAATTACTATAGCTTTCTAATACAGTTTGAAATCAGGGAATGTGATGCTTCCAGCATTGTTATTTGTTGTTTTTTCTCAAAGTTGCTGTGGCTATTCAGGGTCTTCTGTGGTTCCATGCAAATTCTAGGATTGTTTGTTTCATGCCTGAAAAATGCCAAAGAAATTTTGATAAGGTTTGCACTGAATCTCTGTATTGATTTTGGTAATATGGACATTTTAACAGTATTAATTCTTCCAATCCATGATCACAGAATATCTTTCCAAATCTGTATCTTCTTTATTTCTTTCATTATATTTTATAGTTTTCAATGTACATATCTTTCACCTCCTTGGTTAAATTGATTCCTGATATTTTATTCATTGGGATGCAACTGTAAATAGGACTATTGTTTTAATTTCACTTTCTGATAATTTGTTATTAGTGTATAGAAACACAATAGATTTTTGTGTATTGATTTTATAGTCTGCAATTTTACTAAATTTGTTAATTAAGTTATAACAGTTGTTTTGAAGGAGTATTTAGGGGTTTCTAAATATATATATATTTAGATTATTATATATATATTATATATTATATTATCACATATATTTCCAATAAATAAATGATTATATAATATACAATGATTCATTATTATTAATTATATATTTAAAAATAATAGTATTAATTAAATTATCGATTTAATATATTAATTATATATTATGTATACTCTATAATTATCTAAATATATATATTTAGACTATTACATATAGATTCTATAATTATTTAAATTATATATATCTAGATTATAATATATATAGATTATATGTTATATTTTTATATAAATATATAAAACAAATAATTATATAATCACACGATTCATTATTAATTATATACTTGAATAATATTATTAATTAAATTAATTAATTTAAAACTTAATTATATTATAGAATCTATAATTATTAATATATTAATCATATAATAAGTGAGCTTAGATTATATATAAATATTATTTTTTCTCTCTATATATATATCCATAGCAGTTAAGCAAGAAAAATAAGAGGCATCCAAGCTGAATAGGAAGAAGTAAGAGAGTCATGATATGATGATATATATATATTTGCATCACTCAAAAAAATTCCACTTGATCATAGTGTGTGATCCTTATAATGTATCACTGAATTCAGGCTGCTAATATTTGCCGAGGATTTTTGCATTAATGTTCGTCACAGATGTTGTTCTGAAGTTTTCTTTTTTTCTAGTGTCTTTATCTGGTATCATGGTAATGTTGGCTTCATGAAATTAGTTTGAAAGAGTTCTCTCCTCTTTTTTCCTTTTTTGAGTTTGAAAAAGGTTATATCAATTCCTCATTACATGTTTGGTAGAATTCACAAGTAGTGTTATCTGGTCATGGTCTTTTGTTTACTGGGAAGGTTTTTGATTACTGATTCAGATTCCTTACTAGTAATTGATCTGTTCAGATTTTCTATTTTATCATGCTCAGTTTTGGTCAGTTGTATGATTTTAGGAATTTACCCATTTCTTCTTGTTTGTCCAAAACGTTGGTATATAATTGTTCATAGTAGTCTCTTATGATTCTTTGCATGTCTGTGATATCAATTGTAACATCTCTTTCATTTATAATTTTATTTATTTGAGTCCTTTTTATCCCCTTGGTGAGTCTCTCTAAATGTTTATCAATTTTATCATTTCAAAAAACCAGCTCTTAGTTTCATTGATCTTTTCTATTGTCTTTTTAGTCTCTTTCACTTAATTCTTCTCTAATCCTTTTCTTCTTTTCTTCCTTTGGACTTCATTTGTGGTTCTTTTTCTTCTTCCTTGAGATTGTTACATTTCCATTTCCATTTTTCTCAAGGTTTTTAAAAATTATTTCTCTTGATTTCTTCTTTAACCCATTGGTTGTTCAGCAGCATGTTGTTTAATCTTCATGTATTTGTTAGTTTTCTAGTTTTCTTAATTTAACTAATTTCTAGTTTCCAACCATTATGGTTGAAAAAACATGTTTCATATAATTCCAATCTTCCTAAATTTATTAAGATGTGTTTTGTGGCCCAGTATATAATCTAGTTTATAAAATGTTCCATATGTAGTTGAGAACAATGTGTATTCTGTTGCTTTTGGATGAAATGTTCTCTAAATATCGGTTAAGTCCATCTGGTCTAATGTGTCATTTAAGGACAATATTTCTTTATTGATTTTCTTTCTGAGTGACCTATCTATTGATATAAGGGGGGCACTGCAATTTCCTACTATTATTGTATTTCTGTCTATTTTTCCCTTTAAGTCTGTTAATATTTGCTTTAATAATTTTGATATTCTATGTTGGATGCATAACTACTTACAAAAGTTATATCCTCTTGTTAGAGAGATTGCTTTCTTATTTTCTCCTTTAGAATGTTCATTGTTAGTATATAGAAATGCAACTGATCTTTGTATGTATTTTGTATACTGCAAATTTACTAATTTTTTGTCAGTTCTAACAGTTTTTGGTGGAGTCTTTAAATTTTCTATAATATCATGGCATCTACAGAGACAACTTTATTTCCTCCTTTCCAATTTGGATACCTCTCCTTTCTTTCCCTCTTCCTCCCTTTCTCTCTCCCTCCCTCCCTTCTTCCTTCTTTCTCTCCCTCTCCTCCCTTCCTTCCTTCTTCCCTGCCTTCCTTCCTTCCCTCTTTCCTTCTTTCCATTCTCTCTCCCTCTCTCCTTCCCATCCTCTCTCCTTATTCTTCTCTCTTCTTATCTTTCCTCATCCTTTTCTTCCTCCCTCCTCCCTTTCTCTTTCTCTCTTCTTTTCTTTCCTTCCTTTCCTTTCTTTTCTTGTCTAATTACCCTGGCTAGGATTTGCAATACTACATTGAATAGAAGTGGTGAGAGTCAGCACCATTGTCTTCTTTCTGATCTTAAAAAAGGCTTTCTGTTTTTCACTGCTGAATATGTTACATGCTTATCATATGTGACATTTATTATATTGAGGAACATTTCTTTTATACTTAATTGTTTAGATCTTTTATCATGAAGGGGTGTTGCATATTATCAAATGCTTTTTCTGCATCTTGTTGAGAAAAATCCATGATTATCTTCATTTTGTTATGATCTTTAGGATTCCTCCATCCTCAGTTGCATTTCTGATTTTATTTGTGACTTCTCTCTTTTCCTCTTAGTCTAGCTAAAGACTTGTCAATTTTGTTTATCCTTTCAAAAATCTAGGTCTTAATTTTATGGATCTTTTTTACTGTTTTCCTAGTCTCTAGTTCATTTATTGCTGCTCTCTGATCTTTCTTACTTCTTTCCTTCTAATAATTTCTGATCATAGTTTGTTCCTCTTTTTCCTATTGCTTTGAGATGTAAAGTTCGATTGTCTGTTTGAGACCTTTTCACCCCCTTAATGTAGGCATTTATAACTATAAATGTTCCCCTTAGATTTGTTTTTGCTGCATCCTATAAGTTTTCATATGCTGTTACTATTTAAATTTGTCTCAATATATTTTTAAAAATGCTTTCTTTGTCCCATTGTTTGTTTAGAAAGGTGTTTAATTTCCACATATTGTGAATTTTTCAGATTTTCTCCTTTTATAGATTTATAGTTTCATATCACTGTGGTCAGAAAAGAATATGATTTCAGTCTTCTTAAATTTGTTAAGACTTGTTTTGTGGTCCATTATGTGATCCGTCCTGGAGAATGTCTGTATGTGCTTGAGAAATACATGTTCTGCTGAATGGAATGTTTTGTATATGTCTGTTAGGTCAATTTCATCTACAGAATAGTTCAAGGCCAATATTTCATTATTGAATTTCTGTCTACATGATCTATCTATCATTGAAAGTGGAGTATTGAAGGCCCCTATTACTTTTGCATTACTATTTCCCCCTTCAAATCTATTAATATTTGCTTAATATATTTAGGTGCTCTGATGTTGGGTGTATATGTATTTATAAATGCTATATTCTTTTGATTAATTGATCCTTTTGTCACTATATAATGATTTTTATCTCTTGCTATAATTTTTTACTTAAAGTCTATTTTTCTTATGCAAACATAGCTACTCTTCCTCTCTTTTGGGTTCCACTTGCATGGAATATCTTTTTCCATCCTTCACTTTCAACCTATGTGTCCTCTCTTGAAGTGATGTGTCTTGTAAGCATACAGTTGGGTCTCCCCCCTCCCCCCACCTTTAATCCATTCAACCATTCTATGACTGTCACTGTAGAATTTAATCTATTTACATTTAAAGTAATTATTTATAGGTAAAGATTTACTGGTGCCCTCTTGGTAATTGTTTTCTGGCTGTTTTATAGTTCCTTTGCTTTTCCTCTCTTGCTATCTTCCTTTGTGATTTGATGATATTCCATAACAAAATGCTTTGATTCTTTATATTTTTGTCTGTTGTGTATCTACTATATGTTATTGTTTTCTGGTTACCATGAGGCTACACAAGATATCTTATAGTTATAACATTCTAATTTAAGGTGATAACAACTTAGTTTTGACTATCTACAAACTATACTTCCCCCCTCACTCACATATATGTGACATAGTATGTTTTAATGTCACAGAATATATCTTTTAGTATTTATATCCATTACCAATTTGTTATAGCTATAGCTATTTTTTTTAATATTTTTTATTTATTTCTAGGACAGAGAGAGAGAGAGAGAGACAGCATGAGCAGGGGAGGGTCAGAGAGAGAGGGAGACACAGACTCTGAAATGGGCTCCAGGCTCTGAGCTGGCAGTCAGCACAGAGCCCGACGCGGGACTCGAACCCACGAACCGCAAGAACATGACCTAAGTGAAAGTCGGACGCCTAACCGACTAAGCCACCCAGGCGCCCCTAGCTATAGCTATTTTTAATACATTTTCTTTTAATCTTATACTATAGTTAAGTGCTTTATATACCACCATTATAGTATTCAAGTATCCTGAATTTGACTGTATACTTATCTTTACCAGTGAGCTTTATACCTTCACATGTTTTCATGTTGCTTATTAACGCTCTTTCATTGCAGCTTTAAAAACTCTTTACTATTTCTTATAAGACAGGTCCAGTGGTGATTAACTCCATCAGATTTTGTTTTTCTGGAAGCATATTTATCTCTCCTTCATTTTTGAAGGAAGACTTTGTCAGGAAAAGTAATCTTGGTTGGCAGTTTTTGTTTTTGTTTTTGTTTTCTTTCAACGCTTTGACTATACCATCCTAATCTCTCCAGGCAGCTTCTTCTGAAAAATCTGCTGATAATCTCATAGGGGTTAACTTGTATGTGATGAGTTGTTGTTGTGGTGGTGTTTTAATGTTTATATGGCTGCTCTTTGGAGAACATGGTAGAAGGGAGAAAGAATGAAATCAAGAAGAGTGATAGAGGCTATTGTAGCCAGAAGACAAGGATAGTGGCTATAGCCACTTCCAAAATAACAGAACTTGTTTCTTGATTGGATGTGTGAGGTACAAGAGAGGGAAACATTCAGGAGGACTCCTTAGGTTTTTGGTATGAGCAATTGTTTGGTCATCAATATCCATGAAGAATGGTAGAATAAAAGGGTGTAACTTTGGGGTATAATTCACTATATCTATATCTATATCTATATACTATATATATTCACTATATATAATATATATTATATATATATATAATACTATATATAATTCACTATATATATATGTGTGTATATATATATATATATATATTCACTAGTGCTTGTCTTATCTCTTTCCATTGAGGATATCTGCAGAAAAAAAGGTATTAAAAAAGAGATGGAAGGGATTTGATACCTTCAGGAAGAGATGTAGTAAGACTAGGTGTTGCTGTTAGAATGTCCTTATGAAGGGGGGTTTGGGTAGCTCAGCTGGTTAAACATCAGCTCTTGGTTTCAGCTCAGAAAAGGATCTCACACTTCATGAGTTTTAGGCTCACATAGGGCTCTGCACTGAAGCTTACTTGGGATTCTCTCTCTCGCCCTCTCTACCCTTCCCCTTCTCATTCTCTCTCTCTCTTTCTCTCTTGATAAATAAATAAACTTAAAAAAAAAAGAGTGTCCTACCGAAAACAGTCATGTGACCTCCAGGCCACAGAGACATAACATTTTATAAAGGGGTTTTGTTTGTGGCAGAAGATTGGGACATGTTCCTGTTTTCAGTTGGTGGTCTTTCTGTAGTATGAGATGTTAACTTGTGAAGGTGCCCTCATTTTATAAAATTAGTAGCACTTTTACTTCTTGTTTTCTTTGATTTTCATGCATCTTAAGTTTAAAAGTATCTTGTATAATTTCCTAGCCCCCACTGCAAAAATCCTACAAGAGATTCAATTCTTGTGTGTATTTCCCAAGTTGGAAATATCAAGGTGACAGATGTGACACATTAAGAATTTGTTAAATATAGATAGTGAGTGAAGGGATTGAATCCAAATTCCTCAGCCTCAAACATGGGCTCCTAACCAATTTAGGAATGGTTGGCATTCAAAAGTTCACTGAATTAACTTAATTGCCTCTCCTATTTCTGTACCTGATTCAATATTTTATTTTGAGAGTTTTTTAATAAAAAATTTGATTCTGAAGTGTTCTAATTATATTGTATCTTGTGGTGAACTAACTTTGAACTGTGTTACCTCCTCCCAAGGCACAGGACTGGCTAAATTCATTAATTGTCTTTTGATTTCATGGACCATTGAAATGTCAGTCCTCGTGGGTCGCTGCTGAGTGGCTCAGGGTCACCAGTGCCCACAGGGTTTATAATCTTCTTAATTTCAATTATTCCCTCCTTGCCTCCATAAGCTTTTGGAAGGCCTCCTCCTGTGTTTGCTTTTTCTTTGCTTAGAACTGAATTTCCTCTCCAGCTAGCTCTTTCCATAACTGCCTTATTTTTCTGTGCCATATTCTTTCCCTTGGCAGATTATTAATATTTTGAGAATCCCCTTGCTTCATGGTACTGAAATATATTTAGCAGTAGTAATCAAAGGCCAACCTTGCCACTCACTATGAAGATAACTACTAGAATCATTTAACTGAGAAAAGATCTAGGCTTCTGGAGTAAAACAGCTTGAAATTCAAATCCCCACATCCCAATTTCTAGCTGCATGATCTCTGATGAGCTACTTAAATCTTCCTGAGTTTCTGTTTCTTCATCTGCAAAGTAGGCATATAACAAAACCCATGAAGTATTATTGTGGGTGTTTAATGAGATAATATACAGAAGGAGCTTTAACACAGTGCCTGACATAGGAAACACCCTCTAAACATCTGCTCTTATTGCCATTATTATTATCATCTAGGGATATCGTGCTGTTTGTATATATCTCATTTGTATGCAAGAAAAGTACTAAGCTCAGTGACCATCATTCATTAAGCATTCAATATATTTCAGGTATAATTGCTTATGAATCAACTAGAATCATAGTATATGAGTCATAGTATATGAGTCATAGTATATGATTGTTAGATAATTAGAGATTATCTAAGTCAACCCTTTCATTTAACAGATGAGGAAACATGTTTGAGAAGGAGAATGAGCTGCCAAGGAGGACATGAAGGACATCTCTGCAGGCTCTTTCCCAGGTCACTCCCAACCCTGAATAGCAAATGGTGCAAAGTGGGGATCATTTTTAAGTTGGTGAGTGGGAGGTAGGCGAAGAAAGAAAAAATCTATAAAAGAAACTGTAAAATGGACCCAAAAGGAAACCTTAGACCAGATATAGAAAAAACAAAGTAGAAAATGTTTCCAATAATTCGCAGGCACAATCAGAGCCTCCTAGAAATCACATCTGACAATAAAAGGAGAGAAAAGTGAGAGACAAGTAAAACACTCAACGTAGAACTACAAGGAGTTTTGTAAAGGGACATAAAGTGTCAGAGGGACTCAGCCTGCGGGTTTATTTCAGGCGGTGTCAATGGGGCACGCGGACTAAGATTTGGAAAGGAGGCATGGCTTGGAACATAGAGCATGGCCCACCGGGACTCCTGCCTGGGCTCAGGGAGATTGCACCCAAAGAGTGAGTTGCAATGCTTGGTTTGAGAAGGGGCTGGGGTGCTGCCATTGTTCTCCCCACAACCACCAAGGTGAGACCTCAGGGAGGGTCCAAGGGACCCAGTGGAGGCTGCACCAAACCACACCCATCCCCGCTAGAGAGCTGCTATTTTTTTTTTTTTCACCAGAGCCTGGGGCAAGACCAACATGGATGCACTGCCATGATTAATTCTAGATCTGTTCTTTCTATTCAGCTATATTTTCCCTTGTCTCATTCATATCCCACCCCTCTGCTAGACTGGGCACTCTGGTCATTGGTTTGCTTAAACAGTCACATTTAGGGGCACCTGGGTGGCGTAGTCGGTTAAGCGTCCGACTTTCGCTTGGGTCATGATCTCGCGGTTCGTGGGTTCGAGCCCCGCATCGGGCTCTGCGCTGACTGCCAACTCAGAGCCTGGAGCCTGTTTCAGTCTGTGACTTCCTCTCTCTCTGACCCTCCCCTGCTCACGCTGTATCTCTCTCTCTCTCCTAGAAATAAATAAAAAATATTTTAAAAAAAGTCACATTTAATCCATTCTCTAGATGTATATTCTACATCTCCACCGCTACTTTTCTATCCCTCTCTCTGGAGTAATCAGAATATACAGTTTCTCTGAGTAACATTGTCTTCATTTCTTTCTCCTCTCCTCTAACCATATTCTCCTCTTTCACTCTCTGCATTAAGCCTCTTAGTCTCTCTGCCTGGTCACTGTCCAATTTTGCTTCCTCCCCGCCCTGTCATTTTTCTCTTTGTATATGCTCTTCCATCAGCACTGCATACACCCTGCTCATTTGTAGCTGGTTTTAGACTTTTAGACTGTCCTTTGTCTTTTGAGTTTTTCTTTTTTCTTTTCTTGTTTTTTCTTTTTCTTTTTATTATTTGTTTTTCCTCCTTCCTCTTTTTTCCCTTCTTTTTTTTCTTTTTCTTTTTCCCTTTTGGTTTGTGTGTTTGTTGGATTTGTTTGTGCATTTGTGTGCTTTTGTTCCCTGTGTATTTGTCTGTCTGTTTTCTTTTCCAGGACTACCTCAAGCAACAAGCCAAAGGACACATGGTGGAGAGTCCCAAATACCACTATGAGTAGGGAAATAAAATAACCAAAGTCTCAACAAGAGAGACCAAGAGACACCATTCAAAGCACACTTCCTCAATGGACAGACCCTGGACAGTCAAACAGCCTTCTTTAACACAGCAGTACTCACAGGTGCAGAGGGCATAACAAGCTTTTAAAACTAACAAGAGACAGAAAACTAGCTAAAATGATGAAATGGAAGAACTCTCCTCCAAAGAAATTCCAGAAAGAAATGACAGCTAAAGAACTGCTCAAAACTGATATAAGCAACATAACTGAACAAGAATTTAGAACGATAGTGATAAAATTAATCACTGGGCTTGAAAAAGACATGGAAGACATCAGAGAAACTATTACTACAAAGACTATGGAGCTTAAAAATAGTTGTGATGAATTAAGAAATGCTATAAATGAGATGCATAATAAAATGGCGGCATCCAATGCATGGATTGAAGAGGCAGAGAGAATAGGTGAATTCAAAGACACAATTATAGAAAAAGAGGAAGCCGAGAAAAAGAGAGATAAACTGATCCAGGAACATGCAAGGAGAGTTGGAGAGCTGAGCAATACAATCAAATGGAACAATATCCATATCATAGGAATTCCAGAAGAGAAAGAAAGAGGGAAAGGCATTGAAGCAGCCCTTGAACAAACTATAGCTGAGAACTTCCTCAATCTGGGGAAGGAAACAGACATTGAAATCTAAGAGGCACAGAGAACTACCCTCAGACGTAACTTGAATCAATCTTTTGCATGACATATCATAGTGAAACTGGCAAAATATAAGGACAAAAAGAGAATTCTGAAAGCAGCTAGGGATGAAAGGGCCCTAACATACAAAAGGAAACATAACAAAAGTTACAGACCTATCTACTGATACGTGGCAGGCCAGAAAGGAATGGCAGGAAATCTTCAATGTGATGAAAAGAATCTAAGGATATCAAGCGTTCAGCTTTTCAAGCAAAAGTCCTCTTTTTAAATATATATTAAACAGATCTCTTAGAAGTATTCAGCATCACTAAGCAGCTAGCCTGTATGCTCTTTTCCTAGAGTCATAAGAGAGGTCAGTATAGAAGACACTCATATTCTTTCTCAACTGGGACATGTCTTAGAATCTCCTATGTGAGGATCACAAAGAGATGTAGTGAAGAATACTAGTTTCTGAATGTTGGGGTTCAAATGTTTTAGCTTACAGGGAAAGAAATCCTTGGTACTTATACTTTTCTCACAACATCTTCACCCAGAGATTCACCACAAAGTCCAGACATGGTCTTAACATCATTTCTAAGATACTCCCTACTTCAGGCAGTATTACCTAGTCAATAGCATTTGTAAGAAGAGATGCCTTCCCTGGTTGATCCCTACATTTCACATATGAGTTGGAGACAGAGGAAAGATTAGGATCCAAGTTGTCTGAAATCCAATTTAGAGTCATTATACCTTAATTCCGCTTCCCTTCCCTCTTTTGTTGGTGAGGACCCCCAGCTGCTTTACTCATGCAACATCTTTTGACATTCCATATAACCCAGATGTAGGTTTAATTCTCAGGATAGACAGAGTTCATCTTGTAAGTGAGAGTAAGAATGAAGATTTGAAAGATGCACCAAGATCTGCTTACTCTGAAAGTACAGACCCTGAGAGGCTAGCTTTAGCTGCTGTGATCATCCTATCTCCTTCATCCACTATAACTCAGATGGGTTAAAGTAGCCTACAATGACCACAACTCAGTGTACCTACTTAAGGAAGCAGACAGTAATGGAAAGAATAAGGTTTATGGAGTCAGCTACAGACAGGTGGCAAACATCATCTTTCCCGGGCTAGCTGTGTGACTTTGCACAGATCAGGTGACCTCTCCAAGGCACAGTGCCTTCCTGCTAGAAACCCACCTAAAAAACTTGTGAGATCAAATGAGATACAACATATAAAGTGCCTTATCTTTTGACTAAATCATGATAGGTTATCAATAAATGGTGGCTATCAATACCATAATTGTGATTTTCCCATGATTGCTGAAGACAAAAGAACTCCAGATAAAGTAGGATATAGGTAAGTGATGTTTTAAAATGAGAATTAAAATCAAAGGGCTTTATCTGATTTCTGAGGTGGCAGGCAACTGAGGGGAAAGAGTATTATAAAGATCACAACTAGAGGCACAACAGACCACCGTTATACGGGCTGGTCCTGGAAATGGAGTGACAGTGGGGCACAGAACTACTGCAGATGCCGAGGAAAAATCCAGCCTGGCAGGCACTGCAGAGTACTCAAAGGGCTAAACAAAAACTGGGTCATGGAATACGCAAGCAGCAGGCACTCAGGGTTCTGGGGGCAGAGGGGAGATCTTGGCCAGAATCGCCGAAGTGAATCCAGGAGGCAGTCTACATCTGGAGACACTCTAGGCAGGCAGTGGAATCCCTGGGACAGACCAGGGGTCAGGGTGGCAGTGACACTGTGAAATCTCATAAAGACCTCTGTCCTAAAGGATCTGTTGTAGCAGGCAGGTTACTATGGTGTCATTTCATTTTCCAAGTTCAGAGGCTGAAGGCTGGGCTGACTTATAGATGAAATCAATTAGCAGCTACATCTGAGAGAAAGAAAAGGGAATGTATTGGAACTAAGAAGGGTCAGAAATGAATAGTAAGAATTTTAGGGCTAGAGAAAGCTAAGTTAAACATAATAGCTGGCTCTTTGTCTTAGGAACTGACAGACCTTAGACACATTATGTTTCAAAGCCTCTAAGTTTTCATCTGTAAAACGGGGATAAAAGCTAGCAGATGGCATTGCTGTGCAGACTATACAAAATGGATGTGAGTTGTGTTTCTTCACAAATTTAAATTTAAATTCTCATTTACATCTTAATACCCAGCTAGAAAATATACACATAAAATATGATAATGTATAAAACATTATAGTTACAGCATATTCAACAATGGGTACTATAGATGATACTAGCATCCTTCCATGTATATGTTACTTTTTAATTGATAGTCTTTGCTCCCATCCATTGTCTTGTTTGACCTTCACACTTTGTGAGACAGGCAGAATGAGAACAATGATACCAGACTAGAAAAAGTAAAGTGTTCAGCAAGTGGAGAACTTTTTGTATTAATAATGTTTTTATATACTATATTTTATGATACTTTAACATCTTAGGGTCTTGTGGAACCAGAGAGGGACTACTTTTCCAAGGGTTGGCTAATTTTTGAGACTACAACAACTCTCCTTCAAGCATGCCTCTCCTGTGCAAACCGACTAATCCAGAGTCCATACCCCTAACCACCTCCTTCATTTAGCTTTCACCCACCAAGCCAACATTCATTTTCCCCAAATCACTCCAGATCCAGGTGCCAGACATTAGGCACTGTCCCTGTATCTTAGAGTCTGCTGAAATTATTCCAGCTATCTAATCCTAAACTTGCTTAGTTTGCTTACTTCACTTCACCCATACCTTCACACAAAACCACAATAAAGACATGCTTTTCTCTACTCCCTCTGACACCTGACCTAACATGGTACTTCCCTCATGTGGTCTTGTATAGCATAGCGTGTCCCTTCCTCTTGGGAATTGTTGAGTAACAAACCATCAGTTCAATGACAATCATCTCCTGATCTGTTAACCTCACCATATCTGAATAAAAACAACATCCCAGACACAGATGGCCAACAAACACAGGTAAAGATGCTCAACATCACTCATCATCACTCATCATCAGAGAAATGCAAATCAAAATCACAAATGAGATATCATCTCACATTTGTAAGGTGGCTAAAATCAAGAAGACAAGAAACAACAAGTGTTGGTGAGGATGTGAAGAAAAAGAAACCCTCATGTACTGTTGGTGGGAATGTACATTGGTGTAGCCACTCTGGAAAAAAATATGGTGGCTCCTCAAAAAATTAAAATAGAAGTACCATCTGATCCAATAATTCTACTATTGGGTTTTTACTCAGGGAGAATGAAAACATTAACTCAAAAAGATACATGTACCCCAATGTTTATTGCAGCATGATTTATAATAACCAAGATACAGAAACAACCTATGTGTCATTCAATAGACAAATTGATAAGAAAAATGTCACACACACACACACACACACACACACACACACAGTGGAATCTCACACAGCCATAAAAAAAAAGGATGAGATTGTGCCATTTTAGACAACACGATAGACCTAGAGAGGGTATTATACTAAGTGAAATAAGTCACACTGAGAAAGACAAATACCATATGATTCCACCCATAAATGGAATCTAAAAATATCAATAAAACAATAGAGCAAATTAAACCATAAATACACAGAACAAACTGATGGTTTCCAGATGGGAGGGGGTGGGGGGTTGGTAAAATGAGTGAAGGGAAGAGGGAGATATAAGCCTCTAGTTATGAAATGAGTAAGTCATGGGAATAAAAAGCAGAGGATAAGGAATACAGTTAATGTATTGTAATATTGGTGTAATGGGTCAGATGGTAGCTATACTTGTGGTGAACATAGCCTAATCGTGAGGTTATGTACCTGAAACTAATGTAACATTGTATGTCAACTGTACTCAAAAAAGAGAAACAACATCCCAGATACATATAAAAACAATGTTAAATCAAATATGGTACAGCATCAGAGTATTTAAAACTGACTTTAAAACCTTTAAACAAGGATTTTAAAAAGAAATTGTGTCGCATTAAAATGGAAACATCTCAAAATTTCAAGTGAAAAAAGTGTCATAGAATATATTTTACAGTATGATCCTATTTATGGAAAAAAGTTATATTTGTTTCTTTACATGCACATATGCAAATATGTGTGTGCAGCAAGAGGCATAAAGGATGTATATTTATCTGCTGGCCATGCCTACAGCTGGGGCAGCAGTGGGCTGTCCAACTGGGAGAACGATGTTAAAGGGAAACTCTTTTTCTTCTTCTGCAGGTACATGTATTCTTTAAATGTCTAAAACAATGCCAGATTCATGCAGTACTTACATAATAAAAATAGTAAAAGGACTATTCAGCATCCAATTATTAATATGTACATAGTATAATGACATAGAATGGATCTTACCCAATCCATGGATATTATTTGGATATTATCAGACCAAATCTCCCTATCAGAAAGAAAGTAAGTGTTACCAGCTTTGGGCCATAATGGGATTTTTAGAGCTTCTAATCAACTCTAATGAGCAATTAGGGAAGGGCTTACCCTTGGAAACCAAAACTTTCAAAAGGCATTCATTATCATTATCTCTCTATCCCCTAATATAAAATGATTCATTTTTCTGCATCCATAGTTTGCAACGGACTTTTGAATTAAACCTTAAAAGCTAATTTTTTTCTATACTCTGTCTGGACCTAGCACTCGATGCCAGTAAAACAGCTCAGGGTAATTTATTTTCCTCTATAATTTCAAAGTAGATCGATACAAGAGTCCTTTATTGTTGCCGTGGCTTCTATAGCTCTTGATGGTGAATCATTACAGAAGAGAGGTCTGGGATCCATAGATTGGAGGTGGCCAGACTCCATTTTTCATGTGGTTTCTGTGGTTTCAAGTGAGTTTGGGGCAGAGAGAAGAAAGCCACTTTCATACTGTGCACTCCACAGAATTGAAGGTATGGGCTACTGAGAATGAGAAGGTAGGAAAGTGATTATGGTTCAGTAATATTGCAAAGGATAAGGGTCAGGCTCTGGAGTGTGACCGGCTTCCAATCTTACCTCTACTCTTTTAGGATGTGTGACATTTTGCAAGGCACTTCAGTCCTTAAGACTGTTTTCTTGTGGGTATAACAAGGATAAGAATACTATCAACATCACACAGTTATTATAGGGAATCGATTAGATGATACAAATTCCTCATAATGAGTGTTCAGTACACATTTATTATTTTCCTTATATTTGAGATAGTATACACTTAGTTTGGTAGAATTCATGTCTTCAATCAAACTCAAATAAATATACATTATACATCAACTTCTTGGTAGCCTCAATTTCTGCTCACAATTTCTCCTTACAGTCTGTTGAGGAGATCAAACACATTTCTGCAAAAACTCAGATAACCATACAAGGTTAATCATGTAATTCAGGGCAAAAACAGATCACAGGTTCATTCCATATTAGTTGTCTGACCAATAAAAGCTATAAGGTGTTAGAAGAAGGAGAAACTGCATTATGGGAGGTTTTATAAAAGAGTTGGGAAATGACCTAGGGCTTGGGCCAGGTTTGTTTAAACATAGAGCAAACAAAAGTAAAAGGATTAATATGGAGAATGGGGTTTGAAATAATTGGCTTTAGTAGATCCAAAACTGATCAAGAAACACTCTAAAATTCACAGTTTGTGGGTTCGAGCCCTGTGTCAGGCTTTGTGCTGGCTGCCAGCTCAGTGCCTGGAGCCTGTTTCAGATTCTGTATCTCCCTCTCTCTCTGACCCTCCCCTGCTCACACTGTCTTTCTCTCTGTCTCAGAAATAAATAAACATTAAAAAATTAAAACACACTCTAAAACTGAGCATATGCCTTTTGAAGACTTGAACCTCATTCAAATAAATTCTGAAGCTTTTAAGATTAGGTCTTAGACACTAGGTATATTCAGTATACATTAAAGCTAAACTATTAAATCTCTATTTTCTAAACTTCCTCAGATGGGAACCAATGCTAACCATTGGAATAAAAGCCAGAACCTAATGTAGGATTGCACAGCATGGTCCTAGAACAGTGTTTCTTAAAACGGGGTCTCCAGAACAGCATCATCATCATCACCTGGGAACATGTGAAAAATGTGAATTCTTGGATTCACTACTGATTCAGAAACTTGGGGGGAGGGCGGTGGGCACAGCAATCTGAAGGTGATTCTGATGCACTATATGACAGTTATACCACTATTCCCGTATATTTTTTAAAGTTCACATATTTAATATTTGCATAGTGGTTAGCACAGTAAGCTGCTCCATTATTAGCTGTGAAGGGCCTTGGGGCTGTCCTGCCATCATCTATTTTAGAGAAAATTCTTAGAAGTAATAAATCCTAAGGGGGTCTGAAATGAGACTTTTTTCCTTCCTAGCAGCAAAAGGAGAAAAAAAAAAAACCAAATGAAAACAATCAAATGAACATTTTAATAATGCAATTTTGCTTCTTATAATATGGCTCAATAGAATCATCATGAAGGATTTTTTTTTTTAAAGAACAGCCTGTGTAATTGGAGCTTTATGTTGTTGTTGTTTTTTCTGAAAATGCTTTAGCTGTAGATGGGCCACATCCCATTAGCAAACTTACTATAGAGCCCACAGGAGCTATTTGACAGGAATATCCTATCATGGTGGTAGAAAAAAGCATAAAAATTGATTTTAATTATTTGAACTCCAATTTTCAAGTGAGAGATTGATCTAGAGAGTTAAGACTTTGCTAGTACATTTGATGTTCCTTTCAGAAATGATCTTTTTAGAGGATGATTTTTTAGCTCAAAATATCAAAACTGTGAAAGAATAAAAAAATAAAGAAAAGAACCCCTAAAACTTAAAGGGCCAGAATACACACAAGTTTACCTAGCTCTCCCTTTTGAAGCCCCATGGGGTAGTAGAGGAATATCACAAATATATTTCTTCCAATTCTTAGTGCTGAGACTAAAACCTCCTTTTATGTGGGATCTGAATATCATGATATCTAAGCATCATTAGTTCAACTTTTTTTCTAGATATGCTGTTTCATATTTTTGAAGAAAACTATGAGGCTCTACACACCAAGAGGGCAGCTTAAGTGAGCCATCAGAGTTAAAACTAAAGTCCTTACAGTGCTGTATCGTCTGGCTCCTGACTACTTCTCTAGAACCTCATCTACAGTTGTCTACCTCATTCTGTCTCAGCCACACTGACCTCCTTACTATTTCTCAAATCACATAACAAATGTGCTTCCAACTAGCACTTTGTTCAACTTTTATATCTGCATAATTCTGTATTTCATTCCTTCCAGCCCTCTCTTCACATATCATCTCTGCAGATCATCTTTCTCTAACCATCTTCATGTAAACCAGCGCCCCTCCTCCCCCCGCAACCCTTCGTATCTTCCTTTCCCTATCTTATTTTCTGGGCATATTATATAATTTACTTCATTTTGTCTATTGCCAATTTCCCCCTCCCCCACTACAATATAATCTCCGTGAAGACGGGGGCTCTGTATATTTTGCTGATTGTCCTCAGGGCCTGGAATAGTGCCTGGTGGATGGTA
Organism: Proteles cristata cristata; assembly: GCA_017311185.1. Lineage (NCBI taxonomy): Eukaryota > Metazoa > Chordata > Mammalia > Carnivora > Hyaenidae > Proteles > Proteles cristata. The sequence goes on along the minus strand of JAESUZ010003687.1, from coordinate 1,765,503 downwards.
GACAGGCAACATATGTTGATTAAATTAAAGATTTGTGAAGGGTGAATAGAAAATAATTATAGAAAAATCTAGAATTTCACTTTGTCTATTAAGGTAGACCAGGAAAAATAAACATGGGTATTTGTTCAAAAATAGCTGTTGAATTAAAAAAAAGTAACTCTTCACATAAAAATTGATTGGGCAGGATTTGCCACAGTAAGATCAAATGCCGTGGTGGCTGCAATGCAGAGGAGTGAGCCTTAAAATACATTCAAGGCCACCAAAGAAGTGGTCACCTCTCTGCCAGCATCTATTGGAAACCATTTCTCTGCCTTTCTATGAGTCCTAGAATAGTACACGAAGGGACATGTGCTCTCGAGGGAGTGGAAAAGACTTTCCAAGGTAAGAAGATGCTCAGTCCATTCCATTCATTGTTATAGAGCCCTGTGCCTGGAGTTAAGACCTGGCTGTTCTGGGATGCCCAAAGCGGCTCTTAAAAAATACTAGATGATTCAGTTGGGTATTATCATGCATCTTGGAAAAGAGCAAAGACAACTCTTATCTTCTCTCCAGCAAGACAGATTTCACCTAGATCTGGTTTCTAACCCTAATTCCACCACCATCTAGCAAATAGCCTTGAGCAAGCCACTTCCCTCTAAACATTAGTTTTTCATCTGTCAATGAGAATAATAGTAACAGTAACTACCAAATACTGAGAACTTTATAATATACTAAACACTTTTTGGTTTTTTTCATCTTTTTTTTTTTTTTTTTTTTTTACAAATAGTTTATTGTCAAGTTGGTTTCCATATAACACCCAGTGCTCATCCCCAAAAGTGCCCTCCTCCATACCCATCAGTCCTCAGTTTGTTCTCAGCATTCAAGAGTCTCTCATGGTTTGCCTCTCTCCCTCTCCCCACTATTTCCCCCCTTCTTCTCCCCCATGGTCCTCCATAAGTTCCTCCTAATCCTCCTATATGTGCAAACATATGATATTTGTCCTTCTCTGCCTGACTTATTTCGCTCAGCATAACCCCTCAAGGTCCATCCATGTTGCTACACATGGCCAGATTTCATTGTTTCTCATTGCCATGTAGTATTCCATCATATAGATAAGCCACATCTTCTTGATCCATTCGTCTGTTGATGGACACTTAGGCTCCTTCCATGTAACACTAAACACTTTTGATATGCCTTGTGACTGGACATATTCTTTGAAGAAAGCACTGAGGATAAAAGAATCCCCCAAGTATATGTCTAAGATCACACAGAAAGGCAGAGTATGGTTTTAAACTTGGGAGAGCTTGACACTAAAACCCAAGCTCAAAATGACACTATAATACCTTTCCCAGGGACCACAAAAGTAAATGGGGAGCAAATGGCATCCTGAATAAGAAAACACTGATAATTAAAGTACATTCATCATGTGAGATTTTATTAGGAAGCATCATTTAATATACTACAACAGGAGCATACAAATGTGAGGTAGCCCTGTATTTTCCCTTGAGAGTTAGTGGAGACCTTCTCCACTTAGCGTCCGTGGATTATTTATTGTCATTCTGATCACTTTTATTCAAAATCTCATCAGCACTTATTCATTCCTTGGTTGTTTGAGTAGTAGATTCAAAGAGACACTGAGTAACACTGGAAGCAGGGAACTGGTTTGAGGCTTCTGTCTTCCCATGTAGCCTATGGGCAAGCTGGACAGTGTGGGTTAAGTGTAGCCCACCACCTTCTTTTAGAATAATTTTAGACAAACCACCTAACTTAAGTCTCAGTCTCCTAATGTGCAAAATGGCAACAAAAATACTCCCTAGGCTAAACTGCAGAACTAAAATATGACAAAGGTAAAGTTGCAAGCTGGCAGACAGCCCTTAGTGACTGCTCATAGTGAACTTATACCCCAACATTGTCCTGTCTCTTGTGCTACAAGCATTCTCTGGCCTCTGAACCATGTTCTACCCTCACACAGCACAAACCAGAAACACTTGGAACATCAATGGCCCCAGCACCTTCAACCCAGGGGGGTAGGTAGAAGTGAACAGTACTGAGGGACATGCTACCCTCTCTTAGAGGGTCTCCAGTTGAAACCTTGTTGTTAATAGTAAATAATTCCTTAACCGACTTTCCTCACTTCCGTGTCTTACTCCTCTGCTCTTTCACTAGGCTAATTAGGACCACCTCCTCCCAAAATCACTTGAACCCAAATTCAAGCCTGTTTTTGGATAACTCAAAGTAGAGAAAAAAAAAAAAACTAACCAAATTTGTGTTACTCAAATGTGATAGGCAGAATTCCAAAATAAGCCCCAAGATTTTCTACCCTAAGAAAAACATGACCTACACAGTCCCCAAGACTGAGCCTGATGGATTTTACTTCCATGATTATGTTATATTTTATGATATAGTCAACCTTAGCATAGAGAGATTATCTGAATATCCCTGACCTAATCACATGAGACCAGCTGAGAGCTTTCTCTAGCTGGTTGCACAAAAGGAAGTCAAAGAGATTCAAAGCATGAGAATGGTTCAACATATGCATCCTTACTGTTGTGAAGATGGAGCAAGGAATGCAAGCTGTCCCCCAGGAACTGAAAGCTGACAATGAGCAAAAAATCAGGTATCTCAGTGCTACCACCATAGCTGGGGAGTTCTTTCAAAAATTCATCCTTTCTAAGCTTAAGCTTGGAAACAGATATACCTTCCATAGTCTCTAGATGAGAACTCAGCCCATCCAGCACCCTGATTTCATCCTTCCTATGCCATAAGCAGAAAGCCCAGCTAAGCCTATTTGAACTTCTCACCTATGACACTGGGAAGAATATGAGTATTGTTTTAAGCTGCTAGATTTGTGGCAATTTGTCATATACCAGTTGAAACTAACACACCAAACGGATAATCACCAAAATGTCTAGTCTAGTGATAAAATCAGGTGCTATGACTCAAGAAATACTCAAATAATATTTGATGAACAGTATGGTGTACTTATCCACTCTCTTTTCTAAAACACCTCAATATTTCTTTAGTTTTAGTTTTAGTTTCCAAGTCATTCAATGCTAAGAAAAGGAGTATGATAACTCTGGCATTTCAAAATTAAACACCTAATAATAAAACCTGATGGGGGCATTTAAATAAGTTAAACAAAATTTAAGGGGGAAAATTCCTTTCTATGGGGGTGGGGTGTGAAGAATAAGTCCAGTGATGTAATGTCTCTTAGAGTACCACCTTATTAAATTAGGCTACAGATATCTACATGAAGAAGAAGCCATAAGGTTAGGCAGGAATTGTAAGCCTCTCATTTTGCTCTGGATTTGCAACAATGCCAGACCGCAGAGGTCCTGAGAACTACACATCAACTTTTCCTACTTTTAAGTGCCAATGCTGACACCCTGGCTCACCAAAATGGTGTATATTTTAATGAAATCAGAAATGAAAAGGCATCAGTCATGTTTTCTCTTGCTAGAGGTCCTTTCTCTTGCTAAAGCCTCAGTGCAGTCAGGAAGCAGCAAATGCAAAAGATAACCATTAAAAAATGGGGGCAATGAAGAGCCACCAAACAAAGGTAAGTTAATGTGGGCTAAGCTCATGGAAACAAAGAGAACAAACCAGACCATAGTGATTGATGACAGCCCAGGGATTTACTTTCACCTGGTTGTTTTCATCATTTATTTATTCATTATAGTTTGTGATTTCAATCTTGGAAGTTTTATTACTTTTAAAGGGTCACAAACTACTGAACCATATAATGTTGGTATGTAGGGGGGGAAAGGAATCTAGTATTAAATACAATGATTTCTGTCTCAGATGATGTGACTGAGGCCCAGAAAGAGAAGGGTCTTGACTAAAACAGCACATCAAATAAGCACCAGAGCCAGGCTTGACTCCAGGTGTCATTTCTTCCATTTAATAAATACTGGCATTTCTTCTCCCCAATTCTCTCTGACTTTTGGAAGCACTGATAGGCCTATTCTTCTAGCCACCTCCCCCCATACAATCCATTGTACAAGTATCTACCAGAGTAATGCTTTAAAATACACACCATATGTCATTCCTCTGCTTTAATAGCCTCCCATTCCCTACAAAATAAAATCACAGACTTCTTAAACCTCAAGGTTTTAAGGCTGTACACTATCTGTCTCTTGTTTACCATGTTCCTCTCTCCACCCTACTTTCATTGTTTACAGCACTCCATCCCATACTTGTCTTTCTGTTCATTAAGCCCGTCTACTTTGTTTCAACTTCAGGGCCTTTGTACTTAATGTTGTCTCTGTTGAAGATCCTCTCTGAGAAGTTTGCAGTGTTGGTTCTTTGTTGTCATTTGGGTCTCAACTATGATGGCACTTCTTCAGAAAAGCCTCCCTGGCCACTCAATCTTTTTACAGTTATTTTCTAATTCCAAGACCCTGTTCACTTTCCTCAAACACTTTTCACAATTTGAAATCATTTTGTTCATTTATGATTTTACATGTTTTTTCCCCACTAAAATGTAAATTCCAAAGCAGCAACTTGTTATAATTTTCATAAGCATCTTGTATCCACAGTATTTAAAATAATGACTAGTAAATATAAAGTCCTCAGTGATCATTGTTGGGTGGATGAATGAATGAATGAATACCGCACCTGCCAACTGCCATGATATATACAATAACCCCTATTAATCAGAATATTTAACCAAACAAAATAGAGTAGCCCCTTCCTAAACATGTCCAAAAATAAAATTTCCAATACACTGATCAGTGTAACAACTGTCCCGATGGACTCATTAAGTGGTGAAGTGATCACACCTACGTAGAAAACAAGAAAAACACATGAATTTGTCTCCACTGGAAGTTGAGCATCTAGGATAGAGCTGACTAATAGCAACCCATTTACCCTTTCCTTTGGGTTCTGGAGTCAAATCTGTTTATTTTCTCCCTCGGTGCTAACAGCAGTTTCCTTTACTATTGTTTTCTTCATGGAGTCAATGAATTTGCAAGGGAGATAGGATCTCCCTCCCTTTGCTATTCCTTTAGGTTAAAAGATAAAGCTTTTTCCCTCCATGGAAACTCAGAGTGACTTCTCTCATAGAGCACATAACTGATTCACTGAATACTGCAACCAGAAAAAGTGCTTTTGTTAAAATGTTTCCTATATTATGTCAAAAGCCCGTTCATTCTAAGAAACTATGTCTTTTCTTAAATTGATATATATAGATATTATATCTCAGCCAATATTCTTTATGTTTTTTAATTTTATTTATTTAATTAATTTATTTTATTTTATTTTATTTTTTACAAATAGTTTATTGTCAAGTTGGTTTCCATATAACACCCAGTGTTCATCCCCACAAGTGCCCTCCTTCATGTCCATCACCCCCCTTTCTCCCCACATCCATCAGTCCTCAGTTTGTTCTCAGCATTCAAGAGTCTCCTACACGTGCAAACATATGGTATCTGTCCTTCTCTGCCTGACTTATTTCATTCAGCATAACACCCTCAAGGTCCATCCATGTTGCTACACAAGTCCAGATTTCATTGTTTCTCATTGCCATGTAGTATTCCATCGTATAGATAAACCACATCTTCTTGATCCATTCGTCCGTTGATGGACACTTAGGCTCTTTCCATGTTTTAGCTATTGTTGAGAGTGCTGCTATGTACATTGGGGTACATGTGCTCCTATGCATCAACATTTCTGTATCCCTTGGGTAAATTCCTAGCAGTGCTATTGCTGGGTCATAGGGGAGTTCTACTGTTAGTTTCCTGAGGGACCTCCACACTGTCTTCAGAGGGGCTGTACCAGTTTACATTCCCACCAACAGTGTAAGGGGGTGTCCATTTCTCCACATCCTCGCCAGCATCTAGAGTCCTCTGATTTGCTCATTTTAGCCACACTGGGTGGTGTGAGGTGGTATGTCAGTGTGGTTTTGACTTGTATTTCCCTGATGAGGGGGGATGCTGGGCATCGTTTCATGTGTCTGTTGGCCATCTGGATGTCCTGTTTGGAGAGGTGTCTGTTCATATCTTCTGCCCATTTCTTCACTGGGTTGTTTGTTTTTCTGGTGTGGAGTTTGGTGAGTTCCTCATAGATTTTGGATATTAACCCTTTATCTGATATGTCATTTGCAACTATCTTTTCCCATTCCGTTGGTTGCCTATTAGTTTTGTGGATTGTTTCCTTTGCGGTGTAGAAGCTTTTAATCTTGATGAAGTCCCAATCGTTTATTTTTGCTCTTGATTCCCTTGCTTTTGGGGATGTGTCAAGTAAGAAGTTGCTGCGGTGGAGGTCAAGAAGGTTGTTTCCTGCTTTCTCCTCTAAGCTTTTGATGGATTCCTGTCTCACGTTCTGGTCCTTTATCCATTTTGAGTTTATTTTTGTGCATGGTGTGAGAAAGTGCTCTAGTTTCATTCTTCTGCATGTTGCTGTCCAGTTCTCCCAACACCATCTGTTAAAGAGGCTATCTTTTTTCTATTGGGTATTCTTTCCTGCTTTGTCAAAGATTAGTTGGCTGTATACAATTGGGTCCAGCTCTGAGTTCTCAATTCTATTCCATTGGTGTATCTGTCTATTTTTGTGCCAATACCATACTGTCTTGATGATGACAGCTTTGTAGTAGAGGCTAAAGTCTGGGATGGTGATACCACCCATTTTGTTTTCTTCTTCAATATTACTTTGGCTATTCGGGGTCCTTTGTGGTTTCATACACATTTTAGGATAGTTTGTCCTAGTTTTGAGAAGTATGCTGGTACAAGTTTGATTGGAATTGCATTGAATGTGTAGATAGCTTTGGGTAGTAATGACATCTTAACTATATTTATTCTTCCTATCCATGAGCATGGAATGTTTTTCCATTTCTTTGTGTCTTCTTCAATTTCCTTCATAAGTTTTCTATAGTTTTCATCATACAGATCTATTGTATCCTTGGTTAGGTTTACTCCTGAATATTTTATGGTTTTTTGTGCAATTGTGAATGGGATCAGCTTCTTGATTTCTCTTTCCGTTGTTTCATTATTGGTGTATAAAAATGCAACCGATTTCTGTACGTTGATTTTGTACCCTGCAACTTGGCTGATTTCTTCGATCAGTTCCAGTAGGCTTCTGGTGGAGTATGTCGGGTTTTCTATGTACAGTATCATGTCGTCTGCAAAGAGTGAAAGTTTGACTTCCTCTTTGCCAATTCTGATGCCTTTGATTTCCTTTCGTTGTCTGATGGCTGATGCTAGGACTTCCAGCACTATGTTAAACAGCAGTGGTCAGAGTGGACATCCCTTTCGTGTTCCTGATCTCAGGGGGAAAGCTCTCAATTTTTCCCCATTGACGATGATGTTAGCTGAAGGCTTCTCATAAATGGCTTTAATGATGTTTAAGTAGGTTCCTTCTATCCCAACTTTCTCTAGAGTCTTTATTATGAAGGGATGCTGTATTTTGTCAAATGCTTTTTCTGCATCTATCAACAGGATCATATGGTTTTTATCTTTTCTTTTGTTGATGTGATGGATCACATTGATTGATTTGCAAATGTTGAACCAGCCCTGTAACCTAGGAATGAATTCCACTTGATCTTGGTGGATGATTCTTTTTATGTGCTGTTGGATTCATTTGCAAGTATCTTGTTGAGGATTTTTGCATCCATATTCATCAAGGATATTGGCCTGTAGTTCTCTTTATTTTGCTGGATCTCTGTCTGGCTTGGGGATCAGAGTGACGCTGGCTTCATAAAATGAGTCTGGGAGTTTTCCTTCGATTTCTATTTTTTGGAATAGCTTGAGAAGAATTGGGATTAATTCTGTTTTAAATGTCTGGTAGAATTCCCCAGGGAAGCCATCAGGTCCAGGGCTCTTATTTGTTGGGAGATTTTTTTTTTAATATTTTTTATTTATTTCTAGGAGAGAGAGAGAGAGAGACAGCGTGAGCAGGGGAGGGTCAGAGAGAGAGGGAGTCACAGACTGAAACAGGCTCCAGGCTCTGAGCTGGCAGTCAGCATAGAGCCCGACGTGGGGCTCGAACCCACGATCCGCGAGATCATGACCCAAGCGAAAGTTGGACGCTTAACAGACTACGCCACCCAGGTGCCCCTTGTTGGGAGATTTTTGATCACTGATTCAATTTCCTCACTAGTTATTGGTCTGTTCAGATTTTCTATCTCTTCCCGTGTGAATTTTGGTAGTGAGTGTGTGTTTAGGAATTTGTCCATTTCTTCTAAGTTGTCCATTTTGTTGGCATATAATTTTTCATAGTATTCCCTGATAATTGCTTGTATTTCTGAGGGGTTGGTTGTAATAAGTCCATTTTCATTCATAATTTTGTCTATTTGGATGCTCTCTCTTTTCTTTTTGATAAGTCTGGCTAGAGGTTTGTCAATTTTGTTTACTTTTCAAAAAACCAACTCTTGGTTTCATTGATCTGTTCAATTGTTTCTTTGGTCTCTATGTTGTTTATTTCTGCTCTGAGTTTTACTATTTCTCTTCTTCTACTGGGTTTAGGGCATTCTTGTTGCTCTGCCTCTAGTTCCTTTAGGTGAGCTCTTAGATTTTGGACTTGCGCTTTTTCTAATCTCTTGAAATAGGCCTGGAGAGCAATGTACTTTCCTCTTAGGACTGCCTTTGCCACATCCCATAGAGTTTGGATTCTTGTATTTTCATTTTCATGTGTTTCCATATATTTTTAAGTTTCTTCTCTAATTGCCTGATTGGCCCATTCATTCTTTAGTAGGGTGTTCTTTAACCTCCATGTTTCTGGAGGTTTTCCAGACTTCTTCCTGTGATTGATTTAAAGTTTCAAAGCATTATGATCTGAAAGTGTGCATGGTATGATCTCAATTATTTGTATTTATTGAGGGCTGCTTTATGTCCCAGTATGTGATCTATCTTGGAGAAAGTGTCCAGTGCACTTGAGAAGAAAGTAAATTCCTTGGCCTCATGATGTAGAGTTCTAAACATATCTGTCAGATTCATCTGGTCCAATGTGTCTTTCGAGTCCATTGTTTCTTTAGTGATTTTCTGTCAGGTTGACCTATCCACTGCTGTAAGTGGAGAATGAAAGTCCCCTTCTATTATCACATTCTTATCTATAAGCTTGTTTCTGTTTGTGATTAATTGTTTTAAATATTTAGGTGCTCCCTTATTCAGTGCATAGACATGTACGATTTTAGTTCTTCCTGATGGATAGACCCTCTAATTATTATGTAATGCCCTTCATCATCCCTTGTTACTGTCTTTAATTTAAAGTCCAGTTTGTCTGATATAAGTATAGCTACTCCAGCTTTCTTTTGATTTCCAGTAGCATGATATATTTTTCTCCACCCTCTTCCTTTTAATCTGAAGGTATCTTCCAGTCTAAGATGAGTTTCTTGTAGACAGCATATAGATAGATTTTTTTTTTTTTTATCCATTCTGCTACCCTATGTCTTTTGATTGGAGCATTCAGCCCATTTACATTCAGTGTTATTATTGAAATATGTGGGTTGAGTCTTTGTGTCTTTTGTGGGGTTCATGTTTGTGGTGGTGTCCCTGGTATCTTTGTTCCCTGCAACCTTTCCTTCAGAGGGTCCCCCTCTGGATTTCTTGTAGGGCTGGCTTAGTGGTGACAAATTCTTTCTATTTTTGTTTATTTGGAAAGACTTTTATCTCTCCTTCTATTTTGAATGACAGGCTTGCTGGATAGAGGATTCTTGGCTGCATATTTTTACTGTTCATCACATTGAAGATCTCCTGCCATTGCTTTCTGGCCTGCCAAGTTTCAGTAGATAGGTCTGTCACCACTCTGATAGGTCTGCCTTTTTATGTTAGGGCCCTTTTCTCCCTAGTTGCTCTCAAAATTCTCTCTTTGTCCTTGTATTTTGCCATTTTCACTATGATTGTCGTGCAGAAGATCGATTTAATTTACATCTGAAGGGAGTCTTCTGAGATTCTTGTATTTCAACGTTTACTTCCTTCCCCAGTTTGGGGAAGTTCTCTGCTATTATTTGTTCCAGGACTCCTTCAGCACCTTTCCCTCTCTCTTCCTCTTCTGGGATTCCTATGATATGGATAGTGTTGCGTTTGACTGTATCGCTGAGCTCTCGAACTCTTCTTTCATGTTCCTTGATCAGTTTTTCTCTTTTTTTCTCAGATTCTTCTTTTTCTATAACGGTGTCTTCTAAATCACTTATTCTCCTTTCTGCCCCTTCAATCCGTGCATTGGAAGCCTCTAATTTATTTGTATCTCATGTATTGAATTTTTTTAATTCATCATGCCTATTTTTATTCTCTGTGTTGTTTGTAGCCAATTTCTTTGATGTCCTTTATGCTTTTTTCATGTCCAGCTATTAATTTTATGATTATTGTTCTAAAATCTTGTTCAGTTTTGCTGCTTATATCTGTTTTAAGCAGTTCATTAGCTGTCAATTCTTCTTGGAATTTCTTTGGAGGAGAGCTCTTTCATTTCATCATTTTAGTTAGCTTTCTGTTTCTTGTTAGTTTTAAAGACTTGTTCTGTTCTCTGCACCTATGAGCGCTGCTGTATCCAAGAAAACTCTTTGACTGTCCAGGGCCTATCCTTTCATAGAGTGTTTTTTTAATGACATCTTTTGGTTCTCTTGTTTAGACCTTGGTTATTTTAGTTTCCTACTCGTAGTGATATTTGGGACTCTCAACCATGTGTACTTTGGCTTGTTTCTTGAGGTAGCCCTGGAGAAGAAAACAGACAGACAAACACACAGGGAGTAGAGGCACACAAACGCACAGACAAATCCAACTAACATGCAAACCGAGAGGGAAAATGAAAAAGTTAAGAGAAAAGACGGAAGGAAGGCGAATAAAAGAATATAAAAAAATACATAAAAAGGTCAAAAAGAAGAAAAGAAAAGGAAAAAAGAAGAAAACCGATGGACAAAGAATGGTTTAAAGCATATAACCGGATTTCCCAGCTACAATTAAATAGCCGGGTGTATGTAGTGCTGGTTAAAGAGCATAGAGAAAGAGAAGACAGGGCAGGGATGAGGCCAAATTGGAAATAGAATGAGCAGCAGAAGGTATATGAAGCTTTCTTCAAATAGCTAAAGGGTTGAATATGGTTGGATAGTTGAGAGAAGGACACTGGTGTTAACCAGAGAAATTATATAGTCTAATTACTCCTGAGAGAAAGAGATGACAAGATCTGTAGGTGTAGAATTTACATCTACAGATAGGACTAAATGTGACTGTTTAAGCAAGCCAATGACCAGAGTTAATCAGGTCAGTGTTCCAGGAAAAAAAAAAAAAAAGAAGGAAAAAACCCAAACCCAAACCCAAAACCAAAAAAAAAAAAAAAAAAAGACGGAGGGAGCTCTCAAACACGGATCGGTGTGGTGTGATCCAATTTGTCAGGCGGGAGTTCTGCCTTGGCGGTTGTAGGGAGGAGAGTGGCGGCGCGCCAGTCTCTTCTTGAATCAAGCGCTGCACCTCGCTTTTTTGGGTGTGCACACTCCCCGTGCTGGGGACGCAGTCAAAGTGGGTTGCTCTCTTTAACCCAGGCCAGGACTTGTTTCCAAATCCCAGTCCGTGTGCCCCACTGGAATTGCCGTAGACACAACCTCGCAGGTGATCCCCTCAGGGCAATTCCAAGCTTCTTGCCTAGCCCTGGGTTGGAGCCGAAGTCACTGCTCCCTTCTCCTGCGGGTCCGGTTGGCGAGCATGGGCTGGGGTCTGCCTGTGGGGCGTGCTGGGCCTGCTGGAGAGAGGGAAACCAGGTCCCTCTGTGTCTCGTCACCTGAAACTGGAACTTGTGGGCAAATCTCCCAGTTTTTAAGCTCTTCACCTTCCCTCTAGAGTTCTAACCAGCCAGGAGTGTGGAAGCCCAGTACGTGGTATTGACTCCTCCAGGAGTCCCGCGAGCCAGGAGCACAATGGCGCGGTGGCGCACCGCTCCTCTAAGCGTCCAGCCAGCCAGGAGCACAAAGAAGTGGTCCACGTGCCCACCCCCTCCGGGACGAATTGGCACGCGGGGACCTGGCGCATAGGGATTTGGCGCACATGGTCCTTCTGTGCCACGAGCAGAGGTTTTTCTGTTTCCCAGTGACAGAGACCGTGTCATGAGCAGTTTCAGACTCTCTCTTTTCCCCCTCTCACTCCCTGCAGTGGGGGATGGCCCCCGTCCCTGGAGTCTCCGATCCCGGCCCCATTTTATCTTCCCCAGTTTGCACTCACGTTAGAAGGCTTTCTCAGTGGATTCGGCATCCTTTCTCTCCCAATCTCTTGGGTTCTGTAAGGTTTCCTATGGCTTCAGACCTTTTCCGTGTGAGATATGGGGCGAGTTCAGCCAATATTCTTAATATCATCATATGTTCATGTGAAAGAAAATATGTGAACTATTAATATGTATCCCAATTCCTGCTAATTATACATTTAACTTTTCAGGGGAATATTTAGGCTTTCTTCTGACTAAAGACTTTTAGAGATGTATCTCCCCCAAATTTGAAGACAATCAGTAGTCAAAAGCCAGCAGTTATTTTTGCTTCCTACTTACTTTTTGCCCTTCAAAAAAACTCATCTTTAGGGAGCTGACAAATAAAGATAAATTACCAGTCTAGAGCATTCTAACTAACGAAGGCACTGTAGTCACCTAAATGAATCTCAAAATGCACACTTTGCTATGTTAGCTAAAATTTCCCCTCTCTTTGTCTTCTACTACATGACCTAGAATTACATAACACCAAGAAAAGATTGTAAAATCCAGGTTTGCTGTCATGCTGACTTTACTTTTGGACTTAATGATATTTCTTGCCTGGTAAAAGGATTGTTCTATGCCTAGGAAAGTCTGTGATGCAAATCCTGTACCTTAATTACCTTATAAACATAAAATTCCTCTTTTCCATACAAAACAAAGCATACATATGACTTTCCGTTGATTCTACACAATGCTATAGGGTATGACCAAATTAAGTATCCTGTAATTTATTTTAAGGAGTAATACTATTAAATACAGAAATATTTATCTAATTACAACATGAATACAAAAATAATATTTACTGAGTCTATTACATGCTAGAAGCTTTACAATGTGTTTTATATGCCATATGTAATTTAATCCTCACAGTGATCCTACAAGGTGAATATTTTAATAGTGTCATGATGAACACACTAAGAACAAGACTTCCAGGAGATAGATTGCCTAAGCTCATGTCCCAACACTGCCACTGACCTGTGACATGACCTTATTTAACCTCTCTAGGCTTCAGTTTCTTAGTCAGCAACATAGAAATCTTAGTAGTTATCAATCTCATAAGGCTTTTGTGAGTAGTAAATTATATTAAAAAAATACATAACAGCCTTAAAAGAGTTAATGTCACTACAGAGAACATTGTTACTAGTTTCCCAAACTTTGGTCATTTCTATACCACAAACAGAATTTGAGTCATGCCCAAAGGTACTATTTTATTATTAAATAATTAATACCACTATTTACTTAATATTGCGCTTTTGCAGTGCGGTTTTGACATTAACTGTCTAGAGTTAGGTCAAACTTCAGAAGTTAAGGGAAGAGCCCTCCACAAGATTAGCTTCCTTCAGACACTAGCCACAAGCCCTAAGGCTTCCAGACAAATTCAGGGGGTCCTACTGCCTCTTCAGGTTTGATAATTTGCTAGAAAGATTCACAGAACTCAGCAAAGTTCTATACTTAAGATTACAGTTCTACTATAAAGAATACAATCAAGGGACACCTGGATGGCTCTGTCTGTTAAGCGTTGGACTTAAGCTCAGGTCATGATCTCACAGTCTGTGTGTCTGAGCTCGGCCTCAGACTATGTGCTAACCAGTCAGAGCCTGGAGCCTGCTTCGGATTCTCTGTTTTTGTCTCTCTCTGCGCCTCTCCCACTCGCACTCTGTATCTCTCTCTCAAAACTAAATAAACATTAAAAAAAAGAAAAGGGTTTAATTAGGACCAGCTAAATATGGATTACACAGAACCAACATTGGACAAGATCTAGGAGGATCCCAAACACAAAATTTCCATGTCCTCAGGATACCCTTCTTGTCCATTAATATGTATCACCAATCCGAAAACAACCAGGGCTCAGTGTCTAGAGTTTGTATTGGGGTTTTGTTATACAGCCATGAGTAACTCATTGGTAACTTGACTGCACTCAATTTCAGCCTTCCCAGAGACTGGGTTGATGTCTCTTAGCTTGCAGCCCCAATCTTTGAATCACATGGTAGGTTTTTCCAGCAGGCTGGTACCTATCCTGAAACTAACTAGGGGTCGACCATGAGCTATTTTGTACCATAAACTCTGGAAAGCCCAAGTTGAATAACAAAAATACTTCTATCACTTAGTAATTCCAAAGATTAAGACGTTAAACTCCCAGGAACCAAGGACAAAGGCCTGCCAAATTCTTTAGTAGAAAACACTTTAAATCAACTCATTTTTTTGCCTTAAATAAATTTATCATCATTGTAAACAATAATGTAATCACAGGTCCAGTGTGCTAGTCATACCTTTTCTAATATTTACTAAGAGAGATGAGTAACTTAACATTTCAAATGTTTGTGTGCATATCATCCCAAACCATCTCATATCACATCAAATCATCTTATATTTACTTATTTTTTAAATTTTTAAATGCTTATTTATTTTTAAAAGAGAGAGACTAAGCACAAGTAGGCGAGGGACAGAAAGAGAGGGAGACGTAGAATCCAAAGTAAACTCCATGCTCCAAGTTGTCAACACAGAACCTGATGCGGGGCTTGAACCCATGAAATGTGGGATCATGACCTGAGCCGAAGTTGGACGCTTAACCGACTGAGCCACCCAGGCACCTCTTCTCATTAATTTTTAAGAGTTAAGTTTGTCAAGTTATCTCCCCAACAAATTCATTCATAACTATGTGTTACAACTGTCCCATATGAATAAAGTCAGATTGTATGAGCTTCAAGGGACTCTAGAGTCACAGTATCCTGTCTTCTCATTTTATATAGATGAGGAAACATACCCAGCACAGGGAAGTGACACCTCCAAGTCCACATAGGTAGGATTCCATCTCAGTCTTTTGATCTCCAGTGCAGGGGTCTTTTTACTACTTTAAGTGAACTCCTTCCCCAGTTTGGAATTGATCTAAGGGAGTGAGGTAAGGGAAAGTCTGACATACTTTGTATTAAATGCTGATAGCATCATAAGGAAGATGCAACGTGTGAAGTGCTGAGGCTGGTAAGTTGGGTTGACCTGCTCTCCAACCCGTAAACCATGTTAAGTCAGGTTTGTAGTCAGTCTCTGTGGTTACCAACAGCTGATTTACTGCCGGATTGCTATTTTTACCCCACTCTTTAGTGGGGCATTTTCATGTTGTATCCTTATTCCAAACCCATTCACAATATCTTCTATTCATGTTTCAACATGAACCTTAAAAAATAATAAACACATTATGGGTCAATGTGAACATGAAACTGAAAAAAAGCTGGCATAAAGAACTTGCATTTAAAAAACAAAAGGACAAGCATCTTGGGCACTTTCTTTAAGCTTGCTAAACAACTCCACTCAGCATAATAATGTTACTAGTCATTTGCCTAATGGGAATGATAACATGAGGGCAGAGACTGGCATCTATTTGTAAAATTCAACATTGATTTTTCCCCCTTATATATGTGCCCAGACGCAAGTGATCTTTTAAAAATTTAAAAATACATTAAATAGATGAATGAACCTCCAACAAATGTGTATGTGAAGAGTTCTTTCCTTGACACAGCTTTCTGCCACTAAAGCTAAATGCATTCCCGGAATACACTGCAAGTAATCTCTTGACAGCTACTATTTTGGATACTGATATTTTATACCCATGTTTAAAGTGAACTTTGATATGTTTTGACTCATTGTTCTTTCTTTCTTTTTTCATCGGGTATCTAAATTCTGCAATGTTTCTTTGAAAATTTCTCATTGTCATCCTCCTTGACATTTCTCCAGTCATCACACCATCCAGGCTTTCTTTACTTTGTTTTGGGTTAACTGAAGAAAATTCTGAGTTGATCTTTCTCGATCCAGGGTCTCCTCACCATACACTTCTCTGTGCAGTGATGTTCATCATCAGTCATTGAGGTCACTGGTCATTTCCCTGTCTAGAACAACAGTATAGATAGTGTTAGGACTCAGGCTCTGGAACTGATTTCAAATCCTGACTCCTCTGTTTATTAGGCCTGAAACTTGGGGCAAGTGAACTTATCTTTTGGAGCCACAGTTTACATATCTGCAAAAGGAGGATGAGTTGCCTACCTCATAAGATTATTATGAGAATTAAATGAAACAATCCATGTAAAGTGTTTAGCACCATGTCTGGCATGTTGTAAATATCCAATAAGTGGTAGCTATAAAAAGCTGTGTTATCTACTGGACCAAGCCTAGAGTTGTTGTTGTTGTTGTTGTTTTTTTAAACAGAATTGCAAAACTCTCTAAGAACTAAGCCATCTTCCATACCTCCATATTTTTTGTTATTTGTTTCTTAAGCAATGTAACCAATGAATCCCGAAAAGTCCAATCCTGAAAAGACTGAAACTGAGCAATCTGTTCCCAAGGAGCAAGTCCATGCCAGGCACCCTAATACACCATTGTATTAATTTCCATTAAGCCTTAGGTTGACAAAACCTAATTACCAGGGTGAAAGGGGTCACCACTCCTCACCCCAGATGAAGCTGCCTGCTGATCAAGGTGGTAGGAATACAAGCCTCATGAGCCTGTTGCCAGTCCTACCAAGGGGTGCGCACCAAGATCCTCAGAGGTCAGAATCTTTGCCTGGCTAGGGAGACTTAAACTTTTATACTGTCCTGTTTTCATATGTGCTCAGCAGCCCAGCTCAACTCTGACTTGCTTTAGGACAGAGAAAACTTCTCATATATCTTTTGTCATTTCCAGGGATAAAATTCACTTTACAAAAGACATAGAGTGGTTGTTTTGGTCTGGTTTTTGGCCTGAAGTACAGAGTTCAGTCAGTGACAGAGCAGATCAATCATAGCTTCCTACTCTACCTCTCCTGGTCCCTTCATCTGAAATTTAAACTGAAAGGACAATATTGTGCCTGATGATGAGGAAACTTTCAATTTCAAGTAATAAGAACCCAATTCAAACTAGATTTAGAAAAAAATAGGGATTACTGGCTCACAAATTAAAATGTGATGATTATGCTAAATTCAAGCAAGTCTAGCTCTAATGATAACAAGAATTTGTCTCTTTTCATCTGCTGTTCTTTGTATTGACTTCATCCCAGGCAGCTCTACCTGCCTGGGATCCTGATGGTTCCCAGCAGCTCCAATTGTACCCTCTATAATGTTAACAATTAGGAAAATAAATAGTTTCTTCTTCCCAGAACTGATGCCTGCTGGTTTGACTGGTTTGACTCTGGCTTGCAGAGTCCCAAGCCCTCTACAAAACTATTCAGTGTTTTGGGAAGAGGACAGAGTCCTTGGCTGATAGTCTCCTCATAATTGGATGCAAATGAGAGAAGGGATAGGTCTCTAAGGAAAATCGAGGGCTGTTTCAGATAGAGGAGAAATCCGTAGTGGCTAGACAAAGAAAGAAGATGTTTATTAGGCCATTGAAGTCTTTTTAAAACCTGACTGTAGATATGCAGTTACCTTTGGAGCCTTTTAGCAGCTTAACGACTAGTGCCAATTCCACTGACAAATCCTTAGGGCACATTTCCCTCCACAGTTAGTCTGCTTTATACAGCTCATCCCATGGGTAAGTTGCTCCTGTCTAAGTTATACATCTTCCCTGTTTGTCTTTGTAGTATTCCTGTGTGGATTCTCAGGTCCTTGAGGAGCTGATCTGTTAAAGCTAGATTTCATAGGACACTGACTTAGGCTGGTCTAAGGGCAAGTAGGAGAGGATAATAAATACTTAATTTGAGTTTGACTTCTACTATGATCAGGTCAAATATTTCTTCTCTTGACATCACAAGGCTCCTTCTGTTTCTTTCTGTATTTTTCAGTCAGCCCATCATCAATTAACATTAACATTAATTGTCTATATGCACAGGATACCCGACTAGGCACAGGTGCTATAGACTTTGAATTCGAAGTCCCTTTTCAGGGCATTCATAGTCCAGTGAGGATCTGATGTGATAGTGTGCAATAAGCAGTGTAATGATGGTATTGCAGTGTACTCAATACAAAGAAGACATAGAAGTGAGATTAGAGGGGCGCCTGGGTGGCTTGGTCGGTTGAGGGTCCGACTTTCGCTTAGGTCATGATCTCCCGGTAGTGGGTTCGAGCCCCGCGTCAGGCTCTATGCTGACTGCCAGCTCAGAGCCTGGAGCCTGTTTCGGAGTCTGTGACTCCCTCTCTCTCTGGCCCTCCCCTGCTCACGCTGTCTGTCTCTCTCTCTCCTAGAAATAAAAAAAAAAAAAAAAAACTTAAAAAAGTTAAAAAAAAAAAAAAGAAGTGAGGTTAGAAAGTCTTCCTAAGAAGATAAGACCTAGCATGTTGGAGACTTAAGATGAGTTTACTGGAAGAGAGATAGAAGTGGTACACCAGGGTGAGGGTGATGTGATGGCATGGAGGTGAAAAATAGGTTTTAAAATCTGCGAGTAGAGCAGTAGGGGAAGGCTGGTGCTTTGGAGGTGATGGTGGGAAAAAGGAAGTAGTGTGAGATGAAGGCGGAGAGGTGGATGGATGCAGTAGATGTATAGATGCACCATGTACATTCCTTTTCAAGAATGGAGGAAGTGCAGTCTGCAACTGGATTCCAGCTGCCAGCACTTCAGGGTGGGCCTGAGCTGCAGAGAGTTGTTTGTCCAAGGATCTGTTCCTAGTTCAGCCTGCAGGGTCTAAAGCCATGGTGATTTTAGCCTGACAGAGGACACTGATGGACAGAACTCTTCCAGAGCCCCCAGTAGGTAGGTTAACTAAGGTCATGACAGGCTTGCATCACAGTTTGACTTCTTTTCTTCAACACTGCTTCCTCTCCTTCTTTTCACTGGCATTGATCTCCAGTACATATCTGGAACCCCAAACTCTGTCTCACTTCTGCTTATGGAGAGCCTAACCTAGAGATCAGCATGTATCAAACCACAATATGAAGCTGAGCCTGCTCCCTGTGCTCAAGCATTTCATAAGGAGAATCAAAGCATGAATTGTGCTCTATAAACTCTATCCCCCAAAGCCTGAAATAAGCATCCTGTCTTGTTACAAAGCTGAGAAAGCAAAGAATTGTTTACAATTGCATACATTCAATTGTTTCTATTGCATGCATTCAGCAAGCACTTATTGAGTGCTTATTCAAAGTAAGAAACTGTCTGAGGCATTGGGAGAAACAAGAAGTAAAATGAAAGACTTCTTGGAGATGGCCCCTGAGAAGTGACAAGCTGGTTAGAGAGTACTTGGAGCCAAATACATAACGTGAAAATGAAGATCCAAAACACATTATTGTGGGTTTTGTATTAGTTTCCTAAAGCTGCTGTAATAAAGTATTACAAACTAGGTGGGTTTAAACAACAGAAATTTATTCTCTCCTAATTCTGGAGACTAGAAGTCCAAAATCAAGGTTCAGCAGGGCCATGTTCCTTCTGAAGACTTTAAGGAAGCATTTGTCCTTAACTTTTCCTACCTCCTGGTATAGTTGTTAATCCTTGGCATTTGGGGCTCTGTGTTTCTGTTTTCTCTTCTTATAAGGACACCAGTCATCTTAAAAGAACAGGGCTCATCCTAAAGTAATATAACCTCATCTTAACGTGATTACATCTGCAAAGACCGTATTTCCAAATAAGGTCACATTCTGAGGATCTGAGGGTTAAGACTTCAACATATCTTTTTGGTGGACACAATTAAACTCACAATAGGCTTCAACAAAAAGGTCACTGGCCTAGACAGGCCATCATCAAAATAGTCAGAAGCATCAGTTTTAGAGTCAGATACTCTAGTATTCAAATTGTGGCTTTCTACTTATTATGGGACACTGAACAAGTTACTTTTCCCTTTAAGTTGAAGTGATCTCATGTTTAGAACGGGAACATATGTGCTCACAGAGATGCTTCTCTCCCCTTCAACCAGGCGTACTCCCCTGTGATGTTATGCATTATTATTTGACTTTCCATGGCTGAATCTAGCAGAAATGGTAGTGCCATTCCAGTGTAGAAGTACTGAAAAGTTAGCACCCCATTCTCCTGGCTCGCTCCTCCTACCATAGCTATTTCTAAAGGCTTGTGTTGAGATGATGGTATCATCTTCCACAAGCTTGCCTTCCTGAATGATAGAGATAAGCAAATACTGCTATTTATCTGCTGGATAAATGTAGTGTGGAAATGTAGTATGAAGAAAAAAGAAATCTACATTCCATTTAGCCATTGAGGTTTCGGTATTATTTGCTACTATAGCATAGCCTACCCCATCCTGACAGTGTTTACCTCACAGGACTGTTATGAGGTTTAAATAAGATAAAGCATATAAAGTGTTCAGCATGATGCACGACACATAATAAGCCTCAATAGTACTATTTTCATTCTCCCTAGGGGAGCATATATATTGCAGCATTTACGAAGCAAACATTTTGTGAGGTCCATTCTCATTCTATGGTACTGGGAAAAAAAGAACTCCTATATTCAAGAGTTATATTCCATCCACATTGGTAACATTTATTGAATGCTTACTGTGTGCCAAGCACTGTTCTAATGGCTTTACATGCAAGTACCATAGACGATAGGTACTAGGATTATCCCTTTTCACAGGTAAGGAAATTAAAGCACAGCAAGTTTGAATAACTTGCCCAAAGTCACAAAGTCAGGAGATGGCAGATCAGTACTTGTACTCATGCAACCCGGTTCAGCCTGAACCCTGCCTTAGACTCACATTCTTGCACAAAAAAGTACAAATAACAGGACATGTTTGAGAACTTTCCAGTACTATCTTGGAAGGAAAAGCAGAAGTAGAGGAAGAAGCATCTTGCTTTCAAGATGCCCCAGGGTCAAATTACCCATTATACCAGGAGAGTAACAAAATGCTTTTAGGTCTCATCTGCTAAACTTGGGCAAGCTGGATACAAAGCATTTGCAACCTAGAGACATCATTTTGCAGTGCCATCATGAACAGACCAACACATGTAGTTTTAGCTAGATGTTTACAAACAAGCAGGGCACACCGCCCTGAGGCTGAACACACATGGGAGCGATAGATGCTTCCCACAAAGGCTACAGCCCCTTGTTCTCCAAGGCTGCAGGAGAGAAGAAATGATGTAGAATTCCTCTGTAACCTAGAAATGATGGATTTAGAACAGCCCCCTCAAACTAATTTGAGTTTATGTGGGTTTGGCCCTTGTCCCTGCTTTCCATGAAAAGCCTTAGTATGGCAGGTAATGAAAGCACAAAGTCTTTTCCACAGCCAAGTTTTATTTGCTGAAATTACCCCAGGATCTTGGAGTCAAAAGACCAGATGCACATTTTACGTGCTATGGCTTTCCAGGGAGAAACATTTAGAATAGCCCATCTGTATTCCTTTCCTAGGGCTGCCCCAGCAAAGTATTACAGACTAGGTGGCTTAAACAACAGAAATTTATTTTCTCACAATTCTGGAAGCCAGAAGTCCAAAATCAAAGTGTCAGCATGTTTGGTTTCTCCTGCGGCCTCTCTTCATGGCTAGCAGATGGTGACCTTCTCACTGTGTCTTCACTTGGTTTTTCCACTGTATCTGTCTGTGTCCTAGTCTCTCATGAGGATGCCTACCCTAATGACCTCATTTTAACTTGATTACCTTTTTAAATACTTATCTCTAAATACAGTCACATTCTGAGGTAATAAGGTTTAGAACTTCAACATATGAATTCGGGGGGGAAAAAATCCAGCTCATAGTACCATCTAATTTAGGAACTATAGATCTCTAACAAAAAGAAATAGTTCCTAGGGTGCCTGGGTGGCTCAGGTGGGTGAGTGTCTGACTTTGGCTGAGGTTATGATCTCATGGTTCATGAGTTTGAGCCCCTCATTAAGCTCTGTGCTGACCACTCAGAGCACGGAGCCTGCTTCAGATTCTGTGTCTCCCTCTCTCTCTCTCTGCCCCTCCCTCCCTCACACTCTGTCTTCCTCTCAAAAATAAATAAACATCAAAAAATTTCTGAAAACAAACAAATAAATAAATAGTTCCACAACGTCTTAAGTAAGGGCAATGGTTCTGGATGGAAAATTATTCCTAAACTTTAGCAGATACTTTTAAACTTGTTTGGTTCTAAAATTTAAAAAAAAAAACTTGTTTTGTCCAATCAATTATTTTTTCCTATTTACAGTGATAAAAGGGCACATTAGTGGGAAAGTTTATGCCCTTTGTGAAAATGACTTTGTGGTCAGAACCAAAGGAAGTTGGCTACCAGCTGGTCCTGAAAAATCTCATATTCAACTTCTTATATTTCTACATAGCACTTCAGCATTTCAATTACTTTTATATAAATTATCTTTTTCTATGATCACTTCATGTTACAAGTTGTTATATGAAGATCACCAGAAAGATGAGGTAACTTATTTCATACCATGTTGCTACATGAAAGCAGCGTAAGTGGGGACAAGAACACTAATCTCTGGAATTTTCATAGAACTCAATATTTTTCTTATTATTATTTTTGTTTTTATTTTAGAGAGAGAGTGAGAGCACATGTGAGTAAGTTGGGAACAGGGGCAGAGGGAGGGAGGGAGAGAATCCCAGGCAGACTCTATGTTCAGTGTGGAGCCTACAGGGCTTAATTATACAACCCTGGGACATGACTTGAGCTGAAATCAAGAGTTGGACACTCAACCAACTGAGGCACCCCATAACTCAATAATTTAGTATGCACTAGTACTTGTTTTCTGGAAACTGGTTTTTAGCATAAAGAATTAAAAAAAAAAAAAAAAGGCCAGCACAGTTGGAAGCTTATAGCTACCATGGCAGATTGAGTAAAGCCTCCAAATAAGAGAAATTGTTCTTTCATATGTAACTTTTTTTTCCCCAGAAAGAGTTTATTGGGCATTCTAGGTCAAAATTTTTCAACCTCAGCACTACTGACATTTTGGAACAAATAAATCTTTGCTGGCAGGAGCTGTCCTGTACATTTTATAAGAATCTTTGGTCTCTAAGCACTAGATGCCTGTAGCACACACCCACTTCCACACCAGCTGTGATAACCCCAAATACCTCCAGATATTGCCAAATGACCCTTTCGGCCCCCAATTGCCACTGGTTGAGAACCATTATGCTAGGTCAAAAGAGAAATTGTCTCTGCAAGTCTTTAAAAAGCATACATGTACTCTAACAAACCAACCTAACCATTGTATTTATATCTCAACTTAGGTTCACTGTTCTATTCACCTTTATCTGTTCAATAACCACCAAATGGAGAAAGCAAGTTTTGAATCAAATGCTTAACTTCTGCATGCCAAGGTGCTTCATCAATGTATGGTCTTTGGATCCCCTCATTTCTTTTTTCTTTTTCTTTCTTTTTAAAAAATGTTTTAATGTTTATTTTATTTTTGAGAGACAGAGCATGAGTGGGGGAGGAGCAGAGAGAGAAAGGGAGACACAGAATATGAAACAGGCTCCAGGCTCTGAGCTGTCAGCACAGAGCCTGACATGGGGCTTGAACTTGTGAACAGTGAGATCATGACCTGACCCAAAATCTGTCACTTAACTGACTGAGTTACACAGGCGCCCCTGATCTGCTCATTTCTTGAGTGCTAACAACTCTTGAATCTGTGATATTCATTTTGGTTCAGTAACATAAGATGGGTTTGAATTCTTAATAGAAAATTCTTTAGCAGCAGAATTTATACCAGCAACTCAAATATATGTGTGTGTGTGTGTGTGTGTGTGTATTTAAAGGTGGGGCCTAATTACTTAGCCTTAAGTGTCATAGTCTGTTTATCTCAGAAAATAAGTTCCATTGTATACGAATGTGCCACTCAAAGAAGTCAACAGCTGAGAATATTTTCAAAAAGCAAGGCAGAGTTGCAAGGTAAAGGGAGAATAATTTGCTCTCACAAGATTGACCATTAATGCATATTATAAAATTAAGTATTATATAAATGCCTACCATGTGGCACAAGAACAGCCAAAGAAATGAATGCAAAAAGATGCATGATAATCATACTTTAGTATATAAAAACAATTCATAGAAATAATAATGACCACTAAATATAGAAACTAAGTTTAATGTCATTAATATCAAAGAATATCAATTAAAACATCAAAAAATACTACTTACGACTCTAAAGTGGCATATCTTAAGCAGAAATTTGTAAAATTACAGTATTAACCAAGAGAAGTATTCAGGAAACCTGCTTTTGTAATTAACAGGTTTCTGGATTTGGATACATAAAATAATACTTTTAACTAAACAATGAAATATTATTAAAATAATAAATACCATTCATTTTTAAAAGTGTAACATAATATAAACTCTTTGTGGAAAATTATCAAATATGAAAAAATATGAACACTAATGTTAGAATTACCTTAAGTTCTCTCTTCCACACATATTCATTATTAATAGTGCGGTGTGTCTTTCAAGTCAGTAATTCATTCGTATATATGATTGTGGATCCTCTTCTGTTCTCACCTAATATATTTTGTTCCTTTCCCCTAATTTTTGAGATAGTCTTTTAAAATGTACTATTGATTATTATAAAGTAGTTACTCTTTGTGTGTGTATACATATATATATAATTATACATAATTAAACCATTATTTTATTTACAATATAATGTAATTATATATAATTAAACTATTATTACGTTTATAATGGTTTAGTCATTACCATTAACCATTAGGGGTTTCCAATTTTTGTTAAAATAAGTAATAAAGCAATAAATATAACTATATATTATTACTTGTATACTTCTCTATTTACTTGCATTTGGAAGTCAAATGATTGTGTCAAAGGTCATGGATATTTTTAAAATTTTTGATTGCCCCTGAATTCCTCGAGTACTAACATACCAACTCATATTCCTTCTTGTCTATCAGTAAAAGACTATAAAAGCTTATTTAGTTTCTCTACCCATTTTTCCCATGACTATTTCTGTGATGATACTTGAATGTGCTAACACCAAAATTTACCATTTAAAAATTTCTGTGAAATAATTTCCCCCTTAATAGATGAAAAATAGTATATTTTAATGTATTTTAATGTTTAAGTTGCATTTTTTATTACTGCAAGTTTGAGCCCTTAACACCTTTATTTTCCATTTGTATTTCTATTGCTTATTTGCACCAAAATTGATTTCTGTGCTATCTGTCCAATTCTGAAACATTAACATCATATTCTGATTTGAAGTGCCTTATATTTTAATATCTAGGAAGGCAAGTTTCTGCTTCATTACTCTTATTGTTCAAAATGTTCTTGGTTTATTGCCAAATGTATCTCTCTGCATTCCTTTCTTCTGTTTCTCTGTTCTATTGTGGTTTGATGGCTTCCTTTATTGCTATGTTTAGACGCCTTTCTCATTCTCCTTTGTATATTTACTATAAGTTTTTGCTTTATGGTTACCATGATGTATGTCAGTCTATGCTATTTTAAGTTGATAGCAACTAAAATTAGAACACATTCCAAAACTCCACATTTTACTTTCTCCACATGCATATTATGTTCTTGATGATACTTTTTACTTCTTTTTATTTTATGTGTTCCTTAACTAATTATTGTAGTTTTTGCTAATTTTACTACTTTTGTCTTTCAACCTTCTTAATAGCTTTATAAGTGGTTAATCCACTACTTTTACTATTTCCAGTTACATTTTTAAATGACATTTATACTTTCATATGTTCTCTGTAATTAATGCCATTTCTTTTCTTTGCTTAACGTCTCTTTGATTTTTTTATAAGGCTGGTTTAATATCCTTTAATTTTTGCTTATCTGGAAAACTTTATCTCTCCATCAAATCTGAACTATTACCTTGCCAGGTAGAGTATTCTTGGTTGAAAGGTTTCTTTTCTTTCTTTTTTTCTTCCTTTCAGCACTTTGAAAAATGATATTTTCTTGAGGTTTGCAAAGTTTCTGCTGAGAAATCTGCTGATAGCCATTAGAGGTTTCTCTTGTATGCAGCAACTTGTTTTCCTCTTCATGTTTTTAAGATTCTTGGGGCGCCTGGGTGGCTTAGTCGGTTAAGCATCTGACTTTCGCTTAGGTCATGATCTCGCGGTTCGTGGGTTTGGGCCCCGCGTCGGGCTCTGTGCTGACTGCCAGCTCAGAGCCTGGAACCTGTTTCAGTCTGTGACTCCCTCTCTCTCTGACCCTCCCCTGCTCACACTGTCTCTCTCTCTCTCTCTCCTAGAAATAAATAAAAATATATATTAAAAAAAAGATTCTTTACCTTTAGCTTTTGATGTTTTACTCATTATGTGTCTTGGTGAAGCTCTCTTTGGGCTCCTCTTTTTTTTTTTGAACTCTATAAGCTACTTGGATCTGGATGTCTGTTTCCTTCCCTGGGTTACAAAGGGTTTCAGTCATTATTTCTTCAAATAAATGTTCTGTACACCCCTCCTTTCTCTTCTCCTTCTGAAACCTCTAAAATGCAACTGTTACTGTTTGTTGTTGTCCCAGAGTTCCCTTAAACTATCTTTATTCTTTTAATTCTTTTTTTTTCTTTTTTCTACTCTGTCTGAATGAACTCTACTGATTGATCTCCAGCTCAGTGGTCCATTCTACCTCATCCAGTCTGCTGTGGAATCCCTCTAGTTCATTTTTCAGTTATTATATTCTTCAGCTCTATGACTTCTCTTTGGTATTTTCTTATGTTCTCTGTCTCTTTGTTGAAGTTCTCACTGTGTTCATTTGTTATTTTCCTGAGTTTAGTGAGCATCTTTATGAGAATTACTTTTATTTCTTTGTCAGATAGAATATCTATCTCCATACCATTAAAGTATTTTTATGAAGTTTTGTTTTGTTCTTTGTTTTGAAACATATTTCTCTGTTTCCTCATTTTGCTTGGCTGTGTTTGTTTCTATGAATTACATGAAAACTACCTCTCTTTTGTTTAATGGAGTGGTCTTGTATAAGTGATGATCATTTTTATTCAACCTTGCCCTAGCATTTGTTTGTCTCTCAAATCCTTATTATTGTCTAAAATCACATGATTTATTCTTGAGGTTTCTGGGTGGCTCAGCCAGTTAAACATGTGGCTCTTGGTTTCAGCTCAAGTCATGATCTCATGGTTTGTGAGTTTAAGCCCTGCATCATGCTCTATGTTGACAGTGCTGAGCCTGCTTGGGATTCTCTCTCTCTCTCTGTCTCTCTCTGCCCTCCCCCTGCTCATACTCTCTGGAACTCTCAAAATAAATAAAATAAAATCACATCATTTATTCTTAATATGCCCCTATTGTTAAGGGTGTGCTAAAATCTGTTAGTAATACAAGGGAAACAATCTCATTTAGCACGACTTTCAGGCTGATTGGAAGCCAGACCCTCAGGCAGCAGCTTTTAAAGTGTGCAAATATACAGATGTCTCTCCAAAGAAGACATACAGATGGCCAAAAGACACATGAAAAGATGCTCAACATCACTCATCATCAAGGAAATACATATCAAAACCATGATATGGTACCTCACACCTGACAGAATGGCTAATCATAAACACAAGAAAAAACAACAAGTGTTGACAAGGATGTGGAGAAAATGAATACTTTTGCACTTTTGGTGGAAATGCAAACTGGCACAACCACTCTGGAAAACAGTGTGGAGGTTCCTCAAAAAACTAAACACAGAACTACCTTATGATCCAGTGATTGCACTATTGGGTATTTATAAAAGAAAAAAAAAAGCAAAAACTTTAACTCAAAAGGACATATGCACTCCCATGTTTACTGCAGTATTGTTTACAATAGCCAAACTATGGAGGCAGCCCATGTCCATGGATAGATGAATGGATAAAGAAGATGTGGCATATATGTACAATGGAATATTATTCAGCCATAAAAAGAATGAAATCTTTCCATTTACAACAACATGGATAGAGTTAGAAAGTATAATGCTAAGTGAAATAAGTCACTCAAAGCAAGACAAATGTCATATGATCTCACTCATATGTGGCATTTAAGAAACAAAACAAACGAGCAAAGAAAAAAGAAAAAAGAGAAAGAGAAACCAAAAAACAGACCCTTAACTACAGAGAACAAATTGATGTTCTCTACCAGAGGGGAAGTGGATGGGGGGATGGGTGAAATAGGTGATGGGGATTAAAAAGTACACTTATCATGATGAAAAAATAATAAAATAAAAAAAATAAAATGTGCAAATATATACAGTGCTGTGGGACCACAATTGTAATCCTTGCTGGACTCCAGAAAAAGAGATTTGGAGGTGTCCTCTGGGTGACAGTTGCAAAAATTAGGGCTCCAGATGAGTGTATAAACTATTCTGGGGGAAGGCCAAGGGGGTGCTTATGTGCCCTGGGAGCACTTCCTTATCCCCTAGTTGCATGGGAAACCTAAAGATTGTTCCTCAAAGTGAAGCTCCATGCTAAGTTAATAAGCCTTGTTCATAGGAAGACCGAGGTGTGTTTCAGTCTGCAGTCTGTATGGTGCACTTGGGGTGGTAGCCTGCCAAGAAGTGTCATTCTAATTGTTATAGTCCCATGGAGTTCTGAAATGCCAGCCTACTTGGCTATCACAACCAGGCAATCAAGGGGTATCCCTTGTGTGGGTTGCACGTGCTGGCTGTCTTTAGAAATGCAGCCAGAGAGTGTCAGGGACAAGGCACATTTGTTGGCTTCAGAAAGGCAGGAGGAAAATGTCTTGACTGTGCATGCCCCAAATCTCCAGCAACACAGCAGGAAGAGTTCTTTGTCTGTGTGCATGCTGGCTTTAGGCCAGGAGTGGGAGAACGCTACCACTACTAGCACTCACCAGCCTTAGCCAGGGGGCAAGGGAGTGTCAGAAGGACCCATGCTTGCAGAGATTAGCTAGGGAGCAGGAGAATTGGTATATATATGGTAGTTATTAAGAAAGTATTTACTGTTGTGAGCCTCAGCGGAGATAGCAATTCCAAAACATCTTGCAAACCACAAAGCATTCTACAAGTCCAAAGGTTTTTCAAGCTCAAAGAAACATGATAATTTTCACTCTTAGAAGACAATATTTCAAAACACTGTCTATCTTGCCATCTACTACAATAAGATGGCAGCAATAGCAGTTTCAGCACTGGGTTGGTTATAAGATCAGGGTTTAAGAACAAGGCTTCATGCCCAAAAGCTCCCGTGCAGACGGGTGCATCTTCCTGACTTAGCAAAGGGATACTGAGAAGCACTAAATGAGAAGACATAGCTGTTCAGAATTGTATCGTGACCTAGAGACAGCCCTCCAGGCAAACTGTAGACTCCCTCTGATTTCTCTGGGCCCCGGGAAAGGCAGTGTCAGAAGACGCAGGGGAAACATATGGAAGGAGAACAGCATGCTGACAGCTGAAACACTGTTTTATAATAACATATAAAAGTAACAGCTATGCTAGTTAAAATGGCATTACTTTAAAATATATGCGTATATACACACACAGTTGTCTTGAAAACTGGGATAGAGAGGCTGTCTGAAGAGGCAGACTGAATCAGATGAAGACTCAGGAATTTGCAAGCTCTTGTATATAATGCTGACATAAAACACTAGAAGTTGGGAGAGTACCAAGATTTACCTCTCCTCCTTACCAGGGCTCTAACCAGTGAATGCAAGAAACTGACAACACATTAGCTTTACTCATGGCTGGGCAAGCACTCAATGACCTTTCAAATAAGGAAGTGGGTTGTCAATGGTTTTGGAGAATGTAGCTTGGATTTAAGACCAGTGAGTAACTCTTATTTCCTTCAGAAACCTGGATCTTGGGGTCAAAAACCTATGCAAAGATAGCTGGATCTGTAGAAGAGAAGTGCTCTCTCACTCAGCCAGGTGAATGGAAAAGAAGAGCTTGCCCCAAATATCAGCAGCATTAGAATGCAACACACAATGGTTTGGTATTACCTTTTTAATTTAGTTATCTTGTGCTTTAAAGAATGTGGCTCAATGAATGTCCCCACTTTTGATCAAACAGATTATTCCTCCAACCATGGTGAGAAATAACAACGATAAAAACTATGGGGACAGAACTTCCTTCCTGAGTGGATATTAATTAAGAGAGAGAAATAGAACTATTTTACTTTAAAAATAATGATTTGTATCATTATTTGTTTTATATCTAAATGAGATACTGAAGGAGTTCCATGTAGATAATATGTGAAATCCAGGAGACCTCAGTGGCTTTAGTCAGTATTCTATATTTGAGGTGAAAATACAAACATTTGGCTGTTGCTTATATATTGATACAACTGTAAAATGCTAGGTTCAGAATCCACGATATATAACCATTTGCCAAGGAATAAACTATAAATATGGCACAAGAGTTTCCTGGTTAGAGAAAGATTGTGTTACTGTAACCACCCAGACCTGCTTATATGCTCAATTGTAACAATGAATTTTATTTATTGTAATTCTTTTTGTTTGTTTGTTTGTTTTTAATGTTTATTTTTTAGAAGGAGACAGAGCGAGCAGGGGAGACAGAGAGAGAGAGAGGGAGACACAGAATCTGAAGCAGGCTCCAGGCTCTGAGCTATCAGCACAGAGCTTGACGCAGAGCTCAAACTCACAATCGAGCCCTGTGATCGTGAGATCACATGTGAGATCATGACCTGAGCTGAAGTCAGATGGTTAACCATCTGAACCACTCAGGCATTCCTATTTATTGTTATTCTAATTGAACTGAGACAAGGTTTTATAAGCTAAAAGGTAATGCATGGAGATCTTCCCCATTTTAACAAAGTTCAAATATTAAAAAGACATTTGAAAGTACCATTAGGCACGTGAGAATCAGAGTTCTACACATGATAAGGCTAAACTTAGAACTGAAGATGAACCTGTGATTTTTCATGAAATCTCCTTATTTTATAAATGAGAACAATGAGGTTCTGGGAAGTGAAGAGACTCCCAAAGCCACACAGCAGCAGAATCAAAACCAGATCTTCCCGTCACAAATGAGAACTCTTTCTACATAATACTGCATCCTCGCCCTGTTTTATTAATAATAAAATGCTCTTATCTATTAAGTAAATTCTTTCATTTTATTTGGCCATACTCTATTGGCCCATATTTAGCTACAAACTTCTGCTACAAAGCTACATTTTTTGTTAACCACTCCATAACTCAGAGTTTCAGTGAAGCAGCATGATCTTTCCACTGGAACATCTGCATTAAGTTTGCTGTTATTATTTTGTTTTATCATGTTATATTATTATTATTACTATTATGAATTTTATTATTATTATTTAGTGCAGCACGGTGCTTAAGGAATGGAGAATTAAAAGATATTGGATCTTATTACTACTTGTTTATAAAATGCAAAATAGCTCTGGAAAAATGCTCATTATTTGCATAGATTCTCCTATGTAAATCTCAGAAGGGACACTGGATTCTCTATGTGATTGATATGACCAGTGACCTGCATAGTCCCCCACACCATATAGAATCTCAAGAGATAAGGAGATAAAGAAGAAAGAAGAGGGGGCGCCTGGGTGGCCTAGTCGATTAAGTGTCCGACTTTCGCTTAGGTCATGATCTCGCGGTTAGTGGGTTCGAGCCTCGCGTCGGGCTCTGTGCTGACTGCCAGCTCAGAGCCTGGAGCCTGCTTCAGAGTCTATGTCTCCCTCTCTCTCTGACCCTCCCCTGCTCACACTGTCTCTCTCTTTCCTAGAAATAAATAAAACATTTAAAAAGAAGAAGAAGAAGAAGAAGAAGAAGAAGAAGAAGAAGAAGAAGAAGAAGAAGAAGAAGAAGAAGAAGAAGAAGAAGAAGAAGAAAGAAGAGGACACAGAATTTCATGTTAGGGAGGGTTTGCTGCTTTGGTGCTCTGAGACCAATTCTAATGTGTATGTGTCAGAGATTGGGTGGCTCCCACAAATACAACCAAGCAGTTCTTAGATACCAGCCGAGTGTCCAAGAATTCCACTCAGCTCAACTCAATTCTGACACTATCCACCTAGAAGTAACACCAGATTACACAGGTTAAGGAGTCAGTCCTACAAGACTCCCCGCTCTCCCACCTCAGATGCCAGTCACAAGCCCTAGGCTTCTGACTACTGGCTACGGACTGGGGATTCAAATGATCTCCTCTTTATTCTATTATTTTGCTAGAGTAGCTCACAGAACTCAGGTAAACATTGCATTTACTAAGTTCATTTACTAAGGCTATAGCCTTTACATTAAAGTCTATAATACACAGGCAAATGAAAAGATACATGGGGAAAAGTCTAGAACAAAGGAGCTTCTGTCTCCCTGGACCTTGGGGTCAATCTCAGTGGCACATGAGAACATTCTGTCTCCCTGCACTTGGAAGCTCTCCAGAAAAAAAGGAGCAAAAGTCTATCCTCTTGGGCTTTTCTGGAGGTTTCATTACATAGTCATGATTGACTAAGTCATTGGCCATTGGCTGACTGAAATTCCACCACTTTTATTCTCCCCAGAGGTGGGGGATGGTGTGGAAATGAAGGTCCCAAACTTTAAATCACATGGATGGTCCTCCTGGAAACCAGCCCACTCCCTTGTGTAGGGTCCAAAAGTCACCTTCTCTAACAAGATACCTACTTCCCTTGTATGATACTAAAGCATTTTCAGAAACCGTGGGTGAAAAACAAATATATCTTCAGATGACCAACATATATTTCTTACAAATCATATCACATATGCTAATTGGATTTAGGTCAACTTCTACTGTCTGCTTATCGATTCTTAATCTATTCTTGGAAACAGAAAATCCTAAGCATGGGGATAAGTTGATCTTAAATGTAACTAAAAGAACCAACTTGATCTTTTGCCCACCCCAATCCTATTATATTAGGCTCCTCATTCTCCAGTCACACCTTTCACTCTTTCTTTTATGTATACCCAGAAACATCTCTAGTGGAAATAACTGTGTTTAACATCCCAGCTTAAAAGTACTTCTTATTCTCTTATTTATCCAAATCCTTTCACCTTTGAGTGCCTAGCTCTTGGAAACCTTAGTTTTAATGCCAGCTCTACAATTTAGTAACTGTGTGAACAAGGGCAAGTCAAGCAAATCATTTAATTTCTCTCACCCTCATTTCCCAAGCTGTAAAATGAGATAATAACAGTATCTGCTTTATAGAAAGTCACTGCAAATCGCAAGTTCATCACAAAAATACCTCATCAGCATTAGTTTGGCTTTTGCAAATAACGTTTTAGATTATTACTTTCTTTCTGGTAGAAACACTTCACCCCAGGAACATTTCACCCCATGTGAAGAAACCTGAGTTAGCTGGTACTATAATTTCTAAATCATTCCAGTGACAGTTTGGAAACTCTTTAGAATAACTGAGAATTTGCTCTGGTAAGCCACCCTTTATCTAGCTCTTGGTTTCCTAGAGCTGTGAGAACAAAGTACCAAAGGGAAAAGAAATGCAACAATTTATTGTTCTGGGGGAACTGCAAAATCCATGTGTCAGCAGGACCATGCTTTCTCTGCTGGCTTTAGCAGAGAATTCTTCTTTGCCTCTTTCAGTTTCTGGTACATGGCAGCAATCCTTGGTGCTCTTGGACCCATAGATGCTATACTCCACTTTCATGGCTCCTTCTCTTTGTGTGTTCTCATATCATCTTCTCTCTGTGTGTTTCTGTCTCTATGTCAAATTTCCTCTTTTTATAAAAGGATATTAATTGCAGAAAATTAGGAACCTCCCTAATGACCTCATTTTGACTTAATTATCTCTGTGAAACTCTGAACAAGGTCACATTTTGAGGTACTGGGGGTTAGGACTTCGACATAGCTTTTTGGGGGAGGGACACAATTCAACCCTTAACAAGGGTCGAACATAATGTTGACATAGTCACATAGTAATTTTAATGCTCACATAGTAAGTTGACCATTTAAATAGGCTATGATTTTTATGATATCATTTTCAGCATTCTTCAACGTAGCAGCATATCTTCTCTACTTTATGCATATTATTCTTTTCTCCTCAATTGAATTTAAGTTCATTGACAAGAAAAGCTATGTTTTTTTTGTGTGTTATTTTTTTTTTAACTTTTAGATTATTGTATTAATCTGCTAGGGCTGCTGTAACAGAATAACACAGAATGGGTGACTTAAACAACATAAATATGTTTCCTCACAGTTTTGGAGGCTGAAAGTCCAAGATTGAGGTATGAAGAGGGTTAGTTTCTAATGAAGTCTTTCTCCTTTGATTAAATATGGCTGCATCCGGCTTTGTCTTCACATGGTCTTTCTTCTGTATGTGTGCATTCCTGGTAACTCTTCTTCTTATAAGGATACTAGTCCTATTGAATTAAGTTCCCACCACTATGATCTCATTTATCCTTATTTATGTCTGTAAAAGCCATATTTCCAAATGCAGTCACACTGAGGATTAGGACCTTAACATATGAATTTGGGGGGACACAGTTCAGTCCATAGAAATCACATTCTCTCCTAAGCAGAAGTCTAACTGTGTGGTGGTAATTAATCAATCTGTTCCACTTAGCAAAACCTTCAGATATTTGCCGGAAGAAGAGAAAAGAAGTTCTCAAACATCTGTGTGAGGAGGGAGAGCATTCTTCATAAATTCTCTATTTGAAGTATTTTTCTTTATATGTCCCTACTACAAAGGACACATATGAAATGAACTTCTAGATAAAGCATCATGACAGAGGATCCAAATATTTGTTTCAAGCCAGGTATCTTGCTGAAGCCAGAGAAGGACTCAAAACAAAATCTGCATTTTCCAATGGAACCTTAAGTCCTTACTTTGTGGATGATAAGCAATCTATGAGCTGAAGGCAAAGCATAAACCTGGTATCTTTTTTGGGTCTTCCAGAGTATTGCAGTAAATCTGCCATGTCTTTCCCTCTCAAAACATGTGTAGAAGGCTCAAAAATCCTTTTTTCTTTTAAAGACTGACCTTTAGGACACTGTCTTCTTATGCTTTGAAAGACTCAAGACTAGCCACAACATAAACCCAAAAAAGGGCATTGTAAAATCCACCTGCATCCTGGTCTTTCACACATCTTCCAGGTGGCAGATCCATGAGTTTCTGTGCAATCTATAAGGAGGTTAAGACTCTCACCTTCTTTTGACTGCCAGACAGTCTCTCCCCTACCTGAGAGATGGGTGCCAGAAACTCTGCTGCCACAAATGTTTCATCAGTTGGCATAGGTGGTTTAACCCTCACAGTCTTCATCTTAATTTATCCCTGTTGGGATTTGTGGAGAGTGAATTTCAGGGCAGGTTTTCCAGAAACCTGACGTCTTGCAGAATCTCATTCTACTCTGATCATTCTTATATTCTGTGACTCCATCAGCATTTACATGTTTAGTTTAAAATGGGTTATTTTGGCGTTTTGTTAGTGGCCGCATAACTATTCATTAACTCATCCATTTCTTAGCAAATCACTTATCAAAGGTAGTTACTATGAGCTCTACCTGGTACCAGGCAAATGTAAGCTATAGGGATGAACCAAAGAGACTGAGCCTGTCTTTAAGGAGGCTGTTGAATTGTAGATGTCCTGCCTCCAACTATCATTGAAGGCAGGAAAAAGGTCTCTGGAGTCTTTTGTATTCCCCCACAGTGGCCAAGGCAGGGTTGTGCTCACAACAGGTGCTCAATAAATAACTGGTGAGTCACTAACCAGATGTCCAGGGTCAGTTTTGTTGCCTGGGTAGCTACTGATTTATGGCTCCATATGGTGACCTTCTCTAACTTCACTTGCTATCTATCCCAAGACTGAATCCTTCTTCCCTCTACACCTTTTCCTCCATTTCTAAGAGCACAAAACATTCTCCCTTCCCCCTTATCTCTCTTCATATCATTTATATCCCAAGCAGAAAAGAAAAAGTGAAAGAGTTGAGGAGATGTCTTCCTCTATTGGTGCAGGCTACCAGACAGACTGGTTGGGCTGTTTCTCCAAATGAAATACAAAGTTAAAACCATTCTCAATCATATTACCCATTGTCAGGAAGAAGCTGATTAGTTACAAAGCATGATAATGCGGAGAAAATTCTAATTAAGAGAAATGAGGGAATCTAACACATATCATCAGTCATTGTGCTGTCATCCTTACTCACATAACAAGAGGAGGTTTTTTTGTGTCAAGAATCTGGCTATCGCTTTTGAAAGAGAACTATTTATAATTAGAGTTGTGTTGAATATTTAAAAATTGCAAAATTACCATGTCTCTGGGGGAAAATGTCTGTAGAACCATGCAACAGCAAATCTAGAAAGATTTCTGATGCATTTAAGAGCTTCCAATTTTGTATTAAACAAGGAAAATGGGCCATAGCAATTAAAAGCAACATACATTTTATAGAGCCATCTAGCTAATTAATTGTCATTGCAAAAATGCTACTAAGCTTATAGAGTGATGATGAATGTCACATTTAACGATTATTCAGTAAATTGAAATCTGAGGCTCATTTTTTTCTTTTTTGCATATTTTATATACTACTTAATAATTAGTTCCTCCTTTGTCAAGTGCCATTTATCTAGCACCTGTATCCATCTACCCCACTAGAGAAAAAAACCCACCAGAAATAAAGCTATTAAAAAGCCCATATGCTTTTAATCACTGGGAAGCCCTCAGAACCTCACTGAGACACTTATTTTTTTTAACATATTAAAATAAATTTTAAGCTATAGAAATGTAGAGAGAATTGTATAATGACTCAATTCTTTACACATCACACAGCCTGAACAAATATCAACTTATAGGTAATCTAATTTCATCTATACCCTAGCTACTTCCCCTCTTAACAAGATTATTTTGAGGTGTAAGCAAGATATAAAATTTCATTTTATACCTCTAAAGTATATGGGCTATAAACCCCCTTTCCAAAGAAAATTACAATTACACCTAAAATAATTAATACTATCTTAGTAACAGTTACTTTTCTACTCATTATGAACATAATTGTATCAAGCTTGTATATGTGGCTTTCTTTCCTTAAATAAACTTGGATTAGTAAATTAGATGGCATGGAGGGATAGAGATGGGAAGAGAGGATGAAAAATTTAATTACTTTAAGCCTTAATTGTTTCAAAAACAAATATGGTTGGGGGTGCCCTGGGTGGCTTAGTTGGTTGAGCATCTGACTCTTGATTTTGGCTCAGGTCATGATATCAGGGTTGTGAATCAAGTCCCACATCGGGCTCTGCACTGAGCATGGAGCCTGCTTAAGATTCTCTCTCTCCCTCTGCCCCTTTCTCCCAATCATACTTTCTCTCTCTAAAACAAAACAAACAAGGGGCGCCTGGATGGCTCAGTCAGTTGGGCATCTGACTTCAGCTCAGGTCATGATCTCAGGGTTAGTGGGTTTGTGCGCATGTCGGGCTCTGTGCGGACAGCTAGCTCAGACCCTGGAGGCTGCTTCAGATTCTGTGTCTCCCTCTCTCTCTGACCCTCCCCTGCTTATTTTCTCTCTCTCAGAAATAAATTTTAAAAAATTTAAAAATGTATAAAAATATAATACAAAACAAACAAAAACAAACAAAAGGGGTACATGAGTGGCTCAATTGGTTAAGCATCTGACTCTTCATTTTGGCACAGGTCATGATCCCACGGTTTGCGAGTTCAAGCCCCAATTGGGCTCTGCCCTGACAGTGTGGAGCCTACTTGGGATTCTCTCTCTCTCTCTCTCTCTGCCCTTCCCCTGCTGTTTTTCTCTCTCTCTCTCTCACTCTTTCTCTCTCTCTAAAAATAAACTTAAAAAAATATGGCTGATATAATGGTTAAGTTAGAGATGGTGTAATATATATGAAGAATACAATACAATCCCTTGCACACAATTAAGGTGCAATGTCAGGTATTATACCTAAAATACTTAAAATAAAAGTATTA
Organism: Proteles cristata cristata; assembly: GCA_017311185.1. NCBI lineage: Eukaryota > Metazoa > Chordata > Mammalia > Carnivora > Hyaenidae > Proteles > Proteles cristata. The sequence continues at coordinate 1,727,741 of JAESUZ010003687.1, read as the reverse complement.
TTAAGGCACCTGGGTGGCTCAGTCAGATGATTCAGTCAGTGGAGTGACCAATTCTTGATATCATCTCAGGTCATGATCCCACAGTTGTGAGAACAAGCCTCAGTTTGGGCTCCATAGCTGAGCACGAAGCCTGTTTGGGATTCTCTCTCTCTTCCCCACTGCCCCCCTCCCCCACTTGCACTCTCTCTCTAAAATTAAAATAATAATAAAAAAACAAATAAATAAATAAATAAAACTATTTTCAGCAGTATAAGAAGTAAATTTTCTGGAAATTTACTTAGGTGGCTCATCAGCGACCACCTTGCTTTTAAACCAGTAAAGGATAATTTTTGAACATATTTTATGTAACTTAGCTTTTGACACCTCCATTGAGCACGCACTCCTGGAAATAGTCTCTTCCCTTGGATTCTGTGATGCCAAGAAAACCTTTCTGGTTGTTCCTCCTTAATCTTCACTGAGGGCACCTTCTTGACACATGACCATTAAATGCTTGAATTCTTCAAAGCCTGGTTCTAATTCTAACATGCTGTTTTTTTGCTCCTGTCTACATTCTCACTAATGTTTTTTTTTTATCAACTTCCGTGACTAAAACCACCATTGAAGTGCTAGCAACTCAAGCAAGGTCTTACTTCTCACCTCTAGAATTTGTAACCAACTCCCTGACAGACATCTTCACTTGAATATATTCCACAGTATTTCATGAGCCTGTCCATAACTGAGTCCCTACCTATCTCTGTTTTGAATATCTATTGCTACATCATGAATTATATTTATAAAATATATGAATATAAATTATATATTATATAATGAATCCAAACTTAATGGTTTAAAACAGAAAATTATGTTTCCTCATGATTCTGTATGTTGTTTGAATGATTCTTCTACTCCATGTGGGACACCAGGGTCCTAAGAAGGCTGAAAGTTCCCAAACTCACATGGCTGGAAGCTGATGCTGGATGCTGCTGGAAAGCCAGCTGGGGTGATGACCCACAGTACAATTCTCCTTCCATGAGCTTTTCCATGTAGCTGCTTGGGTTTCCTTGTAGATGGCAATTGGATTCCAAGAAGGAGCATTCCAAGAGATGAAGGCAGAGGATGTAGTTCTCTGAAAGTCCAGTTTCAGAAGCCGTGCACCATCACTTATTTTCACTATGTTCTCTTAGGATAAAGCAAGTCAAGGCACCAGCCCAGATTCAAGGGGAGGGGAAATAAATCTTACCTCTTAATCTTGCTTCATACAAGAATAAGATCACACGACAAAAAAGCTGGAAGCTTGATGGGAGGTATTTTTGCAACCATCTTTGGAAACAAAATTTACTATATTCTCTCTGTGTTCTTTCTCCAGAGTTCCCCTTTTCATAAATGATATCACTATCTACCCAGATGTTCCTACTGTGATTACCCTCCTTTACTCTTATCATGTATGTTTCTTCAATCACCGAGTGTTGCCATTTTTTACCTCTAACTCTTACAAATCTATTTCCTTCTCTCTATATTCACTGTCACAATTTAGTCCAAACCATTACCATCCCCTGTCTGGAATCCTGAAATAGACTCTCAGTGGTCACTCCATTGGCTATCTTTAATCCATTCTTCCTAGGATGGAAAGAAAGATCAGTCTTCCCATTAAGGCCTGTCAGCATCTTTTCACTGCTGTTGTAAAGCTCAGATCTTTAACCTAGCCAGCTAGGTCCTGCATGAACTGTCCTGCACCTCCACAATCACATTCATTCTCTTACAGTGGCCTTATTGTATTTCCCAAAAAAATCACAATCCCTCCTCTATTAGGGCATACTCATGCTGTTGCATTTATCTAAAGTGTCCTTCTTACTCCTTGTGACTCAGCTAATTCACATATCTCTTTCACATCACAGCCAAAATATCACTTCCTCAGGGAAGCTTGTTTCATTCATTCATATGAAGTTAAGTCACTCTATTATACACTCTCATAGTATGGAGTGCCATTAATTTGTAGTAACACAATTAAATAATTTTTTTATTAGATTATAGTCCTTCACAGTACTTATGTTCTATAATGTCACCATGAGCACTAAAATAGCAAATACTAAAGCATGGGTCCCAGGGGAAATACACGGTTAGGTTTCTACAGGTCTCTGGTCATTACATTTTCATCAACTGCTCAATACACAACCTTGTTTTATGTGTATATCTGTTTAAAGGTACCTCATTTAATATATAATGTTGATTCATTAGCACTGAAATCAGGGTCAACAGCACCATAATTATGATTGAAGGCAGCTTAGCTAATATGTTAAGGCACTTCATAGCATTCTTGTGCTTAGAAACACTAGACAGCACTTCAGCATTAAGTTTGAGTACCATTTTAAACAGAAAACTAATCAGCAAAAAAAAAAAAAAAACCACTAAATCCACCATGAAAAGGATACTTTTATACAGTATGCCAGCTGAAACAAGAAGGCAGAGTACTGTCTTACTTAACCGTGGCTGGGAACATGGGTATTGGACAAATCAAATTCTCTGCTGCTCTGTGCATGTGTGCAAATGACCATGAAAATGCTGTGAGTATTGATTTGGGGGTTATAAATAAATTTTAGTGAGTAGATGAATTTGAAAATATGGAATCTGAGAATAATGAGGAATCAGCTGTTCTCATTAAATGAATGTTTCCCTTGCTAGATTATAAACTTTTTGAGAGTAGAGGTCCTGTCTGTCTTGTTTACTGTATCCCAGTGTATCTGGGACATGGGAGGTACACAATAAATATGTGTCAAATTAATTAACTTTTTTTATTCTTTCTTTCAGAACATGAAACTCAATTCTTTTTTAAAATATTTTTTATTTAAAAATTTTAAAAAATGTTTTATTTATTTTTGAGAGAGAGAGAGAGAGACAGTGTGAGCAGGGGAGGGTCAGAGAGAGAGAGGGAGACACAGAATCTGAAGCAGGCTCCGGGCCCAGAGCCAGCTGTCAGCACAGAGCCCAATGCGGGGCTGGAACCCACGAACCATGAGTTCATGACCTGAGCCGAAGTCCAATGCTCAACCAACTGAGCCACCCAAGCGCCCTTAAAACTCAATTCTTAACCCCAACTGCCATATCAAGAAACAATAGGATGTGCTTGGCAATCATAGAAGGAATATATGAAGACCAAGTTGAGATGAACTTTTATTAAAATGTGAGTAGGATTGGATAAAAGACAAGTAGAGACTTCTTTTTTTTAAACGTTTTATTTATTTCAGAGAGAGAGAGAGAGAGAGAGAGAGAGCGAGAGTGCGCAGGGGAGGGTCAGAGAGAGAAAGGGAAATACAGAAACCGAAACAGGCTCCAGGTTCCGAGCTAGCTCTCAGCACAGAGCCCAATGCGGCGCTGGAACCCATAAACCGTGAGATCATTACTTGAGCTGAAGTCGTACACTTAACCGGCTGAGCCACCCAGGCATCCGACAAGTAGAAACTTCTTCTTCTTCTTCTTCTTTTTTAATGTTTTATTTGTTTCTAGGGGAGAGAGAGAGAGAGAGAGAGAGAGAGAGAGACAGCGTGAGCAGGAGAGGGTCAGAGAGAGAGGGAGACACAGAAACAGGCTCCAGGCTCTGAGCTGGCAGTCAGCACAGAGCCCGACGCGAGGCTCGAACCCACTAACCGCGAGATCATGACCTAAGCGAAAGTCGGACGCTTAACCGACTAAGCCAACCAGGCGCCCCCACCGACAAGTAGAAACTTCTAACTGGACTGATGAGGAGGGGAAGCTGAATATGGGTGAAGATCAAGGTATGAGGGAGACTGACCAGGTGTAGAACTGGCTCTTGGTACAGTAGTTGATAATTCAAAGAGCAGATCCAAAACAGAACTTCTTTTGAAATTGTGCCTGAAGCTAAGTAGTCCTCACAGAAGGATAAGTGAATAAATAATTGAGTGGGTAGATGTCTGAAAGACTAAGGAAAATAGAAAACTGAGGTGATCAAATTTAATCAGCATGATAAAATGTCATTTGTCTAAGTGACATCAAATTCCTTCAGTCATGTGTGCAGTAGAAAAATCATTTTGGGTGCAAATTATATTTATTAGAGAATTGTAGACAGTGGTCTTGAGTTATTTGTGTTATGATTCAGCTTTTGGGAAAAGGAGACAGCATGATTTCAGCAAGATATCAAGGTCCAACTAAGTAAGTTGGATTCTAAACAAGTTATAGTTATAGTAAAGAACTGTGTGATTAGAAAAGGAAATCAAAGCAAACTCATAGCCATACATCTTAGGCCACCACAGGAAGAGCATACTAAGGCTTAGTGGACCTGTACCCTCAGGTTGAGCAGTTTCCAAATTCAAAGCAATAAGTCTAATTCCAAAGCCTACTCTTGGCTAGGGTTAATATCATATCACGTACTCTCACAGGAGTTGAGTGAGCTGAGCCTGCAATGGGACCTATATAGGTGATCTCAGCTGAAAAGGACTGGTGAACAAACAGCTTTACCATTTTGAAATACTTCAGAGTATTAAGTGAACAAAAGATGGAAATATTGACTTTGAAAGATTTAGAAGATACATTTATTTCAACCAAGACTTATTCAACACTCATTAGGTACCAAAAAAATAGGGACGTGAAAATGAGGAAAGATCAATGGAAGATGAATACATCCTTCAGCAAGTGTGTGAAACTTCAGAACACAAGAAATAGCCAATTATGATAATTTCCTAAGACATTCCAAAAGACTACAAAAGGCTGATGATTTTCTAATTAGCATCCACAGGACTATTGCACAGAAAATCATTTCAAGATATACTAACGGTCGTTGGGAAATAGAAAATGAATGGGGAAAAGTGCTTTGAATGAAAGCTCAATCAAAACAAAAGAAACTTACAGATTCTAAAATGTTCCATGGGATTCTATTTGCATGCATATGCACAATGTCATCTACAGTTGTCCATATCTAGATTACATAGGTAAGCATACATAATTGCAGGGTTTGTCACCATAAGACACCTGGACAGTCCCAAAGAGAGACAACTGAACAATCTACACTAAAGAGCTACGTCTGATTTTTCTTACTCTTTCTTACTCAGTCTGGAAGTCCAGCCTCCCACATGCTGATTTTGCTCACCAAAATAACACACCTGAAAAGAAAATCATAATCACAGAAATACCTCATGGATTATGTTCAAGATAACCAGCAGAATTTCATAGGAAGTCATTCTACTTCTTCACCAAAATAATACTACTTACTTGAAGTCATTTGGTCTTTAGGAATAGGTCATGGTCTTGAAAATACACCTGAAGAATAGTATTTCAAGACAAAAGAAAGGATGGGGAACTGTGGGTTGCATTAGATGCAAACCCTAACCAAAACAAACTAACCCTGATATGTAGTCCTTTGAGTCCATCTCTTGCATATGTACATGTACTACACACCCTCTCTGGTGTGTGTGCGTGTGCACACACACAGGTGTGAACACGTACACAGAATCCTGTACACCCACACTGTTTGATCTTAGGGTATTACCTGATTTTGACACTTTGGGAACTACTCAGAAGCTGACAAATGATCTGTTTGTGTGATTTCTTTCTGTCCCTGGTGGTAACTGTAAAATCACAAAAGACAGTCATTAAGTTTCTTCTCCCCTCCTCTCTTCATCTCAAGACATCTAGCTTCCTCTCCCCTCAAGATCTTTCCTGTTCTTTTTCTATGGTTATCTCCCAAACCCATTTCTCCAGTTACTAATATCCACTGTAAATCTAAAATGTCTACTGAGACAACAAACATTACTAGAAATATAAGATTCTAGTCAAGGCCCTATAGACCTCAAGTACTTTTGACCCTTGATCAATAAGGGTTTGAGGTATATAAATCCACTTATATATGGAAATTTTCAATAAATACATATAGTACTATAAATATATTTCTTTTCCTTATGATTTTGTTAACAACATTTTCTTTTCTCTAGCTTGCTTTATCCTAAGAATATAGCATAAAATACATATAACATCCAAAACATGTATTAACTCTTCATCCTTTAGACTTCTGGTAAACAGTAGGCAATTGAAGGTTAAGTTCTGGGGCAGTCAAAAATTATACACAAATTTTCAACTGCACAGGGGGTCAGGTCCCCTAACTACCACATTATTCAAGGGTCACTTGACCTTAAGGAGGTAAGAGCAGATGACCAATGGTGGATGAAGAGAAAATTTTGGGTAACTTATTCATATCCCCTGCCCTTACCTTGTCAGTGCACATTGCCTGGCTTCCAAATGCCAACACTGAGGGCATTCTCTTACCTCTTGAGCACTCTGACATTCAAGTAACAGACCAGGAAATTAATGCACCATTGAAATAGTCTTCAACCAATGTTTCACGAGAGTTGGCTTATACTTACCCAGTTCCTTGGCCTGTTGGGTAACAAAGAGCTGGGGTATATATCCTTCTCTGGTCTCCGGACTTTCCCCAACAGGATTAAACTCCAGTGGTCATAGTAAATCAGGCTTGATGAATATTCTTCTTTATTGTCTGACTTCCCCTTACTGTCTTACTTCCCCAATCTCTACTGGGAGTTTCTTTACACCCCAAATAAACTGCTTATGTCAAATGCGATCTCAGCATTTGCTCTGTGGAACCCAAAGTAAGAAAGTAGGTAATATCAGTAACATAGAGGTGGTAGCATGTACAAAATTTTCTTCTTCCAAAATTATTCTGGCAGAGAAAGCACATAGAAGATTCAGTATAGAGTGTTCAGTGACAATGACATTCTAATCCAAGTGAAAATGCCTATGAGAGAGTTGGGTTCCAACAGGGTATATTAAAGAGCATTACTAGAAAGAATGATGAAGGCAGTTCACTAGGCTGCTGAAAATGAGAAATGTTCAGTGGAAATCTTGTAAAATACCATACAATTAAATGATCCACTCTTCAAAGCACTTGAAAAGCAAAGTTTTCAAAAAGAACAAACCTGGAGTTCAACGTTAGAAAGAACAGGAAGGTCTAATGAACAGTTCTAATTAGCATTTTTCCTAGATGGTATTATAAAGGAAAAATTAAGGTATAGGTTTGGTGAAATACAAGCTGATGTTAATTAACCCCTACATACCTTTGCTCACCTCTAATAATACTCCTATCTTATTAAATGGGCCACAACTATTCTGTTGCTGGTAATCAGGTTCAGAGTTTGTGTCACAATTGTAATGGATTATTGATTGCTTCTTAAAGAACTTCATAGATCCTCAGGCTTAGAATCATTAATGAATGCTGGAGCTGATAAAGTTGAGTTTAATTACATACTGTATGTCTTGTTAGACGTTTAACTTGCATTTTTTATTATTTTTTTTGCTCAGTTGAAATTTTATTTTAAGCCTTCACAAAATACATATCTGTCTTAGCTATACTTTATTCTTCAGAAGCCATAGGCATCAATGAAAATTTAATTTGAAAAATAATTTAGCACATTTTTCTTTATGATTTATTATTTTACACAGTAGTGAAGCTGTATTTGTGCCTGACTGGGTATTTGCAAGGAGAGCCAAAATCTGATTAGGTATTTTCCATTATGAGGTGCCTTTTTCCTCAGCTTCCTGTGACAGTCCCATGTCTGGTCACTGCTCTGCTTGAGAAGACATTATAGATCATCCTTTTCTTAGAAGAGGCAGCAGTGTGAATGGCACAGAGATCAGGCTGGCCACAGAATCATGAGCTTGGACAGAAATGAAGCAAAACTTTCACCCCAGGCTCCTAATCTTACTCTATCCCAGGTAAGGAGTTATCTATTTGAAGAGCATTCTCAAGGCCTCTTTATGGATTAGTGGGCTTGATGTGAAGCCCCAAGTATTATATGAAACACATTTATAATGGAAAATATCACTGCATCTTATCATTACTTATGACATTATGGTAAAAAGAGAAATAGCCATTTCAACTAGAAGTTCCACTCTCCCTACTTTTCAAAATCCAGATCAAGTCTTTTCTTCCATTAAATGTTCCTGGTCTACACAAAAATTTCTCTCTCCCCTGGAGGCTCCTGGGTGGCTCAGTTGGTTAAGCATCGCTTTCAGCTCAGATCATGATCTTGTGGTTCCTGAGTTTGAGCCCTGCATCGGGCTCTGTGCCGACAACTTAGAGCTTGGAGCCCACTATAGATTCTGTCTCCCTCTTTTTCTGTCCCTCCCTCTTTTTCTGTCCCTCCTCTGCTCACATTCTGTCCGTCTGTCTCTCTCTCTCAAAAATAAACCTGAAAAAAATTTTAATTTCTCTCTCCCCTGAACTAAAACCTCTTATTTTCTTTCTATCTTTCATTTGGAAATGAACAATGCATTATGAGATCTCCTGAAGTTTCTTGGGGTGAGGGATAACTTCTACTTCTAAAGCTTCCTGTTGAGGCACATCCCATTATTCTTCTTAGGGGTTTGCACCTTATTTGGAAGTCAAAGGAGGCACCTATGATTCCCTTTTTGGAACCAGGCATAAAATAGGGTGCAGAGAGAATACTACAGAGAAATACATTAAAAACATAGGGCAACCTGTAAACATCCTACAGTATATGAGAATTTCACCAATAAAATCCTAATGGCTGATTTTCAACTACTTTGTTTTTTTTTTTTTAATTTTTTTAGTGTTTTATTTATTTCTAGGAGAGAGAGAGAGACAGCGTGAGCAGGGGAGGGTCAGAAGAGAGGGAGTCACAGACTGAAACAGGCTCCAGGCTCTGAGCTGGCAGTCAGCACAAAGCCCAACGCGGGGCTCGAACCCACGAACCGCGAGATCATGACCTAAGCGAAAGTCGGACGCTTAACCGACTAAGCCACCCACGCGCCCCAGATTTTCAACTACTTTGGAAAGCAACTCCCCTTGTAGAATATTTCCCAAGCCAAAGGCGAAAGAATCAAAGAATTAAAAAGATCTCTCTCTCTCTTTGTCACACACACACACACACACACACATGAATACTACTTATCTGTAAAAAAGAAGGAAAAACTCCATTTGCAACAACATGAATGGACCTTGAAGGAATTATGCTAACTCAAATAAGACAAACAGAAAGACATACTGTGTGATTTCATTTATATGTAGAATCTAAAAACCAAAACAAACAATAAAACAGTAACAGACTCATAGAGATAACAAACTGGTGGTGGCCATAGGGGAGAATGTTGAGGGGACTAGAGAAATAAGTGGAAAGGGTTAAGGAATACAAATTTCTAGTTATAAAATAAATAAGTCAAGGAGATATAATGTATGGCACAGGGAATACAGTCAATAGAATTGTAATGACTTTGTGCAGTAACAAAAGGTTACTAGCACTATTGAGGTGGTCATTTTATAATATATTAAAAAAATCAAATCAATATGTTATATACCTGAAATTAATATAATATTATATATCAATTATAATTCAATTTTAAGAAGGAAAAAAGAAAAAGACTGAAAATCTAATCAAAGTTTTACTACAAAGGAAAGCAGTAGCTTAATCAATGAGATTAGCATATCTGAAGAAAGAGCACCTCAATAGAAATGGGGGGTGGTACACACAGATTATAAAAAAGGGGGAAGATTTGGGCAGTATACATCCAGGCCTGCGGAAGTGCAGTGCCCTCCACTAATCTGTTCTCATACAGTCATTTTAAGGCTGGAAGGGGCATCCTTTAAGACTGTCACCCCAAGACAAAGAGAAGGTAGAGGTCATAGGTCCCAAATTTGTCAGAAAGGAAAAAAAAAAATTATGTGTAATTTTCAGGAACATGAGAAAAAGAGTCAGAAATTTAAGCAATTATCTATGTAAATGTGGCCTATAAATCAACATTCTATCTAAAGTTTAATAACTGAAAAATTTTAAAAAGTTGTTACCAATATAGAAAACAAACAAATAAACCTTATTATTTCAGAAGAATAAAACTCATGTGCAGTTGTATTACTGAATATGTAGCTAAATATTGTGATCAATCTCATATTCTCCTAGGATTTTGATCTAAGGTCAAAAGCAACTTTGCGAATGTAATTTAACTTCCTACAGTAGGTGTGCTTCTGGGTGTTGTGCATTTAAGGTGGTTTTTCCCTTAACTAACTCTTTTTTTTTTTTAATGTTTTATTTATTTCTAGGCAAGAGAGAGACAGCATGAGCAGGGAAGGGTCAGAGAGAGAGGGAGACACAGACTCTGAAACAGGCTCCAGGCCCCGAGCTGGCAGTCAGCACAGAGCCCGACCCAGGGCTCGAACCCATGAACCATGAGATCATGACCTAAGCGAAAGTCGGATGCTTAACCGACTAAGCCACTCAGGCGCCCCTCCCTTAACTAACTCTTCTTTGCACTTCTACATGAAATATAACTTCCTACAGGAGGCCTTCTCCTGGCCAGTTATTATAATATCTCTTACACTTTCCTTATAACACTCAGTGTACAGAAAATTACAGGCTTACAGTCTTATTTCCATCACATTGTAATCTCCTTGAAGCCAGGGTCTTTTTAAACACTTCTGATTATCCCAGTCTGGGCAGGAAGGGAGGGGGGCTGCAGAATCTGGAATTTCCGTGCTAAAACAGGGAAAGTCACAGAATCTAAGGTAGGACAACAGTTTGATCATTCTATTGGACTTTGCTGTTTTTGGAACACCTAGCACATCTATAAAATAGTTTCTAAACATGTACATAAGGAAAAAACGTGAAAAAAAACCACAATACATAATTGTTTGCATACTCTTATATCTCTGAAATGCACTGAAAATATAAGTAGTTACTGTGGTTCTATGATAAGGTCATGGTTTCTTTTTATTACAGAATTTTTACACTAAAAACTTTTTATAGATTTTAAATTGATGTAATCCTGGTTCTTTTGAATTCCAAATACTATCCTACTTTTCCCCTGAAACTTTTACAGAACTTTCTGGAAAGAAATAAATTTTCCCTCTCTAGATTCTTTCACCGTTGTTCCCCTGACACTTATTTAACCGATTCCGTTTTTATGACTTGTCATCACCACCCCCACCCCTATAATCCTTGTGTTCTAACTGCTTAGCAAGAATTGGTTCTGTGCTCCTGGAGGACAGCCATTGTGTTTTCTATTGCTTTGAGGGCCTCCTCTAGTGCCTTATAACCTCTCTGCCAAACTACCCCTACCATTTCTGCCTGGGGAACCCTACACTCCATAATCTAGAAAGCTACAACCCACAGCTAGCTGCTCCTGCCATCGTGTGAAAGTCAGGCCCTCTCTGAAGTACAGAGAAATTCTCATGGAAATGGCTGGGCCATTCCTTCTCTATAATATGCTCCCTTAAAAGTCTTCATTGGTCCCAGGACAGCCATTGTGAGCAAAGTCTCTATAAATCAGTCAGCCAGAGATATGCTGTGTGAGGATGAACACCAAGGCAGCTCTGTAGTTCACTTATGCTTCTGTTCTGCCCAGAAGCAAGAAGCAGTTTGGTTTGCTGGATGGGGTGAGAGAGAAGCAGGGTGCAGCCAGAAGAGAGAGAACAGCAGGTGTTTTTAGAGGCAAGGAGAGACCTGGTTGAAGAAATACACTGCCATGTCTAACTTAATGCCAGTTGTAAGATTTAGACTAATAAAGTTCTGGAAGCTAACTCAAGTCTTCAAAGAATGGAACCAAAGTTTAAGAGGCCTTTGAAAATATCTGTTTTTCATGATCACATGTAAAATTAATAGAGATGAGATACTGGCCACAGAAGGACACCATTTACACTTGCTACACCAATGTGTCTCTTCCACAGATAGGTAGAACTCTGGAAGCTGGCCTGAAAGATTTAAATGAAAAAGGAAGATAATATTCCCCCCTAAAAATGTGCGTCTTTCAAATCACTGGAAAGGGAGTCCAAAAAAGAGCAAGCTATTGCCCTTGAATATGAAGGCAGAGAAAAATGGTTAGGTAATTCAAAGAGAGAAGATCTCTGACAATAGTGTTAATAGTGGGGGAAACTATGTATATGTGGGGGTAGAGGATGTAAAGGAAATCTCGATATCTTTTGCTCAATTTTGCTGTGAACTTAATCTCATTTAAACAGTAAAATCTATTAAAATAAAAATGAAAAAAGAAAAAGGGGAGAGGATGGGATGCAGTAGTGACAGTGAGTCCCATTATGGAATGTTCTGTGCACTCTCTGGAATATCCTCTGCATCATTTGTCCTACCCAACACTGACACAGGGAGCTTCCCCGTGGTTCTTATCTGCAAAGCTGTGCTTTGCTCCCACCTGTGGATTCACCGTCCTCATTTTTCTGATGCTTACAGACAGGGTCTCTGCCTCTGTATGAGGCAATGTATCGGAGGCCGCGCCGGCTCCCACAGGTCCAGGGGTCCCTGAAGGATGGACGGTGTCGGCGAAAGAGAGTGAGAGAGCCCCGAGATCCTTTCTGATCACCAGGCAGGCATCTCTGTCCTGTCGGTTTTGGTGTCTTTATTTATAGGTCAAATGTTAACATGGCATCAGCAAATGGAATGTTTACAATGGATAGCTCTCTGTGATAAGGTGTTGTTGGAAAATGTACAGAAACAGGTTTTACTGAAGTTTTCTAGCAGAACTGCCCCAATTATAGTGAGGTTGAGTAACTAAGAAAATAACAAGGTGTTCACATTATAATAACAGTAAGATTAAGTCATAGGTTTGTAGATACTCTTATCCATCCTCATCACAGCTGCCAGGGGAAGGGAAGGTGTTTGTGGAAAGTAGGCCTTAGGGAAGGCCTAACCATCAGTTAGCAAAGGTGTATGTACTAACTTATCTTCTGCCCTTATCTGTTCCTTCTCTCTAAGTTAGGCTCTTTGTCTCTGGGCAAGACTTGATTTTCCAGTTATATGCTTTATGGCACCAGAGAGCCAACCATACCTTTAAAGAGTTTAGCTTATTTCCAATACATAGAATAGCCTCTTTGAGTGCATTTACCTTTGTGTCTACTTTTATGATTTCTTGAATAGCTAGGGCATGAAAGACATTTTTGGTTAGTTGATTTACATGTTGAGCTATATGAACATCTTGGCCTAATGCAACAGTAGAAACAGAATTGTACATATAAAGGTCAGTCTTTTAAGACTAGGGGTCATTAGCCTGTTCATAGCTCAAGGGAAAGTATGGAGGGAAACAGGACCTTCTGGAGACACGATGTCTGTTCCCATAATCAAAAGAAGAAGTTCCCACAATAAGTTCCTTCACAAGGTGCAATCATCATACCAGGGCCAGAATAAGGGGATAAGTCACTCCCGATATTGATCAACAAGGTACCCTAGGGGTCAGTGCTGAAGCAGAAATAATTGAGTGGGGGTGGATATCGGTCATCATCTGATTGGCAAGAGACCGTGCAAACTTGCTTTAACCTCACCAGGAGTTTTCTCGACTAGTGGGCTCAGAATGGCTCCCAACAGCAATGAGAGGTCTGAGAAAGAAGACCCCTGACCAAGGGTCTCTTGGTGAGATCTGGGTTCTACTTCATCTCTAGCATTAGTGGAATTGAGACTGAGTAAATCACTTAGCCACTAACTGTTTCCTTCTGGCAAAGGAAAAGATCAGAATAGATCACATTTTACCAAGATGTTTTAGTTGTTCCTTAAGAATCACTGGTGTTATGGTGGTCTTTTTACAGGAGGAACTTCTCAAGAACATGTATACATTAAAATGAAGAATTAATCTCATGAGCAGTTTATAGCATGCAGCATTTCCTAAACTCAGTGGGCCATGTAGCATCTTATATACTACATCTCACAGGACTGAGGCCACCTTGTAGGACTGAGACTCAGACGAAAACTCTCTGAAATATATTGAACCCTATTTCTAGGGTGTCTGATAGCACTCAGAGAGAAATTGGCTACTTTTGTATTGTCATTTAACTCATCCTTTTTTTCCCACTATAAATCATGCAACAATACATTTTGTTACATATGATATTTTAAAATTATTTCCCAATTGTCTCCATACACAGACAAAACATAAGTGTACTGTATAACATATTGGAACTTGCAAACCTGATTATTTCCTAGATAAGGATAAATTATTCCCAAGTCATGCTTAGCCAACAGACCAATTCATCTGCTGACCCCCAGGAACATGAGAATGAAAATGGTAGACAGACTATCCCCTACTGAACTGTCCTTCACTGTCATTCAATAACGTCTTCAAATCCAGATCAATAGCATATTTCTTGCCGACTATCATAAAATGTACCCCCCCAAACCCTTTATCATCATCACCTTCTGTTGCAGGAATCTGAGAAATATTTTTTCTTAAATATCACCAGAATATGTGTTGGTATGCAAAAGGAAGTATCATGGAAAGCAGGATTCTGGTCACCCTTAAAAATGAATTAGGCTGGGACTCCCTTGCAGATAGCCTTCCCAAAGGTCACATTGTTCTAATTCTGGACAACCTGAGCCTTGTGATCTCATCTGCTATCACAGCTACCCTGCTGTGCAGTGGCTCAGGGAGAAGCCTTACTTTATAATTTTTTTCACGTAGTTGTGTCTAGTGTTTCCAGTTCGATCAGGAACCATTTATCATGTGTGTCTTTGTGTTTTCACAGATGGGAAAATGGGAGTGCAGTAAATGCTTGTTGAAACTGTTCTTCTTGTTTCTGTGAGTGTCTGTATTATTGTTATTATCCACCTACCTTCCCCCCCCCAAATAACAAATCCATCTCTCATCTTCACCTGTATAAATCCTACACATGATCTAATATCCACTTCAGACGGTGCCTATTTTACTAAGTCTTTTCCAATATAAACTCCAAAGCTTTGTGCCTTCATTATATCTGCCAGATCTCATTTTCCCTGTCGATATCTGTACAGTTTTCTTGTTTCTTGGCTAAACCATACGCTCCTTGGAGACAGAAACAGTCTCTTACTCATCTGTATTCTCACATGCTACTCGTTCAGTTTGTTGACATGAGTTGGACACGAGTCTATACCAGCTGATGCTGCATAAAAAACCATCCCCAAACTTAGTGTTCAACACAACCAGCATTTCTTTAGCTTATATACTAGAATTAGCTGGGTGGTTCTTCTAGTGTCTGTGGGGCTCACTCTTGCAACAGTAGTTAACTGCTGGTCAGGGTAGCAAGTGTGCTTCTAAGGATGGCAGGCTGTTGGCTGATGCAATATGGGCAACAAAGCCACATGTCTCTCATCGTCCAGCAAGCCACCCAAGGTTTATTCATTTGACAGCCAGGTATCAGGGTTCTGAGACAACAAAGGAATGACGTATGCCAGACTTTTTGACTCTTAGACTTGGAAAGGGCATAGGGTCACTTCTACCAAATTCTATTGCCCAAAGAAAATCACAAGCCAGCCTAGTTTCAAGGGGTGGAGAAATGGACTCGATCTCAATGAGAGAAGCTGCAAGCACATTATCAAAGCAATGCGTAGAGGGAGTTACGGCCACTGTGCCCTCTACAAGAAAGTTTCTTCTTTCTGCAAGTCTAAAGCTTTTGCACATACTCACCTGCCTTGCTCAGCCACTGCCTCTCATGTTCTCCTCTTTCATAAGGCACCAAGTCACACACATTTCTCATAGTCCAGGTTGCTGCTGAAAATATGTACCACGTATGGAAATTTGAGGGCATGGGAAATAGAAACGATCATTAGTCCTCTAGAATCCAGAGTCTAGATGAACATATACTTGAAGTGTCCAATTCATCTCTCTGTTTTGTTCCATCACACGTGACTTAGAATTGGGGAGTCATAAACTATTAAAGCCAAAAGTAAACTTTAAGGTCATCTAGTCTAGGGGTGCAAACTGAAATGCCTCCAGGGACCAAATAAGGTAAATGAAGACAACTTAGTTTAAACCCAGATAAATCGGGGGACACTGTAGGAGACTGGTAGGAAAATGTCTCAGCTAGACATTAAAATTCTAAATTTAAGGGGCACCTGGGTGGCTCAGTAGTTAATCATCTGGCTTCAATGCAAGTCATGATCTCTTAGTATGTGAGTTTGAGCCCTGTATCTGGCACTTTGCTGACAGCTCAGAGCCTGGAAACTGCTTTGGATTCTGTGTCTCCTTCTCTCTCTGTCCCTCCCCTGCTCACACACATACTCTCTCTCAAAAATAAATAAACATTAAAAAATTATTTTAAAATACTTGCTTTTAAAAAAAGGAAATAAAAATAAATAAATAAAATATATGTGCAGACTTGAATTTAGACCCCAGGCCTCCATGTTGTCATATTGGATACTAGACAGGCCCTTACTTTACAGATGGGAAAGCCAAGGCCCAGAGAAGTTAAAACGTTTTTCTCAGGGGCTCAGCTGAGAGCAACAAAATGAGGCTGGACCCTATGCAGGTCTCCTGTGACTTGGCACTGCCTAGAGTGTAATTTTGAAAGTTTTCATCCTGATGGGAGGGCTATATTCAATCTCTTCACAAACAGTTGCCTCATGGGTTTTGTCAGAATAGAAAACCTCTCCTGGAAAACCGCGGTCTCGTGGGAGTGACTGCCTGGGTCAGGCTTATGAAAGGAACAATTTGATTTGTGGCACTCACCCGTGGGAGCCCAGTTGCGTTTGCTGCTTCCTCATTGAAGTCAGGAGGCTGAAGGGAGGCAGACAGGCACTGCTGTGCTGATAAACGCCACCAGCCCAGGCACTAGCTGTGTTTCTAGACAGCCCAGAAGACATATCTGACTTGACCTTCTGGCCCAACAGAAGATACTGCCTGGCTGAAGTGAAGTGGCAGCACATGACAAGGAAGGAGAGAGATGCCGTAAGACCCAAGTCACCCATGACTAGGAATTAATGTTTTACCTGTTTTCCCCCTTGATCCTCCTGGTGTCTTTATTTTCCTATTTTAAAATGTTCTGGTTTTCTCCTCCTTGGCTCTGACAAGGAAAGGGTTATTATTTTCAGGAAAGAAAAGAAGATGAAGCCAGTGTGGGAAGGGTGAGGAAGGGTTAGTAAATCAAAGGAAAATGTTTCAACAGAAAATCACACCCCAAGTGTCTTAGTCTATTCAGGCTGCTAAAACAGAACTGGAGACAGTGTCACTTACAAACAACATAAATCCATTTCTCACAATTCCGGAGGCTTACAAGTTCAAGATCAGGGCACCAGGATGGTCAGGTTCTAGCAACAACCCTCTTCTTATTTGCACACTATCTCATCACTATGTCCTCACATCGCTGAAGGGGCAAAGGAGCTCTCTGGAGCTTCATTTATAAGAACACTAATTCCATTCATGAATGCTCTACTTCAAGATGTAATCACCTTTCAAGGGCCCCGCATCCAAATACCATCATATAGGGGATTATGTCTTAACACATGAATTTGGGAGAGACACAAACATTCAGTATTTAGCACCACATGTATACAGAAGGGCAAACCATAATTTGGCCTGCAGTCTGGCTTCACAAGGCATTCAGTGGCTTTGCTGTAACCCTCTCAGAAAGCCCCCTCCCAGCATCTGTCCATGACAGTCACAGCAGAGATGCCCTTGGTCTAGACGTGCATGTCCCCTCAAAGTTGGCATCTCTGCTCTTGTCCCTGGAGAATTCTCAGTAGATACTTGTTGATAAAATTCATAGATGAAATAGGAAATTGCTTTATTTTCTAGGATAAAAAACAAAAACCCAAAAAGGTTTGATTACAACACATGGAGGTAGTAATTAAAAGATTGGACACTGGGTACATAAAATAGAATAGCAATAGAAAACAAACGAGCCATTTAAAAGTGAATTTTACTGTATTTATTTTAGAGAGAGAGAGAACACACCAGTGAGGAAGAGAGGCAGAGGGACACAGAGAGAATCTTAAGCAGGCTCCACTTAGCACAGAACCCAACATGGGGCTTGATCCCACAACCCTGGGATCATGAGTCAGATGCTCAACTGACTAAGCCACCCAGGTTCTTCAGAAGTGGATTTTGAAAATCAGTCTTATGTTGTAGCTGAGACAGATAGTCAACTCCTTTTATTTATTTATTTATTTATTTATTTTTTCAAGCTCAAACACAAGTTTATATGCTGAGTATTTTAAAGGGTTTAAAAAGCATGCTCAGTTAGCATACAGCCTTTTCTCGCTTATATAACAGATACATTTCTCTCTGCTTGTGTACAGCAAAGGATGAGAACCTGAATCAACTTATGACTCCAGAAATGTGCTATTTCAGAAATGTATTCCATGAAATTTTCTTCACTGCTCCCACCACTGATTCTTAAAATAAGAAAGGACAGAGGGTCTCATCCCTTGAAACTGTTTTTAAACACCAGCACTTTAAATTGAAAGACAGGCAGAAACCTAACAGTTCCTGGTACAGCGCCTGGACTTAGTCTTAATGTTAAGAGTTGAATATACAACAGAAAATCTATCATTTCTTTATCCTTGAAGAGAGGGAGGGAGAAAAAGGAGAGGTGGGGATATGGTGCAGTATTTAAGGGCAGTACAGTAACTCAAAATACCATCAACTTCACAATGAAGACCCATGGATCTCAATACTTTTATAATTCATGTTGGACCAAAAAGTTTAGTTCTCCCTACATGTATCAATGAATTCAAACCTCATGTTTTCCAAAACATGAAGATGAATAATGTAAGATAAACTGCAATTGCAACAGGTATTTCCTAAGTAGAGGACTAAACACCAAAGGGAATCCCTTCTTTTGATATAAGCTTTCACTGAAGTGGAAACCTAATACTTAAATATGAAATCTCTTGGCCAAGTAAGAAACTATAGCTGTTATGGGTATTACCTTCTATAATCATTATATGTATTATATATTAAATTAAACCCAGCATTACATATGCTTGCACAATTACACTGTGAATGAGGATAGTAGTGATGGTGTCAGTGAAAAAAGACTATCTTTAGCCCAAAAAGAATAAGGGGGTGGGGAGGCAAAAACAAGTAGAAAGCACACAAAGAGATGGGCCATTTTCTGACCATTCTTTTTTTTTTAATTTTTTTAATGTTTTATATATTTCTAGGAGAGAGAGAGAGACAGCGGGAACAGGGGAGTGTTAGAGAGAGAGGGAGTCACAGACTGAAACAGGCTCCAGGCTCTGAGCTGGCAGTCAGCACAGAGCCTGACGTGGGGCTTGAACCCACGAACCGCAAGATCATGACCTAAGCAAAAGTCAGACGCTTAACCGACTAAGCCACCCAGGAGCCCCCATTTTCTGACCATTCTAAACACAAAAATATAAGAAGAAAGGTGTTCCCTTATTTCCCCTGTGTGGAAATAATGTGAAACATTTATTTTCTGTATCACACAAGAACACAGCTAAGTAATCCAACTCTACTGCAGCATTATAACAATCATCCCTTCACCACAGTGTAAGATTTAAGTGCATGTGCACAAGCATGTGTGCCAAGAACTTCCAGCCCCTACCCAGGTCCTACTGCAACACTGGTGGTCCCAATGGTTTTATCAAAATAAGTCATGTTTAAAAAATAAAGCATTTATTGGGGCGCCTGTGTGGCTTAGTCGGTTAAGCATCCGACTTTCGCTTAGGTCATGATCTCGCGGTTCGTGGGTTCGAGCCCCGCGTCGGGCTCTGTGCTAACTGCCAGCTCAGAGCCTGGAGCCTGTTTCAGTCTGTGACTCCCTCTCTCTCTGACCCTCTCCTGCTCACGCTGTCTCTCTCTCCTAGAAACAAATAAAAACATTAAAAAAAAATAAAGCATTTATAAAGACAAGTCAAAATACCTCAGTAACCATATACCCAACTCAAACTTCATTTATTTAAATGTTATATTTGCCTCTCCCTAATAAGCCTTTATTTCACTCAAACTGAGCAATAAACTCTTCCATACTGAAGTATCTTCCTTGCCCAATTAATCCAATGGAAAAAAAACCAAATCATTAGTAAAGAAAAATGTAGGGATTAACACACCCTTTTAATATGTTTTTAAATATTTTTAAGGTTTAAAAAGTGTTTAAAGTTTGTAATTCCTAGTAGGAAAACATCATCTGAATGAAAACTCTAATGGCAAACCACTGTAAAATGTCTCATTGCATGTGGGGCAGAGGGGTAGGGATTATCTTCACAGCACCCCAGCTTTCTCCATGAGAAGCTCAGAGGTACACTGGTTTGTATTATTGCGACATCCAATGGTGATCAAAGTTGCTTTTCCTTCAGCAAGGGCTTTATTTGTCAGAAGGACATTATGCTTGACCTCCAAATTTGGCTGACAATTTACTGATGAGATTCATAACCTTTGGGTTGCTCTGATATTTTGACGTATTTGCTGGGTTCTGGGCCACATCCTGGAAGGCCACCATAACTTATGGATCCTGCATGGCTGCAAGAACCTCTGGGTCACTAAGGATTTCATTGAACCCAGGCATTCCTGCCATTCCAGGCATTCCCCCTGCCGTTCCAGGCATTCCCCCAGGAAAGCCACCTGGGAAAGAGCCATACTGAGCTCCTGATTGACGTCTGGCTTCTTCCTCCCTCTGGGCTCTCTTATGTTCTTCCCGAGCCTTCTTAACCCTTTCTATTCTTTCTTTGATCTCTCACTCTTCACGTTTTCGCTCATACTTTCTCTGATGTTCAACAATTCTCTGGGCCCTCGGCTGAACTTCTTTCAACATTGCACTAGCATCTTCATCATAATCCAGTTTACAAGCAAGGGCAAAATCATGCTCTGCTTCTTCCCAATGGCCCAGAAGTCTGTGTGCTTTCCCTCGCCACTTATAAGGCTGAGCTGAATCAGGATTTATTTCAATTGCTCTGTCACAGTCTCGGATGGCAGCATTTGGCTTCTGTAATTTGATGAAGACACTGGCTCTCTTGGCATACAGAATGGCCAAGCGAGGATTCAGCTTGATGGCATCTGTGAACAAGTCAATGGCTTTCTGTAGTTCTCCATCATTTAGGGCATCAATGGCAGCCACTTTTTTATCATTTGCCTGATCCATCATTTCCTCGGTTATCTCTACATTTTCATCTCCCATTTCTTGAGGGGCATCAGTATCTGGTTCAATCACACCTTCATTGTCAATTTCTAGATCACTTTCCTCACTTGATGGTTCGTCTGTCTTTATGTTTTCCTCCGCCTTCTTACTGTTTTTTCTTCCTTGATATTGTCTTCTGATTTAGTTTTATGAGTAGCAGGTGGTATTTTACCCCCCATGTTCTCCACCCACTCCGCAGGAAGTGCATTTCTTCGGTGTGCAGAACGCTCGGATCCTGCTTACACATTTTCACGAAGGCTCGAAGCTCGCTCACTTTGCGGGGGTCCATGGTCCAGAGAAGACGGCGGGCGCGGCTAAGGTTGCGGCCAGATTCCAGGCGCGGGTACTAGCTCAGCGTGGCCGCGTGGAAGGGCTAGTCAACTACTTTTAATCCAGATCAGCATCATCAGAACACTGGACAGGACTTCCAAGCCCATTCTTTCTAAAGAGCTTTATCATCTTTTAAAAGAATGAATGAAAATGCCGGCTTAAATATCTATGGTCTATCTGAGCTAATTATAGAAAGACAGATTAAAAAGGCAAGAACATTAAGGATGGATATTGCCTCTGAGTATTTTCAGAAATATGTACAGGCAGGCAGTATCAGTTCCAGTTTCTACCCTGAGGTCGCACAGCATCCATTTACTTCCACACTGCTTTTACAATGTGACATTTTGATACACATCAAATGAAAAACAAAAATATGCCTCTACAGGTGGTCAGGAGGCCTAAGCTCTGTTCTGGATCTGTTAAGAATTAGATCTGTGGTCTGCTCAGTCCTAGGTTTTCTCATTTGTAAAATGAGAAATTTAAGTTCAAATTTATGGAATTTATTTCAGTCTGATAGTTCCATTGTCATTGATTTTGAAATGAGGTTTATTCAGGCACTCATTCATTTATTCATTTTTTCCCATTCATTCAGTATATTTCATTCAGTCCTACTCCATATGCAGCATTTGGTAACTAAGTATAAAGTAGTAAGCAGTAAAAACAAACTCCCTGTCCTCAGAGAGCTTCCATTCTAGACAGTGAGACAGATGATAGGAAACCAAGAAAGGAAGCAAGATAACCAGATTTGTTTGAGGGATGATCGCCAGGATGAGGGAAAGAATGCAAGTGATATGTTAGAAAGAAAGTGACTTTGGGATGAGTGGGGAAGATCTATCAAAAGTATAGATTAAGTATGTGACATTTGCAAAGTCTCTTTCCCTCTGTATGCCTATTTCTTATTGCTACCAGAACAAACTGCCATAAATATAGCAGCTTAAAACAACACAAATATATTACATTTCTGTAAGTCAGAAATCCAACATGGGTCTCATTGGGATAAAATCAGGTATAGTGCTGCTTTTCTTTCTGGAGACTCTAGGGGAGAATTTGTGTCTTTGCTCATTCAAATTGTTGGCAAAATTTAGTTTTTCTTTTGTTGGACTAAGGTTCCTATTGTCTTGCTGCCTGTAATGGGAGGGCCACTCACAACTCCTACAGGACTTACATTTTTGGCTGGAGGTTCCCTTCCTCCAGCTACAAAGCCAGGAACCAACGGTTGTGTTCTCACACTGCAACTCTCTGATCTACTCTTCTGCTTTTTTCTTGTGTTTTTAAGGACTCGTGATTAGATTGAGCACATGAGAATAACCCAGGATAATCTCGCCACCTCAAAGTCTTTAACTTTATCACATTTGTAAAGTCCCTTTGGCCATGTATAGTAATACTTTCACAGGTTCTGAGGATTAGAAACGTGCACTTTTGAGGGGCCATGACTTTGCCTACCATAATACCCCAGTTAACTTATCAGTAAACGAAGGCACTGAACTAAAGTTCTTTCAGTTCCAAAATGTCATGACTCCTTTTGATCCTATGCTTTGCCCCTTTGTTTCTTTCCTGCAACAACTCATGAAAAACTTTGCTAACAGTGAAGGCCAAATCTCTTGTTTGAATACAGTGTTTATTTCATCTAGGACAAATAATGGAGAGTGAGTTATGATGTCGTGACTGTAACTGCAAGGCAGTCTCAAGGACAGAGTAAGGAGCATGCTTAGAATTGATCCCTGACATGGGCTGCTGAGCCTGCCCCTGCTACACAGCTGCTTATGATCAGGCTGAATGTAATAAAGTAGAATTGTTACGGAACCTGGTACGGATCACCTGGTGGAAAAACCAAGTGGCACTCAGAGATCTTGGGAGTCAGGAGGTTTATTTTAAACTGGTGAGTTCAACATGATACTCTCTAGTTCCATCCACATAGTTGCAAATGCAAGATTTCATCCTTTTTGACTGGTGAGTAGTACTCCATTGTGTGTGTGTATAGATATAGATATATATAACCAAATCTTCTTTATCTATTCATCCATTGATGGGCATTGGGCTCCTTCCATACTTTGGCTATTCTTGATTGCACTGCTATAAACATTGGAGTGCATGTGTCCCTTTGAAACGACATACCTGTATCCCTTGGATAAATATCTAGTAGTGCAATTGTTGAGTTGTGGAGTAGTTCTATTTTTAATTTTTTGAGGAATTTCCATACTATTTTCCAGATTGGCTGCATCAGTTTTAACTACATGGATAGAACTAGGGGATATCATGCTGAGTGAAATTAGTCAGAGAAAGACAAGTATCACATGACTTCACTCACACGAGGACTATAAGATACAAAACAGATTAACATAAGGGAAGGGGAGCAAAAATAATATACAAACAGGGAGGTGGACAAAAACATAAGACACTCTTAAATATGGAGAACAAACAGAAGGTTACTGGAAGGGTTGTGGGGCCGGGGATGGGCTAAATGGGTAAGGGGCAATAAGGAATCCACTCTGAAATCATTGTTACATTATATACTAACTAACTTGGATGTAAATGTTTAAAAAATAATATAAATAAATAAGCAAACAGACCAACAAACAAACTGGTGAGCTCAGAGATCACTCTCCAGAGGTCTGACTTCTGAGTGTAAGCAAAGGGAACAATTTATACTCTGTTACTTCCGCATTCCATGTTAGTAGTAATATGGCTGCGTGCACAAGCAGGCAAGTAAGAACCCGGAAGGGGATTCTTCATCTGGGGACTGGAATTTCCCTACCAATCCTGTCAGCCATCTTATAACAGATTTTCCCCTATCAGAATCACTTCTGTTAGAACCACATTTTACCATCAGGTACGCGAGTCAATGTGATGGACTGTTTAGAGGTGAAGCTTCAAGGGAAATGTATGCAACCTTTCCCTAAATATTCTTCTGAGTATGTATCCCAGGTGTGGCGACCCAGTGCCATGTCCATTTCCTGAAAGGTGAAGCCACCACAGGCTTCATTGTGCCCAGAGAAGCATGTGCGCACACACACCTGGAACAGTGGAATTCCTATGTGGCCCGGCCATAGTTCTTAGATATCCTAAGAATTCCAACACTGCTATTTTCTACTATTGTCTTTTTGTTTTTGCAGCCTGATAGAAAATCAGAACCAGTGGGATAGCAACAATAGGAGCTCTGGTATGGAGCAACCAAGGTGGGTAGAAAAGAATCTACACATTTATCTGAACCTGAAGTGGGCTTTCCCAAAAGCAACGGTGGGTCCTGACAAATCAGGGCTATAACCTCAATGGTCTTCCTCGGTATTCACAACTTACTTGGGTGGAATTGGCTGGGAAGAGAACCACAGCCTAGAGGTAGGCTGATCAACTGGTCTATTCAGGGATGAAAACCTAGGGCTTGGGCCCCAAAAGAACATTTTGAATACAAGTCCCTTGCGAAGCACAGTCATTTCCATAAGCTGCTGGGTGAGTTTGACAATTTCAAAAAGTCTTACTGTGCATCTCTTGTGCTCTTGTATTCTTACTTGCTCTCTCTCCGTGCACACACACGAAGGAAAGGCCAAGTGAAGACATACAGAGAAGTCACCATCTGGAAGCCAGGAAGAGAATCTTCATCAGAAACCAATCTTGCCAAACTGTGATCTGAGACTTCTGGCCCCCAGAACTGAATAAAAGGTTTTGTGGGTTCACCATCAAGAAGTCCCTTTACTCAGAGAAGAGCATCAGTCTCCTGGCAAAGTGACTGATCTTCATTAGCAAGGAGAAAAGTGGTGGCTGCTGTACCATGCAATAAGGAAGACAATGTCTGGAACCAGAGGATTCACTGACTTTTAATAATTTTTATTGTCCCCTCAATAATAGTCAATTGGACACTGCAGCAGTCTAACTAATAAAGACAGGACCAGAAAAGATTCAGATCCCGGGACTAAAGATTTGGGCCACCCACTTTGTAAAGAATCCTGCCCATTAGGTAGTTGCAGAAGATAAGAGGGGCTTTAAATGGGTGTTGAAAAATGGAAATTGCAGAAACGGGAGTGTTAAAGCCAAGTTTTATATTGGTTCTTTCTCTCCCTCTTTAGGTATTAGGAAATAGTGGCGGCTAAAATTTTATATTTTGGGTGTGAGTATATCTATAGTGCTATTAACACATGATTCAGTGAAATATGATACAATGAAATATTTTGTATGGGTACACAAATTTTTCATGGAAAAGAAGAACAAAAATAGATACGGAAAAGCAAAAGAGGTGGATAGTGCTCGATAGTTTTGTTTGCTTCTCCAGATCCCTCTTCATTCTTCACCCCCATCCCCACTCCATTCTGTTTCCTGGGAATTTAAATTTATAAATTACATCAAAGAGTTCCTTTACCCTAGGGCTGACCAAAGGGAAGCACCTCCAAAAGACATGATAGAAGGAGGAAACTGAGAACAGGGTATGTGTTCCTCTGACTCCTACAGAGTCTGTTAAACACTACAGCTCCTGCCTAAGAGCCCCTCCTACTTGTATAGTTACATTTTCCAGGTCCTAGTAATTGCTTCATCCTCCTGAGTCTTCAGATTTGAACATTAGCACCTCATAGCTCTTGCTTAGCCCTAACATGCTTCACCCAACCTTCACGGTTTCCCTTAATTGCCCACATTTTGTAAAAAGTTCTTTCCTCAATATTTCCTCAGAGAGGGGCACCTGGGTGGCTCAGTCGGTTAAGCGATTGACTTTGGCTCAGGTCATAATCTCTCAGTTTGCGAGTTTGAGCCCCATGTTGGGCTCTGTGCTGACAGTTCAGAGCCTGGAGCCCACTTCGGATTCCTTGCCTCCCTCTTTCTCTGTCCCTCCTCTGCTCATGCTCTCTCTCTCTTTCTCTCTCTCTCTCAAAAATAAATAAACATTTAAAAAAGTTAAAAAAAATACTTCCTCAGATACATTTCCAATATATCTTGTTTAATGTGAAACCTATTTCCTGTGGAGAGCCTGAAGTATACAAGCAGAAAGTAGGCAAAAATGTTAAATGTTAGATATTATTTTTTCTTCTACCTCTTAAGTCTGAAACATGAAAAGTTCCAGGTAAAAATAGATGTCTCTGTCTTGGAAAATGTTGCCAGTATCATATTTCCCTATGACAATTCAGTCCTAGTTTTGATGAGAGGGTAATATAAGAAAAAATGATTCTTGGGAAAACAAATTCTTAGTTTGCAGATTATTAAAGAGTGCGGAGTGTGAGACAGAAGATCCTGCCTTAAGTATTTTAATAAGATTACTGTGTGACCATAAGCAAGTCATTTAACTTCTCAGTTTCTTCATATATGAAGTGGGAATTAATAATATCTACTTCATACCACCATCAGAGGGTTCAAATAAAATAAAGTAAGCATAAGTGCTTCACAAAAGGT
The DNA here is from genome assembly GCA_017311185.1 of Proteles cristata cristata. NCBI lineage: Eukaryota > Metazoa > Chordata > Mammalia > Carnivora > Hyaenidae > Proteles > Proteles cristata. The sequence goes on along the minus strand of JAESUZ010003687.1, from coordinate 1,701,202 downwards.
AAACACCTCAAATATTATTTGCTAATGTCACTATGTTTCACAGTTCTTCAGGCAAGGATAAACTGAAGGTGTTCAGTAATTTTGATTAGCTGTCACAGTTTGGACATTTTGCGTATTCATGCCATTCTTAAACTAATGGTTATCTCGTGCCCCCAACATCCTGCAAACTTCCAGAGAACTGGGACTGAGTCTTTTGGATCACCTCTGTCTTCTTGTTTCTTGCCAATGCCTGGCACTTAGTAAGTACTCAAATATTCAAGAGTGAGTTAAAGACTGAGAGAGAGTAAGAAAGCAGGGAGAGAGAACAATGGAAGGCAAGAAGAAAGGGAGTAAAGATGAGATTTTGGAAAAAAGGGACAGTACAGTGCAAAATCTTATTCCCTAAATTGTAGCCTAATGCAACTTGTAGCCTAATGCTATACTTCCTAAGAGAGAGTTTAAAATTATAATAATAGTGCTTGGGTGGCTCAGGTGGTTAAACATCCAGCTCTTGGTTTCAGCTCAGGTCATTATCTCATGGTTTGTGGGATCAACCCCGTGTTGGGCTTTGTGCTGACAGTATAGAGCCTGCTTGGGATTCTCAATCTCTCTCTCTCTCTCTCTTTCTGCCCCCACCCCTCTTTCAAAATAAATAAACTTAAGAAATTGAAAATAAAATGATACTGAACTTAACAGCTAATAATTATTGCTTAATAACTATTATGTACATGTACCATTGCTTTTTTTCTTTTCTTTCTTTTTTTTTCTTAAATAGTTTATTGTCAAGTTGGTTTCCATATAACACCCAGTGCTCATACCAACAAGTGCCCTCCTCCATGCCCATCCCCCCTTCACCTATCCCACACCCCCATCAGTCCTCAGTTTGTTCTCAGCATTTGAGAGTCTCTCATGGTTTACCTCCCTCCCTCTCCCCCACTATTTTTCCCCTTCTCATCCCCCATGGTCCTCCATTAAGTTCCTCATAATCCTCCTATACGTGCAAACATATGGTATCTGTCCTTCTCTACCTGACTTATTTCGCTCAGCATAAAACCCTCAAGTTCCATCCATGTTGCTACACATGGCCAGATTTCATTCTTTCTCATTGCCATGTAGTATTCCATCATATAGATAAACCACATCTTCTTCATCCATTCGTCTGTTGATGGACACTTAGGCTCTTTCCATGTTTTGGCTATTGTGGAGAGTGCTGCTATGAACACTGGAGTACATGTGCCCCTAGGCATCAGCATTCCTGTATCCTCTGGGTAAATTTCTAGCAGTGCTATTACTGGGTCCTAGGGGAGTTCTACTATTAATTTTTTGAGGAACCTCCACACTGTTTTCCAGAGGGGCTGCACCAGTTTACATTCCCACCAACAGTGTAGGAGGGTGCCCGTTTCTCCACATCCTTGTCAACATCTATACTCTCCTGATTTCTTCATTTTCGCCATTCTAATCGGAGTGAGGCGGTATCTCAGGTTTTGATTTGTATTTCCCTTATGATGAAGGACGCTGTGTCTGTTGACCCTCTGGATGTCCTTTTTGGAGAAGTGTCTGTTCATGTCTTCGGCCCATTTCTTCACTGGATTATTTGTTTTTCGGGTGTGGAGTTTGGTGAGTTCCTTATAGATTTTGGATACTAACCCTTTATCTGATATGTCATTTGCAACTATCTTTTCCCATTCTGTCAGTTGCCTATTAGTTTTATTGATTATTTCCTTTGCCGTGCAGAAGCTTTTTATCTTGATGAGGTTCCAGGAGTTCATTTTTGCTCTTTATTACCTTGCCTTTGGGAATGTGTCAAGTAAGAAATTGCTGTGGTTGAGGTCAAGGAGTTTTTTCCTGCTTTCTTTTCTAGGTTTTTGATGGTTACCTGTCTCACATTCAGGTCCTTCATCCATTTGGAGTTTATTTTTGTGTATTCTGTAAGAAAGTGGCCTAGTTTCATTCTTCTGCATGTTGCTGTCCAGTTCTCCCAGCACCATCTGATAAAGAGGCTGTCTTTTTCCATTGGACACTCTTTCCCACTTTGTCAAAGATCAGCTGGGCATACATTAGTGGGTCCAATTCTGAGTTCTCCATTCTATTCCATTGGTCTATGTGTCTGTTTTTGTGTCAATACCATATTGTCTTGATGATGACAGCTTTGTAGTAAAGGCTAAAGTCTGGGATGGTGATGCCTCCCGTTTTGGTTTTCTTCTTCAATATTACTTTGGCTATTGGGTGTCTTTTGTGGTCCCATACAAACTTTAGGATAGTTTGTTCTAGTTTTGAGAAGAATGCTGGTGTCGTTTTGATTGGGATTGCATTGAATGTGTAGATTCCTTTGGGTAGTAATGACATTTTACAATATTTACTTTTCCAATCCATGAGCATGGAATGTTTTTTCATTTCCTTGTGTCTTCATCAATTTCCTTCATAAGTTTTCTATAGTTTTCAACATACAAATCTCCTATATCTTTGGTTAGGTTTATTCCTGGGTATTTTATGGTTTTTGGTGCAGTTGTGAACGGGATCAGCTTCTTGATTTCTCTTTCTGTTGCTTCATTGTTGGTGTATAAAAGTGCAACCGATTTCTGTACGTTGATTTTGTACCCTGCAACTTTGCTGAATTCATGGATCAGTTCAAGTAGGCTTCTGGTGGAATCTGTCGGGTTTTCTATGTAGAGTATCATGTCGTCTGCGAAAAGTGAAAGCTTGACTTATTTTGCCAATTCTGATGCCTTTTATTTCCTTTTCTTTTTCCTTTTGTCCGATTGCTGATGCTAGGACTTCCAGCACTATGTTAAACAGCAGTGGTGAGAGTGGACATCCCTGTCGTGTTCCTGATCTCAGGGGGAAAGCTCTCAGTTTTTCCCCATTGAGGATAATGTTAGCTGAGTGTTTCTCATACATGACTTTTATGAAGTTTAAGTTAAGTTCCTTCTATCCCGACTTTCTGGAGGGTCTTTATTATGAAGGGATGCTGTATTTTGTCAAAGGCTTTCTCTGCATCTATCGACAGGATCATATGGTTTTTATCTTTTCTTTTGTTGATATGATGTATCCCTTTGATTGATTTGCGAATGTTGAACCAACCCTGTAGCCCAGGAATGAATCCCACTTGATCATGGTGGATAATTCTTTTTACGTGCTGTTGTATTCGATTTGCAAGTATCTTGTTGAGGATTTTTGCATCCGTATTCATCAAGGATACTGGTCTGTAGTTCTCTTTTTTTGCTGGGTCTCTGTCTGGCATGGGGATCAAAGTGATGCTGGCTTCATGGAATGAGTCCAGAAGTTTTCCTTCGATTTCTATGTATTGGAATAGCTTGAGAAGAATGGGTATTAACTCTGTTTTACATGTCTGGTAGAATTCCCCAGGGAAGCCATCTGGCCCAGGGCTCCTATATGTTGGGAGATTTTTGATAACTGATTTGATTTCTTCACTGGTATTGGGTCTGTTCAGATTTTCTATCTCTTCCCATGTGAATTTTGGTAGAGAGTGTGTGTTTAGGAATTTGTCCATTTCCTCTAAGTTGTCCAGTTTGTTGGCATTAAATTTTTCATGGTATTCCCTGATAATTGCTTGTATTTCTGAGGGGTTGGTTGTAATAAATCCATTTTCATTCATGATTTTGTCTATTTGGGTGCTCTCTCTTTTTGAGAAGTCTGCCTAGAGGTTTGTTAATTTTTTTAAATTTTTTCAAAAAAACCAACTACTGGTTTCATTGATCAGTTCAACTATTTTTGTGGATTCTATATTGTTCATTTCTGCCCTGATTTTTATTATTTCCCTTCTCCTGTTGGGTTTGGGGTGCTCTTGTTGCTCTCTTACTAGTTCCTTTAGGTGTACTGTTAGATTTTGTACTTGCACGTTTTCTAATTTCTTGAAATAGGCCTGGAGTGCAATGGACTTTCCTCTTAGGACTGCCTTTGCCGCATCCCATAGAGTTTGGATTGTTGTCTTTTCATTTTCATTTGTTTCCATATATTTTTAAATTTCTTCTCTAATTGCCTGATTGGCCCATTCGTTCTTTAGTAGGGTGTTCTTTAACCTCCATGTTTTTTGGAGGCTTTCCAGACTTCTTCCTGTGATTGATTTCAAGTTTCAAAGCATTATGACCTGAAAGTGTGCATGGTATGATCTCAATACTTTTATACTTATTGAGGGCTGCTTTATGTCCCAATATTTGATCTATCTTGGAGAATGTGCTGTGCACACTTGTGAAGAAAGTGAATTCCATGGCCTCGGGATGTAGAGCTCTAAATATATCTGTCAGATCCATCTGGTCTAATGTGTTATTCAAGTCCATTGTTTCTTTAGTGATTTTCTGTCTAGTTGATCTATCCATTGCTGTAAGTGGAGTATTAAAGTCCCCTGCTATTGGCACATTCTTATCCATAAGATTGTTTCTGTTTGTGATTGTTTTGTGTATTTGGGTGTCTCCATGTTCGGTGCAAAGACATTTATAATTGTTAGCTCTTCCTGATGGATGGACCCTGTAATTATTATATAATGCCCTTCTTCATCTTTTGTTATTGCCTTTACATTAAAGTCCAACTTGTCGATTATAAGTATAGCTATTCCAGCTTTCTTTTGACTTCCAATAGCATGATATACATTTCTCAATCCCATTACTTTCAATCTGAAGGTGTCCTCATGTCAAAAATGAGTTTCTTGTAGACAGCAAATAGATGGATTTTGTTTTTTATCCATTCTACTACCCTATGTCTTTTGATTGGAGCATTTAGTCCATTTACAATCAGTGTTATTATTGAAAAATATGGGCTTAGAATCATTGTGTTCTTTGTAGGATTCATGCTTGTGGTGGTGTCTCTGGTATCTTGCTTTCCTTCCAACATTTCCTTCAAAGAGTTCCCTTCAGGATTTCTCGTAGGGCTGGTTTACTGGCGATGAATTCTTTCAATTTTTGTTTATTTAGAAAGACTTTTATCTCTCCTTCTGTTCTGGATGACAGGCTTGCTGGATAGAGGATTCTTGGCTGCATATTTTTTCTGTTCATCCCATTGAAGATTTCCTGCCTGCAAAGTTTCAGTAGATAGGTCTGTAACCACTCGGATAGGTTTCCCTTTGTATGTTAGGGCCCTTTTATTCATAGCTGCTTTTAGAATTGTCTCTTTGTCCTTGCCAGTTTCACTATGATATGTCATGCAGAAGAATGATTCAAGTTATGTTTGAGGGGTATTCTCTGTGCCTCTTGGATTTCAATGTCTATTTCTTTCCCCAGATTGGGGAAGTTCTCAGCTATAATTTGTTCAAAGACTCCTTCAGTGCCTTTCCCTCTCTCTTCCTCTTCTGAAATTCCTATGATACGGATATTGTTCCATTTGATTGTATCATTCAGCTCTCCAACTCTCCTTGCGTGTTCCTGGATCAGTTTATCTCTCTTGGCTTCCTCTTTTTCTATAATTGTGTCTTCAAATTCACCTATTCTCTTCTCTGCCTCTTCAACCCATGCATTGGATGCCTCCATTTAATTATGCATCTCATTTATAGCATTTTTAAATTCATCACAACTATTTTTAAGCTCTACAGTCTTTGTAGCAATAGTTTCTCTGATGTCTTCCATGCCTTTTTCAAGCCCAGTGATTAATTTTATCACTATTGTTCTAAATTTTTGTTCAGTTATGTTGCTTATATCAGTTTTGAGCAGTTCTTTAGCTGTCATTTCTTCCTGGAATTTCTTTAGGGGAGAGTTCTTCCATTTTGTCATTTTGGCTAGTTTTCTGTCTCTTGTTAGTTTTAAAAGCTTGTTATGCCCTCTACACCTGTGAGTACTGCTGTATTAAAGAAGGCTCTTTTACTATCCAGGGCCTATCCATTCAGGAAGTGTTCTTTGAATGGTGTCTCTTGGTCTCTCTTGTTGAGACTTTGGTTATTTTATTTCCCTACTCGTAGTGGTATTTGGGACTCTCCACCATGTGTCCTTTGGTTGTTGCTTGAGGTTGCCCTGGAAAAGAAAACAGACAGACAAACACACAGGGAACAAAGGCACACAAACGCAGAGATTAATCCAATAAGCACACAAACCAAAAGGGAAAAAGATAAAAAAAAAAGAAGGGAAAGAAAGAAAAAAAAAAGAGGAAAGAGGAAAAACAAATAACAAAAATAAAAATGAAAAATGAAAAAGAAGAAAAGAAAAGAAAAAAGAAAAAAACCCCAAAGACAAAGGACAGTCTAAAAGCCTAAAACCAGAATTCCCAGCTACAAATAAAGAACGGGGTGTATGCAGTACTGAAGGAAGAGCATATATAAAGAGAAAAATGATATTGCAGGGAGGAAGCAAAATTGGACAGTGACCAGGCAGAGAGACTAAGAGGCTTAATTCAGAGAGAGAAAAGAGGAGAATATGGTAAGAGGCGAGGAGAAAGAAACGAAGATAATGTTACTCAGAGAAACTATATAGTCTGATTACTTCAGAGAGACAGATAGAAAGGTAGTGGTGGAGGGGTAGAATATACATCTAGAGAATGGATTAAATGTGACTGTTTAAGCAAACCAATGACCAGAGTGCCCAGTTCAACAGAGGGGTGGGATACGAATGAAAGAAGGGAAAATATATCTGAATAGAAAGAATTGATCTATAATTAATTATGGCAGTGAATCCATGTTGGTCTCGCCCCCAGGCTCTGGTAAAGAAAAAAGAAAGCAGCTCTCTAGCAGGGATGGGCATGGTTTGGTGTAGGTGGGTCTTAGCCTCCACTGTGGTCCCATGGGCTCCTCCCCGAGGTCCCACCTTGGTGGTTGTGAAGAGAAAAATGGCGGCACCCCAGTTCCTTCTCGAACCATGTGTTGCAACCCACTCTTTTGGATTCCATCTCCCTGTGCCGTGGGCATAGCCAACGTGGGCTGTGCTCTGTCCCAAGTACATCTTGTTTCCAGATCTTAGTCCATCCACGTCCCATTGATACCGCCCAAAATAAACCCGTAGGCCAAGTCCCTCCAAGCAGTTTCAAGCCGGTCCCCTCCCCACTGGGTATGAGCAGAGCTAGAATAGCTGTGGAGCAGCGTCAGGTGCGCCGCTTCACCTCTGGGTCGAGCTGGTGAGCAGAGAGGAGCAGTTTCTCCTGGCGTCACCTGGGAGCGGGGCATTCAGCTCAAGGTCAGCTGCACAGCAGGAAACTGGATCACTCTGTGTCCCGAGCTGAGGTTTTTCTTTTCTCCAGGGACATGGACAGCTACTTGAGCAGTTTCAGCCATGCTTTCTTTTCCCCTTCACTCACTGCAGCTCCCTGCAAAGGGGGCTCCCTTCCCTCCCTCCCTGTCTCCAGATCCCAGCCCGTTTTTATCTTCCCTGGTTAGCACTCACACTATGAGGTTGTTTTCTCGGTGGACTCTATCTCCTTTTCCTCCCAAACTCCTGAATTCTGTAAGGGTTCCTATGGCTTCAGGCCTTCTCCATTTGAGACATGTGGGTGAGTGAAATGTACAGAGCTCCCTACTTCTCACCATCTTGCCTCCTCCCACATGTACCATTACTTTTAAAAGTTAATTCTTAAAAATTTTTAAGTGTTTTATTTACTTCTGAGAGAGAGAGAGAGAGAGCATGAGCAAGGGAGGGTCAGAGAGAGAGAGGGAGATACAGAATCTGAAGCAGCCTCCAGGCTCTGAGCTAGCTGTCAGCAGACAGCCCAATGCGGGGCTCAAACCCACAAACAGTGAGATCATGACCTGAGACGAAATCGGACGCTTAACCAACTGAGCCACCCTGGCGCCCCAAGTTAATTCTTAAAATAGTTGTATGAAATGGTCCTGTTAGTATTTCCATTTTACAGATGAGGAAATTGAGCATTGGTATGGTTAAGAAACTTGCCCAGAATGACTTAGTAAGTGGTGGAAATAGATGAAAATCACACCTAGACAATCTAACCCAGAGTATGTACCCTGCTATTCCATGTTCATTTTTATTTTAATTTTTAGTTCAAAAAGTACTAGAAAAGGTGAAGTAGTGAAGGTAGAGTGTGTTCCAGAAAAGTAAAAGGAGACCTATGAATTCCTCCCCTAAAAGAGTGTCTTATAAAAAGAAATAGGAAGAGGTACAGTATAAGGTCAATGGATGGAAAGTACTGTTATATCCTAACCAGGCTGTTTTAATAGAAATTCTATAAAGAAATTACTTTTGCAAATATTCAGTAGAAAAAAAAAATAGAAGGCATTATTTAAAGACATGGCCAGGTAAAATGACAAATGGCATACAACTTCAATTTTTCTTAGGCCTGCAAGTTTTAGCTGAATAAACATAAAAGAAATCAATCTATGGTGCAAATGTGGGGGGAAAAACATCCAGGACCTATGTCAGCAATAATGAAAAGCATCTAATACTCTAAAACAGTCGGCTCATTGTAAATGGATACCCAGATCAGAGAGAGAAATACATGATGGGAAAGCCAAGAACCTCTTCCAGTTAGTTCTAAGCTGTCAACATGGAAATAAAGGCAAACTCGGGAAAAACAGTTCATAAAAAGATTGCAAGGTAAACTGAATAAAGTATTTGCTTTTGTCCTTCTGTCTATGATTAGCAGTAATTCCAGATCTTAGCCTGATTTTCAAATATTAATTACTCTTAAAATGCCAGGAAGCAATATTTCTATTGTGATAGTATAGATCATACCTGCAAAGCACATTGTCAGCATATACCTCATAAGTAAAAATTGACTAAGATATACTTAGGGGAAAATTAGGAAAACAAAGAATTAGAGATTATTAGAATCTTGAAGATCATCCACTCTAGGGTAAAATAATAGTGATCCATATATCCGATCTGGTCCAGGGACAGATTTGTTTGGACAGCATTTTTAAAAATTTGAATTAGTTGTTAACATTTTAAACTTGGAAAACTCTAGAAGTTGGAAAAATCTGGATTTCTCTAAAAAATGTGAAGATTAGACGGCACTGAGTTCTTATTCCTGAATGGAAACAATTGGCTGGGAGGTCCCTCCCAGGCCTCACTATGTTGTTCTTATTATATTTCATTTATTTATATTACTGGTCTGGTCTCTGTGGTCTAACAATTTCCATTTTACAAATAAAATAGTCTATGTAGTTTGAACAATATCATGGAATCAGGTACAGTGTTAAGACTGGCTCTAGGACCCAAGGCTGTGGAGTTTGAGCTAATGGTGTTCACATCAGTTTCACATGCTCTTTGAAATCTAACAGATTTATAAACACCCCAAGAATTCAACCTGCTGTGTCCTTAGGACTCTTGCTACTTCTTACCTTACATTATAGATATTTCTATATGTTCAATTGTCCCTTTATTCATGTATTCACTTAGTAGTTATTCAACATTGCCTATATGCCAGACATTATGCTAGATCCTGGTAATACAGCAATGAACATAATTCTGCACTCCAGAGGGGAAGAAAGACAAGTCTTAGCTCTTTGACTACCCTGCAAGCCTAACTTCCTGTTAGTTTATTTCATTTTTACCCTATCACATGGATTCTGCTTCTAGATCAATTGCTGATTAGCTGTGTGATTTTGGATAAATCACTTAACTTAAAAATTCTCAATTTCTTCATTTATTAAATGCTGGACAAAATGAAGTCCAGTGCTCTTCATTTGGGTAAAATTTGATAATATTTAGGATATAAGAAAAGAACTTTATTAAAGTAATGCTATGTGTTTATTCATTTCATGTTGGATTTACGCTTTTAATAGTAATCTGTCTAGTGCTTTTTGTGTGCTAGTAGCTTAAATAAACTATAGCTAATGTGGCTTCATAATCAGACTGTGATAAATTTTGACAGACACTCAATGCTGATTCATTTTTAATGGAATAATGATGGTTCCAATGTGTTGATCCCCACTTCATAGGATCATCATTGGAATAAAAATATCAGTATCACATTATATTGTTTTAACTGTCTTGAATATACTTTGACTTACAATGAAAATGAAAAACCTTAAATTACCAAGTTCTTTTTTAATTAGCTTAGTGTACATTAAAGATCATTTCATTTTGGAGCTCTTCAATGGACATGTTTAAAATGCTGCTGTTTTATTACAATGGTGTTTTTATTAAATTGCTCTAGAAGCACATGAAACCAGAGTCCTACTTTACTTTAAAGCTATTTAATATTAATATTTCATGTGGAAAATAAGAATTATATAGGCTCTGGAAGTCCTAGAATATTATGTTTTATTATTCACAGTGAAATGTTGATAGATGGGAAACTAGCTGAAGATTCTTCAAGATATTTAGGAGGCTTTTAACTCTCAGGCAATATCTTGGAATAAATCCCACATGCACATATCCCACCTCATGTCTCATATTCAGTTTTCCTCATCGTTCTTTATGGGAAGGGCCTATGTAATCCTTAGAACAAAGGAGTTAATAAAAATATGATTGTTCTCAAGATGAAGGTCAAGTAATAGATGTCTAGATAGGTGCATGGGCAGCTTCTATGAAAGATAGAGCTCCAGATCTCCCAAACTGAATCTTTTTAAGTTAGGTCCAAATTTATAATGCTGCTAATTGGTTCATAGGACTTCTTATAAACAAAATTGTATCTAAAAAATTTTTGGCACCGTTTTTCATCTGTCATCAATCCTTTCAGTTGTCCTTACTTTCCAGAGTCTTAATTTGATCTCCCTAGTAAATACCTAGTTCCTTTGCCAGGTGTGACATTCTACAATCCTTTTTGAAAATTAATTTAATTTTTCTACTTCTGTGAAATTCTACATCTTGAAGCTGTACCACAGGAATTTCAATCAAACAAATGTATCTTTCCTTCATGAATTTTTCCAGTCCCACCACCACTGCCTTAGTTACAAGTAGGTAACAACCATACTAGATTATCTGTACTGGCAGTATTATAACTCACCTTTATCCCTCAGCTCACACTGAACCAGAAACAAAGACTCAAATAATTAGCTGGCAAAAGTTGGAGACAGGAAAATTTGCAGAGTTTGCTCTTCTGTAAAAACCCACAAAATTGGACTAGAAAGGGGGAGGTGGGATTATAAATATAGCTTAGACTGCAAGAGTAGAGAAACTGGTGTATTTGAAGTAGGAGGGAAGAAAAGGAATCCACTTAAGAAAGAAAATGGATTGGGAACTGAGTGAGTGATGACCTCAAGGGTTCAGCTTATTGACCATTGATTATCCAAAGTCCCCAACATCCACACTCTGTTGTCCCTAGAGGGTGGGGAATTGATGCAGAAATGGATTTGTGTCTCAAGATTGGAGAGGACAGAACCCACTGGACATAGCCGCCCCCCCCCGCCCCCCAGGAATCAGAGTGCTGGTAAGCATGGCAACATAATTTCATATGCTATTTCCTTAAATGGCCTCCCCTTTCCCACCTTTGAGTTTTTGCTCCTGTTTCCTCCACCTATGATAACATCCCTTCAGTGACTAGGATCACACATCCATTTTTCCTGGATCTTCAAAGTTTATTCCTGTTCCATAAGAATAATTCTTATTAGAATTCCCTTCCTGTCTGCTCTCTCTCCTGTGGTCTAAGGATGAACTATAAATTATTACCTTACATAAGGTCCATTTTTACCTTTATGATTGTCCACATTATTCAAGGTAGAGTTTAATTACTACTTCTTTTAGGGAGGCTTCTCTAATTTCATAAGTTGTCATTTCTCTGTTTTCTATGGCTTTTTAGCTATTCAAAGGGATATGATAATATTTTGCCTTTTTAAAATAATAATTTATGAGTATATCCTTTCTCTTTCTAGACTGGTAGAGACAGGACCACATTCTTCTTTGTAGTGTTATCCATGGTGATTTGTACGTAGATAGCTAATATACATTTCTCAAATTAGTTTCAAATTATATGCAATTTCCAATATCATAATTTTTGAATGTGAAAATCCAGGATGGATTTCTGTAAAATTATTAGAATTAAATTACATTACATGTGTAAAGTACTGATCACATTGTCCTACACGTAGTTTCATAACTGGCAATGATTTATGGTTATATATACATGTTACGTATATGACATTATATATAGTGTTATATAAGTATACAAATAAATAATATATAAAACCATACAAATATATAATATATAATATGATAATCACATTATCATAATATATGACTATAATATGTATTACTATAGTTAATATATGTTATTATAGTTATTATCAATTATTATAATAGATGATTAAATTATATTATCTACTGATGAATTGATTTTTTCTCTGCATTGACATTGCATTTTGTTCATACATACATTTTTCATATATAATTTGTATATTTGTCACAGCTCAAGTACAATATACACAGGACAAAGACAATGTTTTTAATACTTCTACCATAAGTCTTGCTTTAACACTATAGTTGAAAAATATAAAACATAATGAGTGATATTTCGGTTGTGTATGCCAAATTGAATTTACTTCTGCAAATCAATAAGGGATTTGTATCCAGAATACATAAAGAGCTCTCATAACTCAAAAATAAGAAGACAAGTAATATGATTTAAAAATAGGCAGAAGGCGTATTTTGATTTATTTATTTAATGTTTATTTTTGAGAGAAAGAGTGACAGAGTGTGAGTGGGGGAGGGGCAGAGAGAGAAGGAGCCACAGAATCTGAAGCAGGCCAGCACAGAGTCCGATGTGGGCCCTGAACCCAAAAATTGTAAGATCATGACCTGAGCTGAAGTCAGATACTTAACCAACTGAGCTACCCAGGTACCTCTCAGAAATGTGCAAAAGGTTTAAATAGAAATTTCTCCAAATATATATGAATGGTGGTACCTGGGTGGCTCAGTTGGTTAAGCATCCAACTTTGGCTCAGGTAATGATGTCACAGTTTATGAGTTCGAGCCCCGCATTGGGTTCTGTGCTGACAGCTCAGAGCCTGGAGCTTACTTCAGATTTCATGTCTTCCTCTCTCTCTGCCCCTCTCCCACTTGCACTCTGTGTCTCTCTCAAAAATAAATAACATTAAAAATTTTTTTTAAAAGAAGATATATGAATGGTCAGTAATCACACGAAAAAATATCCAAAATCATTAATAATTAAGGAAATAATAATATACCAGTTCATACCACTAGGATGGGTAAATAAAAAAGACAGATAATAATAAGTGTTGACAAGGATATAGAGAAAGTGAAACCTGCATTTGTTGCTGTTGGGAGTCCAAAATGATGGAGCTGCTTTGGGACACCATTTGGCCATTCTTTAAACAGTCAAATATAGAGTTATCATATAATTTAGAGTTCTAATACTAAGTATATTCTCAGAAGAAGAGAAAACGTGTCTACACAAAGACTTGCATACAATTATTCACAGAAGTATTCACAGTAGCCAGAAACCAAATATCCACCAACTGGTGAAAAAAGAAACAAAATGTGCTATATCCATATAATGGAATATTATTTATAATAAAAAGGAACTCAGTACTGGTACATGCTACAACATGAATGAACTTCAAAGACACTATCCTTTGTGAGAAAAACAGGCACAAAAAACCTCCATTATATTATTATATTATTCCACATTTATGAAATGTTAAGAAAAGGTAAACATAGAGAAAGAAAATAGAATAGTAATTACTTACTTATGGTTTGATTAGGGGTAGGGAGTAAGTGTAAATGGGCATAAGGCCATGGAAATATCCTAAAACTAGATTGCAGTGATGATCATATAACTGCAAATATCCTAAAATTCATTGACTTGTAGACTTAAAGTGGGTGAATTTATTGGTATGTAAATTATACTTCAGTAAAGCTGTTTAACAGAAATTGAACTGACAACCTTCTGAATTACAGAATAGTAATGCAGAAAACCTAGATGTATCTCTGACTTCCCAATCACCCTTTGTCTCGGAACTCAAGTCTGAGGGTACTCTTCTTCCCTTTAATTAGGAAGAAATGCTAGAGAGGCAAGACACATACAATACACCTTTGGTCATTAAAAAAGGGGGAGGGGAAAATGTGATGTGAACTACAGAGAAATAAGAAGGCCTGGCTTCCATTACTGACTGTCAAGCAATAACTGTCTATATAAGCAAAGAGAAATCACCCCCTCACAGGCATTCAGCTCTCTCATCTTTAAAATTAAAGTCTAGTGGACCTGGTTTGTGATGTTTGTCCATTCAAATGCTGCACAAGGGGCTGCCCCAGGTAGTCATAGCTGATAGGATGACAGGTAGATAACTGAGTCTGAGCCAACCACACTCCTCTAGAGATTTTGGCTTTGGGATTCTAGGTCAGTAACAGTGTGAAGTTAGGAAAAGTCATGTCAGCTCCTGCCCTTAGTCCAGTAGTTTGGGGCATTGATGATGTGAGGAAAGCCAGGAGAAAATAATCCACAGCAAATAGCAAGATAATGAAGTAAACCTGCAGCAGAAACAAACAATTTTGAGGGAAGATGGCAAAGGCAGACCTAGTGTCTGCCAGCTTTCTGGTTCCTATGACATCAAGTCTGGGTCCTTTTCTTGGATTCCATGACACCTCTTTGAATCCTTATACAATGTTCAATACTCTTGCTCTAACATGAGTGGCCCCTGTTCCTAGCAATTAAAAGAATCCTGTCTAGGGAAGAACTCATCGCACTTATCTCTCTGGTATTTCCCAGCTCTTGTCCTTTCTTTAGATTTGATGCTACCTCCCAGCTTATTCTTGGCACACAAGCACAGAAATGAGACAATGACTTCCTCACAGATGAGCTGTTAATTTCCCCATTAAAAGCCACTTTCTTTTCAATGAAATCACCTTCAAATTGACCAAACCAAACATGCATGGCTGAAACTTACATTACTATGTGTCAAAATTAAAGTACTTTACAGATGAGTTAATTTTTTTAATTACACTTAAAGTTTTGGTTAATGGCACCACTGAAATAGAAGTGTTTCTAATTTTCAAATCATACAAACAATATTATTCATTACCATGAACAAAAGTGAATTTCTAAATGAGAGCTGGCAAAGATATCCTCTGGTATATCAAATAAATATTTGGGAATAACTATTGGGTGAGTCTAATATAATTGTGAGGCCACTCCACCTCATTTCAACCCAGGTATTTTAATATAAGCATGATTTAAAAGTTAAGGCAACCAAGGCAAAACATGAGATTCTGTGGTCACAATTGTTAGCAAAAACAGCCTCAGCAGATACTCATTTAAAAGTCACTCCTTCCATCTCAGTCACATCTATTCTCTTGCTCTCTGTAGTTTCTAATCTTTAAAATTGTGTAATAACTCCCAAGAAGGAAGGTCAGACTTTAGTGATTAAAATTCAATTATACCATTCTGCTTTACTCCTACTTCATAAAAAGGATTTTATCAATGGCCAGCAAATGCAAATCACCACATTATCCCATTTTACTGGGCCTAAATGATTTTATGTGCCTTCCAAAGAAGGAGCTAATGTGTCCCATAAAAAAAACAATCAGAGTTTAAAGCCTCCAGTCTGTTTTCTCACCAGACCACCCACTCTGACTTTATGGCCAGACCAGAAATAGGAAATCAGACATTTTAACTAATCACACAGAACCCATGAAATTATCTTTACCTTCCTGTTGAGTCTGAATATAGAACTACTACAGGTCTTTGATGGGTATTACAGAAAAATACTTAGAACACAGCACACTGGACTTAAAACTTGATATCAATTACCTATTTAGCAAAAGTTCATTTATGCTTTGGAAGAGTGGTTCTCAACCATTCGTGATTTGTTCCCTCAGGGGCATCTGGCAAAGTCTGGGAACATCTTGGAAGGGGAAGTGTACTATTGTTATCTGCTGAGTAGAGAATGGGGATGCTGTTAAATATCCTATGTCCAAATTGTGGCTCAGATGTTAAGACTGATGCCACACATGTGCACACTCATGCACACACACACACACACACTTCAAGAGAGTATGATAAGGTTTATTTGTCACATAACGAAACTTTTTGGAGAATGTAGGTCACGTGCCCAAACCAGGTTGAAAATGGTGTGGGTTTCTACTGTAGTTGGGAGGTGAAGCTAGGGTAAGGATCCCCATCCACAAGCCTAGGTTTGCCCCATTTGAACTTCCCTGCTGCGACCAAGGAAAGGAACATCCTAGTTTTCTTAGGGTTTGTTCAAGCATAAGACAAAAAGGTCATGAGGGATGGTGGGGCTTGAAGGTTGCCACTGGTCAACCATCAAAAATGGAATCAGACTCTTTATTACATGCTGCAATACAGGATAGACCCTACAACACCCAGGCTTGAATTTCAATAATGCTGGGGTCGAGAGCCTTGTTCTGTAGCTTGGGTAGTCTGATTCAGGCTGTGTCTAGGTAGTGGCCATGTAGAGGCTGTGGGTGCCCCCCTGGTGACCCCCCTTGGCACCCAGACACTCATTCCTCCAGCTGTGCGGCTGATAACTGCTCAGAGCAGAGTCCTGTTGGAACTGCTCTCAGGCAGGAAAAAGAACTACTTCACCTGTGTAACACTCCTTGCCTGAGAGCAGCCCACATCTAATATCTCCCTGGGGCAGTCGGGTTGGAGGTACAAAGGCCTTACCCCATTCCTCAATTTAAGACAATTCTGCAGGGCCAGCTAAGCTCCGGAGCTCCCCGCAGGGATCAGCTGAGACCTCTGTTGTAATTGCATCTCTGTCCAGTTTCTTCTTCTGCTCAATTCTGCCTCCCTTTCATTCTCACATATGCCATTCTTATTCTGCATTTCCCAATAAACCCATTGCAGAGCAATCTCCATCTTAGAATCTGTTCTCCAGGAACATGATCTTTTCTTAACCCAACTTAGCTGAGTGACAAGCAAAGCTCGCATTGAGACCAGGGCCATATATGCTTATATTATATAATCTCTGTATATGATTAAAATTAATTTTCACAAATTGATACTAACCGTTATGATATACCCTGATATTTCCTATTCTAGTCTATTTTATTTATATATATATTTTTAATGATTACTTTTGAGAGAAAGACAGAGCATGAGTGGGGGAGGGCAGAGAGAGGGAGACACACAATTGGGAGCATGTTCCAGGCTCTGAGTTGTCAGCACAGAGCCTGATGTGAGGCTCGAACTCACCAATGGTGAGATCATGACCTGAAATGAAGTCAGACACTTCAGTTGGACTTAAACTTGATATCAATTACTCATTAACCAACTGTGTCACTCAGGCGCCCCTATTTTATTATTTTTTAATGCTGTCCCTGAGCCAATACATGGATCTCACAATGTGCTAATCAGTCTTTATCCATGGACTGAAAAGTATTTATTGAAATGTGCAACCAGATCAACTCTTGGTGAATGGTACTTTTTAAAGTGTAACCAATTGCTCCTTTCCCCCCGACTCAATTTGTTAGGCTAATTTGGATCCAAAGACCTAATTAGTTCTATGTGTGTAGCCAGAGAGTAAAAGTCTCAATCATGGACCACACTTAAAGAAATGGGCCTCATTACTTTCAATCATGTTTTATAAATCCAACTGCGGCTAAGAGATTGTAAGCCCTTGCCAAAACCTACTCTAAGATTTATGTCTTGTCATTACTGCATCATTAGAACCACTGGTTGCAAAGCTGAAAGAGTTGATTTTCTTAAGAAGTCAAACATTCCCCTTACAAACCTGCCTTAGTTTTCTTGCTTGTTTGCTTTTTAAGTTTATTTGTTTATTCTGAGAGAGAGAAAGTGAAAGCACACATGAGGACGGGAGGGGCAGAGAGAGAGAAAGAGCAGCAAAGAGCCTGCTCCATCTAATGAACCACAAGATCATGACCTGAGCCAAAATCGAGAGTCCAACACTGAACTGACTGAGCCACCCAGGGGCCCCACTTTACACAGTTTCTTAAGTGACTGCCACTTTCTTTCCTGAAAGAGAGCACAAAACACTTTGATAAGGCTACCTCAAAGGAAGTTTTACTAGAGAGTTTCCAACATAGAAGAAAAGTGATTAAAAGGATGAGAACTTGACCCACGTGTTTTTTGCTTTATAAATTACCATTTGTAAGGGTAGACAGAAGCTGTACCTTGTGAGGATATAGTGCCTCTGAGAGGTGGGTTCAGGGAAAGGGTGGTAAAAACCCACAGCTAAATCATCAGAAAAGGGGACAGTTGTGAAAGAACACTCAGAAATTGTCCAGTGCCCTCCTTTTCCAGAGGGAGAAACTGAGGGCCATATAAGTGATTTACCTAAGGACAGCGAGGATGGAGGAACCTAGACTTCTTTCTCCTGATGCTCTTTCTGTTGCATCAGAGGACTTCCAGCAGTGAGATTTCCTTTTTATCAGAAAGAGCTTGTTCTTTATGATTTCCCAGGAGATTTATTCAAAAATAAGCTCAAAGGAACAGGTGGGATTGATTTCCATTCAAAATATACCTCTCATAGGCTTGCTGCCAACATTAAGGCTACTCTGACACTTCTAGAATCAACTCTAATAAAGGCGGAAGTTTACTCCTTATTGGTTTTCTTTTGATAAAACAGCAGTTCCAAAATCTATTCTCTCTTTTGTAAATCCAGGGAAAAATTGCTAAAACTTGTTGTGCTTTATTCTTTGAAACATTAACTGAGTCCTTGGCAGTGAAAAGAATTTAGCAAGATTTTGGCATAATGTCTTGAGGAAATTATGCCTTATTTGCTCATTTTGCAGGTGTTTGAGCTGGTGTAGACTTCAAGTCAAGATCGTAAGGAAGTTCTTATTCTAAATGAGCCTTTTTTTAGAATTGCCCTTTCCAAATTCCTATCTGATGCTTTAACAGGCTTTGTAAGGAGAGCCCTTTATCTCCTTTGGATTTCTAGAAATCCTGCTATATGGGCCCAGAAAAGCAAATAATTTTGGCTAAGTAAATTTCAGATCTTTACACATACTAATGTGAATGGTTGTATTAGGGCATGTGTAAATATTTTATGAAAAGAATACGTGCCTAAAATAAACATTTCAAAATGATCAAATGAAACTTTTATTTAGAAAGTACCTTTCTCCAAGGAGTTCAGAAATGCTTTATAAACACTTGCTTGATCTTAAACCAAGATTTTTTTTAGCTTGAAACTATCAAAATGTATCCCTTCTGTTTTCTTATGTTTGAGTAGAGTTTTTGTTCCCAGGAAAATGTTCACGATTTCACTTAAAGTTCTCCAGAAATTGTCTGATAGTCTGGAAATCTAGAAGCCTGGCCTTTGGTCCTCTTTGTGTGGTTACCCAGCTAGTTAACCAGTTAGGTGGTCTTGAGCAAGTCAATATGCCACTCCTTGTCCCCAAACCATGAGGTTGACCTGCAACCCCTAGAAAAAACTTTCTAATTGGTCTGTGAGTCACCTAACCCTGAAGACATGAACACACTTCAGAGGTATCAGCCTTTTGAATCTCTTTGTTTATAGTTACTTGTACAAAGGAGCTATGCAATTTATTTGATAAAGATAAACCTTATTCAAAACAAAGAAATTTTCCATTTCTCTTTTTTACATGCTTATACTTTCAATCCAAAATTCTAATTGACATGAGGAATCTATTCAATGTGGGATTAAGAGAAAGAAGTGGGTTCAAAACCTAACTCCCTCACTAATGAGCTGGTGAAATTATCTGCTTTCTCTGACCCTCCATGTCCTCATCTGTAAATTGGGAGTAAAAACCCTCAAAAAATTAACAATAGAACTCCCCTATGACCCAGCAATAGCACTGCTAAGAATTTACCCAAGGGATACAGAAACGCTGAGGCATAGGAGCACATGTACCCCAATGTTCATAGCAGCTCTCTCAACAATAGCCAAAACATGGAAAGAGCCTAAGTGTCCATCAACAGATGAATGGATCAAGAAGCTGTGGTTTATCTATACCATGGAATACTACATGGCAATGAGAAAAAATGAAATCTGGCCATGTGTAGCAACATGGGTGGACCTTGAGGGTGTTACGCTGAGTGAAATAAGTCAGGCAGAGAAGGACAAATATCATATGTGTGCACGTATAGGAGGATTAGGAGGAACTTAACAGAGGACCAAAGGGGAGAAGATGGGGGGAAATGGAGGGGGACAGGGAGAGAGGCAAACCATGAGAGACTCTTGAATGCTGACAAAAACTGAGAACTGATGGATGTAGGGTGGAGGGGGGATGGGCATGGAGGAGGGCACTTGTGGGGATGAGCACTGGGTGTTATGTGGAAACTAATTTGACAATAAACTAATTGTAAAAAAAAAAAAACTCACAAAAGAAAGTTGTCAGGAACATTAAAGGAGAGGAGCTGTGTAAGGCCCTTGAGTAAGAACTCAAGAGATAGTGAAGGAATCTTAGGATATTTAACATTGACACATTTATCCAGCTTCTGAGAGAACTGGAAATAATCAATCTTTCCAGGATGACTTTAGGAATGGTGGTGAAAGAGGAACAATTAGCAAGAATGTCGAAAATAATTATATTTATTTTGAGAAGAAAAGGTATAAACAGAGCTAAACTTCTGGAAACAAAATAGCTTCATAAATGAGAAAGATATATTGTGTGGTTCAGAATGTTGTAATTTATAATAGAATGAGCTGAGCTTTGAAAGAATCTATCTGATTTAGAGAATAAAATTATGGATCTTCTATAAATTCTAAGTAAATCCACAAGGCAAAGAATGGTGTCATTCTATGAAATGACAAAAAATTCTGTGTGCTCCTGAGAATGACTGAGATTTTAAGTAACAGAAGGAAAAAAAAAATACTGGAAAAATGTAATGTCAAATCTCATTGTCACTAAAAACAGACATAGAAACAAAATTTCTGAACTATAAACAATTCTTCTTTAACATCATAATTATTAATGTACAGTCTTAGAGAGTGTACAAATCACTCATTCATATATTTGATATTTAAAGGCTACCAGCCCGGGTGGCTCAGTCAGTTAAGCATTGGACTTAGGTTCAGGTCGCGATCTTGTGGTTCCTTAGTTCGAGCTCCAGCACTGGCAGAGCCTGCTTAGGATTGTCTCTCCCCTGTCTCTCTCTACCCCTTCCCAATTGTGCTCTCCCTCTCTCAAAATAAATAAATATACTTTAAAAAATAAAAAAATAAAGGCCACCTGTCATACCCCAAACTCTGTGGAGGGCACAGAGGAAAAAAAAGTATGGGTAAAATTCCTGTTCTCTAGAATCATCTATTACATACTCCCAAAAGATATAAGAAAGCCCTATACAACTATTTTGTTCCATTGACTGAGCACCTGTCAAGTGCCTGGGTACTGTGCTAAGTGTCTTCGCATTACATCATTCACCCTGACAGATGCATTTCTGCCTCTGGTGGAAAATGACAAGGTACTTCCCAACCCAAGGCCACACTCTCCAATTGTGAACAGATGCTGTAACTGAAATCTGCATCCTTGTAACTTCTGCCTAATCCCCCTGGAGCCACATAGTATCAGGCTAATTCTTTTTCACATGTCAGCTGCTCAACAGATGTGTGCTAGTAAGGAGCCCTATACAATCTCCAGATTAATTATCCCCTTTCCAGAAACTCCACCACGTTTAACTCCTGTTTGTGACTATGTCCCTAGTATCTAGAACAATGTCGAGCTCATAAGAGGAATTCAGAAATATTTTTCTATTTCCAAAATAGAAAATCCTAGCTGCATACCCTAGAGGTCCCACAGTTTATTGATATCCAATGCAGAAGATAAAAATCAGAATTGCACACATTCTTCCAAGTATAGTTTGACCAGAACGAAGTACAGTGAAATCATCCCCAGTCCCTTAAATACAGCCAATGAAATGTTATCTGTTCTGGCAAAAAATGTTACCCATTCATTTTGAGCATGAAATTAACTCACAGCCCCAGGTCTTGCTCATAGAAATTTTGGGGGGCAGGTCTTACCAGCCCTTCATTTGTGCAGATTGTTTTTTTTTTTTAATTTTTTTTTAATGTTTTATTTATTTCTAGGAGAGAGAGAGAGAGAGAGAGAGACAGCGTGAGCAGGGGAGGGTCAGAGAGAGAGGGAGGCACAGACTGAAACAGGCTCCAGGCTCTGAGCTGGCAGTCAGCACAGAGCCCGACGCGGGGCTCGAACCCACGAACCGCGAGATCATGACCTGAGCGAAAGTCGGACGCTTAACCAACTAAGCCACCCGGGCGCCCCTGTGCAGATTGTTTTTAACTCTACACTCAGGCCTTTACATTTATCCCTGCATATTTGCATCTTATTAAATCAGGTCCGATTCGCCTACCTGCCTGGTTTTCGTTAAATCTTCCCTGTGGTTTCTCTACCTCCTCCTAATTTCCGGCTTCCCACAAACCTGATTGGCAAACTTTCTATATGTTAAATAAATTATTAAAATCTTGAATAAAGCAACGCCTCATAGAATGCCACCAGCAATCTGGTACAAAGCCAATCTGATAACACCCTTCAACTTTTGAATCCCCACAAATCACTGCAATAGGATAAACACTTTCCTCAAGAATATTATATAAAATCAATTGCTTTGTTCAAATTGAGTGATCCCAAAGAGCCCAACTCACACTGTAGTAATCTCACCCTAAAGCTAAGTATGCTAAGGAGCACAGTGTATTTCATTTCACCTACTGTTTATTACATAAATTTTACTCCTTGAATCCTCCAGAACTTCAAATTTTGAAACAAATCCCAGATTCTTATAACTCAAAAGCCTTAATTTTTGGTACTCAAATTAATTTCTCTGCTTTTTGCTGTATTTCCCCCTGACCTTGGGCAATGAATACTTGAGATTCAATGAGACAAGAGCAATTTGTTTGAATAAATGGACAAGGAAAGTGTGTATTTAAAGGGAACTCCAGTTAAAAATCAAAAGACTAACAAACTATTATCTGACTATACAGGTTTAGAAACCAATCTCTTTCACAGATGTTTGACTTTTCTTCCTGATGCAAGAATCTCAGTTCACAGGCTAAATGTACACTAAGACTTTCTATCCAACTATGTGGTAGACTCATTGAGTTATCACAGGAGAGGCATTTCTTGGTATTGCCCACCAGCTGAAGATGGAGATGGAGATTAAGACTTACATGACTTAAACTTTTCAGGAACTTACCTTGTAAGAAAGAAGATTAGAGCCCTTTACAATGAAAGTAACAATTAATTTTTTGAAAATAATAAGTATTATTTTGCTCTTAGAAACATTGAGAAATCTAAATTTTGGGAATAGGTTGTCTTTAGCTGTTGAGGCTTTACCATCTGTTAGTATAGAACAACTTTTTTATGGGGGAGGGGACGAAACATCTATGACATCTGTTTATTTTAGAAGACGGTTTGTTTGAGTGGTTGAAATAAACCATAATGTCCTATTTTTATTTTTGTCCCTTCAAAGGATTTCCAGAGCACCTTTTAAGATATCCATCTTTAATATTTAAAGGGAAATTATCTGTTCAACAGATAACTGAAATTCTACTATGTGCATTCACCAAGGGAAATGTAAAGGTCCTACTCTTGAGCTTACAGTGTCAAAAGTAAATCAAAATTGATGCAATAAGAGATGTCTGGGTGGCTCAGTCGGTTAAGTG
Organism: Proteles cristata cristata; assembly: GCA_017311185.1. Classification (NCBI taxonomy): domain Eukaryota; kingdom Metazoa; phylum Chordata; class Mammalia; order Carnivora; family Hyaenidae; genus Proteles; species Proteles cristata. Next base: position 1,677,813 of record JAESUZ010003687.1, on the reverse strand, counting down.
TCTGACTTCGGTTCAGGTCCTGATATTATGGGTTCGTGAGTTCAGGCCCCACATCGGGCTCTGTGCTGACAGCTCAGAGCCTGGAGCCTGCTTTAGATTCTATGTTTCCCTCTCTCTCTGCCCCTCCCCTGCTCACGCTTTGTCTTTCTCTGTCTCAAAAATAAATAAATAATTTAAAATTTTTTAATTGATACAATAAACATCTATCATAACATTCTCTAATAGCTAATTCTTAAAAATCTGATTATATTACGGTAATGCTAGCCTTTTCTTTTTGTATCTTATATAAAAATGAATTTCTCACCATTTTTTCCTGTTGATTGAAAAGTCCTATATCAACATTTATGTTCTTCCTGAAAAGTCTTTTATGATTAGATCCTTAGCTATAGTAAGAGTACCAGGTTTTTCCATATTTGACTCATCATATATTTTAATGAAAAGTGGGGCACCCAAAAGCTCAATAATATGTGATTATTAGAGTGATTCATTAAAAATAATTTCTCATAACAGCAGTATTTCTGATATAAATGATTTAAAAACCCTCTTCTTAGCTCAGGCTTTTCATTGTTCTTATGAATATAATATCACATATTTTGGTGTAAAGCAAGTCTGATAAATAGGAAATTATTACATTTTTTAGCCATAAATATTCATTAGAACTCATTCCTGGACAGTCAGTACATCTTTCTTTATTATAGTTGATAGTGTTTCCTTTCAGTCCTTCCGAGTACTTTTGGTAGAAGCAAAGTGACATAGTCATAATTCTGCAGGCTTTGTGTTTCCTGACTGCTGAAGCAACTGAATGTGCCTAACTTTGAAGAGAAAAAATTAAATGATGGAGAAAGAGTGCACTTATGATAAATGTCTCACTGATTCCAAATGAAAATTGGAATAAATTATTGGTTTAATAATGTTGCTCAAGAACTGCCAGCTTTCTGAAAATATTAACAAACTAATATATAATAGCCAGAGTGAGTGCTTCCTGCACTGTAAGGTATTTAAAGACTGTAGTCACTTGAGGATAAACTAATTTGAATTTTTCTCAGAGTCTAATACATTTTAAGAAAAGATATTTAAGTATGACATTAAAAAGAGAGTCTTCAATTTATTAACAGTTGTCCCACATCACTCATCATTACTACCATCATTTGCAGATAAAAGACTTGCTTTCAATATAGGCTTAATATTTATTGAACGCCATGGAGACCCAGCTTTTATCCTGGTTTAAGCAAAAGGTAATAAAACAATTATAAATGTACAATGCATTCTCTCTTATCTACTTCAATAAAAGGAATGGGGTATTCTGGTCAATCCACAAAGAGAAGTAATAGTAAGACGCCTGGAGAATCCTAGTAGATTTTTTAATTTTTAAAAGAATTTTGCTACATTAAAATTTCTATAGGAAGAATGGCTGCTTTAGACATACTTTAGGATTTTATGTACCTCAGAAACATTATTACATCACCAAAATGTAGATAAAGTCATTCTTTCACACACAAATATTGACCGAGTGCTTGCTGGGTGTCAGGCTACATCTTAGGATACAAGGACATGTAAAACATAATCCCTCCTGTAAAGAAGCTTTTAGTCTGAGAGGAGACAGACATATAAATATTTACATCTAGTAACATGTAAAATATAGTGGCTTAATTTGGATTTCTCAAAAGCCAGACTCATTACAAAGACATGGGTACATGCAATTTATTTGAAAGGTGATCCTAGAATCACAAACGAGCAGGTAATTTTGTGGGCAACTGGGGCCCAATTCCACAGGGCCTTGGGAGGAACCATGTACAGCATACTATACTACAGCATAGTAAGGGAAGGGTAAGCTGAGTTTTCTGGTATTCTTCCTCTCTGGTTGGAGGTTATCTCTGGAACCTCTGAGCTATCAGCTAGAAAACACCCTTAGGAAGAGAAGCAGAGAGATGCAGCCTCCTAAGGCAAGAAGCCATTGGCATGCAGGAGTAGCTTCCCAACACAGCGGCAGGTAGACTCTGAAGTAGCCAAGAGGGTCTGGGATGCACTACCAACAGCTTCTGTTACAGATGATGTTGTAGAAGTCTGTCTTCTACAGAAGAGGAAAAAAAATCAGTTGTGCCTGGTAAGTCGGGGAAAACTTCAGAGGACAACAGATATTTGAGTAAGCGTTCTGTGGGCGAATATAAGGAAATGATGTATAGAGCTGATACTTAGTTGCAAATAGCAAAATACCAGAATACAGGGAGGTCAGTGAATATGGAGTCTGGCCTGTGCATTAGTTATGATCAAAGTCACTACTAAGGTAAATATATATGTGCTTTCGCTTAGGTAGATACAGGTTCCAGTGGGGCCAGTTTTTGAAGTCAATGTAAATGTTTCAAGCTATTAACCATCCAACAGACAGTTTCTTGTGAGAACTAAGGAAACACAATCTTGGCTTTGACTGAAAGATGTGACGTGGCACTGGGAAGCTGGAAGCAGACAAACTAGAGGTTGACTGCCTGCAGTTCTCCAAGTAATAGGTCTTCAGGAGACAAACTAAGTTCCAGAACAGGAGGGTAGAGTGAGGCATTGGTCTTTTAGAAAATGGGAGCTGAATCAGGTTTCCAGGTAGCCCATAGGAAGCAGAGTAGGAAGAAGAGACCGCAAACACAGTTCTAAAAATTGTGGTCCAAATAGGGATGGAAAAACAGAGCAGGATTCTACTGACTAGAACTGAAGCACCAAATTAGAACAAAAGTAGCAGCAAGAGGAGATGGGTGGTGAGATGGGTTAAACTGGTGATGGAGAACACTTGTTTTGATAACCAGCAGATGTTTTTTGTAAGTGTTGAATCAGTAAAGTGTACACCTGAAACTAATATCACACTGTATGTTAACTAGCTGGAATTTAAATCAAAACTTAGATAAAAAAAGAGTAGTAGCAAGAGTGATGGATCCAGAGCCCCTAAACTATAAAATTACTATTTTCATTTCCTAATCAACTAAGTCAGTACTTTGAGAACATTTGTGATTATAAAAATCATTTGTCAGGCTTGTTTTTAAATGTGCAGTTTCCCTGAGCTCTAACCTTACTACCATTAACTCTGCTCACATATCACACTTTCATAAATTTGGAATGACATCCAGGAATCAGCATTTTTAACAAGGGTCACACATGACTTAAATGCAAGTTGTCTGTGCACTGTGTGATAAGAAACACTGATCTAGGTAAGGTAAATTTCAGGGTCTGGGAAAGAAGTAATCTTCATCTGGCCCCAACAATGTGTAAAGTAGGGTGATCAATTCATCCCTATACAAATCATCCTCAACTTGTCGTGAGGTTATGTCCTGATAAACCTGTCCTAAATTGAAAATGCATTTAAATCCCTAACCTACCAAGCATCAGTTTAGCTTTAGGCTACCCGAAACATGGTCAGTACATTTCTGTTAGCCTACAGTTGTGCAAAATCACCTAACACAAAGCATATGTTATAATGAGGTATTTGATATTTCATGTAATTTATTGAATATCGTACCAAAAATGAAAACTAGACTAGTTATATGGGTACAGAATGGTAATGTGGGTATCAGTCATAAACCTTCATGATCATGTGGCTGTCTGGAAGCTGTGGCTCACTGAAGCGGCTCAGGATCACAGAAGAGTATCCCACTACATATCACTATCCAGGGAAAAAATCAAAATACACAATTCAAAGTATGGCATCTACTGACTCCGTATCGCTTTAATACCACCATAAAGTCTTAAAATCATAAGTTGAACCATTATAAGTCAGAGACCATCTTGATATCAAGAACTTTCACAGTTTTGGCATAAAGAGTCCCCTGTCCCAGGAAACCATTCTGTCCCAGTTCCGGGACAATTGATCACCCTAACGTAAAGGGAAGTTCCACTGTGCTCACTGAAGACCTTAGGCATTGTTATCTCAATTCTCTGTATCTCTGTAGACTCCATATTGTGCCAACATTTTTATTCCTCACACACTGTTCTTATTACCCCTTCCTTCCTTCCTTCCTTCCTTCCTTCCTTCCTTCCTTCCTTCCTTCCTTCCTTCCTACATTCTTTTCTTTCTTTTTACAGAGAGAGAGAGAGAGAGAGAGAGAGAGAGAGAGAGTGTGTGTGTGTGTGTGTGTGTGTGTGCATGACTGAGAGAGAGGGAGAGAGAAAATCCCAAGCAGACTCCATGCTCAGTGTAGAACCCCATGCAGGGCTCAATTCCACAACCTTGGGAATATGACCTGAGCCAAAATCATGAATGAGACACTCAACCGACCAAGCCACTTAGGTGGCTATATTACTCCTTTCCTGAGTCAAATTTGTGATACTCACGTAGGTAAGATCTGATACTTAAAAGTTCATGAAGTGCTAGGGTGAAGGACCTGTTCCCAGAAGTTATATATCTACCCCAATTTCCTTACTCTCTTGCCCAGAAACAGAGGAACTCTAGAAAATAAAAGGATACCAAAAACAAACAAACACAAAGCACATTAACTTTTGGACTATTTATATAAACATCTTAACATCATAGGCAAAACTGGCTCTAGGGTCAGGTACCTGGGTTATACGGCTGGTCCATCATTTATAAGGTATATAAACTTATTTCTGCTCCATGCACCTTTGTTTCATCTGTAAAGTGGATATAATAATCATATTAATAATAAGAATCTTAATGGTGTCTATTTCACAGCATTAAATTAGTCAACACATGGGGCACCTGGGTGGCTCAGTCAGTTAAGTGGTTGACTCTTAGTTTCAGCTCAGGTAATAATGTCATGGTTTGTAGGATTGAGTCCTGCATTGGTCTCTGCACTGATTGTGAGGAGCCTAGTTGCGATGCTCTCCCTCTCTTTGTCTTTCTCTCTCAAAAATAAATAAATAAACAAAAAAAAAATTGTCAATGCGTGTGACGCCCTCAAGACAAGTGTGCCACACAGTAATCATTTCATAAATGGAAGTTATTGTGATTATTAAAATCCCAATATTTAACTCCAAGTCATTCAGTTACTTGAATGAATAACTTAACTTTCAGCTCCTAAGCAAATTAAGTTGTAACATTCAAAGTTATTTTATACAAAGAAGCTTCTTTTCCTATCACTACCATACCTAGTGGAAAATTTTACCACTGCACTTCAGCCTGTCTTCGGTGTTGATGGAAGGCAGGATGAATCAGCCCCACACAGGATATTTATTAGTGCCCAGTCTGCTCGAACATCCAGCAAGCTTACAAGCACAAGGAGGAGGCTTGGAAACACTTCAAAGCCTGCTGACACTCAGATTGCTTCTGGTGGTGGGTGGATTAGTATTGGTGGTCTGTCCTTAACCACACACTTCACCTCCATATGTCTCAGCCCTCTTCACCTTTCCCTCTGACTGTGACAATGAGAATATTGAAATCAATAAGTTCACTCTCCTTGCTCCAAGTACTCCAGTGCTTTGAAATGAAAAATGGTTCAGGAGGAAGAAGCCAAGCAGAGGCGGGGGCGGGGGGGGGAACAGGTGGAAGTCAGAACTGGCATTGTCTGCAGTCTAGAGGAAAAGAGAGAGAAGACAGGGGACTAGCAGGGAGAAGACTTTGGTCTCACTCCAGTTTTTCACTACCCAGTAACGGGGTAATTTCAATCAAAGGACTCTGAAATCCTTCCTCTGTAAAATAAAGGCATTGGTCCAGGTAAACAGCTATTAATCCTTCTAGTTCTAAATATCCTAAACCCATTTTTATCATAAAATGTCAGACAGCTGGTTTTATCATTATGCATCTCTTTTATCTGTGCCTCTCTCATTGTTACCCTGTTATAATACATTCTTCTAACACCCATTCTCAATTTAAAATCGTTCTGTACCTTTGTCTTCCTAGATTAGAAGTGCCTTAATGGCAGAGACTTTGTTTTAATCTCATTTTATTTCTAGTACTTAGAACCATGCCAGACATGTAAGGATGTTCCATAGGTATTTTTGGAACTGAACTGTTGCATTAACCTCCTGACTCGCATTAGTCGGGATCTTGGCTAGAAACAGATGGCCCATTCACACTGGGTAATAGAAGAGTCGACTAGAGGCACTATTTACGAGGTCTAGGCAGAATTAGGATAAATTCACCATGGGATCCGGAAGCATTCTGGGGCTACAATAGCAAAGAATTACTACCCCCTTCCAGTCCCAAAAGGGGTGAGGGACAGAGCTGTTACTGGCACCCTGACAAAGTAGCTAAAGCCTAGGTAATGAGAGAGGGCACAGTATAGACTTTCTGTAGAAGGGCAGGAATTGGGGTACACATACTCCATCCCAACCTTGCCCTCTCTTGCTCTTCAAGACCTCCAGTCTCCTGACCATGACTTCACTGAATAAACACACAGGGAGAAGGTGAGAGGATGGCAGAGTGTCCGTGTCATCCATCAAGGTCAGCCTCCAGGGCACACAGCAGAGTAAGCAAGGGTGAAGAGAAGATTCAGTGGGGTAAACAGAGAACATGCAGCACACTATCTCCCTGCATCACTGCCTCCTCATTTCAGAAAGATCCTGAATGGCATGAACCTTTTAGGTAACTTCTTTACTCCACAAATATGTGGACATTTCTTCACCAACTATACCTACATACAGCAAATACACCCATGTACACATATTTAGACATTGCTTAGTAAGTGTTGCCTAGTTTCTACTATAACTTTTTTTTTTCATCACCAACAAAACTGTAAGTTGCAAGTTGCCCAGGGGCAAGGATGATGACTTCTACCTCTGGAGCCATCACTAGTCCAAGCTTGCTATGGTTATATCAAGCACTCAATATTTATAACTTGAATGGCAATCTTTAACCAAGTTTTCACATATTAAAGTATATAGTTCTCTCATGTTAGTAGATTTATAAATCTCCAGAAAAAAGCCCAGTAAAATACACAGTGTGGCTATTTGCTGAGTACAGTGTTTTAGTTAAGTGATGACCGTGGTGGTAAGGTCTGAGTCTCTTCTTAGAAAAACTGGCTTCAGATTTCAGTCAACAGTGGTTCCTAGAATTAGTTTATTCAACATGTCTTTATTAATATTCATTAGAAGTAAAGTGCTGTTTAAAGAACACAACTTCTTTACTCATGAAGAGGTAGGAGAGAGAATATGCTATATGCATAGGCTTCAAGGCTTTCAGGGAATAACAATGCTGTTGGCTTTCCTGTGAGTTAAAAGAGTCTAATGGGTATACAATTGGGAAAAAAATATGCCCAAATGAGACAAGAAGGGTCTTGAATGCCAGGCTGAATCTCAACCACATTTTCCTAAGCAGTAGGGACCCATTGAAGGATTTTAAGTGGGTAATGAGAGCTGGAACTTCAAGGAAAAATAACAGCAAGGGACAATGCTTTGAGAGTTCTCTGTGCCAAGCATTGTTTTTAATACTGTCCCCCAGGGGTGTCATCAGGGTGAGGGTAGAAGGAGTAGTCAGTTCCAGGACTGATATTTAGAACTACAGGCATATGATAATAAAAGCATCCAGATTTTTAGTTGGTTTCATTATTCTTTCCAAACTCTCTGCAAACACAAACAATGCATCCCTCCCCTTCCTGTCTACATTGAGGGCAAACCGTGATACACTTATTAACTCATTTAATCTTCAAAACATCCCTGTGAGGTAGTGCCTTTATAATTGTCAGGGAAACACAGAAAGATAAGTGATTTTTGTCAAAATAAGAAAGCTAGTAAATGGCAGAGCCGGGACTTAAAGGCTGGCTCTCTGGTTCCTAAAACTATTTCAACTGGCCTGGCAAGGAGGTGATAACTTCTTTTATATCAGAGGTTATGCTAATTAACTATAGCTCCATACAACTCCATGGCAAACAGGACCTTAAAGTAAGTGATTATTCTATGATGATTCCAGGCCTAAAACATGATTAATTTTTCTATATACACCTGGAATCCTAAATAGCTCTATCCTGATTTTAAGTTTGTTCTATTGTGAGTTCCTGTAGATATAAGTCAGGGTGTTTACTAAGAATCTAGGTGTATTTGACAGAAACAAAATAACTACAATTGTCTAATCAGGCATGTGGAGATAAGTGCTATGCCAGCTGCCAAATGGGCAGGTCAGTGAGTTAACATTCCCAATAGTAAGGCGAAATCACATCTCGCATTCTGACTAGACGGGCTATTTGCAACATTCCTTTTCAAGAGGTCTAAGCACTATTGTTCAAAATAGTCGCTCTTAATATTAAACACTTTGACTATTCTAAATGCCAAGGGCAAAAGGTCTTTGTTGGACGATGTTTCAAGCATGATTAGGCATTACCAGAAAATTTCATATTAGTAGTTCTTATCTTAGTGCAAATGTGTAAGAAGCCCTTCGGATGGGTGGATGCAGTATTCCCAGTATTAACTATCGGATGCTTCCTGATCCCAGGTGTTCTCATTGCCCATGCCTCTGTATGACATCTTTCTTCCCCTAGTCTCACTTCTCCTCCTCCTGACCACCACCATCTCCTCCACCATCACCTCCACTGCCATGGTGCCCGGTGGGACTGCTGGCACAGCTTTGAAAGCTGGGACATGCATGAGGCCCTCAGCCTGGATCAGACCCCTACAGATGAAAATAAAAATAGCAACTGCTATTATTACTATTAATGATAATAGCAATGACAACTGCTGATACCCATTTAGTGCTTACCATTTCGCATGCACAATTTCCCTTAATGCTCAAACAACTCTAATCAGTAGAAACTCTTACTATCCCCATTTTGACATGAAAAAAAAAAAAAAGACTCAAAGGGGTTCAAGTGAAATAGTCAAGATCACACTGTTCATAAATAGTAGCGTGTGAATTTGCTGGGAGGCCTATGTGACTTCAGAGTCCTTGCTTCTACCCCCACTGCTACACAAAGTATTTCCCCTGCAGTGGTACAATCCGAGGAAACAAAACAACAAAGGAAAGACAGAAAGTTTGAAAAAAAGGGAGCTGTCTGAAACAATTTCTGTAAGAAGCAAAAGTCTCAGGATAGTTGTCTGTTTCAGTGGGTGCAGGGGATAGGAAGGAGATTTCTTTCCTCTTGGGATAGAGTTGAACATTTGCAAAATTCTGTGCACCGTTGCTGGGTCATCCTTATGGCTGTGGGTGACTGACTCTATTACCAGTATTCTCCACTAAAAAAAAGAAATCCTGGAAAAATTAAATCACTTTCTCCAAAATATGAGAATCCTAGATCTCTGACCCTCTCTAATAAGACCTTGGTCTATTTATTTAGTGCACAAAACTCTTCTGCCTTGCATTAGCAAAAGAAAGTTTTTTAATGAGATTTTACCCACAATATGTTATATGAAACTCTCCAAATTAAGCCCATTTTTTAAAGGTAATTGAATGCTAAGTTTTTTACTTATTTAAGAGTAATTCCATTCCACCCACTTTGCCTATTAGCATTTAAGACAGTCACAAGCACACTATAAATGTAGGGTGCTTCACCTACTCCATTCTTTTCCTCGTCAGTATATCTTTTTAAGCAGAGAAAAAGATTTTTAAAAAACACCAAATTCTCCTGCAAGGCAAATGCCAAATCTGAAGGTGCATTATACTGGTAAGCATGTCCTCAGTCTAAAATGAGTATACTTAATATCCCCCTTGGCTTATCTCATCTTAATTTCATAAGGTAAGTGTAGTCCCATGTGGATCCAAATAACACAGTGTCTATAGAGCTCTTCCAACTCTGCCATCTAGATGCTCATGTGGCCTACTGTAGGGGACAAAGATAAAGCAGTAGGGAACTTGCTTAATCAGCAAGAGCACCCATGCAGTCATTTCTCTAAATTGTCAGAGGCCGCGCAGACTCCGACAGGTCCAGGGGTCCCTGAAGGATGGACGGTGTCGGCGAAAGAGAATGAGAGAGCCCCGAGATCCTTTCTGATCACGAGGCAGGCATCTCTGTCCTGTCAGTTTTGGTGTCTTTGTTTTAAGGTTCAACAATAACATGACATCAGAAGACAGAATTTTTACAGGGGCTAATTATTTGTAATAAGATGCTTCGATCAGCGGAAGGTGTACAGACAGGTGTAAAACAGGCTTTACAAAAGTATTCTTGCAGAACCTCCCCATATTCTTGACGTCAGTCCCCCAGATTAAGGTACTAACAAACTTATCTTATTTTGCATGGGTGGGCCTCTAGACAATTTTTAATCACAAGAGGAAGAATGTATATTAGGCTTGTTCCTAAATTGCTTGAGCAAGCCTTTTCCTTGATGCTGAATGTGCAAGCACCATGGGGGCCACAAATATGTCAATCTTTGCACCTGGGTTTATGTTTTAGCTACTCTTATCTATCCTCCTCCCAGCTTCCAGTGTAAGGGAGGGTGTTTGTGGAATGTAGGCCTTGAGGAAGGGACTGCTGTGCTTCACCAATTAGCAAAGATATATGTAATTACTTATGTTCTGCCCTTACCTGTACCTTAACTTTAAATTAGGCTCTTTGTCTCGGGGCCAGGCTCAATTGTAACTCTTGTGTTCTTAACCCACTTTATTGTCTAAGTCTTGGATCTGCAAGGCCCATAGGAAGAGCCTTTTGACAATCATCCACAGAGCTTTCATCTAAAATCTCTCTTGCAAAGGCAGGAATATGCTTTTCCTTATGAGGTATCTGTATTCAGAATATGGGTCTGATATGGAATATTGTGAGGTCTAGTCAATACCAGCAGGCTTATATCCAACATGAGCCAGTAGTAGCAGAAGGAGATACCAGTTTTCATTTCTCATGGCAGGAGCTGCAAACACTGCCATTTCCTTGCTGTGACTGCCATCCAGAGAGGCCGGTGCAGCTCCCGGCACTAAATAAGCAAGACGGCAGATAGACATTTTCATGCATCATAATCCTGAATAATTCTTAGAGGCTGCTTGTGATGTTGATTTAGGAATGCTGATTCAGAAATGATTCTTTACCCTGCCAGGGCTCAGTAGGAGAAAGTGCTGTGGTCAATTAGTGATGTCTTGCACTGGTGCAGAAAGAAGGGGCAGTGGGATGCAGTTTTAGTTTGACATAACATGCTGGACAAAATGATGATGCAATCAACCTTGGTCAACTTTTGCTGATACTCAGATTGAGTTTTCCATAAGCCATCCTCTGTATTTGCCCCTAGGTGCTCTTGTATGTATACTTTTTTCCTAGGACTTGGAGTAATCAATGCAGTTTATAATTTTTAAAAGAATGCTATGTTAACTCCTGTATATCTCCCCATTCAGTCCCTTTATCACCATCTCCACTGCCACGACCATAGTGCAGAGTCTTTTTTGTTCTTTTTTCTACTACTGGTAAATAATTCATTTAAAAATACTAACCTGATCATGTCATAACTCGCTTAAAATAAGTCAGTGGCTTCCCATGTCTCTCAAGATAGACTCCAGATTCCTTAACCAGTGTGACAAATCCCGTGTACTGAACTCTCAAATCTTCTTTCCAGCTTTATCTTTCACCACATTTTCACTTACTCCTCCTGAGTTCTAGTCATAATGGCCTTTCAGCTCCTCAAATACACCCTATTCCCACTCACCGCAGTCCTCTGCACATACAGCTCTATCTGTCCAGCATTCTCTTCCTCCTAAGCTAACCTCAGCATTTGTCGAATCACTCAGCCCAATCATCTTTTTTCTGAAAAGCCTTTCCCGCAGTGACTATGTAACCTGTCATCCAAATGAGGATAATTTTCAGAACTAGAGGGCTGTCAAAAATTAAGTTCAGACCACAGGCTGGTAGTCTCCCATTATATGTGCTGACAGTAGCTTATACAGGTATATAATATAGCTTTTTATCCTGAAGGAAGAGAAAGTAGGGATGGAGAAGAAGGTTACTGCCTTGATTATTGAAATTCAAATCACCTCCCCCATCTTTATTTGTCTAATGACAAATTACAACTCAAGTTGTGGCCACCATATGTTTAAAACATCAAAGATGTAGTTTTATCTCTAAATTCTCTCATGAGAGAGAGGCAGTATGGAAAGGAGAATACATTCACCATGTAAGTTCTGGGTGGAGAGGAATAAACTACAGGGTACCTGGATAGACATCCCAGTTTTATTTTCAATTTAGAAATATCTTAACTGCCTTTTGTGATTGTAAAATTAATATGTGCTCATTATTCTTAAAATTTTTTAAATAAAACAGAGAAGCAGAAAGTAGAAAGTAAAAAAACCTCCCATAATCTATCCCTCTTTAACTAAGTAATTGTTAATAACAAAGGGTATATTCCTCCAATCTTTTTTCTATGTCTGAACATACTTTTGTGTTGATATTTTTAAAAGAGGATTATAGTCCTGTGATGTGCTTTTATTTATTAATTATTTTTTGCTGAATATACTATGAGTGTCTTTTGAGAAAGAGAAAAGATGCCTCTGACATTTGACAGCTGGCTGGGATGTTCTCTATTAAATATAAACAATTTCATAGAACATCAACATCAGACAAAACCATTCTGTGACCATGATGGATCAAGACAGAAAGAAGACAACCTATACTCATGCCTGAACACAAACAAAAACATGAACATTGTCCAAGACACCACAAAAATAACCAGACATTTCTCTTTCCTGACTGCTATTTCTTTATCAATTACAGACTTAGCCTTTCTTTACTCTGTCTTCCTTCTAGAAAAGATTGATTAAGATATACCTTCTTGGAATTACTCCACTGCTTCACAGCATCCCAACACAGCAGAGTCCTGCTTCCTTAAGCCCTCACCAAAACCACCTGACCACCTGACACCAAAACCACCCCTATAAGTCCTTTCTAATACCATCTTGATGTCTCACCATGTTCACAGGTGAGGTTCTCCCTCCCTGAAATGAGGAACAATCCCAACTTGTTCAACTGCAGGTGCGTGCCTGGTGGGCATTAGCTAGAGGGAATTTGGTGGCAATAGTCACATATCTATTCATTAATTTTTTAAAAATCATGCTGGTATTCTATTGCATGAATGCACTGTATTTTGTTTAATTGAACATCTACTGATACTATTTAAGTGTTTCTAATGACACTGCAATAAATACCTTTCTTTACATATTTTTATGCAATTGCCTAGTAATTCCCTTGGGGAAAATTACTAAAAATTTTATTGTTGAGTTAAATACTATGCTCATTTTCATTTCATTTTAAACTACTGTTTATAATATAAAGGTAACACATGATCTTGGCAAAACATAATAAAACAAAAGTTAAAAAAAAAAGCCATAGGAGTTATCATCTCACATATATTAGAATGGCTAGTATTAAAAAAAGTTCAGATGATCATAAAGTTATAAAGAGAAGACCTCTTTCTCTCCACACTCCTTTAGTATCTTTCCTTGGAGATAACCACATATGTTCTTTTATAACTTTACAAAATTTTTTTAATGTTTATTTATTTTTGAGAGAGAGACAGAGCATGAGTGGGGAAGGGGCAGAGAGAGAGACACACACAGAATCCAAAACAGGCTCCAGGCTCTGAGCTGTCAGCACAGAGCCTGATGTGGGGCTCCAACTCACAAGCTGCGAGATCATGACCTAAGCTGAAGTCAGATGCTTAACAGACTGAGCCACCCAGGCATCCCTTTTATAACTTTTGCCTAAATAAAAAATGGATACAAACTGTGATTGTGTGTATACATATGTACCCACAACACATGCATAAGTATGGATATATACACTTTTTTGGAAAAAGGTTATGTTATGCTCGTAGTTAATTTTGATTCATATTGCAAAATTACCTGCTACATTTACACTCCTACCAACAGTGTATGAGAATGTCTACTTTCAGTATGTAAATTTAACATGTTGAGTATTAAGAAGAAAAACCTATAGCCAAACTCAGTTTCATTTTCCTTATTTTTAAAAGCCAACTAACAATATCTTTTTTGCAAATCTGTTTTGGATGTTAAATGAGATGATACACAGAGAAATTCCATGCATTTTTGTGGCACATAAAATGTGTATGAATAAATAATAATAATTGATACTATTGTCATTTGTTTTTTATTAAGTTAACACTATATACTGCTCTCGGATCTATTTTTTAATGTTAATAAAATAAATCTAACATTTCAAAACTTAAGACCTGACTTATATTTTAATAGCAAAGGGCTAAGAAATTTTAAATGACGTGATTTGAGCTGGCTAGTCCCTAGGAAAGAAAAATATCTTCCATATTTTCTTGCTAATCAGTCCTCTGGCTACAATTTTTTACTGATTTCTCCGTTGGAGAATTTGAGAATATTCTAATACTCAGAACTTTGGCACACAAGCACTTGATAAATGTCTCCAGATTCTATCTTAAAGAGCAATAATGCAATTTGGGTGAAAATAAAGATGTGGCTGAGTGGAAGCTCTGAAGGATGAACGGGTAGATTTCACGGGCCCATCTCCCTATTACAGAAAGAGATATTTATTGCCTGCAGCACAGCTGAGGGGCTGCATTTGGAAATGCCATAGACAGTAGTCTGTGGCTGAGGTCCTGGGGCTCAGCCCAGGCTAAGGCATTTGGCAGGTTCAGCCCGAGAATGGCAGGAAGCCTGCTTTCCAAACAGCAGCTGCAAAAAGAGACCGAGTTTGTTAAAACTTATTTGGCCTCATTTTCATCTCTCACTGCACTCTTTCGGCACTCTCCCAGGCACAGTGCTGTCTTTGTAATCCAGGACAGGGGAGCAGGAGAGAGAAAGAAAAGAGGGGAAAAGGAAAATGGATGAGGAGATGCAGAGAGGGAGAGAGTGGGATGAAGAGAAAAGGAAAAAGTGAGGAAGAATTTGAGGGGAAAAAAGGGAGGGACCTGGAGAAAAGATTAGAATTTACTTCTTGACAATAAGAAACAATAAGCTCAAGGGGATATTTTAAACAAAGGATGGACGCTTTTGGCTCAGGTCAAGATCTCAGGGTTCCTGAGTTCAAGCTCTGCTTCAGGGTGTGTGCTGACAGCTCAGAGCCTGGAGTCTGCTTGAGTCTGTGTCTCCCTCTCTCTCTGCCCCTCCCCTACTGTGCTCTGTCTCTCTTTGTCTCTCAGAGCTGAATAAATATTTTTAACAAATTAAAAATAAAGGAAATCTGAGGTCTTTATGCATTCAAGCCTTTAATGTGATTCTATAGACGCATTATCATTATGATTTCCTTTATTAAAGTTGTATATATCTATTTTTTAACTTTGAGGATAAATAAATGAAAATTTTAAATAATAACTTTATATTTTGTAGGAAAAACAGCACAGAAATATTAAATAACTCTACCACTATACTCCAGAAGTAGATAACCAAGGGGTATTAAGAAACAGATTCCCAGAACCCCAATCCAATGCTCCATCTTCTATACAAAGCTTCTGATTAATTCTCTGCATTTTCCCATTTGTTTGGTAGATTGATCACACTATTATGGATGTAACCTAATTGATAGGAACAGCTTGATAGATTAGAGCTCAGCTTCCATAAAAAGGTTATATGGGTATGAGTTTGGGTTTCATCATGCGTTAGCTGTAGGACTATAAACAAGGTCCTAACCTCTCTGTGCCACAGTTTCCTTATCCATAATGACAATATCCAAAATGGAAATAACAATAATGCATCCTAAAAAGGCTACTGGAAAGATTAAACAAAATAATGCTCGTGAGTTGATTAGCATGGTGCCTGAAACAAAATGGAGATCCAATAATTGTTGGGTGACGTGGTGGTGAGTTGGGTACTAGTGAATTACTATCAGATTATATGGACAGGATTTTTCAGTTGCACAGCAGGTCTTGAAAAAGTATTTTCATGATTTCCACTACTACATTTTTGATGAAAAAAGCAACTGAGATTTTCGGGAGCTAGGGAGGAAAGTTGCTCTAAGAAAACAGACACCAGAGGGCCAACTTTGGTATTTATTTAGCTGAAGTTCCCAGGTGTCCAAAGATTGGGGAGTGAGAGGTGCCATGCATTCTACACTTTACTGCAAGTCATTTAATGCCATGGAGAAGAATCAGCCCATCATATTAGTAGTTCTTTACCTTTAGGGAGAAATTCATCTCTTCAAGCCACTGATGAAAGCTATGGAAAAAATTCACAAACATGCAAAATCTTGCATCCAGTTTTAAGAATCAAGCCCCTATGAAATGCCAAGCACACTTTGGCAGATGAGGAAAAGATAAAAGATGTAGGCAGAAACAGCTTTGCTTTTCTACACATAAGATCTGCTGCAAAGTGGAGTTTTGATCCTAGATTATTCTCCCTGCTGACTTGCTGCTTTGGAGTGTCAGCAACTCCTCTAACCTATTTAACTGGTAAGTGTGCATATGAATATTAGGTCAGAAGCAGAGAAATAGGACAGAAGTGGGGGGAGATCTAGCAAATGTGTAGGCAAGAACCTAGAACCTTTTATTATGCCTCCTTCAACTTTCTCACATGACAAGTTGGGGGCGGGGGAACAAAGCTGGGTGAATTTATAGGAACAAAGAAAGGTCTCTTCTAGCCTTGTGATCTGTACTGAGAAAATCCAATCTCATCCACATTTTCCATGAGGTATCAGTTGCTCTTTATAGTTGTTAAGGCAGCAGATTATTATTAGTCCTATGGAAAATATTGAACCACAGTTGTTCTCAGAAATAGCTTGCTGCTTGAGCTTAAATGTCACAAGGTATTTGATCATAGATAGACACCAACGGGGCAGGCAGAGGCCTACAGCCTGGAAAGGAAAGGGCACAAAGAAATGACAGAGGTAGGCACAACACAGATCTGGGGACACCACAGATAGATAATTCTTTCTGAGAATGGTTTTTATCTTTAGGATGTGGCTTGTAACCCTCTGGTTGTCTTCTTTTCACTTGTTCAGCTAAGGCAGCTATTTCAGGCCTTGGATTATAACATTTCCTTACCAGTCACTTCATAATGTTGCAAATAAGAGAATTCCAGCACCTCTCTGGTAATACAAGTTCTCACCTTCTCCCTCATACCTGGCTTCTCTATGAAAATAAATTAAGGATATGTGACTAAGCTTTCTCAAGCTCTGTTCAAAAGAAAGGTAAATAGGAAAAGTATGACTCAGTCTATTTTATATATCTTTAAAATGTGACTGATTCATAGAATCAAAATACCGTGGTGTTATGAAGTCACCTAGATTTAGCCCTTGAGATAGAAGAATAATGGTAGGCAAAATGAATAAAAAGACTAGGTTAAATTGCTTTTTTTTCTTCCTTCTTTCTTTCCTTTCTTCATTCCTTCCCATTCTTTCTCTTTCTCTTTTTCTTCCCCCCCTCTTTCCCATCCTTCTTCCTTTTTTCCTTTCTTTCTAGTAATGAGGTTTCATTAACTCACCCACACTTTGTACACAGAGTAACTAGAATTAAACTGACAAAGTGGTACTGAGCAGAGTCAACTCTAGCAAATAGGTGAGAGTAGTTTATAATCACATACCAATCACTTATCATTACTTCTTTACACATGGATTTAGGATGTCCTAAGGGATTTTAGGGTACCTTGTGTTTTTCAATCTTCTTATAAGCCTATTTGGTCCCTGGGTTTGCTAACCAACTTTTCTTTCTTTCCATACATAGTGCAAAATCTCTCTTGAACCAGACTCTGCTTCTAAAATTCTGAATTAATGATGTCTGTGCAATGTTAGTTTTAATCTGCATGAATATCTGTCTGTATGTTCTTCTCACTTTGCTTTCAGCCCAACCTCTCTACGGAGCAACCTCCACACAATTCCAAGTGTTCACTGCAATAGTCTTGAAACTGGAGTACTTGTGCCCTCCTATGCATAGATCTTCCAAAGGCCATGTGGGCATGGATAGTTTCAAGAGAATACTTTTCCCTAAAACTCAACTCCTAAGAAAGTGTAACTAGTCAGCATTATGCCAATTTTCCATCTACCTCCACCCAATCTTTTCTCTTTTTTGCAAAAGAAAGGCATAGCCGCAGCTACCCTGATTCTTACTATCATAAAATTAATCAGGTGGTTTCCAATTGTTTGCTTTCAATAAATTTGAAGGAGAATTTAATGAACATATTCTATCATTGTAAGTAAGTTTGATGATAAGTTACATGATTTTTGGCACATATCTCTAAAGGTGTTCACAGCATTGAATACCATTGCTATTAAAAAAAAAACAGAAGTGACAATGAACTGATGTTGTATCATGTTTCATTCTAACAGCAAATAATTCTTATCCTTGATACTGGGGCTAATTAGAAAAGAAAATCAGCCCCAACTATCTCATTAAAAGATGCATTTCCAATTATATTTAGTGTTTATTGAAATTTGTATTATGTGTATTATGCGATCAATTGTCTACTAATTGTTAGAAATAATTTAATACAGAAGAAATTTTTAACATTTAGACTTTACAGACACACAAAAATTAAACTTTTAAAATGTGAATTTATATGCACATATATACAGTAGGTAAGTAGATAGACCGATAAAAGCTTTCAATAGAAAAATATATCACTTTAGGATAAAACTCTGGGAAAATAGAATGAAAATGTAAATTCAAGAGAAAAAGCAATAATGTATAATTTTTTTACTATGTAAGATACTGATGATCAAATTACTATGGTATATAATTCTGGGATATGATAGATTTAGAAGAAAGATATGGTATTTTCTTTTAAAATATGAATAGTGACAGCATACTAGAATTCATATCATCTGTTTTAACCAAAATGAAAAATGTTACATATCAACTCACAACGTGCAAGACGGTAGATTTTCAAAATAAAACATTTGAAGAAACAAAAACATTTAAAGTCCTTTGCTCTTGAAGTATGCTACTCAAAGTATGGTTCTTGGACTCCATCAAGATTGCCCGAGGCCTTGTTAGAAATACAGATTTCAGGCCCCATCTGCTGAATCAGAGCCATTTCACAAAATTTCTGAGTGACCCATATCCTACAAAAGGTTAAGAACTGTTGTGCCAGATTTCTTCACCTGGATCATGTCTCAAAGTTAACCTGTTATTCCCTTAACTTTCCACATTTCTTCCATTTGTTTCCATCCCAGAAACTCACATCAGCTTTCAGTTAATCCTGGCTAGAAACTTCAGCAGCATCTCTGAAGCTTCCTCCTTACATACTTATTCCATTACTCTTCGCATCCAATCAGTAAAGATGCCTAATCATGCTTACTTTCTTCATTAATCACTGTGAACCAGGCAAAGAGATTAGAAAGTTAAATACGATTTATTCTGGCCTGTCTCAAACATCTGTCTTCCAGTGCCTTCTCTGGTGGACAGCCTCTAACATAACCCACTGGTCCCTGCCTTCTGGTCTTCACACCTTCTGTAAGCTCCTCCCCTGGTGGGCGTGTGAGGGGGAGTGCATCTGTAACTTGCTTCTAAACAATACAATACAGCAAAATAGGTCACTCCCATAATTACATTGCATAAGATTCCTAGCCGACTTGCTCTGGAGTCTATTCCTGTATGAGTGGTTGTGGAGAACTGAGCTGAGAAGTTGTAAACTGCACGTGAAGAAGACCACATGGCAAGGAACTGAGGGAAGGCCCTAGAAGCTGAGAGCGGCCTCTGACGGACAGCCAACAAAAATGTGGTTTCTTTGTTGCAGAATTCCAGTTGCAAACATATATAAATATTTTGCCAATAACGTGAGAGAGCTTAAAGCAGATTCTTCTCCACTCAAACCTCCAGAAGAGAATGCAATCCAGTCAACATCCTGATTGTAGCATTGGAGAGACCCTGGACCCAACTAAGAGAGAGCCCAGTGAAGCCATTCATGGGGTTGGGAAGATGGGATAACACACAGAAACTGTGCGATACTAAATGGGTGTTGTTATAAGCCACTAAATTGTGATAATTTATTCTGCATTATAGAAAACTCCACCTGCTTTGTAATGCCTGAGCTGTACAGGAAGATCTTCCTCCTTGCCTTTCTGCCCAGTCTCTCTCCCCTTTTCATCAAGCTCTGATAAGCAGAATAAATGAAAAACAAGCCTTACCATGAGACATCCATGTCTAAACACTTGAAGGCCTGGAAAGAATGCTTATCAAAGTCCTCTCTCATACCTAGCTGTCCTTTTCTCTAATAACAAAAATAGGCAATTTTCCTAAGTGCCTAATTTATACAATTTAAAATCACATCCTATTTCCAATTACAGGGAAAAAGGAACTTTGTATTCACCGGACACTGAATCTGTACATTTCACTGACTCTCCGTGATTTGGGGATCCAGCACATCCCCAGTACACACATAGCCCGCACATACCCTTCCTCACATCAAAGTAACCCTAACATTTCCCTCATTTTGTTTTATTCATTCACAGAGAGCTCTGAATGTTGCCAAGTTCAAAATGTGTTGCTAAGAGACAAACTTGCCCTGGGGTAAGGAGCAGGAATCAAAGGCACCTGCTAATGGTTTCATTACTGACTCATTTATCAGCATTGGAAGGCATAGGGCTGCTCTACTTCTTGGTTTCTCCAAATGGTAATTAGAGCAAATTGTAACAATGGATGTTTTGTGCAGGGATATGTTCCTATTTGTTCTCATTATGACAATGCAACACTGGCTAGTAGCTTCCAAGCCCCACCCCCCTGTCTTACCTCTGTCTAATCCATGGTTCACCCCAATGCCAGGTTAACTTTCACATGGCACACCTCTCATCTGTCTGTCCTCACCCTCACACTAAAGTCTTTCAGTGACTCCCAGTGCAGTAAGTATCAATTCAAGCTGTTCAATGAGAACGTATCCTTTTGGATCTGGCCTTCTATTTCTGCTGTCACTCTGTGCCGATCCTGCCTGTTTCCTGTATCTAAGCCACTTGGCTTACTAGTTAACCCTCATCTTCCCATCTCAACATTTTTTGCTGCCATGTTGGCTGGTTTAGAATGAAGTCCTCTGATATTTCTGCCAACTGGAATTTTTCCCATCCTTCAAAGCTTGGAGATGTCTTTCTTGACACCATGTTCCTAAACAGAAGTAGTCTCCCTCTCTGCTAATTCCTATGATTATGTACTTTTTCTTTTTGAGATCCCTGCTATCTTCACTGTGGTGTTTATGGTACATATGACCATGTCTTCCCCTTCCACCCCCTGGTACTTTGCCTATTGAGCTAGTTGGTTATAGGCACTGGGTTTCCATTGCTGTATCCCACCTCATAGCTTACAAAAGAAGGTATTCATTTTGTTTACTGAATAATAATAGCTAACACTTGTTGAGTGTCTTATACAAGATTCTATGTAAGTATATTACACACATTATCTTATTTACTCCTCATTCTAACCCAAAGAGGTCCTATTATTAACTCTACTTTACAAATTAAGAACCTGAGGTTCTAAAAGGTTCTAACTAGCTCAGGGTCATAGTCACATGGTTTTTAAGTGACCAGGTCAAGATATGATTAGAAGTTTGTATGACTCTGCTTCCTTTTGATTGAATGCTGTTGACTTAGGTATGTTTGGAGGCTTAAAACAAAAGTTCTGAAAGCCCCAAAAATTCTCTTTAAAAAATTATAAAGATCACATCTTTTGCAACAAATTTGATTTTTTTCTAGGCAATTTCATTCACTGCTGGTCAGAGTTCATACTGGTATCATCCCCTTTCAGAGCATTTAGATATTACTTTCAAATTTTTCAATGTGCTTCTCATGTAATTAAGTTAGGATCTCATTTGAGAGTGTGTAATAGGGAAAAGATGTAGTGGCTAAAGCAAGACAGTAATTTAATTCTCCTTATGTAAAAGAAACCTCAAGGAAAGCTCTCCAGGGCTACTATGGTGGCCTTAAGTTATCAGACATCCAGGCTTCTTCAGTCTTGATATTTCCTGTGTCCTTAGGAGGCCACCTCATGATCCAAGAGGATGCTCAAATCCATCTAGCATAAAAGAGGAAGGGTGACGGTGACAGAAATGTTTGCTCGTTTCTTAAGAAAGAGACTTCTTAAAAGAATTACAAAGCACTTGAGCTCTATTTAAATGATTAAAAGTAAGTCACACAGCCATACATAGCTGCAAAGGAGGCTGGGAAATGGAGTGTTTTAGTTGACTGCACTCCTGTCAAGAATAAATGTAGGGGCGCCTGGGTGGCTTAGTCGGTTAAGCGTCCGACTTTCGCTTAGGTCATGATCTCTCAGTTCGTGGGTTCGAGCCCCGCGTCGGGCTCTGTGCTGACTGCCAGCTCAGAGCCTGGAGCCTGTTTCAGTCTGTGACTCCCTCTCTCTCTGACCCTCCCCTGCTCACGCTGTCTCTCTCTCTCCTAGAAATAAATAGAACATTAAAAAAAAAAAAGAATAAATGTAAAGTTATATCATTAAAGAAGTAAGGAATAATGGATATTTAGAGGCAATCAGCAATCTCTGCCGTGTATCTAACGCAGAATTTCTACTTCTAAAACTAGTTACACAAGTATCAAAGGTCAAAGGCATATGCATAAGAATAGTTAGTACAACACTATTTGAGACAATCAAACATAAGAAATAATTCTAAAATCTTTAAAGATTTGGATAAAAGAATTATGGCATGCCAATATAGCACGGCATGCTCAGTGTACAGACATGGTTGAAGTATATAGTTAAGTGAAAAGCAGCTTGGGAAACAGAGTAGAGCACTGTCAAGTTTTTAAATAAATATATATAAATGAAAATAGATTGTGTTTTGTGTTACTTTATATGCTTCCATATTGTTTTAAATGTTACCAATGAATATGTATTACCTTTACAATCATTTGTTTTTAAATTAAAATTTTCTTTATCAAAAAAATATTCTTAACCTTAGGATCATTTACACCCATTAATATAATTTCCTTTGTTATTCCTCTTGCTTCTGTCTTATTTCTTAATTCAGAAGAGCAGCCTTATAAAGCTCCCCACTTGAGACTATAAAGAGATTGCTTTTTAACCACTCTACATGAGTTACTCCTGAGTTTATCACTGACTCTTCCCTTAGACTGCCTGTCCCCTTTGGCTATTTCAATGCAGGTCCAGGAAACAGATTTACAGTTCCATAATGGAATTTCAATATCAAGGAGGTTTAGGAAATGCTAAGTTAAAGTAAAATAGATTTCCTTTCTACAGGATATTTTAGAGCCTTTAATAGTGAAAGAGTGTTGTCAATCTACAAGACAGGAATATGCAATAACATGCAGTGTTTAGCAGGCACCTTACCAGAAGGAACCCCTTCTGTATCTAATAGGTTACCACATCAAATAGTGTTCAACCTTCAGCAAACTTTGTTCCAGACAAAAAAAAAAAAAAAAGAAAAAAGAAAGAAAGCATAAATCGCTCCCAAACACACAAGCGTTTCAACCCTGTCAACCTTTCTATGTCCCAGCACGGCTCACCATTCCTTTTGGTCCACCTTCACAAACCCATGGAAGTTTTCCAGATACATTAATTTTTTCCACGCTTCCCACACTTTACACTTGACAAATTTCTACTTTTCCTTCAAATCCCTACTCAAAATGTAGCTGGTCGAGGAAGCCTTCCTTGCTTATCTTCTTACCTCTCCCACCTGTCACATTTCTCCATAGTTTTCTGTACCCCGCCATAATACTTGCTCCTTACGTGTAATATCGAATTCACTTATCAGTCTCTACCATTAGAATGCAATCCCTCGACTATGAGGACTTTTCCAAACTCAGAGGAAGAGAGTAGAATGGTGGTGATTACCTCTGGCAGGAGAATGGTAGAAATGATGAAAGGTTGATCAAAAGGTGGAAACTTCAAGTTATATAATGAAAAATGTATAGTGGGGATCTAATGTATAGCATGATGATTATAGTTAGTAATACCATGTATAGTTGAAATTACTAGGAGGGTAAATCTTAAATCTTCTCAATTCAAAAAGAAATGGTAATTATATGATGTATGGAGGTATTAGCTAAACCTATGGTGGTAATTATTTTGCAATATATAAGTGTATTAAATCAGCATATTGTATACTTTCAACTTATACTATGTTATATGTCAGTTATATCTCCATAAAGCTGGGAAAAATAGGAACAGAAAATTTGATATTAGGAAATGCATTCTAGCAAAGGAAAAAAAGTAGAATTTCTAATAAGAAAAATATTTTTATATCATAATACCAAGTCTTATGCATCATTTTCTTATAAATATTTTTGGATGAATAAATGGATACAATTGATAATATATAATGTCTTTCTTTAGAATAAGTTACAAAAAAGCAGAATTCCCCTACTATTTTCCAGCTAACAGAAAAATTATTATTTAAAGAAATAAGAAATTCAAAAGTTCTTTACATGAAGGAAGTTTCATGACTGAAAACACACTTTAGAAGAGGCTTCAGAATTTCAAGTGGCTATCATGAAATAAAATTAATATCTCTCGTTTGAGCTGAATGCTTATTTCTCATAATCATAAGTACTACTAAATTTTCCCAATTAGTGTATAAAATATATATTGTTCCCTTTGATATAAAGGTTCTGTCAGAAAATATGTAGGATGCTGTTGTGGATTGAATTATTGCTCCTAAAAAGAAACATTAAAGTCCTAACCCTAATAACTATGAATGTGACCTTATTTGGAAATAGGGTCTTTACAGATATAATCAAATAAAAATGAGGTCGTATTTGGTAGGGGAGGCTCTAATCCAATATGACTTGTGTACTTATAAGCAGAGGATGGATGACACAGACACACAGGAAGAATGCCGTGTGAACACGGAGGCAGAGATTGGTATGATTCACCTGGAAGTCCAGGAAGCTCAAGGGTTTCTGCAGCAACAGAAGCTAAGAGAAAGGCATGTAACATAGTCTGTCCTCTGGAATGTACAGAGAGAGCACGGCCCTGCTGACATTTTAATTTAAAATTTCTGGTCTCCAGAAGCATGAGAGAATAAACTTTTAGTGTTTTAAAGCACCAAGTTTGAGGTACTTTGTGACAGCAGCCTAGGAAACTGATGCAGGTGTGTATTGCTCCATGTCATTCATTTAAACCAGTGGCTTTCAGATGGATCCCAGATTCCACTTCTCCAGCATTTAGTTTTGTGGATCTGAGGTAAGGTCCAGAAATGTTTGTGGTTTCTAAGTGGCTCTGGTAATTCCAATAATGATGGATCACACAAAATTTTTTATAAAACTTTCTTTTGAAGTACAAAGGTGTTTCCCCTGCTCCTCTGGCTTTTATCAGCATCCAGGTACTTTCTCCTATACGTTTTCATAAGCATTCTAGAGAGCAAAGAGCAAATATGTGAGTTTGATTCAATATTAACTCAAAATGGTCAATGGTAATTCTAATGATAAAGCAATGCTAGCTGAGTTGATATACCATGTCCCAAATTGTAGACCAGAGGGAAAAGAGCCAAATAACTCCCATTATACAGATCATATAGGGCGAATAATGGAAATTTTGACAGTGCAGGTGTTGCAACAATGCATATGATACGTGCTACCGAAAGCATTTCCCCTCTCGTTAAGGTGGCTCTTTTTGAAAGTTCGAGTATGTTCCCTTGCTTGCAGAATATCTACAGCATAGCTCACAGGAGAGTGGGGGACTCTCGAGGCTCATCAGCTGGGCTGCTTTAACCAATTCCTGACTTAGAAGAAGCTCAATCCATGACTTGGAAGTCCAAGTTTAGGACTTGGCCTCCATTAAGTTCCCTGCTTGAAACTAGTCCAACTGATCACAATCTTACGAATATGAGAACCATTTTTAGGGTAAGCTGGTTAAAGCTCAGCGCCAATGCTCTTGGAACCTGGATCTCAGGACTGATTGGATCAGTTAATGTTACCATCTGAATCAACCGGTAAATTAGTCTTGATAAATAAATCACATGATTTGGAGTCCCACCTTAGCTGTGTCTTCTTGGTGTGGGAATAGGTCTAAGTTATTTAATCTCTCTGAACAACTCCATCTACAAAATAGTGATAACAATTGCTATCTCCCAAGAAATATTTGGAGATTGAATAAAACAGTGTATGAAAAACTATCCATAAAGTATTAGTTAATACAGATAGATAGCCACACACATTTTCTTTGGCTCTAGGCTGCATCTTTAGCTCTAACTGTCTGCTTCGCAGTATGAATTCACAGAAGACCAGGTAAAAGACTGTGAACCTACTTGGACAACTCACTACCATGATTGTTCTCACAAGAGCCTATGCTGTGGCACTGTGGCTAGCAGATGCACCATGTATCATGGTGGGTATGTTGGACAATAGAAACCCTCTGCAATCATACATTGTGACAAAGTGGGTAGTTTGTCAGTTTATTAAAAATATTGATTAAACTGGAAAATTCTTAAAAATGATGCATATAAAACATGATGCATACATACCTTTATTTTAACTTCAAATGTATAAATTGGATCCATTCCTAAGCTTTTGATGTAGGTCAAGTTTTTTTGGTGCAATTAACTTTAAATTGGTCCAGGGATCAAAGTTCATACCATCTGGCTTGTGTAAACAACTCAAATAATGTCTCATCTACTAGGATTTCCAGGTTTCTTTCCTATAAAGCAGAGTGAGAATGCACATACTTTTGTGAAACCATCTGAGTGCAGACTCTTTCTAGTTTTATAATCGCCTTCACCCCAAAGACTTTCAGAGTTGTCTCACCCACATGTGATTCAACTGTACTTTTGGCGACTCAAACTTACTAACTCTTTCCAAAACATTTATGGAACTAACAACTCTCTTTTTGTACTTATATTAAATCAGTCGTGAAACATTTAATTGAAACATGTGATTATATAACGAATGAAACTGGCATCAACAAATATGGGCAGCAACACAACTGACTTTTGGCAAGTAGGCAACTGCACTGAGGGGAACAGAGGAACCAGGATGAAACAGAGAGCAGCCCACTAGTTGGGAACAATCCACATTCTCTAGGCATTTAGGCAACATGTTTTACATAAGTTATAGAAAGCACTGATTGATCAAATGGGTAGGAGGAGATTGGTTAACTTTCTGATGCTACAATCTGTCTAATAGAGAAGCTCTAAACTACTAGCAGAACAGAGACTCTGAAGGCAGCAGATTTAGTATGAACCAAAAGCAGTCTTGTTGCAGAGCTGTGGGTCTGGGAACTGCTCTCATAGGGTAGGTGGAGAGTTCTAGGGCTCTTTGTAAATTGCACTTTAATGAAGAGCCATTTCATCAGCTCCTTGAATATTAAGAAACTCAGCCTCTGATGAAGCTTCTATACATCTTAATCCGGGGGGAAAGAAAGCCCGTAAGCATCCTTAAAAAATGTCTCAAGAGTGTCAGACTATGAGCACGCAGACAGCTAAGCCTCTCTCTTCCTTGACTGAAGACCAAGCTGGAGTCCCCTTGAGGAAACCCCCTTGCTTTAGGTCACTGTGCTCACTCTAACTCTGAGCTGACTAGAACTCTCAGGACAGCTTCTTCAACAAACAAACATCACCATAATCAATGACAAGAGCAGTGCCAACTAACAGCTATGAAGTTCTTTCCCATGATCAGGTATGACACTAAGTACTGTATAGACAATTGCTTATCTATGCTTCACAATATCTGTATGAAAATATCCTATTAGCCCCATGTCACAAACAAGAACAGTGAGTATCAGGAGGCTAAAAACTTAAGAACATACAGCTGGTAAATGGAAGAGCTTGGATTTAAACCAAGCCTATCTTACAACAGAGCAAATGTCTTTAATCACATGACAAAACAAAGAATGGAGAAGGGACTCTTCATGGGTATGCTGATTTACAGGAGCATGTTGTGATTTTAAGAACAACAGTCATGAATATTTAAATAGAATCCCTGAAGGTAGAGAGAAAAGCTTAAACTTCCAAGTCACCACCAATACAGATAATACAAAAAGGCTTTAGAGTATCTTGGGCAGACAGTGGTCAACAACAGTTTTCTGGTGAGGAAATGTGGGCTAATCTGTTTGGAAGGATGATGACATAATGGGAGATGAAGATTCTTTCTAAGAGGAGAAAGAAATGGAAGAGTCATTGTTCAGTATTAGGAAGTCAATTAGCTCTTCTAATTTATTGTTTATTTTTCTAGCACTGCCTGAGATAACCCCATTATAAAATATTGCCCTAAGATACCACCTATGTGGCAGGGCAAACCTTAGCTGCTAAGTATTTAATTGCATATAGTACATCTCTCCCACTATGATCAATAGGGTGAACACTTATCCCTGGCCCACAGCAATGGTTAAGTTAGAATGCTTTGGAAGATGCTTTGGTTCTATTTAAAGAAAATTCATACATGTATCATTTCCTTTCTCCAACATCCCAGTGGGATATTAAGAGAGGAGGTATTAAATTAGCATCTCAATGTTGTCATCAGATTTTGTTGTCACAAAATTCTAAAATATTAGAACCAGTTGTTTTCCATAAGAACCCACTTGGTTGGAAATAAGAGGGCATAGCAGGACCCAAATTGAGTATTTCCTGCTAATATTCTTCAAAACCAAAACTTGACCTGAGTAATCAATAGATGATCATGTTAATATTTTGAAATGCTTGTATGAAAGCCATATTATAGAAAGTCAGCCTCATTATCATCCATTCATTATGTACATGTCTATTAAACACTACTATGTACCACCTAAAATGCTAGACATTAGGCCGACATAACGTGGTAAACAAAAGTGTAAGATTCCTATCTGCAATCTCTTAGCTAATTGCTGGATAGTACTAACAAGCTGGATAGTACTTGTACTACGAGGTCAAATTCTCTAAGGCAGGTCTAGGGCTAGCCAACAAAGCACTCATTAACCACCTGAAAGTTCAGAGTTTTGATTATTTGCACATGTATTTTTCTAAGAAATGGGGTCATAGCTTTATTCATGTCTCTAGTTCTTAATTTGAAATGTTAACAACCAATAGTAAAAGAAGCATGATTGAAATCAAGTAATAAATAAGGAGTTATTATTATCAGTGAAGGGCCACACTCCTCCCCTTCATCACTCTCCATTCCACCCTAATTTCTGGTCACATTTTGACAAATCCCAATAGCCAATAGAGTGTAATGGTGTGATATTTGCCTTGTAATTTCTAAGGTACTATGTATAAATAATAGTTAATGTTGTGGTCATTATTACTCAATTTGTAGGTTTCTTCTTCTAACAGTTTCAAAGAAAGACAAATATTTAATGACCAGCCACTGTGTTCCAAAGACATTACCTTACAACTCAAGTCTTTTATGAAATGAGGAAAGAGTGACTCAGCACTCTAGCTACTACAGTGGCCAATTAGTTTGATCTGCTTTCCATTTTCTCTCTTTTCTTCTATCCTGCCAGCCTGCATTACCTTTTTAAAACTACAAGAACAGTGGAAAACTTGGGGTTTCTGAGGGATTTTTTTTAACGGCTATTAATTCTAGATGCTTTAAAATGAAACTATCTGCGCAACTTGAGGCTAAACGGGACCAAGTGTTTTTTAGGAATATAATAAGTAAATAAAAATGCATTTCCACAGAGCTGGAAATAGACACTTAGGTTCCAAAACCTTTTTAGGAACTAAGATAAAGTAATGTTTTTCATTATAAGAACACTGGCCACAGTGTACGGACTGCCTCCTGAATTGCATAATGGTCGGCTACACTTTATCCTCCTCCTCCTCCATCTGATATACACCAAAGCCAAAAAGCCTTCTGAAGAATTTAAGCAAGCAGTGTCAGATAATTGCAGACTTTGAAGATGGACACTCAATAACTTCATCCCTCTCCCTCTCTTTCTCTGCTGTCTTCAGCTAAAATTTCCAGACTGCTTCTCCTATAAAGATGAATTATCTTTTTAAAATAATTGCCATTATTTTGACTAGTGTGGCTTTTTAAAGACAGTTTAGTTATATTCATTGCAAAAGCATTTGGAATTCACCTATTTGTTTCCTCTACCCTAGCACACGTACTATCGATTCATCTTCTGGTTATGAAAGAAATAAATATCCCACAGGAACCCTCTGTTTTCAGAATCAGGTAAGTGTGTAATATCTCTAGGTTTCTCAGGATTTAAAGCAAAGTATATCTGCAGAAAGTGTTCCTGTCTTCTGTTGCTGTTCAATTCAAAGGAAACACAGTGATTTGGTTTCGCAGAACATGAGCGTCTCCCTTCCTCTGACAGCTCTAGTAATAGTGCCGGGGTTAGAAGTAAGATCCTCAGAACGTGAAAATCAAATTCTATATAATCCGCTTACAGGGAAAGCAAATTAAAAGCTATTTTTGTCATTTTTTGAGCCCAACGCATAGTATCCTCCGCAAATGAAATTTGACACTCAATCCATCCCTACCACTGACCCGAGGAATGTAAGACTGTCAAGAAGCTTAAACTTAGCTAACAAGTTCACATGAGCAATGGGCTGTCCAGTCCAAATTTAAGATTTCTAAACAGCTAATGCTTCCTAAACAAAATCTGTTCTCTATTTTCTGTTGTAAGTAGTTTCCTTGCAAATCACTTAAGCACAAGTTTACTGCATTATCTCAAAACAGCATTGACTTTCCAGTCTCTCTCTCTCTCTTTCTCCCTCTCAGTCATCAAATATTACAAAGTTAAGTCTAAGCCAAAAAGCCTCAGCCTGCCTATAAGCACCTCTGTTGAAATGCCATTTGTTGTTGTTGTTATACCATCGCTTGGAGGAGGAAGCAGATGATTTTCCAGTCTCCCTCATGATGACTATCTGCAAGATCACTGTGCAAGTCGTATTGCTACAAACCACACTAGCCACTTAGAAATATGAAATGGGAGTTGGATTCTTTAAGCCAAGTGGAAAATTACCTGGAGACATTAAAGACTTATTTTCTTGGGAGGGGCCTCGGTGGCTGAGTCAGTTAAGTGTCTGACTTTGGCTCACGTCGTAATTTCATGGTTCGAGCCCTGCTTCAGGCTCTGGGCTAACAGCTCAGAGCCTGGAGCCTACTCCAGATTCTCTGTCTCCCTCTCTATGTCCTCCCCTGCTTCCACTCACTCTCTCTCTCTCTCAAAAATAAATATTAAAAAATATTTTAAGACTTATTTTACCTTGTGGTGGTAGATACTAATAGGCAAATATTTCTAAGTTATGGTATAGTCTAATGGTTAAAAGTGCAGATTTTCTCATCAAACCAAATGTGTCTGAACATCACTAGTTGGCTGTGTGGCCTTGGGCAGGTTACTAGGCCTTGCTGTGTACTGTCTTGTACTTTATGATGTTAAGGTAACAATAGTATCTTTCGCATTTTCATTGTGAGGGTTTAGTTATATAATGCTGTAACCCACTCCTTCTTGGACTGTCTTTGGAAATTGGATATGGACATTTTCCAACTTTATTACACTGAGCTTTAGATCTTTTCGTATCTGGCTTCTGCCCATAGAAAGTAAGGTCCAAAGCCATCAGTCCAAGCATTTCCCTAAATGGAAATGATTCCCTCCTCAAGAGGAATTCCACTTTCAGCTTTAAAGTGGAATAAGTAAAAGCATCAAGTATACTGCATAACCTGTGTTAAGTTCTTAGCAAATGTGAACTGAATCAGAGGCTGCAGCTGGGCCCACTTTTTGTCTCCTCACATTCTTGATACCAAATCTTTTTGCCATTATTCAAGAAGTCACTCGTCCAGCTGTCTACCACTTTCTGACTTTCTGTAGGGAGATGCTCTTCACTATGCCTCAGAACTTTTACCGGACATGGTAACTCTGTGGTATGATGGATTTTCTATTTCCTGCACCTTCTAGTGGCAGGAATCACAGAAACAGAAAGACAGAGGAGCACAGGATAGGAGTAGGAATCTAGGAATTTACTCTGTTGATGGGCAACATGACATCAAAGAGGTGCTGGGACTCTCCAGAATTCAGACAGCATACAAGCCTCTGAAAGGATCAACAACATAGCCAATATTTTTGTTTTCTTTATTCATCCATGAATTCATCTGGTAGCTCCTGTATACTTAAGGTAGCCTAATTGAGTCTCTCTTCCCTGAAACCAAAAGAACCTACCTCACATGCTTTCCATTGGACCAGGCATTTTGTCCTCATCATATACACAACGGACTTTCAGGGAGAAGCAGTACAGTATATTTGCACTTATTCCCTAAAAGGTAGCAGACAGGGAACCACACAGTTATCTTCAATTGTGAGCCCACGCCTGGGCTCCTAGCAGAGGACCAGCAGAGCATGCCAACTGGCATCCATCCTTCCTTAAAACCCATTATTTCCCTATCACGTGTCTATATGAAAATAAGAACTACATGGGAAAAGGTCATAAGCAAAGAGAACTGACATGATACTTGGGGAAATCTCCTGCTTTTGGGAATGGGCTACCTTTTAGTTCCAAGAAACAGGCCCCAGATAGAATCACCAAGGAACATCCTGAGATGCCTCAGACTACGGAGATCCTTGTAACTTGAGGGCAGGGCTCCCCTGCCCTATTTTGAGTGGATTCTTGGGCACCTAAAAGGGTGAACTTAGCTTTAACTCATCAATTCTTTGACTTCTTCAGCCACTAACCATAGCTTTCTGACCCCTAAACCAACTGCTAAAGCGCTGGCCTTATCATATGCATGCAAACTCTCCAACCTAGCTGCTTACTATGATTCATAGTTCATAACTGTGTTAGGGTATTTGCTACCTACTCGGGTCTCTCTGTGCTTCTTCTCATCCCAACTCTAGAAGAGGATGATATTCCAGTTAACCTCTACTCTTGATACTCCTCAGTTGTTCACAATGGCTCATATCCTCTGACCCAGCTCTTGCACCTGTAAGCAAAAGAATCTGAAATTTTCACATTACTATAATGGAATCAGAAAATTCAGGTTTTAGTCCTGGACCTATTCTTACATGATCTTGGCAAGAGCATCTTTTTTTTTTTTAATTTTTAAAATTTTTTATTAAAAAATT
Source organism: Proteles cristata cristata (assembly GCA_017311185.1). Taxonomy (NCBI): domain Eukaryota; kingdom Metazoa; phylum Chordata; class Mammalia; order Carnivora; family Hyaenidae; genus Proteles; species Proteles cristata. Next base: position 1,645,131 of record JAESUZ010003687.1, on the reverse strand, counting down.
TTTTTTGTTTTAAATAGTTATTGTCAAGTTGGTTTCTATATAACACCCAGAGCTCATCCCCACAAGTGGGCAAGAGCATCTTGATGTATTAGTTTGCTAAGGCCACCATAACAAAGTGCCACCACCTAGATGGCTTAAAGAATGCAAATGTTTTGTCTCACAATTCTTTGGGCTGATCAAGGTGTCAGCCCGGTTGACTCTTTCTGAGGGTTTTGAAAGAAGGATGTGTTCCAGTCTCTCCTCCTTCAAGGAGCCTCGGGTATTCCTTAGCTTATAGATGATCATCTCTTTGTGTCTCCTTCCTTCTATGTATGTCCTTGTTCAATCTTTCTTTTTAATAAGGAAAATAGTCATATTGGATTGGAGACCCACCCTACTCCAGTATGACTTCATCTGAACTAATTACATCTGTAACAATGTTACTTCTAAATAAGATCACATTCTGAGGTACTGGGGGTTAGGATTTCTGTATGTGAATGTGTCTGGGGGGCAGAACCTAATGCATCCCACAGCAGCTGCTAATCCTTGCTTTAACTACTTGCCAAGTTGATGTCAGAGAAGAATACAAAAGCATTTTGCAAACTGTAAAGTACTACACAAACACAAGGAATTATTAGGACTTAAAATACCTGTTGGGATTGGTTTTTTGAGACTTACAGAACATGGCCATCCTAATGATTATCCTGAATGTGAGTACAGTCTAAAAGTAGCCTTGCTGCTTCTATAAAACTGAATTTATTTTTCTGCAGGTACTTGTTTCCTTCTCATTTATTGATGTGCATAAAATGCCACTTAGTGGCTTAAATATTTATATTATGTGAACTTGGTAATAGTTTAATTTCCACAAAATAAAAACATGCATTATCTCTTATTGCAGACAGAGTCCTTTTTTTCCGAGCCATTTACATTTCCATGTCCCCAAGACAGAACTTATGTGAACGGATTAGTACCACGGAAACAAAATATATTCCTTGAAGGGAAAAATTTGACTGGGAAAAGGACTTATATTCTGAAACTATCTGAATCTTTTCGCTCAGAAGACTTTCTCCAAAGGCTAGGTTGATAGAGAAACACTTGAAAATCAAACTAACTGAAATGACAGAGATTTATTATTTCCCCTACCGAAGAAAGAGAGAGAAAATTTTCTGATTCCATTTCAGAGCTTATCCAAGATGTTAGTTATCCCTGTCCATCTTTTGCCAGGGGAGTGGGTGACAATAATCAACAACTGTTTGCACAGGAAGTAGCTACAGACAATTTTTAACTCCTTTGAAAATTATCTTTTAATTACATGGCATATTAGTTTCCTGTGGCTGCTATAACAACTTACTACTAGCTTGATGGCTTAAAACAACAGAAATTTATTCTCTCACAGTTCTAGAGGCTACACGTCCGAAATCTAGCAGCACCGCGCTGTCTCCAGAGTCTCTAGGGAAGAATCCAGTTCTTACTTCTTTCAGTTCCTGGTGGCTGTCTTAGTGTGCCTGGGTGTGTGGTGGTGTCACTCCAATACTGGGCTCTCTCTTCACTCTGCCTCATCCTCTGTGTTACTGGGTCTTCCCTTCCCTTCTGCCTGCAGTCTCCCTCCTCGTTCTCTTGTGAGGACAATTGTGATTACATTCAAGGCCAACAGGAGTAAGTTAGGGTAATGGCCTCCTCTCAAACTTCTTAATCATATCTGCAAAGATTCTTTTTCCACATAAGGTGACATTCACAGGTTCCAGGGACTTTGTATGGATATCTCTGGTGGGATGGGAGGTATTTTTCAACTATCACACATGGGTAGAAAAAAAGAAGCTTCCAATATGTATTTTGAGATCATTCGTTTTCAAGCTGTTTCTAAAAAGCCTTGTAGCTCTGAGGCGGAATAGCAGGAATTGCAGAAGAAGGTGAGATGTGACCAAATCCTGAGGCTCCTCTCTCCCCATTATCACAAACAGCTCTCCTTTTTTCTGTTTTGGACAACAGGGTCCTGTGAGAGATGTCATTTCTAGGAAGATTTCAGTGTCTTCAAAACAAGGCTGAAAAGTACTGTTCAAGATTGATGATTGTGGAAATGTTTTTATGGCTACACAAAATTCGTGTGGAAAAAGGATTTTCTTTTTTTAATGTTTTTTTTTTTTAATTTATTTCTGAGAGAGAGACAGTGTGAGAAGGGGAGGGTCAGAGAGAGAGAGATACAGAATATGAAATAGGCTCCAGGTTCTGAGCTAGCTGTCAGCACAGAGCCAGACGCAGGGCTCGAATGCACGAACTGCGAGATCATGACCTGAGCCGAAGCTGGCCACTTAACCAACTGAGCCACCCAGGTGCCCCATAAGGATTTTCTTAAACAGAACATATACTCCTAGCATAGGAGATTCTGAGTCATTAGAAGTCATTAGAAGTCATTCCAAGCCTGGAAAGGAGCCTTGGAATCTGTATTTTAAGAGGTATCAAGGTGACTGGAGCTCATGGCCAGGACCAGGTGTCTTATAGGTCCAGGTAAAATCAAGATCCTCCTGAGCCATTTCTTGATCTATTATTTGAAATTGCTGGCAGGAGCAAGGGGCCTCTCTAGTGCCCGTTAAGATTATTAGAGGCCTGGAGAGGCCATTTTCTGTGATGTAAACAGTTCCAGGTAGTATTTTTAAAGAATTATTGGCATTTGTTGAAAACCATTACAGTTCCCCCAAGGAAAAATATTGTATGATTCCACTTCTATGTGGTACCTAGAGTGGTCCAAATTCATACAGCTAGAAACAATGATGTTTGCCAAGAGGTGAAGAAAAGGAGGAATGGGGAGCTATTTTTTCTTAGGTCAAACATTTCAATTTTGCAAGAAGGGAGGAGTTCTGTGGAAAGATGGTGGTGACGGTAGCACAGTGTCAACATACATAATGCCACTGAATTACACTTATAAGTGGTTAAGATGGTCAGTTATGTTGCATAGATTTTACCACAAATTTGAAAATTTTTATGAAGCAGCAACATTTTCATGGGCAAAGTTGGTGCTCTTCTTAGATCCCGTAAGATTTCTTCTTAACATTTTTGTGCACCCTTTTCCTGTCTGATTTTGCTTCTTTTTAAAAAATATTTTAAATGTTTACTTAATTTTGAGAAAGAGATAAAGTGCAAGCAGGGGAAGGGCAGAGAGAGAGGGAAACACAGAATCAGAAGTAGGCTCCAGGCTCAGAGCTGTCAGCACAGAGCCCACCACAGGGCTCAAATTCACAAACTGTGAGATCATGACCTGAGCCAAAGTTGGATGCTTAACCAACTGAGCCACCAGACACTCTTAATTTTGCTTCTAACAACCAGTACCCATATCTGTCTCATATATTTGGAGAGTTCCCCTCAGGCTACTTGAGCCACTCTGTACTTGCAAGTGCCTGGGACATGTTTGGCTGGCCCTCACCTAACAACTCATGGGTGCTCCCCGGTCAGGACAACTCTGACCTGTTCCATAGTTCCCTGTGGGATCAGTTTGAAGGTAGCTTCTAAAGATTTTGGAGGAATTCTCACCTTTGTCTGGCTTCCTCTCATTCTCTGTTCCTGTTATGCTCACCAGAATTCTCTGGGACCTCTTCCTTAATAAATCATTTGGTTACATGGAAGCCCACATGCACACACACCATTACTATTCCCATTTGGACTGAGTTGGTGAGAACAACTCCATATATAAGACTGACCATATGATTCTTCCATCAGTAAAATATAATGGATTATCTCTCCCTTCTGGAATTTGTGGAGTTTTTTTTTTTTTTTTAATGTACACAAATAGCATCAGGAAGTATGTGACAAAGGCCATAGGAGTGATGCAAAATGTTAAGGCACTTCAGCAGAGGAAGAAAGTAGTTCAGGCTGAAATAGCCCAGGACAGCTGCATAGAGAAGTGAGTTGGACCTGGAGGGATAGGAAGGATTTGGATAAGTGAAGATTGGAAGATGGCAGCTCAAGAAGAATAGAAAATGATGTCAGAAGTAATGATGGGAAAATAAAAAATGTGTTCTTGAAAAGGTGGAGAAACCATTTTGGATGCTGTGTACCCTGAGACGAAGTGGCCTGCAGGCATTGCAGAAGAGAGAGTCCTAAGACCAGGAAGTAGTTGGTTACTTTGAATAGAGCAAGATTCAGACTGAAAGCTGAGCTGCGCTGGAAGACAAGGAGAAGCCAGTGGCCAGAATTGTAGGCCACAGTGGCTAGATGCACAGGTATGTTAAGAGTCAGAATTCACAACAGACTAGAAACAAAATGAGTTTCTGGGTATGGAAACATTATTTTTAGAAAAGAAAAAAAATGGTGCTTCTTTAAGTATAAAATTAAAATGTGTTGAAGATTTTATTTAGCGCATTAAATAATGAGGGAACAAGATTTTTTTAAAAAAGTCAAAGGAGAATCCTGAGAACAGACACATACAGGCAATCAGAAACGCTGAAATAAATTTGCGGGCAGATGCATCTTTGCAGTTCCACTGAGAAAAAACTCATTTGCACTTCCAAGAACAAGAATCGTTTGTACTTCTATTAGTTGTCTACAACTTGGTCAAAGATAATAAAAGTCCAAGATCTCTAGAAAATCAATCATCCGAAAGAATGAGGCAGCTAATGCTCCATATTCAATTGAAACCACACCCAGAAATCTTGTTTGGCCGTTTCAATCTTTCAACTTGTTCTGACAGTGGTCAAATAATTTGGGGACACACTGGGTTAAACAAAGTTATCAGTTAACCTTTTCTCACAGACTTCAATGGGTAACATCCATTTAGAATCAACAGGAAAAGAATATACTGTGGACCACTTTCCCAGTTTATTGGTTTATGGGACCTTTTTCCATGGAATTCTTTTTAAGATATCATTAAATATCAGTATTCTATAGAGCTATTGGGGAACTCTGCATATAAGCATGCTAACCTGCTAGAGATAACAGAAGGAAAGGGTACAAGGACATCACTCTCTTTGCCTGAGGATATTGGGTGGCTGTATGGGTATTTCCTCACTGCTGAGTAAGAAAATATCTCTTACAGGTTTGCTATAATTTGTCCTTACCTTTTCTCACATCCCTACCTTCCGAACATACTTCATAATACACAACACCGTTTCAAAGTAGCACAAGGGAATTTGAAAGGATTAGACCCAGAAAGCTAGAGAAACTCTTCTTGTCCCTTCCTTCACCCCATCTCTAACTTTTATATCGACCTGCTTTATTTGTGTCCAGCATGCCTTGGAATGGATTACAGACTGAGACATTTCTTAAAAGAAAGGAATTGTGGCTAAGATACAGCTGCCACATTTATGTCTGTCAACTTAGCTGTCTATTTGGAGCCTTCAGGAGCACTTATTGAAGAATGAACAACTGTTCTAATCAGCAGTAAGCTGTCTGGAGACAAAGATATCTTCTTCCATGCTGGCTAAGACAATAAAGCAAAGGGTCTCTGGAATCAATAGAACCCCTGGTCATTTTGTGGCCGAGTGAGCAAAACTTGCCATTTCAAACCAGAAGATATGAATTCAAGTCCTAACCTCTTCATTCACTAACTGTCTAACTTTAGGTAATATTTCTCCTCTCTGAGCTTGTTTTTTTTTTAATCCGTAAAACAAGTACAAAAATAACACTGACCTCAGAGATTATTGTGAGCGCTAAATTATTCATTGAGATAACATATACAAAGCACCTACTGTATGCCTGGCATATAGTAAGTATGTAACAAACATTAATTCTCTCCCAATTCATTTCATTTAATTAAATATGATAAAACATTGTTATTTAGAGTACAGAAGTATGGTGTGCTACCCTTGATGGCCCACAGATGGTTTTACCTGGTACATGTATTTATTCCTATATATACTGTAAAAGACAATATTCACCCTCCAAACTAGAGATCACAGATCATTTTGCTTAGGACAAACTTATTTAAGCCAAAAAAACAAATCAAATAAAAGGATTTTAATCGTTATGTTGATATTTAATGTTATGTTGATAACATTACAGGTAATACACAGATATAGAACAAATGTAAAGGTGGTGCATGAATAATTGAATTTTAGGAAACATTGAGATACATGTGCTGAAATGGCCCCAAAAGATTTTAGAAACAAAAGATGAAAACTTCTGGAAGAATACTTCACCCTGGAAAAACATAAGATAGCTGAACAAAAATGGAGTGGACTGGACTAAGTATGTATTCTGCTCCCGGAGACATTCCAGCAGGTATTAGCACACCTGTGTGCAGAAATGGTAGAGTGGGGATTCAGACATCAAACGGATGATTAGACCACGTATCCATTAAGATCACTTTGAATCACATGAAGTGATGTTCCTATGATTAGAAAGACTGCCATTATGGAAGTTTACAGACCACAAGCAAAAATATTTCATAAATGATTTCTGGGAAAAGGTAGTGCATTCAGTAGTAGAGGGCTTGAAGGTTCTCTGCTGGGTTCTGAGAGTCACCTGACCACATTTCCACAGCTTGCCCCCATCTCTGTCTGGATGCCAGTTCCCATCACATTTCACAGGTTTTGCTCTTTCTATTCACTGAATGTTTCCTTTGAGAATGAAGTCCAGATCCTCTGCTGCCGCAGTGATTTCCTTTGGGTGTGAACAGTCGGAAGGCACAGGGTAATTAAAGCTCATACGTGCAAGCTGCAAGCGTGTCTGACTGACTGATGTGTACTCCCTTCTGACTGGTGTCTGATTTGAATAAGAATGCCAAGTCGGCAGAGCCTAGAGAAAGCAAAAGCATACGGAACCCTTTCTAAATTCTAAAAACATCAGACCAGGACTGGATTGTCATCTTCAGCCACATTCCTCCACCTTCATCCTCCAAAACAACACACTCTCAAACCAAAGACTTTGGTATGCAGTTTCTAGGATTCCACAGAAAGCTTCTGCAGAAACAAACAAACAAAGAAAAAAACTGACCTGCTGATCTAAATATTTAGTGGCTCCATACAAAGTACCTTTTATAGGTTGTCAGAATGTCTAAGTGGCATGCTTTCCTGGAAACATGGAAAGCCCCTCAAAAATCTCCTTCTGACTGAAATTCCCTTGACAACTAACCATGTCTTTATAAAGAAACTGCCCCCAGAGAAAGGAAACACCGTGAAAGAAATTTAAGCTGAGGTGGAAATGAACGACTTGATCTTAGATCAGAGAATTTCAATTCCGAGGATTACCTATGAGGCATTGTCTTAAGAAATGCTTCACTCCAATTGACACTTCCTCTCCCCTACCTATAAGGGGGGTGGTTCATTATTTCCATTTTGCACATGAGTAACTTCAGACTTGGGTAAGACAATGGCTTCTGAACCAGTTGTCTCTGAACCTATTATTTGAAACCGAGAAAAATTTACAGATCATTCAGATGGGACTTTTTAAAAATGAGAAATGGAGAAGCAGAAAGTAGAAGTAATTTATCAAATAGTATGCAGCCAATAAGTGGCAGAGCTGGTACCAATGCCTGAGGATTTCAGGAGAATCTAAATCCTCGGCTCTCTCTAAGAGGCAGGTATAATGGGATGAAAGGCAGAAAGGTCGAGGATTCTAGGTATCTGGAATTTAGGATGACAGAGACAGTGACAGTCAGAAAAGTAAGTACATACTATTTCTCCTTTACAGCTTCATTTTGGTGGCAGTGCAGTGTTCTAGAGCTGAACTTCAGAGCCTTTCCTGGGCACTGGTGCCTTTCTAAGAGGCAGCAACATGGGTTTTGATACCAAAAATGACATGGGGTAGAGCCCTAGCTGTGCCACATTAGCCATATGGCCTTAGATAAAGTGCTTACCCTGCTTAACTGCAGGACAGGTAGGAGTTGGGGGAAGGGAGGCCACTTGCTCAAAACCACACAGCTAGGGTCTAGTAGAATAGAAGTTCAAACCTAGGTCTTCCATCACGGCAAATGGTAAAACAATGGAACAAATAACCATGGTTATGTTATCATTGTTGTTGTTTTTTGGGGTTTTATTCTAGTTTGTTCTTAATCCAAGGAGAAGGAAAAGAAAAGTCAAACAGGTTGCTGGCCTTCTAGGTGTTGAATTCTGACACTCTGCTAAACGGGACAGCTCCATAGCCCAGTGGCACTGAGACTGCCTCCATGACTCTCCTCATGACCCAGCCTGCTCTCCCACCAGGCCAGCCCTTAGTAAAGAGCAGCCTCTCTGGCTTGCCATGGGAAAAAGTGCCCTGGTGACCTGGAACAGACAAAAGGGTCATTTGGAGAATGGAGCAATTAGTTGCTGACAACTGTGATCTGGTAAAGGAAGGCCAAAGAGCCCTGCTCTCATTCTGATACTGCAGCACTCAGGCCGGGGGGCTGAGAAGGAAAGAGGTCTTCACCACTTTGAAGCTGACAGCCTAGCAGCTGCTGTTACCCAAGATGCCAGGTCTACTGGCTTTCCTACAAGAAGCAACCCATGTGTTCCCAGGTTTGGCTGGCTTTTGCAGGGAGGGGATTTGCTGTAAGTAACCAGCTGGCTTGGAGGGATGAATGCATCTCAGGGCCTGGGACAGCTTTGGGCCCTAGTGCCTCACTCCTCCATGCCAGGGTTCCATGTGATAGATTGTAACCATTAATTAGACACCTGGGTGATGTTTATGGCCCATGACTTCAACCCCCATTAAGGTTTAGTTTTTATTTTTTGTAAATCAAACTTCCCAAACCATCTGTCAATGGTGGATGAACTGGGTGTGAGGCAGGTAACTAAATGGCAGAGTTCTGGCTCTGAAACCTCGTCAACCTCGGTTTAAATCCCAAGTAGCTTTTAGTTTGTGTTTCTCCTGTACCACTTCCCAAACTCTCTAAGCCTTGGTTTCCCTATATGTAAAATGGAAATAATATTTCTTATTTTTATTAGAATTGCTTTCAGGCTATACAATAAATGTTAGGTACTACCATACTGTATTGTAATTCCTCATTCTCATGTCTGTATCCCCCACTAATGAATAGGTTATATAAAAATAGAAACTGTGAATTCTAGGTTCACCTCTTGATTTAGCCTGAGTTGCCCCAGAAGTAGTCCCCTAGACAAGGATTAGAGAGCAAGTAGCTCATTTGGAGTTGATCCCAGGAGGCATGGGTAGGGGAACAGAAAAATTAGGCAAGAATGAGCAAGAGAGAGCCCATAATGGGAGTATGACTTATGTAGCCAGTTAGTGTTGTGGGCAGCTGAGGCTCCATCCCATTAGGAACTTCTGGAAGATCATGCCCCTGAGTTGTTACACTAAAAGGCGAGATAACTGTGGTGCTTATTCACTAACTCTCATCCACCTTTGGATGAAGGTAAGAGCTGAGGGGGTGAGGAAGTTGGGCTATTTATCCACTAATTCCCATCTACAGCTGGCTGAGGGCTGCTCCTGGGGGGCATTAATTCTCTGAGACTCCTGTCTGCCCTGTGTACATGGTAGAAAGCTCTAGAGCAGAAAGTTGTGGAGCTCACACTGGTTAACGTCAGCATCCTGCAAAAGTGAGTGCCCACAGGAAAATGGGCAGGGAACCAGCGGTATCTGCTGCTCCTCTATTACCTGGCTTTTAGCACAATGCCTGATGCATGGCTAGTGCCGGTACATGCTGAATGAATGAGACAACACAGATATTGATAACTATAACGTAGGATACTAAATGCTCAGAATCATAAAAGAGAAATTTAAATTAGTAAGGGAGGTTAAAAGGAGATAAAATTTACTTTCATCTAGGAAGTATTATAAAGGTTTTAAAGAAGAGGTGGTAATTGAGTGGGTGTTCAAGGATATGTTATAAAGTGAATTCTGTCCCCCAAGAAATTTGTATGGTGAAATCCTAATACCCAGAACCAGAGAATGTGACTATTTTGGTGACATGGTCTTTAAATAGTGATTAAGTTAAAATGAGGCCATAAGAATGGGCGCCAACCTGTTATCACTGATGTCCCTAGAAGAAAGAGAAACTTGGACATGGGTATTTACAAAAGGAAGAATATGTGAAGACATAGGGGGAAAGCTGTCATCCATAAGCCAAGGAGAGATGCCTGAGACAGATCCTTACATCCTGGTCTTCGGAAGGAAGCAATACTGGTGACAATTTGATCTCAGACTTCTAACTTCTAGAACTGTGAGAAAATAGATTTCCCTCATCCATGCCATCCAGTCCATGGCACGTTGTTTCAGTCACCCTAGCGAGCTAACATGAAGTAGGTAACTCCAAGCAAATTTCTATCTCTAGCACCTAGTGAATTGTATAGCACATTGTGTGAACTTAAAAAAAAATTTTATTCCATGATGAATTTGGCCAAGTGGCACATGGAGGAAAGGCATTCCAGCAACACAAGTACATGAGTAACGGCATGGAGACCAGAAAGTATGGCAGCTACAAGGAAAAGCAGGTTCAGTGTGGCTGGAGCATAAGCACTGACGATACAGTGTGATATTAGTGTTGAGATGGTAGATTGTATTCACAATGAATAAAAGTTAATGAGTTTGTATCTTATTAAATGGCACAGTGATGACCCCCTGCAACAGTCACAAATTCCTGCCCACTGTTTGGATTCTGGGTTTGGCCAATGATACCTTAGCAAGTGTGTGATGCAAATCTAGCCTTGAGAAGCATTTGTGCAGTGTGCTTGCCCTCTCTTGCTGTTCTTAGGAACCCTGAGAGCCTCAGTGAGGAAGCCATAACTAGCCTACTGAAGGGAGAGAGACAGGTCCACTCAGGCAAGCCATCCCAGACAAGCCTCGCTGACCAAGCAGTCTATTCACCTTCAGACATACAAATGAAGCTATCCTCGACATTATAGACCAATGGAGTCAACCTAGCCAACCAGAAAAACAACCTGCATAACTATAAGAAGTAATAACTATTTAATGTTTCAGTCCATCAAGTTTTGGAATGGGCTTGCAATGCAAGCTAACTGATAGCGCTGGGATTATTGAAGGTTTTTCGAGGTCTTCTGAAGGAGGCATAACTAAGGTGGTGAGATCAATCTGGAAATAGTGTGCAGGATTTAGAAACTAATAGCTCTAGCTGTTCTCTAACAGGAATAGGTAAATCAATCCTTTGTTCTCCCTTCTCTGAACTTCTCTAGCACGGAGTCCAAGATGGGCCACACGCTGGAACCCTAGACTATATTAAAAATTTGCCATCTAGAGCTACTGGTCACAGCTACTGTGAGATCTGCTCTTTCATATCTAAATTCCTCAAGTAAGGATCAAATACCAGAGGTGGGATTCCAAGGTAATAGAACAACTGAACTATTTTGAAAGGCCAAAACAAGAGGGATCAAAACAGAATAATCTAAAATTCATAGCAGCTGAACTATACAGGAAAACAGTTCAGAGCTGGAGCTCAGATCAAAATAAAGGAATGACTCTCACAACTCTAAGTGTCACAGCCCACGTCAGAGTTGATTGTTGCTGTTTTCTTATAACTAGTTGGTCCCAACTCTTTTACCCTTGGAGACAGCCAGAGTCACATACTGTAATGGGAATGTAATTTAGATATGTGGAATTATTTTGACTCCAAGGTTATGATAAAAGGCTAAGAGAGAATGGTGGCATAAACTTTTGCCTCCTATTAGCCATGATATTCTTCTTTCCGGCTTTTCTGAGAATTGGATGCATTATATCATGAAAACAATATCGGCATAAAGCCAGGGTTCTATAACAGGGCCTTTGCTTTGAAGACCACCATATTTACAAATCTACCACAGTAACTCCATAGTAACTCCCGACCACTTCATAATGCTGCTCTAGGCTATGTGTTTCTGGTATTTCACAAGTAACCCAATCAAGGTTGTGGGAATCATATGACTTTCCAGAGGGTCAAAGCATGCTAGCAAGAGCACCTAAATTAGAAAACACATCTCCAAATGTCCTGCCTGTGGCTTTGTCCCCAAGGCCAGCTCTGCCCTTGCTTAACTATTTGTAATCTGCTCCCCCCTCCCACAAAGATGAGTATAGGGATAATTTGAGAAACTAGGAAAAACTGCTTGCTTTGTTTTCCACTAAATTCCAGTGTACTCTTCAAGCATAGCAAACCACATGAGACTTCAGGTAAGGTACAGAGCAAGGTACAGAGCAAGGAGATGATGAAAAATTTGCATCTGGCTCTGCTAAATTTGCTTTACCCTTAAAAAAATCATAATCCACTGTAATTATAAAGAACCCAGAAATTATTCTCTGTTCACCCCCACAAGCCCCTACACACACACACACACACACACACACACACACACACATACACACACACACACACATTTTTATAACTTCAAAGGGAACTGATCCTCTGATTACTGACTGGTAAGCAGTGTCTCTGGCATATGTGTTGAGAGTGTTAAGTCTTTTTGTCTCTATGGAACCAATTATCTGCAGGTCTGGAAAATTAAGAAGTTGAATTATGTTTCCGTGGATGCATGATCAGATGTCAGACATTAGAGCAGAGTTGGGAGCTATAATAATCCTCTCCAGATAAATCCTCATCCAAACACAGGACTTAAAAATCTTGCTCTCTTTACTTGCTCAGGATGTAGGGCTTCAGGTTTCAAGAGTATCTTATACAAGGCCTATATTTAGTGATCATTCATAGATATTCTCTACCACAGTTTCATGGAGGCCTCACACAGACTATTGAGGGCGTATTTCCTTTAAGTGGGGACTATCTGGTGTCTGAACTTGGCAAGCCACTCACGTATAGATAACTGATTTCATATTCCATTTTGAGTGAGATTGATAGGTTTTTGACTATGACAAACCAGCTCCAATTGTAGCATAGTGGATGGGTAGTAGCACAGGCTTAGGAGAAAGGAAACAGTAGCCCTAAATGTTATCATTGAAATAGCAGTATTAAATATCATTGCTGATTGTATTATAAATGATAATACCCGATACCAATTACTGAACTCTTACTGGGTACTTTTGTTGAATTATCATCTCCATCCCTTGTTGTCACATTGACCCTTGAAATTTATCATATTAGTTCCCCAGAGCTGCCTAACAAAGTTCCAAAACCCAGGCAGCTTAAACAACAGAAATGTATTGTCTGGAGGCTACACATCTGAAATCAAGGTACTGGCAGGGCCAAGCTCTCTCTGCTGGCCTGAGGGCAGAATCCTTCCTGGCCTCTGTCTTTGATTATATGCTGCCAACCCTTGGCATTCTGTGCCTTGCAGATGCATCACTCCAGTCATGTGGTCATTTTTTTTCTGCGTATCCCCGTCTCTGTGTCTAAATTTCCCCTTTTTGTAAGGACACAGTTATATTGGATTAAAGCCCACCCTAAGGACCTCATTTTAACTCGATTAACTTTGTAAAGACCCCATTTCCTAATAAGATCACATTTTGCGATATGAATATTAAAGACTTTAACATATCTTCATGGGCAGGGAGGACACATTTTACCCGTTAACACTTACCTAACCTCTCTCCTCATGTCACCTCCCCTTTATAGAATGAGAATACTAAGAGTACTGACCTCTCAGGGCCGCTGAGAGGATGTAATGAGGTAATGTATGTACAGTGTTTAGCATAATGCCTGCCACATAGCTGGAAGGCAGTAAATGTTAGCTGTTATTATCATGAAAGTGGGGATATAGATCCTTAAAGCTCAGTTTATTTTGCTTGGCTTCACAGAAGAGAAACCCATGATGGTAATATTTTCCTCCAATTCTAAAGGGCATAATGATTTTTCTTAACAGTGTATGTTGATTTTCACATGTTGTATTTTACCAAGGAACTATGTGTTTGGGAAAAAAATCCACTTTTTATTTGAAAATTGCCATCTATTCAAACTATGATAAAAAACACTTTGAATAAATACTTTATTCCCAGCAAGTAAATAAATCTTAAAGGTTAAAAACCTGATCAATTTTTAAAAGGTTAGTGAATGTTCCATCTAGATTACCTCTAAAATAAAATAAAGCATCTGAAATGTAATATTAAGGACTTCCATCCCCTTAACTATGCTAATTTGGTAAAACATGTTGCAGATATTGGGAAAGAGCTTCATACACTGATAAGAACATGACTTTTAGTTTCATACATGTGTGGGCTCAGCTTATAACTCCACTGCTTATGGTTCTGTGACCAGTGGGAAGTTATTGAACATCTTTCATTCTTTGTTTCATTGTCCATGAAATGAGGATAATAATGCTCCCTCAGAAGTGAGGTAGCCTAACCACTGACAGATGAATGGATAAACAAAATATGGTATGTATACATAATAGAATATTACCCAGCCTTATAAAGAAGGCCATTCAGACACATCCATGCTACAACATGGTGAAACTTAGAGATAAAACAAATAAAGTAAGGCAGTCACAAAAAGACAAATATTGTATGATTCTACTTTAATGAGTTACCTAGAGTAATCAAAGTGGTAAGACAGAAAGTAGAATGCTGGTTGCCAGGGAGTGGGGGAAGGGAAGAGGAAGGAAGAGTTTAATGGCTATAGAGTTTCAGTGTTTTGGAGATGAATGGTGGTGACTATTATACAACAATGTGAATATGTTTAGTGCACTTAACTGTACACTAAAAAATGGTTAAGATGGTGATTTTTAATGGTACTAAAAGTATTTGACTGTAAGTTTTTAAAGTTAAAAAAAGTGAGATAGCCTAAGTAAAGCTCCTAATTAGTGTCTAACCTATAACAGGTAATAATTAGACATACACCATCATTAATATTCTCCTCCCTACCCATCACCAATACTTACAAAAAGATTTGGAAAATGTACATAGCAAAGAATTCAATGTAAATGATCTCAGATAATCCGCCAACCCTTGATTTCGAAAAAAACCTAATAAAGTAGGTGAATGATATTAGATCAGGAGATAAGAAAACTAGTCCATACGTTGCTATTGTCCAGTTCTGTGACTGTGAGCAAGTCATTTAACTTCTTTGGATGTATTTTCTCATGTGTCAAATAACGGAGTTGAATTAGACAATCCATAATAATTCCTAGCCATTAGAATCTTTCATTACATAAATAAAGCCAATGTATGGTATTTAAGAATGGAAGGTCATAGCTTAGCATGCCAATATGTCCTCTTCACCCAAAATATTGCAAAGAGAATAAATAGGAAATAAGTAATAAGGAAATAAATATTATCTATCATGCTAGGATGGTAAATGGCTAAAGGGAGGCAAGTAGATTTAAAGTCAGCAATTAACAGCAAAATGTCAACCTGTTCAAATATTACTGTATTTGAAACATATAGTTTTGGAGGTGCCTGGGTGGCTCATTCGGTTGAGTATCCAACTCTTGGTTTTGGCTCAGGTCATGATAGGCTCTGCACTGAGCATGGAGCCTGTTTAAGATTGTCTCTCTCTCTCTCTCTTTCCCTCCCTCTCCTCTCTCTCAACATCAACACCTCTCCCTCTCTCACACACACTCTCTCTCTAAAATAAAATAAATAAATAATAAAAGAATACAGTTTTGCAAGGTTAAAAAATTCTAGAGATCTGTTGCACAACAACATACGTATAGTTAATACTGGTGTGTTGTGCACTTAAAAATGGCTAAGATGGTCAATTTTTGGTATGTGTTTCTTACCATAATAAATAAATAAACACATAGATTCTCTCTCTCTCTCTCTCCCACTTTTTTCTTCACTTCTGGGAAACAATGTCAATGGTTTGCAGCTCTTTTGGACGGCAAATTCATACATCAAAGAAGTTTTATGCGACAATGACTGTTAAAAAATGGAGTTGAAAATAGGCTACTGGAGGAGGGGTACTAAAAGTCTCCCCCTTGTTCCACGGCCTAACCCCTGAGTCCTCTGAGGACTCCTGGTTCTATAGTAGGTGAGTTTGAAAATCAATGCTATGTACTCTATAAAGAAATGTAAATACCCTCTCAGTGCATTCAACTTGGGTATTAATCAATAAAGGTAGAGCTTTACTAGTCTAAGCCTTACAATCCATGTAACCATCTATCGTAAGTGATGTTTAAGTGGACTTTAGAGAAGGTATTTCTATTTTCAGGAAGAGAGTTTATGGATATAATAGAGGAGGAAAGAAAACATCACTTCCTGATGTCTTCCACTGAACCCAGAGTTTAGCACATGCTCAATAAATATAGGCATAAATGATGGCATTCTTGAAGGGACCCAGCCTCCAGGAAAGGCAGAGCAGGAAAAGAAATATTTCATTCATTCATTAACATTTCCTTATCATCAACTATATTCCAGGCAATTGTTAAGTCCTGATGATAAAAAAATATGAATCAGACACAAGAGTCTATACTCAGGAAGCATACTGTCTGGTACAATAGGTGTGTTTCAACAGGTCATTGTAAGGAACTGCAGAAAATGCAAAGAGAATTAAGCCCAGAATATACGGAAGCACCAAACCAGGTATAAGGGAGCCAGGAAAGGTTTCTTGCAGAGGTAAAGAGAGTTAGCACGCCAATGATGGGAGAAGTCATAGCAGGCAAGCCAAAAGCCTGAGCACATGTGAGAAATACCTTGGTGTACTGACAAGGGCAGGATGTAAACAGGGGGTATGCGGGAGACAAGGCTCAAGGTCAGGGTCGTGGAAAGTTATGTGCATGGTTAGGGTCAACCCATATTTTCCAGCCCCTGCTTTGCTTATCTCCTTTTGTCACATCCTCGGGAACCCCCAAATGACATTTCTATGGAACCTTAGAATTCTATAATCACTGGTTTCTTGTACTCCATGGAGAAAGCAAGGAGAAAGAGGAAAGAAGAGGGCTAAGAAGAAAAAACAGGAGACATTTACCTCCTCAAAGGAAGCCACCATAAAAAAATCACAACATAGGCGCCTGGGTGGCTCAGTCAGTTTGGCGACCGATTTCAACTCAGGTCATGATCTTGCATTTGTGAGTTCAAGCCCCACATTGGGCTCCATGTAGACAGCTCAGAGCCTGGAGCCTGCTTGGAGTCTGTGTCCCCTTCTCTCTCGGCCCCTCCCCTGTTAGTGCTCATGCACTCTCTTTCTCTCTCTCAAAAATGAATAAACATTAAAAAAATTTTTTTTTATCACAATATGACCTTTATCCATAGAAGAAAAGAATGAAGTTGCTTGTTGAGAAAATAAAAGAATCTTCAATAGCCTTCTGAGAGGCACAAACATTTGACTAACCAGAAAGGGCTCAGTACAGACCCCTATTCCTCCAGCGCCTCAGGACCAAGCAATACACACAGGCTGAGGGTCCTGGGTTGATGTACTCAGCACCAAACAGGCCTGACTCACAAGCCCACTCTCATCTGTAAAATTTTCCTTCTTGGGACATTTCACTTCCTGGCTCTATTTAATGAAAACATTCTCTTCTGATCTTATTTTCTTACCAAATATTAGAAGACTCAGGCATCATTTCTCTGCAGACCAGCATGAACACTTGAATAGTTCTCCTATGGGGGGTGGGCTCTGTAGAGTCTGAGTCAGAATGCTGACTATAAGAAAAGGACTTCCTGATATCACTTTTCTTTCCTATATGAGCACCCGCTAGATAAACATCAGACAAGCACAGAAAATGAAAATGCTGACCTAGGGCAGGCTTGAATTAAAATCTGATAGCAAGGGCCTCAGAATTCTCACTACTGTTTCTAAGAATATTTTCCATTTTAAAACCTTTCAGTTGATCAAAATCAAAGCAGTGCCTTATTCCCTGTGTTCGAGACTTCATGCCTTGTTCTTATGTCAACACACACCTCAGAAACCCAGGAGTCCCAGTTGCTAGATGCAGACCACAGGTTACTAGGAGAGGATGAATTTCAGAGACAATGAAAATCGAAAACAGCTATCCTTTTGGAGTTTCCAAATCAGTGTTCTAGAATCTGAATTATATCAGCAACCAGGGAGAACCAAGCATTCTTCTTCATTGCCCAAAGTACTAACTTTATGTGACTGGATTCTCAATTTACATTTATTAAAGGAAGAAAATCATATTGAAACTTTATAGTCTCCTGTTTTTCCCCCTTTTTTCATTGCCCTGAATAGTAAAGCACTATATTATTCAGGACAAGACTTTGCATATATTATCAGATACTTCTAAAATATTTTTGTGACTAAATTCAGATTTTTGTATAACTAGACTTAAGGGGAAAGGCTTAACTTAATTTTGGTACCAAGACTCAAGAATGATACTTCTATATTTTCTGTAAAATGGCAAAAAACTTGCTGGATAAGAATAGAGAGATATGGTCAAATTTTGAATATAAAATTTCTAAGTCCTAGATTGAAAAGCAAAGGATGACAAATCCACAATTCTATGAATTGGAAAAACAACTCATTTTTTAAAAAAAGAACTTATTTCTTTAAGTTTTTATTTATTTATTTTGAGAGACAGAGAGGGAGAGAGACAGACAGAGAGACAGACAGAGAGAGAGAGAGAGAGAGAGAGAGTATTGGGAAGGGGCAGAGGGAGAGGGAGAGAGAAAATTCCAAGCAGGCTCCACAGTGTCTGCACAGAACCCCATACAGTACTCAATCTCCCAAATTGTGAGACCACGACCTGAGCCAAAAATCAAGAGTTGGATGCTTAACCCTCTGAGTCACCCAGGGCCCCAAGGCCCTTACTTTTTAGAAGTTTTAGTATCACAGAAAAATTGAGCAGGAAGTACAGAGTTCTAAAATACTCCCTGTCTCTCTCTACAAGCATAGCTTTCCAAATCTGATGACCCTTAACCAGAGTGCTATATTTGTTACAGTAATGAATCTACATCGACACATCATTATCATCCAAAGTTTACATTAGAATTCCCTCTTGGTGTTACGTATTCTATGGGTTTTGACAAATGTATCCACCAATATAGTATCATACAGAGTCATTTCGCTGCACTCAAAATCTTCACCCCTTTCTCCCCCTCACACCCTGGACAACCACTGAAACTTTTACTATCTATCTCATCATGTTGCCTTTCCCAGAATGTCATATAGTTGGAACTGTACAGTTTGTAGTCTTTTCAGATCGGTCTTCTATCACTTAGTAATATGCATCTAAGTTTCCTCCATGTTTGTCATCATTTGGTAGCTTATTTCTTTTTAGTGCAGAATAATATTCCATCACCTGGACCTATCACAGTTTATCCATTTACCTAAGGAAGGATATCTTGGTTGTCTCCAAATTCAATAATTCATTTTTAAACCCCATTTTTATTTCTTATTAAAATTTTTTAATGTTTTATTTATTTCTGAGGGAGAGAGAGATGGGGTGAGCAGGGGAGAGGCAGAGACAGAAGGAGACACAGAATCCGAAGCAGGCTCCAGGCTCTGAGCTAGCTTCCAGCACAGAGCCTGATGTGGGGCTTGAACCTCGAACCACAAAATCATGACCTGAGCTGAAGTTGGGGACTTAACTGACTGAGCCACTCAGGCGCCCCAAAACCCCATTTTTAAAAAGTAGCCATCTGAGATCAATTACTGCCTTTATTTTCTCATTGAATTTCAGAGTAATTGAGCCAAACTCTTAACTGATGCATGAATTTCCCTCTATAGGAATCCCAACAGGCTTGAGACTGACTTCACCTGCATTCTCCTCCAACAAGTAATTCACCATTTTCATAAGACAGGCCATTTCATTAAAGGATATCTGTAATTACTATCAGACAATTCTTCCTAATGGTGGACTTTTTCTATACATCTCAAAATCAGCCTTTCCATGTGCATTTCCAAATACATCTTTTTAAATTAAAATCTCAGTATTTTTTTCTATTGTTTAAAAGAAAAAAAGTAACAGAATTGTTTGTTCTGCTATTTTTTCATCTGCTTTTGTTATTTATTTATTTATTTATTTATTTATTTATTTATTTATTTATTCATTCATTTTACTGTTGCAATTTAGTCTCATCACATTTACAACAATCAGAGACTTTCAAACAATAGAGATGACCTTTCAGTCTCTCCTTTTTCTCCAGGACCAGCATTGCTAGTTCCTTGAAGTTCGCTCTCAAAACACCATTTTGAGTCTACCACATCATTCTGGCTATTCTCCTTCGGACATGCTTCTTTTTATCTGTATTTTTTCTTCAGAATTGGGCACGGTATTCCATGAGTAATCAGATGAATGCAGAGGAGAGGGAAACAATTCTCTCTCATGTGGAGTGTATACATTCCAATTATTGTAGTTGGAGGCTGCCTCAGCTTTTCTGCCACACTACTCTGAGACCACATTAAACCTACAGTTAATTAAAACTCTCTCCTTCCCCATCTGCTCCACTCTCTGCCTCCTCACTTCTTCATCATATTTTCCCTCTTAAATTTCAGCCTGTTACATTTGGCTCACTGTATTAACTTGTCAAGATAATTTTAGAAACTGTATCTACTATCTAAAGTATTAGCTTGCACCCTGTTTTATGGTGTTTGAGATTTTGATCAATAGCTTTTAATTCATCACTCATTCATTCATTCAGCCCATATGTTTTAATTGTCAATTATGACAACATGTTCGGGCTAGGCTCTGGGTATACAAAGCAAACACTGATTGATGCCTATTCTTAGGAAATATATGGTGTAATGGGAACAACAGATTATAACTGATCAGACTAGTGAAAGTGTAATTACCAACTAAAATAACCGCTCTGAAATTTTAAAAGTATAATTTTATTCGTGATAATAACCTAGTAATCTAATGTGAATATAGGCAGGAAAGTGGTAAGAAAGGCTTCCCTAAGGAAGTGACAATCAAGTTGGAGCCTTAGGGACAAGTAGAAGTTAACTAGATAAAGGGGTAAAGGTAGGGAAGATGGTTCTAGCCAGAGGAAAGGTCCTGGAAAAGAAGGAAGCATATTGTGGTTCAAGATCTGAACAGAGGCCAGCGTGTCTAGAGTAAATAGTAAAAATAGTCTTGGGAGAGTCGTGTCAGGTGATGCTACAGATGTAGGCAGGGTCAGATCATGGAAGGTCTTTGCAGGATAGATTAATGATCTGGCTCTACTCTAATAGCCTACCAAGAGTCTCTCTGGAGCAGACTCCCCTTCTGTGAATTTTAGCTTCATTTCCTCAAATTTTCAGAGCCCTCCCCCATTAGTCAAGTACACACCCTTCAGCTTGCCATACAAGGTCCTCAAAATTGGATTTTTCTTTTTCAAATGTGTCTCTGATGGGTTCTTGATGTGAGTTCTGTGCCCCTGAAGAAACAACCAATCAAGCAGCGGATTTTCCCACCCCTCAGCCTTCACCTGAAACATGCTACCTCTTTGCTCCAACCTCAATTATAGTACATAAGATGACACATGATGAAATGCACAACCAGTTAGCATTTCCTCAGACAATGTCTCTGTCTTCTCAGTGAGACTGTAACGTCCCAGTGCATAAGAAATATTTTTGTTACTGCTTTTGAGTGCTATAAAGCTTTTATGCAATTCTATACACGATAAATAGCTAATTCATGTTTACAAATTATACATGTAACCTCACCTAAGAGCTCCCTAATGAATAAGGTTACCTAGCACTGTGTTGTGTGTACTAGGCACAACAGTAATGCCTCACGGTTATGAGATTCAGTTTCCTTATAATACATGCTGTGGAATCCTCTGTATTAGGAGTCTTTATACAATGGAGAAGCAAATTAGGGAATGTATACTTCTTCCCCCTTCATGTTTGAGGGCAGCATTTTCCAAAATGTGCTCCACACCATTGAGTGACATCAAACAAAGTTGAAAAGGTGTTCCTTGGCCATATATGTCTGGAAATATCAGATTATGTATGAATTCAATTGGTAAAACTTCTCAGAGCAGTAACCTATTAGTGGGCATTTTGATTGCCCACGAGACATTGATTCATTCATTTAACAAATATTAAGAATTTGTCATATACCAGGTAACATGATAAGAGAGGTGTGCTGGCAAATGTTTAAAAACCAGCTCTCTCAAAAAAAAAAAAAAAAATACACCAAACACCCCAGCTTGTAGTGTTTGCTAATTTCTATAATGTATACACTCCCACATCATGATTTCAAGGCATTGAGGTAACATCACAGAAATGGAGTAGCAACAAAATCAGCCCTTTCCAGCAAGTTCAAGTTGGCTTCAGCACACTATGTGTTAAGCAAGATGAATAAAATAGCCATGGTGTCTACACTTCTAGAACAAACAGTCTAGTTAGTTAATAACAAAAGAAAATAAACAACTTAATAAGCCAATATATAAGGTTGAATTGTAAAAAGGATGACCAAGGTGGGGAGAAAACAGAACCCTGTGATAGAGAACCAGTGAGGTCTAGGGTGATGGTCATGAGTCCTCCCCAAAAAAGAGATGTTCTTATGGGAAGTTAGCCTGTCAGAGGAGACGAGAGAGGAAAAAACCATTTCAGGTGAGGGAAAGAGCATGTGCAAAAACATAACCCTGCAAAGAATATGGTCATTTTAAAGAACTAAAAAGACCACTGTGTCTGGACAGAGTGAATAGGGGAAAATGGCAAGAAATGAATTTGCAAAGGTAAGCGGGACCTATATGCATGGCTGTGGACCTCTGACTTGGGAGTGTGGATTTTAAAAGGCAGAAGGAAGCATCTGAAGATTATATTTTGTTTTGTTTTTAGAAGGAAGTGGAATATTCTTACAAGGTCACTTTTGAATGGCCCAGAACATTTCCCACACTTACTTGACATGGAGCCCTGCTTCATCTAAGGATCCTTCCCTGGAATGACCCTCACAGCACATTTTTAAAAATATTGTATTAGAAGTTTTAAAGAAGCATGTAATGAGCTAACATTATTTTTCAACCTCTCATGCAGCAGGAAACGAATAGTTCAGCGTAATTAACAGAAGCTTCTCTTTTGATGCACCCTACCAAACCATCCAAGCTTTTTCCAACAGGCTTAGGAAAGTATCCACTATTCATACATGTGATAAAAGTGAAAACAGCTTTTTAAAAAAATCTGAAGTGCGAGACCTAGAGACACTGTGAGATCCAGGTCAGATAACATAGGCTGCTGCTGATTGTGCCCAACGCCTGGTTGTTTTTAAGAAAATAGATAAAGTTGGTTCTAAAGCAGCACTGTCCAAAAGACCATTCTGCAGTGATGGAAAGTTCTGTATTTGTACTGTCCAGTATCATCATCTTACCCACATGTGCCTATCAAGCATTTGAGATGTGGTAATATGATTGAACCCTGAGTTTTAAATTTTATGTAGTTTCAATTCATTTAAATCAAAATGAAATAGCCACATATGGCTTTTTGCTACCATAATGGATGCCATAGTTCTAGAAGGTGTTAATGGTAAAATAAAAAGTGGTGATTTCCCTCTCTTTATAGCTAAATGAAACCCCTGCTTCCAAATAAACTTAGTCCCCTAGGAGAGCAGTGATACACTAAAGGCATTTCAAAGGTCACTCTGTAATTTAGTCTTCCATTGCTATTTTTTGCCTTTTCCCCCCTATTCAAAGCCGTATATACACAGGAGAACTTGTTAATGTCTCTAAATAAGAGATTAGAGTTATTTATTATTGTGCTCACATACTCATTTTCTCCTAAAAATATCACCACATTTTAGACATAAAGGCTTCTCTTTGATGGGAAAAAAGAAAAGTTGTAAGGCAATAGAGAACAAAATAGTCTTCTGACTTTGTTTTGTCAATATGTAGCTGCAACCAACCGACACAGCAACTATTACCCAACACTCCTATTTTTCATGTCAGCACTCAGAGTTCCTTTAAATCTCCTTTAAGCTCCCAAACACTTTTAAATTACATCATACCAAGTCAATGGATGGGAAAAATGACCAGGAATATATGGTCCATTAAAAATTCCCTACTGGCCTTCTATGACAAGGCGTTTCTCAAAACATTCTATTATTTTGCAAGATAAATCTTTCTTATTGATCTTACTCTTTAACACTCCCACCATGAAGAGTTGGGTTTGTAAATGGTCCAACACATGGGGTTGCAACTTGTTTAAATGATGCTGCCTGTCATTTTATAGGTAGGCTTGCTTTGCTTCTTCATTCCTTCATTTTTATCCTTCCTTGCTTCCTTTCTTCATCTGTTCAGCAAATTTCTAAAAGCTTACTA
Source organism: Proteles cristata cristata (assembly GCA_017311185.1). Lineage (NCBI taxonomy): Eukaryota > Metazoa > Chordata > Mammalia > Carnivora > Hyaenidae > Proteles > Proteles cristata. The sequence goes on along the minus strand of JAESUZ010003687.1, from coordinate 1,621,215 downwards.
TGAGCCTGATACTATGGCAGGGGCTGGATATAGAGCAGTTAAGACAGAAAGGGTCTCGACACTTACAGAGCAATGGGATGCTACCAGATGCAGGACAGCATGCTGACAACATGCAAGGTCTATAAATGGAGGTTTGGGGAATAAATCAAAATATTTGTCTGCAAGAAGAAAGAGGAAGTGAAGACATGGGCTTAGAGGACCAACACACTGGTCTTGAATTTCATCCAGAAATTTTGCTTTAAAAAAAAAGAAAAATGTTTCTCAGAATCATCTTCAAGGGCTACAGAAAAAAATTTAAAAATTATTGAAAACAGCGTCAAGGCAATCTTATCCCATCATTAAATAAAATAGCTATCTATTAAAAAAAAACAGACAAAATCACTTATAGTTTAAAATCTATTTGTGGGCCATTTAAGTTTCCCTACTGCTAACTAGTCTGAAATCCTTAGCGAGGCATGCAAGAGCTCCCAAAATGTAGCTCCATTTTACTTCTCCAAATTTGCATCTCTCTGTTCCTCTCAGGAAGCCTCTGTTACAGCCAGATAGGTCTACGCACTCTGTCATGAAATATTTGCAGGTTCCTGATTTCTGTTCTTTTCCTTTATTCACAAATTCTTAGTAATTCCTCACTGTGTCTTATCTCCTACATGAAGCACTGCCTGACTACCCCAATTAGAAAGTATGCTCTCTTTCTCCTCAGAACTAGTAAGGCACCTCATGAATATGATCATTTCTAGGCAATGACAATTTATCACTTTGCAGTTAACAAATTCATTAGGAATGACTAAATCATTAGATCAATGTACTTTATATCCTGCTTTTCACTAGTAAAACGTTTGTGTATACATTTAGTGCATAAAGCATACATTTAATCCTCCCTACAGTCTAATTAGGTAAGTTTTTTCTTCACCTGTGTACAGAGGTGAAAACAGAGGCCCAGAAAAGGGAGCTAATTCACCCAAGTTTGCACAGTAGTAAGATAGAGCTGGTTTTAAAAGATATAAGAACTTTTGAGTCCAAAACTAGTGCTCTTTCTCCATAGCAGTAAAGGGTGTTTTTATTTAATCCAGGACCCTTGTTAAATATGACTATGTGTGCCAGACAGCTTTGAGCATGCAGTAGGTATGTATGAAAAGACTGATGGATTTCTGATTAATGAATAAAATGAAGCCTCCTTCAAAATCAGCTTCACCAGCAATGCAAAAGAAGCAGTGGTGGGGATTCATTTTTTAGAGTGCCATCCATGGCAATTTTTGGATTTAAAAAAACAGCTACAAAAAGAATTGCCCATGATTAAAGCCATGGTTGCTCCAAATACATCTGAGTCACCTAACCTTTGGCTCTCCTTTTCCCTAATGGTTTCAGGCCAAACCACCCAATCCTTTATGGTATAATAGCTCCTCCATAAATGAAGACAGATCAGAACAAATTATTAATACCCAAGCGATGCAGAAACCACCCAGATGGATAATTTCAATGTTAGTACAAAAATATTTAAAAGAGCTACAAAATGTCACATAGAGGATTAGTAATACAAAAGAGATAGAAGACATTTATTTTTGAAAAAGTATTTCTTTTCTGTGTATCCCTTGTACATTTTAAATAGAGTTTCTACGGCTTACACATGAATTCTACTTTCTAAGTAAGAGGTAGCTTACATAATAAGTAAGTGTGCTTCTGGGTTTTGAATGCTTAATCATATTAGCTTCTATATTTCAAATATATCCTCCATGCTATGCACTGTGAGGGAACTTCTTTACTCCTCGCAACAACCTTGCAAGCTACATGCTATCAGTCATTCCACTGATAAAGTATGTGGGTTTTCCATACAGAGCAAATTTGGCACTAACTGCCTGGAGTTCATACGTACTCCACAAGTCAGGGGCTCAGTCCCACTTTGGATGCCAATCATAAGAAGTATACCTCCAGGTAACTCACACTTCTTCCAACTTGACTACAAATGGGAGGTCCCATAACCCCCTCCCTCAGTTTCAGTTATTTGTTGGAGTGGCTCACAGAACCCAGGAAAATAGCTTACATACTACTGCTGGTTTACTACAAAAGATATTATAAGGATACAAATGAATAGCCCATGAAGAGGTACAAGGGTGAGGTTTGGAAGGGTCTGAGCGAAGGAGTTTCAGACCCTGTGGAGGTGGGAGTGGGCCACCTCCCAGTGTTCCCCACCTTCAACACCCTGAGCCTCATACTTTGGGGATTATTAGAAAGGCTTTATCATGCAGGCATGATCAACTGTTAACTCCATTTCCAGTCACCCCTCTGTCATCTCTCCATAAAATGGGGGTGGGGGGGCTGAAAAGTCCAAGCTTCTAACCACAGCTTAGTCTTTCTGGTAACCCAGCCCCCATCTAGGAGCCTGCCAAGAATCAAAACATTAGAACAAAAGACGATCCTATCAATAACCAGGAAATTCCAAGGAATTTAGGAGCTCTCTGTGAAGGGGGGGTGGGACAGACACACATGCACACACACATTTTTTATTATTTCAAAGGGAGAAGAATCCCCAAAATTGACTACAGACTGGTGAAATATAAGACTACATAAGAACCGTAACCAAGATTATACAATTTCTGTATGGTTAGGGGGTAAAATTTTTTTAATATGGAGGAAAACTACTTAGAAAATCATATTAAGGAAAGACCAAGGGATCGAATAGCTGAATTGAAAAAATTAAGATAAACTCAGTTTCCTAAAAGGAAATATATTTTTCTCAGTTTTTTTTATCTCTAAAAATGACCCAACAGCATCAGCAGCACTTTGACCCTATTATTTCTTTATGTGGGTCTCTAGGTTTCAGACAGTTTGTAATATGTTTCCTCTAAAAAGAAACCTGGGATTCTCAAGGATAACTGATCCCCTGCTTGGAACCGAGTGTTATCAGGAGAGCTGGAACAGTTGTTATAAAACACTGATGCTCTTGAGGACATGGGGACAAAGTGCCAGCTTAAACAGACTCATACTGACCAAGTTAAGGCAGTTTGAGCCTTAACAAAAGGAAAAAATAATTACAGTTGAATAGATAAAGTTTGAGTTTGTGAAAAGCCATGATTCCATCCTGGTAACAAACAGGGAATGTTATTACAAAGTAAACTAAAAGGTAGTTCTAGTGCAAAAGAAGAGTGACTGTAACTATATATATTTGCTTTTTGATTGATTATAATAATTAAAAGAGAGTCTATGTAAGTGTGTTGCTTCTATATATTATTCTCTACATCTGTTCATAGGGTACAGATATGCACTTGCTGTCTAAGTAGAGAAGTAAACAAAGTAGTTACAAGGATCTTTAGAACTAAGCCCTTAAACAGAAAAAAAAATGATTATGGCACAAATAATCACGAGTGGAACAAGGTTTAATGAGTAGTCACATTCAATGAGAGTTCAACAGAGAATTTTGAGATGATCAGTTGGCCAGATGTCCCTGGAAAGCTAGATGGCCCTACTAATTATGTTAAGCACTAATGAGGCATAGATTAGTTGTTAATAATACTTACAGGACAGGGTAATATATAATCATTGATAGGATAATTGATGATATAGTGCTGGCCATGCAAAATTTAAAGAATGCCTTATTCTGGAGAAAAAAACAAAAATTGTAAATATCTAAACCCATGGGAAAGATGCAGAATTCAAATCATGCCACTAATATAACAATAAAGTACAGTTTCATAAGAGATCTTGCCAAATGATCAGTAGCTCTGGTTCACATCAATTTTGGACAAGCAGTCAGTCTCATTTACACATCAGAAATTAGCTTATTGACAATCCAGGTCCTAGAAACAAGGTAGTGTGAGAAGATATCGAGGTTGTTTTGGGGATTTTTTGGTATTTTTTTGGAACCAGCAAAGAGCTTGTGATCCTTGTAAAATGACAATACAAACTCTACTATAATTTTAAGTTAAATTAAAAAAAGTATTATTGTAAACTTACAAGAGTATTTAAGATTATATATCAAAATAATAAAGATATCAGAGCACAATAAATTTGAATATCTTGGGTATAAAGTAACAAATTTGGGGGCACCTTGGTGGCTCAGTCCATTGAGTGTCTGACATTAGCTCAGCCCATGATCTCATGGTTCATGAGTTTGAGCCCAGCTGCTACCAGCATAGAACCCACTCGAATCCTCTGCCCCTCCTTCTCTGCCCCTCACCCACTCAAGCTCTCTCTCCCTCTTTCTTTGTCTCAAAAAAATAATAATAAAGTAACAAATTTAGTAAACATTGTAATGATAGTTATTTTGTCTGTTCTTCAAGGTATTTATATTGTTCAAAAGTTTTAGTCACATTAAAATTTTCATTGTCATTTGCACTTTCTATGAGAGTTTAAGTAATTGCATTTGTAATAAATTTTAAATGTTCAATTTTATATTTCAAAGTTTTGTCTATTTCAAAGGTATGTACATTTAATAAATTAAGCATATTACAAAATATAGTTAGAAGTTTATCTTCTCTGTTAAATAAGCCTCTAGAAAATCAAAGAATCTTATTAGTAGAAGTAATCTCAGAAAGATCAAGTAATTTGTCCAAGATCACACTGTAAACCTAGATCTGTATGAATCCAAAGCCTATGTTTATATCTATGCATCCAACTCTTTGCAGATATTTTCTCACATTTAGGCCACTATTTTTTCCACTTGACAGTGAATGATTTGGGGTTACATAGACACACTTATCCAGACAGTTTACCCATGTGCTGGATTCAACCATAAGAACTATCAGTTTGGATCACCTAATTTTTTAATAAAAAAATAAATGAATTCATTGATAATGTTTTTAAAAAGAAAAACTTCCCATATAGAAATACAGATGTCAAACTTCTCTTGAAAAATTGGTAAATCTGGCAAAATTGGGGTCTCATGTGTCAAAAATCAACAGAAACTGAGTTATGGCTGGCCCAGGAATGGGGCGCATATGTCATTTGCCACTGTCCCTATCTAGCCAGCTTGACTAGTTTACATTACCTGCCTGGCCCTCACATCCATGTAAGTGTGCTGTTGCCATTAAAACCAACTGCACAAAGACCTTCAAATCATGCATGCTTATAGAAGCCATTGTCAAAGGGGAATTTTAATAGGATCAGGCACAACAAAGAGATAGAACCTATTTCAAGGCTTCAAAGACGAAGTTTCCCCAGTTCTAAACTGCAGACTCTAGAATGGTGATAGATAGATAGATGATAGATAGATAGATAGATAGATAGATAGATAGATAACTCTAAATAGAATTAAAAATTGAACAAAGGAGAAAGAGCCAGCAAAGGACCCTGAAAAAGAGCAGCCAAAGAAGTCAAATGAAACCAAAAGAGTCCATTCAACCATCCATCCATCCATCCATCCAACCACAAAGGTGCTCTGCCAGGCATGTAAGTACTTCAAAAATCTTTCCTGAACTTGTCATCTATTCATCCAGTGATTTTAAGAACCCCTTTTATTCCAGGCACCGTGGACTATGCACTATGTAGAAAGTAGCAAACAAAATATGTAGGACCTTTCCATCACTTATCATACCCTAAACTGATAATCTTACAATTAATTAAAGCTGTTGTAAATGTAATAAAGAAAAAAAGTAAGGGATGCTATGAAAGCACATACCAGGAGTCTCCTACCCTAATTTAAGGATTTAAAGTAGGCTCCTCTGAGGACAAGACCTTAACTGATTAGGATCCATAGGCCAGTGATTATCCTTTTCCAAACCTGGGTCTGTTTACTGTACGTTCACTGGTCAACTGAATTAATAATAACAGTAGTTAATGGAAGCTAAGGACTTACCATGTACTCAGCATTGTGGTGAGTGCTTTACAGACATCAACCATTGAATCCTCATACTAATTCTATTCTAAGACAGATGCTCTTACTATCCCCACTGTATAGATGAGGAAGCAAGGAAAGGCACAGAGGTATTAAGTATTTGTCCAGAAGGTAGAAAACTGAAGTCAGAGCTCAGATTCAAATCTGCCCTTCTAAAGTTGCCACTCTCTTGATTCTGATAAAGGAGTCATACCTTTCCTGAAGAAGTCAGTCTAGCTGGTGAATAGCTACATATTAATCCCTCTGTCTCTTGGTCTCTCTGTCTCTGTCTCTCTCTCTCCAGAGCAGCTTTTCCTAAAACAATAAATGTCAATGTGTCTTAGCCCTTTTATAGTAAAGAGTTGATCCAGCAAGTCCAAGCATATTCCTCCTATAAAACTTTTTTATTAAGAATAAATGTGAGTGAGGAAGCACCGTGTAGCAACCAATCTCAGAAAACAATTTTCAAGGATTGAGTATCTCCACTTTATGTTGCAAAATAATGAACACATGGATACCCCAGAATGCTTATCCAACATAGTTTGCCATGTTAGCATTTAAAATAGGCGAGCATGTGCTGAGAGATATAAAGAAATGTAACTATACAGATGATTTTTTCCCTATTTAGCTCAACATTGATCATTTGCTGTTAAGTAAACATTCTAAAGTAAAAGGAGTCCATGGGAATTGGGATCTTTCAGAAGAAGTTACATGGCAAAAGCTCACTATGGGGAGGTGAGAAAAGAGAAAGCAAAGGAGCCTTTGGTAGTGCTGAATGAAAAACAAAATGAAAAGCTGATAACCTTGGCTGAGAAAACCCTTTCAGAATGAGTCATTTCCATATGCAAGAAAGATCACATTTTATGCAGTTGCATTATGAAATAAGAAGAAAGATTTTCCCCCTTATTCAAGCAAGGAAGATCATTCCCTAGATTAACATTAGAAGCATAAAAATATTTTCTTTCCAGTTTTTCCTCCAGCATCAAGCAACCATTGCCTTTCTTAACCCTTTGACATTCACAGCTTTATAAATATGAATTCCTTGGAAAGTTTCTGTTGCAGTCTGAATCTCAATCCTTAAAATCTTGCAGCGCATGGGGAACAGCGAAGGCCAAAAATGCCCCAGGAAATTCTGGAGCTCTTTTTTCCTTTTACCTTCCCAAACAAGGAAACCTCACTAAAGCTTAAGTGTCCCTACATCTTTCAGAGTTGGAATTTCTGGACCTTTCAATGTGAAATAGCATGTGCACACTCTGCCTAAGTTTTACAAAAAGCTGAAACAATGTAATAAAACAAGATTTGTTGCCGTTGTTATTGTTTTTGAGGTGAGGAGGGTTGTTTGGTTTGTTCTGTTTGGCATATTGTAGAGGAAAAAGAAATGTCAAATCATTTAGTGCTATGATGTTGCATGATAAATTGGAGCAATATTTCTGAAGTATATTTAATTACAAATTGGCCTGAGCTTTCAAAAGGACAGAGCTTGTAGACAGATGTGTCCTGAATATGAAACATTGCTATATTAATGATGTATTAAATCATTTTTATATAAAAAAAGCCCACTGCTTCTAGAGCACGTAACCAAATATCCACAGCTCTTCATATACACTAGGTGAAGGAGAGAGGAGTTCTCATTAAATTTCAAGCACTGATGAGCTCAAGGGAATGAGATCATCTAACGAAGCCTTGTGAAGATCTGTGTTTTCATTCATTCATTCCATAAATATTTATTGAGGGCCTATTACTCTTCTAGGTTCTGAGGATATAGCAGTGAATGAAACAAAGTCTCTCTTCTTTTAGAGCAGGTATTCTATTAGAAGGGAACATGAAAAACAAAAAGCAAATAAATATGCAATGAAACGTTGTGGGATACAGTCTGCAAATGAGAAAACTAGAACAGCGGTGGAGTAGAAGGTGGAGGAGGTAAATGAAGGAAGTCTTATGAAAATGGTTTGCTATTGTCTCACCTCCTGACATTAGCTCCCAGAGAGTGGTAGAACTGAGGAAGAGCTCTGGGTGAGGAGGCAGGAGACATAGGCACTAGGCACAGCCTTCTCGGCAAGGGTTCATTTTTGTTAGGGACACTTATATTCAAGATCTCAGGATGTCTGGGAAAATGAGAAGGCTTCAGAAATTCAGAAACTGGAAAGAGGTCCTTTGGCACTGTTTCTTTGAAGGCCAAGTCTGTTGCTTTATTGGTAGGCAGAAAAGAATGAATATGGACAGTGGAAACAGAAAGACCTAGTTCAATCTCTTCTTAGTTGTGTGACCTCAGGCAGGTTGCCGCGTCATTTGAGGTCAGTATCTTCATCCATCAGAGTGAGATATGCCTACCTCAGGAAGTTTCACACATGCAGCAGAAGCTCAATGGTTGGTTCATGGTAAGCACTCAATAAATGGGATATGGTATTATTATAGTAGATAACAACACAATGACTAATGCCTTCAAAACAGAACCAGCAAGAGGCATCTGGGTGGCTAGGTCGGTTAAGCATCCAACCCTTGGTTTCAGCTCAAGTCATGATCTCAAGGTTTGTGGAGTTGGAGCCCCACATCAGGCTCTGCCTGGGATTCTTTCTCTGCTTCTCTTCCACTCATACTATCTCTGTCTTTCTCAAAATAAATTAATTAATTAAATAAAAACAGAGCCCACAAGCCTTTCTTATTTTTGCAAGAAGTCCCTTCTTTTTACTACACAAAATAACTTGGTTATGGTAAGTTGCTTTCTTTAGGCTAGTGAATGGTATCTATCATGTTATAGATTAGTCTACTAAATATTTGCATTTTTAAAATAACAGAACCCACTTGCAGCTATTCAGATAAGGATAAGTGAAAAAATCCACTTAAAACTAATTCTAGTCATTCAGTTACTAGGTCTGAATCTTTTACAATTTCAGGAGCTGGATTTCTCTAGATTTGGACTCACATGCAGACACTAGCCATGGAGAGAGGGAACCCTGGGTACTGACTGGGTATTTATATTTGTCTGACTGACTATATCCCAAATATTAATATAAAAATAAATTTTAACTTTGAGTCCTTTGAGGATTATTATTACCCAGAGCTCTCTACTAAAGGTGACAGAAATATTTCAGTGTTGATATGAAATATATTTTTGTCATTTCTATACCTTGCTCAGAAACAAAGAAGAAAGAAAGAAAGAGAGAAGAATTTTTAAAGCGTTGCAAGCAAACAACATGCAGCAAAGAGATTAGCCATTTTTCAACAAGAGGCATAGCCAGAGGAAAGCTTATGCCAGGAATGTAGACAGAATATGACTAAGAGACATGATGTATTGGGATAGAAGGAGTTCCCAAAAAGTATCTCTTACATTTGATCCATGAAGCGACAGGTGTTCTTGGAAATAGGATCCTGCATTTGGCTCAGGCCCTGTCCTCTAATCAAAATGGAGACAAAGGATTGGAAAAATCACCACCACACTGACAATTCCCATTAACCTTTGGCATGGAATAACACGCTCTTATCTACCAGCAACCACTGCCTCGTCTGCAACCCGCCTCTTATCTTCATTTGCAGGCCATGGAATTACCCTGTCCTCAGAAAATGCACCAAGAGCAAATATTGCTGCAACCTGAACCTCTTTGGTGATTAAGAACCCCCTGAGGCCCAGGGAGGAGGGTTGCAGTAAATGTTTATTTTGATGAGCACACATTACACCACCTAGACTTTTTAATCGAGGCCAGCAATAGTTCCTCTTTGTTCAGAAAACTCACAGAGATTGAATATCAGTCAAACTAAGAGAGAAGGGGAAACACGAGTATAGGTAGATAGTAGCCTACCTACATTGTCTTAGCCAGAAATGTAAAGTGTTTGGAACAGAGATGACAGCCTTCTCTTGCTTGTAAGAAGCCTCTGAAGAAAGAATGGCCAGTATAGAACACTGCCCAATCCCCCTCCTATGACAGATGTCCCAAATTGGTGAGGACTCTTTTACCTGGGCTTCCATAAGTAGTAAATCTCAACCCAGTAGTATGAACAGTCACTTTCAACTAATCAGAATGGGTACATGAGAAGAAATGTGCTCATATATTTTAGATAAGATCCCCAAATAATCTCCATGCATCCTGTCGCCTAAAGGGGATGAAATCCTAAAACAACCTTAAGCTTAGAAATTGTAAACACCATTCTTGACTAGATTTTGATTCACGTGACACCTTTTTAGAAACCACATGGTCTATCAAGGAAAATGTTATCACAAAGTAGCAGATGTGAAGCCTTGAAATGTCAAGTGGATTTAGAGAAAAACTGTATTCTTAAATGGCAACAGGTGGCCTTTGTTTTTCATACTCATTTTAGGAGAGAAGATCACAGAAGAGAACACACTTGCTCTGTCAAGGTGATGATGGATAATCAGTTGGGAGGTGAAAACATAATGTTACAAGTCAAAACATTTGAAAAGGTTAAAAAATTTTGTTTTCCATGATACTCAATGGTTTTCAATCCTTTTGTGGGAGATGGTACACAAAGCACACATTTTGTCATTTCAAATATGATATCTTTTATGAAGCAGAAAAAATAGGTTTTGCAGAGAAGGGTCAACTTGTATTTCATGAATAAAGAAAATGGGGATAGTAGAATGAATGACAAAGAAATGCTTAGGTGACAAACACTGCTTGTGTCTTCTCTACAGTCTAATCCAACTCTTTGAGGAAAGTTGAGTCTGTCTGCATTTCAACAGATTCATAGGTGACCTATCTGGAGGAAAACCAAGCCCTGCATTCAGCAAGGGGCTCATTGTGAAACCTGTATCATTTGGTTTTATGCACTAGGCTTGTCTTGCAGCTCTTTATTGGCTTTGTTTTCACATTCCTAAATCTAGAGATTTTTTAGAAGCAAACAAATTTCTCAGTACTAAGAATGATGATCAAATATCTATTCTACCAAAACAGAGAACTTTAAGGTGAAGAAACTCTGTAGGCATCTAACCCGTCTTCCTAACAAAGCAGCAGTCTTGACTGGCAGGTATTTTCTACTGCTTTGCTTAGTCTCATTTTAAATACATCAAGCGAAGAGTCTTTTATTGCTTAAGACCTCTCATTGTTCAACTGTTATTTTTTAGCTTTAAGTATACCTTGGACTATGTTCATCCAACTGTTTCTATTTGCTGCTTCCCACCAACACCTATATTGTCCCCGACAAAAGTAGGGATGGAGAGAGGGAGAAAAAGAGAGAGAAAATTGTCAGAAGGCTTTGAAAAGAAAAGATACACATAGTTGAAAAAATAGGTTTTAGCTCTGCTACCTTAAATTAAGAATGCATAAAGTGCTTTAAAATCAACAGTTAATTTTTAATGCTTTTTTATGCTTTCTTCACGCCCACAAGTAATATCTCACGCCACTACATTTACCAGGTGTTGATTACCACCACTGAGTTGACTCAAGATAAAAGAATCACTGGAGCTCTTGGGTGACTCAGTCAGTTAACAGACAGCTCAGAGCCTGGAGCCTGCTTCAGATTCTGTGTCTTCTTCTCTCCCAACCACCCCCCCACCCCCACTCTGTCTCTGTCTTTCAAAAGTGAATAAACATTAAAAAATTAAAAAAAAAGAATCACATACATTTTGAAAAAGGAGTATTGATTTTACCCATTTGACCATTCTTTCTGCCAAAAATTCCTAAAAAGGTATGTTTATTTTGAGCTATTCATTTTAATTATTTTCTATAGATTTTTAAATTATTTTTATTGTATAACTAAATTCTCTCACGTTAATCATTAAAATGAATTCACAGATATTGTTGCATCCTTGCCATGTTTAATTATACTTTAATGATAAATAAATGAATTTTAAATGATAAAATCACAGATTAGAGTCACATGACATAATTTCTAAGGTACAGAGTGATCACACAAAGTTCTAAGATCTTTTTCTTTAATTTTGTAACAATTTAGGATTCAAGAGTGAAGAGGCATGAAGGGACCAACTGTTTGAGAGACCATTCCATAAAGAGAATTTATAGTATATAAGGCTCTCTCTATTATAGTTTATGTCTTCAGAATTCGTAACTCAGAATTTTCCATTTCATGTCCTGTTTCCATCCTGTATTCCTTTTAATAATATGTCTGCTTTTATGGGAGAATATAAAAACACTAATAATGATGATAATAATATAATAATAATAATTGACATTTAGTGAGTATTTCCTCCAATCCAGCAACTAGTTTAATTTCTTTATATGATAATAGATTTCACCCTAACAAAATATTTATAGGTTTTATTATTATGCCCATTTTATGAAGGAAGAGATTAAAATACAAATGGTTAAGTAACATCTGCACCCACATCCAGCCACAAATGATGGCTCCAGAGTCTGACTCCAGAGCCCGTATTCCTAACCACCACATTTTACTTCATCCCTCAAAGACCAAGCTAAATTGATGCCATCTATTATTTTCTTCTTCTTTTTCTCTCAACCTTTATTCAACATTAAAAAGCAAACACTAGTAGCAATTATCTGAGTTGTTTGCCTCTAAATGCTGCTAAGGCCAGAAGACAATTTCTAAATTGTTCTGCCTAGTTTTACAAGTTCTTATGTATTGAATGTTATTTCACTCCAAATAAAATAACATATCACTTCAAAATGGTGTGCTTGGATATAAATGGTACTATCTCATCCATTTCTGAAATCAAAGTACAAATTAGGACTCCTGATTAAGTGTTAAGGCAGTGTTCCAAAGAATGGTGGAAAGGTATCTTGCACTGACAGTGACCTTGGAGAGGATTAAAACATCAACAAAATAAAAGTAGAATAAAAAAGTACTTCAGACATTAACCTTTTCCTACCTCTGTTGTTCCCTTTGCTTAGGTTGCATCCAGAAAATCCAACCCCAAAATTCTGATACCCACAGCTCTTTTTCCTCTCCAAATTCCAGCAGAGTTTATATGCTACCCTTATTGTCATTGTCATTTTTTGAAATTGTGTAGTTACTGAATGGTGTCACTCATTTTTGCTCCCTATAAACTCCTCTGAAGGTTTTTTGTTTGTGCTCAATAGATTGATTATGATTATGGTTTCCAAAACAAGAAGGAACTCATGGAAATCATCTAGTAGAACCTTTTATTTTCAGAGGAATTAACTAATGCTAAGAGAGGTTAGAAGGCATATCATTGGTTACATAGCTAGTTAAGGAGCAGATTAAGTACCAGCATATAGATGTTTTTATTCCTGATTGTGAGCTCTTAACTCCAGATCAAGTTTGTCAGCTGAAGAGAAGCCTTGCAAAAGAGAGATGGTATGGAAATACATGGCTGCTTCCATATGTTTACATCCACATATTTATGTAAATTACATAATGGGGGTCTGAAAATGAAAAGTAATATTTAAGAACTTAAATAAATAGGAGATTAAATTTTTTTAATGAAAAAATTTGATGCCAAGCAATTGGAGTCAAATATATATGTATATATAGGATGATAAATTTACTCTGGTAGGAACCTCTAAGCTATTGAATCGGGGAAAGGGCTTAGATACAGCTCATGTCCATTTTAGCAAAGTACTTCACACAGTCTTCTATAATCACCTGTGGTTACAAGGATCAGCAATGATTCAAACCATTCCCAATGAGTGCTGCTTAAAAGATCAATATTGAATTGGAGAGTGGTCCCTAGAATAGTGCCACAAAGCCAGCTCTGTTTGGGGTCAAATTCTCCTTAATATTGTAATCGGTTAAAATTACATCCGATTAAAATGTAGAACATGTGTCTATAAAAAATGTTTAGACGAAGATGATTCTGGGAAAGACAGCAATACAGTAGCTGACAAAATGAAGTTTCAAAACCATCTCTGCAGGCAGCAATGCTGGGCTGAAATCAGTCAGAAGAAATATAACAAGTATGAAAGAAAATTCTTATATTTAAGCTTAAAAATGTAAAAGACATAACTAAACAAATGCAAGATGAGAAGCCCAGCTTGAAATCTATTTCTTTTTAATAAAATCATGACTCTTATCTCTTCACTGTCTAAGCTCCCTTTTTGGGCAAGAGGGTACATGGGATACTACTATGTACTGAATGTATACCCCCCCAAATTCATGTGTTGAAATCCTAACTCCCAAAGTGATAGTATTTGTAGGAGGAGACTTTGGGAGGTGAACAGGTTATGAAGATGGAGCTTTATGAATGGGATTAGTACCCTTATAAAAGAGACCCCAGAGAACTCTCTCTTACTCTTCTGTCATGTGAGGACACGTTGAAAAGGCAGCTGTCTGTGAACCAGGAAGCCAGTCCATTCCATTGATGGAATCTGCCAGTGCCTTGATCTTGCACTTCACAGCGTCTAGAACTGTGAGAAATAAATGTTTGTTATTTGAGCCAATCCATCTTTGATATTCTGTTATAGCAGTCCAGCTGACTAGACAGATGTTGCATTAAGCAGATAAGCTGGAATCAGAAGTTGGTGGTGCTAGATCAGAGTCTGCCAAGCTACTTTGAAAAGAGCAAATTTGGGATCCAGCCATGTAGAACTCTACTGGAGTACCACACAAGAGGGGCTAGGGAGAGCAGAGAAAAATAGATGCAAGGCCATGGCAGCAACAAAAAGTCTTAGAGTGGTGCTGGTGGAATTCAGACTTGAAGAAAGAGGCCAAATTCTTGAGGTATTACACTGACTATGGGCCTCTTAAAGGCCATGACTTCCCACACATAATATGAAAACAGATGGGTATGGCTGTGTTCCAATAGATTCCTATATGGATACTAAAATTTGAATTTTGTATGATTTTCACACATCACAAAATATTCTTCTTTCATTGTCCCCCTCCCCAAGCATTTGTGAAAAATATTCTTAGTTTGAAAATAGTAAAGATATAACCATGGGCTTCAGTTTGGCAACTCTAGTGACAGACTAGAGTTGAAGGAAGGAAGGAAGGAAGGAAGGAAGGAAGGAAGGAAGGAAGGAAGGAAGGAAGGAAGGAAGGAATATGACTTATTAGGTGTTTTAGGGAACAAAGATAACACCAGGAATAATGGAAGCTGGACTTCAAAAGGGGAAAACATATTCTATGATGACCCAGCTATTTTAGGAACATCTGGGGGAAAATATTAATGCATACAAAACACTCAAAATCTTACAGAGATGCAGCAGGAACCTTGGTTAACAAATTCACCCCAGGTAATGTGGAACTGCTTTCTTCAAAAGAGAGGAATTTTATCATTCCATAAGTTAAGTGTCTTCCTTGAAGCTGAGGTCAGGAGGGATACGTGAACATATGCAAAGGTCAGAGAATGGTATCTTTCAGGAACAGGACTGGATTCTTACATTATTTCAGACTTGCGACAGAATACCTTTTATTCTACCCAAGAAGGAGTTTTTAGAAATAAACAAAATGAAATTCTTTTCTAGAACACTTGGGATCACCATACACTTAGCTTTTAGTTTTTACACCAACTCTTCTGACAACCTGATTTCATTCTCCCTGTACTTCGAAGTTGAAAGAAACTTAGCAGCAGAAATGGCAGGTGCCCTCTTGATGAAAGAGAAATACAGGAGCAAACCCAGTGGGTTTCCTTATTAGATGTGTGCTTCACGTGGAAAAATGTGCAGCTGAGTTCCAGCACCACCAAATTGCTCATAATTGAATATTTCCCATGAATCATGTGCTGCAATCAAACACTTAAATGCTATTTCCAACAAATATTGCCTTTAGTCAAATATGATGTTTTAAATATGACATGTAGTTTACCAGTTTCTAAATGAACAATGTTGACACAAATTCTAGGGCAAGAGTGAAAGTCTGGTCTATATTCCTCTGCAGAGTTTGCCATCATCCTCTTTACATTAAAAAATAATGAACCTGGTCTCATCTGCAGGTTCTTAAAAGCAAGCATCACGTGGCCACATGATAATATGAAGCCACAGCTCATAAATAGTCAATGAAAACAGGATTTTCTTACCTTTCATACAAGTACAACTGAAAGCTTCCTGGGTCTCCAGGGACTCAAATTTCTTTACCAAAATTTTGGAAATTCAGGGATAAAATAAACAAAAGCCTCTGAGGACTGTGGTAGATCAAGGATTTGTTTTTCTCCCCTTTCCCCAGAATTCTACCAGTTGTGCTACAGTTATAATCTTTTTTTAGGATAGAAAATATCTGATGACTGTGGAAAATGTCTATTTGATCATTTTTTGGAGTATTACAAATGTCCCCTTCTTCTGGAATAAGTTTGGAAAGTCATGGTCATTAAGTTTAGCATAGTACTTGTGTTAATTTCCTAGGGCTGCCCTAACAAAGTACTACAAAACGGGTTGCTTAAAACAGTGTCAAATATATTCTCTCACGGTTCTGGAAGCTAGAAGTCCAAAGTCAGGTGTCAGCAAGGCCATGATCCCTCTGAGTCTCTGAGTAGAACATCTTGCCTCTTCCCAGCTTCGGGTGAAGGCTGTCAATCATTGGTGCTCTTTGGCTTGCACCAGTGTGACTCCAAAGTCCCTGTCACGACCTAGCATTCTTCTCCCAGTGTCTCTTTCTCCTCTTGTTATAAGCCATCCATTATATTGAATTAGGACTCACCTTACTCCAGTATGATCTTATCTTATCTAATTCCATGTGCAATTATCTTATTTCCTTTTAAAAACATTTTTAGTGTTTTTTTAAAAATTTACTTCTGAGAGACAGAGTCAGAGAGACAGCATGAGCGGGGGAGGGTAGAGAGAGAGGGAGGTACAGAATCTGAAACAGGCTCCAGGCTCTGAGCTAGCTGTCAGCACAGAGCCCGACGTGGGGCTCAAACCCACAAACCGTGAGATCGTGACCTGAGCTGAAGCCGGACGCTTAACCAACTGAGCCAGCCAGACGTACCTGTAATTACCTTATTTCCAAAAAAGGTCACATTCTGAGGTTCTAGGAGTTAGGATTTCAACATATCTTTTTCAGGGACACAATTCAATGATCATAATACTTAAAGAAATCTGATCCCAAAAGATTTCTGGCCATGTGAATGAAGAACATTGAACTGAGGCCAAGATTACATCAAAAAACATTCCTGTTGAACCCCTTCCATGCAACAAAGAAGCCTATCTGCCTCTCCCTGAGTACCTTTTCCATCACAGTCACTATACATCATGTCTCTCATACAATACTGCTAATCCTACTACTATATTACAACATAGATGTTTTACTTCAGTTTTACAGATAAGGAAAATGAAGATCTAAGAGGTGCAATGCATTTCCCAATGACAAGTCAAGAGAGCAAGAGAAACAGTAAGATTCAAATCCAGGGTAAGCAAAGCAGTGAATAAATGTACAGAATCATGTGGTTAAATAACAGTAACATAACTTATTATTCATTGACAGTGGAGTGGCACCATTTACAAGAGTTGTGGGCCAAAGGTCTTTATGATGTTTTGTTCTGAACCCTCATACAGATTGAGAATTACATTATTGAGCACTTGCTATCTGCTAGGTCTTCCAGCAGACTCTTGAAATATGAGATTAAACAGGATATCATCTCTTCCCTCAAGATGTCCAAAGCCTAGTAGGTTAAAAAGAAAAGTATATGGACAATCAAAATTTGGTATAAGAAGACGATATGTAGGTAACATTTATCAGGCAGCTAGTCCATTCCTGGGCCTATTCTGTATCTACTAAGTATTCATTCTTTGCGGTTTTTAAAAAATATAATTTATTGTCAAATTGGTTTCCATGCAACACCCAGTGCTCATCCCAACCAGTGCCCTCCTCAATGCCCATCAATGCCCATTTTCCTCTCTCTCCCAACCCCAACAACCCTCAGTTTGTTCTCAGTCTTTAGGAGTCTCTTATGGTTTGCCTCCATTCTTCTCTGTAACTTTTTCCTCCTTCCCCTCTCCCATGGTCTTCTGTTAAGTTTCTTAATATCCACATATGAGTAAAAACATATGGTATCTGTCTATCTTTGACTGACTTATTTCACTTAGCATAATACCCTCCAGTTCCATCCACATTACTACAAATGGCCAGATTTCATTCTTTCTCACTGCCATGTAGTATTCAACTATATATATAAACCACATCTTCTTGATCCATTCATCAGTTGATGGACATTTAGGCTCTTTTCATGATTTAGCTATTGTTGAAAGTGCTGCTATAAACATTGGGGTCCATGTGCCCCAATTAATCAGCACTCCTATATCCCTTGGGTAAATTCCTAGCAGTGCTATTGTTGGGTCCTAGGGTAGTTCTATTTTTAATTTTTTACAAATTACCTGAAAGACTGAGAATAATTTTTTAGGTGGTATCTAACAATACTTTTTAAATCTATAAGTTATCACCTTCAACATTGCTTCAGTGCTTTTTGGTGAATTGGTCTCTTGTAACATAGAAAGGGAAATAATGAAAATTGAAATAGTGTTTTTAGTTCATTTCCAATTATCATAGTAAATAGTGAATTCCATTCTTAGGTGCATTTTAGATTAAATAACAAACTAGCTTATTGCAAAAAGAAAGTGAGTTGGAAACATTAAATCCTTTATATAATTTTTAAATACTTTTTTTGTCCTTTTAATACAATGGTGGTTTCTGATGTTGAATGAAACATAAAATTCAGAAGAACACTTCTTTGGTATTTGAATTTGCTGTTAATGCTGTTGAATAGCTTTTGATTAGTGTACTTACTTTTATGAATACAACTATATACACATGATTTTAGTTTTAAAGCCATATTGTATGCAGACATCTATTCATAGTTTACATAAAGAAATTATCATTTGTTCATTTACATTATTTATAATTTAATTGTATTATAAATGTAATCCAACATACAGTGAAGGGTAAAAGTTCTCCAAATCACACTGTTACTTATTTTTTAAATTCAATTGCATTAAACTCACAAAAACAAAAAAGAATAAGGTCACCCATTTCACCAAGTCCCTACCCCATACCTCAGGCAACCACAAATATGTTCTCTGTATCTATGATCCTGGTATTTTTGTATGTTATTTTGTAGATTTTCCCACTATCCAAAGTATATTGCTCCTTTTGAAAAGTGTCCGAAACCAAAATGGCTTAAAGCAAAAATAACAATTACCATTAATTTATATGGAAAATATTTTTGGCATTCGCAGACCCAAAAAATAAACTCACATAGGTTTTTCTGATACCTTAGAACATATCTTGCTAAGAGACGTACAAAATAAATCGAGACAAAGCAGAGATGCTCACAGACACAATTCAAAGCTTAAGGCTGAGAGTCCAAGTACAGTTCCCAGGGAAGTAGTTCGGTGGTGCCATTTCTATGGTTGGGGTGTGCACTGCCCCTAAAAGGGCTCACTGCAATACAAATGCTGAATGCTATTTTTGCTTTTTGACTTTTTCACAAAAGTGTAAATCCTCTTTGGATTTCTTTCATTTAGTGAAAACTACTAATAGAAGTCTTTCAAAAAAGCACAACGCAAACTTTTCATAGTTGGAAATACCTGTACTTATTTTTAGATTCCACATACAAGAGAGATCATCCAGTATTTGTTTTTCTCTGATTTAACTTCACTTAACATAATACCCTCGAAGTCCACCCATGATGTCACAAACACCAAGATTTTACTTTTTATGGCTGAATAATATTTAATTGTGTATATACACACCACAGTCTCATTATCCATGCATACATGGATGGACACAGATTGTTTCCATATCTTGGCTGTTGTAAATAATGCTGCAGTGAACATGGAGCTACATATAGTTTACACAATCTTGTTATAAACCTCAGCCCTGGTGCCATGAACCGCAACTAGAAGGGAACTCAAAACCCAGAGCTTCTCCCTAAATAGCAAATGATTTGAACCCTACGCCAAGCATCCCAACTTTTAAGACATATACTTGAGACACAAACCCCCAGTACTTCTAATATTGAAAAACAATGGCTTATATCCTGAGACCCACAATACTGAAGGAATCTGAGAAACGAAAGGCTTCTTGTGCTTAGACTGATCTACCCCAGGGCCCAGCTCAGAAGCAGCTGATTGCACCTAGACTTAAAGTGAAGAAGTTTTAACTGCTTACAATAAAGTGTTGACCTGAGGGACACGTGTGTAATTAAATACACATATGGAGGAGTCTATGGGAACACTCTGCAGGTTGGACACTTGTTAGATGTCACCTACTTTCTCTTTACTGTGTTCCCGAGCACCAGTATTTCCCAAACGGGAGCTTTTACATGCATCTGGTGGCCCCATTTTTGCAGCTGCCACCAGGAGACACCTCTACCTTAACTGCTTCTGGTGGCCAGTGGGGCTCACACTTGTGTGTCCTTCAGGACTGCAAACAACAAAGAAAGAGTTTCTAAGCAGCTACCACCCCCAGAGCACAGCAAGAGGTAACAAATTCAGGAGCATGGTCTTTTTGTGAAGGAGGCCTATGAGCTCATCATCATGGCTATGGCTTAAGGAGTAGGCTTCTAATGAAACACACTAAAAGGGCCTGATGATACTGCTTCCCAGAGAATCTGGAGGGTGGAAACCATCTTTACGCTCATCCTCTCCCACTCTCTAGAGTGCCAATGTCTCCTGGAGGGAATCTTTACACTTGCCTAGTGCCCTGGTTTTTATGATTGGTGTCTTATTCTTTGTGGCTGCTGCCTAGGGGACATCCTGGAGCATCTGGTTCTGGTGGCTGGTGAGGCTTGCATTTCTGGGTTCCATGGGACTGTGGTGATCACAGAGATGGCTCCTGGAAGTTTACCACCCCGAGAACTGCACAGACAGAAAACTGAGGCACATCCCTCAGCCTTTCTGTGAAGGAAGCCTCTTTGCTTGACCCGGGGTTTGGCCTAAAAAATAGCCTTCGGGTTTGGCATACCTTTGTGGCTTACAGAGCTGCTCTCAAAGAACAGGCTGTGAACACAATCTTGGTGCTCTTCTTCTGCCTTTCTCCATCTCACTAGTATTACCCAGAAAAGATCTTATACGCTCATCTGGAGCCCTGATTTTTGTGGACGACCACCCATGAAACACCTCCAGATTGCCTGGCTCTGGTGAACAACAGTGCTTATGCTTATGCTTATGATCTCCCAGGACTGTATATATTTTCATACTTTTAAAAGTTGTTGCCTGAGGATATGGCTTGCCTGATTCTAGGTGCTGAGGCCCTCCCCTTTGAGGCATTGACAGGTCTTAGACATCCTTAACTATTAGGGACTATTAAAAATATATTAGACTACTTGGACACACACAAAGGTTTGACAGACAATCAAGAGCTGAGGCAGGGCAGAATGAAAAGATTCATCTCCTACAGGAGTCTACTCCCTCAAGGAGGAGGTACTATTTTAAATCTTCATTTTACAGAAGAGGAAACTTCAGAGCTATGATACCTTTCCTAGAGTAACGTTGTCAGAGTGTGGCAAAGCTGGTTTTAAACCCACAGAGTGGCTATGGAATTCACATCCTTAGCTTTAAACTTTATAATTTCAACAGCTGATACTGCTTCAATTGCTCATCTCAGGACCAAATATAAAATGTATCTCTTCCTCCTTTAGCACTGTCTCAAAGCCAATTAATCATGCCCTACCTACACTATTGAGGGACAGCCTTACCCAGGTGAGTCATGGGTAAAGTAGTTAGATAGTTTCTGTGTGACAGTCTGCTTGAATTTTAACTTTCCAACTCCAAGAAGGACAAATCTGAACAAATGTACCAGTCAAACCTTCACTACTTTGCAACAAATGTGTGATTACCTCTCACTGATAATGGCAACCACTATTCTACTTACTTTACTTAAAAAAAAGCCACCTGAAGTATATACCACCTACCTTCTCTATTCTACCAGTTAAATGGTAACCATTACCATATTTGGTATTGGTATTGTATGTATTTTACATAATTAATAACAGAAGAAAATGGCCCATTGCTTCCCTTATTAATGGGACTGGTTTGTGTACATGGTTTAGTTGGGCATTTCTGTTAGGCATGATATAGGCATGATACAGGCAGCAGAGAAAGAGATCAAACTTGGCTGTTCAATAAGAAACAAAGGTTCCATCCAGATACTGCCAGAAGTTACTCAAGAGGTGCCCACCCAGTAACTAAGCACATGTAGTTCTCTCATGAGGACACAGAGAAAGCCAGTTCCTTTGTAATGAATATGATGTTCTGGACAGAAGTTCAAAGCATCAACAGAGAATTTAGCCTGAGGCCACCATAAATCCATCCTAAGAAACTTCCAGAGAAATAGCTTTATTCAGTCTCAAATTAAAAAAAATGGAGTCCAGTTTCTATACCCCTTACCTTGTCTCAGTGGAAGTGTTAAATGCTTCTAGTATAGTACACAGACAGCTGAATATGCTAAAACTTTCAGTGGAGAACCAAATCCCTCCACCAAAAATATTATAAAGTATACATATGTCACTCATTTATCTTCACCTACTGGTTATATTAAGTAAACTGAGTCATTCTTATTATAGAACCTGGCAATCTATAGCAAATGGTTATTTACATGAAATTAAAGAGCCTCTCTAAATTTTGGCAAATATACCTTGACTAGGTGAAAACTACTGATCAGAGTGGAATTTACAAATGGAAAGCCCGGGAGCAGGATGTAGCCCGAGGATAGGTAAGAGTTCTACAGAGCTTTTAAATAGTTGAATTTGCTACCATCTTGATACTATTTTTAAATGAAGTATTACACATACAATTCTGAATTTCCAGTTCCTCTTGGCCAAACCAGATCCACATCTCACAAGATGACAATCTAATAGTACTAAGTAGCATCTGCCCATTTCAAACAGGGCATGTTTAATCCAATTTGGCACAGTTTCCTCTGGGCTATTTTACTCACTTATCAGCCAGCCTTGTGTAGATATCTCGGTTTGTGATTGCCATAGTAAAGATTCTGGCAATCCCATGAGCCAAACCAGAAAAGCAGCACAGGGCTATCACTTAATACAATCTATATTTGTGTTAGTGCGCTACTTGTTATATTTGTATCTTTCACAGCCCAGTGCCTTTTACAGAGTAGGTGTCATACATGTTAGTTGAATAAATGAATAATTTAATTTGAGGACTGCTGCTCATGTTCTGCTAAAACTTATCCTCTCTTGTTTTAAACACAATACTTTTTTTTTTTTTTTAAATACAGCCTGAGGTCTTGTTAGCTCTTTTGGCAATTATAAACATTCTGCTGAATCCTCCCTACTCTTCTACTACCTTGAAAATAAAACACGGAATGACCTCTTATCATCTATGGTCATAAACTCAGGAATATCTATTCCTTCAAGTACTAGAGGGAATGGTTCTAGTAATGAGATTTGAGTAGATGTCCCAGTCTGGTTTAGGGGTTGATCCCAATGACTTGGTAATGAGCCATTTCTCAGAATCTGTGCTGCCCTTAGCCATAAGAGCATTCGGCTCAGCTGACTCAATTATCAAGAGAAGAGACCTAATGTGAAGACCATTACAGCCATTGTACAACGATATATGTCAAGGATGCTGAATGAATTTTGGTAAGAAAACAGTGGCAGAAATTGCCTGATGTGAAAGACATAGAGAAAGGCTGAAAAAAAAAAAAGAGAGATGAGGAATTAATACAGCAAGAGTCAAGCTAGATAATAATGGGTGACATTTTGTCTTCTTGCCAGTACTTTTAAAGAAATCTCTTTAGGATTTCCTAAAGGAGCAGACCCAATAACCTATTATGTTAATAGAAAATTCGAAATTACAAATAAGTTTATCTCCATTTGGCTAATGTGAGGTTGTGTGTGCGGGCTTGCTGCTGCTTATAACTCCGGGGCCCACAGTGTTAGCTTTGACATTTAAACTGTTTTCTCAGGCTCACAAGGGCACAGGGATTTCTGCCCATTTAGCATCG
This sequence comes from Proteles cristata cristata, assembly GCA_017311185.1. Classification (NCBI taxonomy): domain Eukaryota; kingdom Metazoa; phylum Chordata; class Mammalia; order Carnivora; family Hyaenidae; genus Proteles; species Proteles cristata. The sequence goes on along the minus strand of JAESUZ010003687.1, from coordinate 1,597,622 downwards.
TAAGATATACATCTGTCCTCTCCTGCCACCTTTACCTTCCATTAAATTTGCACATTGTAAGGAAATCACACAGATAAAGGGATTAAAATGCAATAATTTAGGTAAGGAGAGGCATCAAAAACATTTGACCTAAGCAAGATCCTTATATCAATATGAGAGTACCATCTGTGGTGGTAGATTTATAGTTTAAAATGCAGGTAAAAAATAAACACAGTATTTACTGCTTAATGTATACCCAGGGCATTGCAGACCAACCTCAGCCCTCTGTGTTCCCAAGATTTGACCATGCTATGTTCTAGAAGCTTTTGGGAGATACCCAAAACATAAAAAGACCATGCTTGCACTCAGGGAGTTTTATGATGTTGTTAGTAACTTGGAACACACTCAATGGAAACATTTAAAGAGCATTTCCAGGGCAATACATGAAGCACGAATGATGGGAAGCCAATGTAGACAACCATGTATATATGCAATTCCCTGGTTTTAAACTAGTACCATATGTTTTATTATTCAAAAATAGAAAAAATTTAAAAAGTTATGCATCCTCCCTATGCCAGGCACTTGTACATATATTATCTCATGTAACCTATTCAAACACCCAGGGCATAGGTCTCTTTGCTTCTCTAGAGGAATAAGCTATGTATGGTTAGGAGAGGTAATTTGTCAAGGGTCATCACAAAAGCAATAGCTGGGACTGAGTTCTTAGCTGCTCTGTGCAATCCTACTCCAGACTTCTTTGTGCCACATCACAGCTGCATCCCAAGGCAGAGTTCCACACTTTGAATGAAGGGAATTGAATTCCTCGGAGGCAAAAAGACTGCCCAATAGGGGATATACAACTTGTTAGTACAACCAATTTGTCCCCGTTTTGCTAGAGCCTTCCTGGTTTTAGCACCAAAATACCGTATCCTGAGAAATAGCTCTGTTTTGGTTTAAAACAGAAAATTGTGTGCACCAGGCATACCCTCAGTCGCAGGCAAACTAGGGTAATTGTTTACTCTACTTGTGGTTTTCCCATATGTAGAGATTCAGAGGCAATCCTAATATCTGCTTACTTAACGTCATTCCCCCATAAAGTCACCCCAGCCCACATCAGATCCTCGAGGGCCTCACTAATACTGAGAGCTGAAAACAGTCCCTAGAATATAGTAGAAACTTAACAAATGTTTGCTAAATCAGTGTCTATGTTTGTCTGGTCTCCCAGTTCATAGGCCACAGTGCTTGGCACATATGTAGTCAATCTGCATAGATGTTTACTGAATCAAATACAGATGAAATCAGTCCCTAACAAATAGCAAGAGTGATCTTAAATATTTAAAGAAGACTCAAGGAAATAAGGAGGGTCCAGTTCTATGTCTTGGTGATGGTGGAGGATGGTGGATTGATGGCACATTTATAAATATCATATGTCTCTCTTCTGGAAAGTCAACTGGTGGAACCACTTTTCCTCCCTTTGGGCCACAGCCTCCCCAGATCACTGTTTGGCTGCTAACACCAGTTGAGTTTGCAAAGGACCAAAAGCCAGGGTAAGTGTCTTAATGACTGTACTAGACAACATTTCTTATATCCCAGGGAAAATGCCAGTAGTTTAACACACATTATCCCACTTAATACTTAGATCATAAAGCAGTTAGTATCATTATTCTTATCCTATGGGTAAGTTAGTGAAAGCTTCTGAAGGGGCTGAATGCAGAGCCCAAGCTCTTAGGCACAGTGACATAGTACATTGTTACCATACACTTGATGGATATACCATGTCTAATAATATGGTATCTCACTGATTTCTGATGTCTTTAGAGTGCCATGATTATAACAAGAATGTTATTTTCTGGTCATTGAGAGATGTTAGATTGCAAAAGATTATGTAAACAAATATCTGTACAATTTAAGGTAGTTAAGTTTGCTTGCTCTCTTTTCTGATTATTGGAACTTTGTGCTTGGATTTTGTAAATCTGAACTGATGCCAACACTGTAAGCATTTTCCCTATAAGTCCATCTGCAAGTACTTGCAATTTAAAAATGCTTCCCTTGAAAGTCTCAGAAGAAGTCTCTTCTGAAAAGAAATCCTATACATCTTCATAAAATGTTTTCCTTTTTTTCTCTTACCATTTCCTTTCTTTTTGTGTGAATTGGGTGTTCTTGTACTAATATACCTAACTGAGGAATTCAATGAAAATACAAATGTACATGAAACCCTACTCCCTGTGTATAATATTCTTAACTACTAATAATTACAGAGAATATCTTGGAATTAGCCAAGCCCTACAGGAAAATACTTAGGCACTTCTACTTTAATTTAATCTTGGAAATGCCTAGAATCAAGGAATTTTAGCACTAGAGAGAATCTAGAAAAAATCTAGTTTGGTGGTTTTCTAACTTTGGTCTGCAGAGACCTGGAGGCCTATTTAGTGAATGACTAGTTAACTTGGCCCCATTATCATCAAGGAACAGTGATAAAGTTGAGTGGGGGCTCTGACCATCTTAAAGGAGTGCTAATGGCAGGTACTGTGAGTTGGCCCACTCAACACTCAGTCCAGCCCCTTTCTAAAGATGGCTTCCTGTCCAACACAAGTCTTGGGTTCAGTTGAGCAACACACAGGTACAAGTGAGCTACATGAAAAGGCAGTCACATGCTGGGGGTTCAAGTGTGGCAAGGACTACGGAAGCATCTAAAAGAGGACTGTATAGAGTTTCTAGATTCCAAACCATAGTGTGGTAGATATCCAGGGATGGACAACAGTGCAATGGTGCCTCCACCAGAATAGGTGCATGTGGTAGTGCATGTTCTCTAGCTGCTTTGTTCTTAGTTGTGCAATATCCATGCCCAACTCTCCAGCTCTTCCGGAGACTCAAAGACTAACTAGTAGTTTTTAATACTACCCAGACTACCTAAAGAAGATTCGGTTGTTGTAACTAAGAACCCGAACAAATTTGCTTTAATGTCTTCATGTGGTGTTTACTTATGATTTAATTTAACTAAACAATTCTGGGGGGAATAAAATGTACGAAAGCACGTTTCATCAGCAATCTCATTTTATACATAAAGGAATTGGGGTTCAGAAAAGTAAAACCATTAATGTTAAAGTTTAGTCTAGAATCCATTCTCTCTCTACCAAGTGATTTTCCAGGAAGTGACCATGACCCATCCTTGGCAAACTACATCCCATATGATTGCTCAGCCCTTCGGAATCAACTAGGTGGCCCATGCTGGTCCTCCACGCACACATGTCCCAAAGCTCCAGTGTTACAAATTGAAATTTCATTGATTTTTACATTTCAATGATTTTCAAGTCCCTTGCTATGATGGACTTTCAAATCTTGTTATTTTGTGAATGTCACTGTTATTCTAACAAAATCTGAGTAGTGTTCCTCATATTCTTCCTTTCTGAAATATTAAGGTATTTGGGGACAGTTCCTGGGAACTACTTCAGTATGTTTTCTTTTTTAATTAAAAAAATTTTCCCAACCGGTATATTTATGTCAATATGATGAAATGATATAGGCCTTTCAGATTATACTATTATAGCATAGAATGGACTGGACACTAGAGGTTATGTTATAACTAAGAGCAAGAGCTCCAGCATATGTGACCAGAAATCTACCTTTGTTAATATTTCAACTACTTAAAAAAAATAAGTGATAATCATACTTACCTATCTCATTATATTGTTGTAAGAATTACATGAAATTCATACAAAAATTGTACCATGTAGCTACATTTGTGGTGAGAGTAGTACAATGCATAGAGTTGTTAAATTACTATATTGTGTACTTAAAATTAATGTAACGTGTATGTGTCAGCAATACTTCAATAAAAAATTAGCATGTAATACCTGCTTAATAAGAGTCAGCTGCTGTATTTATTATTATTTTCCCCTGACTTTCAATGCCAGACTCTTTAGAGACATTAAAAGAAACTGTTCTGTAGGACATTTGGCTACTGTCTCAAAGTCTGTTTTCTGACCAGAAATGAGGGGGAAGACAGGAAGTACTGGTGGCCAGTGTATTCCACATTACACACCACTCACATCATGAGGGCTGTCACAATCTGTGGGACTCTCATTCTGGAAACCCACCTCTCAGAGAGCGTTTCACTATCATAGCATCATGAAAAAATGGTCTACATCATAGTTTGAAAAGTACTTCCTTGAATATTCAGTTTGATCCAGAAAACAATTCTATGGGGAGGCAAGCTGGACAAACGCCTTTACTCTGACTTTTCAGGGAGTACATTAAAGAGAAGGGGCAGCTGATGGCACATGAGAGGCACATGACTTATCAATGGTACATTCGTATCTTCTAACTTTGGTCCAGGACTCTGGAGAGACTTGTATACATATAAAGTGTGAATCACATATTTGAATAGGAAATTCTGAATTGATTTATTAATCAGAAGTTGCACATTCAAAATCATACAGATAGGTAGCATAAGTGTGTAAATCAAGATGGGTATAAGGATGGGGCGCCTGGGTGGCTTAGTCGGTTAAGCGTCCAACTTTCGCTTGGGTCATGATCTCGCGGTTCGTGGGTTCGAGCCCCGCGTCGGGCTCTGTGCTGACTGCCAGCTCAGAGCCTGGAGCCTGTTTCAGTCTGTGTCTCCCTCTCTCTCTGACCCTCCCCTGCTCACTCTGTTTCTCTCTCTCTCTCCTAGAAATAAATAAAAAAATTTAAAAAAAAAAAGATGGGTATAAGGCAAATAGGCAGGGTGTAGCTGAATCATCTAAAAGTTCCTACCTCCCTACAGGCATTTACCTTCAACAGTTTTTAAAGTGCAAGCCAACTGGTACACTCACACACTGTTGGTAGGAATGAAAAATGGTACCAACTGCTTTGGAAAGCCGTGTGACAGTTTTTTAAGAAGTAAAACATATACCTACCATATGATCTAGTCATTTCATGCTTGGATATTTATCCAAAAGAAATGAAAGCAAATATCAAGTCAAATACTTGAACACAAATACCCTAAGCAGCTTTGTATGTAACAGACAAGATCTGGAAACAACTCGAATGCCCATAAATGGTGAATGAATAAACATATATTGGTATAGATATACAATGGAGTTCTAGTCAGCAATAAAAAACAATTAGTATGCACAACAACATGGATGAATCTCTAATCATGCTGACTGAAAGAAATTCTAGAAAATATATATTAAATCTATAATGACAGAAAGCAGTAACGTTTACTGGGTCTGGTGATGGACAGCAATAAAAGGGCATGGCAGGTATGAAGGAATTAGGAACAAAAACGCACATAGAACCCTGTGAAGATGATGGATATGTTCATTATCTTGATTGCAATGACGATTTCACAGGTGTATACAATCAAAATTATATATTTTGTAGTATGTGTAGTTTATTCTATGGCAATTGTAAAAGTTTACTGCAGCAGCTATAACAGAGTACATCAACCTGAAAAGCTAAAACAACAGATATTTTCTCATTGTCTTGAAAACTAAGTTGGAGATCAAGGTGTCTGTATGGTTGGTTCCTTCTGAGGACTGTGAGGAAGAATCTGCTCCATGACTCTGCTGGCTTCTGGCAGTTGGTCAGCAATCTTTGGTTTGGTCCTTGGTTTGTGAGCTTCACCCTAATCTCTGCCTGTGTTTTCACATGGTGTTCTCCATTTGAATGTATGTCTGTGTTCTAAGATTTCCCTTTTTTATAAAGATACCTGTTATATTAGATCAGGGCCCACCCTACTCCAGTAGGACTCAACTAATTACATCTGCGATGGCCCCATTTGTAAATAAAGTCACATTTTGAAGTATTAGGGCTAAGGCTTCCTCATATGAATTTGTGGGAGACACAATTGAACTCATACCAGCAATTACACTTAAATAAAACTATTTATGAAAAAAAAATCTACCAAACCAATGAAACCCAAGGTCAAAGGTCAATTTTATGTAATAGCTGAATATTTTTCTTTCTTTTTTTTCTAAAATTAAGTAATCTTTTGGGGCACCTGGGTGGCTCAGTCAGTTAAGCATCTGACTTCAGCTAAGGTCATGATCTCACTGCTTGTGAGTTCTAGCCCCACATGGAGCTCTGTGCTGACAGCTCAGGGCCTGGAGCCTGCTTCAGATTCTGTGTGTACCTCTCTCTCTGCCCCTTCCATGCTTGCACTCTGTCTCTCTCTCTTTCTCTCTCTCTCTCTCAAAAATAAATAAACATAAGAAAAAGAACAAATTTCTTACAGGCACCCACCAGACTCTTTTTTTTAATGTTTATTTATTTTTAAGAGAGAAAGAGAGAGAGACAGAGACAGAGCACTAGCATGGGAGGGATAGAAAGAGAAGGAGACACCGAATCTTTTTTTTTTAATTTTTTTAAATGTTTTATTTATTTCTAAGAGAGAGAGAGAGACAGCGTGAGCAGGGGAGGGTCAGAGAGACAGGGAGTCACAGACTGAAACAGGCTCCAGGCTCTGAGCTGGCAGTCAGCACAGAACCCAACGCGAGGCTCGAACCCACGAACCTCGAGATCATGACCTAAGCAAAAGTCGGACGCTTAACCGACTAAGCCACCCAGGCGCCCCGGAGACACGAAATCTGAAGCAGAATCCAGGCTCTGAGCTCCAAGCTGTCAGCACAGACCCTCCCCACAAGGGGCTCAAACAAAAAACTGTGAGATCATGACCTGAGCCAAAGTTGGACCTTAACCAACTGAGCGACATAGGTGTCCCAACCCACCAGACTCTTGAGAGTGTATCTACAAACTTCTGGAAGGTCTGAGGATGCCATGGAAGGCCATAATAATATTAGAGAAAGATTCCTGATCTGAAAATCAAGAGAACTAGATTTTAGGCATGATCCTCCTATTAATAGGCAGTATGACTCTGAGTAAGGGTTTAAATCCACTAATATCTCCCAGATGCTCTCAAGTACATGGAAGTGTTAGTGTTTTTGAGACTTGGATTTGCTCATCTATAAAATGAAAGGGTTGAGCCAGATTATCTTTAAGGTTTTTTCAGTCCTTAACTCTGATGGTACTTGCTAAATTGAACTGCAATATGGACTTGCTTTTAGTGACTAGCATAAGTCACCATTTATATATTACATATCTTTCTGCAGCTTTTCTTTCTCCCGAAGTCATGAAATTAAAAAGCTAAGTCCCTTTTCCAAAAGGCAGTGTGCATTCAGTGAAAACTTTTGGGCAGGGACAGTCAAGGGCATAGTGTGAATCAAATTTAAGAGAATAAGGATTCTAACAGATGATTAGTCTGGTAGACGGGTACTTAGTTATCCATGAAAATGGAATTTGGGCGGTACTTCACTTAGAAGAGACTGTTAACATGCTCATAGATAAAAAGTATGGACGTCTCCATTATAAAAATATAATAAAATGAAGGCAAAATGCAGACAAACCTAATGGAGGAAGGTGTTAGGTGAAATGCAGGGAAAATTCTGTGAGCTTCAGTGTTTCTGCAGAATGTATATAAACCAGTTGTATCTACTCTACCTGCCAATCTTTGTTTTATAGCCTGCTGGCCCCTAGGACCAAAAGTAAATGTGGATATTAAATTTATGATAATAGGGGCACTGAATTCCAGTGCAGTAGTCTCTAAGCATTTTCTTATGAGAAACGATCCTGAACTACCTTAAAGTTTTATGATTACTGAAAGGAAAAGGGTGTTACTGAGAGAAAAAGGAGTAAACCTGCTGATGGGGCAGCCGATGGTCTTCCTCTCCCTCCTTGAGGTTTCTGGGAACTTCAGGAAGGTAATGTGTGATGGTACTCAGGTTAGCAATCACCCCAGGGACAGTTTTAAAAGGAAGTGATAGTTGGAAAGCCCTGTCTAGTAGTTGTTTCAAGTAGATTTTATTTGCTATAATGATAGCCTCTTACTTGCCTTATAACTCCGGTCTAGTCATTTCCTTCTGTCTACCTTATCAGACATGTGATTAGGACTAAGTAAGATGAGAGCCCACAGGAGAAGAGATTGGCATATTTCTAAGATATGTAGCTATATTTGTATTATAGATCAATATATGTTGCAAGATTTCCTCCTCTCCCTTTGAGGCAACATATGTGGTCTACATTTCCCATGTTCCCTTGCTCTTAAATGCAGCCATTTCTCTGAGTTCGCCAACAGACTATGGATGGTGGCAATGTAAGCCATTTCCTAGCCTGGTCCACATAAGTTTCCTATGTGGTCTCTTCTTCTTTCTCTTTCCCCAGCCTCTGTCTGAATGGAAAGAAATCTGTGGAAATAGAGGAGGAAGAAGCAACAGACAGAAGCAGGCAAGACCCTGAATGATCATGAGGAGTCCACCCAGAGCCAGGAACACAGTCCCTTACACAAGTGTAAAATAAACTTGCTGTATTTCAACCACCAGGGTTCTTTGGTTGATTTGTTTCAGCACCTAGCATTCTAGTAACTAATTTGTTAATATATAGTGAATGCTTGCTATATGCTAGGCACATATATGTCTTTTTAATTCTCACAAACCTCATGGTATAGATACTGTTACAAACACAGAGTTTAACTTGTTCAATTCACAGAGCTGTGTCAAGCTGGCATCCAAACTTCAGACGCACGAATCAAGGACTCTAGCTCATTATCATTGTACTATACTACCTATCTCAATATAAGAAACATTACTTAGTGCCCAGTACAAAATACTTAATTTATGTTAGCTATTATTATACAGGAAAAAGAGAAATCAAAATGGAGAGCAAATAATTAAAAACAAAGAAACTTGATTCTAAAATGTTCTTATGAAGTAAAATCTTTACAATATAAAAGCAAAAAACCTAAATGATCTTTTATTTTTTATTAAGTCTGCCTGTCTAACAGTAGATAGTAATAAAAAATTTAAAAAATTGAATGTTGAATTGCTAATCCAAACTATTATGAATCTATAGTTCAATAACTAAAATGGATATTTCTAACACATATGCTTATTATAATGTGTTATAGTAAATAATGGATAAAGCCCTTATCTCTCACCAACAGAAGATAGTGGAATTATTCAGTCATTCAGCATTATAGTTTCAAAGATTTTAATGATATGAAGAAATGCTTGCGGTATAATGTGCTCCAATCACATAAGGACATTCATTTAATTTATTCAATTCAGTGATTCCAAAAAGTTTGATGAGTACTTAATACATGCTGAACGTTGGGCTAGGAGTTAGCCATCTGGTCTCTGCCTTCAAACTGTATATAGTCTAGCTTTCTCGTGTAGGCTTTGTCAGCAGAGTTCTTTGTAGAGCTCGGTTTCCTTATTTATAAAATAAGGAGGTTGAATTAGACAATTGTCACGGGCTCTACAGCAATTAAGTTCTACAAGTGGAAACAGGATTCCTGATCCCATCAGGTGTTAGGATATCATCTGTGGTATCTGCAAAGTTATAATTCAACTAAGTACCACATACTTCCTAATGTGAGTTCCATTTAGGACCAAGAACCATCTTGGCTTGCCTGGACTGAGCTGTTTCCTGAGATGTGAGACTTACAAGACTACGCTGGGATAGCCCGAGGCAAACTGAGGTGACCGGTCACCTTAGTTCCATGCCAAATTATTAGACTTATATACAAAAGTAAATTACAGAAACCTCAATTTTGTGGCATGTTGGAACAATTTTGTGTCGGAATGACTTGCTATGGAGAACAAAACTGGAAGAATAGGAATTACAAATATGTAGTAAACACACTCAGTTGTCAAAGATACTTAGAGAAACAACACATTTGGTATGAAATTTAACAATAATCCCCAACAGTCACATAATTATGAGTTGTAGAGTCATCATCCTCTAAGAGCTTGGTGGTGTTTGTTTTAAAACCGTAACGTTAACTCAGAGCCTGGAAAGAACACTGACTATCAGCAATTAGAGGGAAACAAATTTTCAACCTTTAAAAATTGTGGTTTTAAATGGGTTATTATTATTTTATTCTCAAAATACAGATGTTCTTTTAAAGATTATTCTAATATGATCACCATCTAAAGTTCCATCTTTCTTTTCCCCCCTCATTTGCCACATAGAGCAGTACAATTAGGCTAATACCAATTATAATGCTTCTTCCAACCAAAGCTAAAGAACCTCAAGAGGAGGTTGGGTGAAGCCCAGAGGGATTTGTGGTGTCTCAACATGGCCAGCTCCAGGGGTAAGAACTCCTCCTTACATCAGTAGTAAGATCTGGTTCTCCTGGGAACTCTTAGACCCTTCTATCCATTTCTACCATCCTTGAAAGCCTCCAAGGTCTTCTACAATGCCCCAGATAAAAAAGTATTAAGATAAGTTCTTTTCCACTAAAAAATTTAGAACCCCAGGACCGGGTGAGCTCTCTAGGAGTAATTCAGATAGACTTCTAAAAGAAAAACAAGTGAGTTTGTTTTAATTATCCTGGTCCATTGACTAGATGCTTCCTCTTCATTCATCCCTGTAGGAAAAGACTCACAAAATGGCAGTTTCTAAAATTTGGACCAGTTAGCCATACAGGCAATTTATTAGACTTTCCAAGCACTGGGCCAAATTTCAGATGCCTTTGTAATTGCTCTGCCTACATTGCTCCTCTTCTATCCCACAGCAATCTGCCCAGCACCAAACAGTCCCCACCTTCCTGAGCTCAAGCCCCCTTCCCCATTTCTTCCTACAATGCTCCTTCCCCTGGAGCCAAGTAAATGCTCTGGTCACTAGAAGCTGGCAAAGCTTCTGTTCTTACTCTTGCCTTGGGGAAGAGGGAAATAAATGTTAATAAATGATACACTGTTTTTGAAAAGAAATGAATACTTGGGAGGCAGTCTGTTTCTCTCATTGGAAGTGCTAATGCCTTTAAGATATTCTGTCACCTGTGTGACAGTTTTGTGAATTAATTATCCCATCTGTCTGACCTGAAGTTTGGCTTTCATCTTCACTACCTGGCTAATAATGCCTACTGCTTACATTTGTTGACTGCTTACTGGATACCAGGAACTACACCAAGCATTTTATGTGCTTACACTTTCTCCATCAGCACAACCCTTTGGGACAGGTACTGTTATTAACCCCACTTTATAGCCAAGGAAACTAAGGCTTAGAGAGGTAAAGTGACATGTCCCCAGAGGGACACAGCTCATAAATTGCAGCGTGGAGATTTAAAGCAATGTTGGACTCACACACTTGTGCCTGAATTGGTTTCTTCTTAGCTGGGCTTCATAACCATTCTCATGAAGTCCCTTCCCAAACCAGGAAGCTGTTATTCATCCTGCCTCCCAGAATGAGTAATTCCCCACCACCATTAATCGCTTCAGCTGCTGCCCATGACCCATCTCTGTAAAGCCCCACAATGCAGGGGCTACAGCATCAACTCCCCTCCCTCCCAGAAAGACAGTTGGAAAACCTAAGGGAGACTCCCGAAGAAACCTGTGTTCTATCTCTCCCTGATCATTCACCAGAGCCCTGCCTTCTTTCAGACAAACTCTAACCTGCATATAATCAGTATAAGGGGGAAAGAGACAAATATATGAATCCTGAGAAAGACTCAATTTGCTTGGAAAGTTCTTAAATCTTACTCACTTAGAGGCAGTACTCTCCCACCCTAGTTGCAATGAGCCTTTCTGCATAGCTCTTTATTCTTTACCTACCTTCTACCCTCAGTCCTAATATTTTCTTTCCCTAGTGCTTTCTAAGGCACACTGTGACCCACTGGTAACTACATGATTGTTTAAGGATAACATAAAGGGGATGGACATATAGGCATCATATTTACCAGACATCTAGGAAAGACATCAAGAAATGCAATAAAGGTCAAGATACACAATTATTATTAAATTTCCTATGTCTTCAAGGAGTTGAAAAGATAGATTCTGTAATGATATCCTTCCAAATTCCCCACAAATTCTAAGCTTGAACATGACGAGGAAGTGTTACCACATTCGCACCCAAAGTTGTTCAGTAATCAGGAGCTAATAATTGTCCAGCTTAAAGCAGACTCATCAGCACCAAGAATCAAGGGCTTCTCTCGAGCCTGGTTCTAAGCTGGCCACGGGAAGTTGAGGTTCAGGTTCACGTGCAGTTTTCAAAGACCCATTTCCATCTCTTGCTCTCAGACACCCCCCAACTCCGAATAGACTGCATTCCCAATCTGTGAGTTATCTGAACACAACGTTCACACGTAACAAATCAAAAAGCTGTAATTACAAAGTTTCAGAATCATTTTTCTGAATCCTTCCTAAATTTGAAGCGGCTTCGCCATTCATTTAAGTGTACGCAAATATTACTTCCCGCGACAAGGACAAGCCAATTCCACAGCCACCTAGGTACACAGACACACAGCCTAAGCAACCATGCATTTTAAGACGAAGGTCAGATTTCATACTGAAACTTGGCTCTCTCTCGGGTTGAATTTTGTCTGCTTCTCTGTCTCTGAGCCCAAGTTCTACGTTGCGCAGAGATCCGGCCCCATTGTACCTATCTGGCCTCCCAGCAAGGGCTTTTTTAAATTAATTAATTAATTAATTTTTTATTTCTTTTGCTAAGAAACGACAGTATGCTTTGCCTCCCTAGCCCAGCCGCAAGCCTGCGGTCCCTCAGACAAAACGCGGCGGCCCACGGCTCCCTGCGGCGGCGGCGGCGGCGGCGGCGCGGGGCGACCGGGCCACCCGAGACCCGTGGCGCGGCGCCTTTGTTGCGCGGGCTACAGACGGTGCCCCAGCAAGGGGCTGAGCCGGGGCCGGAGGCCAGGAGGGGGAGGCTAGGAAGGGGGTCGGGCGGGAGGGGAGGAGACCGCGGAGCAGCCAATAGGCGTGCAGCCCATCAGCTGACCGCGTTTGCTTACACCAGGTGCACGCCGGCTGCGGGGAGCACAAAGCGGGGCGCAGCGAGGGCGCCGGCAGCGAGCCGGGGAGCCAGCCGAGGCCCGCGCGTCCGCGCCTGCAGCGCCCTCCGCTTGGGGACAGGGGCCGGTGGCTTTCACCCAGGCGGCGGCATCCGCGCCGTGGCATCCCTCGTTGCCCCGGGCTCCTTCCTTGGGACCTGGCCGCTCTCTGCCTCGCCCTCTGCACCCCACTTCTCCCGCCCTCCTTCCCAATCCTGCCTGCTTCTGCCCCGACCTCCGAGAGTCGGACTGAACCCAGGCCCGCGCAGCAGCTGCTGCTCGTGTGGTTGCCTCGCCTCCCGTCTTGGTGCTCTGCTGGGAGCCCCCCAAGGAGCCAGAAGCGCGCTGCGGGCTGGGAGGGAGGCGCCGCTCGGCCGGCCGCCCTCCTCCCGCAGCCGCGGTTCCGCGCGCACCCCGCACCTCCTCCAGCCGGGCCTCGGGGTGAGTGCGCTCGCTGAGCCGGGCGGTGGCGGGCGGCTTGGGCGGCCGCGAGGGGAAGTCGCGGCGAACTTGGCGGCGTGGCGGGCCCTGCAGGGTATCGGGAACCGCGGGATAAGGTCGGGGGCCTACGGGGGATCCGGGGGCGCGGCTCACGGAGCTGGAGAAAATGACCAAGTCCGGGAAATGGCCATCAAGTAACCCTTTTCGCATCTTCCCACCTCCCCCCAAAAATACCCCACAGGGGTGGGGTAGAGGAGTGGTTTGCAATGAAGGCGAGGCAGAAATGGGCAAAAGCAGTGACCGGAGGCGAGCCCGCTGAATTTCAGGGACCAGCGCGGGGGAGGGTGTTGCCCGGGGATCCGAAGGAAGGAGGGCTGCTGGGATGTGAACGGGTAAGGCAGCTGGGACCCGAGAGGAGCGCGGAAAGGGGGTCTGGACAGTTTGAAAGAGACCCAAGGGATGAGAAAGGAAGGTGGCATGAAGTGGCAAGAGGGAAGACGAAGGATGTCTTGGCGGTGGCCTTGTTGGTCAAGAAAGGGGCAAGGGACACAATTCACAAAGCACCGAAGTGTAATGAAGCCCGAGCATTCGGAAAAACCTAACCAATTGTCGGGCAGTGTAATTAGGGGAAAGACCTAACTCTACGTGTTTTGAGTCCGGACGGAGCAGCAGCCTCAGGAGGCTTGCCAGGGATGCTGAAATGTCAGGGAACCTTGCTCCGCTTCAGAAACCAAATCGGTGCTGGGTTCCCGCTCGGCCGGGGTCGGAGCTAGGAAAGTTTGCCAGCGAGTGTCCTTTGTGCTGCGTGTAAAGGGATGTGGGCAGCCCCCCACTCGGCGTTTCCCAGGGCCCCGCTGCGACAGCCTCCCGCGGTGGGAGTCCCTGCCTAGCAGGCCGGGGTGGTGTAGAAAGACCCAACCGTGGGTGCTGCGCCATGCGCCCAGGACTGGTGGAAAACCGTCCCGGGACCCTTTCGAACGAGTCGAGGTGTAGACATGCGGAGTGGTACCTGTTCTGGGAGAGGGAGATCTTGCCTGGTGCGTTCACAGCTGTAGCCCCAGGGCCAAATACAGTGCCTGGGAATGAATGAATGAATGAATGAATGAATGAATGAATGAATGAATGAATGGAGTGGCAGGCTGTGAATAGTTTTGAGGCATTTGAACTACACAGGCAAAGGCCAAGAGTCTGACAAAATGGATCCTTCCCTAAGTCACCATTAGCATTTTCATTTCCAGACCTACATAGTAAAGGAAAGGCAAGATTCAGTGAGGAAACAGGTATTGCTGACTTGTGCTTTCGCTTGTAGGATTTTCTGAAAGACAGTATGTTTTGTTTTGCAGTGTGCTTTGGCGTGACAGTCTCAATATATTACTCAGATATGTTCACGACTTCATTTTTAAGAGCTAGAACTAGAGACGTTGAAAGTTCAGGAAGGCACTTTGATCAGTATGAATCTAGAGTAAAAGTGGTGTTGTTGGCTCTTCGGCCATGTGTGTCCTGAAGTCTCTGATTTGCATGCAAATGTGAGCGAATCCTGGCAGATGTCTGGCCTCATCCATTCACATGAAGGAATTTGAAAAGACAAGGAGTCTTTAGTTAACAATAGACCTTAAGAAAATGGAATAAAGGCGCAGTGTGAGTTTTTCTGTTTAGGAATTCCATATCTTGCTGACACCTTTATTCAAGAGCCAAATTCTCTGAGTGCTATTGTGTTGAAAGCTCAATGTACTACTTGCTCTTTACCTGGCCATGTATTTTTGTGCAACACTGAAGCTGCATATTCTGAGCTAGATAGTGAGTAAAATGTTTATATGAAGTAGGCTGTAACTTTAATCCACTTCTAGTGGTTTGAGATGATTACTGAATTGCCCTTTCAACTTTTAGATTTTCTTCTTCATTTAGTCATTTTATCTCCTGCTCGCATTTGCTCTCCATCCTCAGAGTTACACAATTAGGAAAAGATAGTTGTCATTGACTGACAGGAAGAGCTCACTAGAACGTTCACTGTTCAAGCAAAATTATTTTAGTTGTTCAGGCATCAAACTTGTAAAACTGAAGGTGATGAAACCAGCATGTTCCTAGTTACCTGAGGGGTTTTCGGCTCACAGAACAAAACCATGAGTGGAAGGCAATCCAAACTAGGGGAATCTGCGCCTCGTTTAACATTAGCTGATAGACCACTGCTTGCTCACCTCCTGGAGTAGTGCGACTACTGAACAAAAGGCCAGCGGCGTGGGCTGCGCGTGAGCACTGGGATTATACCTACTGACAAGCCAGCTTCCTTGGCCTCTTCTTTTGTCAGTCTGAAACGTTGTTGAAGGAAAAAAAAAAGAACCTATTCACTAAACAGTACTTGCCCAGTGTTCTGTATATTCACTGAAAGGGACATTAACCCCCCCCCCCCAACCAAAGACAACATTGTTTTGAGGGCTCAGTGCTTGTGGGGGAGGGGTGCACAACAGATGTTAGTCTGCTATTTTACATGTTTCCTCTAAGTCATTTTTGCTGGTTCAGTGACTTTTACACATAAGGCAGTTATTTTCCCAGGAGGGGAAAACTGAATTGAGTCAAATTTAAGTAAGAAAATGTTGTAGCCAAGATTTCATTTTATGTCTTAACGCTATCAAGAAGTCAGAAAGTAACAAATCATTAGAATAAATATTTAGACTTAAGCCTGAGATTCTGTCTTCATTATGGACTTGGGGGTTAACTATAAAATACAGTTGGCTTTTCTTTTCTATTTTTTAAAAAAAAATTTTTATGTCTTTATTTTATTATTACTGAGAGACAGAGACAGAGAGCGAGGGGGGGAGGGGAAGAGAGAGAGGGAGACACAGAATTCAAAGCAGGCTCCAGGCTCCGACGTGTCAGCACAGAGCCCGATGCAGGGCTGGAACCCATGGACTGTGAGATCATGACCTGACCGACTGAGCTCCCCAGACGCCCCTACAGTTGACTTTTCTAAACTAGGCTACAAATCATTTTATTGTAAATTACCTAGGTAGGTATTTTTGAAACAAACCTGGTAACTTTAAACGGACCACAGCCACACATTTGTGAAAACGTTTCTTTGGTTATTATCTTGCCTATGTGAAATCTGTAAGTCTAATGAAAGGAAAGATTAGAGCATAGTCCTTGGTAAATAAAAGTAATAAAGTACTTTTTATTTAAGAAATCACTATGCTAAATAAAATCTTAGACCAGATCTAACTGCAGACTCTGGCACTGAACAATAACACACTCTGGACAGTGCCTGGAATTCAAAAACAGCAAGAAAAAACTCACCCATTGATCTCTCTCTGGTTAGGCCCTGCTAAGGCCAGCTTCTTGACCTGAATTGCTAGAGCAATTACCACATATCCTAAAGCAGTGACACTCATGGGAACAAACTGGTAGGTACTAGAGAAAATCTGCCTCTACAGAGTTATATTGCTACTTTCTAAGCCAATTGAGTATGACTATAAATAAACAGAATGGTGGCCCTTTTATGCCACCATAAATAATCATATACCATAAATAAAATATAGTAAATTATAGGCTCTGCATTTCATTTTTTGGTAGACTTTCATAATGCTTTCCTAAAATTTATTTTAAGCTACAAAATAATAGCTCTTTGAATGATTCACTTGAACACTAATAAGGTTGCTTAACTATTATATTTAATTTTTAAAAATTATTATGCTGAGTATCTACTTGGGGTTAAGCCAATCTGGAGATAAAGCAAATTCCACTTTAGAATCATAGTTTGTTTTCTGGGAACAATGGATGTTTCTTTGACTCATGAATATAGCTTTGATTAATATTTTATTCCGGGTAAAAATATAATTATATAGATGAAGTCAGGAAAACCTGTATTCTCTCTTGTTTTTGGCTTAAAATATAGGATGGAGACTAAAATGAAACCCTATATGTAAAACTCAATAGTTACTGTCCATTTGCTCTACAAGTCTTCTTAAATGAAATTTGTTTTTTAAATTTTTTCTCTTAGGATATTACCGTTCACTTACCTTATAGATCTGTTATAGACTGTGACCTCCAAGTGTTACACCGTAGACAGATAGGTGTAATAAATAGTTCATTGACATTGCATTTAGAATACATGATAAAATAATATATATTTCCAGAGCCATGGCACCTACAGAACTCTTAAGCATATTATTCAGTAATTAATATCTATAGTTTTGTGTTAACATTGCTTTTTAAAAAAGAGACACACATAGACTTACATATTTTTTACTTTTCAAATATTTTCCAAAGGTCTAGCAAAGGTAGAATGTTATCAACATTTTTATAAGTTATTTAGCTGGGAAGCAAGCTACTATCTAGTCAGAGCTCGGTTATCTTAGATGTTTGGTAACCCTGCCAACCCTGTAACATGATAATGTTGAGTGAATAGTTCTGGAAGGACTAACTTATTCAGTGAAACTGCTAAAGGGCTTGAGGAAGGTGTGCTTCAGATATCATAACTAACAGACATTTAACTTGGATGGAACCACTGTACTTAAACAGACGGACCATCATCCCTGACATGCAGAGAAACTCAGCTTAAACTTTCAGTGATAAACACGGAAGTTCCATAAGTTTGGACTTAGGAGCACTCTCTGAGGATGCTGCTGCATCTACTTACAACACCTAGTTTTGAAAGCTATGGAATGAAACTGCTTTTACAGTGGCTTATTGCCTTCCAATTACACTCTTTACAGCAAAGCGTTTGGAATGTTATTTTAAAGTTCCGATTAATATAAATGAGTCGTAATTTTCTGACCCAGGCCATCCTACCTCTCATCTATTATACCACTGGCAGACATGTGGACTCCACAGCTGTCCCCTCATTTGTGTATGAAACAGTCACACTGGTGGCATTTTTTGGTTACCATCATTACAATAACAATATACATGTGACATGACGTCTTTCTACGGGAAAGGTTTTTGTGTTTTGTAGAACTGGGGGTAAAGGACAACGGTGTAAAGTTTGGGGGATACATAAATTAATCTGCCATTGTTTTCTGGAGCCACTGTTCCAATCCTGGGAGGAGAGCTGTCCCTCAGTGGTGTCCAGAAAAGGGACTTCGGCTAACAAAGATTTCCAAGGGAGGCATTTCCAACAATACCTAACCTCTATAGGAGAATGCCCATTAAATATTCATTTCAAAATATTTGCTCTTCCTTTTTATGACTGCCCTTTGTGAGATAATGTATTAGCATAGTCATTTTCAATTCATACAGGAAAAAAAGACAGCACCAGTATTAGCATCCATCTCAGTAAGACCTAGGAGACAAAAAATCAGTTTGCACTATTAAGCAGTAAGCACAAAGAGAGAATCTTCATTTAGGAACACTAAAAAGCTTTACAAAGAAAGGTTGCTTAATTGGTTTCATGCCTATAATTTTTCCCTCTAGAAAAAATGTTAGCATGGCAATAAAGAATATCATTAACCTGCATTGTTATTTCACAATAGTAATAAGTCTTAATTTGCATCCATAATAATCACTGTAATCAAGTACTGTACAGGGAGTCAGAAAGGCGCAGGCTCATTTCCCAGTTCTGACACTAATGCCTGAATGTGTGACCTTCTAGATGTCCTGCAACCGTCCTGGTACTTTGTGTCCCTAACTGAGTTGTTTTAAAGGATGTAGAAATGCTAGATGTGTCTAGTATTAGCACTGCACAGAATTTTATTTCTGCCCTAAATGCCACGATTAGATGGAGAGCTAAAGGTCTGGGGAACATAGCCATGATGCTCTTTTCTGCAAGGTATTTTTTCTGGCTCTGAATCCCACAGCTAAGAGATATTTTTGTTGTTGTTCTTTTAAAAATTTTCTCCCTCTAATGTGACAATTCCCTATCACCTCAACTGGGTCTTCTTGAGGGAAATAATTTTACCTGATATACAGAAAGCTATTTATGATCTTGGAACACTAGTTCACCCAATGAATTTATACTGAGCCCCAGCTGTGTGCCAGGCATTATAGGAGGTGCTAAAGCAAAAAGAAATTAGCTTGATTTTTCTGCAGCTTGTACATTAAATCCATCAGAAGCAGTTTGTTTCCATCAGTCATGTATTCTTCTACAAATATTTATGGAGTGAAGAAGGTACTCTGCTAGATCTAGCACAGGAGTTTTTAACTGGGGGTGATTTAACCCCCCCCCCCCCATCTCCAGGTGAAACTTGGCAATATTTGGAGACATCTTTGGCAGCTGCCACAGCTAAAGGTGGGGAATGCTACTGGCATCTAATGCATAGAAGCCAGAGATGCTAGTAAACATCTTAAAATGCTCAGGATGCTCCCCACACAACAAAGAATTATTTGATCCAATGTCAATAGTACAAAAGTTTTGACAAACCCTATTCTAACAGACATTGGCTCTGCCCTGAGTTAAAGTCTATTTTGTGTTACGGAAAGGAGAGTGACAAGTACAAAAAAGTGTGCTGTGATGGCAAAAGTGTGAGCTACAAAAGTACGGAAGTGGGAGCCTTAATTCAGATTTTGGCCATTGGCAAAGGCTTTGAGAAACCTTCTGGTTAATTCACAGAACAGGCTATCACCTGGAACACAAGTATTTGGTAGTATTTTAAATCTAGTCTCACGGAACACAAGTGAGTGGGATGGCTGCTTAAGAGAGGGTAGACTCCTCTGCATTGGTTAGAATTCAGAGTGTCTTGAGCAAGCAGAAGAGGAGGCTAGAAACAGAATCAAAGTCAGTTGCAAGAAACATACAACAGCACATGCTGCATAAAGAGAAGATTGGCTGTACTGACAAAGAAAATGAATAGTGCCTCATGTTTTAGAACTTCACCTTTTTTTTTAATGTTTTATTTATTTCTGAGAGAGAGAGACAGCATGAGCAGGGGAGAGTTAGAGAAAGAGGGAGGTGCAGAATCTGAAACAGGCTCCAGGCTCTGAGCTGGCTGTCTGCACAGAGCCCAACATGGGGCTCAAACCATGAACCGTGAGATCATGACCTGAGCCAAAGTCAGAAGCTTAACCGACTGAGCCACCCAGGCACCCCTAGAACTTTACCTTTTGCAGAGTCCTTAAATATGTATCTTATTTGACCCCTACTATTCTGAGACACCAAGTATCATTCTTTCTCTCTTTTTTTCAATAACTAAGAGACCAAAGTCATGGAGAGGTTTAGGGTGACCTTGGACAAGTCACTTAATACATTTCTAAGTTGTAAAAGAAGAAGGGTTGTAACTTTCTTTTTGCTAGTGTAAGTTGAATTTGTTTGTGTAAAGTTATACATCTAGGGTAAGACTGGATCTGAGATAAGACCTGAGGCTCCTTGCTTGCACCAAGCTTGCTTCCTGGACTGTGGTGACAGAACAGGTAATATGACAGTGACTCAGCACTTTAGCTCTTAGGTTACCAAGGAGAGCAAGGACCTGGGATGTATCAATTAAAATGTATCATGCAGGGAAATTTAAGCTGGGTTTCCCAGACACCTAAGAACTAATCAGACTTTCTCTCTGATATCTTACATTAAACTGACCTTAGAGGCTTAAAAAAATAACTTGTGACAAGCTGGGAAGAAAGGTTCATAGGGTAGATATGGCTAGGAAAAGAAAATGAGATAACCCAGGACAGGGAGAGAAGGGAGGATATTCTGCCTACAAGAGAAGCGGTAGTGGTGCAGTTTTTTGGTTTCGTTTGGCAGGGGTAACTTTGTGTACACACACACACACACACACACACACACACACACACACACACACACACACAAACAGGAGAGACATATTAGATTCCATACTGAGAAATGCATGTTTTTGTTTCAGTAATAAGACTTGTTCATCAAAATGAGCTGTGTAAAGAGCCTTCTCTCAAGGTCTTAAAGATGTAACTTCTCACTTCTCTAGGATAGTGTGACGTTCGCTTGTGAGAAGCTATATGACCACTCAAGGTCCTTTTCATCTTCACAATTCTGTGATTTCCATGAGTGATATAGTTACACAGGACTTCAGCCGGTGTCTCCAGAACACTGATGGAATTCCTAGTGACTCATCCAACCATGATAGAACCGCTGAAGACACTGGAGTGGCAATTAACTGGAATTCTTCCAGCCCATTATGGTTCTGTGCAGTGAGGACTGCATGTAAAGTTTAACACCCCCAAAGGACTAGTTAGTTCTGCTATGTCCTATAGGGACAACCTGTCTCTGGAATCCCAGCCAACCTCCGCACATACTCGCAAACTCATCATTCCTCACTTGGGAGACCAGGTGAAAAACTTAAGTGTCTTCAGAGCCATCTGAAGGAAAAAACATAAAGTACATGAGCACATGCTGGTCAGATATTTTTCCCTTCAACCATGATGGATAGCACTGTCAAAATAGAACCCTTGTCAAGAAGCTTACGAGCGGCTTCACCCTCAGGAGTGACAATGGAGTGGGAGATTCACTCTACACATAAGAGATGCTTTAGTAATTATGAGGAAAATATTACATAGGGCTCCTGAATTATATCCCCAGAGCCCAACTATATTACCAAATACAGAGTGTATAAACAGTAGGGAAAAGGTAATGATATCCAACATTGTGTGTGCCTCTCCCCTGTGCCAGGAGCCATCCCCTGGACCTTCAGTGCATTAACTCATTTAATTCTTGTAGAAACTCTATAATGAGGATACCCACATTACAGCTCAGGACACAAAGATACAAAACAAGTAACTTGCCCAAGGTCACACTAGTGTGTACTCAGTACATTCATTTCTGTCAAATGAATGAATGAATAAGCATCTGCTTTAGAGGAGGGAGTCTTTGATGTGAATGTTCAGTTTATAGCAACCCTGCTTCTTAGGCAAGGAGCTTGTAAGAACTGACTCTCTGTGGATGACAGATAGTCTCAGAGCTGGTACATGGCAGAGCAAGGATGTGAACTTTGGTCTGACTGACTCTGAACCTGCACTATTAAAGCACTGGGCTATGTTTCTTCATCTTTAATTGCAACTATAGAACAAAACGATTGGACTGGACTAGCTTTCATAGGCCATCTGGCCCTAAAAATTCTATAATTCCATTATTAAAGTAGAGTTTCTATAAAATAAAACATGATGTATTTTATTATTTAAATTTTGAGTCAATTTTAACCAGTCACTGAATTATTCTTTAAAATTATATTGGTGTTATTAACAGCATGTTTAAAAGTCATATTTAAGATAAAAAAAATATTTAATGAGCAGAAATGCGTAAAGAATGCATTCTCCTAACCATTACCATCACACGGCATATTGTTCTATCATCATTGTATGGATTTAGAAGGTTTCTAAAAACTGAAAAGCATCTTTTTGTTATACAGAAAAAAGTCAGAAGTAAAATGATTAATTTTGAGAAAAGTTACTGTCTTGGATATTTGCAGATTGCTGAACCTTATGAAAAGTATTGACTGATTTTTTACAAGAGCTTAAAACTGCTAGCAATAATGAAACCTACTTGAGATCTGCTTCTAAAGATTGTTTTGTGGGGCGCCTGGGTCTCTTAGTCGGTTAAGCATCCGACTTTGGCTCGGGTCATGATCTCACGGTTCGTGCGTTTGAGCCCCGCATTGGGCTCGGTGCTGACAGCTAGCTCAGAGCCTGGAGCCTGTTTTGGATTCTGTATCTCCTTCTCTCTCTGACCCTACCCTGCTCATGCTGTCTCTCTCTCTCTGTCTCTCTGTCTCTCTCTCTCAGAAACAAAGAAATAAAACATAAAAAAAAGAAAAGAAAAGAAAGGTTGTTTTGCTTTCAGGGATCTTTCTGGCATGATGTGATACATCAGAACAATGTGAGTCACTACCATAAGTGTTATAGGTTGTATAGCACAAGGCAGGGCAAAGAGACTGGATAACTAGACAGGACTTAGAGTTGAGAGGAATTACTTACAAAACTGCATCTTATCTCTGTGGTCTGGAGTCATTTCAGTGAATTTCAGTATCTTCATCTCTAAAATGGAAATAATAATAGACCCTGCCTTTTAGAATCATTGAACTCGTTCAATGAGATCATGCATATATAGTCCTTTGCACAGTTCCTGGACCCCAAGGTAAGTACTTTGTAAACAGTAGTAATGCATAGGAGTGGTATTACATTGAAATCACATTGTATCTATCTTTGACTAACTTTTTTCACTTAGCATAATACCTTACAGTTCCATCCACATTGCTACAAATGGCCAGATTTTATTCTTTCTCATTGCCAAGTAGTATTCTATTGTATATATAAACCACATCTTCTTGATCCATTCATCAGTTGATGGACATTTAGCCTCTTTCCATAATTTGGCTATTGTTGAAAGTGCTGTTATAAACATTGGGGTACATATGCCCCTATGCATCAGCACTCCTGTGTCCCTTGGGTGAATTCCTAGTAGTGCTATTGCTGGGTCCTAGGGTAGTTCTATTTTTAATTTTTTGAGAAACCTCCACACTGTTTTCCAGAGGGGTTGCACCAGTTTACATTCCCACCAACATTGCAAAAGGGTTCCCGTTTCTCCACATACTCATCAGCGTCTATAGTCTCCTGATTTGTTCATTTTAGCCACTCTGACTGGCGTGAGGTTTTATCTCAGTGTAGTTTTGATTTGTATTTCCCTGATGATGAGTGACATTGAGCGTCGTTTCATGTGTCTGTTGGACATCTGGATATCTTCTATGGAGAAGTGTCTGTTCATGTCTTCTGCCCATTTCTTCACTGGATTATTTGCTTTTCAGGTGTGGAGTTGCGTAAGTTCTTTATAGATTTTGGATGCTAGCCCTTTATCTGATATGTTATTTCCAACTATCTTTTCCCATTCCGTTGGTTGCCTTTTAGTTTTGTTTGTTGTTTCCTTTGCAGTGCAGAATCTTTTTATCTTGATGAGGTCCCAATAGTTCATTTTTGCTTTTAATTCCCTTGCCTTTGGGGATGATGTCGAGTAAGAAATTTATGTGGCTGAGGTCAAAGAGGTTGTTTCCTGCTTTCTCTTCTAGGGTTTCCTGTCTCACGTTCAGGTCCTTCATCCATTTTGAGTTTATTTTTGTGTATGGTGTAAGAAAGTGGTCTACTTTCATTCTTCTGCATGTTGCTGTTTGGTTTTTGCAGCACCATTTTGTTAAACAGTCTGTCTTTTTTTCCATTGGATGCTCTTTCCTGCTTTGTCAAAGATTACCTGGCCATATATTTGTGGGTCTAATTCTGTGTTCTCTATTCTATTCCATTGGTCTATGTATCCTTTTGGAGGGCATGTAAAACTCGTTTAAAACAATGGTTAGCATCTTGTAAGTGCTTGATAAATCATGCTGCTATCATTGTTAGCATTGATTCTTGGGATCATCATCTTTATAACATCATCTTCTTGACCAAACTGCAAAGCTCCTGGTTGGGATGAGATTAAAACCCAATGGAGCGTAACCAAGAGTCCTCTTGGCAGCTAGGTCAGTTACAAAGCAAGAATAAGTCAACCAGGCAGGCCAAATCAGGTAGCCAGCCCTTAAGTAGACCCATAGTAGACTGACAAAGGGACGGGTTGCTATGACTTAGCCCCTACCCTGTTACAGCTAGCAGATTGTCATATGCACATGAAGGAAAGAGTTGAGAGTATGTGTTAACTGCCTCATTATTCTTTGAATTCTTTGGGAGCTGGAAATAATAATTAAAACAAAGAACTTCATATTCACTGTCTTGTTTAATCTTTCTAAACAAAGTTTCCCAATTGATAGGCGACTACATTTAGGGGTAACTGAGGGTATCTGTACTCTTACTTCTGGAGGATAGCTGGTACCACCACCTCACTAGTCACCTCTGGCAACTCTTGTACGCCAATAAATAGCATTTTCTAAGTGTGCTGAGAGAAGTACACAACAACTCTGGGAGGTATTATCCCTGCTTTAAAAGATGAAAAATATCTGAGACAAGAAATTGACCCAATACCTTGAAAGTAATAAGTATATAGGACCAGATACTAACTCTCGTTTTTCTCCAGGCTGACTTCATCACACTGCCCTTGATTTTCACACATTTGCTTGTCCTCGCTTCAAGTATATACTTTAGGAGTATTTGCTTTCACCTCATTAATAACACCACCAACAGCAGTTCCTTGAGAGAAAAGACTGACTTACTTAGACTTGGATCTCTGGCCCCTAGAAGAGCACTTGGCAAATGGAAAATGCACTTAGCAAATAGTCCATGAATGAAAGAAGAAAGGGATTTCCATATCATATCTATTGCACTTTGTCATACTGCTTTTTCTAAAAATTTTTTACAAAATTATTTCCTATGCAGTTTAGTAGAAGTGAATAGACTATAAACCTGTATTACATCAGAGATATACTGCATTACTATTTTAGAGAGGTTATTATAGAAAGTTGAACTCATTTGGGGATGCTTTTATGATATTAATGCCAAGGAAGTGTTATTAATCAAAAAGTATTCATTAAACGCATGTAGAATATCAAGTGCTATTAGGAGGGTGATGTGGGGGATGAAAAAAAATGTACATAGTGTTAACTTCCACCCCAAATGAATTTTGAGACTCAATGGGGAGAAAGAATGAATAGAAACAAGACAGAAAATGATTAAATGATCATCTTATGGAAATTCCACAACAAAACAGAGAGAAAACAGAGCTCACATAAGATGGTTCTGGGTATGAATCTCAACTGTATCACATACTAGCTGTGTGATCTTGGTTAAAGGACTCCAATTTATTTGACCCCCAAGCTCTCTCATCTATAGCATGAGGGAATAATATGAACCCGTAGGGTTGCTATGAAAATGTGTGGGAAGGCTTGTTACAGTGCTTAGAACATGACTGTTACACACTTCTGTCAGCAAATATCAACAGCACCACCTCTTTGCAGGTTTCTATGAGCTGGTGCTACAGTGGTGATACAGTAAACAGATGAAATGCTGTCCATTCCCATGTGAGGTTTGCCATCTGATGAGGGTAACAGCATTAATCCATTAATCCACAAGTACATGTGTGAGTATGACTGTATTAAGTACAGTGAAAGAGAAGTACACAGGGCCAGAAGCGAATATTCCGTGAAGAATTCTAAGAAAAGTCCTTCCTAAAGAATTGACACTTCAACCAAAATCTCAAAGGTGAGTGAAAGTTATGGAGGCAAAGGATGTGCAAGGGAAGAGCTTTGCAAGGCAAAGCCAGAGGTTTGAAGAAGCTTGATGGGCTTGGGAAACAGAGAAAACCAGTGTGGCTTAGAATAGGAAAAAAAAAGGGGGCGGGGGGGAGTGGGATCATAAATCTCAAACTTTCCTTTGCCTGTTCCTCCGAAGTACACTTGGTGTGTAGAGAAAACAGAGTTACTAGTTAGTATGAAGTTCCACAAAAGGAGACTGTACATTATGCATGGAAAGGAAGGGGATGTGTTGAATTTAGTCAATGAAGGGGGATGATGACAGAAGGCTTGAATGTCTGGAGAGAAATCACATAAGCAGGGGTTCAGGAGTGGCTGAACTGAGGGGCGTGCTACTGCCTGGCATATTTGGACTGGCACACTCCAAGCTCCAAGAGCTAAGGGGCACACAGGAAGAAAGTCTCTACTTCATTTCTGTGTGACTCTTGGTTAAAGATATAATGTATGTGAACATGGCACAGAACATCTAGTAATTTAGTTTACCTTCTTTTATTTTCTGCTTTCTATTGCCCATTTTCCCTTTGTGATACAATTCCTTTTTATTATAGATGAACCCTTGATTAAGATACTGACTAATTGATAGCACACCACCTGTGTTGCCCACATACATACTTTTTTTTCCAATAGTAATTTCGGGATGCCTTTGAAAAACCCTCTTTCTTGGAATACAGATATTTCCTATATGAAATATTTTTGTTCATGATCTCCATTATGTACAGCCACATCTGGCTGGTGTTAACATGAAAGAGGTGATGGATGTTGAGTGTTCAAGATCCTCCAAGAGATTTAGATGGCAAGTAATTTAATTAGAGCACTAATGACCATAAAACCTAGTTGTTATTGATTTGTCCTCCATGGAGAGATATACTTTTCTGCCTTATCTCAATTATTATGGTTCATAATGCAGAGATCATTTCAACACTGAGTTGCTAATGCATGCCCCTATAATAATGCATTTTAGGTCCATCTTCGTATTGACATGTAACTAAATTCAGACACTATCACCAAGTAGTTATCAAGGAGATGATGGTGGAGATAGTCACTTATTTTTCAGTAAGATGCAGAGTTAACCTTCACCTTGTACTGTGTTTTATGGTAGTACATATCTGGCTCCCCTGAGCCCTTTCATTTCATTTTCTCTCTATGCCTCTTGAGATCTTAAATCTTGTATACTAGACCTTTATGAGACAAACATCCAACTTCTCTCTGTTTATAACTTTACTCCCAAACTCCAAATGCCTTCTGGCTATTTTCACCCTAAAAATCACATCCCAGAAGGGTCAAAGGGAGGCAGTGGTTTCTAGGTTACAGAATGAGCTGTGGTTGAATGAGTATCCCAT
Organism: Proteles cristata cristata; assembly: GCA_017311185.1. Taxonomy (NCBI): domain Eukaryota; kingdom Metazoa; phylum Chordata; class Mammalia; order Carnivora; family Hyaenidae; genus Proteles; species Proteles cristata. Next base: position 1,569,927 of record JAESUZ010003687.1, on the reverse strand, counting down.
AGCCTTGTACAGAGGAACAAAGCCTCCAAAAAGTGACCCAGCAGAGAGAACTGGAGGAAAGAGTGTTCTAACCTTTCTCTTCCTACTTTCCAATCACACAAATGGAAAGTCAACCCACTTTCAAAGTGACCTCTTGCTCTTGCACGCCCCTATCTTATTTTGGCAACCACTGTCATCAAAGACAAATAGGCATAGTGCCTTGAAATTATTTTTAACTTTTCACTCCCCCATTTTTACATCTAGTCAGCTGTAATATCTACTCTCTACTTGTTTCCTAAACATGGCCCTTCTCTGTTCTTACCACCACAGTTGCAGTTCCAGTGCCTCTAATTTAGCTTAATGGGAGTGATTCTTAATGTTCCCTCTCCAGTCTGTCTTATACACAGCTGATGGGTCATTTTATCTGATTTATAGTCATGATCCCCTAGTTCCCATTACAAGACATTTACTGGTCTCCACTTGCTGTGGGATTGTACTGGATATTTTCTATACCTTTCCAGATCCACCTTACCCTTCTCCACTTTGTTTTCTACTCTGGGAATCAGACTCAGATGGACTGTATCAATGGGTCCATTGCCATCTTGCTTTTTATTGGCTTTGGCTTCTTCAGGGGCTAGCTGAGGGGTATTTGGCCATCCTGTGTGAGTCTACCTTAACCTTAATCCATGCCCTATAAATGGCCCCTTTTCAAAACTTGCTTTAGTCTCTCCTTTTTGAATGTACCGTCTTTTTTCTGCTAGGTCTCAGACAAGGATAATAAATGAAAGAAAACTCCTTAGTGAAGCATGAAAGGCCCTTCGTATTTAGATACCATCCAAGCTTTCTATCTTGGTTTCTATTCCTAGTTTGGCAGACCTTAAATCCCATTCAAAATGAAATAGTTCTCATTCCATGTACCTATTCAAGCTCTGTTGCTTTGGTGGTGCCTTTACATCTAGCATGTGCTGGTAAATGTTTAACAGCCAGCTCTCCAAAAAGATAGGCCCTGATTCACCAATTCCTGTGGTGTAAATACACCCACGAGGACCAGTTTTAAGTGACTAACAGGGTGTTTCTGAACGTGGATTTGGAAAGAAATGCTCATGGTTGACTCAGGACACCACTGCTCTGCACACATCTTCCCATTCACCAAGGATGCCCTGTTTCCTACCCCACCAACCCCCAGGCCTTACACAGAATTGCTGCTCAGTAAGCCATTCTGATTGATTTTTATCACTCCTGGGGATGTTTGGAATGGTACTGAATCACCGGCCACCTGCTGATGGTAATAATTCTTAAACTTGAGGGCTGACATGGGGGCTAGTTAAATTTTGAGACTTAAAAGCCTTGGAGCCAAAATCAGCTGCACGTTTTATGCCAAGTTGCCAAAGCTTACTATTTAAAGTTGCTTAATTCTCCAAGAAAATGATTCTCATTTGCTGGTCTTGTTTTCAAATGTGGTCTTCATTATCTTCATTTAAATATAATTTGAAGTAATAAACCACCACTTAAATAGATTTTCTTTCTATTATAACAATTTGAACATTCCACAATTTAAATTGTGTCCCCTTAAACCTAAAACTACAGAAAACTTTTAAGGTACATGTTAGTCCTAGATGGAAAAGATTGCACTGCAATTTATCAAAATGGTATTTTATTAAGAAATAGCCTTTTTATATAATTTACCTTTCTAAGAGATAACTTTAATTTTATTTCACTAACAAAATGATTTCTTTATTTAAAGTTTTAAAAAATAACTGCAATTTCTGTTAGAAAACCAGGAGGTAAAATAATAAAGATGATCTTTTTGTATGTTTTATGTTATTCATTTGTTTTAATGGTTATAAATGATAATATGGATATTGAACTAAAATCATTCTTTTTACTTTCAACTTAACAAAACACATGAATTAAAGAAAGACTATAGAAAATATTATGATTTATAATGCCTGCTGACATTTTAATGTTCTCAGCTGTTCTTTTGCACCATTTGATTACACAAAGCCTAAACTGTGTAATTAAGGACCATCCCACTAATGTGCTCTGCTGGATTTATGGTGTCCAGGTCATCAACGATCTGAGCACTTTGAGTTTTGGACCATTAGTTTCAAATACATACCAACATAGGGGAAAACACTGGCATCAAGAAGAACCCATAATAAGAAACAATTTCAAATTCAGGCAGGTAGCTTTCACCTGGTTTTCATTTACCAAAACAATTTAAAAACGTTGATTATCAGAAATTCTAATTAACTGGGTTTTTTTTTTCCTCTGGAGTTTCCAAAGGGAAAATTGGAAGAAAATAAGTTAATAATTAAGACTTTACATTTGGGAGAAAAAAAGATTTCCAACAGGAGTTCATTATCAGGGCTTAAAGAAAAATGTCTTAAAGAAACCTAAGGAAACAACAACCTTTATCACAGGCAAGAAAATGGGTATTAAAGATTGAAACTAAAAGCTTTCTAGGAAACCTTCAGCTACCCAGAAAACTAAATGTGCATGGGGCGCCTGGGTGGCTTAGTCGGTTAAGCATCCGACTTTCGCTTAGGTCATGATCTCGCGGTTCGTGGGTTCAGGCCCCGAGTCGGGCTCTGTGCTGACTGCCAGCTCAGAGCCTGGAGCCTGTTTCAGTCTGTGACTCCCTCTCTCTCTGACCCTCCCCTGCTCATGCTGTCTCTCTCTCTCTCCTAGAAATAAATAAAAAAAATTTAAAAAAAAAAGAAAACTAAATGTGCAAATTCCCTGAGCTTAATCTTCTAGCTAACTCAGGTTTTACTCTGTAAGTTAGTTTTCTTGTGTGTACTTAGAGAATGCTGTATGCATTCGCAGTCTTTCTGCAGATCCAATAAAATGATTGAAGCAGGTGGTATCACAGAAAAGGCTCTGACTTCAGCACACGACAAACTTGAACTTAATCTCTGCTCTTGACCAGTTAGCTGTGGGAATTTTGATAGGTCACTTAATCTCTGAGCCCTGAAGTCATCTGTAAATCAGAATATTCACATCTACTTCCATTGGGTGCTGTGAGAACAGAAAGCACTTTGCCTGGCACTTTTGTTCAGTATCTTCTCTGTCTTTTGGCAGTTTTGACACTCCCTCAGAGAATGACTGCAGCCCCAAGCTTTCAGAGAGAAGGTTTAAACATTAAACAGGCACACTTTTTACTATATTCATTCTCTCCCGATGATGGAAAAAATCCAGTTCTTTAACTCCTTTATTAGAACAGTCATATAAAAAGAATTGAGAAAAGCAACTTGACACCAAATTTATTTCCAGAGTTCAGGGACAGATGGCTTTATTTTGCTTCTTTAAAAGAGATGGCATTCAGTAGAGATACAGCATACTTGAGGTCTATCAAGTCGAAGGGCAAATACTGTCATTTACCCGAACAGAACTGTCTTTAACCTTGAGTAGCAAGAACTTTAAAGCTAAATACATGTACACTTCCATGTATCAGTCTCCACATTTTAAAGGGCCATTTTGATGTGGAAGGGATATGTTTTTGACATTTTCTTAGTCTAAAGCTTGAAGAACGCTTAGTCTCCTAACTGGCAAATTCTTAGCAGTCACACTCTTCAGAGAAATATCATAAGATCAGAGCTAAAAGTATAGGCTCCCATCTTAAGGACTTTGGATGTTTCATTTTTTAAGTAAAAATTTTATTAAAATGTCAGTTAATAAAGATCATTAGTGAATTAAAAATATAACAAAAGATGGTATAGAACCCTTTTTGAGCAAAGAAAAACAATATATATTCTGAAGAAGATTGAATATGTTTGCCATTTTCTTGATGAGAAGTTATTTTCAGTATTACAAACTAAACTTTAATTTGGTCTGGGAGCAAATGCGAATCTGGTATAATTTAATGGAAATGCTTTGCTGTGTTAGTATCCAAAACTCTATGGTATTGGTATTAGCAGGCTGTAGACTGGCACTTTCAGTACCAACTATAAGTCTGGCTTTTCAATGGCCTATCTGTAGTTCTGAATGTATAATCAAGAACCACTGTAGCAACTGGCTTCTTATGATACATTTACTAGCGTGGCATGGTGAAATCTATGTCTGCAGTGAAAATAACTAGGAACTGTGAAGTACTTCAAAGGAAGCAATGAAACTGAGCCTTCTAGGCATATTAAGGCTGCCAAACTGAAGATTTTACATTTATTTAACATTTAATCATGTAGTAATTACAAAGCAATTATTTCATATAGACATATTATGGGAGGAGAATTAAAATAATTTGTAAAAAGAATAAAAGTAGTTGATTTCATGGTAGTTTTTATATCATTACACTTGCTGGTACTAAAAAGGAGCAATAAAAATAGCCCAGTTGTTCATTCATGTTTTGTTCTGTTTAGCCTTCTGTCAGTTTCTCAGTTCAATAATGTTAATTTGCTACTTTTTGATTCCAGCTATGTAAATAGCTAATTTCTTACAAAGAAAGAAAATGATCCAAACTTTCTTGATCCTACAAGTGATGTATACAGAAAACAATTTATTTTTCCTGGTCCTACTTTGCGTGTCATAAAATCGAAGGTTTTTACTATTTTATTTCATTTCAATTCATTTCATTTCATTTATTTTTTGAATCGCAGCTTGTTTTAAAGGGATTTGAAAGACCATAGGTTCAAGAATCTTTTAAACTGATCTGGTGCATGACTTTTTTTTAATGTGTATTTATTTTTGAGAGAGAAAGCACACACGAGTGGGAGAGAGACAGAGAGCGAGAAGGAGACAGAAGATCTCTGAGAGCAGAGAGCCCCCTGTGCAACTCAAACTACGAACCGCAAGATCATGACCTGAGCCAAAGGTGGTTGCTTAACCACCTGAGTCACCCAGGCGCCCAGGTGTATGACTTTTAAAATATTGAAGGAAAAATTAATTTGGCAAAGAGCTGGGACAGTTCATAAAAAGTATAAATCTTGCTTGCTAAGTCCTAAAAGAAGAAGCTGCAAAGATGATTAACTGCTTTTAAAATTAAGAAAAGTGTATCTCACTATCCATAAGATTACAGGAAATGATGGAAAACATGTCCTTTCATAATCAGTTCTTAAGTGTAGTAGGTATGCAGTAGGGAGAAAGTGGGTGAGGAGAGTCAGCACCCTAAGTATTTAATAAAATAAGCATTCAAATAAAAGTAATTCCAGTAGTTGATACACACAGAGCACTGTATAGGTTTCCTAGAACTACTTCAACAAAGTACCAAAAATTGGTTGGCTTAAACAACGGAAATCTATTGTTTCACAGCTCAAAAACGTTAAATTCCTTTTCTCATTCACACCAGCCACATCTCAAGCACTCAGTTACTATTCAAGAACTACCTATTGGGCAGTGTCAACACAGAACACTTCTATCATCCCAGAGCATTGTACTGGCTAGTGCGGATGAACCCAGCGCAGGTTGGCAACTCTCTGCTCTCCTTCCCAAGGATCCACACATCTGCTCACTCTTCTGTCCCTTTTGACATGTATCTTCCTTTACAAAGTCATTGGGTATTTATCTCCTTCTCTCCCTACAGGATTGTAAACTCTTCAAGGACAGGGTCTGGTCTTTCTGGCCTTGTGACACCGTAAACACACAATCAGTATTTAATTACTCTAATTAAATTAGGCACTAGTTTATGGAATCTGTTTTGCATTTAGTCTAAATCTAGATTTCGTCAGAGGGTGGAGAAAAGAATGAATGAGAGAGCAGGTTTTTCCTAACTCACAAGGATTAGGATGTGTGGGGAACAGATATGTGCTAAATGGTAAGGGTTTTTCTTTTATTTTTGTCTTGTTTTGTATCAGACCAGGTATTTGCAAGATTAAAATTACTGTTATATTTAGGTACCTGGAAAACACATTTTCATGATTCAGTTATTTTATTGATTGATTGATGGATGGATGGATGGATTGAGTGCCCGTGAGGTAGATGCCAAGCCAGTGCCTGGCCCTGGATGACTCATTGTGAACAAAACAGAAACAGGGTCCTGCCCTGTGATACTTATTCTAGTTCTAGCAGATTAACATATTGGCAAGGACTCCTCCTGCCCAGACAGGCTGGGGTGGGAGGAGTATGATCTGGGCTCTGGCCTCAGAGAATCTCTGCCTTCGCATAGAACCTCTATCAGTCTCCCAGCTTCAGAGACCTTCATTATTTCTAAGTCTCCATGTCATCATTGGGGAAAATAGGGGGGAACTGGTTCCCACCTCATGGGATTGTGGGTATAAATAATCTGTGTGAAGTACTTAGTGCAGCACATGTTGCATAGTAAGAGCTAAGTGCTGTTAGTAAGTACTAACTGCTATTATTCTTATGACTACTACCCAGCCAGAATGACCCTGAAATGAATATTAAGTGGGGGGGGGGGGGAGAGAGGAAAAAGAGAGAAGTGTTTAAATGGCTAGAAAATACTTCATTATTTTTATTATTTGGAAAGGATGTTTTCTGTCTTTCTTAGCCTAACAATGTAATTCCCTTTGCTTACTGGTTTGCACCCAGAGTGAATGTGTTGAAATGTGTTACTAAATGCCCATTGTTTCTTGGTGAAAGATCTTATTCATTTGGGACACTTCTTTCCAAGACAATCAGGTCAGAAATGCTTTGGGTGTCATTCAGCGTTTTAGTGAGAGAGGTATGTACTTTTTAACATAGTGTCAAAGGAGAATCCTTTAAATAGGCTTACGATTAAACTGCAAAATTGAAATCCTAAGTAACTAGCATGGAAAGATTTAATTAGCATGGTCTCATTAAAATAAATGTGTGACTTTTCTCTTCCAGAAATGACATTGCCTTTGAAAATATATCCTGGAAATGAGTTGGGGGGATTAAAGTTTGAAGGATGTTGTGATGCTTGAGGAGTTTACAATTCGAGCTCTTTCTGAGCCCTGCCCATTGTTTGTTGATGGAGGACACCTGCTTATTACCTGAATATCATATTCAAATAAAATAAAGTAAAAATCTTGGACCTACCAAATTCTCCCATAAAATTGAAAGCAAACCAAACTGCAGAAATATTCTTGTGCCTTTGCCTTAAAACCTTTCTCGTATTCTAGAAATCTATACTATCATTACCTGAAAGTGGATGTTTCAGTGGCAACCAAGCTATTTGGCAGAGATGAATATCCCTAGATATTCACTGTGATTTGTTGAACTCCAGTCATCTGGGAAGACTCTGCATTGCTTGCAAGAGCTATAAGTGATCCCAGCCACCCATTCTATACTATACTTCTGATACTTCATCGACAGTCCCATTCATCAATTCAAAACTGGGAGTTCTTCAGGATCGCTGTGTGACATGTGGGAGACAGTGTTTAGGGCATGGGCTTTAAAGCCAGGCTGTCTCTGAGTCCTTTTCCATCACTGTCTAGCTATATGTCGTGGGCAAGTTACTATCTCAATGCATTGTTTCCTCAGTGTGAAAGGAACAAAGAGCTTACTCTCAGGGATGTTATGAGGAATGCACCAAATGAGGTTTGGGTTTGGAAAGAAAGAAGGGAGGGAGGGAGGAAGAAAGGAAAGAAGGAAGGAAGGGGCAGATGGAGAAGGAGAGGGAGGGAGAGAGGGTAGAAGGAAAGGAGGATGGGAGGAAAGGTTGAGGGATAAAGAGAAAGCATGGAAGGAAGGAAAGTATGAAGGAAGGGAGGGAGGGAGAGAGGTAAGGAAATCTGTTCCAGATACTTCTCAAGAAAACCATTGATTTCCTTGTTGGAAGAGCAAATATTAACTTGGGCTTTTAGCACCTGACTCTAGTTTTCTAACTGGAGAACTCCAAAGGGAATTAATGATTGTTGAGATTCTACTATGTATCAGCTGCTGCTCAAGACTTGTACTCTCATCTAATCTGAATAGCACCCACGTGAGGCAAATATATAACCATCTCCCTCTAACAGATGAGGAAACCAAGACCTAGAGAGGTGGACAGTTTATTCAAGGCACCATAGGTAGTACCAGGATAAGGACTTAGCTCTGCCTGCCTCTTGAGACCATGACTTTAAAAGCAAATACTAAACATAGATCTATGTTAAGCCAAGATCAAGTGTTTTGCTCTCAACCATAAGGAGTGCTGCTTACATAGATGCCTTTAAAAGTAGAAACCCAGAAAAGAATCATCAAATGCCTAAAATCCCAGAGAAGCCCTAAAACACCGTCTAGATTTAGCCCAACCTCAACACAGTAGGGAAGATAGCCAGCATGATCTGAGTTGGAGATAAGGATCCCCTAACTCTTGGTTCAGTGCTTCAGTCTCTCCACTGCATTGCTGTTAAAACTACCTGAAAACCAGATAGAGATTCTGAGCTACATAGCTTTAAGGAATGAGCCCTATGTCCTTGACTTGCTATCTTATTTGAGATCTTGAAACAAAGTGAAAAGCAGGGATGATACACTTTACAGCATACACATGTAGTCACTCACTATAGTGGTTAATACATAGTCTTTCAGTAAGTAAGTTTGTTACTAAATTAGCTACATTCATACTTATGAGGCCTCTTCCATCTTGAACGCCCATTTCCAATTCCTACTTGTTCAAATCTGCTTTACATTTCTTACATTTGAATTTCTATGCCCTTACAGAGTATGAAAAAACATTATCCATTATCAAATTAAGAGAAGTTTAATTTATGCATTCTAAAAATTAAACTTGTGATTTGACCATGCTTATGTAGATCGACTATGATCAATTCACTGCCATGTTAAAAAAAATATCAATGAACATGATTAAACTGACCTGACTTAATTTTTTAAAATAAGTTAGCCATCAGCATGATTGATTGAACTATCCCTGATCTACCTAATCAAAGATCAAGATGGAGGTTATTAAACAAGCTATTTCATTCTCCCTAAATTGAATGATGTTTTCTTCTGCTTCTAATAAATGATAATTGATTAATGGAGAACTAGAGGCTAATATCCTTGAAAGAGTTTTAGTTCTTGCCCAAGTGATCAAGAATATAAATTTCAACTAACCCTACACTAAGTGAAGCAGTGTGGGGTTCTGTAAAGGATCATGCATTTGGAGAGTAGAAATGGAGTCAAGCTGGCCTCCAAATATGTGACCTCACTTCTCTGAGGTGCCTTCTATAAAATAAGAAGTTGTTTTAGATGTGCTAGGTGATCTCTAAGGCATTTTCCAACTTTCACAGTTTGTATTTCTCTTATTTCGCAGGGAGGTTAGCTTGTTTGCCTTTGATCAGCTGAAGGCAAGTGAGACTCTGAAGTAGATGTTATTCCCAAGGATTCTTCCACAAGCACCCTTCTCCACCATGCCCAGCCACCTATTTGGATTTGGACTCATGCCAGCTGGCTGTGTCTGGGCTTTTGGCTTTTTAATTTTTTCTTTCTTTCCCTTTCCCTTCTTCCTTTCCTTTTCCTTTCTGTTTTTCTTCAGTCAGTCTAGTCCGGCCTTGCCCTGTTTACCGTGCCTGGCCAAACCTCCTGCAAGGGCTAGCGTGCTGTTCATGCCCAGTTCTCTTAGAAGCTGAATGAATTGTGACCCCAGCTTCTATGCTTAGCTTGGAGACCAGCTGCGCCTTTGGGTTTTTCCCAGAGATGTTGGCCGACACTGCACCTGCAGTGTGATGGATTTGTCCCGGCCCAAAAGAGGAAGGAAAATGAGGGGGAATCAAAAGATCACTTGTGTACATCCTCTTCTTTGCACAGTAGTGCATTTGTACCATCCAAATATACCAGAAAAGTTTTGAGACTTTATTAAGTAATAATAATAATAATAAATACAAGAAGGAAAAGAAGAAGAAAATAAAATAAAACTAGAGAAAGGACAATCAAACTTTTCTCCGGAAACCAGGGAAACTATAAATATTTAAAGTGGTCAGATTACGAAATGCTGAAGTAGGGCTCAAGCATTTGGGTTTTATTTTGTTTCTCTGCCAATTAACTGGGTCATTTTGGATTGTTGGATCACTTAGGGGACCTTTAGGGTTCGGCCTGCCTTCCTTTAAAAGTAGGTTTTCCAAAAGAAAAGAGTGTAAAATGAATTTTTTCTAAATGCCATACTTTTTTTAAACCTCTCAAATTTTCTTCAGAGCAAAGATTCACACTGTAATAAACTGAATCTCCAAGTATAGGCTTTCACATATGGAGTATTTGCCAGTAATATTTTGAAATTGATATTTAATCATCTACTTATCAAATCCTCACATTAGCTCAGCATTAAAACTGATATGATGCTTATTATATTTATATATAATTCAGAGGTTGCGCAGTGTCCACAGGCCATAAAAGGCCTTGGAAAGCAGATGGTTTTTGTTTGGCCTGTGCAGTTAACATTTTTGGATGTCTTTGGAGCCCATGCACACTCCAGCTTTTTACATGACTGTGTTAGATTCAGTTGACTTCACCTACCTAGCCCCTGAAAACATTGGAGCTTGAGAGCCTTGGCATAATCAAACTAGCTGCATCTCGGAAAAAGTCTAGAAGTAGTTTTCCATGACACCAGGAGAATGGGTTGATAAGATGACTTCCTGAGGTTCCTCTTAGCCTAGGGAGCTATGACTACCTTTCCTCTCAACCTATGTACTATAAGATAAATAAAATAGGACACAAAGTTACTAGACTCTTTCAAGGTCACTTAGAAAGTTGATGGTGAAGCCAAAATTAAGAATCCCTTCTCTGCTGTCCTCATTCTGTTGCTCGGCCCACTCAGATGTGCTGCTGCACTGCTTGCTGATGAATAATGTGGGCTCTCAGGAACAGTTCCTTATGCAAAAGAGCCTCAGCAAGCTCTATTATGTCCTTGCAAGGGGATAGACTTTATTGTTTCCTTAATGCGTTATGGAGACTATTATAGCTCTTCCTCCCATACAAACCCTCCATCTGTGATCACTAACACACACTACAGGGTGTTTTGCTTTGGATAATGTGTGAACAAGGAACATAATTTTGGGAAATGGTTGGAGAAAGAATTCTAAGATTCAGAAAGGGCCAGAGACCAGTCAAAAGTCCAAGAAACTAATGTCTTTAAAAATAGTCCATGCAGGGGCACCTGGGTAGCTCAGCTCTTGATCTTGGGGTCATGAGTTCATGCCCCATGCTGGGTATAGAGATTACTTTTAAAAAATGATTTAAAAAAATAAAAATAGTCCATGCAGTTTCAGTATTCAGAATAAGATATTTGCAGTATCTTATTTCCTAAGGAAAATAAAATATACCTTCCATAAAGAATTTGCTATTGTCATTCTCTCTCTCGCGCACGCGCGCGCTCTCTCTCTCTCTCTAACTCCCTATCTGCACTAGCCATCTACTTGTTAGAAGGCCTGGCCAGGCTGTTTTCAGAACTCATAGTTGCTGATGTTACAAAAGGTACCCTCTCTTGATTTCAACTACCTCCTCCTTCCTTTCATACTCAAACCCATTACAAAGACTCAGATCCAATGAGACATCAAACCTGTAAATAATGTGTAACATCTCTCAGGCACTCGCTATGTGGCAGGCCCTCTGCCAAAAACTTTACATTTAACATGTCATTCTAATTCTCTCACCACCCTTGCAAAGTAAGTTTTATGATCTCCATTTTCTAAAAAAAGTTAACAGACTCAGAAAGAAAGCTTCACTAACTTGCTCAAGTTCACAGAACTGAATTTGAAACCAGGTTTGTCTCCAGAAGCCACACTCTTAACTCTATGCAAAACTCTTCTTTCAAAAAGCTTACATAGCCTTTTGAGCCTAACAATCAGCCATATGTACCTGAAGCAGAAGTCATGTTGTCATTCCGCACAGGGAAATTACCTCTGGGAGGTCAATCCAGTGAATGGAGTCTAGCTTAACCTTGCTCCCCTCCCCCAACAAGACTGGCTACAGGGAGAATTTATATGGAGACAATGCATATTTTAACCACAAGGAAAGCTTCATGGAACAAAAATCCCATTGTCCTATTATTAAGCCATTCCCAAAGAAGATAAGCAAATTTGAATGCTATATTAGTTCTGGATCTGTTTGGGGACCAATAGAGCTAAAAAATGATTTTTTAACATTATACACGCAGTGTGAATTTGACCCCCAAAGAAAGTATGCATAAAAGCACCTATCCTAAGATGGCATTTTCATTTTCTGGGGGATCAAACATTTAATTCTTTACTGCTGTGACTACCTTGTCTATGAAAAGATGTTAATTTCTAGGTTGGAGGTTTGTAGTTCCTAATTTGCTTGCTTACATAGGGTTTTAATTTAGCACAGGGCCATATTTGGTCTCTGAATTTCTAAAACTTAATTCGAATAATACTTGTTGGAAATATATTGGAAATGGTAAAAAGTTAACGATGACTTTTTTCCAAACACCTGTCATGCCCAAAGGTTTTAAAGAGATTTGCTTATTCATTACCTCCCAGTAGCCCTGTGGAGTGAGAATGAAATTTAATGGCAAACTTGATGAGGTTCCAGAGATTCAAATAAGTATCTGAGGGCTCACTCTGTGCTGGACTCTTTCCCAGGCTCTTTAGTTATCATAATTTTCATATATGAAGTATGTATAATTAGCCTTAATTTAGGCACAGAAAATGAGACACAGAATTTTCATAGTTGATACAGGGTAAGATGTAAGACATCTATCTAATAAGTCAGAATCTGAATTCAGATCACGTGATCCCCCAAGATAGAATTCTTTCTACAAATGGAGAGCTATCTGGGTTTTAATATAACTAGAATTAACTTGATCATTATGTTACTGTGATTGCTTATTTCTTTCAGCCAACTTTGTAAGAACTTAATGCATAAGGAACCAAACCCAAGTTATAAATACTGACATCCCATCTCCTATTATTCCATGGGGAAAATGGGGATCAGTGCCAAATTCACTTGATGGTGATGACCATGCACTCCATTTCCCTTGGAATTTTACATTTAGTGCAGAGTGTCCCAAACATATCTTATTGGAAAAAGAAGCATCAAATGTAATTATGTAATTGTTTGTGGATCTCTTTGAAATGCATCCCTTGCCAATTCTGGGCCTTTAAAGCCATAGTTTCTCACTTAAGAGATTGAACCCAGACTTGTTTGTGGAACACCGTTCTAGTAATTAGTAGGACATTTTCTTCTCACATTTGACCTAGTTGACAAACTAAGCCCTAAAACAAAGCAATTCCACTTTAAAAAAAAAATCTATACTGGCCATTGTTTTATTTGTTGCAGAATTTAAGATAATTAGTTGGTATATGTGTGACAAAGCGGGCCTCAATTATAATGGGTTTACATCTTTAATGATAAAAAATAACATTAAATTTGCCATCTTCCATTTTTAAGTATACAGTTCAGTAGTATTAAATATATTCACATTGTTGTGCAACAGAGTTCTCAAGTTCTTTCATCTTGTAAAACTTAAATACCTAGTAAATACAAATACCTCCTCTCCCCTTCCCACAACCCTTGGCAACCACCATTCTATTTCTGTTTCTATAACTTTGACTACTTTAGATACTTCGTATGAGTGGAATCATACAGTATTGGTCGTCTTTTGATGGGCTTTTTCTTATCCAAGATAATGTCTTTGAAGTTCTCTCACATCATAAACATGACAAGATTTCCTTCTTTTTTTTAAGATTGCATGATATTCCCATTGTGTATATGTCACATTTTCTTTTTCCATTCATCTACCAGTAGACACATGGGTTGCTTCCATCTCTTGGCTATTGTGAATAGTGCTGCATTGAACGTTGGTGTGTGACTATCTCTTCAAGATATTGCTTTGAATTCCTTTGTATATGTACCCAGAAGGGGGGGGGGGGTTGCTGGATCATATTCTATTTTTAATTTATTGCAGAACTCTCATACTGTATTCTACAGTGGCTGCATCATTTTACTTGTTATTTTCTGTTCTTTTCATGGTAGTCATCCTCACTGGTGTGAGGTGATATCTCATTGTAGTTTTGATTTGCATTTGTCTTATGATTAGTGATGTTAAGCATCTTTTCATATGCTTATTGTCCACTCATATCTTTGGAGAATTGTCTCTTTAAGTCTTTTGCCTAATTTTTAATCAAATTTGTGTTGCTGCTGTTGTTGTTACAGTTATAGGAGATCCTTATGTATTCTGGACATTAGTCCCTTATCAGATATATGATTTGCAAATATTTTCTCCAATTTTGTTGATTGGCTTTTCACTCTGTTGATTGTTTCCTCACTCTGTTGATTGTTTCCTTTGATGTGCAGACGTTTTTAAGTTTGATTTAGTCACATTTACTAATTTTGCCTTTATTGCCTATGTTTTTGGTGTTCAAGAAATCAGTGTTCTAAAGCTTTTCCCCTCTGTCTTTTCCTAGGAGTTTTCCAGTTTTAGGTCTTACATTTAGGCCTTTATTCATTTTGAATTTATTTTTGTATATGATGCAAGGTAAGGGTCCAACTTCATTTTTTTTGCATGTGGATATCCAATAATAGTTGGGGAAACTATCCTTGCCTTGTTGTGTAGTCTTGGCACTTTTGTCAAAGGTCATTTGATCATGTACAGGAGAATTTATTTCTGTAATCTCTCTTCTATATGTCTGCCTGTATGCCAGTACCACACCATCTTGATTACTGTTGATTTATTGTATGTTTTGAACTCATGAAGGATGGGTCCTCCAACTTTGTTCTTTTTCAGGAATGTTTTGACTATTTAGGGTCCCTTGAGTTTCCATATGAATTTCAAGATTTTTTTTCTATTTCTGCTAAAACTGCTGTTGGGCTTTTGATATGGATTGCATTGAATCTATAGATCAATTTGAGTATGAGAGACATTTTAACAATATTAAGTCTTCCAATCCATGAACATGGGATATATTTCTATTCATCTGTATGTTTTATTCTTTTATGCTTTATAGTTTACAGTGCACAAGTCTTTCATCCCTTTGATTAACTTTATTTCTAAGTGCTTCAGTCTTTTTGATGCTATTGTAGGTTGGATTATTAATTTCCTTTTTGGATTGATTAGTATATAAAAACACGACTGATTTTTATGTATTTATTTTGTGCCCTGCAACTTTGCTAAAGTTGTCTATTATAACAGTTTAGGGGTTTTGTGACACCTTTAGGATTTTATTCATGTGAAATCATACCATCTGCAGACAGTTTTACTTCTTCGTTTCCAATTTGGATGCTTTATTTTTTTATCTTGCCTAATTGTTCTGGCTAGAATTTCCAATACTAAGTTGAAGAGAAATGGCTAAAGTGAACATCCTTACTTTGTTACTGATCTTCAAGGAAAAGCTTACACTCTTTCAACACGGAATATGATTTTAGCTGTGGGCTCTTAATATATGTTTTCTAGTATATTGAGGCAGTTTTCTTTTATTAGCTTGTTGAGTGTTTTTTTTACCATGAAAGTGTGTTAAATTTTGTCAAATGCATTTTCTGCCTCAATTGAGATGATCATGTGGGTTTTGTCATTCATTCTGTTAATATGATGTATTACTTTGAATTATTTTCTTATATTGAACCATGCTTGCATTCTGGGTATAAACCCAACTTAGTCATGGTGTATAAACCTTTTAATATGCTGTTGAATTCAATCTGCTATTATTTGTTGAGGAGTTTTGCATCAGTTGTAAAACATCAGTTGGTCTGTAGTTTTCTTCTCTTGTGGTAATGGTATTACCTTTAAACACCATTAGTGAATAACTACTGAGACATGCCTTATGTTTTAAACATATAAAATGGTTTAAGCATTATATTAAGCTTTGTTCTCTGTATAATGTCATGTTCAAAAATTAGGCTGGAAAATATGCTAAAGAGAATTCAGAATGGAATAAAACTAGAAACATCTTAAAACATCTCCCTTTATGTCAAGGAAGCTTCATTCTCCACTCCGAAAGAAGCCAAATGCAGTTTTGGGGAAGGAAAATGTCTTTCCTCTATGTTTGATATGGTGTTTAACATTCTCAACTTGTGTGGTTTGTTTGTTTGTTTGTTTGTTTGTTTGTTTGTTTGTTTAAAGAGGCATATATGTCAAACAAATTTGAGTACTGAAATACAATTACTTCAAACTACATAATTTAAACTAAAATGGAGACATTACTCATGACAATATTCAAAGTATAGCCCCGTTAAAGATATTTTTCAGTGGCAACAGATGGTTTTGGGAGACTCACACAACTTCAACACATATTTACTTTTAGCTATGTTTCCTTAAGTTCAGTCAAAACATAAATATTAATTGAAATTCCATCTCAGAGTTATGAAAAGTAGATTTATTCTTTGGGCTTTCTATTTTGAATTAAGATTAAGCAATAACATGTGGCAGAAGTTTACTTAACAGGAAATTTACTGTGGTCATTGCACCTCTTTTAGGATTACTCTGAATGGAAACAAAAAGAGGAATAAATTTATGGAGGCAATGATATTTGGAAAATTATTACTCTCTGAGGTATGTTTTTATTTTATGAATTTCTTGAAAAGTCAGAATCAGGTAGTTTTACAATGTTGAAAAGTTTTGTACATATATAGTAAATGGTAAAGGAACAGGATTAGGGAGAGGGGAATGAATGCCAGTGTGTCTTTCCCCACACAGAACAGCAAGTGTCCAGCAATATCAGCAGTATGCAATACATCCATTTCCTTCTTCTACCTCCAAATGCCAAATCTGGATTGGGTGATTTTTTTTTTAAATACCGTCTTTTTAGACCAGTAACTTGGTTTGCATATTTATAACAACAAAACTGTAGCACTTTTCTTTCTTTCTGCTAAAATATGACAAATACAGAACCTTTAGTACTGGCTATTTGTTTTAGTTTGCTTTTTGCTTTTTGGTCAATCTCAAAGATAACTGTATTTTGCAAAATATAAAGATAATAACACCTAATACAAATTGAAGGCTTGCTATGTGTTGGACACTAGGCTTCAAGTACATTATGAGCTGGATTTTATTGAATCCTTACAGTAATTTTGGGAGGCTAAAGAAAACCTCAGCCACTAAAGTTCCAGTTCAATATAGAAAGACAATTGTAAAGAAACATATAATTCTACATTTATATCTTAGCAAGTAACTGCCTAGTTTTGAGAAAGCAAGGTAGACCATGGATACACAGTGGCTTTTTGTATCTGAAAAGAATCCAGAAAACTAGAACCGTTAACTGCCAATATTATCTTTACAAGCAGGTAAGCAATACATATTTGACCTCAGAAGACCAATGGACTATGGCTGAATAAATCAAATGTCCCCAGCTTTCCTTCATTTACTTGTTTGCCAACAACTAGGTAGCTAAAACTAATATAGATAAAAGATATAGTAAGATGATAATAAATATAAATAACTTTTGTGAGCATTTAATATCTGTCAAGCACTATACTAAGAGCTTTATATCAATTCCTTGAATTCTCTCAATAATCCTATTGACCAACCCCACTTTATATAGTTGAAGAAGCTGAGGCGTGAAGATATTAAGGAACATATCCTCCCCCCCCCCAAAGGAAGATATCCAATATATTCATGCTTTATGGCTCCTAAGTGGCCAACGACATTCACATGAGATTGGTGAAATTAAACATGTATGAATACATTTGTGTTTTTCATGAAGACCAGTGGTAATAATGGGGCAAAGTTCTTTGACATTTTAATCAGTCCCAGTTCAGCTGTGACTATTAGAATATAAGAAAAACTGATGTTTTCTTTTTTAATATTTATTTATTTGAGAGAGAAAGAGAGAGACATAATCTGAAGTAGGCTCCAGGCACTGTGGTGTCAGCACAGAGCCCAATGTGGAACTTGAACCCATGGGCTGTGAAATCATAACCTGAACCGAAGTCAGACACTTAACCAACTGAGCCACTCAGGAGCTATTGATATTTTCTTTTTGTAGTTGTGTTAGATTCATTTTTTTTTGCATAAGAATAATTGAGCTAGAAAAGCATTGGCTGAATATGTCTACAGAGTATACCATTTGGAAAAGAAAAACTTCTGAAAACAAATATTAATTAAAATATAAAACACTAAAAATGAACTTTGAATGTTTTATAAACTGTCCTTCATGTTTTGCTTTTGACCTTTTGATTTTTCTTGGAGCTTTAAATAGGCAACATCTCAAGTCAACTTTGTTTTTAAAGAAATGGCATCTGTGTTTTTCCGAGTGTTCTATTAAGTGCAAGTGCGTGTGAGTGTGTATGTGTTTGATAATTTTACCCAATTAAACTATAAAAGTGGTAACTAGTTTTAGTGTAATTAGGAAAATATAGGAAAGTATACTGTAATTTAAAGGCTTGTGTAGTTATTTTGAACATTCTTTTTAATAAATTTGTGATTATGCCTTTTTAATAGACAAAAAAAGGCTATAATGTAGCAAATAAATGGAAAAAACATAACATCTGTCTTAATCTAATTTCAGGCACATCTCCAGACTTTGATTTGGCTGAAGTAACTTCTACCACAGAGCTGTGGGCATGCCTGGAATTGAGAGACACAGTTGAAAGACTCCCAGTTGCTTCCTGCCTTTTGAAAACTCCCGAAAACCATCCCTTCAGACTCCAGAATTGTACTCATCTCAACCAAGACTTTGCTTGAATGTTTACATTTTCTGCTTGCTATCCTACCTATCACTATATAGTATTCACCTTTTGTTAAAATTTAGGAGTGTCAGGGATTGAGCTTGCTCAGCAAGCCAGCATGGCTAGGATGAGCTTTGTTTTAGCAGCTTGCCAATTGGTGCTGGGCTTGCTAATGACTTCATTAACTGAGTCTTCCCTACAAAGCAGTGAGTGTCCACAACTTTGTGTATGTGAAATTAGGCCCTGGTTCACCCCTCAGTCCACATACAGAGAAGCCACTACTGTTGATTGCAATGATCTCCGCTTAACAAGGATTCCCAGCAACCTTTCTAGTGATACTCAAGTGCTTCTCTTACAGAGCAATAACATCGCAAAGACTGTAGATGAGCTCCAGCAGCTTTTCAACTTGACTGAGCTAGATTTCTCTCAAAACAACTTCACAAATATTAAGGAGGTCGGGCTGGCAAACCTGACCCAGCTGACTACTCTACATTTGGAGGAAAATCAGATTACAGAAATGACTGATTACTGTCTGCAAGACCTCAGCAACCTTCAAGAACTCTATATCAACCATAACCAGATTAGCACTATTTCTGCTAATGCTTTTTCAGGCTTAAAAAATCTTTTAAGGCTCCACTTGAACTCCAATAAATTGAAAGTTATTGATAGCCGCTGGTTTGATTCAACACCCAACCTGGAAATTCTCATGATTGGGGAAAACCCCGTGATTGGAATTCTGGATATGAACTTTAAACCCCTCTCAAATTTGAGAAGCCTGGTTTTGGCAGGAATGTATCTCACTGATATTCCTGGAAATGCTTTGGTGGGTTTGGATAGCCTTGAAAGCCTGTCTTTTTATGATAACAAACTGGTCAAGGTCCCTCAAGTTGCCCTGCAAAAGGTTCCAAATTTAAAATTCTTAGACCTCAACAAAAACCCTATCCACAAAATCCAAGAAGGGGACTTCAAAAATATGCTTCGGCTAAAAGAACTGGGAATCAACAATATGGGGGAACTTGTTTCTGTGGATCGCTATGCCCTTGATAACTTGCCTGAACTCACAAAGTTAGAAGCCACCAATAACCCCAAATTATCTTATATCCATCGCTTGGCTTTTCGAAGTGTTCCTGCCCTAGAAAGCTTGATGTTGAACAACAATGCCTTGAATGCTGTTTACCAAAAAACAGTAGAATCCCTTCCCAATCTTCGTGAGATCAGTATCCACAGCAATCCCCTGAGGTGTGACTGTGTCATCCACTGGATTAACTCCAACAAAACAAATATCCGCTTCATGGAGCCTTTGTCCATGTTCTGTGCCATGCCACCTGAATATAGAGGGCAGCAGGTAAAGGAAGTTTTAATCCAAGATTCAAGTGAACAGTGCCTCCCAATGATATCTCATGACACATTCCCAAATCATTTAAACATGAATACTGGCACAACAGTTTTCCTCGACTGTCGGGCCATGGCTGAGCCAGAACCTGAAATTTACTGGGTCACTCCTCTTGGAAATAAAATAACTGTGGATACACTTTCAGATAAATACAGGCTAAGTAACGAAGGTACTTTAGAAATATCTAATATACAAATTGAAGACTCAGGAAGATATACTTGTGTCGCCCAGAATGTCGAAGGGGCTGACACACGTGTAGTGACAATTAAGGTTAATGGAACCCTTCTGGATGGTACCCAGGTGCTGAAAATATATGTCAAGCAGACAGAATCTCATTCCATTTTAGTGTCCTGGAAAGTCAATTCCAATGTCATGACATCAAACTTAAAATGGTCATCTGCCACTATGAAGATTGACAATCCTCACATAACCTATACTGCCAGGGTCCCAGTAGATGTTCATGAGTACAACCTAACACATCTGCAGCCTTCTACAGATTACGAAGTGTGTCTTACAGTGTCTAATATTCATCAGCAGACTCAAAAGTCATGTGTGAATGTCACAACTAAAAATGCTGCCTTTGCACTGGACATTTCTGATCAAGAAACAAGCACAGCCCTTGCTGCAGTAATGGGGTCCATGTTTGCCGTCATTAGCCTTGCATCCATTGCTGTGTACATTGCCAAAAGATTTAAGAGAAAAAACTATCACCACTCATTAAAAAAGTATATGCAAAAAACTTCTTCAATCCCACTAAATGAGCTGTACCCACCACTCATTAACCTCTGGGAAGGTGACAGTGAGAAAGACAAGGATGGTTCTGCAGACACCAAGCCAACCCAGGTCGACACATCCAGAAGCTATTACATGTGGTAACTCAGTGGATATTTTGCTTCTGGTAGTAAGGAGCACAAAGACGTTTTTGCTTTATTCTGCAAAAGTAACAAGTTGAAGACTTTTGTATTTTTGACTTTGCTAGTTTGTGGCAGAGTGGAGAGGACGGGTGGATATTTCAAATTTTTTTAGTATAGCGTATCGCAAGGGTTTGACACGGCTGGCAGCATCTCTAGGCTTCCAGTTTGTGTTTGGTTTTTATTCTTATCATTATGATGATGATGATTATATTATTATTATTATTATTATATTATTATTATTATTTTGTTTTAGTTGTTGTGCTAAACTCAATAATGCTGTTCTAACTACAATGCTCAATAAAATGATTAATGACAGGTCGGGGGTCCCCTGTGCTTTTACCAACAGCATGACCCCTTCAGAAGCCATCAGTAGAAAGTACAAAGTCCTCCAAAAAGGTAACATACAGTTCTGAAGCAGCATTGAACCTTTTGTAGCAATCTGGTCTACAGACTTTTTAACCCAAGAAGCTAAGGCTAGACTTGTTACCCTCTTTGAATGATGTTAGTTGACTGTACTGTAATGTTGTATCAACTGAATTGAATGTTTGCCTTTGAACAATGACTTTTTCTTTTTTGTAATAGTTAAAGAGGTTTAGAACAAGCTAACAGGCAATAGAAATATGTATATCAAGATTTTTTAATGTAACAATCTACATGTTAGTTGTTACCTTATTCTTTTTATCTTTAGTAGACACTTTTAAAAGAAAAGACAATTTTGTTGTGTTTAACTCACCAACATGTGGTGTATAATGAAGACAGAACTATAATAAATTAGTTTTGTTCTGATTTTTTTTAGAACACTTGCAATAATGTATCATTTATAGTTCTTGCTAGTGGCCGTGGTGATATTTTTCACATCCCTAAAACAACCACCAAAATAAATCAATTATAGCGTGATACTTTTTAAAACTAGGCTCTAAAAGTTTTGAGATCTTTTTCTAAAGGAAGATATAATCTATTTTAGTGAAGATATTTTAATGAAAAGGATTTCTATATCTTAAATATTACTAATCAGACCTAATGTAGGGAAGCATTCTTATGAAGAAAAAGGCATATTATTGTATCCCATATATAACTAAACGTGATTTGAAAAAATAGAGATAGACACTTTAATAATGAGATAGATATGTCACATTCCTTTTCTGTAAGGGTTTTGTTAAAAATCTGACTTTTTTGGTAGTATCCACACTCTCCATCAAAGTCTAAAACATGCAGCTATGCAGTATTCCCAAATGTATTACGGCTTGCTCCCTTTTTCATGGCCGTCTGTATGCTTGACCCATATTAACCCATACATCTGTGTGGAAAAATCTGCTGAGACGAGTAATTGATTACTAGAAAATGGAACAATTTCTGTACATTTGGAATTTTTTAGCCAACTAACGTATAGAGACAGTTTGGTAGAATTAAGTGTTTACTGAAAGATGTGTGTGTGAGATTTAGGACAGAAAAAAGGCTAAATTTGGGTAGTTCCCAAATCTAGTTCCACAAAGTATGTGTTTTGGAGGGGGGTGGGAATGGAAGGTATCGTTAGAGAAATGAACTATTTGAAACTGCAGATTAATAATGCAGAGAAATAAAGAGAAGCTTCTCCAGAAGGCACCTGCTGCAGGACATGCCATCGCACCAGGAATGATAAGATTGTAACAAGGGACTGAGAGCCAGCAGGTGCCAGCTGAGCAAAAGGGAGAAGGGAGCAGAAAGAACGCGCAAGTGAGGCCCGCTGAAAGGATTTCTCTTTGTACAATTCCTTGCTTCATGAATCATTTAGAAAAAAAGATCATCATTTTTTTCCCCATTTCTAAGGTGGGGGGGATTTTTTTCATATGCTGAAGCAAGTGAGCTGTAGCAGAAAAATGAGTGTCTGAGCTAGAAGCATCTCTTCCCACAGCCGTCACTTTTTGGTGAGAAAACCCTACGCTAAGAGAAGAATTTGAACTTGCCCTGCTCAGACTCTTCTGCCCATTAAGAACTCTACTGCTCTGGGTCCAGCGGCTTTCCAGATTCCTGTGCAGAGCTCACTGCTTACGGTTTTCAACAACCTCTGGTGCCCTGGCTTCAAAAATGCACTATATCCTCAAGTTCTTATTTACTCAGGACAAAATTCAGCACAAGGGCAGAACGAGGGGGTCTGGAAAGATTCTAAATTGTTGTTATTACCAAGTACACATAGGAAACAGAGAAGTGAAGTTGCTTTGGAGGCAACCTTGAGGGAGTTTCCTGTTGGGGGAATCTTGTTTTCAAAAATATCTATAAGAGAATAGTACACCGTCTAACAAATTCTCCAGGTAATTCTGCGAACAATGAAGGGAGAGACACTAAAGCATTAGGCCTAGAGCAGGGAGGAAAGAGAAGGCATAATTTTTCCTATAAAGCAGTGACTTGAACCTGGCACATAATTAGCGTTCAAATACTAGTTGAATAAAGGAAGGAAAACAACCATTTCTGTATTCTGGATACATAGCAAGCACCAGGAAATCCAAGTGTTGCAGACAACTACCTTTTGGTAGGCCAGTTTGGGGGAAATAATCCCTTTTAACTTTTCCTCCTCCAATAAAATATTTTTGAGCTTATTTTTCCTTGTCTGTGCTAATTGGGTTCGTTTTCAGATGACAGAAAGCAAAATGGCATGGTACTTTTTTCCCTAGCCAAGTATTTCTGCATTTGTGCTTAATTTAATTTGATAAGTTAGACAGCCAGTGAAATTAGGCATCAAAGTAGTTCCTAATTGATAATGGAGGTTATATCACCTCCAGTGAAGTGACTATTACAGGTCACTTTCTAATTTCATATTTTCCCTTTTGCTTCCTGCTGCCCTCAGGACATATAATGTATCTCTGATCTGATTTAACAAGGTTATTTTTGGAGTTTCTTAAAACAGGCATTCTCAAATTTGCCTGTGTAATTAATGACAAATTGAACTGATGTCATGAGTATAAAAACAAATGCAATGTTTGAATATCATTTTTTTTCTAATTTGGCTGTGTATTTAGTTTAGCAAAATGGAATCCTCTCCATCTATTCTTTAGCAAACGAATACTACCAAGGTCCATTATTTTTTCTCTTATGTGGTTTTCTACCTATTCATTCATTTGCTAAAAACACTATGACTACTTGTACTTGCTGCTTGCTTTCTATCTCTGCATTCATCTCCCAAAGCATTTTCTTTGCTTCATTCCTGTTTTTATTAGCGGGGGAACAAAAACACTTTGTATCTCAAGGAAAACCATACTTTCTGCCTTACTAGCCATTGAAAGGGGGAATTTAACTACTTCTGATACATTCTAACTACAGGTGACAATGGTTTCTTCACCTCAGTTCTTTCACTCTTATCCTGGTTGAGTTAAATAATATTAACTTTATTAACTGGGGTTAACTGGAGGAAAAAAGTTTCTTTAAAGATGAGTTTTAGGATCATCCTCCAGAGCTGTGGAATGATCATGGCGAAAAATCTCTGCAGGACCTGAGCTCTCATCTGGGATAGGCATGATTTCTCTGCCCTTTCCTCCTGCCTCCCATATGTACTGATCAGCTCCTTCTCTCTGAGCTCTAAGCTGGGAACTTAGGGCCTATGGTAGAAATAAGGAGATGCTAATGGAACTCTATTTTTGTGCTTCTGGTTCAGGATTGCCTAGCATAGATTAACAGAACTAAATGGGTATTTTTGTATTGTAGAATTCCTTGGACACTTGATGGCACTAATATAAGGTACACAGCATTTCCCGTTAGCATATCTCAGGGTGCTATTCTGTCCTAAAGACCCTGAGAAGTTGAGGATTTAACTTAATCCCCAAAAACATTTAGGTGAATTGGGTATTATTCTTTACCATTTATAGATGAGGAAACTAAGGCCCACAGGATAATCATTTGCCTGACACCATAAAGTGGGTGACCACGATAGGGCTCTTCAGTTCTAGGTTCCTCTTCGCCTGTCCAGCCCCCTTCTAAAGTGGGGAGAGGAGCATCTGTGAAAGGGTGGAGGCTGGTGGTCACAGGGCATGTGAATAAGGCAGAGAAAGAATGCAAAGGAGAGCTAATGGGAGATGACACTCAAAGCTTTCTTTATGTCTTAAAGTGCACTTCTCTCTTCCCCATTAAGAGGCTTTACGTGCTGGAGATCTGTGAGCTACACATCAAAACTCTTTACAGCAGGTGAAATTTTAATTCTCATCTTCATTTCTCCCTATACTCTCCTCTCTATTACCTGCTCAGATAATTAAAGTTTTAAAACTTTTTCTGCAGGAGATTTGAAGCTTATTCCTTTGCAGTGAACCATGGAAGCCTAATGTAAAATCAATGACAAACTCAATGTTTAGCTCAAAAGCTCATGTGGGGAAATGTAAAGTTCATGTAATTGGGCAGTTGTAAGGGTGGTATCCGATATCCCTGGAAACACCTGGCTTTTGTACAATCACCAAGTTTCTGGAGTTTGTGGGGTATTTATATTCAGGAAACAGTTCCCTCAAATAGTCCATCTGGAAGCCATAAAGGTTTAAAAAGTTGTCTTTTTCCTTTCTTTTTTTAAATAAATGCAATAGCCTCCTCAACATATCCCACTGTTACTTGTATACTACTTTTTATGAAGCAAAACCAGTGTCATGCTACTCACTAAAGTAACTGGGTGCAAAGTGGGTCAGACATCGCCACTTTCCTCCTTTCCTCCTTGGCCTTCTCCCAGAGGATTAAAATGACAAAGTAAATTTCAGCCTGGGCCCTGACAGAATGGTCATGAATTCCTAATATGGGGGCTGTCCTGAATGAAGTCATATTTTAATGCATCAGTCTTCATGTAAGCATGTCTCACTAATATAAACAGAAAACATGGTAGTCATGAGGGAAGGAAAACAAACCATTTACAACAGTGACTTCTGAAGGAATAAGGAGAAAAAATACTGTGTATATAGGTCTCCCCTAAGAACCTCACGTAGGTCATTTACTTTTAACCTCTTTATTGGTCCAGTAGGTAGGTACTATTGTCCTTACATTAGAGTTGATAAACATGGATACTCAACCTTAGAAACACAAGCAACTTACCTGAAATCAGCTGGTAAGAGGCAGAATTTAAATTCCAAGTCTGTATGACTAAAACTTGTAGAGTTTCACTTATAAAATGGTCTGCAAGCTAAATCTGGATCAGAAGTGTAGAACACAGCCCAAAAGTCAATTTGGCACTTGAGACAGAGGGAAAAAAGGAGCAATGGGAAGTAATGCCCAGCAGTGAGGCCTCAGAGTTACAGGGGTCTAATTTAAGGCCCAAACCTGAGATCAATCCATGGAAATAACAGAAAGCTAAAGAAAAGAAAAAAAGACAACTATTCAAAGTTTGTGACAGTGTGTGCATAAAAACAAAATGTAACATCTGCATAAAAATGGAGTGGGTTGGAAGTCTGAGTAGATACCTTAAGTTGCTACATGTTAAACAAGTGGTATGTTCCAGATGGACTAAGCACTTGACCTACATTATCTCATGAACTTTTAATAACTTTATGAGGAGGCATATTTTTTAAGTGGAGAAACTGAGCCTCAGTTCATCACTCATTAGTGATAAAGCCAAGGTTTCGAACCTGGCTGTCGGATTCCAAGGCTCCAGATTAACCACTAAACTATCGTCTAGTTAACAGGCACTCAGAGTACGAGGCTGGCCATCTCAATTGCTTCACTAATTTCTTTTCTTTTCATGACTGGGAAGCAAGAAGAGTAGGTTTCCTGACCTGTCTAGGATCTTTCACGGACCTTCCCACAAAAGATGTTTTGTCTTTTGGTTTTTTAAAAATATGTTTGTTAACATGGAATTAATGCCACAGGCTTAGGTAAGAGGTAAAATCCTGACTCAGTTCTTTTCCTTTGTAACTTGTAAAGTTGATCACATATTTTAATCATATCACTGATCTATTTTTTAAAGCTATAGCACATTATTCAGAGCAAAGACTTATTCTGATGCCCAGTGTAGTCTTAGTCTTAACTTTCCTGTAAATCATTAGAGGGTATGGAGAGTGGGGAGGATACACTCCCTAGAGAACTGTTGAAGTGAGTTTTACACCTAATCCCATATCTTTGTGATCTCAATAGCCCTTAATTAGAAAATATATTACTTTCTGGGGCTCCTGGGTGGCTCAATTGGTTAAGTATCAGACTTTGGCTCAGATCATGATCTCATGGTTCATGGGTTTGAGCCCGTATCGGGCTCTGTGTTGTCAGTTCAGAGCCTGGACTCTGCTTCACATTCTCTCTCTGTCTCTGGCTCCCCCGCCTCAAAAATAAATTAAAAAATTTTTTTAAATGTAAAAAAAGAAAATATATTACTCTCTATCTTCTAAGAGGCAAACTGTCTAAATATCCCCAATTCTAGGGGCACCTGGGTGGCTCAACCAGTTAAGCGTCTCACTTCGGCTCAGGTCATGATCTCACGGTTTGTGGGTTCAAGCCCTGTGTCGGGCTCTGTGAGGACAGCTAGCTCAGAGCCTGGAGCCTGCTTCCAATTCTGTATCTCCCTCTCTCTCTGACCCTCCCTGCTCATGCTGTCTCTTTCTCTCTCTCTCAGAAATAAATAAAAAAATTTAAAAAAAATTAAAAAATACCTCCAATTCTATTGATGAAATTGTGAAAAGAAGGCCACTGTGACTGCTAACTAAAAAACTACACTCCCATATTCTTTTCCTTCATGGTAGAACATCACACACTTAAAACAATGCTTGATTTCACCTAAGTTTATTTTAACCAGGTTAAGTGTGCTCCCCTCCTCCACATCAGAAGATAGTTCCTATCTACCATTCATTTTGAAATGGTAGTTTTTTTTCTTCTAATTATAAGAATAACATATGTTCACTATAGAATCTGGAGAAAAATATATATTAAAAATAGCATATAATTCCACAATTTCATAAAAACCAGGTGATATTTTGGTGTACTTTACTCTTTTTTCCTTCTACACATATATCCATATGTGTATACATACCTGTAATTATAAATATACACATCTTTATAATATAGAATTAGAATCATGATATACATAGTTTGTATACTGGGGGTTTTTTCTATCACACAAAGAAATAAGCATTTTTCCATATTATTAAAAATTCTTGGAAAGCATGATGTTAGAATCTGTATAATGATTTATTATATAGCTATCCAGTGATTGAACAATTCCTTCTTTTCGGGGGCATTTCACCTTTCTGTGTCAAGCCCCAGAGGCAAAGCCCACTGTGCGCGTGCTTTCCAAGGCACAGCCGCAGAGGAAGATGGACATCTCTATACATGACGACCCAGTTGAGGACTACCACCAGAAGGATGGAATGATGACACAAGAGCACAAGGAAGAAGAACCTCAGTCAGGCTGGGAACTCAAACTTTAAATCTTACAATTAAAGCTCAGACTTGAAAGATGAGGTGAGTATTCAACAAGTCAGCCTGCAAAGGGAGGGCCTCTCAGGCAGAGGGAGGCAAATAACCCCGACTGCAGAGTGTCCGAGGAAATCAGAGAAAGTTTTCAGAGAAACTGAGGATTCTGGAAGCATTCTAGTGATGAGGAAGAGCCTACCAAAAACATAGAATAACTAAATAGGAAGCTGAGGTAGGAGGGAAGATATAGCAAGGTTTTAGTGCAAAGGTGAGAGGGAGAGGCTGAGTAATGCAAGGAAGCTAGGGGGCCCAGATAGAGCTTTGTTTCTGATTTAATTTTTTGTAGCCATTCCACATCATCCATGGGGAGGCACCTTTCTGGTGAGATAAAAGAAGCTCACAGGAGCAGCTTGATAAACCTCCCAAGCCCTGGGGCCTCAATGTGGAATCTAAGCTGTGGTAATATGTAAAACCCCAGTATTAAGCAGATGAGAGATTGCCCAAATTTCTTATGTCTACCCCAGTGATGGCCTGCAGTCAGTACAGGCTTCCTTTGGTATCTGTAGTGTCAAAGAAATAGGAAGTGCATGGTTAGAAAATGGAAACATTATGTGGGGTTTTAAAGCACAAATTAATCGTCTGTTCAACTTGCTCCTTGCCCACTAAATACAAATATTTCTGGTTCACTTGCTTAGAAAAAAAAATATGATTTTTTAGTGTTATAACAAGATCTCATGCTGGGAATAGCAATAAAGGACAAGCCATACTTACATATGTCTACTCCCAAATTCACAGATCTCGCCCTCTTTGTTCTCAAAAGTAAAACAGGTCAAAGACATTGTAGTGTAACCTAATACAAAATACTTCTGAATGTAGAATCTATTCCTACAGGATTTCCTTTGGATTCTTAATTTGATTAATTCCTGAGAATAGAAGTTCATGATAGCAAGAAGGGATTAGTTCCAAAGTTTCTCTTCCCTAATTCTGCTTTTAACAAATACACTGGGGGACACAATACTTAATCGTGTTTTTATCACTGGGAGATTTGTCCAAGCTGTTTTCAGAATGCATCAGCCCACCCTGTGAATTATGGGTCTCTCTCTGGACAAAGATTCAAATAACCACTCTACAGATAGCTTCATTACATTCCATTTCCCCAGATGGACAATGTAAGTTATAGTTAGCTTCCCATTAGGAACATAAATTGAAACAAGCAGTTTTGTAGACAATGAAAAACAGTGGACGATCCAAAAGTCAATAGGGGTTTATTGAATGAATGAAGTCATTCATAACTTTGACTTTGGAGTGAATAACAAGTTTTTGCTAGAAGCAGATTCTTCTTCCTAGTTAGATTTTGTTTTGTCTGGTAATAGATTTTTAGACTGCTGCAGAGAGCAAGCTGGCATTTGGTTGATTTGGGAAACAGATAGCATTTCTTTCCTTTTTTTTTTTTTTTCTTCTGTATCGGGCCCCGGGAATTTTCCCCCTAACGTCATTCCGAGTTTGTGGAAATCATGCAACTCAAGGACATCTGCTTATGTTGAGCTACTTGTGATGACCCAGGATTGTTGGGATTTGTATTTAGCCTCCCAAGATGCCGTCCTGAACACACAACAAAACAGCTCACATTTTTCTGGGCATATAACAATTGTCAGTGGGTTTGGTAGCTTCAAATACTCCCTATGTAGTTGAGTACATGTTCTTTATAGTTTAATGAAATATACTTTCTCAGTCCCCAAGTTCTGAAAGCTTTATTCAAAACAGCACAGTCTAGGGTGCCTGGGTGGCGCAATTGGTTAAGCATCTGAATTCAGCTCACGTCATGATCTCGTGGTTTGTGGGTTCGAGCCCCACGTTGGGCTCTGTGCTGACAGCTAGCTCAGAGCCTGGAGCCTGCTTTAGATTCTGTATCTCCTCTCTCTGACCCTGCCTGCTCACGCTCTCTCTCTCTCTCTCTCAGAAATAAATAAAACATTTAAGAAATTTAAAAAAAATGGCACAGTCATCCTTTTTGTTTTGTCTTATTTTTTTCCCAGAAAAAAACTTGCACTTTAAAGACTAGCAGGAATTGATAAACACTCTTCCTCATGTTCCACAAATGCCAATGGCCCCACTGGGGAGGAGTTTGGGAAAGAGTAGTGACACTAAGGGAGGAATGGGGAAAAAAACCATGCAGCGACCACAGAAGTGCTCGACACTGGGGACAGTATAGACTGCAAACCACTTAGGTGCAGAGTGCAGACAGACACCTGCCTCCCTCTCTAAAAGCTCTGTACCATGTAACCATGGCAGAAGGCGAGAAAGGACAAATCAAAGTTTGCTGAAAGAAGAGCCTTTTAAACTGATCTTTTCCCTCTCCATTTCTCATTTTCTCTAAGCAAAGCTTCTAACATTGCTGTGATTACTCCTAACCCCTCTCTCGTTTGGGTTCCCTTCTTCACAGGCAACACATATTCTGGGGAGTGAAGACAACTCCAGGTTAGACCCAGAAGAGTGGAGGCAGGTTGTCTTTTAAGTTGTCCCAGTGAGTTCCCCAGGGAATATGAAAAGGAAAATCCAGGGGCGCCTGGGTGGCTTAGTCGGTTAAGCGTCCGACTTTCGCTTAGGTCATGATCTTGCAGTTCGTGGGTTCGAGCCGCGTCGGGCTCTGTGCTGACTGCCAGCTCAGAGCCTGGAGCCTGTTTCAGTCTGTGACTCCCTCTCTCTGACCCTCCCCTGCTCACACTGTCTCTCTCTCTCTCCTAGAAATAAATAAAACATTAAAAAAAAATTAAAAAAAAAAAAGAAAGAAAAGGAAAATCCAGAGCAGAAGTTCTCTCCATGAATTGGGAAAACACTGCACATAGTTGGCTTAAGTATCTCTTAGTTATTCCTCTCAGAGATCAGAAAATGAATGATAGGGTCTAGTATAGCCCGCAGTCAGTCGAAAGGGTTGGGTGATTCAATCCAGCCCTAGTCTTAGGATGCTTCCTCTATGAAAAACATTAAGCTGCTTCTGTTTTCTAACACACTAGCTTCAATTTTTACATTCTTGCTTCCTCTCAACCCCGTGGCCACACTATACTGTTTTTCAGATCCTTGATCATACCTTTCCACCTTCCCTTCCCTAGAACACTTCTTCTTTCCTTACTTAATCCTCAGTCTCTACTTGTAGCTTCCTTAGACAAGTCTCCCCCAAATGCTCAGATTAAATTAGTTCAGCCTGTTATACCTTGTCTCATCAGCCTGTTTTCCACTTCTTAGCAATTGTGAAGGCTAGTGACCTTATCCACCAATAGAAAATACAGGGAGAGG
Organism: Proteles cristata cristata; assembly: GCA_017311185.1. NCBI lineage: Eukaryota > Metazoa > Chordata > Mammalia > Carnivora > Hyaenidae > Proteles > Proteles cristata. Next base: position 1,538,562 of record JAESUZ010003687.1, on the reverse strand, counting down.
AACCATATCCTTACTCACTAATGCATCTCCAGCATTTTAACTGCTATTTTCTTCTCTCCTCCCCAACAAAATAACGAATAAACATATATATACAACTTCCGCCCCAGAGACTGGGCACTTAGGAAACAAAATTTTATGAATAGCCTCTCAAACTCTTTCCTCTCACTCCAGTTTTTCTAAAATTCTGCTCCTGCCCTGCCCCATCCCCTTATAGGATTTCTCCTTTTCTTTAGAGAGCATAGAGAGTCCTTGTATTAGTTTTCTATGAAAGACATGACAAAGAACCACAGACTGGGTGGCTTAAGCAGAAATTTATTTCCACACAGGTATGGAGACTAGACATCTGAGGTATGGTGTCAGCAAAGTTGGTTCCCTCTGAGGCTTCTCTCCTTGGCTTGTAGCTGGCCGTCTTTTCCCTGTGTCTTTTTATGGTCTTCCCTCTGTGTCTGTGTCCCAAACTCCTCTTTTTATATGGACACCAGTCATACCTGATTGGGGCTCACTCTATTGACCTCACTTTATCTTAATTACCTGTTTAGAGGCCCCATCTCCAAATACAGGTACACTTTGAGGGACTGGGGGGCTAGGTTCCAGTATTTGAATTTGGGGGATATATAATTCAGCCCACAACAGTCCTCCTTGGAAAGCTTGCTTGGATGGATACATACAATTATCCAGCTGTCACTGTGAACTCTAGGTAGAGCACATTCTTCACAATGACATACAAAGTGAGTTGTGGTTTCCTCACTCAACAGTGAGGTGCCTCTGACCTGATGGCATCTTCTTGAGGGTTAATGAGAAATGAACATTGGAGGAACTTTCACAGACCATTTAGCTTAACACCCTTCTTTTACAGATGGAAACACTGAAAAAGATATAAACCTGGCCAAGATCTCCCAACCAGTGAGTGGAGAAACTGAAACTGACTTTCAGAAATAGGAAAACTTAAACTGCCCCCCAATTCTCCTACCTTGCATTATCAGAATAATTGCCTCAGGTTTATTTCATTTAGTCTGTTGAGTCTGTGGTCATGTATGAAAATCTTACTTTCAGCTCCTATAAGTATGTTGAAAATTCATTTCTGTTTTTACCCCCCAACATCTTGCCCAAATCAAGTGTGCTGAACAAAACCACAAGCAGCACCTCCCCAAGGCCATTTCTATTTTTAAAAGAGACATTTATCCAAAATATAGGGACTTAATTTTTTCCTGCCATCTTATGAAGCAAAACGATGGCAAGACAGAAATAATCCATCATAATCTTTTCAAATACCAAAGCCCTCTGCTTCCCAAGCAGTCTTTTTTAAGCTGGGCCATGACTAGAAATGATAGCTGTCATAGAGAAATGAACTATTAATCCAAAAAGATTCAGCTCTCACATATAGAATCCCCAAAATCAACTTAAATTCATGAATCATAAAATGCATATGACATGTCACCAAATCCTCACAGGCTCAAAGCTCCAAGGCTCTTGGAATCTCACTATAAACACTTCCTGAGAAATTTCAATTTAGGCTGAAACAAGGTCTTCTGAGGGAATGACGTAGGTGGGTGCCATGGAAACTTCCTCTTACTTCCTAATATCCTTTCCCCAAACAAATACTGAGCATCTATAGTACAAGGTCCATGATCACAGAGTGGTTGTGTTTACTAGTTAGGGTCAGGTAGCATGTGACAGAGGACTGATATTACCTCACCCCAGAGACACACGAAAAAGGATGAAATTTGCTCCAGATTTCAACTACCTAAGTGAGAATCCAGAAGAGCATCCTTGAGTCAAGTGGCTGCCACTTTCACACTTAGAAAACAATGTCAAGGGAATTTAAAGAAAGGAGAGATCACTTAAAACTGCGTAGAACAGGAAAGTAGGACTTACTTTGGTGGAAGCATTTAGTGATGCGGCAACACTATGACATGGCATCAGAGAATGAAGAACACTTGAACTTGGGAAAGTAGGGAAGGAGTAAGCAAAAGCATAGGCAAAAGACATCTGAAAGGAAATGTAAATTATGGGGTACTTACCAGTGTTTGCTACAATAATTAGTTCAGTTGCTGGATCAGGAGAGAAAGGTAGTAAAAATAACCTTTTATTGAGCCTCTGTAGTGTTCTAGACACAAGTGAACATTCTATGTGCATAATTTAATTTAATCTTTAAAACAACCCCATGAGCAAGATTCGATTATTTTCTCCATGAGAAAATGGTAAGGCTTAGAAAGGTTAAGCAATGTGCTCAACGTCCCTCAAGAGGTAGAATCAAGATGTTTAATTCCAGAATCTATGCTCATAACCACAACACTATCCTACAATTTGATTAAGAGGAAAACTGAGTGCCAGAATAAAGCCTGAGACCTTATTCTGCAAGTGTTGGGGAGCCACTGAAAGGTTTTGAACAATGAGAATGATATAATCAACATCATTCTTCAGGAATGCAAAGAGATCTATGACCATATATCATGCATCCAAAATGTATAAAAAGAAGATCTCCCTAGAATTTATACAGAGAGTAAAAAAGAAGCACAGCTTTCAAGAACAAAGGTTATTTCCTAATCTCAACTATCATTAAAGAATTGATGCAGTCACTAAGAGAGTCTCCATCCTTCCTCACCCCCATTTCATGCATGGCTTCAGGTGATCAAGCTTTAGGCACCAGAACAAAGAAAGCTATATGGACAGATGACTCAGATCCTCACAGGCGGTTGTTGAAAGGTTAAACCCACAAACTTCCTCATCTTTTAAAGCCATATAGAAGCAAAAATCAATCAAGCGTGGGAAAAGTATACGGGTTTGGAATTATCCAGAGCAGGTGATTAAACCCAATGTGTATTCCTACTACTCCCTCACCACCTTTCTGGTTTTGCAGTGTTAGTTATTTAGGTTTTCAAAACTAACATAAAAGTGATGCACTTTTTACAGCAACTTAACAAAATAAAATGTGAGAAGTTCTTCACCAGAAAAATAAAGAGATAATACAAATTACCTTCCAAACCAAAAAAGAATCCACATTCTGCATTATCTATTTCACTGGTACCAGATATATATGCTAAGGCTCCTCAAGAAGTTCCCATTGATACATGAGAGATCCACATATTAGGTGTTATGTGTCACCTTGTTGATTTGTTGTCCACAACTGGTATCTTCAAAACCACATAAATTGGGAATTGCCTATTTGGTTATTGGAATTTGAAAGCTCAAATCCTGTCACAAAGGAATAGCAAGAGCATATCATGAATTACATAATTCTTTCATTTACCACTAAATAAGACCTTATTGAGCCTCTATTTGTCAGGCACTGGGGACACAGGAGAACAAAGCCAACTGGAATAAATAAGTTAAAGAATTAGTTAATTTGGTATACCTATGATAAGTAAAATAAAGAAAATAAAAGTTCTGAGATAAGAATAACTGGTGTGGAGAGAGAGGGCATTCCATTCCTTTCCCTCTGCATGGCTAGCTACAATATATTCTAGATCATGCTAATATGAAAAATCCCTTGGCATTGGCTTTGTAGTGAGAGCTAACTACTCTGATAAGGATGCTTTGTTACTTAAATATCTCCCTAGCAGAGGACTCACAGCAGTTTGCAAATAGCATGGTCATTCATCACTGCAGCACTCCTGAGAGGCAAGGAGAGGTTCAAGCCTCATTACCTCTATTTAAGAAAGAGGAAGGGCAATGACTAGAGAACTACCTCCAGCCAAATATCAAGGAGCAAAGTAGCTGTGGGGTTGATGCGGTAGCTGAGCTCAGATCCCCGTTATTCGATTTTTCCACTAGACGGTTCATTCTATCTTTCAGTGTAAGTTGGCAACTCATGCTTGCCTGGAGGTTCTGGAAGCAAACCAGCTTAATCCCAACTCAGCAAAATGGCTTATTTGTTACACCAAGAAAATTGTTCCCCATAGTCATTAATATGAAGTTTGTTTACCTAAACTTATAAAATTTCCTAAGTGAGAAATCTAGTAAATGGAATCACAAACTGAATAATTTTGTGTTTCAGCTGGCTTTATCCTCTTTATAACAAACAAACAAATGACCCTACATTGGAAATTTCTTTGATGGAAATTCATAGTAGTCACATCAAGTGGAATTTATTATAAGGCAGAGTCATAATGAACCACATACAGAAGAATACATTCAGTTACTTAAATATTCAAAGGACATGAGACAATCATAGATGAGTTTTCTGGAAGAGATGAAGAAAAATCACTTAATTCAAACCTTTAAATATTCCAAATGTGGTTTAAAGCCAAGAAACTTAAAATGACTTTTCTAAGGTCTAACAAATTCTGAGCCAGAACTCAAATTACAGTTTCTTGATTCTAAATCCAGTGCTCTGTTAAAGGTATCAGAAACTCTTCTCAATAGTCAACGCATCCTTGGGACACAATGTGAAGACACAGACATTGTGGCTTAAGAATGCTAAGGACAGGGGCACCTGTGGGTCAGTCAGTTCAGTGTCTGACTCTTGGTTTCCAGCTTGGGTCATGGTCTAGCGGTTCCTGGGTTCAAGCCCTGCATCAGGCTCTACACTGACAGCGCAGAACTTGCTTAGGATTTCCTCTCTCTCCCTCTCTCTCATGCCTCCCCCATTCTCTCTCTCTCAAAGTAAATAAATAAACTTCAAAAAAAATTTTATAAAGAAGAATGCTAAGGACATTTTACTTATGATGACAAGACAGCATCCTACAGGCAAGCAGGACGATGACTCAACAATTTGAAGCACTTACACTTTTTTATATTTTAAATTTTTTGTCATGATTAAGGCAAACATGAAAGTTGCAAGAATAGTACAAAGAATTCCCAGACACTTTATCCAGATTCTCCAGATGATAACATTTGATTATGTATGTTTTATATCCCAATCTCCTTTTTTGAACTGTTTCAAGAAAAAGTTTCAGATGTGATATACTTTTATCCTTAAATAATTCAGTATGCATTTCCCAAAAACAGGAAAATTCTTTTAGGTATTCTAAACATAGAAAAATAAGAATATTCTTGATTGGATCAGTTATACTATGTTTTCCAAAGAATGATTTATAATTCCATCCTTCCTTCTACGTTTATTTATTAGTTGGTTTTGATTGTAACAAAGAGCTTCCACTTCTTGTTTACTGTTATTGTTTTTATGTATTAATGGACACCTGGATTCTTACTTTATTCAATAGGTTATAATCCTTTTGAATATTTATTTAAATATTCATTTATTTCTTTTGATGCTCCCGTTGTCCCTGATTTGATCAGCAGGAGTTCCTTCAAGCTGGCTCTTGTGTCCTTTAATCTGTTCCCAATATTCTTGGAGAACTCAAAGAAATTCACTCTTCTAAGGGCTTGCAGAAGTTAAACAACTGAGGTACAAGAAGCAAACTTGAATGTAAGTATTTGAATTTGGAGATTATTCCAGGAAATAAGGGAGCAGTAAAACAAGAAAAGGAAGGAAGCCAGAAAGGGTTTGTCATCCAGCTAGTAACCAATGTGGATAGCTAGAGCTAAATCCCACTGGGAAACACTGGGCACTGTGTACAAGATACACTCAGAGTTCTCCCACTCAAAAAGTGAGGAAACTGGTGTGTTTACACACTGAGGTAAACAATGACCCTCAAGGACATCCACATCCTAATTCCCAGAATACCTTGTATACCTTGTGAGGCAAATGGGACTTTGCTGATGTGATTAAATAAAGGATATTGAGATGGGGAGATTATCCTGGGTTATCCAGGCAGATCCAAAGTAATTCACTAGGGTCATCATAGAGGGAAGCAGGAGGATCAGAGTTAAAGAAGAAAATGTGACCACAGGAGCAGAAGTCTGAGTGATAGAGCACCACAGCCAAACAATTCCAGAAGCTGGGAAAAGCAAAGACACAGATGTTTCCTTAGATTCTCTAGAAGGAACATTGCCTTGCTGATATCTTTACTTTAGCCCCCATGGGACCAGGGTTGTACTTCTGATGTCCAGAACTATAAGATAATAAATCTCTGTTGTTTAACTGCTGAGTTTCTAGTAATTTGTTATAGTGGCAAGGGAAAACTAATACATAATACTAATTCTTATCAATCACTGGGTAGGGTCTATTCCTGCAGTGTTAATGCTCCAGTATGTCTGGCCTGCAGGCAGGTAAGTATACTAAGGTGAGAAAAGCCTTCAGGAAAGGGGATACAGGTATAGGTGTCTACACCTTAGGCTGATGCACATCCAACAACAAGGACAGAACACTGACAGGCTCTACTATATCTCCAAACTGCAGCTTATTTCCTAATCTCCTCCTTCCAGAACAGCAAATACCTACTCTTCTGTCATAGCAATTCAATCCTTTAAATAAGCAATGAGGAATATTATTGAAAGAGACAAAATCACACTTTGACATGTCTCTGTGAATCTCATCTAGGAATGTTACATTCTTGCTATGGATTCTTAGCAATTTGGGATAAATGGCCTTATCTATTATCACTGAAAAGGCCCTCCGATAAATACAGAGGCTTATACTATATTTGTGTCATTGGTAAAACTTGGCTTCACAACATCCTCTTGCAGTGTTTAATATCCAAGTATCACAGATAAGACAAAAGGTCAATTTACAAACATCTACAGGGCAAGCCAAAGTAAAGCAAAGAATCTCAATTTATACTGTAACCACAGAAGAAGTCTATAAAACTATTCTAAAAAACTTTTGGAGAATGTTACTATATTGCACTATCTATAGAAGGAAATGTAGGATATAAGTAATATATAAAGAAATAACCCAAAGAGAACAAAGGCTAAGCTGAGTCTGAAATATCCACTGTCACCCTCATTAAATACCCAGTACGTATCCCTAAAGTTCCTTTTGAGCATCTTCCACTAATCAGTCCATGCTGCCTCTTTCTCCATTTCTACTTCATATATGTGCATGCGCGTAAGACAGTATTATAGCGAGATTCTGGTGTTGTGACCAATGGAGAACCATTGCACATGAAGAAAGGATAAGTTAATTAGAAGTGTTAGAAAAGATATGGAGAAATGGAACCTTAGTATTGCTGGTGGAAATATAAGATGATACAGATGATGTGGAAAATTGTTCCTCAAAAGGCTGAACACACAGTTACCATATGATCCATCAATTCTACTCCTAGGCATACACCCAAGGGAATTGAAAACATAAGTCCACACAAAAACTTATACACAGATGTGATGTTATTCATTATAGCCAAAAAGCAAAAACAACCCAAATGTCCATTAATTGATGAGTGGATAAACAAAATGTGGTATGTGTGGGTATACATATGTACATACATACAGACATACACGAGTGACCCTTGAACAATGTGGGTTAGGGACACTGACCCTTTCCACAGTAAGAAATTCATGTATAATTTTTGATACCCCAAAACGTAACCACTAATAGCTTAATGTTGACTGGAAGCTTTACCAATAACATAAGCAATTAACACATATTTTGTATGTTATATGTATTATATACTGTAGTGTATTCTTCTAAAAAAGTAAGCTAGAGAAGAGACACTATTACTACAAAAATCTTAAGGAAGAAAAAATTCTTTTACAGTACCTTACTGTAAAAAAAAATCCATGTATAAGCACACTCATACAGTTCAGACCTGTGCTGTTTGAGGGTCAGGTGCACGCATGTGCGCGCGCGTGCGCACGCACACACACACACACACACACACGCACACAAAGGAATATTATTCTGCCATAATTAGTGATACATGCTCCTACATGACTTGACACATTAATGCTAGTGAACGAAGCCATTCACCAAGACCACATATTGTGTAATTTTATTTATACAGAGGTCCAGAATAAACTAACCTTTTGAAAAAAATCTACAGGAAGTTTATTAGTGGTTGTCAGGAGCTAGGAGAGGGAGTATAGAATAGGAAGGGACTACTAAATGGGTACAAGGTTTCTTTTGGGGTGATGGAATGTTCTGAAATTAGTGGTGATGGATGCACAGCCTTATGAATGTATCAAAATAAAAACCAATGAAGTAAACAGTATATAAGGGTGATTTTTATGGTATGTGAATTACATCTCAATAAAAACATATAAAAATGAATAAGAGAGACAGTAAGTGGACTATGTTTTTATTTTATTTCATTTATTTATTTTTTAAATGTTTAATTTTGAGAGAGAGAGAGTGCTAGCAGGGGAGGTGCAGAGAGGGGGGCGGACAGAGAATCCAGAGTGGGCTCTGCGCTGACAGCAGAGCTGATGCAGGACTGGAACTCAGGAACTGTGAGATCATGACCTGAGCTAAAGTAGGACACTCACCTGACTGAGCCACCCAGGTACCCCTTAAAGGCTGTGACTTTTATAGCAACCACCACATGTATAAAGGATTAGTGTTGTCCAAATACACTGCTAAATTTTAATAAATAAAGTATGCTATTTTCCAGAAATTCCTGAAAGACAAAGTCCATATGTGATTGGAAACTTATCACTGAGTCTAATTTCTGTTTTTAAGTTAGTTAGCCTCATAAGGTTTTATTTAAGTTTATTTATTTATTTATTTTGAAATGGAGAGGAGGGGCAAAGAGAAGGAAAAAGAGAGAGACTCCTAAGCAGGCTCCGCACTGTCAACACAGAGCCTGACATGGGGCTTGAACTCACGTACTGTAAGATCATGACCTGAGCCAAAATCAAGAGTCGAATGCTTAACTGACTGGGACACCCAGGTGCCCCAACTTCACGTTTTTATATTCTCAGCGCCAATTTAACTCTATGTGGCGGATTTTGGAAAGAGTAGAGGGAATATTATCTGATCATATTATTTTCCTGCTTACAACACTGCAGTAATTTGCTCAGAGGACAAAGTCTGTCCTGAGTATACCATCTTAAGCCCTTCACAGTTGGGCCCTTGTCCAGTTTTTAGCCTCTTTGTCCACCACTCCCCAAGCAGCTACCCCTTTCCAGGTGGCCCACTGTTCATCCTCACACCACCCTCACCTGCAGCGGCCACTGTTAAAGCCCATCCCTCTGAAGTGTGCTCTTCACCTCCCAATGTCTCTGGGAAACTCCTGCCCAGGGAATTGTCTGGGCACCCAGAAAGGCCCTGGGAGCATTCTGTGCACATCTCTGTTACTGCTCACCACCTCTGAGGATGTGTTTTCAGGGAATTTTTTTGTCTTTATGCCTGAAATCTTTGAGGTGGGACCGCAGCTTATTTGTACCTCAATATCTACTACATTCACAATACATAGAAGACATTCTATAAATGTTTGTTAGCTAAGTGCAATAATAAATATTTTAAGAGATGTTTAAAAATCCAATATAAAAGGCAAGGGGCAGTTTGATCTAGTGGCTAAACTCCTAATCTAAAAACAAGCAGACCTGCCTTCCAATTCTAGCCCGGTCACTTGCCTGCTTTGTGACCTTAGGCAAGTCATTTATACTCTCTCTCTTGAAAATCTTAGAATTTTAGAAAATTTTGCAGTTAAGAAACATCTACACAATACAAAGTCAAACACTAAATTGTATAATTTAGATTCCTATATCAGGAGTTCAAAGGAGAAAATGGATGGGAAAATTTCTCAGAAAGGCAAAGAAAACATCAAGATCTATGACCCACTAGAATCTGCTTCATACCAGACTGCCCCCATAGAAATAGGCCCAGCCACACGTTTTTCGGTCTAATTACCCTATTCTTCTAGTTGCTCTTTCATGCTTTGCTTTTTTCCCCCCAACTCTCCAGAAACACAGAACTTCTGGGAGTTGAAAACGAAGTTTTCAGGAAGAGATTAAAAGAAGTGACTTAATTTTGCCTATAAAAATAAAGTTTAGAGACAGCAATAACTGTGCCATGTAAGAGAAGACAGCAGCCTTCTGCACTGTACAGTTTTGGCAAATCCTATTTTTCACAAAAATGATCTGTAAAGTTGGCAGTTGAAACATGAACTTGAGATGCTCAAGACAAGAGTGCTGTATTTAAAACCCTCATTTTAATTGCAAAGTTCTCAGAAGTAGAGGCTCCAGAGTCAAATTGTCTAGGGTCAAATACAGGCTCTGCCATTTACTAACTGAGATCTTGGACAAGAACTTAACCTCTCTGAATTTTTTCATTCAGTTTTAAAATGAAGATAATAATAATAATTACCCCCACAGGATACTACTGTAAAAATGTAAAAAAATAATACACATAAAAAAATAATACATGTAAAATAATCAACACAGAGCCTACTTGCAATGCATATACCTAGCAAATATTTCTCAGGCATCTACTGCTTTTGAATACTTTTGAGGCTGCACCAGCCACTGGGACTATACATAATGAGACTCATCTTTGCCTCTTTAAGAACAATGAAAATACTTATTCCCCCCACCACCACTATAATATGACATATGTTTAATACAAGCCTAACTGCATGTTCAGAGTACCTTGGAGAGAGAAAACAGGGAGTGAACAATTTTTAATAAAGACAATGAAGAATGTTTCAAATGTTTTTTTTTTTTTAATTTATTTCTAGGGGGGAGAGAGAGAGAGAGAGAAAGCTTGAGCAGGGGAGGGCCAGAGAGAGAGGGAGTGACAGACTCTGAAACAGTCTCCAGGCTCTGAGCTGGCAGTCACCACAGAGCCTGACACGGGGCTCAAACCCACGAATTGCGAGATCATGACCTAAGCGAAAGTCGGACGCTTAACCGACTAAGCCACCCAGGCGCCCCGACAATGAAGAATGTTTCAAAATGAAGGTTAATCCTATGGCTACTATATCTTGTTCTAAATGCCATAGTCCCCACCTCTACCCATTGTTTAATTAGGAAATTCTTTAATTTTTTCTTCCATTAGGGACTGTACAATTTCAGCATAAATTCTTTAACTGTGATAGTTGCAATAAAATAACAAGTCAATCTCTTAAAAGTTCTGAGAAGCAATCAGGTCCCACAATTTGGATCTGATGACATTTGCTTATTTTTTCCTGCCCCTGTTGCCTTCCACTCCAGAGGCAGTGAGTATTTGTCTATCAATTTGATGAGCTCAGGGCACCAAGTCTCAGAATCCCATTTTCCTTTATAAGAAATGCTAAAGAATAGGTGTTTTAATATCTTTCCTTTACAAAGTTTCAAATAAGCTTTTGTTTGTTAGATATTTAGTTCCTTGGTTTTCATTTTAATTGCTCACTTAGTGGAATAATCAATAATCATGAAAGACTGACCTGCTAACCACATAGAGATATTATTTTACACCTTATTTCCCTCTGTGGCTTTTTGGATACAATGGAAACTATATGTAGTTTTTGTTGCTGTTGTTAAGTCAGGAAGTGTCTAAATGAATCCATCTAGTCACATAATATGTAAAAAAAAAAAGATCATTTTATGATTGGTCCTTTAAGCAAAGTAGAATTTTGCCAGCTGGAAAAGCAAGGGTAAAATTCCAGTTGACAGAGCAATATAAGTAAAGTACAGAAGTGCAAAAGTAAATGACATGTTCTTGAAAATGCAAACAGTCTAGCACGACAAGAGCATGAATTTGCAAATGGGGAACAGTTAGAAAGGAGGCAGGCTGAAAGGAAGTAGGTTTCCTCCACGTACTCACCAACTGACTGACTGGTTTAGTGATCGATCAATATAACAAATATTTATTAAGCACCTGGTGTGTGTCAGATGTTATGCTGAGCAGTAAGAGTAAAATGAGGATTAAGACAGACATTGTCTCTGTCCTCATGGCACTTGCCTTCTAGTGAACTGTTAGCTACAAGTTGCCATTGGAGATTTTGTCTATTGGAGATCTATGTAAAACTCACATGAGGACAAGGGCAAAATTTGATGAACCCCCATTACAAAAACATCAGTTTAGTTAGATATTTGGGGGGAAAATTCATGAGAAATGAGTGAAAGACTAGCATTAGCAATATGAGGAACACAAAGCACTTATAATTTCACAAACAATATGGTTTACATTCTAATTCACACTTGTTATTTGTTTCTTCATATAGCCCTGTACCAGGTAAAAGAAGTGTTATTACCTCAACTTACAGACACGAAGACTAAGATACAGTAGATTAAGTGGTTTGCTCAAAGCCACAAGTAAATTCTTGAATCTTGAATAGAGGACATATAACCAGTTAGGCCAGTTTGGGGAAAGGGTCTGTCTGGGAAATCTCATAGGTCCTCACTCCCACTGATGGCACCTACTTAATTACAAGTACAGCTTTTGAAAAGAATGAACCAATATCCAATTTAGGAAATCAATAAATTTTGTAAAATAAATCTGCAGAGTGAAGATAAATATCATAATCTGAATATTAACAATGGTAAAACTTGTCCAACACAAAGTACATTCAAAGCCCTTAACCTAGATTTAATATTTAAATCCTCTAATCCTCACCATAATTTGATGAAGTAGATACTACTATACAGATGAGGACATGGAGGACAAAAATAGGGTAAGTGATTTGCCCAAAGTCACATAGTTTATAAGTAGGGAAAGAGGTATTTGAATATAGGATTCTCTAGTTCTGGAAGTGAAATTTTTCATCAATGGACTATATTCGCTCCAACATCTCTTATATTCAGGTGTCTATTCAACCCAACGTTCTTGGTTCTCAACACAGTTTTTGTTCTCAACTGACAAAAATCATGAACAAGGCCAACTCTGATGGGGAGGAGAACCTAGCTTTTTTCCTTCACCCAGAAGGAACTCCCTTTTTATGGGAGCTAGGTGAAGAGAAAGGCCTTCAGGAAAAAATTAGGGCTCTGACATGGCAGGTGCTGCATTCTATTTAAAGACCATTCTGTTTCCTCCATTAAACACCTGATACCTGGCTATCCTGCTTACTATTTCTCCTTGTTACATGCTTCTACAAGCCCCTAGGTAATCTCTATTATTCTCAGAGATTAGGTCCTGACTCGTTACTTTCTCCAGTGCAACTCCTCTCATAATTCTTGATGACTTTAATATCCACATAGATAACGCTTCCAATCGCACAGCATCTTAATTCCTTGACTTGCTTCCTCTCTTCCAAATGGCTTTGTTCCCCACATGACCTCAGCCCACAGGCATCCTCTGGACCTTGTCATTCCTAACAACCTCTATCCTCTCAATTTCAAATATCCCTTGCCTCATCTACCACCTATTATCATTCCAGCTCACTCTGATTATTCTTTATACACAACCAGGACTAGCAATCCATTAATCCTAATGCTATTCTCCCATCCCCTATACTTCCCATGTTGTCATTTCCTCTTTACCCAGTTTACATTCATGATATATCATTACATTCTTTGAGATGCACACAACATCCATTTCTTTGTCCCTTCTTGTTTTCATACTTTCCACCAAAGCCCTACCTCAGCTAAGTCCAACTATTTACAACCCTGAACTTATACATGTGTAGCTGAACATGGCTGGTGAAAAAACTATAACTTGTAGAAATGTTCTGCCTTTAAGTTCATGACCACTGTCTGAATCAGACTAATACCATCTTGGACATACCCTCCGTGACCTAAAGCCTCCTTGAGCATACCCTGCAACCAACATCCTTTCTTTTTGTTTAACCTCATCCTTAACTACACCCTTGGGACATAACGTCCTTCATCTACTCTGGATATATGACTGATTCACAAACATTTCCTCATGGATGGTTCCCCGACATATACTCTCTCGCCTCAAGGGCTATAAAAGTAGGTCCCATGGGAGGTGGGGTCATGGAGATCTATTAGTCTTGCAGCCACCCAAGACATGCTTCTGTCTGTAAATCTCTTTAATAAGCCATTTCTTGTCAAACTGGACTTAGCCTTTTTCATCAGTCTGATGGCTCCATAGGTCTTTGGAAGTTGCTTTCCATGTTATACCTCCCTTTCAGAGAACAACTACTAACCTTAAAATGGCCTTGGTTGTCATCTCTCCTCGCACTTCCAAATTTCTCTTCTCTCTCACTCTTAGCTAATGTCCTTGCTCCTTATTTCACTGGGATATCAGATCCAATCAGAAGAGAATCTCCATATATTCTCACCACCATATCTACATATCCATTTCCATCTCTGTCAATATGCCCTATTTTCTCTCCTGTTACTCCCGCTTGCTTCCTGGAATAACTCTCCTTGTTCCAATCCAAATTCATTCCCCCTAACCATGCACTAGATCCCCCCTTGCCTACTTCTGGATATCGTCCTTGTAATTGTTCTCTCTTTCATGCATCATGAGAATTATCCCCTCCACCAAATTCTCCTTGCTATAATTTCTTCCACCTCAACAAAATAAAACAATCTTGACCCATTTATCCCCCCTGAGAAGCTACAGTCTCATTTCTCACTTAGCTGCCCTTTATAGGAAAACTCCTCTGTACTTTCTCTCCTCTCATTCTCTTTTGAATCTATCTCCCGGAAATTAGTCTTGACAAAGACACCAATGGTCTCCATCCTGCTAAATCAAATGGTTGATTTTAACACCTCATCTTACCTGAACGGTAAGCAGCATTTGACACAGTCGATCACTCTAGGAATGTTGACAATAGGGACTCCATCTTTGGCCTACTGCCGCATGATGACCACACAATGACCTCCCTCAAGACTACATGTTCCAGCTCCCTTGGAGTTTAGTGTATGCCCTGACTGAATGCAGGGTAGCTTGTTCTTAAATCTTCCCTAAAGTTGCCTAGATAACTAGTAGAGATAACGTAGTTTCTGCTTCATGCCCTCCTCCACAGATGCACTACATGTAAATGTGAACTATCAGTTAAGTGTGTGGAGACCCTTTGACCTCACCACAACATCCTCCTGCACATCCTCTTTCTAGATAAGATCCATAGACCAAGGTCCAGACTTCTCAGAGAGCATCTGCACAACTGTCTGGATCATCATTTGGCTGATCCTCTCTGTCAGTAAGCTGCCCCAAAAAGAACTGTGTAAACTGTATGGAGTAGCCTGCTTCATTTTCCGTCTCGAAATAACTTATCAATTTGGAAGATTCTTTACAGTCCCTCCCCCTCCAACTTCTAACAGTCACCTCCTCTTCCTGGAAATCATATCCTCCTTGGCTTTCATAGCACCATACCCTCTTGGTTTTCCACAACTAATCCCCAAGTCCTTCTCAGTCTCTGATGGTTTCTCCTTATCTCCCTGACCTTTTCACAGTAGAATGCCCAAAGGCTCAGTTCTCACACACCTATACATTCCCACTCCAGTCTCAGGGCTTAAATTGACATCTGTACAGTCATGGCTCTGAAATTTCATCTCCTGTTCAGACCTCTGTCCTGAATTCGTCTTAAACATGCAACTATTTACTTGACATCTCTATACTGATGCCTAATAGGCATTTTAAAGTTAACATGTTCAAAACAGAACTCTTGATCTTTTCCCTAAACATGCTATACCCCAAATCCTCTCTGTATCAATTAAGAGCAACTCCATCCTTCACTCATTCAAACCTCAAAACTCCATTCACCTCTGATTCCTCTTTTCCTCTTACACCACTTACATGTTCTACTGGCAACTCCTGTTGGTTTTACCTTTAATATAAAATCAGAATGCAACTACTTTTGCTCTCTCTAATAATACAGACCCAATATCCATCACCCCTCACGTGAATTATTGGTGAGTCCTATGAGGTCTATCTTAAAGATATTTAAAGTCTAACTGGTTCTCACCTGAACCAAATAAATATCATCTCTTGCTTGGTTGACTGCAAGAGTCTGCTTACTGGTCTCCCTGCTTCTGCCCTTGCCTCTACATTCTATTCTTTGAGTATAAGAATATAAAAACTAAAATATAAAATGATAAAACTCAATACTCATACTCAATCTTCTGCTCCTGCCACGCCAGGACACTCCAGACACTCTCTTTCTTCTGAAAGTCTTCACACACAAATGAGTCTCTCTGTCTACCCAATGAAACTTTCTGTGATGACGGAAATATTCTAAACCTGTTTTTTTTCATTGTGGTAGCCACTGGACAAATGTAGCTACTGAGCACTGGAAATGTGGCCAGCAGATTTGAGAAACTGAATTTTTAATTATATTTATTTTAATCAATTTAAATGTAAACAGCCACCTGTAGTTAGTGCCTACTCTTAGAGCTTGTCTAATGTGCTCTTCTCTGACATTCTCACAGGGCTCTTTCCTTTACCTCTTTCAGGTACCTGCCCAGATGTCACTTTATCAGTGAGAGCATCTTTGATCAAGATACTTAATATAAAAAAAAGATACTTAATAGAGAGAGAGTCAATCCCCATCTAGTCATTCCCCTTTCCTGGTTTGTTTTTCTTAATTTCTCTGTTATAATCATAAATTTCAAACATACTATGTTTTATATACTCATTTATTTGTTATCTATTCCCTCAAATAAAATTTAATGTCCATTAAGTTAGAGACTTCAGTCTGTTTTGTTTTCACTGCTATATCACTAATGCCTAGAAGAGTACCTGGTACATAAGAGTACCTGCTAAAAGCTCAATAATTACTTACCGATTCAATTCAACATTAACCTCTTGAGTGTTAATTAACTTCTTGAGTGTCAACCATTAAGTTCTTGCGTGGCCTAGAACAAGACACTTCTTATACTCAGGTTTCTCCTTCTTCCTATTATTATCTTATACTGTATCTGTCTGTTTTCTTCTTTGTATTATAACAACTTATACATTCTTCATTTATTTGATTACTGCCTATCTCCTTACTAGACCAAAAACTCCCAAAGGGTAAGGCCTATGTTCAGCTTATGAATTTAGCATGATGCCTGGAACACAGTTGTTGCTCAATAAATAGACAGCCTTTCTGAGTTATGAGGCAATGAAGTCTAACATTCAGTAGAGTATCAATAAGTATCTATTGAAGATACAATAAGTATCTATTGAGATACAATAAGTATCTATTGAAGAATACATTTTAATCTTCAAAACTAATTGGAATGGGTAGATCTCTTCAAACTTGGGCATTCACTGTCCGTAAAGAAGGGTCCAGATATGGGTCCACATAACTGCACAGGCATCAGATAAAGGCCACATCTGGTGTGACTTGGTCTTGTAGGACTGTGAACCCTGAGAAGCCCTGGGGGTATTAGTGTGCTCTGGGAGAGTTGGCAATTTACCTGTATATCAGATGTGATGAGGCCTACCCTCAGGTTCTCCTCCCCTCTTTCACTATCCTGGGAGGTTGTGGTGGTGGTGGTTTTGTGGTAATGGTTTTGTGAATAGGTTCTGGAGACCCCTTTCACGTTTTTAACACAGTCACCTTCATAACACTTGCCAACTTTGTTAAATGACCATCCCTTTGCTCATGTCCTGCTCTCCTTCCACCCCCATGCATAGCTCCAAGGGGTCAGTTCCTGTTAACAGGCCTTCTTTCCTTTACTATGTGCAGCTTTAGAAAACAGCAGAGAAAAGACACTATATCAGTAGTAAACTTGTCCGTTCACTTTTAACATTTTGAGTCCATAAAGTACGCTTTATTACTAGTGGAGAATGGGGACCTTTCCTCTTTGCTTGGCAAAATTGTTTCCAGGAATTCAACATTTTCTAAAAGACATTCATTAAGTTCCCAACAATTTTTAAATAAGGTAGAACTGGATCCTAAGATGATTGTCTTCATTTAAAAATCCAACTTATTGAGATCAATAGTACTACTTGCTTTTTGTTAAAGGGAAATGTAAAATCACCTCCAAATCATCTAACTATAGGAAAAATTACACAGGGTCTTATTTTTTTTTTTTTACAAAGAGTTTATTGTCAAATTAGTTTCCACATAACACCCAGTGCTCATCCCCACAAGTGTCCTCCTCCATGCCCATCCCCCCTCCCCCCACATCCATCAGTCCTCAGTTTTTGTCAGCATTCAAGAGTCTCTCATGGTTTGCCTCTCTCCCTTTCCCCCACCATTTCCGCCCTTCTTCTCCCCTTGGTCCTCTGTTAAGTTCCTCCTAATCCTCCTATACGTGCACACATATGATATTTGTCCTTCTCTGCCTGACTTATTTCGCTCAGCATAACACCCTCAAGGTCCATCCATGTTGCTACACATGGCCAGATTTCATTGTTTCTCATTGCCATGTAGTATTCCATGGTATAGATAAACCACATCTTCTTGATCCATTCATCTGTTGATGGACACTTAGGCTCTTTCCATGTTTTAGCTATTGTGGAGAGTGCTGCTATGAACATTGGGGTACATGTGCTCCTATGCATCAGCATTTCTGTATCCCTTGGGTAAATTCCTAGCAGTGCTATTGCTGGGTCATAGGGGAGTTCTATTGTTAGTTTCCTTAGGAACCTCCACACTGTTTTCCAGAGGGGCTGTACCAGTTTACATTCCCACCAACAGTGTAGGAGGGTGCCCGTTTCTCCACATCCTCGCCAGCATCTAGAGTTCTCTGATTGCTCATTTTAGCCACTCTGACTGGCGTGAGGTGGTATCTCAGTGTGGTTTTGATTTGTATTTCCCTGATGAGGAGCGATGCTGAGCATCGTTTCATGTGTCTGTTGGCCATCTGGATGTCCTCTTTGGAGAAGTGTCTGTTCATATCTTCTGCCCATTTCTTCACTGGGTTGTTTGTTTTTCGGGCGTGTAGTTTGGTGAGTTCCTTGTAGATTCTGGATATCAACCCTTTATCTGATATGTCATTTGCAACTATCTTTTCCCATTCCGTTGGTTGCCTATTAATTTTCTGGGTTGTTTCCTTGGCTGTGCAGAAGCTTTTAATCTTGATGAGGTCCCAACAGTTTATTTTTGCTCTTGATTCCCTTGCTTTTGGGGATGTATCAAGTAAGAAGTTGCTGCGGTGGAGGTCAAGGAGGTTGTTTCCTGCTTTCTCCTCTAGGGTGTTGATAGTTTCCTGTCTCACGTTCAGGTCCTTTATCCATTTTGAGTTTATTTTTGTGCATGGTGTGAGAAAATGATCTAGTTTCATTCTTCTGCATGTTGCTGTCCAGTTCTCCCAACATCATCTGTTAAAAAGGCTGTCTTTTTTCCATCGGATATTCTTTCCTGCTTTGTCAAAGATTAGTTGGCTGTATACTTTTGGGTCCACTTCTGAGTTCTCAATTCTGTTCCATTGGTCTATGTGTCTGTTTTTGTGCCAATACCATACTGTCTTGATGATGACAGCTTTGTAGTAGAGGCTAAAGTCTGGGATGGTGATCCCTCCCGTTTTGGTTTTATTTTTCAGGATTACTTTGGCTATTCGGGGTCTTTTGTGGTTCCATACAAATTTTTGGATAGTTTGTTCTAGTTTTGAGAAGTATGCTGGTGCAATTTTGATTGGAATTGCATTGAATGTGTAGAGTGCCTTAGGTAGTAATGACATCTTAGCTATATTTATTCTTCCTATCCATGAGCATGGAATGTTTTTCCATTTCTTTGTGTCTTCTTCAATTTCCTTCATAAGTTTTCTATAGTTTTCCTCATACAGATCTCTTGTATCCTTGGTTAGGTTTATTCCTAGGTATTTTATGTTTTTTTGTGCAATACACAGGGTCTTATTTTGACATCTCTCAAAGTTACTTTTATTACTATTATTTTGATTTTAACACTACAATATGCAATAATTGAACACATATTTTCAATATATTTTTAGTGTCAA
This sequence comes from Proteles cristata cristata, assembly GCA_017311185.1. NCBI lineage: Eukaryota > Metazoa > Chordata > Mammalia > Carnivora > Hyaenidae > Proteles > Proteles cristata. Next base: position 1,519,062 of record JAESUZ010003687.1, on the reverse strand, counting down.
AATCAAGGTTTACTTTATAAATTTTTAATTAGTTTCTAATTCTGAACTGAGGATCTCACTTTCTATTGTTAAGTCAATCTATCAAAAGCTGGAAATTTCAGAGATCCTAAACTGTGTTTTTAATGTTCAACTGATGAATTACAATGTAAGTCAGTTTTCAGAGACAACAGAAAAGGGCCATCGCTTGTACTATCCATTTTCAAAAGGTAATCTGCAACTGTCCCTCCTCACTCCAAAAGACTGTGTGATAGCCCATGCGCTGGGTAACCAACCTCAGGGACTTCTAGTTGTTTACTGTCAGTAGAGTGAAAGCCACCTTTAAAAATGTGTCCCTAGAGTCCAAAGAAATTATCTGGGGTTCCAAGTCCCTCATTATACATATATATATGATATATATATATATATATATATATATATATATATATATATATCATATATATAAGGGTTTCCCTTATGATGCCCATCTGCTTTCTCATTTCTGACAAATCTTTGTTGGCAATATACAAGTTAACTTTCTGCAGGGGTGAAATAAAGAAATAATAGCCCTTATGATGAAAACTTAGGATAACATTATTGTCTCTCACTAACTGCCAAGTGGCTTTAATCTATAGTGAACTCAGTAATCCTAAAATGAATTCGATATTCTCTCTTATTGGCAGTAAACCTTACATGGTTAATAGCTTGATGCACAGAATGAATTTGAAATGGAGAAATAAACTTACAGAGTATAAGAAATAACCGGGGTCTTCTTATTTTCAAGGATATTTAACAATACAAATTGAAATTCTAACAGTATTGCCCAGCAGAGTTATTCATAAAATCTCCCTTAACGAAAATTCAAGAATTATCTGTATTTATAAGCAGTTTTCTAGAAAATTATTTTCTTTTCCAAGCACAATACCCATTACAAATTTCTTTTTTTTTTTTTAATATTTTTATTTTTTTATTTCTAGGATAGAGAGAGACAGCGTGAACAGGGGAGGGTCAGAGAGAGAGGGAGTCACAGACTGAAACAGGCTCCAGGCTCTGAGCTGGCAGTCAGCACAGAGCCCGACGGGGCTCGAACCCACGAACCGCGAGATCATGACCCAAGCGAAAGTCGGACGCTTAACCGACTAAGCCACCCAGGTGCCCCAAATTTCTTAATTTCTGGGGGAAAATGCTCAAGATTGTAACATATTGTGGGATGTGGCTCAGTTGGTTGAAAGGCCAGTTCTTGATTTCAACTCAGGTCATGATCCCAGGGTTGTGGGATCAAGCCTCACATCAGACTCTGTGCTGAGTGGAGCCTGCTTAAGATTTCTCCCCTCTCCTTCTGCCCTTCTTTCACTTACGTGCATGCATGTGCTTGCCCTCCATCTCTCTCTCTCTCTCTCTCTCAAAAAAAAAAAAATTTGTACCATGCTTTACATTAACTTCCTGGTAACTTTTGTGATTGAATTGGCTTCTCAGGTGTCATTGCTGCTCCCTTTAGCCTATCCCAAAAAAAGAATAGAGGTGGTTGGAATAGAAAATGTAGAAACTTAATGAGGTGAATTCTCATTTGGCAAACTTGTACCTACTTGCCATATCTCTCAGGCTTTTATAGTTTATATTCACTTAATATGTGAGGACCAGGTAGAGAAGTGGTGTCATGTGGGGAAAATCTTCCTGGCTTGAGGTCAAGGGACCTTGATTCTAGCTTGCGACAACTTGTAGGTACTGTATGACTCTGTCCCAATGTCTGCCTGCCATTTCCCTCTTCTACTAAATTGGGGGTGGGTGTGTGTGTGTGAAAAAGCTATTCTCTAAAAGTCTAAACTTTTAAAAGTCTAAAACCCTAAAATTCTGTGATTTTTCTCCAGTGAAATATGATGACTTATGTAAAAGTGCAGAAATAATTCATTCAATCAAGTCATATTGCCTTAACCTAAATGATTTCAGGTTTCAAAGTTCAAATGTAATTACAAAGAAATGGAAGGGACAGAAATGAGTTGCCAGTGAAAGTTAGATATCACAGGCAACAGCTCACTTTCCTGAAATGCACATTGACAATTAGCAATTAACATCTTCTGGAAACAAGCAAATGATCAGGAAGCCTTTTGGCAAAAGGGAGTCTTAAAGTTTCATTGTGCCATTTAATAGATATTTTGTCACATGATAAATTAGGTACATTTTTATCCAGTGAAATAACAGATTTCCTACAATAAAGATGATTCAAGGACTGATGCACTATGGCTGGGCCTGATCCTGAAGAAGTTAGTTGTTCAATAAGATTTTGGTAGATTTCTGCCAAAAATGGAAAAGAGCCATAATCTCCAATTATATTTTGGTAGAAGTAACAGAAAACTGAACCTCCAAAAAGGAAAATAGTGACTCAATTACCTGGGGAGTACAGGCTTAGGCCTGGCTTCAGGTGAGGCTAAGTTCAGGGAATAGCACAATGTTATCTTTGGGCTATTTGCTCTGTTCGTGTTGGCTAATTTCCAGATTCTCCAAGTAGCAACATGGGTGACTGCCAACAACATGGGTGATTGTCAACCAGGTTCAATTTCAATGCTATTGAATACTTCTTTTCCCCTAAAAGTCAGAGTATAAATCCCAATCTTGTTTATTACTAGCTTGAATTAAGTCACATAACAACATTTGAAGCAAGCACCAACCCGAGGATGAAATGTGAGACCAGCCTAGTCCTGGGTCATAAGCTGATACCCTCCTCCACCAAACCCTGATAACTGTGCCAGGGAAGAGTGGAAGTGAAAGTTTCTTTGAGAAAACTAGAGTAATATTATCTAGAACCTGGGTTGATTATGTCTAGGTTATAAATTAACAGATTTATTTATAATTATTTATTTTTTATTATTTAATTTAATTTCATGTCTGAAATAACATGAGTTCTTACAGAAAAGTAATAAACTTGAAAAGCATCCTACTGATATCAACCTCATCTCTTCATTTAAGGCTAAGACTTAAACTGAAGTAAAGCACAGTGGTTATGCTCATAAGCTTTGGAATCAGACGATTTCCATTTGGAGTTCTAATTCTGTTACTTATTAGCTCTGTATCTCTGGGAAAATTACATCACAGAACTGACCCTCATTTGAAACCAGGAATAGTCATGGTCTCACCTCACAGGGTTGAGGTAAAGATTACACGAAATAATGGATGTATGGAACTCATAGAGTACCTAGCACTTAATGTACAATAAACAACAGTTGTTATTAATAGAGAGAAAAAAGACTTGCCTAAAGTCACACAGCTAATTAATGACAAAGCTAGAACTAAAATTAAGTCTTTCGACTTATAGCTCAGAGCTATAAGCAACTCAATTTAATAGTACACAAGTCAATTATATTTGAAACATCATAGCATAAATCAGATTTTCTTCCCAAATTGCTACATGGAAACTCACAGTTCCCATTTCACAGAGCAGCCATGTAATGTCAACATCACCAGACACCTCTGAGAAGGGGCTGTTACAGGCCTGTCATATTTTGCTCCACCAACTGTAACTAGGTAGATTAGAGAAAGACACCGTTGACATGATGGACACAATCTGAGACCCTTGAGTATCCTATGGCTACTTATTTCATCAGCCAAGTGTTTGGTGAGCATTTTCTCCACATTCAACAATATGTGGAATATTAAAATAGGAAGCACATATTCTACATTCCAAGGCCTTACTCTTATTGAGAGACTGATCAGTTGTGTGGTAGAGACAAAAAGTGTTAAAGGTGCTAAGGGCAGGTTGGTAAACACATGACAAGCTGGCACAGATTTCATTAAGGATAAAAGGAGTAGGAAAGGGGACTCTAGGTAATAGGTTCAGCATAAACTAAGATGCAAGAAGAGATGAATATGATGTCAGAGAGTGGGTTGAAAATCATGAAGGACCAAGTTAGAAAGAAGTAAGAAATTAAAGCTGACCAAGACAACACCTACTCTGGATTTGGGACTGAAGAGGCAGCATGTGAATGGATGAAGGCTCGGGAGCACAAAACAGCAAGAAATGATTCTAAGTCACTCAAGTATTCAGAACATTCATTGGGTCTCCAGTTCTTTAGCTTGACCCTCATGGTCTTACATGCTCTGATTCCATCTCCCACTTAGCTCTTCTTCTTTTTCTTCTTCTGAATATGACCCATGCTTTTATTCAACCACACTGCTCATTGTTTGGAAAACCTGTCCATCACACCCCTGTCCATAGTCATTTCCACATGCTGTTTCTTACATATAGAATGCCTTTCTGCTCTCATCTCTGTCTGGCATAATTCTGCCCACTCTAATGCCCAAGTCACAACCTTATCCATAAATAAGCACTCCTTAAAATTGATGATAGAAAGAATTTAGTAAGGGCCTTCATATCTACTATATTTTTTAACGACACTCTTCTTGGAGTCCATCACATTCACTCCCTCCTCTGAACCCAATGAAGGAATAGTAGCAAAAATAATAATAGTGACAGTAATTATAATACCATCATTTAATAAGTCCTAAACACCTTACATGCATTATCTAATTTAACCTTTGTAAAAACTCCATAAATAATTTTGTCATTCCTATTTCATAGATAAGAACAATGAGACTCAGGGAAGGTATGTAAATTTTCCAAGGTCCTAGAGCTAATAAGCAGCAGAGCCAAGGTTGGATACCTAACTCATTATGCTATTAAAGAAGACTGCTTTTCTCTAATAGCATTAATCATGAACTGATTTTGATATTTATCTGTAGATATGGCTTAACTTCTTCATAAAGTTTAATACTCCTTGGGAAAATGGAACATGCATTTACCTCTGTTAATAACTATAACCTGTTATCTGCAAAATAACATTTGTGTAGTATAGTAACTTTGTAACTTACAAAGCTCTTTAATATACTAGTGTATGGAAGTCTTACCACAATCTTCTGAAGCAAGATTAATTTCCAACTTGTACATGAGACCATAAAGTTCAGATGACTTAAATGACATCATCAAGGATGCACACTATTTGGCCAGCAGCTCTCAGCCAAAATCTGGTGGCAATTGTTGGAGTTGTTATGTAAATACTGAGTACTTTCATCCTCCCCCGAGACAGCTTGGAGCTATGGGTTCTATACCAGTTGCAAGAGGTGCCCAGTGGGAATAAGTTCCAGTTACCCACAGTAGTGATTTACTTGAATATATATAGCCTTTGTTGACTCCTTCCTGGTCTTACTTCCTCACATCTGGACTGGTATTTCCTGGGATTACCTCCCCAAAAAGAACTACTTGCACTTAAATTATTTTCTCAGGGTCTGCTTCTAGGGATACCAAAATTGAGACATTTTTCCTGAAGCACTGTTTCTCTCCCAATGGGTTAAAGGGGTGAGATTAGTAAGAGAAAATAATCAGAAACTTTAGACAATGTGATTTCCATTTTCAATTCTTTAAACAAAGGAGAGAAGGAGCTCTTATAAGAAGAGTCAGTCATTTAATAGCCTGCAGCCTGTTAAATTCATTGCAAGTCAAAACTTCTGCTTAAAGGGGCCCTGATATTAAATTGACAATTGCCTTGGAATCTAAAATAGAATTGGTTTAAACAGAGTAGAGAAAGGTTTTCTGCATTTCTCTGGTTATTTCCATTACAGACAGAAATATTCTGACACTGGCTCCTTTGCTCTGGTTACAGCTTAAGGCAATTTCCGAAATTCTTAGATTGAACTGGAATTCCCATTTATACCAGGTAACATAGCTCATTCTCAAAGTCTCAAAGCCTTAGCATGAAATTGAGGATCTTGATGTGGTCAAGGGGTGTTAAAGAAAAACAAACAAACGTGAAAACAATTTAATTCAATGAAGGAGTGTCCAGGGAAACAGAGATAAAAATTCTCATGCATAAATACACGCACAGCAACACACAAAGCCCACAGAATAAATAATGTTATTTTGAGTTCACAGGGCATTTTTGGTCCAAGGGATTATCTGAATCCAGTGGTGGCTTTATTATTTTTATAAAATTTCTAGCCCTCACCCCAGAGGGGAAAAGTGAAACAGAGACTTTAAGTCAAGTGACAAAGCTCGGCTGATGCCTTATTAGCTGGTTCATGAAAAATACTTCAAATTTGGAGAAAGCACATTCCTCTAAATCTGAGCTTAATTTTCTGTCAATGAATGAATAAATCTGTTTATATCTACAAAGATGCTACACAGGTATAAATATTTTTATTTGATATGACTTTTAAAATCATCTGTGCACCTAGAGTCCTATTCTAAATTGGAAGTGGGAAGTTGCTTAAAAGCTCTGGTTAAGATGTCAAAGATGATAATAGCTAATATAGAGATAGAAAAGGCCTGGCCCAGAGCTGAGAAATCATGTTCATTTGGCCCTATGGCTGAGCCAATGACAGAATTCAGAGTAAAACTTTTGTAGGTTCAAAAACCTCAGGGATAGCCTGGCACAGGAGACCGAGAGAATTTAGACCCTGAGACTAGATATTAAAATTGAGTGTTATCTAGGTTCTTTGTTTAGAAGATTATTGTGACACATGATGGTTTCATTTATTCTCAAGATATCCCTAATGGGTAAACCGTTAAACACACTGCTTTTCTCCTCCAAGGAAACAGAGAAGGAGCACAAGAAACTGTCATGGTCCCAAGTGGGTTTGTGAATTGATGGTGGGCAGAGTTGTGAATATCTATTTTCCCACTGATATTCCATGTCACCCAAACCAAATTCTTTTTTTTAAATGTTTATCTATTTTTGAGAGAGAGAGAGAGAGAGAGAGAGAGATCATGAGCAGGGGAGGGGCAGAGAGAGAGAGAGAGAGAATCTGAAGCAGACTCCAGGCTCTGAGCTGTCAGCACATAGCCTGACATGGGGCTCGAACTCACGAACCATGAGATAATGGCCTGAGCTGAAGTCGGACAATTAACCAACTGAGCCACCCAAGTGCCACCCCCCCCAAATTCTTAATTCTGGGAAAAAATAGAAAATTAGGTACTGGAGTATCTAGCAAAATGGATATCTGAAAAGTTAAAAATTTCTTTTTCTCACTGCATTCTTAAGAGAGATAAAGGAAGCAAAAGCAAATTTCACTTGCTCAGACGAAGAGTTGAATGGGTCCAGTCAGTGTTCTGCTATGCTAAGATGGGCTTTGTTTATGATGCCATCATGAGCAGAGCAAAGGCTGTGTTCTAGAAGTGTTATAGGCATTCTCTTACAGACATCTGCTAATTACTCACACTCAGTTATCCTAAAATGAATACATTAAATAAAGGTGACTTACACTTTCTGATCGCAGGCAATGTACTCTTTTCTTCCTCCATATCCTGAGTCCTGGGAAGCTAGCACTGACACTTAAATAATATATCTAAAAATTGCAAACAAAAGCTACTCTCATTATGAGAAAGCCCCAACAAAGCTCAGACATTTCACTCAAAACCAGAACAGTTTCTCAGTCTGACCATTTACTAAGTTTATGTTGATCGCATGAAGTAGGCTGGTTAGGTCATATTACTTCCATTTCAGAGGAGATGAGGCTTCGGTTCATAGTAATGAAAAGAAACCAAGTAATTCTTCAGGTTCAATAGCATTTAACTATGTAGAAAATAGCATTAATTAGGGAAAAAGGGCATTGTTTTTTTGGTTTCAATTATATTTCCACCAGAGAAGGCAATGGAATGGCCTAGATGTTTGATATTGATATTTCTGTTCTCATAGTCTGTGATATTCTTTGAAGTACTGGTTTCTCCATTTATTTTCAAACATGGACTTCTAATAGTAATTGCTAAAGTAATTCTATTATTACTCTGCTCTTTGAGTGCCCTTTTCTTCAACTAAAGGTTGTTATACCGACTAATCATAAATATGGAAAATGCCCTCCAAGGTCATTTCTGAAGCCCTATCTTAAAGAGAAATCTCTTGCAACTTGTCACGGTCTTTTTCTATTTTCCTCTCCCTAAAAAGTTCCATGGACATTGCTCTCATTTGCAAGAAGTTACCAATATTAATTGGAAGATTTGGGTGGCAGGGGGGTGCAGGAGGGATTAAGCTGAGACTCAGGAGACCAGGGTCTAGTTATGTCTGCCACTAATTGGCTATTCACCCTTGGGAAAAGCATTTAATCACTCTAGGAACAAAATTTCCCATTTGCAAATATAGGAATTGGAATGAATGATCTCTGAGGTACATTCCAACCCTAGATCTACCGTAATTCCTTGATAATATATATTATTTTTTAAAAAGCAAAATATTTTACAGTGAACACTAATGAAATGTTGGTGTTCTATAAAGTAAAAATAAAGAATTACTATCTTGTGAGATAAAGACTTTTTGTGGGGATTTTTTTTTATACCACAGAAAACGACAGGAAGAAGGAAAAGTTTGGGATTGAATAAAGGGAGACTTAATTTACTCATTTTCGTTACTAAGCCTTTGGTACTTCATTCATCCCTGAGATCTCTGACTAAAAGGTAACCACCTAGGGCCAAGCATAGATCATCTCTGGCATAAATCATAGGGTACTTTGGGAAATGATGTCCAGTTTTCAAAACACCAAGATTTCTAGCCCATTGTTAAAGCTAGATATCACACTTTTACCCTCAGTAGCCAGGAGATTAGAAGGTGGTAGTCCTAGAAAGTAAGAGTTTCCAAAACCAATAAACACAGCCCAGATACCTATGAAGACTTATACAACAGAACAAAACAGATTAAAGAAGCCATCCAGCAAAGAGGAAATGAAGTGAAACAATGATTGCTGTCTTGGCAAGCTCATGCTTCTAGTTGTGTAAGTGGGAAATATTTACCCCCTGGAGGCCTTCTACAGAAACCTAGGATTCTGTGGCTTTATGATATTTCTAGGTTATTTATAATAGATGAAAGGAATAGAATTATTTGAAAGCAACGTCAATCTAACTATAATTCCTCTGTTCATTCAGACACAGTCCCTTTTTTGCAGATTTCTATGTTGGCCACAAATCACTAGAATAACAAAACAATAAACTTATCCCAAATATATTAATATCCTGAATTTTCAGGCCATTCCCTACAAAATTGAAGCTATATGGAAGAGTTATCAGCCTAAGTACAATTATCATATTTACCAATTCCTGTGATCCATTTTACAAACTATTATTATCCATTGTTTTTAAAATTCATAGTATTTTCCTTACTTAGTTAGCAATGCAGAATTACATCTCAGACTAAAGGTTCATACCTCACGATGATTTGCCTTTCCAAATCAAGTGGACAATTGTCCTTCAGATACTAGTCAAGGTGAACTGTGACCCAACTTTTATTTATTTGGCCCTAATGAAGTGAGGAGTTCCATCTTTTTAGCTTCCTTTGGTGTTTCTTTGACTTGCTAATACCTTTCTAAGTAGGCTCTTAAGAATGTATTTCGGCAGTGTTTCACATTTTTAAATGCAAAATGTACATAAGAATTTCCATTTGACAAGTTATTAGGCTAAGATAAAACTGGGTGCTTGAGAAGCTTATTGTAAATGGCAAAGTACTTCACCAATGATAATTATAATAGTAATAAACATTTGAAGCAATGTAGGTTAGTGGTTAATAGCATAGCCTTTGAAGGCAAAGCAACCCAGTTTGAGCCTTGCTTTATTTTCTACCAACTCTATGACTTTGGCAAGTTTCCTAACCTCCGAAAGCCTCTCTTACCGGTCTATAAAATGTCAATAACATCAATACTTACCTTGCAGGGTCATCCTAACTACTAAGTACAGAGGGTATTATAAACATCTTATATAATCCCTATTCAATATATGTTAATTATTATTATTATATTAGCTCAATAAATATTTTTGATAGGAAGAAATGTACTGATAAATTAATCAGTAGATTATTATAAGGACTAAATGAGAAGATGTATGCAACAGACTTAGCACAAAGCCTCGACAATGCCTTATTTCACTACTTTTAAGGTGTCATCGATTATAAGACGCACCATTATTGCACGTGCCTCCAAGAAGAAAAAAAAAGTTTTTACCAATTAATTGTAAGACTCCATCAGCCATGAGACATCCATATTGCAGAAAAATAAAATTCGGGAGGGGGGGGAGGATGCACCTTAGAATGACATATAATAGTTTCAAATAAATAGTACGATGATAAAAGATAAGGGAGGGGCACCCAGATGGCTCAATTGGTTAAGTGTCCGACTTCAGCTCAGGTCATGATCTCATGGTTCATGGGTTCGAGGCCCGTGTTGGGCTCTGGGCTGACGGCTCGGAGCCTGGAGCCTGCTTTGGATTCTGTGTCTTCCTCTCTCTCTCTCTTTCTTCCCCTCCCCTGCTCACACTGTGTCTCTCCCTAAAATAAATAAACATTAAAAAATTTAAAAACAAAAGATGAGGGAGAAAAGGAAAAATCGAAAATTCTCATTAAATTAATTTCTCAGTGACCTCAGACCTATCTGAATTTTTCATTTACTTACATACCCCAAATTCTTGTAAGTGGGGAAGAAAATAAGGCATTTGCCACAGAGAGCCAATAAAGAATCATAAAATATGATCATGGTTAATCACCATATATCTCCCACAATATTCATGGAGTCCTTGCAGAGAATGAAAACTTCTTCATCACTTCCTCCAGCCCCCCATTCCAAGTATCTCTTCTAAAGCATCTCTGAAATGCACAGAAAGTATTTATGTTACATTTCATTCCAGAGTCCCTTTCAACAGGTTTTAGAGTTGTTCTTGTAGAAATGTAAATTCCCTTGCACAGGCTGACACTGGGGTAGGTGGATAAAGACTGGCAGCTTGTGGGGGTGTGCTAATCATTACTGCCAACCTTGACAGGAAGGTGGGTGATACTTACTAGTTCTAAGTGGCAAATGGGGAAAGTAGCTTTTGAAGTATGATTTAAATGAGATCTGGAAAATAAATGACAGAGAAGAGGAAGAAGAGCTCTCATTTATTTCAGAAAACTTTTCAGCAGCTGTAATAAGTGGGAAAAAAGAGAAAGAAGAAGACATTTGTGGAAATGCAGGTATGTATTCAAGCAAAAACTGGGAGAAAACAATATAGCTGCTGCTATTTGTGGGAAAACTCAGCAATTATTAAAGGATGCAAACATTTTTACTGTACCAGTCAACATGTCAATCTTGAATAAATCATTATGGCCAATAAATCAATCCTAGTAAAACCTAAATTAGTTTTAGAAGAAAAGAAACATTATAAACTGTGTGACACAGTAGTTCTTGATCCTGGCTGTATAGTAGGATCATCTAGGAAGCTTCATAAACATATCAATGCTTGAGCCTTACCTCTTAAAGATTATGATTTCATTAGCGTTGGGTGCCATCCAGGCAAGTAGTGATTTTTTTTTTAAAGGTTCTCAGATTATTCTAATTTTAGGCTGAGAAGGGCTAATCAAATTCATCCTCTTCACTTTACAAATACAGAAACTAAGACCCAGAGAGGCACTGTGACTTATCCATGAATACACAGCCAAAATCTCAAAACAGAGCTATGATTCTATGATCAATCCAGTCATTGAACTCAGTTCTTCGTTACTCTGTACTTGTATTGCACATTCACACCCTTCCTATGGCCTTGCAGCAAGAGAGTTTAATGCCTCTGCCCCTGGACTTTGGACTTGGCCTTGTACCTTGTTTCACCCAACAGGATATTCACAAATGTGAGACAAACAGTGGCTTGAAATGTGCTTACATGGTTGGTTTGTTTGGGTTTGTCCTCTCGTGCTCCTCTCTTTCGCCATGAGAAGGAAATACCCTAGTAACTAGTAACAAGTTACAATCCTTGTACAAGTAACAATCCTCGCTGATTCAAGGAAAATGAGAAACTCGTTGAATAGATCTGAACCCAGCTAACCTAGAAATGCATAAATCAAAAATATATGCTAATTATTGGAGCCACTGACTTTGGGGTGGTTTGTCATGCAGCATTATCATAGTAATAGTTGCCTGAAACACCCAAATCCAAGTTTTCTAATGTGTGGTTCATCACTGGACTTCTAATAAGTCCCTTCTAATAAGGGACCATATGCAGCACATGGGTAGTGATGATGATCTGCCAGCACTTCACAGAAGACAAATTACATCCCTCACATGTACAGCACATCAAATCCAGACATGCAGAAGCCAATGGTTCTTTGTGAGTATCTATTTAAAGACAGACTTTTCCTCCATTGGGAACAATTTTTACTCACTTGTATATTTCATTCACTCCTTTATAATTACAGCTAACAGTATTTGAGCTTTTACTGCATAGAAAATTTGTTTGATCCTAAGAAAAGAAAACCCCATTTTACAGAGAAGGAAATCAAGGTCCTAAGAGATAAAGTCATATAGCTAGAATGGGAACTAGAGGCTATCCTCTTAACTACTATGCTATACTGCACCTCCACCTTGATATCATTTTTGTGACAATGCAAAACCACTCATATTGTCTAATTTTGCAGAAACATACATCTCTTATTCAAAGAGAATTGCTTTTTCTTCTAGTGTTAGTTACCTCTATATCTTGATTGTCTTTACTCTTTCTTTACGTTGCCTGACATTTAACTACAGAGTGTCTATAAAGTCTAAAAACATAAATTAATTTATATAAATTATTCTGCACCCAATTTCACTTTGGGTTTTTCCCCACACCAAGCAATTCTCCAACACCAGCTAGGTATCCTACAGTTGAACTCAATTCTAACTATCCATCTGAAGATGGTGTCAGATCGCATAGGCTAAGGGCTCAGTCCTTCCTACAAGGTTGCCCATACCCCAACCACTTCCGATGCAAGTGCAGGATGCCACCTGTGCTTCTGACTAACTGGCTCTGGACTGGAGTTTCCAATAATCCTTTCTTGGGTTGATTAATTTCCTAGAGTGTCTCACAGAACTCAAAGAAACATTTTACTTACTACACTACCAAGTTTTTAAAAAGGATATAACTCAACAGCAGGCATATGAAAGAGATGCACAGAGCAAGATATAAGGAAAGAGCAAGACACACCTTTAGGCCTACCACTATCCCTGAAAATCTACTTGTTCACAAACCCAGAAGCTCTCTGAATCAACCTTTTTGGATTTCTATGGGCGCTTCATTACATAGGCATTTTTGATTACATCATTGGCCATTGGTGACTGAACTCAGTCTCTAGCACCTCTTCCCTCCCCAGAGGTCAGGGTGTGGTGAAGGTAAAGCAGAGGGGGTGGGACCAAAAGTTCCAACCCTCTAACCACATGGTTGGTTCCCCCTGGCAATCAGCCCCCATTTTTAGGTTAGGGGCTTTCTAAAAGTCACCTTATTAACAAAAGATACTTTGCAACTGTCTTCACTTAGGAAATCCAAGAGTTTTAGGGTCTCTGTGGCAGAAATGGTGATGAAGAACAAGTAAATATTTTTTTATTATAAAGTACAATGACATTTATATATATATGAATTTATATATATATGAATTTGTATATATATATACATTATATATATATACACACACACACACATATATATATATCAAAATATTGCCAACCCTATAGAAACTGAAAGTGCTTACACACTTTTTTCCTTAACTTCCCTTTCCACTAGGGCACTAGGATGTGGCCCAGACTTTGCCAATCAGAAGCTGGTACTAACAGAGGTCGGTCACTTTCTATAAGGAAAGTGAAAGTTTTCCTACAGAAGCCACATCTATGCACATTTCTGTTATTTTCCGTGGACCACAGGTGAAGCATATAGCCAACTCTAGCTGCAGAGAAAGGTGGGGATGTGAGTGTTAACCTTTTTAGTCTGTGTGGTAGGATCCAGAAAGAGAAGAGGTCAGGAATAGCTTTTGTGCAATCCTTTAGCAGGAAGGTATTACTATTTCCGATATACACATTAGGAAACAGAAGCTCTGAGAAGAGAGATGGCTTGCCTAGGGTGACACAGCTAATGAGTAGAAGAAACTGGATTTGAACACAATGTCTGTCAGCCTTTAGAGTCCACATACTTTCCACTATACCATTATGGTGGTTTAAAAAAATAACCACGATTCTTTGTTAGTTCCCACTCCTGAGATGTGGAACTTAATTCTCCTTCCCTTGAGTTGATGACTAGTTTCTAACAGATAATGTAAATGAAAGTTAGGGTGACAGATTTAACAAATAAAATAGGATGCATTATATAAAAAGGGCAGGAATGGTCATCTTTAACTTCAAAAACATGGATACCTTCTTAAATTCTCTTAAGAATTAAGGTAAAGAATAGGAACAAATCATTTTGAAAGAAACTAAATGAACACCCCACATATTTAAGTGAAAGTTCAATATGATTTCATAAATGTTTAATAACTTTTATATAATCTTCCTGAGAAATAAAAATGCATTTATCAAATATGTATAGCTATTATCATGCCAAAATCTGAATTATTATAAAATTTTTGTGTATTGTTAAAATTGTAATTCTGAATTGCATTATAAAAGTAATTCTTTCTGATATTGTTTTTATGTTACCCATAATGAAAACTAGGATACATACACACATATACATACATATATACACATAAGTATGAACTATTCTATTTAAATTTTTAATAGATTTTTTTGGTGCCTATAATTGGTCATTTCTGCTGGCTTTTACTCCACTGAACTTTGAAATCTTTCTCTATCTCCTATCACTAAGAAAACTCCCCTGGAACATTAGAAATCCCCAACAAGAGACTTCCTTTCATCACTTTATTAGACTTTTAGAGTTATCAAAGACATTGAAAGAAGTCATTGAATTTTAAAATCATCTCTTCTTTCTCTTGTTTGAAAAAGCAAATTCTCTTTATTCAATGAATCCCCAGTTTGGAGTCTGGGAAGCTTAGGGACACTGTAAAATCAAATCTGGTATCCTATTTTTCTCCTGGCTCACTCTTTTTGAAGCTGATGGCCAATATGGTTAGTGTGACATGATCCTTAGAAAATACTTTTCAGGAGCAAAAAAAAACAAAAACAAAAACAACAACAACAACAACAACAACAACCCAAAACCAAACAAAATAATATCCAGAGAAAAACCTTTTCTTCTTCCAATTTCCTGATAAGTAAGAAGTACTGAGACCTTTTGGGGTCAGTGCTCCTATAAACTCTCCCTCTCCAATAATACAGCATTCCCATGAGAATGGTAAATACAGTGGTTTGGATTCAGGCACAGCCCCAGCACTCTTGCAGCAGAGAAACAAACTGATAGGTGGCAGCAGAAGAAAGACTTCCTCAAATTGATGGCTACTGACTTAAAATCTGCATAGGAAAAGAGCTAGAGTTTGACATACCAAGCAAAGCAAGGAGGAGCAAAAAAAGGAAATAGGACTAAGATTCCTGGATTTTGACTCTACATCATTCTTTTGAATCCGCCAGTGACACTTTTTGCTTTTTACCTCACTGACAGAGTGGACAAAGATAGATTTGACTATGTGATTTTTCAAGTTGAGGACAGAATTACACAGAACAAGGAAGTAATAGGTCTAATTCATTATGTTATCTAAAATACAAGTACTATGAACTGGGGAAAAAAATAAAGGATGCCCAGCAAAGTCTGAATTTTAGATAAATAATGAATTTTTTAGTATAAATACATGACAAATGTTACATGGGATATACTTACACTAAAACTTTTTGTTGTTTATCTGAAATTCACATCTCATTTTGAATTAATTTGAATTGTATCATAGCTGGCAACACCAATGGAAGTAGCAGGTCATAAGATGCATTGTTACTTCTATCTCTTTTGTATCTCTCTCTCTGGGAGTGACAGTTGCCATTTTGTGAGGACCCTCAAACAACCTTGATATCGGGCCTATAAAGTGAAAAACCTGAGGCCTCTATAAACAACCAGCAAGGAACTAAGGCTTCCTGCCAACAGCCACGTTCAAGCCTTTGGATGATTACTGCAACCTCAACTAACATCTTGACTACAGCCTCATGAGATGCTGAGCCAGAGCCACCGAAGTAGAATTTCTGAACCCGAGATACTATGAGGTGATAAACTTTTATTGTTTTAAGCTGCTAAGTTTGTACTAATTTGTTACATCATATCACTTAAGTAATGTACAACTATTCAGAGTTCTGAACAACCGTTTTGGCATTCAGCAAATCCTTTTATTTAAAGGAAAAATTTCTTGTTGTTTGTTTGGAAGTATCCTATTTCTAACGAAACATCCCTCAGTAGCACTTTCCCGCCAAAAGCAGATCAAACATAGGACTGACGGAGATCTTTAGGAAAAATTAGATCAATAATGTTTTCATTGATAATTTTAAGAAAAAAGAAGCAAAAAACTAAGAACGTTGTCATAAACAGATTTGCAATGTGCCGTACATATCGCAAATTTTCACACTGATTGTGTTATTTGATCAGTAAAATAAAAAAATTATGCCTTAACTCTTACAGATTAAAAAAAAAAACACAAGGCTTTAAAAAGTTCAATGATATACCCAAGGTCACACAGCTGGGATTCCAACACAGATTGTTTGAAACCCATTTCCTTCCAAGGTTCCACCCCTGAAATTTGAACATTGTTTCTGACACTGGTCGTTGATCTTAAATGGTGTTCTGGTGCAGGTAGTTTTCAATATCAAAGATGTTAAAATAAAGGGTGGAAAAATGGTCATCAATCATGTGAAGTCAAATTAAAAAGTGAGCTTCTCTTGACCTCTGAAAAATGAGTTTTAATTTTCCTCATTAATTCAACAGCCATGGCTGACGATGCCATTGGTGGTCCAGAGTTGACTCAATCATTCAGCTACTCGTGTCACACTATTTGACTTGACATCTTGAGAAACTATCCTGGATAACAACAACAGAAGGAGAGATATTGGGATCAATCTCTCATAGGCAGGAAATATAGGACCAAAAACAAAAAAGAATGGCAAATAGTGGAACTCTTATATTTCTACTCTTGGGAATCTCATGTTTGACTCCTTAGTTCTCTGCCCAAGAGTACTGGGTGCTGCCAAAAGCTAAACTGTGTTAATGCTGTTATTATATAACTCAGCACCATTTGTTCAACACACTACCCAACTCTCATAAAGAGTCCATATCAGAACCCTATTTTCAAAGTTGATTCCAAGAAAAGCTTTGTTTCTTCTGTAAAAGTGTTACCTATTGAATGGGCAATACTATCACTGGAAGGGGAACTGGTTACAACACGGGAGGGAAAGATATGAAAGCTGTTTAGTAAAAACAAAAAAGTAAGTAAATTCAGGTCACAAGCAGAAATCATCATGAAAGAGGGAAAGAATATAGTAAGGGAAACCAAGAGAAACTTTGAAATGGTTGGTCATTTGAGTAAGCACAGTAGGAAGCCAAAGAAGTGGAAATGTGTCTTGCTAAATATTTCACTGTGGATATCTCATGGCTGTTTTTCCTGGCTCTAAAATGAGAAAATCCACATATAGGTGAGTGTCTTAGTTCAGGCAGCGATAATAATGTACCACAGACTGCATAGTTTGTAAACAACAATTTTATTTTCCACAGTTCTGGAGGCTGGAAGTTCAAGATTAAGGTGTTATCAGTGGGTTTGGTCAGGACCCTCTTCCAAGTTGCAGGCTGCTGATTTATTCTTGTGTCCTGATATGGTGGAGAGCAGAGAGAGAAAGCAAGCTCTCTCAGGACCCTTATAAGAGTACTAATCCCATTCATGTTGGGTTCACACTCATGACCTCATCTAACCTAATTACCTCCCCAAAGCCCTACCTCCTAAAATCAGCAATTGTAGAGTAGGATTCCAATATATGGATTCTAGGGGAACACAAACATTCAGTCCATAACATGAAGCAAAAAATAATTAGAAGTGGATCCACAAGTTGTCTATTATCTCCATCTTAAGAAAAAGTCTAAGGAGGACTTTGGGAGATAAACCAAACAAACTTAAATATTAGGAAGGAGAAGACTTAAGTTAGGAATAAAAAAATTATCTTGAACTAAAACCATCAAGAGGATCTCTAAAATCTATAGATAGGTCTATTGTTTCTATCCCTGGTGCTAGTCAAGTCCTTGTGGCCATAAATAACAGAATTGTTTATTCAAATTCTTGGACCCATTCTACTTGTTAGCATGACTGCTCAAAACAAAGGCCCAAGGGCTCAGGTCTCACTCTCTTGGCACCCTGAACAAGTTAGATGAAATGGAACAGCTGCACACACTAGCCTTACCATGTCCCAGGAATGAATAGTGTCTCTAATCCAGACATAGAGTAGAGAGTTAACACAAACTTATTGTTTTCTTACAAGGAGAGTGCATCAGGGAAGCCTAAAGGTTTCTGCCAGTTACACTGCTCTCTTCTGAGAAAACTATTACTGGCAGATGCTTACCCAGAGGTTGGCATGCTTTCTTCATTATTCCAGGTCAAATTAGCCATGACTGGTGGAAATGGAGCTCTATATAGTGGGAAGTGATCTGTCAGGGTGACTTGGCCTGAGAAATCTTCCTGATAGGAATCTTCCATATTGTCAATAACTGACTATTCCAATCAATTTCCCCATTCTTGGGAAATAGAGTGTAAGATATACATAGAGAATTGGCAGTCTACTCAGTAAGGAAGTAGAAAGAAAAAATCTGAGACATGAAGGCAGCTTACTTCAAGTTTGTTGTTAGGTCATAAAACTGCTATTATGAACATTTGAGCTATGAGTGAGACATGGGTATACAGTTACTGACAGGATTTCTATTCTTTTCTTACCTTCTAGAATATTCTAAAAGTAAACTCTTTAATTTTTTTGTATGTTATAATTTTGTATTTAATCATTCTTTAGATTTTCAGAAGGCTGAAAATAAGACTAAAATATATTAATATATAATATTATTCATCTTGAACAGTACACATACATTTATATAGTGTATTTTTTTTTACAAATAGTTTATTGTCAAATTGGTTTCCACATAACACCCAGTGCTCATCCCCACAAGTGCCCTCCTCCATGCCCCCACCCCCAACATCTATCAGTCCTCAGTTTTTGTCAGCATTCAAGAGTCTCTCATGGTTTGCCTCTCTCCCTTTCCCCCACCATTTTCCCCCTTCTTCTCCCCCTTGGTCCTCCGTTAAGTTCCTCCTAATCCTCCTATATGTGCAAACATATGATATTTGTCCTTCTCTGCCTGACTTATTTCGCTCAGCATAACACCCTCAAGGTCCATCCATGCTGCTACACATGGCCAGATTTCATTGTTTCTCATTGCCATGGAGTATTCCATCGTATAGATAAACCACATCTTCTTGATCCATTTGTCCATTGATGGACACTTATGCTCTTTCCATTCTAATAGTAAACTCTTTATAACCTGAGATAAAATAAACATGTCTCTTTCTTTCTTTCTTTTTCTTTCTTTCTTTCTTTCTTTCTTTCTTTCTTTCTTTCTTTCTTTCTTTCTATCTTTCTTTCTTTCATTCTTCTTTCTCTTTCTTTCTCTCTCTTTGTCTCTCTTTCTCTCTCTCCCTCTGTCTCTCTCTCTTCCTTCCTTCCTCCCTCCTTCCCTCCTCTCCTCTCTTTCTCTCCCTTTTTCTTTCTTTCTTTCTTTCTTTCTTTCTTTCTTTCTTTTTCTTTCTTTCTTTCTTTCCTTTTTGATCATTCAAGAAAACTGGTTAAAAAAAAGAACCTTATAATATTCAGAGTTGCCATTTTTGTCCAGGTGGCCAGGAATGTCTTAGCCAAATCTTAATATTTAGCAGTTATGATAACCCTAAAGGTTAGAATTTTGCTTGTTCTTCATCCCTTCACCCTTATTTTTAAATGTCCTATGTATAAGTTTCAGAAGGTGCCTGAAACAGGTTGTTCAGTCTTTACGGAGTCAGGCAGCCAAGAAACAGATACATCCAGCTTAGCAGAGTCTCCTAAAATCTGCCTTCTCAAATATTTTTATGGTGGCCTTCAAATGTCAAGGTCTTTGGGTTTTAGCAATTTCTAATTTATCTCAGGAAGAAAAAACTGAAGTAAAAGTACCAAACAGCTGTCCAAAGTTCAGACACAATCCTACAGGAATAATTCTGGCCACAGACACAGATGAAGAACTGAAAAATCCATCAGGCTTTGTGTCTGCTTTTCTAAGGCTGAAGTAAAGATGTTACTCTCTTAAGTGGAACAAGTAGCTGTCAACAAAGGGAAATTTTAGTATGACTTCTAAAAATATCCCTATGTTTCAATATTTCATAAATTCTACCTCCAGATTTCCAAAGGATAGATGCAATGAAATTGGTAGGAGATAAAATATAGATCCAGAAGCCCTTACTCTATCTTAATTCAGTGTATAGCATTTACTTCATTATTCTCTACCACTCTCCCTCCTCTATTACCTGATCGAAGAAAGATTTAGAAAGCAAAATTAGCAGTAACTGGTTGGCAGACAGCACTGTACAGCATCCTTTCCACCCGCAATTCAGACAGCTTTTATCAATTTTCCCTCTCTCCACACGTCTCAACATGTACTCATTCAATAAAATATTCCTTTATTGAGCACTGTTTGTATCCCATGTATCATGCTAGGTACAAGGAATCCAATGTTGATCAAGACATCTATGATGCTTGCCTTCTTGCAGTTTATATTCTTCCATTGGTTCTCAACTAGGAAAAACATTCACCCACTATGGGGCTTTTGGAAATGATTGGTAACATCTTGGGTTGTCCAATAACTGAGATAATCTACTGGCATTTACTGAGCAACATATGGAATAATTTAACACAATGAAGAGCTGTCCTGAGCAAAATGCCTAAAGCTCTCTGAGAAATAAACAATTTCAACTGAATGTGTTAAATGCTATTATAAGAGAAGTACTGAATACCTTTGAGAACACCTCTCAGGGGCACCAATACATTTTGGAACCAAGTAGAAACAATTAAACTGAAAACAGACTAAAGGGAGGAGTTTTTAGCCACTAATTGTTGGGTAAAAGTTAAAAAAAACTGTAATGCTGTTTTAGTCATAAACATGGTCATTGAGTAAAGTTACATTTATATTATGTATTGCTTTAAGGAATAAACTAAAATCTCTGAGAAGTTAAAGGTTTACACTAAATATTTCTAAGGACTAGAGCTGAAGCTTCTCTATCTCACCTTCCCTTTCTCTTTGCTGTGTCTTTATACTTTATTCAATTCCATATATCATTTATTAGAGAGCAGGGAGACCTTTATCACTCTCCAGTGTTCAAAGCCTCCTCAATAATAATCAAACCTGAAGGGGTAATAGGCTAAATCTGAGTAAAATTATATCATATGTTTATTATCACACAAGTACTTCCAAATTCTCAAATCTTTCTATTCGATAGGAGGTTAGCTGTTATCTGTTCTCCTCATGTCTCAGCTTTAACTTGGTTCAAAACATTCTATTGAACATAACCACTACCTTTCTTCATCCAAGCCTTGTCAAAAAATGTCCCCAGAGAGCTGCTCTCAGATATCACTGTAGGCAAGGATGGGTGAACCTCAGGGCTAGAACGAGACACAGAGACCAGCAATGTCCAAAATGTGTTGGTAACTTATTTGGGTCAGTTTAAATTAAAAGGAAAGGAAAGAAAGAAAGAAAGAAAGAAAGAAAGAAAGAAAGAAAGAAAGAAAGAAAAAAGAAAGAAAGAAAGAAAAAGGGAGAGAAAGAGAGGAGAGGAGGGAAGGAGGAAGGAGGGAGGAAGGAAGAAAGAGAGAGAGACAGAGGAGAGAGAGAGAAAGAGAGACAGAGAGAGAGAAAGAAAGAGAAAGAAGAATGAAAGAAAGAAAGAGAAGAAGAAAGAAAGAAAGAAAGAAAGAAAGAAAGAAAGAAAGAAAGAAAAAGAAGAAAGAAAGAAAGAAGGAAAAAGGAAGGAAGGAAGGAAGGAAGGAAGGAAGGAAGGAAGGAAGGAAGGAAAGAAAGAAAGAAAGAAAGAAAGAAAGAAAGAAAGAAAGAAAGAAAGAAAGAAAGAAAGAAAGAAAGAAAGGAAAAGAGAGAAGGAAGGAAGGAATGAAAGAAGGAATGAAGGAAGGAAGGAAAAAAAGAAAGAGAGAGAGAGAGAGGACATGAAAGGAAGGAAGGAAGGAAAGAAGGAAGAAGAAGGGAAGAGAAGAGATGAGAAGAGAAAATACAGGTATATACTACTCTGCAATCCATTTTCAGATGACTTGAGGGAAAATCAAAAGAGATAAGAAAGAGGAAAATGAGTTACATGCCTGTGGATGCTACCAATATCTTATTTGATACAAAGCATTCAAAACATCTAAAGTCATGAAATATTATAACTGGAAGAATGTTAGAGCCCAGCACACTCAGCTCCCAGATGAGAAGGGTATGAACAAGAGCAAGCAAAGGATGAGTGCACGCCACCATGAAGGTGGGCAGAGCCAAGATCAAAAGCATGGTACACCATGGCTAAGAGCATGAGATATGGAGTCAGGCAATCTGGACTGACGTTCCAATTCAGCCACTGATTTCATCCCACTTAGCTTCAATTTCCTGCTAGGCAATTATAAAGATTCTAAAGATGCTTATATTGTGAGGTAAGTGCAAGCGTTAAAAAAGACATGCACATAAAATACTTAGCACATGCTTGGCACATAGTAAGTACCTGATAAATATTAGTTATTGAAATGATTATTCATGGTAGAGAGCCACCCTAAAACACAAATCCTAGAGTTAGCCATACAACCCGTGGAAATCCTTCTCATTCAATTTAGCTCCAGGACAGAGATATGTCTTGAATGCCTGAGGTAGAAATGAGGGATAGGTTGTGGCTGCATTTCCAAAACAACTCTGTATAAAATCTCAAATCCCAAACCAAAGACTTCACTATTAGATTCATCCCAGCATTCCCTGGAGGTGTCAGAAGATAATAATCACCCTTTTGGAATGTGAAAAGATCCTCAATCAGAGACATTTACACCAAAAAATACCTTTTATAATCTTTATTCTAATCATATTTTGGTTATAAATCCTTGAACAAGGTCTTGCTCTCTTATTATTGCTACTTTTTGGAGGGTCAGAAATTCCACTACCCTGCTAAGTGCCTATCAAACTCAATGAATATTTGTGGCAAGTGGGAAGGGAATCATTTATTGTCCCTTATGATTTGTTTTGGTCACATGAGGTTACCTTTGTCCAAGAATTCTGTGAAACAATCATGCAACGGTACCTTCTACCCTTAAATTGATGGCAACAAAAGCCAACATGAAGTGAGCACTTTATAGTCAGGCAACCATTTAACATTATCTCCTCAAACCAACTCTGGGTGGAAAAAAAGATAATTATTATTCCCATTTTTATCATCCTCGCTTTACAAATTGGAAAACTGAAGCTTAGATAGTTTAAGTAATTCACTCAAGATCACACAAGTAGTAAGTAATGATGCCAAGATTCAGGTCCAGAATATCTTAGGCTCTTAACACTCATTCTTATGTTCTAAATACAGTTTGGGTCTCTAAATGTAACAAACAACTTTCTAATTTTTCCCATACTATAACACTCTGGCAAACTCTCACAGTTCTTTTCCTTTGGTTAGAACCTTTACTCTTAGCCAAGGGAATGACAGTAGGATATTGCATGTTTTACTTTTTCCATAACCTAGCTTTTCAAGCATGTTTTATTTCTTCCATATCCTAGGTTTTCAATGTCATAGTCAGAGGTGGTCACTTGCAACACATACGCATTAACATACCTAATATAATTCTTAGCATATGGGCATAATTAGAACAAAGACAGAATGTACTAGAACTATTGACACACCTGCAAATTGTCCTCCACCAAGGAAAATGGACTAAGCTGAGAGTATATATTGCAAAGCAGAGCAAAGCTGTGTGTTTACCAATACTTGGCAAAGTGAAGTTCAAACCCAAGACCAGACATTAAATATCATTATGTAAGGCACAAGTGCTGTCAAGTCCTTCTAAGGCCTAACAGCCAAATTAGCAATAAATTCTGACAGTCCAATCTATCAGCTCTGTTCAGCCAATCCGATGGCAACATCATGTTTCTTTACAGGCTCAAGGAACATACACTTGCAGAAGGAAAGAAAAAAAAAGTACTTGATTAAATTTGGTTTTGAATAATTGATTCATTGAAATTCTTAGGCTGAAGAAAAATGGCATTTCTAATTTATAGAAATCACTATTTGAAATATAGTTATGACTGCTCAGAGAACCCGTGGAACTAAATAAATTTAAGTCAACACATTTAAGAAAACCATTAAAAGGTACCTAATGACAGCCCCTCCAATTACCACTCCAATAGAGCTGACGTGGAAACCTGCCAAAAGTCCGGCTCCTCCACTGGCTATGGTCAATGTGTGGCTTGATGTTTGGGAGCCCAGACAGGGTAGATCAAGGCCTCTCATTCCCACCCAGCAAGCCCAGGAGACTGATAAGGCCTATGAAGGAAAGTACCACATTCTGGGCAGGAAAAGGGAGGGTTTTTGTTTGTTTTTAATCCACTGGCAGCCCCCAAAGCTTCTGTGGAAGGATTCTTTTATAGGTGCAAGCTATTGTTTGCAAATATCCCCACTAACTGGTGCAGGATTGGCCTCTTGTTCAAGTTAGCTGAGCATCTTAGCCAGGAAGGACTAGTCCAGAGTCATATGGCCACTGCAGAGCAAGCTGGAACATTATTACATATAATATCTGAGTAAGAACGAGGAGTCCACACCTCTCCTCCAGCCCTGTTCTATAAGGATATTAAAGTGGTATAGACTTTTATTTCTCTTAATTATGACACCAAAGTGCAGGTAAGCAATATGGGAATGAAAACATATTCAGGTCATTCGGCTAACCAAGGCTTCTGTAGATGAGTTAGGAGGTCAGTCAAGGTCTCCACATGAAAGGAATAAACTTTTCTTTTCCTGCTTTGTACAGACTAGTAAACCATAGACAACTGGTAGAGGAAATATGTGATGGGTGAGAAATATCTCCCTTATTTTTCACACAGCACAGACTTTAGCTGAAATAAATATAAACTCATTCTTTTTGGTTAATTCAATTGTATTTGATAAATGGAAATCAGGGTTGGGCATGGGGCCACCAGACTTATCTGCAGTTTATAAGAAAAAAGACCATAGCTATCGATCATAATGGAACCAATAATATGTGTGGTTGTCACCTGTGCTACTACAAACCTGTGTTGCATTCACAGATGTATAAGGTCTAGGACAAGGAAAGTTGAGTCTCACTATATGCCACCTTGGTCATACTAAGTCTAGCATATTATATTCACATTTAAACTCCACATTTTAAGAGGCAAGGTCTAGAATGCAGGCGGAGAATAACTAATAGGATTAAATGTTTGGAAACAAATATAATAACATCAGCAACAGCAATAGCTACTCCATTTTACAGAGGAAGACACGGATTTGGAGACAAACTTTCCCAAGGTCATACAACTGGTAAATGATAATGCAGAATTTAAATTTGCATTCATCTTACCCATGCCTTACTGCGTAATGTATATATTTGTTTTCTTAGCCACACCAAGAATGGCCCATATTTGAGCCCATAGTTGTCGTTTTTTTAAATAATAAAAACCATATATATTCACAGTCTATAATACGATGTTTGATATAAATATACAGAGTGAAATGGTTACTACAACCATTCTAATTAACATATCATATGGGGAGGAGCAAATTTTTGACCTGTAAATACATGTGAATATACTCCAATTGCCTTAGTAGAGCCTAATCCTAGAAACTTACCAACTTCAGAAAAACAATGAAATCTGGTGGTATGTATTGCTGTGATAAGAAAACATAGCTCTTGTCTTTTGATGCGATATGGCCCATTTGTGAAACTGCATCTTTGAGGAGTAAATGAGACTCTGCTTGGAAAGAAATGAGGCCAAACTGAAAGATGTCCTTCTGGAAGCATTTTAGCAAGCATGAAATGGCATCTGTGGGCTTATCATACCCAGTCTCCTAGTCAAAGAGGCCCCCAGTTATCACTTTTAGGAACAGTCAGTGCACCCAAACTAGAATATGGGCAGAATTGGATACACGGCCAATTTGCCCTTGACAGTGCTGTGACAGACACAGAAAAACTACAAGGAGGAAAGTTAACAGATAGCCTCCAGCTGTCGGCCTCTCCAGGACCCACGTCAGCTCCAGAGAACTGGCTCAGGGAGGTCATGTCTTTCCCAGAGTGCCCTGTATCCAGTGGCTACGCAAAGTGAAGGTGCAAAGCCCTTCCCTTACTCTTCAGCTCAGAGTAGGACAATGTGCAGGACAATACTCACTCCAGCATTCCTCTCAGGGCTGGTCACAGCTTTGTGGCGTCTACATTACAGTTTGACTTCCTTCTCTGCCCAATTTTTCCTTCACAAGTATCGATCTCCAATAAATATCTTGTACTCAAGCTCCATTTCAGCATCTTCTGAAGAACCCAACCAGTGACAACTACCTCTTTTTGTTCTCTGACTTTTGTCCTGTTAATTATACCCTCTTTTAAACTGTCATCCCAAAATAAGATGGTAAAATTGGTTGGATGGTATAATAAGATGGCTTAATTAGCTGAAAGTTTGTGGTCCAATTTTCCTTTATTCTCCAAAGTATGACTGAAAAGAATAAGTACAGCATTTGCAGATAGCTCTGGGTTCAAATTCCCTGGCATTAACTAGCTAAGTGATTTGGGGCATGGCATTTAATCTCAGCCTCAGTTTTCTCCTTTATCAAGTGATGATAAGACCATCTACCTAATAAGGTTGTTGCAATTATTAAATGTATTACATATACAAAGCACCTAACACAATGCTTGCTACATACTATGTGTCTAATAATTGGCTATTTATTGTTATGGTTCCTATGACACTTGACACATTCTTCCTTTGTATTATCATTTAATTTTTCAGGTATTTATTTCTTACATATTCCATGAGAACAGCAGAGACCGTGTTTCGTTTACTTCACCTGAATCTTTTATAAGGTACCAAAGTTGGATTGAAATATGGAGTCCATTCTATAGTGGCCAACTTGAAATTTGGTTCCTGGAATGTCATAGGTGTAATGCTGCACTACATATGCAGATGTATAAAGACTTCAAAATAGATTTTGCCTTCTATTCAGCACTGCAAGACCAAATGAATAATGGTTAATAATATGCAGTAGAAATTGTGGTTGGTGCACGAATGTCCACTCTAACCCAGATAACCAGTCCAATCTAATCACTCCACTCAATTCCCCCAGGACTTAGGTGATCCGAGATTGGACACAGGTCTTCACCTGGCCCAGAAAGATTGCAGAAAAGAAATCATAATGTTGTATTGTCTAGGAAATTTTCTTCTCTTTCCCAATGGATGAAAAAAGGAAGCATGATGCTTCTATCTACATACAGCTGCCAGGAGAACCAGCACCATGGGAAATCGCTGAGCAAACTATGAAAGCTCCTTTGTTCCTTATGACATTGCTGAGTTGTTGAATCAGTGAAATGCAAAGCCTGCACCACCTCTTGTCCTCCTGTTATATGAGAGAATAAATGTCCTTATAGTTTAAGCCATTTGAGTCTGGGATTTTATTATTTTGAATCTGCAACTGAAAATATCCTGAGGGACAAGACAAGTATTCAATATACAACCATACCTACCCAGGGTGTCTATTATGCTTTGGGTTATATTAGAATTATTGTATTTTTAACAGAAAGAAGCCATCTATTCTGAGTTCCTCATTTACAGACTAGGAAATTGAGGCTCACAAAGGCTGAGAGAGTTGCCTGAGAAAACAGAACTCATAAGTAGCATAGCAGGAACAAGAGCCTTTAATTTCTTGATACCCAGCATCCAGGTATTAATCCATTCATTCAACAGCATTTATTGTACCTACTATGTGCCAAACACTATATTCTTGCTTTAGCATCATACTGGTTGCCAATATATATTGTGGAAATGAACTCTTATGACAATATTTGTAATTTGATCCAAAGGAAAATAATATGTGTTTCAAGAGGCCCTATTATGGGAGACTTCTTTGTAGAATGCTACAGACAGTCTTTACCAACCAGAAAATAAGAGTGGCCTAAGGAAGATATTGAAGAAATGTCAAGCTGGTGGGAAAGACTTATCGTATTTAAAAGAAATTCTACTGCACTTAGAGGAGAGAGATATTTAACAGGTTTTCCTGTGCTTATTCACTTTTTCTTGCTAAGAAATTATAAAATGTTTTCCTATAAAAATCATGTAAAAAATGAAACAGAAGAGAAATAAATGCCATTTTACTCAAGGCATATATACTGGAGCTCAAGTCAGGAGTGCCATGGTATATAAACCTGGCTAAAGAATATTTCTCAGCAAAAGAGATTTAGGAGAGGAGAAGAAAACAGGTACCAATTTTTCAACAATGACATCAGCTAAGGTTCACATAAAGTGTGTCAGCTTTGCTAACATAAGCATGGCATTTTGAAAGCTGATGTTCCTCAGTGGAACAGGGAGCAGCTAAATTCATTGTGACTTCAACTCTACCAGAAATGTCTCAGTGACTTTGAGTAGGGCAGTCTCCAAAAAGACATGAGCATGTGGGAGCAAAGTTGGATAGCACTTTCCTGACTGAATCAGTCTCAATGCTTCCCACATGCACAGCCCCTTCTTAGGGAAGTAGTTTCTTGATCAGAGAAGGCCATCTTCTGTACATAGAACTCTGGCCTCACTCTAGCCACAACTTTTTGAACTTGACCCAAGGGCAGTCAACTCTTAAATCAGCCATTGATCTGTGGAGGTGAACATGAAAATCTCTCTTCAATAGAGATCCTGAAGATTGGAACTGCTATGTTTGTAGGGGGGAGTAATGAATTGTGAGCAGCACTATAATGATGCTTTCATGAAGACATCAAGGACTTCTGCCAGATGTCAGCACCTTGGAACAAGTAGAAGGAAAGCTTCTAAGGTAAATAAGGAACTTTACATCATCCGTGGATCCCCTGCCTCAGAATCACCTATGGGGTTTGTAAAAAAATACAGACTCCTAATACCCACCCAGAACCACCAGATCAGACTCCTGGTGATAGAGTTCTAGACCCTACACTTCAACAAGGTAATTATCATGCACAGCTGAAGTTTTAAAAATATTGATCTAATTCAGACACTTTATCTTACTAGTGAAGAAACTAAGGCACAGAGAGGTCACAAAGACAAAGCAAGACTCATTTTATGCATTTATTCACCTGTTCTGCTGATGTGGCCTTTGACTGATGGCTTCATTCACATGCCTGAGCATCTGCAATCCGCTTGCAACATATTTCCTTTCCTGTGTTTATATTTTGCATTCATCATTCAGCAAACACTCAATGGGTGTCCTTTATGGACCAAATCTCTCCCCAGATTTCAGACAAACAGAAAGAAAAACTCTCCCAAAATCTGTCATGAAAGAGCTATGTGTTGCCCCCATACATAAAATTATAAACAAGATGTCTTTCCAAACATTTGAATATCTCTTCTTTCTAAATAACCAAGGGCTTATTACGTGATGAATGATCATTACATGATTAATAAGAATCACTGACAAACAGATTCATACCCCCTGAGGACCCTCACTCCCTGAATAAGATTTATCTAAGTCAAAAAATTAACCTTGCTTGAGATCCCATCTAGAAATAGGTAGAAATAAGCCTTCCAAAGTAAGGCCTTAGCTAATGCAATGAGGTTTCAAACTGCTCACCCAGATCTAAGACCATCTAAAATTCTGACAGTGATGGTCATTAAACATCTAATAACCACCCATGCAAAAAGAAGACTATTAGCCACGCAAACTGGCTTGTCTCCAACAAAGGCAATCTGAGCACATTGTCCCTGTTTCTTTCATTTAAAATGTGTTTATCTCTTTTATTGCCTGAAGATTGTCATGAAATGTCACCAATCAGTACAAAAGGGCCAGCATTTTTATTAAAATGTAGTACATAAAGAGGCCCTCTCCAAGAAAAGAAAAAGATAAAAGAAAAATACCTCTTATGGATGCGAAGAATAAGTCACAGATAAGTGAGGGAGAGGACATTGAGAGAGGCAGACATAGAGGGTCCGGATACTGGGAGAGAAACTAGCAGTGACTCAAATGGAAGGTTCTCAACGCAACAGTGCTGTGAAATGGTCAAGCAAAAAGATACAAAACATGCTGCCCTTAGTTCACTCTTGGCTTGAAGGTGAGGGGAAACAGGAAGAGAGGGCAGGGAGTAGCTCTGGCCAGACCTTTGAACCGCCACTTGCCACTTACTGACCCAGAATAGGAGGTACAGCAAGAAGAGTGTAGAGAAAGAAAGAAACAGGGGGGAGGAGGGGAATGTGTTAGAAGGAAAAATGTAGCTTAGTCCTTCGTATAATCTCAGAGAAATCTCAGGGAATTTAAGCTGTCAAAGCAATAAACAATAATAATATTTGTAATCTTTAAATGCAGCATTTTACAACTTACACAGTGTTTAAGAACCATTTTTCCCTGATGTGACCTCCATACTCTACTTCTCCTTAGCGACTCCCTATAATCACTGAGTGCTGATATCTCTTAATGCCACTGGAATGTCCAACAACACCTTGGTTCCCACCTACCACCCCTACATCTTTTATTTCCCACCAGCAGAGGCCACAGAGTGGATTTAAGAGCAGAGGGAGGAAGGTGAGGCCTGGGTACATAGTTTTGCACAATAAAGTAGGAAAGTGTTGCTTCCTTTCCCAAACCGTGTGTGCAGTGGAGAGTGACACCAGAGCTTCAAATAGATAATCCTGCGAATGTTCCTAGGAAATCTGCCACAGAGTTTGGGTTGTTGGATAAAGCATCAACATCACTGACAAAAAACAGCACATCGGAGGTAAATCTATGTATGTTCAGGGAGAAAAAAAAAAAGCCCCTCCATGTGATGTAATAAATTAAAAAGTCACCTTCAACAAAGAAGGAACAAAAGAAACCTGAATCAAAATGAGGGTCAGGCTGCTTAAGATCAGTAAACTATAAATCCAAATATTTAAATGTTTAAAGATATAATGTAATTTCCTTTTCAATCTACTTAAGTCTCTGCCAAGTAGGTCACAGGATTCTTTAATAATGGCTGATGGGTTTGCTTGCAAATAGAGTCCCATCATCTGTGTTAATATAGATGTTACTGATGCATGTCATATTTTCCTCACATATATAAACTTGCAATGCATTAGTCTCCTGTCACCATTTAAATGATAAATAGCTATTCTTCAATAATTTTATTTTTTTATAATTGTTATAAAATTCCATGCCTGCAAGTGAGATGCTTTCTTCCTATTTTCCCACTCAATTCTATTTTAAGTGATGCTATTAATATTATTTCTCTACTTGAAATAATTAGATAATCTAAAACTGAGAAATAAGCACCTTCCTTTCTTCATTGTTTCTCCATCTTCTTTATCTCTAACAGTCCCAAAAGATCACAAACATTCGTCCTTTGGGCAATATCAGCAGTTAATGATTCATGTTCAAAGGCTCGAAGTTGTCTAATTAACAAAAAGCAATATTTTAAAGGAGCCATTTTTGCTTTCAAGTTGATAGGACACAGTACATATATACAAATATTGGATTGCATGCAAGTATGCTATTAACTCAAAACTTCACAACTTCATTTTATCTGATCTAAACTTCAAGTCATTAAACATACATCATTTTCATTTTATTCCGTTTTGATTTATTGGTGGCTTTACAGTACAGTTCACACAACACATCATCCTATAATATGCTCACGAAAATAACTTTTCATTTATTATTAAAATGTACACTTAATTAATGAAAATAATATTAGCATATTTTCCATGAAGCATATTCTTAATAGTATCCATCATTAACAAAATCAGAAACTTTTAAATAGTCCAATCATCCTCTTAACGTAGATGGTGCCATAGGCTAAGTATTTCCTAGACAGCAGATATTTGGTAAAACTTCTGGTACTTTTACCACTGGGATATCATGAATTTTTATAGATAGATTGACTTTTAAATGATAAATATTGACATTTCTAAAATACCAGTGGCTCTGAAATCAGCAACAATCCAAACAAAACAGATAAAACTTTTGTAGCAGCATCATGGTCTTAGATTTCAAACCAAAGTTGATCCCAGGGAATTAAGTGCTGTTATTGCACAATACTTGAATACTGTGCATGTCCAGTTAGTATAACTGCTCACTTTCTTTTTTTAAGTTTATTTATTTTAAGAGAGACAATGTGAGAGCGAGGAAGGGACAGAAAAATAATCTCAAGCAGACTCCGTACTCTTCAGTGCAGAGCCTGATGTGAGGGGGCTCAAACTCACCAATCAGAAACTTGAGATCATGACCTTACCCAAAATTAAGAATCTGACGCTTAACCGGGTGAGCCAACCAGGTGCCTCTAATTGCTCACTTTCTTTTTTTTTTTTTTTTAACAAATAGTTTATTGTCAAATTAGTTTCCACATAACACCCAGTGCTCATCCCCACAAGTGTCCTCCTCCATGCCCATCCCCCCTCCCCCCCACATCCATCAGTCCTCAGTTTTTGTCAGCATTCAAGAGTCTCTCATGGTTTGCCTCTCTCCCTTTCCCCCACCATTTCCCCCCTTCTTCTCCCCCTTGTTCCTCCGTTAAGTTCCTCCTAATCCTCCTATACGTGCAAACATATGATATTTGTCCTTCTCTGCCTTATTTCGCTCAGCATAACACCCTCAAGGTCCATCCATGTTGCTACACATGGCCAGATTTCATTGTTTCTCATTGCCATGTAGTATTCCATGGTATAGATAAACCACATCTTCTTGATCCATTCATCTGTTGATGGACACTTAGGCTCTTTCCATGTTTTAGCTATTGTGGAGAGTGCTGCTATGAACATTGGGGTACATGTGCTCCTATGCATCAGCATTTCTGTATCCCTTGGGTAAATTCCTAGCAGTGCTATTGCTGGGTCATAGGGGAGTTCTATTGTTAGTTTCCTGAGGAACCTCCACACTGTTTTCCAGAGGGGCTGTACCAGTTTACATTCCCACCAACAGTGTAGGAGGGTGCCCGTTTCTCCACATCCTCGCCAGCATCTAGAGTTCTTTGATTTGCTCATTTTAGCCACTCTGACTGGCGTGAGGTGGTATCTCAGTGTGGTTTTGATTTGTATTTCCCTGATGAGGAGGGATGCTGAGCATCGTTTCATGTGTCTGTTGGCCATCTGGATGTCCTCTTTGGAGAAGTGTCTGTTCATATCTTCTGCTCATTTCTTCACTGGGTTGTTTGTTTTTCGGGTGTGTAGTTTGGTGAGTTCCTTATAGATTCTGGATATTAACCCTTTATCTGATATGTCATTTGCAACTATCTTTTCCCATTCCATTGGCTGCCTATTAGTTTTGTGGGTTGCTTCCTTTGCTGTGCAGAAGCTTTTAATCTAGATGAGGTCCCAGTCGTTTATTTTTGCTCTTGATTCCCTTGCTTTTGGGCATGTGTAATTGCTCACTTTCTTATATGGATCCACATAGCAGCAGGGGTTATATCTTTGTGTCTTTCCAGTGGTTACAGCTTAGTGGTAAAGAATATATATTTTCAAATGAAAGCTGTCTTAGTTTGAACTTCGTCTTCAAGCTTTGTGCTTTATGTAACTTGGATAGGTTACTGAAACTTTGAGTGCAGTTTCCTTATCTGGTAAGTGATCATGAGGGTATCTATTTCTCTCATAAAGCTGATGGCAAGAATAAAGAAGATATATTTAGAGTGGCTTGGCTAATACTTACCAAATATTAGTTATTATTATTTGCATCCTTTGTACCCACAACCCAGGAAGGGGAATATAAGTAATTAAAATATTAAAATAATAAATTAGGAAGACAAGTACTAGTATTCTTATTTATAGATGAGTTAAACCTGTTTCAGCAAAGTAAAAGAATGTGCCCAGTGTTCATCAGCTAGTAAATGGTAGAACTGGTTTACAAACTTGGGTCCATTTATGTCCAAACTGAAGCAGAAAACTTGCTTTCTCCTGAGCTTGGTATTGATTGAGCCAATGCCTAAGTTTCAAAAATGAACCAAGTGGGGTTTTTTTTTTAAAGAATGATTAAAAAATTATCAGGCAGAAATGTCAAGGGTCTCCTAAATCAAGACCAATTTATCTGCTAAGAAGCAATGGCTATGAAATTGGGACTTTGTTCCCAAATACTTTCCCAAACTCAGAAAAATGGAAGACAGATGATATTCTGACAGCTAACTTTCTCAACGTAAGTCTCTGCCACTCTCAATCTTTGTCAAAATGGGTTTCTCATAATTAAGAATCATGAATCTCAGAGGAGACAAGTGGCAACTCAATAGCTCAAAACCTGCCGAAAATTCTAGTGCATATTGAAGAGCCCACACACTTGAGCGTTCTTACTCATTTCTCCAATCCTAAAGGCTTTGGTTAGTGAAGAGAGCAAGAAAACCATCTATACAAGAGCACTTTAAGTAGGAATTCTCATTCTTCAGTGATAATTACCTGAGTTCCTACTTATACCACTGCTATGAAGAAAAGAATATTTAATGAGAAGGAAATGAGTTCATTTCTTAACTCTAGGTAGGTGAAATCCTTCATATTTGTTCATCTAGTAGAAGTTATTACTAAGATCGATGTTCCTTATACATACATTTTACAGAAGATCCAATTT
Organism: Proteles cristata cristata; assembly: GCA_017311185.1. Lineage (NCBI taxonomy): Eukaryota > Metazoa > Chordata > Mammalia > Carnivora > Hyaenidae > Proteles > Proteles cristata. The sequence continues at coordinate 1,484,617 of JAESUZ010003687.1, read as the reverse complement.
TCACTCTTAAAACCCTGCTACTGTATCACCCTATTAGATATGTAACTTTTCTTCCTGTGGTTTCACAACTGAGGCTACAAGTTACATGTAAGTGTTTTTAATTGTACTTGATCTATCTACATTTAAAGGACTTTACTCTGAAATCATATGCTTATAAGATTTATCTTTTTTTTTCATACCTTGAATTCATCAAAGGAAATTAGGTTTCATTCTACCAGAGATAAAAGAGATGATATAATTTAAAATATTAAAGAATTAGACATTAACAAGTTGCCTGAAAAATGTGATAGGTGAGTTTCATGCATGCACTCATTAATAAACAAGTATTAAGCTACTATAACATGCAGGAGGCATGTCCTGGAGATAATGAGATCTTAGTCATAAACTCTATAGTACTGATTACTAAATAATGTAACAATGTCTCTAAGACATTTGGAGATTAAAAAAAAATTCTAGACCAGTCTATTTGTTTTGGGTGAAGGCAACAAAGGAAGATTCCTAAACATCCACATTTTACAAAATGTGCCTCCCAGGTACCTTGATCTTAGAGGTTATTGGGAGGTCAGAATAGAAAAACTATTCAAAGTTTAGAAAGAAAAACTACCAACATTTTAATATCGGTACTCTGTATGCCTTTCCTCCTGTTAATAAGAAAGCGCCCTTATTCCTAAAAAACAACCAACTTATTTTCTCACCTTCTCACAGACTTTTTTTTCTATAATAAATGTGTCTCTCTCGGATTATTTTCAATAGCAAACAAACATGCTTTATGTTACCTATGGAAAAAATATGTATGTATGGAGGATTTAGGGCTGGATTACATTATTGCTTCCAAGTATTCATTACATCTTCCTTCAAATGTTGAGTACACGTATTTACATTTTACCATGTGAGGTACAGTGCCTCCTGGAGAAGTGTGCTTGTCTACCTCATTGTCATTGGGCTTAGCCATTTAACTTGTTTCGGCCAATGGAATGTGAACAAACATCAACTATGTTAAGTGCAAGCAGAAGATGTGAGACACTGCATAGCACAGTTCTGTCCCTTACACCCTCCTTTTTCCATCAAAGGAGCATGTCCTAGGTTGGGAGAGCTCTGTCATCTTGTGTCCAGAAATCAGAAGACCCAGGGTGTAGGGCCATAGCTGACCTCTAGCTACTGAATTAATGTGATCAAGTTTTTAAAAATGATTTTGATTGTGTGTTTTTTTAATTTTGTTATGTTTATTTATTATTGAGACAGAGAGAAACAGAGCATAAGTGGGGGGTAGGCAGAGAGAGAGAGGGAGACACAGAAACTGAAGCAGGCTCCAAGCCTGAGCTGTCAGCACAGAGCCTGACGTGGGGCTCAAACCCACAAACTATGGGATCATGACCTGAGTTGAAGTTGGACGCTTAACCAACTGAGCCATCCAGGCGCCCCTGATTGTGTTTTATCACTGCAGTATAACCCAATCAGCTCTCTCCATCCGTATTTCTCTGCTCTAATTCCTAATAAATTCTTGAAAAAACTCTCTATATGAACATATTTCTATTTCTTTACTTTCTGTCTTCCTATTAATCCTCTATAATCAGGCTTTGCACCCCAGCCCCTAGTTTCACTGAAATCACTCTTAGCAAGGTGTTTTCCTTATCTCCAACACCAATGATTGTTTCTCTATCCTCTCCTGGCTTGACCTCTCAGTGGCATTTGGCATGGTTGTCTGTTCCTTTCCTTTTGAAATATCCCCATCTCTTCATTTCTTCATTATGTCATCCATCTCACTGGCCACTCCTTTTCAGCCACTTTTGCTAGTTATCTCTTCTCTTTTCAACACTGAAATGTTGAGTACACCAAAATGTGTCCTTGGTCATCTTTTCTTTTCTTTTCTTTTTTTTTTAATTTTTTAAAAATGTTTTTATTTATTTCTAGGAGAGAGAGAGAAAGACAGCGTGAGCAGGGGAGGGTCAGAGAAAGAGGGAGTCACAGACTGAAACAGGCTCCAGGCTCTGAGCTGACGGTCAGCACAGAGCCTGACGCGGGGCTCGAACCCACGAACCGTGAGATCATGACCTAAGCGAAAGTCGGACGCTTAACCGACTAAGCCACCCAGGCGCCCCTCATCTTTTCTATTTATACGTTCTCCCAGATGATCTCATCTGGACATGGTTATTTCTTTGTTTGTGTATTTCTTTGTATTTTATTTTATTTTAGAGTGAGCATGTGCATGAGTGGGGGAGGGAACGGAAGGAGAGAGGGAGAGAGAATCTTACTAATTTTCTTCTCAAATGCATTCTAAGGCTAAAAAGTTTTCTTCTGAATACAGCTTTATCTCCATCCTACATACTTTGTCTGGAAGTGTTTTTAATTTGCTTTCATTTTTTAAAATGTTTTATTTATTTCTGAGAGAGAGAGAGGGAGAGAGAGAGAGACAGCGTGAGCAGGCGAGGGTCAGAGAGAAAGGGAGACACAGCATCTGAAACAGACTCCAGGGTCCGAGCTAGCTGTCAGCACAGAGCCTGAAGCGGGGCTCGAACCCCCAAACCATGAGATCATGACCTGAGCCGAAGTCAGCCGCTTAACCCATTGATCCACCCAGGCGCCCCTGCTTTCATTTTTAAAGGATGTTTTTGCTCTGAATTGATTTTTAGGTTGTAAGTTCTTTTACTTTAGCATTTCAAATATGTCATCCCATTTTTTTTCTTGGATTTTATCACTTCACAAAATGTGAAGTCACTTTTCAATGTTATTGTTATTTTGGTAAAGGTAATATTTTTCTCTAGAAGCTCTTAAGATTTTCTCTTTGCCTTTTCTCTTTTATTAAAATAGTTTTAATGTGTTGCCGCCTTGATAAGATTTTCTGCATACTTCTCTTTCTGGGAGTTTATAACACTTTTCAAATCTATGGATTAAAGTCTTCCATTACTTCTGGAAAATTCTCAGCCATTATCTCTTTACATTGGGACTTTATTCTCTTTCCTCTTCCCTTCTAAGATACAATTACCCTTATATTAGGCCTCTTCGTCATGTCCTCTATAGCATATTAAAGATGGCCAAATTCTTTGCACCTCTTCCCATCAAGGAGCAAAATCTATTTTTCCACTGATCCTACCTTCTCGTAATCTGGACTGGTCTTCTGACGTGATTTAATTATGAGCACCTCATTTCTGCAGCCAGTGGTACACAAAGTATGGTCCCTGGACCAACAGTATAAGCATCATCTAGAACTTGTTAAAAATTCATATTTTTGGACTTATTCCAAACCTACTAAATTAGAAACTGACATGATAGGGCACTATGAGTGTTTTGTGAGAAATCCTCTGGGTGATTTCGATGCATGCTAAAGTTTTAGAGTAACTGTCTAGGCAATGGTGACTGGTCCAAGAGATGATCATATGAACTAAGTAGGACATTTGATTTCTTTTTTATGATTGTATGAACCCAAGAAGAAGGAAGCTCTCTTTTCCTAGTAGCATTGCTAAGGTCATATGATATAACCTTGGAGCTGTTGATAGCCATTGTCTTTTACTTTGCAGGAAAAAGTTCCCATGGAGTAGGACAGAATGAGACTGACACAAGGTTAAAACAGAGCCCAGACAACTTTGAAGACTCAATTCAATTGTGCCTAAATCTTTAGATTAGCCCTGGACTTTTTAGTTATGCAAGCTTTTTTTCCCCCTTAAGCTAGTTTGGTTTAGTTTGCACACTTAGAACTAAAGAATCCCAACTAATACACAAGAAAAGTCCCACTTATGCCAAATGATAATCTCATGCGGTGCCCCTAACATATAAAATAGATAATTATAGGTCTTCTCTGAATGGAGCAGAGATAGAAGACTTCAAATCTTACTGTGTGGCTTTTCCCGGGCCTCCTTCAGAAACTCCTGGAGACTTTTCTCAGAAAAACCCTAAAGTTCTAGGCAACATAGATTAAAGCCATTTATAGTAGACCTTTTGGTAGCTTATGACATAACTTCTTGTTCTGCCTGATTTCAGTTGCAGTTGTGATGGAAAGCTGCTTAAAGTTGCCCCACTCAAGCATTCTGCTGTGTCTCTCTGCTTCTCTGTCACTGGGTTTTCTCTCAAGTCACTAGGTTTCATACAAGTTCATGCCTCCAAGGTCAAGCTTCTACAAGGATGGGTACAAAAGTGTCCTGATGTTCCATCCTGGGGAAGCACATTTCTTAGATACATTTTCTATAATTCCAGAGGATTGCCAATGGGATTGGGCTCTAGGAACCCACAGAAGTAATAAGATCAATGCTGTACCTTCTTTTTCTTTCTTTCCCTCACTTATCACCTATTCTTTTGTTACAACTTCCAAAATAAGCCATCTGTACCCAGTCCTTTTCTCAGACTCTGATATTGGGAAAGCCTAAACTAAGTCACCAGTGTTATAAAGTATAAAAATGGGGGTTAGAATTAAGTTATGATATAGGCTTAATCATTTCCTTTCTCTAGGTCTTAGATGTGTCATTTGCAAAACAAGGAAGTTGAATTATCTGCTTACTTAATTTTAGCGCTGAATTATCAGGTTACTTCTGGTTTTTATGTAACTCTGTACTGTTTCAGAATATGTGTGAATAATTATATATGCAATGAGAATGATGAGGATGGCCAATCTGAAGATACAGATTCTTGTGGTTTTTCCCTCTTTCCTAAACACCTTTATTCATTTTTCTCCAGATTTTCTCCTCAGAGTATCCAGATGTCTTACCTCACACTTCGCCTTGATTGGTCCTTGTAGATATGGACCCAGAAAAACAAGGAGAAATATCCATCCCTCAGCAGATGACACATGGCTCTTCTGACACGCCAGAAGCTCTCAAAATCACAGATATTCAGAGCCTCATGTGTATGTAGGACAAAAGATTGAGAGTAAAAACAAGTATAGCCTGAATATGATCAACTATCTGGATGACTAACCACAGCATAATAGACTTAGTACTTTAGGGCTGGAGCCAAAAATACTTAACAAAAAAATGGCTTCAGTTTCATATTGATTTAAAAAAAAAATGGAATGTTACACCTGGGGATCCAGCTATAGATTTCAGTCTACTTTTCCTTGTAATTTGAGACAAATTGAAATTTATGATAATGAACACAATCAGGAAGGGAAAGTCTGTTCTTTTCTTCCTTCAGAAACTAGAAATGATCAATTTTAAACTATATTGTTGTTGTTTCACACAGTGGTGGCTTCCAATGGGGGCTTCATACAATGATTATGTTGATTCCTGTTGGGAAAAGAAGAGAAGGAAGAGATGCTTGCTGTTTTAACAGGAAGCAGGAGAAGTGTGGAGGCTGTGACACAGAGGACAGTCCTGCATACTGTAGTCGGGTGAGATTCCCCCCACACTCCCCAAAGACTTCCCTCCCTGACTGGTCTTAACACAAGAGGGTTAGCAGCCTAACCTACAAAGTTTGTTAAAGAGATTCATGCAGAGTTTCTATCTTACAATAGGTTTTTGCCTCCTCCATTTATTCCTTAATGTGTGAAATTCCTTTGAGGTCAGAGCCCTTTCTTTGCTAAGTTAAAGCCCTTTCTTTGCTAAGTTTTCCAGTGGAAAACACCTTTGTAGAGTTGTAGTGGAAAGAGTCCTGAGTTGGGAGTCAGGAGGCAGAACTTTTGTCTCTGCTCTGCAGGTAATTAATTCTGTGAAATCAGAAAGGTCACTTAACCTTTCTCTGGTTGGATCTCCACATCTCTAAAATGAGTGGGTTTAGAAACAGTGATTTCTGTCATCCTTTGCAGCTGGGTTATTGATGGAAATTAATGCTAATATTTAAATGGCAGATAAATTTTTTTCTTAGAGGGGACCTGATGAGGAGAGGTGAGTATTCAGGCTTAGAGAATCTGAAAGTGGTCATGGACAGAGAAACGATGAAATGTGTTTCTTTATAATTTTTATCTCTCATTACCATCCCATATGCAATGCTGCATGATATAAAATATAGCAGGAGGCTTAGAATAGTCTAAAACTAATAACTTTTATTGAAAGACAGACCTAGGTTCTAATCCTGGCTCTGTCACTTATATATGGTCACCGGTCATCTCACAGTTCTGCGCCTCAGTTTACACACAAATAAAATGAGGATAAAAATACCTTCATTATGGGGTGTCAAGTATTCTGGGAATATGATCAGGAGGAAACAGTCACTGGGAGGAAGATTATAAAGTTTCATAGGACAGTTTTGTCCTCTGAATGACACTGTGTCTCTCTAGTACAGAAGAGCATAGAGCTCTGCTATCTGCAGGGTATTAATGTGAAAGATGGAGGAAGTCATCGGGCGTGCTAATGCTTTGGTAATTACACCAACAGTTAAGTTACATTATTACTGCTCAGTGCTGTGTCATTTCAAAGATGGCAACCAATGTTGATATCATTAGAGCTTGCAACATTTTCCCAAAGTGGTGATGCATCACAGATCTCATCAATATCACTTTGAAGACAGACTCAGATCCAGACACATGAAAAGCAAAAGCACAGTTATGGATCATTGCTGTGCAGCACGTGGGCTGTGTTCACACAGAAGACAATCTGAAATAACTGAAGCCATTATTTTGAGGAGAATAGTCTGCAGTGAAACCCATGCTTATTATTAACACACATGCTAATGTGAGAAAATCTTATTAATTTTGTTGTGTTCTCATTGATTTGTTAAGTGTAAAGCTTCAGCCATAGCAAAGAGTAAAACATCTAAGGATGTATTTTTAGTTGATACTGGAAATTCATCATTCCACAATGTACTCTTGATACTTTGGAGATGATTTGATGATTTAAAAAAAACCTCTCCTTTTAAAATCCCTGATTTTTTATTAAAATGCTTTTAAATTCTACCCTAGACACATAACTCCCAATCTTTCTAGTGTTATGTGATCAGTCTCAAACCAAGGGCATTTGGAAATTCATCTTACTCTGAGGATGATGGAGTTTGAAATTCTTACAAATTCTGTAACAGTTTGGGCCTAGTATGCAGACCACTTATATTAAAAAAAGCTACAACTTTTCAGCTCTGCCTATTATAAAATCAACAAAATTTATTCCTCCTCTTATTTCTGCACAGTAGGAATAATATTTAGATTTCCTGCAGCTCATTCCTGTAGGCTGGGGGATTGAGATGCAGATTACCTATGGCTATTATAAAAAGTTACTGTGGGGGGCACCTGGGTGGCTCAGTCAGTTAAGCATCCGACTTCGGCTCAGGTCATGATCTCGCGGTTCGTGGGTCCGAGCCCCGTGTCGGGCTCTGTGCTGACAGCTAGCTCAGAGCCTGGAGCCTGCTTCAGATTCTGTATCTCCCTCTCTCTCTCTGAATCTCCCCTGCTCACGCTCTCTCTCTCTTTCTCTCTCTCAGAAATAAATAAATAAATAAATTAAAAAAAGAAAAGAAAAGAAAAGTTACTGTGGGAAAACATGCAAGTTTGCAGTAATCTTCCCTTCCTCATATATCGAATAATAAGTCATTGTAAGTGAAATAACGCAATATATACTTTACAGGTATTACATGACTCCTTATCAGAAGTAGAAAGAAGAGTCACAAACTACAACAGGCTACCTGCTTCTTTGTAGTTATATATAGTACCTCTCTCTATAAGTAAAGCTACTAAGCACATATTAAGCGCTTACCTGAAAGATTTTTTCTGTGTGAGAACAACATACACAGCTTAACTTCTTATGTAACATGAATGCCAAGCACCAACATGAGGAAAGGAAATAATAATCTTCATTCCAAAGATTACTGATAAGCATGACAAGGTCCCAACTTGCAGCATACATATAACATCATTTTATTAAGAAAAATGGAGAAACAATGGGCTGTATATTTCTGTTTCAGTAGAAAACTACCCAGCTTTTATTTAATTACCTTGGAGCACTTTTATCCATTATAATGGATGTAACATCAAACAGCAACCAGATTTATTTCCTGTGACACAGATGCTTTGCAAGGTATAGTAAGCTGGATGTTTCTGTTAGCAGAGAATAAAAATAGCTGAAGGAAGTTACTGATGTAAAGTATGCTATTGGACTTCTTATAATTGTATACTATTTGCTAAAAGTTCAAAATGAGGTGATAAGGGAGGAAAAAATAGTATGGGAGGAGACAGAAGAAATGACCAAAGAAAAAGAGAGAAAAAACTTGAATTTCTTCTACTTTGCAGCTTGTTGAATCCTTGGAAGGATTTCCTGAATGGACAGGTTGGTATTCTGATTATGAGACAGTTGGAGGTTAGCTGTGAGCTCATCACAGGGTGACCTGTTATCTGGTGAAATAAGTCCTGCCTGGACATCTCTGCTTTGGTAGGATAAATTCTTGAGATATTAATTTGTGTTTTGTTTTGGCTGATGTGAAAGAATCAGTATGACTGGGAGCTAAGTGTGTGATATTTACAAATGTTGTTCTCTTTTTTCACAATGTAGCCAAATCTTTTGTGTTTTTTTGTCTCAAGGGCATTTCCTAGGGCAAACACAGAAGTTGTTTGAAGGAAGTGTTTTCACTTAGCTTTTGTGATTACTGTTGAGGAAGAGAAGCGGGATCAAGAGATATGTGAACTTCCCTAGAGTAGAATGGGGTGGAGGATGGTAGATCTATATCAGAAACCAGCACCCTAAAGCTTATTTGTATGTCAGGCAGTGGGATCTCAGAAGGGATTGGTAGTGGGTCCAGGCAGTGGAACCTGTAGGTAGGCTGGTCAGAGGATGGCTTTTTACTTAGACTCACTTTCTCCAGAGTCAGCTATTTGTCTTGGCTTGGCCTTCACGTTGAAACCTGAAAAGACTTCTAGGGTAGGGGGTGGGAGCGGAGAGAATGCCTCTAATGGTTGAGGTTGAATCTCCCAATAACTTGGTAAGATGGAGACTTGCATTAGTTTGCTACGACTCCTGTAATGAAATATTACAAATCAGATGGCCTAAACAAAAGTAATATATCATCTCATAGTTCTGGAGGCTGGAAGTCCATGATGAAAGTGTCAGCAGGGTTGGTTACTTCTGAGCACTGTTAGAATTTATTCCGTGCTTCTTCCCCAGCTTCTGGTGATTTACTCAATCTTCAACACCCTCTGGCTTGTAGACCTATTATCCTGATCTCAATTTTTGGCTTCATCAACTATGCATATATAGACTGTCTTTGTCATTTAAGGCTGCTGTAACAAAAATACCACAGACTGAAGGGCTTCAAAAACATTCATTTATTTCACACAGTTCTAGAGACTGGGAAATCCAAGATCAAAACACCATCAGAGCCCATGTCTGGTGAAAACACTCTTCTTGGTGCTCAGATGGCTGTCTTTTCCTCTTATCCTCACATGGCAGAGAGGAGAGACAGAAAGTAATCTCTCTGTGTCTCCTGTAAGAGCATTAATCTCATTCATGGGGGCTTGACTCTTACGACCTAATCACTTCCCAAAGGCCCCACCTCCTATCATCAACACATTGGCAGTTAGCATTTCAACATATGAATTTGGGGAGGAGGGAATTAATCTATAACAGTGATGCCACTTGCAGAAATAGGGAATATTATGAGAGGAAAATACAGGGTGGAGAAAACCAATAGCTAAATTCAGAGTTAGAGCTAGAAAGTCATTATCACTGTCATATAGATTATATTTAAAACCAAGGTTCAGGGACACCTGGGTAGCTCAGCTGGTTAAGGGTCTGATTCTGATTTCACCTTAGGTCATGATCTTAGTATATATGATAAAAGGATCATTTTGTAGTGGATAAAAATATTGAATCACTGGGGCGCCTGGGTGGCTTAGTCGGTTAAGTGTCCGACTTTTGCTTAGGTCATGATCTCGCGGTTCGTGGGTTCGATCCCCGCGTCGGGCTCTGTGCTGACAGCCAGCTCAGAGCCTGGCCTGTTTCAGATTCTGTGACTCCCTCTCTCTCTGACCCTCCCCTGCTCACGCTCTCTCTCTCTCCTAGAAATAAATAAAACATAAAAAAAAATTCTTATAAAAAATATTGAATCATTGTGATACACATATGAAATGAATAGGTTACTATATGTCAATAATATTTCTTTTTTTTTTTTAATGTTTATTTATTTCTAGGAGACAGAGAGAGAGAGACAGCGTGAGCAGGGGAGGGTCAGAGAGAGAAGGAGTCACAGACTGAAACAGGCTCCAGGCTCTTAACTGGCAGTCAACACAGAGCCCGATGCGGGGCTCGAACCCACAAACCGTGAGATCATGACCTAAGAGAAAGTCGGACGCTTAACCAACTAAGCCACCCAGGCACCCCAATAATATTTCTATTAAAAAATGTAACTCAGAAAAAAAAAAAAAACCTGCTCAAGAAGAAATGAAAAATGTAAATGTTTCCCTTTCTATATTTTCAAAAATTGAATCCACGGTTTATAATCTTCCTACAAGGAGATCTCTATGCCCTGTTGAATTTTTATAAAACATTATTTTAAAAAAGAAATAATACTGATCTTGATGAGGGAAATAAAGGCAGAGCAATGTAGCATAAATTAAATCTCCTTACAGATTGTAGTCCACTGATAGACGTCTGTCTATCAGATGTGACCTTGAATCAGACATTCAGAGCGTGACCTTGCTCAAGAAACTCGTGGCTGCCTTACTTCTTTCATGTTTTTGTTTATTAAAGACTAAAAGTAACCTTATCTTAATGACAGCTAGTACCTCAGGGTCCTGAAAGCCTTGCTTCCAAATTGCCTAGAGACTTATGCTGTCCCTAACCCTCACTAACTTAAAAGCATATAGTCAGTCACTCCTCACAATCCCAGTGCAGCTCTTTCTACCCATGGGTCCTGTCCTTTAATAAAATCACCTTTTTGCACCAAAGATGTCTCAAGAATTCTTCCTTAGCCATTTGCTCAAGAACCTCATCAATCTTAACAAACTTGAAGATAATAGAAAAAGTGAGAAACAAATAGCAACTCAATGTATTAGGCCAACATCATATTATCCCAAAATATGACCGAAAAGTCACACACAAAAAGAAATACAAGTCAATTTCTGTTAAGAACATAAATGGATATATTCTAAGAAATATTAATAATATTAATAAGAAATTGAATCCAGACATTCATAAAAAAGGCTACTGTATCATGGTCCAGTTGAATTTCTCCCAAAAATGCAAATATGTTTAACTTTCAAAATATTAATCCATAATATTGGCCATATTAAAAAAAAAACAAAATAAAATCATATGACGCATCTCAAGAGATGCAGATAAACCTGTGATAAAATTCAATACTTATTTAAGACAAAAACTCAATAGACTAGGATAAAAAGAAATATCTTTCCTCTGACAAATATTTATCTACCAAAAAACATGGTAGGGGGGACTACAACTCACATTATACTTAACAGTAAAATAGTGAAAACTTTTTCTCTGAAATCAACAATGAAATAGGATTTTTGCTATCATCACTTTTACCCATCATTGTGTCTGATGTCCTAACCACTGTATTAAGACAGAGGGACAAGGTATAATAATTGAAGAGGGAGAAATAAAAATTGTTATATGCAGATATATGATCATGTACACAGAAAATCCAAGTAAGTGTGAAATTTTAATATTACTTTATGAATTTAGAAAGTTCACTGGAAACAAGATTAGTGAAAACATTTATTTTACCTTTATCCATCGAAAAATAACAGAAATAAATTATGAAAATAAGGCCATTTAAAATAGCCTCCCAAATTAAATATTTAGAAATAAATCTGCTAAAAATGAGCAATCATGCCAAACCAAAAACTACATAATATTATTGTTGTAGAGGAAGGAAAATATCCAACTCCAAACCCCTTGCACCATCCTGTTTCACCTAACTGGGGGAAACTGAGAAGAACATGTGAAGTCCACAGTCCAAGGACACAGGCTGGCTAAAAGACTAAGACTTAATCATGCAACTAAAGAACACTTCCCCTTTGCCACACCTTACTACCACATCACTAAACATCTATTCACCTAAGTTCCTTTTACCCAGTACACCATGTCTGGCTTTCCACAAAGTATCAGAAGGCATACTAATTGCAAAAAAAGCACAGTAGGGAGAGAGAGAGCAAGCATCAGAACCAGACTTGATATGATAGAGATGTTGGAATTATTAGACTGCAAAATTAAAATACCTATGATTACTATATTAAAAACTATAAATGGAAAAAGCAGACAACATTTAAGAACAGATGGATAATAAAAACAGAAAGATGGAAATTCAAAGAAAAAATTTTAAATGCTACAGATCAAAAACATTGTAACAGATATGAAGAATGCCTTTGATGGGCTCATAAGTAGACTAAAATCACCAAAAAAATTCCTGCAATTAAAGAGTTATTTTAGCAAGTTTGCAAGATTTAACAATAACATACAAAAGTCGAGCATTTTTCCTATATACCAGCAATGGACAAGTGGATTCTGAAGAGAAAAACAATACCATTTACATTAGCATCTTGTCAAATGAACTACTTAAGTATAAAGCTAACAAATTATATACAGGATCTATGTGAGGTATGCTACACAAGTCTGATGAAAGAAATTAAAGTACTAAGTAAATGGAGAGATATTCCAGTTTTATGGAAAAGACGATAATATTGCTAAGATACCAGTTCTTCCCAAATTGGTCTATAGACTCACAGCAATCCCATCCAAAATCTCAACTAGTTTGTGGATTTTTACAAACTGATTCTAAAATTTATATGGAGAGACAAAAGATGCAACAAAGACAATACAGCACTAAAGAAGAATAACAAAGTCAGAGGACTAAAATTACCCAACCTCAAGATCTTCTATAACAGTATAATAATCAAGACAGTGTGGTATTAACAAAAGAATAGACAAAATTATTACTGGAACAGAGCCCATAAATATACAAACATAAATATAGTCAACTTAACTTCAATAAAATTAATACAATAGAGAAAAGATAGTTTTTTCAACAAATTGTGCTGAAACAACTGAAAATCACATGCCAAAAAAAAATCTTAAAAGTTCTTACATATATGAACTCAAAATGCATCAAAGAGCTGAATGTAAAACGCAAAACTATAAATCTCCTAGAAGATAACATAGGAGAAAATCTATATGACCTTGGGTATGGTGATGACATTTTAGATTCAACACCAAAAGCTTGATCCATGGAAGAAATAATTGATAGGTTGGATTTCATTAAAAGTAAAAACTTGTACTGTAAGAAGGGCACTATGAAAAGATGAGAAGACAAGGTGCAGAATGGGAGAAAACATTTCCAAAAACATACCTGAAAAAAGACTGTTAATCAAAATATACAAAGACCTCTTAAAATTCAACAATAAGAAAACAATCTAATTAAAAAATAAGCCAAAGAACTGAATAGACATCTCACCAAAGAAGATGCAGTAATGGCAAATAATCATCTAAAAAGATGCTTAACATCGTATTTTACTGGTGAATTGCAAATTAAAACAACACTGTCATATCACTACAAATAGAATGGGAAAATACAAACAAACACCAAGAACACCAAATGCTGATGAGGATGTAGAATAACAGAGACTCTTATTCATTGTTACGAGTGGAATGCAAAATGGTACAGACACTTTGGAAGACAGTTTGGCAGTTTTTTACAAAACTAAACATACTTTTACCATATGATCCAGCAATCATGCTCCTTGGTATTTACTCAAATTAGTTGATAACCACATCCACACAAAACCTGCACATTAGTGTTTATATCATCTTTCTTTATAATCACCAAAACTTGGAAGCCATCAAGATAGCCTTTAATAGATGAATAGATAAATTAACTATGGTACAACCAGACAATGGAATGCTATTTAGTGCTAAAAAATAATGAGCTATCTATCAAGCCATGAAAAAACATAGAGGAAATGTAAATGCGCATTACTAAATGAAAGAAGCTAGATGAACAGGTTATGAGTCTAACTATATGACATAATGGAAAAGGCAAAACTATTGAAATAGTAAAAAGATCAGTTGTTGCCAATGGTTAGAAGGGAGGAAGGGATAAACAGGCAGAGCACAAAATATTTTTAGGACAGTGAAACTTTTCTGTAGGACAGGATAGTGGTGGACATATGTACTGTTCATCTGTTAAAACCCACAGAATGTACAAGACCAAGAGTGAACTCTAATGTAAACTATGGATTTTGGGTGATAATGATGGTCAATATAAGTTCATCAATTATAACAAATGTACCACTCTGACTGAAAGGGTTGATAATAGGAGAGGTTGTGAGTGCGTGGGCAGGGAATTCATGAGAACTCACTGTACTTTCCACTTAATTTTGCTGTCAATCGAAAGATGCTCTAAAATAAATCCTATTAAAAACTGTTGAGATAAATAAAATCTTATTAGTTGCTTTGCTGGCATGTTTTGTGATATAGGTTAGAGCCTCTGATCAGCAAGCACCACCTGAAGATCCCAGAAGCCTTGCCTAACAATGGAAGAGGACCCGGAGCTAGAGAGAAAAATACTTGGATTGAAGACCAATCCAACTGGTGGCTGAAAGCAAGAGGAAGACAGCCTTGGAAAAGGCTCAGGCAGCTGGAACACAGAGACACTGTGACATTTGTATGCACGAGGGAGACCATACCCTAGGAAATCCTCTTGATTACATGATCATGAAGAATTTGGAAGCAGAATTTTGGGGTTACACTACATCCTTCAGAGAGCAAAATTAATTTACACATTCAGACTTGAGATGCTCTCCTAACTGTTGAGCCATTTCAGAGGCCTGCGTAAGATCAGAAATGTCTGCCAAAATGTGCTAGACAAATCTGAGGCCAGCATAAAGGAATATAAGGATCAAAAAGCAAGCAAAAATCCACATTCTAGTCCCTTATGCACTCTGCAGGGAGGACTATCCTCTACGATATTCTCTTCATGATCTTGCAAAATCCAGAAGTGGAAGTTTGTGATTACAATATGGTTTGTCCTTCAGGAAGATGTACTTCTAGCTATTAACCCATTACAGCTGTTGGAATCCCTGCAAGAACCTTTGTATTGATCTAATAAATTCCCTCATTTATTTAAAATTTAAAAAAAAGAAAATCTTATTAAATGAAGAACTATACAATGCTCATGGACTGGAAAACTTAACAGGGTAAAATATTAATTATCTTTAACTTAGTCTACAGATCCACTGCAATCCTTCTTTTTTTAATTTTCTTTTTTATGTTTATTTATTTTTGAGAGACAGAGACAGACAGAGCATGAGCAAGAAAGAGGCAGAGAGAGAAGGAGACACAGAATCCAAAGCAGGCTCCAGGACGTGAGCTGTTAGCGCAGAGCTGGGATGCGTGGTGTGAACTCACAGGCCATGAGATCATGACCTGAGCTGAAGTCAGACACAACCGATTCAGCCACCCAGGCGCCCCCAGTGTAATCCTAATCAAAATCTCAAGTTACAAGATTACAAGCTGCTTACAAATTATATACAGAAATTCAAAAAGCCAAGAATATCCAAGTATATATTTTTTAGAGATGGTTCCTGTTGGTTTGCTATTTTCCTTTGAGTGGGCCATACGTTACTATTTCTTTGTATGCCTTGTGATATTTTTGTTGAAAACTGGACATTTGAATCTAACACTGTGGTAACTGTAGAAATCATATTCTTCCCCTTTCCAAGTTTTGCTGTTGTTTTATTTTTGCTTTTTTGTGTTTGTGTTTTTATTGTTGTAGGCTGCTTCTGTGCCAAGGATCAGCCTGAACTGTAAACTTAAGATCTCAAATCTTTTATGAATGTGCATCTTTCCCTGAGCATGTGAAATCTCTTCTTGATTTTCCTAATATATGTAGATGCTTTTGAATGTCATAATGTTTAGGGTCTGCCTCCTAAAAAAATGGAAAAAGTAAAAAATGAAAGCAGGGGAAGAATGCTTGAGATCCCCTAGAAGTCACTATATCCAGAGAAGGAGGGGCTTATAACAGTGAGGAGAGGTGCAACAGCGGCCACCTGACTCTTGGCACATCTGTCATCGAAAACGGCAATCATGATCAGAGTACAGATCCCCAACATTTGGAGGACAGTGTCTTTTTTGCCGGCCCTGGGCCCCGCGGCCTATGTGCAGGTTGCTCCAGAAACACATGCACAGCTGCCTGCCTCATAGCTAGGAATGAGCAATGGGTAGCCAGTACTGGGCTGAGGGCCAAAATGAACCCAACTAACCCTGATTTACCATCTAAGACTTACCCTGGAGGTTGCAAGCCTTCAACACACTCTAGAGTTTCAAAATACAGGCATAGCTCAGAGATATTGCAGGTTCAGTTCCAGACCATTGCAATAAGGCAAATATTACCAAAAAAGTAAGTTAAATGAATTCTTTAGTTTCCCAATCCATAAAAGCATATGTTTATGCTATACTGAAATCTATTAAGTGTGCATTAGCATTATTTCTAAACAAAATGTACATACCCTATTTTTAAAACACTTCATTGCTAAAAAACGCTAACCAACATCTGAGCTTTTAGTGAGTAGTAATCTCAGATCACAGATACCCATAATAAATATAATAATAAAGAAAAAGCTTGAAATATTGTAAGAACTACCAAAATGTGACAGAGACATGAAGTGAGAGAATATTGTTGGAGAATTTAGGCCAATAGATTTGCTTGACTCAGGTTGCCACAAACCTTCATTTTGTTAAAAACACAGAACTTTCAAAGCACAATAAAGCAAAGCATAATAAAACATGATACGCCTGCAGTTACATCAGACATAGTCTACCAGTACAACTGTTATCTAGACAAGACAGATTCCTGATGTTTAGCTACTCTGCTATCATCCCAGAATGTTCCCTTCAGGAATATCTTGAAGAAGAACAAAGCTTGAGGATCTATACTACCAGACATTAAGACCTATGAAAAACTATGGTAATTAAGATAGTGTGCTTTGACCTAAGAATAAACAAATACACCAATGGAAGAGAATAGAAAACAGTTTCACACTTATATGGCCTCATGATTTAACTGTAGATATAACTATAAAAGTAATGCAATAAAGATATAGAATATGTCACAGGAAAACACTTACATGATCTTGGAGTAGGCAAAGAATTTTTAAACAATACGAAGGAGGCAGTAACCATAAAGAAGATTGATGAATTGGACTACATTAAAATAAAACACCTCTGTTCATCAAAAGAGATATTTAAAAATCAAGCACAGAGCAGAAAAAAGTTATTTGCCATATATATGCAAAGATTTTTTTTTACTTACCAAGAAATGAACATTTAAACCACATGAAATATTATTAAATAACTGCCAGAATGGTATATTTAAAAGACTGATAATGCCAGGGTTTAATGAGGCTGAGAAATAACCACAATTTTCATACTGCTGTTGGGAAGTATAACTCTAGAAAACTATTCAGCAGTATCTACAAAACTGAACATACACATACTCTCATGACCCAATAATTTCACTTCTTTGTATTTACTCAACAGATGTGCATATGTATTTGTGCACCAAAAGACCAGTGGATGATGGTCATAGCAGCACTGTTTACATAACCAGGTAACCTAAATGTCCATCAGCATCAGTAAAGATAAATAAATTGTTGTGTATTCATGCAATGAAATACTATACAACAATGAGAATGAACAAGTTACAACCCTATGTGACAATATGAATGAATTTCACACATATAATATAAATTATTCACGAAAGAGTTCCTAGGGTAATATTCCATTCATATAATGGTCAAAAACAGGAAGAACGAATTAATGATGATAGCAGTCAAAATAATTAATGTTTCTGGGCATGGGAGGGTACATGAAGAGGGGTTTAAGAACGGTAATAATGTTTTATTCTCATCTGGATGGTGATGAAATGGATGTATTCACTTTGTGAAAATTCACTTGCATGTCAGAAAAATATTTAGGCTGCTTTTGTACTTTTGAAGTATATACTATTTTGCTTCCTACAGTTAGATCTTACATAAAAACATACCTATGCACAGTTAATCTGTAAAGATAGAAAATGGTTTTAAATGCTGTACCAATGACAGCTATAAAAATAAAACACCAATTAAATTAACCATATCTTCAATATGAACAAATGTACAACACTATAAAAGATGTCTTTAAATCATAATTTTCATGTCTGTGTATTATAAATTGTCCTTCTTTAGGATTAATTACCTGGTTCCTTGTTATTTCATATTGAACCGAATCATTAAAATATATGTCAGCTACTATAGACCTGAAGAAATATGACCAACCTCCCTAGATATATATAGAAAAGTAATATAAAGTGCCAAGGGGCACCTGAGTGGCTCAGTCAGTTAAGCATCTGACTCCTGATTTCATCTCAGGTCAATATCTCATGGGTGGGATGGAGACCATGTTGGGCTCCATGCTGACAGTGCGGAGACTGCTTGGGATTCTCTCTCTCCCTCTCTAAAAATAAATGAACTTAAGGGGGAAAAAGTGCCAAAGACTCCTTGCTTTCCTTTTTGAGCACATGAGATTTAGGCATGTAAAAAAAGTAATACCTGGCCTAGATTAGTGTCTATGTTAGTTTATTTACCAACTAATCTTGTTTAGCTTTGAATTAAACACTATTGTTTTGAATTCATCAGTAAATATCAAACACAGGAGACTCCCCAAAATACATACTTTAAAATACTTCAAGAATAGGAAGTACTGTTTTTCACTTGTGAGTTATTTTTAGTAAATAAATGAGTATTATGAGATCTGTGAACTTATCTCCATTACTATTTCACTTTAGCCAAGTCATTTATTCCTTGGCCAGTTTCATCATCTATAAAACAGAGAAATTAGAAAATGTTCATATATAGCCTCAGCATTCTAAGTATAAAGCAAATGATGATGAAAGTAAAGCTCCTACTCCAATTGAATTATCTTTGCTAATATTAACTCTTGCATAGAATATACAGAAAGACTTTGTTCATTAATTGTCCTCAATATGCATCATTTCATAACCTTGAACTCACAATTACTAATTTATGATGCCAACTTAGTGATACTAATTTTGAAAGTGTCTCTTCTTTATTTTAATATTTAGGATTATTAATTAATGTTAAAATTATCAAGTGGTTGTTTTACAGCTAGTACATATAATTGTGCTACAATTCTTTAGGATTCTAACTCTATCTTAGAACCACTTTTTCCATTGTGTTTTCAGAGAGAGACAACACAAATAATATTCCCAGAGGAATGCTAGGTTTCTCATATATCCCTGATAATATTGGTAAGAAATTCACAGTATATTTGGTAAGAAACAGAATGGCAGGAGGAAAAGAAAATCAGTGGTGCCATCAGAAAATAGCACTCTTCTAGGAAATGCTATGTTATTTTCAAACATGTCACCAATCTGTACAAGTTACTGTCAGGAAATGGTCTATCTCTATAATAAGTGGCAACATTAAAAGAACCTGTTACTATTCAAATTTGGAGATTACCAAGGTAAGAGAATTCAAGGTGGGAGTTATATGAAGGACAACTTGTTTCAAAAGTAAACAAAATGTCTCAGAAGAGGTTCTGCTCCATTGTAAACACACAGAATGATAGGTCATTACTCAGTTTTCTCTGTAGTTAGAATGTCGGTATTAATGTTGGTGTACTCAGCTTCCCAAGGGTAGAGAGAGCAACATTAGATAATTAAGCAAAAGCAATATGCTAAAGAAACTGAAATAATATGAATACCCATACTTTTCATCCCAAAATATTTATGGTATTCATATTAGGATGGCTTAAAAAATTCTGAGAGAGTAAAATATTTAGGGTTGAAAATATTTTTGTGGCAAATACCCAGGTAAACAAAGTGCCTCACCCAAGTTCACACAGCCAGATAGTGAAAAAAAAAAATAATAAAAACAAAAAACAAAAAACGGGAGAAGAACCTGTTACCAATAATAGGCAATGCTCAGTAGTTTTGACCTCCAAGTGGTCAGTAGGCAATAAACAAAATGACAAAAGGGAAGACACATCTATTACTGAAGATATTTTCTTTGTATTATTGCATATAGGCAGGCAAGGTCACATAATAAACCCTATCTAAAAGAGTAACACATAAAAAGGCATATATATATAAAGCTATAAAAGGATATGTGTCTGTTTATTCATATATACAGACGTACATATATGTGTATATATACCTTACATATTATATTTATCTTATTTATATATATACTTATATACCTTTATATATGCCTTATATATACACCAACTTATATATATCTATATAGAGAGATATGCATCTATATATAAAGATACATATATGTGTGTGTGCATACATATAAGGGTATATGTAAACTATATCTCATAAAAAGCACAGTAAGGTCTATTGCCAAGCACAGTAAGGTCTATTGCCAAAAGAGGTAAGCTTTTGACAACTCTTATCAGAGATCTAAGGATCTTACCTTACAGAAGATTGACATTGTTATAGGACTATTCAGTTAGTACTGGAAAATGTTCCCAGATGAATCCAGGTAGTTCTTACTTCTCTAGGTCAAAGATATCATTGAGACTCCTTACATGGCTTTCCTACAATATTTAAAAGACATAAAAATAGGTAACCTCCAAATTATATAAATTATGCATAGCAAAGAGTAAGGCAATGAAGAATACCAGCTCTAACTAAATTATTAAATCCACATCACAAAAAGAGACTATAAAAGTGTTCTACAACAGAAAGATGTGTAGGAAATCATGCTAATGATTTAAAAAATAATTAAGATATCACCAAGATGTTAAAGTATATTAAGGAGAATGGAGAGGAATGAAAAGCACACCAAAGTAGGCTTGGAAAGAAAGTCTGCTGGTCCAGACTTCTGTGTCTTAAGCCCAGTGCCTATTAAAACTCTTCCCTATTCTTTTTGAATATTCTCTTTTAAACCTGCTGAGCAGAATTCATTTTCTCGCTCTTAACCTAGTGCTCTTTATGCTTTATCTTGCTGCTCTTTTCCTTTTGTCCATTAAAGATTAATATTAATCAGAGCTAAATTGTTCTGCTATTTAAAACTTTAAAAATGAAAATAATTCAGTGGAAAATAGGTAAGTAATTAAAGATTTTTTTTGAATTGTCAGGGTAATTGTCTCAATAATTCCCTCCATAAAAATACATAGGCTTCACCTTAGTAAAACTATATCTCATTATTATCCATAAAAATACATAGGCCTCTTCTTAGTGAAACTACGTATTATTATTAAATCACTTATTATAAGCCACAATATAGAGGTCCAACCTAAACTTTAAAGCTTTTTTGGTAAATGGCACAACCATAATACATACTAGCTTAAGCAAAATAAGGTAAAAGAGTGGCTCAAGTCAGGGTCTATCAAGCTATAGGCATAGCTAGATCCAGAGGATACAAAATATAATCAGGACACTCTCTTTTTCCATTTTAGGGCTCTGCTACCACAGTATTCTCAGAGAAGCTGTATCCGTATTGTGGCAAATATGAACAACAGAAGCTTCTCACTTATATTCTTTCAGCTTAGCAACCCTAGTGGAGAGAAAGTACCTCTTTCCAGAATTTGCAGCAAAAATGTACCAGGACTGATACTCCCTCATCATGACCTGGTTTCAATCATACACTCATCCATATTTTTATTTTTTTATGTTTATTTATTTTTGAACTGTGAGATCATGACGTGGATGCTTAGTCAACTGAGTCACTCAGGCACCCCTGATCATTCAGCCATCTTTGTCATAGCATATCAGTTTTCTCCTCTGTTCAATTTGAGTTTTCATGCTGTCTCAAGTCAGAAGGTGGACTCAAGCCCACCCAGACTATAGAGACTGATTGGGAGGGAGGTTTAATTTCCTCCTGTAAAAAAATCAGTTTCTCTTACCCAAAGAGAGAAGAGCTGCTGGTCACAGAGGCAAGAAAGAGAAAGGTCCTTTCCCAGGATATATACTCTAGAGAAAACATAAATACCTCATGAAAACATATGAAACCTTGGAATATTCCCAAAGATAATATTTTAAGATGTATACTTTGCACTATGGATGATCATTATTGTGACTTTTAACACCTTACAAGTAAGGATGTCATCTTTTGAAAGACAATGAACTCAATATGCCAATTGGTAAATAATAAAATGTTACTGACTTTTCAGCCAAGGAACTAGAGAATCAGAAAAATTTCAAATATTACTTCATAGGATGATACAACTTTTTAAAATATTTATTTCTTCATTTATTTGAAGAGAGAGAGAACATGCGCACAAGCAGGGAGGGGCAGAGAGAATCCCAAGCCGGCTATACGCTGTCAACACAGAGCCTGACATAGGGCTCAATTCCATGAATCGTGAGATCATGACCTGAGCCAAAATCAAGAGTTAGACACTCAACAAGTGAGGCACGCAGGCACCCCTATAACTTTTTAATTAAAAAAAAATTCATAGTTAATCATTTATGCAGTCAGCCATTTTTTTAAAAAATAAACTATCTTATACGGTTTCAGTGTTGCACTTTAGTGACATCTATACTTGTTTTTATGACTGTTTACAGAGATCTTGGACTTCTTGTAAAATCTGCTACCACAGTAATCTCAGCAAATAATTAGCTCCTCCGGGAAAAACCCAACTCTTCATAACTTCCAATTGAAATAGAAAATAGCCTTTAGCTCTTCTTCCTAAATTATGATACATTTAATACTTATACATTGTTGCTTACTACATTTGTAAGGAAAACTAAATTTTTTTTCTGAGAAATGTTTCCAGGCATTCTATCTCTGTCTTCAAAGTATTTAAAGATGAAAATCAATTTAATTTTAAATAATCTATTAGCAGGTTTAAGAAAATTAAAATACCACAGAGTTTATAACCTTGAAAATTATTTTAAAAATGAAAAGCCAACTCTGTTCTTACCCTTCCATTTCACAATCCCTTGTGGCTACAAATAAACAACAAATTATCTGCAATGAACATTATTTATGTTTACTTGAAGAAAATGACTATTTTCAAGCTAAGAGCATTAAATGTATCTCTAAATAGTTCAAAACTAATAAAATGAAGCACAAGTACTGAATTCTAATGTAAATATGTTCATCATTTATTTATATTGTGTTTTATCCTGAAAGGATTTTAAAGCAATTTAAAATATGCAAAAATAGAACAAAATAAACAAAGGTAAAGAAAAAGGAAAATAGGTGTATGAAAGCAAGTTGAAGCCAAGAAAAAACTTTGTACTCAATGCACATATACCATAACACTTGCAAATTGTGGATATTAATCTAGGTATTTTGGCTTCAAAACCATTGAAGAAAACAACTCTAGGTTATCATGATACAAAATAAAATACTGGTCAGCAAGTTGTACATGAGAAGTACATGTATGCAAACATTAAAACCTGGCAAACTGAGTACATATTTGTATATGTATAATACATATACAAATATAATATATACTTAGTATAATACATACATACATACATTAACTTAAAACATGCATAAATAAACTTTAAAAAAGTAAATGCTTTTCTATAGATCAACAACAGCAATAAACAAGTGGATTTGAAATTAAAAATACAATACCATTTACATTAGCACTCACAAAATGAAAAACTCAGGTTTAAATTTAACAAAATAGGTACAAGATCTACATGATGAAGAACATCATATGAAACTTTGAAAAGAGAAATCAAAGAAAAACTAAAGAAATGGAGAAATAGTCTATGTTCATGGAAAGAAAGACAATATGTCAAGATGTCAGTACTTCTGACACAATGGATCTGATCTAGAGATTCATTATGCCTCAAGCAAAATCTCAGTAAGCTATTTTGTGGATCTTGCCAAATTCATTCTAAAGTTTACATGGAGAGGCAAAATACACAGGATACCCAATATCCTTTTTCTGTTGAAAAAGAATAACAAGCGTGCCTGGGTGGCTCAGTTGGTTAAGTGTCCGACTTCTGCTCAGGTCACAATCTCATAGTCTGTGAGTTGGAGCCCTGCTTTGGGCTCTGTGCTGACAGCTCAGAGCCTGGAGCCTACTTCAGATTCTGTCTCTCTCTCTCTCTATGCCTCACCCCTGCTTGCTCTCTGTCTCTGTCCCTCAAAATAAAATAAAGACATAAAAAAATTTTTTAAAAAGAGAATAACAAAGTTGAAGGATTGATACCATCCTACTTCAAGATTTACTGTAAAACAATAGTAATTGATATACTATAGTATTAATATATATATATATATATATTTTTATTTCTAGGAGAGAGAGAGCGAGAGAGACAGCGTGAGGAGGGGAGGGTCAGAGAGAGAGGGAGTCACAGACTGAAACAGGCTCCAGGCTCTGTGCTGGCAGTCAGCACAGAGCCTGACGCCGGGCTCGAACCCACGAACCGCGAGATCATGACCTAAGCGAAAGTCGGACACTTAACCGACTAAGCCACCCAGGCGCCCCTGATATACTACAGTATTAATGAAAGAATAAAAAAGTAGATCGATGGACCAGAATAGAGAGCTCAGAAACAAACCCACATAAATATAGTCAACTGATCTTGACAAGAAAGCAAAAGTGGGGCACCTGGGTGGCTCAGTCCGTTGAGTATCCAACTCTTGATCTCAGCTCATATTATGATCTCAATGGCTCATGAGATTGAGCCCTGTGTGGGGCTCTGCACTGACAGTGCTAGCCTGCTTGGAATTATCTCTTCTCATGCACATGTGTGACCTCTCTCTCTCTCTCTGTCTCTCTCACTGTCACACACACACACACACACACACACACACACACACACACACACAAAACAAAATAATACAAGAGAGAAAGGATAATCTTTTCAACAAATGTTGCATTAACTGGGCATCACATGTAGAAAAAGAAAGAGTATATCTAGAACTTATAGTCTTCCCAAAAACTAACAGAAAATGGATTACTGACCTAAATGTGAAATTGAAAACAACAAAACTAGCAGATAACATAGAAATCTAGATGATCATGGGTATGGCAATGACTTTTTTTTTTTTTAAATACAAAACCAAAATCACGATCCAGGAAAGAAGGAATGGATAAACTGGACTTCATTAAAATTAACAATTTCTGCTCTGTAAAGGACAATAGTCAACAGAATGAGAAGACAAGTCATAGACAGGGAGAAAATATTTGAACAAAAAAAATATATATAAAGGACTGGTATCCGAAATATACCAAAAATTCTTAAAACTCAACAACAAAAAAACCAAAGAGTCCAATTTAAAAATGGGCCAAAGACTGGGACACCTCACCAAAAAATATGAAAATTAGTATCTGAAAAGATGTTCCACATCATATGTCATCAGGAAATTACAAATTAAAACAACCATAAGATAACACTACACATCTATTAGACTGACGAAAGTTTGGAACACTGACAATACTACTGGTAAGGATGTGAAGCAACAAAACTGTCACTTGCTGCTGGTGAAACTTCAAAATGATACAGCCAGTTTGGAAGACAGTCTGGTGGTTTTTTGTTTTTTTTTTTTATAAAACTATACTCTTACCACATAATATAACAATCATGCTCTTCGGTATTTACTCAAAGAGTTGAAAACTTAAGTCTGTATAAAAACATGCACCAGATATTTATAGAAGCTTTATTTATAATGCCAAAACTTGGAATCAATCAAGATGTCCTTCAGTAAGTGAATGGTAAATAAACTGTGATACATCCTAACAAAGGAGTATTATTCAGTACTAACAAGAAATGATCTAATCAATTCATGAAAAGACATGGAGGAAACATAAATGCATACTACTAAATGAAAGAAGAAAACCTTATATGATTCCAACTATATGACATTCTGGAAAAGGTAAAACTAAGGGAATAGTAGAAAGATCAATTGTTGCCAGGGGTTGGGGCAGAAGAGGGGTGAAGTGTCCAACCAGAGAGCATTTTTAGGGCAGTGAAAATACTCTGTAAGATACTGTAATGACGCATACATGTCATTATACATTTGTTAAAACCTGTAAAACATACAATATCAAAAGTGCATTTTAATGTAAGCTATGGACTTTAGGTAATTATGAAATGTTAATACAGGTTCATCAGTTGCAACAAATGTATCACTCTGATTGGGGATATTGATAAGGAGGGGAAAGCTATACATGTGTGGTAGCAGAGGAAATATGGGAAATATTTGTACCTCCCTCTAAATTTTCCTGTGAACCTTAAACTGCTCTAAAAAGAGAAAAAAAAGCTAACCCTAGAAACAACACTTAGAGTATAATCTCACCAATACCACTTACTGATTCAGGTAGGCAAATATCTTAAACTATCTAAGCTTCCTCATCTTATAAAAAGGGTAGTAATAGAACTTAGTGAATGTAATTGTCTCCAGAACTAAATAAGAAATGAAAAGTGTTAAACACAGTGGCACTATGATTATATCCACCACCATTATCATTTCCACATTCATCATCCTAATTATTATCTACAGAATCTTTATCCGCTCCCCCCCCAAAAAAAAAACCTAGTGGAACTTAAACAGCCTCTCCAATATGGTAGTCCTCAAGCATCAGTTTCAAGGGCATCATTCCAATGTGGAGTACAAATATACATTTTATGTCTATCATTGAGAAATGTTCACATGGAGGCCATTCAAAACCATTAAGGCAGTTCCAACAGAAACAGAACAAAATGAGAACTAGATCAATTGTCTTTTTTTTT